>CM035117.1:131682788-132978413 GCA_020205555.1 Panax stipuleanatus | reverse complement strand
TTTTTATTTTATTAATGCTTTAAATATTCATTTGATATGAATCATTATTTTTCAGTTACAAAAGCAACCTCGCGTCCCTTGGATCGCTATCTAGTGGGAACGAGACGCTTCGGCCGTGCGAACAAGGATTTACTGATGAATCCTCGGTTCTAGCAATATTGGGATATACATCTATTTCTATGCAAATTTGAACTGTGCAGGTTTATTGGCTACTCATACGTGAGCCTAAGAATCGTGGGATTCATGATCAAACCGATCAGAATATGATTTCCACGATGGACAAATTCCACTTTACGAATGTACCCTGCCAGTTTTCTGTAAAATATACATATCAAGACCTTAAAACAGTTATCTGGATTTAAGGTCTCAACATAGTGAAAATGTGGTTTGTTATGTCAAAGTCCCTCCGATGGATATCATGCCCATGAGGAGACCGATATTTGTATATTTATTGTGGTCGAGGATGCTTCGCAGCCCGACAAATCACCATTCCATGTGAGCCTTAAGGCTAAAAAGATAAAAATTGAAAGTAATGATATGTTTCAATTCCTATATTAGCGTAAGGGTTTGAAAACCAGCTTTCAAAATATTATTTTTAAATCAATCAAAAGAAAAGCTTTTGCAAATCAAATTAAATACTTTTGCAAATCAAATCAAAGACTTTTTGCAAATCAAATCAAACCCTTCATATATAGGTTCAATGAAGCAAAGCACTACTTTCAATTAATTAAATAGGCCCAACCAGTATGCGCGGTACGATGCCTCCTTTATGCAGACTGTCTTGCAGGAGCTTCACATAAGTTAATAAGTTTATATTAGGCAGTTATATATTAGTATATAGTTGTTGACTAAGAAATTAATTGTTCCTAGCTTTTAAACTTTTGTTATAGACTTATTATAGATATGACCGGACCATCTCTCAGAAAGCCGGCGACGATGTGATTATTGCATATGACGTGAAGAATTACTCCGACTAGCTGTATGAGATGCGATAGAGGGTAGCCCGTGCAATTGCAGACCAGCCTGGGACCACCATCAGAGATTACCAGCCCCTCATAGTCTCTAATTTATCTTGACATGCTATGTGTGCGCATTGGGATGCTGATGAATTCAAGAAGTCTGAGCAAGAAAAGAAGAACCGTGGTTAGATCCGCATAGTACACACAACTGGCTCACAGTCTTTTGAGGAGGCAAAGTCGGTAAATATAATGTATTTAAATGTTTAGTTATCAAATTCTCACACGAATACTTAATAAATGTTCTATAAATGTATTTATTAGGCCTTAGGGAGGACCTTAGGCCGAGCTCCGACCATGTTAGAGTTTTGGGATAGAGCCCACACGCCTAAGGAGGAGCGTGCTTTGTCTTAGGTAACATTAACTATATGAGTAAAACTAATCTTACTTTTTAGTAATCTGAATATTCACTTGTTAATAAAATGATATAATTAAATCACATATACAAAATAAATTGCAGGACCGATTTTAGAAGCTTCGAGACCAGCGTATAGATGAGTTGGAGGCTGCTAGGGGGGTTCTGAGCTGTTAGATTCCACCATCCCCCCTCTTGAGATTGTATTCTCTCGGGATGAGGAGCTGAGACTATGGGTCGCGTCTCAAGATCTCCCTACTAGCAGTACCGGCATGTATTGAGTGTTGGGTCTGTCGAGGATACCCGCATATACACTACCTGGAGGTAATAATATTTTTTATATTTCACAGAATTAGCATAATTTATCACAAAATATAAATTATAGCTAGTAATGTTATATATATTTTCGCAGGCTCTAGCTAGCGCCAACGTCTGACAGCACCCATTGAACCATCTCATACGGGCGCTGGCTTAGACGACGAATTATTCCAAAGGCTGATAGTGGCGGTGTCGGATAGGTTCCATACCAATTCGATTTTTCTTCGTCAGTAATTGCCTAGCAGTTCTCATCTTCACCAGCTCGCTCATGAGGTTTTAGTTGGGGCCTCCGCAGAGAGTACGGGATTATCGCAGGAGAAGTTTGACGCGTTGAGCGGCGAGATGCCCCGGATGGTGATTACCCTCCTAGACCAGGCTTTTTGTCAGGCCCCGCCTACTCAAGTATTATGTATGTTATTTTATTTTCATTTAATAGTCTCTCTTTAATTCTCACATATATACGGACTAATGATTTTTCTTTTTAATTTTATCAACAGGGTAGCGATGGCGAGCGGACAAGATGACAACGACGATGGCGACGCGATGGCGACCTGGGGGACGACGACGCTGATTTTCATACACTAAAGCAACATCGTCGTCCACCCCCGCCCGATGTTGATCCTCCTATTAGTTTATAGTTTATTTGTATTCATTTTATTCATTAAATTATATATCATTTGTACATATTGTAGTCTAGTTGAGTTTGTACAAGTTTTGTAAATCATATTGTATATAACTTATGGAACATTAGCTTATATTTATAATTGTTGATTAGTTAGTAGACCATTTGTAATTGTTAGCTTATATATGCAATTATTAGCTTAATTATGTTGTTGATGATGAGATAATACATGTTTTTAGTCCAATGTTGAATGTGAAATATATTACTGTCTGTATGTGCTGGGATAAAGCATGTTACAGGTACAACAATGAGTTTTAAACCTTAAAATTGCAATTTGAAAAGAAAAATTAAAAAAATGATTATTCTCGACAGAATAAGGTATTTCCGACGGATATTCCGTTGGACTTAATGTTTTAACATTTTTTAATAAAATCATATTGTCTGTCAAAAATAGCTTAGTTTCGAGGAAATTTTCATCGAAATTAGTATTTAAATAGGTTTTTAAAAAAATCATATTTTCCATCGAAAATATCTTATTTTCGAGGGATTGTTTCGTCGAAAATAATCTCAGTTTATATTCGACGACTTAAGTTCATCGTAATTATTCTGTCGTAAGTATCTTATGTCCGACAAAATTCAGTCGGTTTCAATTCAGTCGAAGATAAGTGTTTTGCGACGAAATTTTTGACGAACCTTGTCTCCGACGTCTATATATATGACCAAATTTTTGATAGAATATTCCCTCATAAATAGGCTAATTTCGACGGATTAGGGTTATATCTGATGGAATATTTCGTCGGAATAAAGGCTTTTTCTTGTAGTTCTTAAACATTTCATGCGTTATAGCAAAGCTTTAAACATTTGATGCATTATATCATAGCCGATGTAACAATTGCGATTTTGTAAAATAGTTAAAACTATTTGTTAAATAAAATAAATATTTTAGTTGGAATATTTATGGAATAAAATAAATGTTTATTTGGGTAAAAATTATTTATGGGATAATTTATTTATGTGTGATTATCTTGATTAATTATATGTGAGTTGATTTTATATGAGGTGTGTATTTTATTACACTAATGCAATGGTAATATTCTAATTTAATTAAATAATTAAATTAGAGGGCTAATAATTAGTTAAATAAAAATTATAATTATAATGGCTAAATATAAATTATAATTATATTGATACGGTTTAATTTGATTTATTATTAAATTAAGTTTATTAATAAATCTAATTTAAAATAATAATTATATTGGCTAAATAATTTAATTAAATCAGGTGTGACATATATACCTTATAATAGAGGATTATTTAAATAAATTAGAAAGGGATCCCAGGTGGGTGAGCCAAACAAGGCCTAAAGAACCTTTGTATTTTTAACAGTTGAGACCTTCCCTTTCAGTAACTGATTTTCCAACTTAAGTTCGCGTATTCTTTATTCATACGCTAATATTTGCACAGCTAAGGTTAAGAGAGAGTTGAGAGAGAGAATCTCTGTGAAATTAAGAAGAAAGTCTGAGAATCAAGGAAGAAAAGGAAGATTAATCAAATAATCTTCATCATCTATCTAAGTTTAAGAGGGAATCAAAAGGTAATAATTCCACTCTAAACTCCTAATTTATATTTTCTCAAGAGTTCTTCACTATAAATTATTTTTGGTGGTTTGATTTGAAGAGATGTTGGAATGTGTTTGTGGATGTATATAATCTGTTATATATCATCTATATTGGATTTTTAAGTAATCAAATTCGTATAATTGTGTAAAAGATGGAAAAATTGGACTTTTGGTTTATTATATATAATATGGTCTGTTTTGGAGGTGAAATTGGGTGTAATCTTATGCTTTAAGTCTTAAATTGATGGATATATATTGAACTACTTTGGAAAATGAAAACAACGCAGCTTAAATGAATCAAAATGGTTAAAAAATGAATTTGTGGTGTGTGATTTTGTATTGTATGTTAAAATACTAGAAATTAGCATGAACATGGAATTTAAATCTTTAAATTGGTTGATTATAGTTTCTGAGATGTTAGAATCACTCTGTAGTTGTATGCTGTGTGTAGTGGGTTTGTAGCAATTTAAATCGGCTAATTTGGTTCTAGAATGAAAAAGATAAGGAATTTGGTTGTAACAGAGTCTGTGTTGCGAACCTGACTCAGAGTTCCCAGCGCGGACACGCTGGAACAAATAACAAATTGGGCGCCTGTAGACACTCAAAATTTTCTTAAGTCCTGTAGAAGACACTCGAATTTTGCATTCTTGTTACTAACCCTGCAAGAAGGCAAAATCGTCTTTTCAACTCAGTTCAACCCCGGTCTCAACCCGGGAGGCACAAATCAGCCCCGGTCTCAAACCCAGGAAGTACAGGTCAACCCTCGGTCTCAACCCAAGAGGTACAGATCAGCCCCGGTCTCAAACCCGGAGAGTACAGGTCAGCCCCGGTCTCAACCAGGGAGGTACAGGTCAGCCCCAGTCTCAACCCGGGAGGTACAGGTTAATCCTGATCTCAACCCGAGAGGTACAGGTCAGCCCCAGTCTCAACCCGGGAGGTACAGGTCAACCCCGGTCTCAACCCGAGAGGTACAGGTCAGCCCCGATCTCAACCTGGGAGTACAGGTCAACCCCGGTCTCAACCCGGGAGGTATAGGTCAGCCCCGGTTTTAATCCGGGAAGTACAGGTCAACCCTGGTTTCAACCCGGGAAGTACAGGTCAGCCCCGGTCTCAACTCGGGAGGTACAGGTCAACCCTGGTCTCCACATGGGAGGTACAGGTCAGCCCCGGTGTCAACCTAGGAGGTACAGGTCAGCCCCGGTCTCAACCCGTGAGGTACAAGTCAGCCCCGGCCTGAACCCAGAAGGTACAGGTCAACCCTGGTCTCAACCCGGGAAGTACAGGTTAGCCCTGGTCTCAAAGCCATGAAGTACAGGTCAGCCCCGGTCTGAACCAGGGAGGTACAAGTCAGCCCCGGTCTGAACTCGGGAAGTACAAGTTAGCCCCGGTCTTAACCTGAGAGGTACAGGTCAACTCCGGTCTCAACCCATGAAGTACAGATCAGCCTCGATCTCAAACCCGGGAAGTACAGTTCAGCCCCGATCTCAACCAGGGAGGTATAGGTCAGCTCCGATCTCAACCGGGGAAGTACAAGTCAGCCCCGGTCTTAACCCGGGAGGTACAGTTCATCCCTGGTCTCAAACTGGGAGGTTAGGTCAAGCTCCGATCACAACCCGGGAGGCCAACTCAACTTCGGAGACATCCCCGAAACCTCACATCATCTCTAGAGACAAACCTTGAAGAACCAAGTCAGCCTCAGAGACAACTATGAGGACAAACAGAATCGGCTGGGATCCAAACCTCGGAGACAATTCCGGGAAGTCAGCCGAAGGCCATGCTAGCACTGAAGGCAACCCCAGAAGGGGAAAAATGGTCATTTTACCAACTTAAAGCCGATTCGATCAAACTCGAGCCGAATTGATGCCACCAAGGTCAGAAAGAACCATAACAATGATCCCGAGTGGAAATAGCGCAAGACAGCTCAACGGACAAATTACGAGGAATCAAAGACCTGGTTATGATCCTGCATTTTTGGACTCGGAAAAGGTTTACTCCCATGTCATTGCTACACTCTCGGCGAGGGCTTTCCGGAAAGGTATAGCACGCCTCAAACGGACACTCCGATTAAAAGTTAGAAAGTTTCGAATCTGACCTCGCGTTGCTCGCAGTGCACGTACTTTGATGCAATGGGACCCACCACGTGAGCCCCGCCATGTGGAACCGCAACTTTACCTGCGGCTGCCGCAGGTAGAGCTGCTTCTCCCGGGTGTATATATATGAGGTGACCCCCAACTCATTTGAAGAATTAAAAACGCTCTGAACCTCTGCCCGTTTGGTTTCTCAGCCCCATTCTTATACTCCAAACCCAAATTTTACTACTGTAACACGTAGATATACTCATATACTACCACATATCAAAAATTAACTGGTAGAAACGGACGTTTAAAGCCTACAATTTTGCAAAAAGCCCGTGTAGCAGTCCATTGTGAGTATTTTTATGATCAGAAAGTTCATATTACTTCATTGCACTTTTATACACTTGCACGTTAAGTTTTACTTTTTGATTATGCCTAGAACTCAGTTTTGTGGCTGTTTTTGTTTACTTTTTGTATATTTTTGTACATAAATGCATTTTTTGGCTTTTTTACAACTCGGATCGTCGATCCGTTGCTTCTAACAGCTTATATATATATATATATATATATATATATATATATATATATATATATCTTTGTTTCTAGCAACTTCGTCGGACTAGGTTATCTTCCCAGTCCGGGTTTGGCTTTTTAATATATATATTTAACTGTATATATACTAATTTTTCAATTATGTCAAGCCCGGATGTCAAATCCGAGGTAGTTTACTGCTTTTATATATATAACTATATATATATAAATTTTTCTAACTTATTTGGGTCTGGATTTATACTTCGTGGCCTTTTTATTTCTTTAATATATATATATATATATATATATATATTAACTATATATATTAATATTTACATTCCAGTTTGGCTTGGATCATTCTGTGGCCTTTTTACTGCTTTTATAAATATATATATATATATATACATACATTTTCTGTCCGGGCAAAGGATAGAGTGTTCGTCGCCCTTTACAGCTTATATATATATATATATATATATATATATATTTACATTTCGTCAAGCCTGGATTACTCCGTGGTATTTTACAGCTTTTATATATATATATTTTAATTCTGTCCAGCCTGGATCATTCTGTGGCTTTTTACAGCTTTTATAAATATTTATATAATTCCATTCCAGTCCCGGCATAGGAGTGAAAACCCATCGCCCTTTACAGCTTTTATAAATATATATATATATTTTTTCATTCCAGCCTGGGCACATGAGTGAAAACCCATCGTCCTTTTACAGCTTTTATAAATATATATATATATTTACATTACATGCCCGTATATATATATATATATTTACATTCTAGCACGGGCATCTGATTGAAAACCCATCGCCCTTTACAGCTTTCGTATATATATAATTATATATATATATATATATATATATATATATATCTTTTACTCATTTTGAATATATTGTTGCTTTAAATATTTATTTGATATGAATTGGCACTAACATTTCTGCGGGCGAACTAGATTTCTTTAAATCTCGCCAACTCTAGCTTTCAAACGGTTCAAAATAGGACCAAACAGAACCGGGAAGCTAGAATGACTGAGATTTATTTAAATCTAGCATTTTTCTAGTTACAGTTCTGAAAGCAACCTCGTGGCCCTTAGATCGCTATCTAGTGGGAGCGAGACGCTTCGACTATGTGCGAGCCAGGATTTACTGATGAATCTTTGGTTCTGGCGACATCTGGATGTAAATATATATTTATGCACATATTTGAGCTGTGCAGGGTTTATTGGCTTCTCTTTGTGAGCCTAGGAATCGTGGGATTCATGATCAAACTGATTAGAATCTTATTCCCACGATGGACAAACTCCACTTTATAAATGTACCCTGCCAGTTTTTTTGTAAAAATGTACATCCAAAAGACCTTAAAACGGTTATCCGGGTTTAAGATCTCAACATAGTGAAAATATGGTTTGCCGTGTCAAAGTCACTCTGATGGCTGTCATGCCCATGAGAAGATCGGCACTTGTATATATTATGTGGTTGAGGATGCTTCGCAGCCCGACAATCACCATTCAAATTGAGCCAAAAGGCTGAAAAAGATAAAAATTAAAGTATCCACATTTTTCAATTCCTACGTGAGAGTAAGGGTTTGAAAACCTGCTTTCAAAACATCATTTTAATAATCTTGTCTAAAAAAGAGACTTTTACAAATCAAACCAAATCCTTCGTATCTAGGTTCAACGAAGCACAACAATACTTTCAAAATCAATCAAACATAGGCCCAATTTCTTCCAGCATTCACACACACATTGCAGATTTAAAAGGGAAATATTGAAAAGATGCGGTACCGTGTTTTCATGGGAGTTGTGGGGTGCCTAACACCTTTTCCACACTTAACCAAGCCCCCGAACTTAGAACTTTAGTTTTAAAGATCAAGTTTTGACAGTGTCCAACAAATTGGGTCTTCTTTCAAACAAATTCGGTTGAGTTGGTACAACCATTTCAAAACTACCAACTGGCGACTCTGTAAAACGTTCAAATCACATGATAAATGTTGGCCTTTTCCTAAAAAACCCTTCAAAACCTTTTTCACAAATAAAAAGAATAAAGGTAGACAAAACTTAGGAAGAGAGAAATATTCGGGTCCAACCCGACCCGCATTTTTTCCCGACGTCGACAGGTGGCGACTCTGTTGGGGACAGTAGAGGGCTTAGGCCACGTTCAAATCTTTGTGAAATTTCCCTATCATATCTGCGTATGTGTGAAATGCTGCATCTTCACATTGAATGAATGCGTTAATGCTGCGTCTTTACATTGAATGAATGTGAATGAATGCTTTACTGCTTTATATTAGCGCTTCACACCAATGTCATCATATGCATACGGTGAGACGCTATGTATGTGAATATATGTTGTGTGATTCCTCCACCAGGAGGCAAACCCGTCGATGACAGAGTAATGTCTTCGAGGACGGCTAAGTTTTCGAGGACGACTAAGTCTTCGGGGCTCATGAAAAAGCACCACTCAGATCCGCTCCAGTTGAAAGATTGGATTAACTTCTCCTCTAGTAGATTGCAATGATTTGGGGACCTTCATGCCGAAAAAGTAGCGAGTGCAGCCTAAGATAGGTTAGCCTTTGATTAACTAAATCCGAAGAAAAGTTTCTTCATGCCTTCCTCTTTCAATTCAATGTTATGTTTTCAATTCCAATGTAAATGTCATAATGTACATCCCATGTCTTATAAATCCTGTCATATTATCCTGTCGTCAAAATAACTGACCCCTGTTTTGCATGATAAGATTAAAAAACCATAAAAACACATCATGGCATGCATCCTATCCATACCGACATCAGGAAATTAACATGTCTACATTTTGTTGTAGGTGAGAAATTGGTCCTGTCACTAGATCTATGTCTAAAAAAGCACTAAGTCCATCTCCGGACATGGCTTCCAGTACTCAGCCAGAATCCACCCCTGTCTCTAGGGAAGAATTTGAAGGATTGAAGAACCAGATAGCCAAATTGGCTCTTTTCTTAAGAAAGCAGAGTAAAGATCTTAAAGAAAAACAAACACAGGGTCACACAGAACCCAGTACACCCGGTGGCAGTCAAGAGACCGGGAAGAAGGACACTCAGATTCTTGAATCACAGAATAAGGATACAACTAACAAAACCCCTAAACTGACCATTCTTAACAAAGAACAGGAAGCTGATGACATTCTTAAGAAGGTCCAACAGATGGAAGAAACCATTCGGTCTATAAAAGAGACTGGGGCATTTGGCAGTGTCAATTATTCAGACTTATATATTTTCCCTGAGACTCGTTACCCTGAAAAATTTCAAGTCCCTGATTTTGAGAAATACGATTGATTGGGAGACCCCTACACTCACTTGAAGGTGTTCATTGGAGAGCTCGGATCCTGTGTAGAGGACGAAAAACTCCGAATGCAGTTATTCCAAAAAAGTCTGATCGGAGAGGCCAGAGCTTGGTATGCACGTCTGGACAATTCTAAAATTCACAGATAGGAAGAGCTGGCACATGCCTTTCTCAATCAATACAGTTTCCAGTCTCAACTGGCTCCTGATAGATATCAAATAACCAAAATCAAGAAACAAAGTACTAAGTCATTCAGAGAATATGCTCAACGCTGGAGACGAATGGTGGCACAAGTCACTCCACCTATGACTGAGTCTGAGATAGTCATGACCTTCATCGACATTCAAGAAGCCCCGTATTATGAAAAGGGTCCTAGCAGGCATAGGAAAACCATTCTCAGAAATGATCAAACCTGGCGGGATGACAGAAATGGGACTCAAATCTAAGAAGATAAAGGATCTGACCGCCTTAGAAGCTGTTGCCGAACATATCCAGTCTGGAAATTACCGGAGTAATCCCAGGAGGGCACACTGTAATAACCAGGAATTTCAAGTTACTTTATATGTATATATATTATCGATATTTAAAACTTTATGCTATATTGTGATTTAATATGTGATAACATATGTGAAGTGGTGTATGGCTAAATAAATATATGTACTATAGTTATGGATATATATATTTATAGATTTCATTAAAAAAGAAAGCTTCATAACCTAATTATACATTAGGTGAGATAATTAAGTAACCTAAGTGTAAGATCCCGACTTTTATGAAATAAAAGTCTACTTTAATTTATGATTAATATTTTAAAATTTTAAAATATTAAGTTGATAAATGGTCAAATGAGCAATTAATCGGATAAGTGAGTAAATAAAAAAGGGGGATTAAATCTTCTAGAAGGAGGGGAAGCGGCTAAGAGCTGATTAATGAAGGACAATTGTTGAGAATTATTTCTCAAGTACTTCCAAAAATTTTCCTAATTTCTACACCAACCCATTCTCCCATTGGTTGGTTCCATTTGGGTGGGTCTTGAATGATGGTTAATTATTAGCCTAAAAAGAGAAAAATAATGAGCCTTCTCCTCATTGTTTCCCTCCCGTAGCCCAATTTTAGCAATAAGAAAAAATAGAGAAAGAGAAGAAGAATGGGAAGAAATGAATAAATTAAAATGGGTATGTTTTAATTTATAATTTGATTTTTATATATGGATGTTAAATTTTGTATATGGATAGAACATGTTTATATCTGTTTTTGATAATTAAACTTGTATAAACAAGAATCAAATGAAAGAAATCAAGAAATCAAAAGAAGAACAAAATCTGAAAATTTTTAGAAAAATTAGTTTACTACTTGATTTTGTAAAATCTATAACTCTTTGTGTATAATGAGTTAGGAGATGAGATTTATATCAAAAAAAAAGCTCTGGAAGTAAGCTAATTACATAAATTAGAATCACCCAAAAAATTCTTGTGAATTTTTCGTGGTGACTGCTTGAATGAAACTGGTCCGAAGAACTTATAGTCCGAAAAATCAATTTCTTAAGCTTTATTGCATGAATTATAATTCTTAATCCGACCGTTGAATTGTTGTAATTTTTGGATATGTTATACATATATAAGTTGAGTATATGTCCACAAAATTTGAACCATTAAAGATTAACATATGATTTGTTATGAATTTCGTGAGGTGGATGATCTGTTATTTTTTTCAAAACAGAAATATTTTTCGACAAACTTTTCCAGTAAGCCTATTTTTATATGTTAGAGGCGGAATTTGAAAATACTTTCTTCTACAAAGTTGTAGAGAATTAAATTTCACATGAAAAGGACATAAGATCTGTAATTTTCTGATAAAAGGGCTAATTATTATGAATTATTGAAGTTTCTGAATATTGGAAATTATAAGAAAATTATCAGAAAAATTATTTGGGCTGAAATATTTTTACAGAAATCTTATATTATCAGTTTAGAATTTTTGTAAATTTTTGATGAATTATTGAAAAGTAGAAGTATTTATAGTATTTTTTAAGCTATTTATAGTTAGTTTAAAAGATAGAGAAAATTCATAGAAATTCTATGAATAGTGAAAAATTATGAAGTTTACTGAAAAATCTTATAATAATATAAGATTAATATTGGTGGTGTTTTAAAGATATAAAAGTGGGTGGAGTTAGTATTTCTATTTTAAACCTATTAAATGATAGTTTTTATAAATATAAATAATTATAGAAAATTGTCGGATAATCCGAAAAATGGGAAAATGGTTTGGAAATTCAGAATAATATTTTTAAAGTGTTAGTAAGCTCATGAGGTGTCAGGATGTAAACGCACAAGTAACGAATAAGTTATGATAAAGGTTTATATAATTATATTGTTGTATTTTATCATCATTTAAGATGGTGGCTTAGTGGTGGAAAGCCGGGCATAAGTCCCCATTAACGTGGGTTCGAGTCTTGGTAAACTCCTCTATGCTCAAGTGGTCTCACGCCTTGGATTTATTCGGGGGTAAGTTGAGCCCTGAATTTATTCGGGGGTAAGTTGAGTTGTGCCGATGAAGGCACCACTGTGAATTGGTATAACCATGATTTTTGGTGTTTCAGGTAAAGACAGGTGATGAAAGTTCTCTTTGTCTTGGGTACAACAAAGAACTGTCGATTGGTATTACAGGAATAAAATATTGGTGATGGATTTTTAATTGAGAGAAGATAGTGGACATTGTGTTCTACTTGACTCTCCTAATGGATTGTTGATTCCGCTGCAATTATGGTTGATAACTTTTATCATCTACCATATTTTCTAAATATCTGATTTGTTACTGATTAATGCTATTGATAATTTAATTATCTTAGTCATGATATTCTTTACTGGGCTATTTGTGCTCACCCCTTTTACTTCATAATTTCTTTCAGAAAATAAAAGTGTAGCTAGAACTAGTAGAGAGAACTTGGGTAGAAAGTGGTGTTTCAAATTAGTCACGGTCCTCATCAAGTTATAGAATAGCACGGCTTAATAATTATACTGAGAACTTAAAAATATGTGGGTCGTACCTTATACGACATTTAACTGTTGATTTTGGTGAATTAAATAGGGTGATGTGAACCCGACTTTGAAAGCGTCAAAAATGCACCCCATTAGAATAATGAGAGCAGAAATCTTCTCGAGTTCCTTTGAGGACTTGAAATAAATGTTGCTTTATTTGATACGACATTATAATAATTTGTGTATGAATCATGTCATACTATATACGACATGGTAATAGTTGTAAAATGGAATATTTGTATTTGGATTTTGTTGAGTGTATTTCTGGCGACTCAGAATAGGTGGGTTGTGTATTGAACCTATTTTGGGGGCGTCACACTAAGGGTTATGGTAATAATGAATAGTTAGTATTTAATATTTATACTAACTTAAGTGTATAATTTTATTATTGCAAGTGATTAATAATTTTAAATCTAATTATAGTAAACCTAATTAGGTTACAAGTGAAAGAGATATGTGTAAGTAATTAAATTATATAAGATTAGAAATAGAAACCCTAAATAAACAATTAGGGTAATATATATTAAAATTATTAAACTATGTTTATTACATAGCCCAAAACAATTAAATGAGAAGCCCAAAAGAAATAAAATGCAAGCTAATACTTAGCCGACTTGATTAAGGGTATTTTAGACTTTTGATTAATTAAATTTGTGCATTAAAATAAAAGTAAAATAGAGGGGATAATGGGCAAGAGTGACCACCCCTTTTAGGCCTTTTAAGGCAACAAAATTATGCTAATCAAGTTCCTTAATTAGTAACTCTTACATCAAGTACAAATGTGTCCATCTCCCATTGGTAGAAAATCTACTTAGCACCCTTAATGACATGATTAGGCTTAATTGAAAGAGATAAGGCAAAGCCTTTTATCCAAGGGACAACAAAGATATGGGGGATATTAGTTATGATCCTAGTTGTATCTAACTATATTGCAAGATACATTTTTAAATCACCACATTTCATTTTCTATTCTTCTTCTATTTTTCTCCCAAGCTAGCAAAATACAAAGAGAGAAAAGAGAGAGAGGGGTTCGGATTTTTGAGGAGAAAGAGAGGAGTGTGCTAGCTTGGTTAATGCACCCTAAGTTCATATCTTACTTTGGTAGATCAAAGAAAGTTGATACTAAAACAAGGTATAACCTAAATCTTCATCTTCTTCTTCTATTTGGTGTTATAGCAAGATTTGATGGGGTTATGAACTAATACCCAAGATACCCTAGTTCTACATATCATCATGTATGAAACGAAGTATCTTGAGTGTTAGTTCAAAGGTTTAGAGGAAGAAAATGAGCACATGTTCTCCTAGGGGTGAAACCCTAGTTTTTCTTCCACTAAATCTCATGTAACCCAAGTTTTACAACTTGGATTTGTGATCCGTCAAAGGGGGGTTCTAGATAAATGAGTTAGCTATTAAATCCAAGTGGTAGAACACAAATCCAACAATTTTTGAAGCCTTGGGGGCTAATTTCCCAAAACAATCCAGGTATAGAACTTAAAGCTTTGAAACCCTAAAAGTCCACTGACCCATTTTTCCTAAGGCTGTTTCGGCCATTTATGAATCTTTTAAAAATCTGGGGAAAATCACAGAGGTACCTTAAGAAGTTATCTACATGTAGAAAAAAGAACGGACACGTTTCGATGTGTAGTTTGTGTGTAATGGCTTTTACCGTGAAGGACTCCTAAATATTCTTACCCGGACTCCTCACTGTGTATACCTTGAAAAATCTAAAATGTATACCATATGTATATATATGTTATGAGAGTGTACCCTGAAAGTTTCAAAATTTTCTAAGCAAAACTCAATTTATGAAAAATATAACAAGATTCGGAGGTTTTGAGTACTTTAAATATAGTAAATCACTTTCTAAATTTCCAAGAAAATTTGTAAATCATTGTGGATCATATACTGTCCAGATCCAGAAGATAATAATTTTTAGAACCTGTTTACTATTTTTCATAATAATGTTATAGTTATGGTTAAAAGGAAAGAAATGATTAAATGATGTCATAAATGAGAAAAATAGGATGTTAAAGCTTAGGTACTCCTATTATAGTATAATTTGACCTATGTGAGGTATTTTGGTAATCTATTATGATACATAATATTTATGACCTTTTATGGGTAGTAAATAAGTTGTTTAATAAAGGGTAAAATAATTAAAATAAATTATTTATTTGCCTAATAACTTATTAAAATATTACTATGATATTTGTAATATAAGAATCTGATATTTTTAAGTAAATAAAAATATTAAGATTTAAAACTTTATTGAAATATTATTGAATGGTTAATAATATTTGATTTAAGCATTAATAAATGATTAAAATATTATTAAATGGCTAATAATATTATATTAAAATATTATTAATAATATTCAATTAAAATATTATTAAAAGATTAATAATATTAGATTAAAGTATTATTGGATGATTAAAATATTATTAAGTAAATAATAATATTCGAAATTAAATAAAATATTATTAAAAATATAATAACATTAGTAAATGAATAAAATATTATTAAATAATTAATAATATTAGTAAATAAATAAAATATTATTAAAAGGTTAATAATATTAGTAAATGAATAAAGAATTATTAATTGATTAATAATACTAAAGAATAAGTACGGTATTATTAAAGTAATAATATTAATGCATGATTAAAATATTATTAAGAGGATTAATAATATTAGTAAAGTATTAAAATATTATTAAGATGTTAATAATATTAGTAAGCGAATAAAAGTGCTATTAGAGGACTAATAATACTAAGAGGTGAATTAAATATTATCAAGATTAATAATATTAAGTGAATTAAAGGTAGTTGTTATTTAATAGTAATATTATCGAGGCATGATAATATTTCTAAGAACTAAATGTAATATGTAATATATATGTGATTACATAATGTAATGTTATGTTATGGCTAATTAAAAGATTAACTATAGGTCTCTCAAAGAAAGATAATTAAACTGCCTAGCGAATAGAATTTAATTGCGTAGCAGTAGCCTACAAACGAGGCAAGTTCCCTAACTCAAACTCGAGTTATTATTTTCGAAGTATGTTAGTGAATAATTATTGTTGATTATTCACATCTATACTGATTATTGACATTCGCACTTTGTGCAATTGAATTCATGTTCTATTATTATTGAACTGTGAATTAAATTAAAGTTCTTTCATTCATGAACTGTTTATGAGATAGATCTATGCTAATTGTATCAGCTAGATCAAGCATGTCTAAAATTGTTAAATCAAATGTGTTGTAAAAGCTGTTCTTATTAAATTGATATGGTAAGAACTCTTGGCTGAGAAAATGACGAATTTGATTAAAGCATGATATCAATGCCGGATTATTAAGTGTTTATGCATAAATCACGGGGTATGAAAGGTTGATCCCCTTGATTATCAAAATTTATTAAAAGGTCCAGTTTAAATGCTGAGAACCTTGGCAAATGCTCATGGTTATTTCAAACCATCAGTACCTGGTATTCAATTATTCGAATATTCAACTGTTGACTATTAATTCATGTTCCTTCACAATTTTATACTGTTGTTGAATATTGAAAGAGAAACTTCTTTCTAATCGTGATATATCTCCCTTGTGTATAAACTTGCTAAGCAAATTAGTTGCTTACCCTTGCTATATCATGACATTTATTTCAGTTAAGGCAGAAACGTCCAAAGAGGACAAAGGAAAAGGAAAGGTTTAAGAGTAGATGTTTGGGAAGGCTTATATACTAGTTTATTTTAAATGCTATTTGGTTATGTAAACTCTTTATAGTATTAAGAGTACGTTTTAAGTTAAGGTTAAAGAACCTTGGGTCTATGATTGTAAGACTTTATTACTATTATGATAAACAATGTATGTTTATTTTTTCGCATTAGTTAGAGAGTATGTTTGTTGTTGAGTATCGTGAACACCGAATTTGAGGTTAGGAAACCCGGATTTGGGGGTGTCACACACAGAAGAAGAAAGACGAAGAAGTGTCTTTAGTATTGCAAAGACAGAATCATAGGAGTGATTCAAGCAGCATGCCCATTCAAAGGAGGAACTATTCCCCTTCTCAAGCTCCAGCCCAACCTTCAGACCCGCCATTCTAGAAAAATTTGGAGGCCAGGCGTCGAAGAACTTTCACCCCCTTAGGGGATTCACTCGAGAATGTGCTAAAACAGTTGACGGCACAGAAAAAGATCATTTAACTCCTTCCACCCACAAATACAGGTGGAAGGAATTTTGACCCAAGTAAGAAGTGTGCCTACCATTCCAGATCTCCGGGCCATGATACACAAGACTATTGGTCTCTCAAGCATAAAATCCAGAACTTGATAGACAATGGAGAGATCGTGGTGACCAAACTGGAACAGCCGCACGTACAAGATAATCCCCTCCCTCAAGACAAAGAAGAGGGTGTCAACATAATTAGCACGCAAAATGGAGAAGGATCCAAATACCTCTGATACGTCGGAGAATTAACTCAATCCAGCCCAGACAGTTGGGAGTTATCAGAAAGGCAGTTCTTGATAGAACAAAAGATCAAGTCTATCAAGGAACAAATCGGACAGTTAGCAGAGCTGGTTGTATATCAACATTAAATAAACAGGCAACTGATAAACCAATCCAACCAACAGGAGATAAGTCCGGCTACCCCTGAG
Source organism: Panax stipuleanatus (assembly GCA_020205555.1). Taxonomy (NCBI): domain Eukaryota; kingdom Viridiplantae; phylum Streptophyta; class Magnoliopsida; order Apiales; family Araliaceae; genus Panax; species Panax stipuleanatus. The sequence goes on along the minus strand of CM035117.1, from coordinate 132,960,852 downwards.
ATTAGCCCCATTGCTATGAGGGATCACTACCGGTTTCATGAACATGAACCTTGGGCCGACAGGGTGGCCAAGGAGGAGAAGATCCAGGCTGGTCGGGAATTCGCCTTTCAAAGGAATTTCACCAATTTGAATCAGCCTATGAAAGAGATCCTCCAAATGATGATCAATGAGGGAATGGTTGCAGATTTATTACCCCCAGCAAATCCTCGATCCAGGAAATTCAAGCCTGACCGAATCTGTCAGTATCATTCCAATGCACCCGATCATGATACTGAAGATTACTGGGGACTTCATAACCTGATTGAAAATATGATTGAAAGCGGTGAACTGATAAGAGGGAATCAAGATTATGGCCTTCCTGATGATAAGTAGGTTTTTAACCTACTTAATAGGTATTTCTTAGCTTGTTATATTGTTATTACTTAATTGTGCATGTTACTTTTCATATGTTTTGTGTTAGTGTGCAGAAATGGAGAGTGAATGGGAAAAAGAGGAGAAAAAAAAAGCAAATTTGGGCTTGGTGACAGACCAGCGCGGGGCGCGCTGAGATTACAAAGGGACTGCCGTGGGCCCCGCCGCTTCAAAGGTCAAGAATCCTGCATGCCAAGAGCAGGGCACGCCAGGATGTGAAGGAGATGGGCGCGGGGCGCGCCAGACGGACGGGTTGACCAGAATTAGTGGATTTTTAATACAAAGTTGATTAGAAATAGGATTGCAGACTTGTCTAATTACACTAGGGTTTTGATAGGCTATTTATATGCTTTGTTTTCTTAGGTTTTATCCATCTTTTATTCTATATTTTCTTGGATTGCTTGGAGGATAAAAACCCTTGTTTTGAAGACTCAAGCATGTCAGGCTAAGTTCTTTATTTCAATTCTGAAGGGATGTTGAACTTGATTAACAATTTATGGTTTGATTAAGTTTATAATATTTATTCTTTCATATTGAGATTTATTCTGATTATCCATATTAACTTTCATGTATGTTATGCAAATGACTAATTTGGTTTCTGCAGGATTAAATTAGTAAATTGATATCATCTGTTAGATTAAGATTTATTTTAAGAAAATAAAGTGTGCCTAATCTAAGTAACAATTAATGATATTTTATTGTGGTCAAGCTTTGAAATATCGTTAAGATTTTCAGAAGACAAGTTAAATAATTCCTGATTGTGTAATTATTGCTTGGAATAATCTAGTTCTCAATCTTAATGCTTTTATCATATTTAATCTAGACTGATAGTTCTAGGTTGTATGTTAGTTAGAATCTTTTGTTGGCGATCGTCTCATTAGATCTACACATAAGGAGAATTACGGGTAATTTGCGATCGTGGTTATCTACGGTTATTAATCTCATTGAAAGGGTAAATAGTATAATAACTTGATTAATTCATAATTGAGAAAAGGAGATACTGAACTGAAGAATTGAAGCTCTTTTAACTCATTAATATTTTTTTATTAATTCACTTTAGTTAATTAAACTGTTTTCACTAAAAACCCCAATTCATTGGAAATCATTGGATAACTAAAAGACAAATCACTCTCTGTGGGATCGATCCTTGCCTATTACTATACTAATTCTTGAGTTAGTTAAATAAAGAGTAAGGTAAATTTGTAGTGCTAGACGATAGCTATCAAATTTTGGCGCCATTTTCGGGGAGTGTTGTTTGTTTTTATTTATTCAATTATTTTCATATTGTTTTTATTTTTATGCCTCGATCCTCTCTCTCTTGACTTGAAATTTGATCCAAAAATAGAGAGAACCGCGCAAAGGCTTAGGACGGAAGTTAGAAAAAACCAAGGTTCACTTGCAGATTCCGAAGGAGCTCCATCACCGGGCCTCAACATCGCACTCACACTACTTTCGGACCAATCTTCTTCAAGCGAATAAGAAGAGGAGATGGCGGTGCCAAATAATAGGACTTCGAAGGAGTTAGCAACTCCTAATCTTACTCAACAACCCCTTTGTATTGAATATCCTGCTTTGAATGCTGCTTTTGAATTAAAATCTGGACTAATTCACCTTTTGCCTACTTTTTGTGGTCTTACCGGTGACGATCCGTACAAGCATTTGAAGAAGTTTCATGTTTTGTGCTCGACCATGAAGCCACATAATATTATGGAGGAGCAGATAAAGCTGCGAGCTTTCCCTTTCTCACTGGCGAACTTAGCAAAAGATTGGTTGTATTATCTCCCCTCGGGATCAATACAATCATGGAATGACATGAAGAGGCTATTTTTGGAGAACTTCTTTCCTACTTCGAGAGTAGCCGACATACGAAAGGAAATTTGCGGAGTCCAACAATTTAGTGGTGAAACACTGCATGAGTACTAGGAGAGATTTAAGAAACTTTGCTCCAGCTGCCCACCTCACCGGATTGACGATCAACACTTCATCATCTACTTTTATGAAGGACTCATACCGATGGATAGGAGTATGATCGACGCTGCTAGTGGAGGTGCATTAGTGGATAAAACACCATAGGCTGCAAAGAATCTGATTGCAAATATGGTCGCTAATGCACAACAATATGGAACACGGAATGATAATCCAGCACAAAGGGTAAGTGAGGTAAGCACGACTAATGTAGAGCAATAGATTTCTGACTTGACTTCTTCGGTGAAACAATTAGCTATAGGTAACGCGCCAGTTGCACAAACTTGCCAAATCTGTTTAATGGGGGGGCACCCTATAGATGCATGCCCGATATTATAAGAGGAAGATAGCACACAACAAGCTAATGCAGTTGGAAACCACCAAGCTCAGACGCAAAGGAAATATGACCCTTTTTCCAACATATACAATCCAGGATGGAGGGATCATCCTAACTTCAGTTATAGGGGTGCTAGGCCATAGGCGCAAGGGTTCTACCCAGTAAAACTGCAGTTCCAGCCAAATTAGCCACAATACCAACCCAGACTAGCAGCACCGGCCAATCCTGGAACATCCTTGGAAGACATGTTCAAGGCTTTCATTTAATAAACACAACAGTTCCAACAAGAGACGAAGTCTTCCATCCACAGTTTGGAGAGTCAAATGAGTCAATTAGCCACTATTGTAGGTCGATTGGACTCTCAAGGTTCAGGGAAGCTTCCATCGCAGACTGTTATAAACCCAAAGGAGAATGCCAGTGCCATAACCCTGCGAAGTGGAAAACAGATAGATACACCAATTGCTACAGTTGACTTTGAGAAAGAGGAAGCAAAGGAAGAACTGAAAAAATCAAAGGTGCAGCCTAACCCTCCTTGTCAAATTAATGATATTCCACTTCCCTTCCCTCATAGAAATTCAAAGAAAAACGAACAAGATAAAGAAATTCTAGAAACTTTTAGGACTGTAGAAGTGAACATTCCATTACTTGATGCAATTAAACAAGTGCCACGGTATGCTAAATTTTTGAAAGAATTATGCACAAATAAACGTAAATTGGAAAATGATGAGAAAGTCACAGTTGGGGAGAATGTATCAGCTGTTCTGCAAAGAAAAATGCCACCTAAATGTAAAGATCCAGGCATGTTCATGTTCCCATGTAAAATAGGAAACACTAGATTTGAGAAACCATGCTAGACTTAGGTGCTTTAATAAATGTGATGCCATCATCGGTTTATAAGTCTCTAAATCTTGGACCTTTGAAAAATACTGGTGTTATTATTCAATTGGCTGATCGTAGTAACACCTACCCCCGAGGGGTAGTCAAAGATATCTTGGTGTAGGTGAACGAACTAATCTTTCTTGTAGATTTTTACATAGTGGATATGGAAGATGATACATCCCCGAACCCATCACACATCTTGCTAGGAAGACCTTTCCTAAAGACAGCAAGGACTATGATCGATGTGCACAACGGGACCTTGACAATGGAGTTTGATGGCAAGAAGATCCAATTCAATATTTATGATGCCATGAGGTACCCTAGTGATATTTGTCAGGTTTTTGCAATTGATTTATGTGATTCTTTAATGCATAAAACTTTTGAGCAAATTCAAAGAGACAGCTTGGAGGTGGCTATTTCCAGTAGTATGGACATGGATGGAACATATGAACTTGAGCACAGTCAGGAATTGAAGGAAACTGTGGCTGCACTATAGTCATTGCCTAAACTCACAGATAAGCATGAAGTCCAATTAATTCAATTACCTGTAACTCATCAAAAACTATTACCATCTGTGGAGCAAGCTCCAACTCTTGGAATGAAACAATTACCTGCACACTTGAAATATGCATATTTAGGATCTAATGAAACTTTACCTGTGATAATTGCGAGTAATCTAACCAAAGTGCAGGAAGAAAAATTGTTGAGAGTCCTTAGGGACCACATCACAGTGTTTGGTTGGACTGTAGCAGACATCAAGGGTATTAGTCCTGCGATGTGCATGCATCGAATTTTGTTAGAGGAAGGAGCTAAACCGACGAGAGATGCATAAAGAAGGTTGAACCCACCGATGATGGAGGTAGTGAAGAGAGAGGTAATTAAATTGCTTGATGCAAGAATCATTTACCCAATCTCTGACAGCCAATGGGTAAGTCCAGTGCTGGTAGTTCCTAAGAAATTCAGAATCACGGTTGTCAAGAATGACAATAATGAGTTAGTGCCCACAAGAATGCAAACAGGGTGGAGAGTGTGTAGTGACTATAGGAGGTTGAATACCATAACTAGAAAAGATCACTTTCCCCTTTCTTTTATTGATCAAATGTTAGAACGATTAGCTAGGCATTCTTATTATTGCTTTTTAGATGGTTTTTTAGGTTATAACCAGATTGTGATTGCACCAAAAGACCAGGAAAAGACCACATTCATGTGTCCCTTTGGAACCTTTGCCTACTGGCGAATGTCCTTTGGACTTTGCAATGCCCCAGGTACTTTTTAGCGATGTATGGTGAGTATCTTTTCTGATCTTTAAGAAAAATGCATCAAAGTCTTTATGGACGATTTCACAGTTCATGGTGATTCATTAGATGTCTGTTTAGATAATCTGACACATGTTTTGGATAGATGTTTAGGAATAAACCTTGTGCTAAATTGGGAAAAATGTCACTTTATGGTAGAACAAAGAATTATACTTGGTCATGTAGTGTCGGTTAATGGTTTAGAAGTCGATAAAGCTAAGATTGATAATATATCTGCATTGCCTTACCCCGTCAGCGTGCGAGAGATACGTTCTTTTCTTGGATATACAGTATTTTATCACAGGTTTATCAAAGATTTCACCAAGATAGCATTGCCCTTATGCAAGTTGCTTCAGAAAGATGAGGAATTCCAGTTCAATGATGAATGCAAGGAGGCTTTTGATACCTTGAAGAAATTATTGACGTCAGCCCCTGTCATTCAACCATCGAATTGAAAGTTCCCGTTCGAGATAATGTGTGATGCAAGCAACTATGTTGTTGGCGCCGTCTTGGGCCAAAAGATTGACAAAGCTGTCCATGCCATCTACATTGCTTCAAGAACATTGAATGCGGCTCAGATAAACTATTCAACGACTAAAAAAGAACTCTTATCTGTTGTATTTGCTTTAGAAAAATTCAAATCATATTTACTTGGTACTAAAGTAATAGTTTATTCTGACCATGCTGCTCTCAAGTACTTGCTGACCAAGAAGGAATCCAAACCTCGAATCATAAGATGGATCTTGCTGCTGTAAGAATTTAACTTGGAAATAAAAGATAAAAAGGGTGCAGAAAACTTAGTAGCGAATCACTTGAGCAGAATTCTAAAGGAGGAGGAAGCACTACCATTGCATGACATGTTTCCGAACGAGCATCTACTTGTAATTGGCAACACAACACCCTGGTATGCTGATATTGTGAATTATTTGGTAAGTGCATATTTACCAAGTGAATTTTCTAAATCCCAGAAAGAAAAGCTTAAGAGTGATGCAAAACATTATGTATGGGATGACCCATACTTGTGAAAATTTTGTGTCAATCAGATAGTTAGATGTTGTGTACCTGATAATGAATCCAACTCTATTCTAACTTTCTGTCATTCCTATGCTTGTGGAGGTCATTTTGGACCTAAGTGAACAGCACGCAAGGTGTTAGAGAGTGGTTTCTTTTGGCCTTCTATTTTCAAAGACTCGTATGTATTCTGTAAATTATGTGAAAATTGTCAAAGAACTGGTAATATATCTCATAAAAATCAAATGCCACAAAACCCTATACTAATTGTAGAAATCTTTGATGTTTGGGGTATTGATTTCATGGGACCTTTTCCTATTTCTGTTGGAAATATTTACATATTATTGGCAGTTGATTATGTTTCAAAATGGGTGGAAGCTAAAGCCACTAGGACTGACGATTATAAAGTTGGTGCAGATTATGTCAGGACTAATATATTTGTCAGGTTTGGAGCACCATGGGCCAGCATCAGTGATCGCGGAACTCATTTTTGTAATAGGGTGTTGGCAGCTCTGTTGAAGAAGTACAACGCTCTTCACAGGGTCTCTACATCCTATCATCTGCAAAGCAATGGCCAGACTGAGGTATCCAACCGTGAGATCATGTCCATTTTGGAAAAAGTAGTCAACCCAAACAGAAAGGATTGGAGTTTTTGATTAGATGATGCACTGTGGGCATATAGGACGACATACAAAACTACGATAGGTATGTCGCCTTATAGGCTAGTGTTCGGGAAACCATGCCACCTACCAGTAGAGCTCGAATATAAAGCTTTCTGGGTGATCAAACAGTGCAATATGATCATGGATCAAGCTAGCATCAATAGGAAGCTGCAGTTATAAGAACTCGAGGAGTTACGGACTGAAGGATACGAGAGTTCTAAGCTGTACAAAACAAAGACAAAGGTTTTTCATGATAAGCAGATCTTGAGGAAAAATTTCACTGTGGGATAGAAAGTCCTTCTCTTCAATTCACGATTAAAATTGTTTCTAGGAAAGTTGCGCTCTTGATGGGAGGGACCATTTGTTATCACTCATATTTTTTTACATGGTGCAGTTGATATTCAGAATCCCAAGCCGAAAAATGTGTTCAAAGTAAATGGCCATAGGTTGAAGCCGTTTCTGGATAGAAGTCAAGTTGAGGAAGTCAAGGTCGTGATGCTAATCGATCCGGCTTCCGGATAATTGATTGGAGTACAGTAGAGCCAACGACGTTAAACATGGGCAACTAATTGGGAGGTAACCCAATCTCTTCACTTTTAGTAGTTATTAGTAATTAGCTATTAGTATGTGTTAGCTACTATTTTTTTCATTCCACGATATCCTAATGCACTTTATGTTAATCAATGGCCAGGACTCAAGGCTAGGCAAGATCCCAAAACTCAAATTTTTAGAAAGGCCACACAGCGCGGGCCGCGCCCATATACAAGGCCAACCGGCGCGGGGCGCGCTCCCTATGCAGCATTTCATGTTCAAAACCACATGTATGGCGCGGAACGTGCTGCACTAGGCGCGGGGCGGGCTACACCACTAGCAAAATCAGCCGTGTCAATCCATTGCAGCACGGGCCGCATGGCACGTAGTGAAGACCAGGCGCGGGGCGCGCCGGTCGGCTGGAACAACTTAAATAAACTATTTTTGGTCTTTCTATTTCACTCCAAATCAAAAACCCTCCCTCTCCAAAATAGATAAGAACTCAATATTCTCTAACCCTATTGCTCTACAAACTCTCTAACCTGAATCAAAGTCCACATCCTTCCAAATCTGATTCAAAGTAAGGGATTGTAAGGTATTTGAATCAACACACATTCAATTGAAGAAACAATCAAGAGGTAAACAAAGTGTTCATTGCAATTGGATTTTTCTTGCCTAAGGGATCATATTTTTCATTGAATTGCTTAACAATTGTTTGGGAATCCTTGGGTTACTGAAGACCCAAAGTTAATTTGAATTGGTTGTCTCTTTTTGGATAATTGCTCTTATAAATTGTACTAAGTTAGGGGGAGAGACATTGTTGCCCACCAAGTGTTTGACGAATTGCTTCAATAGGTTTTCACAGGTTATCTTCACTTTTTGAAGTCCAATTCAAAGAGCAAGCATAACAATGGCATCCAAAAAGGCCAAGGACTTCATCCTCTAGTGCTCCTCCACAATATGATGCAACTCGATTTGTGAGCGAGGGCACGTCAACACAATACGCCAAGGTCATCAACAAGAAGACGTTGGTACTAGAAAGAGGGCTGAAGCCGGATGCAAATCTCGATGGCGACATGTCACTGATGATAGTGGAGCGTGAATGGTTTTAACTTATCGTGTAACCACAACTGGAGGTGATCAACATTGTGAAGGAATTCTACGCCAACGCAATAGAGCATGTTGATCACGTGGTTATGGTTCAGGGCATACCGGTGTCATTCAACGCGGAGGCAATCAATGACTATTTTGGGGTAGAGACACCACAGATAGACCGCTACGAGGACCATCTGTCAAATCTTGATGTGATCATAGAGCTGCTCTGCAAGCCAGGAACTCAGTGGGTCACCAGAGCGGGCACCGACGAGAAGATTTCTTTTCCACATGCCGCCTTGAGTAGATACGAGAAAGCCTGGTATGCCTTCATATGTGCCCGTCTCATGCCTACGCGTCATCAAAATGGCGTCACTAAAGAACGGGCATGACTACTCTATAGTATTGTAACTCATGAGGACGGGTCCAATAATGAGGTCAAGATTCTGAACATCGACATCGGGCGGTGCATTCAAGAGTCCATTGAACGATCGCTGAGAGGGGGAACCACCGGAGGGTTACTACATGGTTTTCTCATCACTGACTTATGTCGAAAGGCGGGAGTTCAATGGCACGCATCTGAGCCGATCCAACAACCTATGGCCATCATTGACCATTCCATGATCGAGTTATACAGACCATGGACAGGGGCACGATCACATCCACGGGGAGAGGGGTTCATCATAATACCGACATCCACACCACCCTCACCGCCCTCACCGCCACAAGCTGACGAGCCATCGGATGACGAGGACGAAGCAGAGTCACCAACCACTTTTCAGCGACACTATCAACAAAGGAGTATGCGACTTGCCCAACACCAAGCTGCAATGCATATGTACAACGTTGGGGTATTCACAGCATTGGTTGACGCCTTCTCGCGTTTCTCCCCAAATAATCCAGTTCAACTGCCCATTCCTCCAGTTTTGCCTACCTAACCCCCACCCAAAGATTCCGATTCCTACGAGTTTTAACTCGTCCCTTAGGGAAGTCCTCATCTTTTTTATTTCATATGCCAAGTAATGAGGACATTCCTTGATTTAAGTGTGGGGGGAGTAAAATTTCAAATTTTTCGTGTTTTCACATATAGATTAGATTGCATGTAGGGTAGATTTAATTCGTTTAATTCATATGCATGTTATAAAAAAAATCAAAAAGATTGCATTCATTTAAGAATTTTGTCAGTAGAAGCATGCATAGTACATAGAGATTGAGCAGTAAGTCAAGGTAAAGAAATACATGGTGGATAATTTTGATTTTCACTAAATCTTGCATAAAATTGAGCTTCATGATCTGATTAGCTTCCAACATAGTAACATCATTGCATGATTTTGATTTTTTCTCAACTTTCAAGCACACCGATTGACTGTCAGTAGTAATTAGGGATTCATGTGTATTAAGAACACGTACACTTACTTGAACACAGATTAGAGATAGAGAATTGGCTGAAACATAAGTTTCGGGGAATTAAGGCTCATAAAAGAAAAAATATAAAGAAAGAAAAAAAATTGAAAAAAAGTACTTATGGAATAAAAACTGACTTAGTTTGACCTCGTGGCCTTTGTTACTCAGACAAGTAAACCTTAGGGGATGTCTTAACACCTAGCGCCCTAAAGCCTTCGGGTTTGGGAGTCGTTGGCCGAAAGCACGTTACATGGGTAACATTAAAAAGCCTAAGGGGGTTGAACATTGTACAAGTCAGATAAATGAAATATTTGGTGGGATGGAGAGTTAAAACGCACCCACGAAGCATGAGCTTTGATGTTTAATCGGTTATTGCTTATTTAGCTTGATTTCCTTAATGCTTATATGGATGCCATGTTTGTGTAGTTATCTGTGCAAAAGTAAGATGTTTGTTGGGGATAATTATATGAATCACTTTGAACTACTAATATAAAATTGGACACAAACGCACGGGGGAGGATTAGAGTCATGTATGTGACGTGATAATGCGAGAGTCTATAATCGGTCACGAGTCAAGATGGATTGTGAGCTAAAGTGTTCATTCATAAGAAGTATGTAACCTGTGTTTGGTTACTGAGATTTCTGTTCGATTTTGTTAGGTTGCATTCATTCTGTTAGTTGAATTCATTGTGTTTGTTTGCTTGAGGACAAGCAATTGTTCAAGTTTGGGGGTATTTGATAAGTAGGTTTTTAACCTACTTAATACATATTTCTTAGCTTGTTATATTGTTATTACTTAATTGTGCATGTTACTTTTCATATGTTTTGTGTTAGTGTGCATAAATGGAGAGTGATCGGGCAAAAGAGGAGAAAAGAAGCAAAATTAGGCTTGATGACAGACCAGCGCGGGGCACGCTGAGATTACAAAGGGACCGGCGTAGGTCGTGCAGCTTTGAAAGTCAGGAATCCTGCATGCCCAGCGCGGGGCGTGCCAGGATGTAAAGGAGACAGGCGTGGGGCGCGCCAGACGGACGGGTTGACCAGAATTAGTGGATTTTTAATACAAAGTTGATTAGAAATAGGATTGCAGACTTGTCTAATTACACTAGGGTTTTGATAGGCTATTTATATGCGTTATTTTCTTAGGTTTTATCTATCTTTTATTCTATATTCTCTTGGATTGCTTGGAGGCTAAAAACCCTTGTTTTGAAAATTCAAGCATGTCAGGCTAAGCTCTTTATTTCAATTCTGAAGGGATGTTGAACCTGATTAACAATTTATGGTTTGGTTAAGTTTATAATATTTATTCTTTTATATTGAGATTTATTCTGATTATCTATATTAACTTTCATGTATGTTATGCAATTGACTAATTTGGATTCTGCATGATTAAATTAGTAAATTGATATCATCTGTTAGATTAAGACATATTTTAATCAAATGAAGTGTGTCTAATCTAAGTAACAATTAATGATATTTTATTGTGGTCAAGTTTTGAAATATCGTTAAGATTTTCAGAAGACAAGTTAAATAATTCTTGATTATGTAATTATTGCTTGGAATAATCTAATTCTCATTCTTAATGCTTCTATCATATTAAATCTAGACTGATAGTTCTACGTTGTATGTTAGTTAGAATCTTTTGTTGATGATTGTCGCATTAGATCTACACATAAGGAGAATTACGGGTAATTTGCGATCGTGGTTATCTAGGGTTATTAATCTCATTGAAAGGGTAAATAGTATAATAACTTGATTAATTCATAATTGAGAAAAAAAGGATACTGAACTGATGAATTGAAGCTCTTTTAACTCATTGATATTTTCTTATTAATTCACTTTAGTTAATTAAACTGTTTTCAATAAAAAACCCCAATTCATTGGAAATCATTGGATAACTAAAAGACAAATCACTCTCTGTGGGATCGATCCTTGCCTATTACTATACTAATTCTTGATTTAGTTAAATAAAGAGTAAGGTAAATTTTGTAGTGCTAGACGATACCACCTGATGAAGAAACTCTCTTTATTCCCCCTACATGGAATCAGGATACAGTGGCTGTTATTTCCTATGATAAGAAGCCAGCCCCCACACCCTTAGTATTTCCAGGGAAAGGGGCCCAAGAAATACAAAATCTTGTGAAGTTGGCGGCCCTTGAACCTTTGATATTGCCATTCAGTCCCCAGTATCCAGTGATTAGTCTGAAGAGAGTCCCGTGGAACTACGGGAACGATGAAGGTTCCACCTCAAACAACATTTCCATCGTACCAAAGGAGAATCCATTATACCTGCCTCAGCGGGTGATCAATTCAGTTATCAAGGCCAAATAGAAGGTGGCCTAAGAGAAAATTAAAGAGTTCCTCAGAAAAATGGGACACAATGAAATCAAAGTGGTGCAAAGCCTAAAAGATGCACCCAAGCAGATGTCTATCCTAGATCTGATCTTATCATCAGTGGATCATTGCAACATTCTGGTGAAAGTACTGGAAGAAGCCCATCTGCCAAAGACAGTGGATGCCAAGAAATTTCGTCACGTGGTAGAACGCATCTTCAACAGCAATGTGATATCTTTCACTGACGATGATATACCTGCAGAAGGGACGAGCCATCGCAAGTCACTGCATATAGCGGTGATGTCATCAGGGTATGTGATCGGAGGTGTGTTGATAGATGGAGGATCATCCCTAAACATCTGTCCCTACGACACCTTGGAGAGAATGAAGATCAACCCGAACCAGATTAAGACCAGTCATGTGGTTATCCGGGCTTTTGATGGGTCTTGCCGAGAGGCTATGGGAGAAATTGAGCTTCCTCTAGAGATTAGTCCGCACACTTTCTATGTATCTTTCCAGGTGCTCAACATTACCACCAGATATAACTTATTGCTAGGAAGGCCATGGATCCACATGGCAGGAGCTGTTCCATCTACCCTTCATCAGTAACTCAAATATATTATCAATGACAACCTAATCACAGTGAATACCGAACCAGAATACCATGTCTGCATACAGGGAGATATGCCGGGGATCAGTCATGATGCAGGGATTGAACCTGCTAGTTTTCAACCCTTGGAGGTAAGCAATACTCAGTACCTACCAGTTGGGGCACCAGCCTTGAAGCCTATAGTCTCCCCCGAAGTGATGACAGTGGGCCAAGAGACGGTATCTTTGGGCTTTCGCCCTGGAAAAGGGTTAGGAAAGAATCAACAAGGTATTAAAATCCCGGTGCAAATCCCGAGTCAGTCGGGGAAAAGCGGATTGGGCTACACATCCGGGTCGAACTGCCGGAATCCGCATAAGCATCCAAATGCTCATGCTGCCACTATACTATTGCCAAACCACACTGATGCTGGATTTGTGAAACCAATGAGGAAGATCTCTGCTGTTGTGTTGGCCATATTGTTTCCTCCAACCATACCGGTAGGTGAAAGAAAGACCCCAAAACCTGAAGGGGAGAGTAAAAAGGGAAAAGAAAAGCTTATGTACGAAGGACGAGACCCATTTGCTAACATGCGGGTTCTCATACACTACGAGGGTATGAATGATGATATCCCAGACAGTGACGAGGAGGATCAGATCCAAATTCCTCGCATCAAGAAAGAGAAGGGATGAAGTTCAAAGAAAAACCTCGGCCCTATTTTGAAGGATGTCTTAGTCATCATCCGAGATGAGGCAGACGATCACAATTCCTTGATCCTCCCTGTTCATGAAGATCTGACCGTGAATAACTGGAGTAGCGTCCATTGCTTCATGCAAAAAGGGTAAAAGGGCAGAGAATCTGTCTGCCCTGTAACATGGTTTCATTTACTGCTTATTTTGGTTGCACAACTATAGCAGTAACTTTTGTCATACTTTATATGTTTAAACAGTTGCATATATTAAAGTGAAAGCATTTTATTTTTAGGACTCCAAGATTAGATTTGTTTGTCCCTGCTGATGAGATACCAACCTGTCACATTGACTACAACTTTGATGTAGAAATGAACTTTGACTTGATGGATATTGATCAGGAAGAGGAAGATGACTATGGGGTGCCCGAGGAAATCAAAGAATGGGGCGAAGACAAACCTAAACCAAACCGACCAAACCACCACTATCAATGTCGGAACCTCAGAAAACCTCAAAGAAATCCAGATAGTCATAGACCTCACACAAGATCAAAAAGCCGACCTAATTGAGCTCCTAACATAGTTCCAGGATATATTTGCATGGTCGCATAAAGAAATGATTGGCCTATCTACTGGTATTGTCATCCATCGAATGCCCATCAAAGATGGATTCAAGCCAATCAAGCATAAGCTCAGGCGATTGAAACCTGAATGGAGTCTGAAAGTTAAAGAGGAAGTTGTTAAACAATTCAAAGTCGGCATCATCATGGTATTAACATACCCGGATTGGCTGTCAAACATTGTTCTCGTACCTAAGCCCGGAGGGAAAGTACGAGTATACGTGGATTACATGGATTTGAACAAAGCCTGTCTCAAGGACAATTTCCCTATGCCTTTCATCCACATCTTGATAGACAATACGGCACAGTACGACATGTATTCCTTCGTGGATTGCTTTGCTGGTTACCATCAAATTATGGTTGTTGAAGAAGACAGGGAGAAAACTGTGACACCCCCGAATATGGGTTCTATAACCCCGATTCGGTCGTCACGATACAGTACAAACATTCACCTCTAAACAACATACAATAACTAAATGCAGAATATAATAAACGTATGTCGTTCATTCAAAAGGTGTTACTAGTCCCAAGATTTGATAACCTTAATACAACCATACAAACATACCCTAGAATAATCATTAGGGTTCATATTACATAACAGTAATTAAACTAATCATAAGACAAAGTCGTGTTCCTTGCAACTATTCCTAGATCTCTCCTTTACCCTTATCCTTCCCTGAAGTCTCGGGCTTAACTGCAATAGAAGTCATGATATAGCAAGAATGAGCAACAAGTTTTCTCAGCAAGTTTAAATATAGCAATAAAGAATATATCATGATGAACGGAATATATCTGACAAGGAATTCAATAATATGAATAACAGAAGCAAGGAAAATAATTGCTTTTAGAATAATCGATAGTAGAATAGACTTTGAACTATAAATCTCTAATGAAATCAATAGCTGATTGACACTTTGGTTACTGGCTACAGAGTAAGTACCTAAGGGGATCAGCCTTGCGTACGCCATGTATATGCATAACATTCAACTCTGCTATTTGTATCTTTATATTAGATACCTAGTACTCCCCTATAATAGCAGGGGTGTTCTCTTCAGTCTAGGAATCCATACCATCAATTGGTCTGAATAGCTTTTATAAAATTTTCATACAATTGTCTGATCGAACAAGGGTTCAAACTCTATCTGACGCAGTTCAAGAATTATAGAACTTTAAATGTACAAGTCCAAGACTATACGAACTCAAGTGCACCAAGTGCGAATATCAATAAGATCGATGTGGAATAATTGTAAAGTAATTAAACAACCTAAAGCATGCTTGGAAATAAAGTTCAAGTTTAAATAAATAACTTTTAATACAATAATAACCTGCTCAATACAATATGAGAAGGTTATGAAACTTGTACAGTAAAGAGTGAAGTTCAAAAAACTTGCACAAATAAGGAGTGTAAGTCAGGGAACTTGCCTGTTTGCTCAGCTATAATATTCTAGCTTTAATTAAATTGCGTTGAAACGGCCTAACATTAACAAGTCGGCCTCTCAATTAGCATTATGTAGACTGATATGAGTTTATACTTGCAAGAATTTGATTATCAGATAGGTCTTGTCACAAAATTCACGTAAGTCAATTTACTATGACTGAGTCCATCTAATCTTGTCTTAGATTAATAACTTTAGAATATCTAGTCTATATGTATCAACATAGGCCAGAACATATAGCACTTAAATTTAAGCATGCAATACAATTTAAGATACACATATTGTAAGGTTCTGTCCATAATTCAAAGTTATATGGTTTAATGTCGGACATTCTTACACTTTAAGCAACTCAAGTTCATACCTCAAGGGTCCACTACTAAAGTCATAGTACCACATATCGAGACTAAACAATACTTAACATGCATGCTCGTGCGTATACCATATGTGTATACCTTAATCACATAGTTTATGATTTAGAAATCATTTTCTATGAATATGCGTGCATAGGTGATATCCATATTTCATTACATGATGCTCATGTCAACATGTCTATAGGCATAATGAATCTTAATTTTCATACTTGCATGATCATAACATAACTCACACAATGATCGATGATATTAGCTTTCATACTCTTAAGTTTTCATTAAAAATGACACCAAGTCCACAAAGGTAATTTAGTATATGCAAAGTGCCTTGAAATCATAACTCACATGTCTTTGAACACATAGCTAAGCCATATAAACGTATTCAAATGGTCAGAATTTAAAAGATATAAGTCTTGTCAAGTTCATTTCAAAGTTCTTAAGTTTTTCATTTTTGAAATTTTCTTAACCTTCAATCAAGTATGCTAGTGCGTGTTCAACACTTTAGTCTGACTTTTCATATATATTTAGACCATGTGATCACGCTCACAAAGTCAGAATATACACATGATACATATATATATCAAAGTTCATATCGAAAACTATAAGTTTCATTTTAAACATACGTTTTCCTTCTATAACATATAATAACATGGTCACAATCATACATGTAGTATCAAGAAACATCTACACCAGAGTTAAACCAGTTTTTATGCTTGTCCAAAGTGGTACCAACAAGTTAGCCTGAGCAGATTTGTAACAGAAAATAAAAACCAGGTTCAGGGCCTGGCGCAGCTGCGCTGCGCCCAAGTATAAACCTGGCGCAGCTGCGCCAGGGTGCAGCCAGGCCTGAAGTGCCTTCTGCATCGGCAGTTTGCAAACCCATCTCAAAAATTAATTACGAAACATGCTAGTTTATAACCACATTACTTCTTTAACATGCTTACAAGCTTAGACACCAACTAATAATCAATTCCCAATTTAATCAACATACCTCTGCTAAAGAAATATACCTCTGCTAAATCCAAGAAATATACCTCTGCTAAAGAAACAGTTTGCTGCTAAAACAATTTCTCCCTCACTGATATCTCTCTCAATAAACTTATTATCAATTCTTACACTTAGTGAAAATCTCAGCAAGTCAAAATAAGAAGGAGAAGAGTACATTATATAGGCAATTCATTATCTAGTCCATGACTTTACTCACCAATTCAAACTAATGAAAAAATCAAGAATATGGTGGTTAATGAAATTAGTTGGTAGAGTAGTTGTAGAACACTATTTTGCCCACTCCCCTTGAAATCATTGGCTACACTTTGATGAAATTGAGATAAGAGTAGACTAGGCTTTGAGAGTTCACGTGTAGGAGAGAAGGGTCTCTTATTATGGGACAAACAAATAATCTTAGCAATAGCAACTTGGCAAGTGTAGTACATAGGTTATATAATATATACACATTTCATTTCATGTATACTTAGGTTATACATATACATTCTATATACATTTAAGTCACAATGTCATTTTTAATAAGCAATCAATAATACAATGTATCAAGTAGGGGTACATATATATCAACATATAATCCATGTACATTTCCTTAATACCGAATATAATTCAATTGGGCATTATTATTACTCATTATCATAACAATTATAATTATAATAACTTATAGAAATCATTATCAATTAACAATTGAATTTACTATACGTCAGTAGGGTGTACATTAATGTTCACATATTGCCACATACCCTTATGTACACATTCAATTTATCAATCTTACTATATATGATATATAGCCACATTAATGCGTCACATTGCACTTATATAATATATAAAGGTAACTACTATATACTATAGGTTTAATTATTGTATGCTTGCAAAAACAATTAATCAACACGTTTAAATCCCTTCGATATATTCAAGTAAATTGAATATTTAATTACTAACACTTCTATCAACTCTCTTGTGACACCCCCGAATCCGGGTGTTCTGACCCTGGTCCGGTCGCCACGAAACAATACTAACATCCACCTTTAAGTAACATACGATAACTAAAATGCAGAATCTAATAAACGTATATCGTTCATTCAAAAGGTGTTACTAGTCCCAAGATTCGATAACCTTAATACATCAATACAAACATACCGTAGAATAAACATTAGGGTTCATATTACATTAACAGTAATTAAACAAATCATAAAGACAAAGTCTGCTCCTTGCAATCCATCCTATATCTTTCCTTTACCCTTGTCCTTCCTTGAGGGCTCGGGCTTAACTGCAATATAAGTCATGATATAGCAAGAATGAGCAACAAGTTTGCTCAGCAAGTTTAAATACAACAATAAAGGATATATCATGATGAATGGAAAAGTATCTGACAATGATTTCAACAAAATGAATATCTTAAAGAATCAACAATATGAATATTAGAATGATTCAACAATATGTATGATTCAGTACTATGACTATCTGTATGATTCAACGATATGAATATCTGTAAGGTTTAACAACCTGCATGATTCAACACTATGAATATCTGAAAGATTCAATAATATGACTATTAAAAGCAAAGATAATAATTGCCTTTAGAATGACTGATAGTGGAGTAGACTTTGAACTATAACTTTCTAATGGGTTCAATAGCTAATTGGCCCTTTTTGGATTACTGGCTTCTGGCTACAGAAACTTAGTACCTCGAGGAGATTAGCCTCGGGTACAACATGAATATGCATAACACTTATATCTGCTTACTCGTATCATATATATTAGATACCTGGGCACACTCCTACATATGAGGGGTGTTCTGTTCCGTCTAAGAATCCTTACCATAAATTGGTTTGGATAGCTTTAAAGAAAACTTCATACACTAGTCTGACCGAGCAAAGGTTCAGACTCTTACTGACATAGTTCAAGAAATTTAGAACCTTGACTAATGTACAAGTCCAAGACTGTACGAGCTCAAATGCACTAGGTGAGGACATCAATAATATCAATGTGGAATAATTGATAAGTAATTAAACCACTAAATAACAAGCTTGGAAATAAAGTTCAAGCAATTAAGTAAACAACTTTCGATTCAACAATAACCTACTCAATACAATATGAGAAGGATAGAGAACTTGCACAAAGTGAAGTTTAGAATTTGCACAATATATGAATTTGTGTAAGTTCGGGGAACTTGCATAATACTCAACGTGTGATGTTCGGGGAACTTGCACAATACTCAACGTGTGAAGTTCGGGGAACTTGCACGATAATAGATTCCTTGCATAAAATAAATGCATAGGCTTAGACACTTACAACATCAAAGAGTGAAATTCGGGGAATTTTGCCATAATAGATCCCTTGCATAAAGTAAATGCATAGGTTAGGACATTTGCTTACAAAGTTCTTTGAGTAAAGTAAACACAAAGATAAGACACTTGCACAATATACAAGTTTGTATAAGTTTAGAGAACTTGCATAATAAAGAAATGAAGTTCGGGAACTTGCAGAATAACCAAAGTGTGAAGTTCGGGGAACCTTCACAATACTCAAAATGTGAAGTTCGGGGAACTTTCACAATAACCAAAGTGTGAAGTTCGGGTAACTTTCACAATAACCAAAGTGTGAAGTTCGGGGAACTTTCACAATACTCAAAGTGTGAAGTTCGAGGAAGTTGTAGAATACAATAATAACCTGATCAATACAATATGAGAAGGATAGGAAACTTTCACCAAAAATAAGTGAAGTTTAGAAACTCGCTTACACGGTTCATTGAATAAGGTAGTACAAGAATTTAGAATACTTGCACAATAGGGTCCGGATACTTGTACAATAAATAAGTATAAGTCAAGAAAAACTTGCTCAAATAAAAGAGTAGTTCAGGAAAACATTCAATATAATAATACCCTGCTCAATATAAATTTGATTAAAGTTAGGGAGACTTGCAATACAATAATAACCTGCTCAATACAATATGAGAAGGATAGGAACTTGCACAATAAAGATGAAGTTTAGAATCTCGCTTACTCGAGTCATTGAATAAAGTAGTGCAAGAATTTAGAATACTTGCACAATAAAAGTAGGGTTCAAATTCTTGCTTACAATATCCGTTGAATAAAGTAATACAAGGGTCTAGGATACTTGCCTGTTTGCTCAGCTATAATTAATTCTAGCTTTAATTTAAATGGCGTTGGAACGACCTAATAATAACAAGTCGATCTCTCCAATTAGTATAAACTAATATAAGTTCAGACATACTAGAATCTAGTCATTATATAAATCTATCACATAAGATCACGTTCAATATCAAACATACCATTTATAGCATCATAATATGTTAACTGTTAAAATCCGACTTAAGCAAATTGTTCGGGCCTGAAAGTGTCCTGGTGTAATTCTAGCATGCAACTATTGCCATTAAACCAATACACATGCTTATCAAGTTATAATCTCCTATTCGAAACTAGCATGCTCGTCCTAATCCAATTTCAAAGTTATATGTTTTCATGCCGGTAAACCTTAAGTTAAACAAGTTCATACTTCAAAGGTTCGCTATTCCTGTCATACTACCTCATATGAGACCAAACAATACTTAATATATATGCTCGAGTATACTACACACATATACTTTAATCACATAGTTGAAGTTCATTTTCTACAATTAAGCATGCATATGTGAAATCTGTATATAAACAAATGAGGTTCATGTTAATACGGCTATAGGCCTAATGAAATCTTAATATTTATACTCGTATGCTCACAACATGGCTCACATGGCATTTGATGTTATTACTCTTCACACTCTACGTTTTCATCAAAAGTTGCACTAAATCACCAAAGGTATCATAGTACAAGTAAAGCATCTCATAGTCATGACTCACATGTAATAGAGTGTATATCTAAACCACGTAAACATCCTCATATGGTCAGAATCTAAATGATAAAATTCTTGGTCAAGTTTACTTTGAAAGTTCTTAAGTTTTCCTTAAAAACTCCTTAAATCCATCAATCTCGAATGCTAGTGTGTACAACACTTTAAACGCGCATTTCATGTCAATGTAAACATACTATTATACTCATAATATCAAAATATACACATGATACTTATATGACAAAGTTCGCATTCAAAACTATAAAATTCATTTTCAAAACATAAGTTTTCCTTTGTAAACCTTTGAGTCTTTCAAACACGTATGCTAGTGCATTTAATACTCTAATCATGCATATTAACATGCTCGCCAAATTAGAATGTATATACAATACTTTCATGCTAACGTTCACCTTTGAAACTTATATGTTTCGTTAAAAATGTTCAATAGTGGGGTTCACATGCTTATATTCTATTATGAAACCCGTATACCTAAGTCAACATGTCTCCCATACAATTCTAAGTCATGTTATCATGCTTGCAAGGTCAGAATACTATCATGGCAAGTATACATATCTAGTTTGTTTCCATATTCGAAGTTAGTTCATGAAACACTAAGTTTATTTCAAACTATAATTACTTGTGCAACTATTAGTGAAACATGCTTACATTGCCTCAATACATCCATATATATATATATATATATATATATATCACTCATGCTAGTATGCTTAATCCAAACTAGTACCATAAGTTAGCATGAATAGATTGCAAAAAGGAAATTTTTTCTGCAGACAGGCACTGGCGCAGCTGCGCCGCTGGCCAGTGCAACACTGGAGCAGCTGCGCAGGCTGGCGGCCAGACGCAGAGCAGGCTGCTTTGGCAGCTTGCTAGTCCAACTCAAAAATTTTCCAACCAAAATCATTCCAGACAAATTCTAACATAATTCTAACATGTATAATAACTTATATACCACCTAACAATCATGTTCCAATCAACTTAACGATCAATCCATGCTCAATTTACAGAATCAAAAATTAGGAAATTATACAGAAATGAAGAATGGGGATGGGAAGTTGTACCTCCATGAAACAATTGAGCTGCAATATACTTTCTTAATCTCCTCTATAATAACAGTATACTCACTCTATATAAGTTCCTTAGCAAATATTTGTGACGCCCCTAAATCCATGTTCCTTCGAAACCTCGGATTCGGTGCAGTCACGATACTACTATCGCCAAACTATTACATCTTTTATTCATTACTAAAAGAATATAACTTGCTTTATTATAATTTAGAATATAAATTCTATTTATATCCAAGATCTCGTCTTTACATCATATTCGATGTTACTAAAATGCGGAATAATTTAAACTTTTCAATATCATTTGAATAAAATCTTTTATTGATTTCATAACTTGAATCAATTACAAATCCCTGTATCAACTTTATAATATGATTCATTCTATTTGAGTTATCGTATAACGTTTACAACTCGACTTGATATCCTCTATATATCAACTAATACATCTTTATAGTACGACAAGTTTTAAACAACATATACCATTATCAAGTACAACTACTAGAACCTAAACAGGGTTCAAACGATAATCTAAATAGTATTCTTCGTTGCGATACTATCTATCTTTATCAATTAAGAAGCACGCAATCTTTACCGTGAATCCTTAACCTGCAAAAGTGGTTATTTGCAAGAGTGAGCTTGACAGCTCAGCAATTCTAACAGTTTTCATGCATCACATAGCATACAACATCATACTCAGTTCATGCATTTATAAATAATTTATATTTACTATGCATGTTACTTTCCACATAACAAGTAAATCATCAAAGATCAACTTTCAATCTCATTTATATCTCATATACAGTTCATATATAAGTTCACATTATCACAGCATAATATAGTTCAACTAACAGTTATTGAATTCATATATCAAATAGGAACTGAAAGACTTGCCTGATTCGTAGTTTAACAACTACGACTTAACTACTTAACAATATCTGCACTTCGTGTAATCCTACACAGTTATATTAATTATAGAGATCACACTCATCAGTTATATGTATCTACACATTCTCAATGTAATAATAAAGGTTACATTGTTGTCTAACTTGGTTCTTAGAACCTTCGTCTTACTTATCGTATTCTTAGAATAACTATGTACGTATAAGTATACTATAACCATACATACTTACTACCATTCTTCATATACACATGCTCACCTACCACTAATCTATTTACATATAGCTAGTGTAGTCCAACCTTTGAGTTAATCATATATCATTACTAACACATAAGACCATAACAATTAGCAAACATACTATATTAACCGTCGAAATTGGATTCAAGTATAGCATGTATACATATTAAAGGATACTTTCATGCTCGTTCAACCTTTTCATGTTCAACTTACATGATATAGGTTCTAAGTCAACATTCTAACAATTGAAGGCCACTCAAGGTCATGAACATCACAAAGTTTATCATGCTAGTTCTTTAAACACGTAAAGTATTCATATAACTCATACTGGGCATGTTCATGAATATTCATACTTCATATATGTAACTATCACGATTATTAGTTTGAAAACATGCTTCGTTTACGCTAAACTTGGTTTCATGATATGTAGTCATGGTATATATATACATGTATGATTCATGAGAGAGTCCAAGTGTGCTATCACATATGTCCATAAACATCAAAATCCCAAATCTTAAGGTAACATGTTAACGTCCACGTTCAAAGCTCGCATTTTCATTAGTGAAGCTCACTAACAAAACCTAACATGTTCATGCTATCTATATATAGGTTGACATGTCCGATATGTATTTCTAAGTCATCTAAACATGCCCACAAAAATAAGAATGCGTACATGGTATTTACATGTCAAGATCCACCTTCAAAACTTACATTCTCATTGTAAATGTTTACTAACGAGGTCCGGCATGCTCATGTTATACTATGAAACATATATTCGTAAGTTAATATGCTTCTCATGCATTCCTAAATAATATAATCATGCTTGAAAAATCAGAATGTCGACATGGTTCGTATAAGTCATTTTGGTTTACAAAAATTTACGTTTACTTTTGAAAATTATAAACCTTTATGAATTATGCATGCAATCATAGCAATGCGGGTGCATGTCATGTTAATATACTCATATAGGCATGTTAAACCTTCTAGCATGCTTGTTTAAGCTACTTTAAACAATTATTACTTAACAGAATCAAGCAGGTTGTAGAAAAAATAAATTTCTGGTTCAGGCCCGACGCAGCTGCGTTGCGCCTCAGTTATAAACCGGCGCAGCTGCGCCGTGTCTGGTTCGCACCAGACAGTTTTCCTGCTTCGGCAGTGCTTAGGCCAATCACCAAAATTTCTTATCAATTCGTTTCTAGACAAGCCATATTACCATACCAACATACATATCAGCTTATATATCTACTAACCAACATTACTTGATCACGTTATCATGAATTTCATACTAAATTCAAGAATTAGAAATTCTCAGAAAACAAAGATGAAGAACAAGAAATTAAGTGTTATACCTCAGTTAAACTTGAATTGAGTTTACTGCTATATCAAACTTCCTCCATTCACAGAATCCTTGCTAATATAATGCATTACCTCTATATTTTATACTTATTAGAATTTCTCAGCAAATGAAATGAAGGAGGAGGAAGCCTTATTTATAGAGTCTTGAATACACAGACAATGTTACTGCCTCCCAAATCAAACAAATGGAATAAAGGATTACATGATGGTTCGTGGATAGTGGTTGGGAGTGGGTGAAATCCATCATGAATTCCACACCCCTTGCAATCATTAGCTAGTTTTGTTGCTGAGTTTGAGAGAAATAGTGGTAGAGTAGCTAGCTTTTAGAGTTCACGTGAGAAGAATGAATGGACTCTAATATTGGGACAATAATTCTCAGCAACTTGCTAAGGCAATACTCTATACTAGTGTTATACATACATAGCCTATTATGCTTACTAAAGCTACCTCATGTATACACATTATGTATTATATAACTGTGGTGATAATGAATTACAATTGTAATATCTAATTACAATGTATCAAGTAGTGTACATACATATAATCCATGTACACTTTCTATTAACACCAAATATAAACTAATTAGGCATTATTATTACTTACCATCATAACTGTTATTATAATAATTATAATAACTTAATGAAATTATTATAGGGTATACATGAATGTTTGCCCACACACTTCATGGCACATAAACAATAATATTATGCAGCTCACATAATGCAATTAATTTTATTGTATAGTCTACATATATAATATATAGGCATATTAATGTGTCACTACACTTATATAACATATGCGTAACTACTATATGTTATACCCTTAATAAACACATCCTTTGCACATATCAACTAGTTGAGCAATTATAATCATATTAATAATCTACTCGTTTATATATTATTATACTTAATGGCAATTAATTAATTAATAAAATATTAATTAATTTATCCCTCATAAATCAATGTAATTATTAATCTCCATAACAATTAATTATCATTTATATGATTAATTATCACAATAAATAAATATAAATCTTATTATATTTATAATTCATTTATTCATTAATCAACATATTATCAAATAATTACTTGATAACAGTATATTGTCCATAACAATAATTAATATAATAAGACAATATATCTTATTCCTCATCAATACAATTTCGATTATATTTAAAATTAATTTCTTTATTATTATACTATCACTAGCCATAATAATAAATCCACATACTATAATAACAATTAATATAGATTAGATGTTTAATTAATAATTCTCCCATCCTTGAATTAATTAATCGTCGGATCTATTATCGTGCCATACAAGACATCTCTCACAAGCTTACACTAAGCTTATTCTCATTCTCGACACTTATTTATTTCCACCGCATTACTCACCCACCACATGTTCAATTTACTTAGAACTATTAAGTCACAAGGTTCACATATATAAATATATCGTGAATGAAAATATTCAAATATTCTATATAACCTTTACGGTAATATAATAACTCAAGCTATTAAAATGCTAAACTATCTCAATTAATTATACTTATAATAAGTATAACCTTTACGCTTATAATAATTAATATATAGTCTATTAATCATTATAAGTAATAATATACACGATAAAATAATAACTTAAGTTATTTAATAACTTATTTTTCTTCCATTAATCAAACTCCCTTGAAAATATATTAGAAATTATGTATTTAGTCATAACATAAAATATTAGATTTTCTCCAAATAAAGACATTCATTATTAGAAAATAATTTACTGATTGTCTTAAGATATTATTCTTAATATAATATCTATTAAAATAATTACATGTACGGCACATGTACATATATTATATATATAGAAAATAGATAATAAGTTTATTTTCTATTATAATAAATTATTTCCATCAATTTATTTACATATAGCAATACATTTAATATATTTACTATATTAATTAATCATATCTATCATCTCAAATATATAAGGTAATATTATTATTCAAAAATAACATTTCCTTCATTTATTAAAATAATTCAATATTAAAAATTATTTTAATATCCTTTATTAGAATAATATACTAATTATTTCCCTTCCCTTTCAATAAATTGTCTCCAAAATAATTTTTTTAGATCTATACATTTAACCATATCCCAAATATTAATTATTTATTTAAAGATATAATGATTTCCATCTCCCTTTAATAACGTATATATATATTTATTAACGCTATTCGCACGTCAAACTTTCTCACATATTACTACTCTAAGTAATATATATAAAAAAAGTATCAACTGTCATTACATATTCAACACACATAATAATTCACTCATTTACTTAAGTAAATTAAATAATGTACTATATCATCATAGTTAATTAAGGTTCAATATTCTCATTATATTAATCCATAATATAACTCCCAACTTAAATTAATTAATATTTATTCTTATTTGTTAATTTCTTAACTAACTCATGCTTCACTATCCAAACCTATTCACGGATAGCTTAAGTGCTATTAATAACCTATATTATAAATATACTAGTTATTAATACACTTACACAAGAATATGGTGATTATACATTAAGAATATTTAATGTCACCAACTTACTATGATAAAATAATTCTAGAAATTATTTAATATCGATAGGAAATCTTATCCACTTCCTTTACCTCCACTGAATCGTCTTTACGCTAAATAACAAATATATATTAATAATATATTTATAAATCAGAAAAAAAAACACATATTACATAGTCCATATTACCCTATGTAATATAATACCACATACCTCATATCGCATATATATACTCTTATTCGAACCCATCTCACAGTTTAAAAATTTTATTTATTAAATCCTTATTTAATAATATCTAAAATTCGGGTTCTTACAATATTTCTCAGCAATGCAACGAAGGAGAAGGGAAGAGTTCTTATATAGCCAATTTCTTACCCGGTTCTTGACATTATTCCTCAAATCAAACTAATGGGAGATGCAATTAGCTAATGGTTATCAAATAGTGGAGTTGGTATATCTCATCATAATCTCCACTCCGTTGCGCATTATTGCTACAAGGCTATCCTAGCTTTGCTGAGTTTGAGGAGTGTAGGCACGTGAATGAGAAATGAGGGTGGGACTCTCATTTAGGGACAATGTAAACTCAGCCTTTGCAATTGTATATATATTATGTATGCTCAACACTTAGCAAAATATATACATACTTAGATTATATAATGTATATGCACATAGATATACTTAAGTTATATGTATTTATTCCATATACATTTAAATGGGTGATACTATGTTATAGCAATTAATAATGAATAGGTACACAACATATAATCCATGTACATTTTCTATTAACACCAGATATAATTCAAGTAGGCATTATTATTATTTACCATCGTAACTGTTATTATAATTATTATAATAACTTATTAAAAATCATTATCAAATAACAATAGTTAATTGATATTAATATAGTGTAATAGGGTATACATATTAATGTCTTTTCATACATAACATGTAACTCACATAATGTCATTAATCATACTATATAGTCTATATATATAATATAGAGACATTAATGTGTCACCTTGCACCTTATACAATATACAGTTGACTACCATATACTAAAGGTTTAATATAACATATACTTGCATATAACAATTAATCAATTAACCAAGTAAATATAATATTATTATATTAATCTCTTACTCATTCATAATAATAATTAATCATCACATTATCAACTAATTACTCCTAATTGGAATTAATCAAACACGATTAAATCTCTACACTATATTCACGAAATTTGAATATATAATTACTAACACTTTTATCAATCTTCTGATATAAAAGCCTCAGGTTTAATCTACTAATTTAAATAACCATTAGTGATTCCCTTTAATAAAAATCCTAGCATTTATTCGCATAGGTTAAATCACAAAAGCACATAACCACATAAGGTTTAAATAAGTTTGAAAAATTAACTCTTAAAAATTTTAAAATCACAGATCAAATTAATAAGGAGCTTAAAATTGCTGGTCGTTACATCTCTGATATATAAAAGCATTAGGGCTAGTCCACTAATTTAAATAAACCATTAGTGACTCCCTTTAATTAATCCTAGCAATTATTTGCATTGGCACAAACTCACATAACCACATAAGGTTTAAATAAGCACACAAAACTAACTCATTAAAATTAAATCATATATTTAATTTATAATGGAGTTTAAAATTTTACGGTCATTACCTCCTCCACCCCCCCCCCCTTATAAAAATTCCGTCCTCAGAATTGTAAAAATAAGGTTACTCAAATAAAAACGGATAATTCTCTTTCATCTTCTCTTCTAGTTCCCACGTAGCTTCTTCGACTGCGTGATTTCTCCAGAGAACCTTGACGGAATGGATATCCTTATTCCTCAGCTTTTGTTCCTTCCTATCGAGTATCTGGACAGGAACTTCCTCGTATGATAAGTCCTTCTCGACTTGGATCAGTTCATAGGAGATAACGTGCTTGTAGTCTGGTTTATACGGTCACAACACTGACACATAAAACACGTTATGAATGTGCTCAAGTTCAGGAGGTAACGCCACCTCGTACGCCACTTCACTGATTCGCCTCAGAATCTCGAACGGTCCTATGAACCTAGGGCTCAACTTGCCCTTCTCCCCAAAACAAATCTTCCCTTTCCAGGGAGATACTTTCAAGAATGCATAGCTTCCTAATTCAAAATCTCTCTTCTTGCGATGTAAGTCCGCATACTTCTTCTGGCGATCTTGAGCTGCTACCAGTCGGGCTCTTATCACCTTGATGATCTCTACAGTCTGCTGTACCAGTTCTGGTCCCAACAGTCGACGTTCTCCAACTTCGTCCCAATATAAGGGCGTTCTGCATTTTCTCCCATACAGTGCTTCGTATAGTGGCATTCCGATACTAGCGTGATAACTATTGTTGTATGAAAACTCTACTAATGGAAGGTGATCCTCCCAGCTACCCTTAAAGTCCATCACACAAGCTCAGAGCATGTCTTCAAGTGTTTGAATCATTATCTCGCTTTGCCCATCGGTCTGCGGATGATACGCGGTACTCATTCGTAGTTGTGTCCCCATTTTTTCTTGAAGACTCTTCCAGAAGTTTGATGTGAATCGCGGATCTCTATCTGATACAATAGATACCGGAACCCATGTCTCGAGATAATTTCCTTGACATATAATTTGGCTAGCTGGTCCAAACTATACTTAATCTTAATTGGCAAAAAATAAGCTGACTTGGTAAGACGATCTACAATCACTCATATGGCGTCGTGCCCTTTCTGCATTGCCAGAAGTCCCACCACAAAGTCCATTGTGATGTGCTCCCACTTCCATTCTGGAATCTCTAACGGTTGTAATAACCAGCTTGGTCGTTGGTGCTCTGCCTTGACTCTCTGACAAGTTAGACATCTGCTTACGCATTCCGCAACCTCTCTCTTTATGTTTGGCCACCAGAAGTGGTGACGTAAATCTTGGTACATCTTCATGCTTCCTGGGTGTATCAAGTATCTTGTACTGTGCGCTTCTTCCAAAATCTCCTCCCTCAATTCTTGTACTAACGATACCCGGATTCGTCCTTCGAATCTCAGCAGTCCAGTGCTATCAATCTTGTATTTCAATTCATCACCTTCAGCCAATCGATTCTTGATGTTATCGCAATCTTCGTCCATCTCTTGTGCCTCTTTAACCTTATCTAATAAAGTCGGGCTCGCTGTCACTGTAAATAATTGCTCGTTGGTCTCCATCGGATACTTAACCTCCAAGTCTAGTCGTTCGATATCTTTTACCAATTCTTTTTGAATGGTCAACTTCAATAACTTCTCTCTGCCTTTGCTGCTCAAGGCATCTGCCACTACATTTGCTTTGCCTGAATGGTACAGAATCTCACAATCATAATCTTTGATCAATTCTAGCCATCGGCGCTGCCTCTTGTTTAGCTCCTTCTACGTGAAGATATACTTCAGACTCTTGTGATCCGTATATATCTCACACTTCTCGCCATACAAATAATGCCTCCAAAACTTTAAGGCAAAAACTATCGCTGCTAACTTCAGGTCATGAGTCGGATAGCCCTTCTCATAATCTTTCAGTTGACGTGAAGCGTACGCAATGACCCTGTCGTGCTGCATCAGTACACAGCCAAGACCCTTGTGTGACGCATCACTATACACTACAAACCCTCCCGTGTTGTCCGGTAAAGCCAACACAGGTGCTTGCCTAAACCTCTTCTTCAATTCTAGGAAACTCTCCTCACATTTCTCCGTTCAAACAAATTTAACTGCTTTTCTGGTAAGATTGGTCAACGGTGATGCTATCTTCAAAAAATCTTGAATGAATCTCCGGTAGTATCCCGCTAATCCTCCCAATTGATAACTACTTCTACTTTTGTCGGAACCACCGAAACAGCATCCTTGTCGATAACGTGCCCCAAAAACTGCACTATCTGCAACCAAAAGTCACACTTGGAGAATTTTGCATATAGCTTCTCCCTCCGTAATGTCTCCAACACTATCCGAAGATGCTCGGCGTGTTCTCCCTCCGTCTTTGAATACACCAGAATGTCATCGATGAATACGACAACGAACTTATCCAAATACTTTTTGAATACTCTGTTCATCAAGCCCATAAATGTTGTCGGGGCATTCATCAATCCGAATGACATTAGCAGAAACTCAAAGTGTCCATACCGAGTTCTGAATGCCGTTTTTGGAATGTCCTCCAACCTCACCTTCAGTTGGTGATAATTGGTCCTCAAGTCAATCTTTGAAAAGTATTTTGCCCCCTTCAACTGATCAAACAGATCACCAATCCTAGGTAACGGGTACTTGTTCTTAACGGTAACCTTATTCAACTCTCGATAGTCGATACAAAGCCTTAACGACCCATTATTCTTCTTTACAAATAAGACTGGTGCTCCCCATGGTGATACGCTAGGTCGAATGTATCCCTTATCTAACAACTCTTGTAATTGAGCCATCAGTTCTTTCATTTCTACCGGAGCCATACAATACGGCGCTTTGTATACGGTGTTGTCCCTGGTGCCAAATTAATAACAAACTCTATCTCTCTATCCGGTGGTAATCCCGAAATCTCATATGGGAAGACATCGACGAATTCCCTTACAATAGGTATCTGACCTAGTTCACCCTCGACTCATCGAGTATCAATCACGTGAGCCAAATAACCTACACAACCCTTCCTAAGCAATCTCTGCGCTTGCATCATCGTCAGACAATGAGATTGTCTCGACGATTTACTACCATAAAATACCACCTTCGACTTATTCGGAGTCTTAAGGTGTACACACTTCTTCTTACAGTCGATAACTGCTCCATGAATCGATAACCAATCCATTCTAAGGATTACATCGAACTCCCTTAAACGAGTCGGTATCAAATCCACGTTAAGCTTAAATCCTCGCAATTCGGTATAATAGTTCCTATGAATGTATTCTACGGGGATAATTTCCTTGTTTGCTACTTCTACGTTCATAGGGTGTTCTAATCTCTCACGGGGTAAGTCTAACTTTTTAGCAAATTCTTCGAAAACAAAAGAACAGGTAGCACCCGAATCAAATAACACATAGGCATTTATATTATTGATTGGGATGATACCTGACACCACGTCCTTGGACTCCACCGCATCTTGTACAGTCATGTTGAACGTGCATGCCGCTAGTCTGTTGGCTTGGCTGGCTGACCCTCTGATGCCCAGCCCATTGTTGTTGTTGTTGCGATTGCCGCTAGTTGCATTGCATTTTCTCTTCGGGCAGTCCTTTATTTGGTGGTCTGGGGCTCCATATGAGAAACATCCTCCTTTCTATTTATTTGCACACTGAGGAGCCATGTGCCCTGGTTGTCCACAACGATAGCAAACGCTCTTCCCTTTCATGCATTCCCCCGAGTGATTCCTCCCGCAGTTATTGTACTTTCCACTCTTTTTGGCCTCTCCCCCAGACTTGTTGCCTCCAGAGGATTGGCTCTCCATCCATTTACGCTTGTTGGGGTTGCTGCCTCCACTGCTTCCCCCTTTTCGTCCTTCCTGTCCGGTCTTTTTTTCTTGTTTAAATCGCGCTATGGCTTCGTTGCCTCCTTCTGCAATGATAACCCTTTCCACTAGATCAGAGAAATTCTTAATCTTCAATACCGTAACTGCTTTCTGCACCTATGGTTTCAATCCTAACTCGAACCTTCTTGCCTTCCTGGCCTCCGTGTCCACCTAATGTGGAGCGAATCGGGCCAACTAGTTAAACTTTGCTGCATACCCTGCGACTGTTATACTACCTTGTTTCAGTTCCAGAAACTTAACCTCCATATCCTATTGCGTATTCTCCGAGAAGTAATTCTCAAAGAATAGCTCCTTAAATATGTCCCAAAGAATAACTCCTTCGCCTGCTCGTCTCTTATTGTCTTTCCACCAATAGTTAGCTTCACCCTTCATCATGAAAGTGGCAAAACTCATTTTCTGTGCTTCGGCCACCCGTGCGGCCTCAAACACTTTCTCCATCTCTTATACCCATGTTTGGGCTTCGATTGGGTCTAAGGTTCCTCGAAATTCCGGAGGTCCTACCAACTTAAAATCTTTGAAGCTAGCCAAGTGCTGTCCTGGCTGCCTTGCCGCTGGCGGGGGTCTGTTTTGCATTGCTTCTGTTAACAGGTCAATGAAGTTCTGCATCGGATCAGCATTTCCCCCTCCATTGTTAACGGATCCTTCCTCCCTTTGGTTTCGTGGTAGTCTCCTAGGAGGCATGATCCGTGGAAAGGAAGAAAACTTAGGCTTATCATTTTTACGCTCTATGCGATATGCTATACAAGTTAGCATCTAAAAGTTATGACGTCCATCAATCATATTTGATTCAAATAAAATAGCTGCATTTATATTCATATACCATTGTTTTAATACAACATGATTCAACATCAGGCATACTACTGCAAACGTACAATGGCAAAAACTGCCTACTGCTAACTATCCTCTATTAAGCAAAAGGTGAGGATTCACTACAACCTGCCCCTCCCCTAACACAGCAAGGTTGGGGTTGACTACCATCCTATGCATACATCAAGGCATAAGGGTTTACAACATAAAACCGTCCCTAATAAAACATAAGTTGGACTATATCTAACATGAAAACAAATCAACGCTTTCTCCCGCTGCTGGAAGGCAGCTCCATCCAATTAGTGTCGAACTGCACAAAGGCACTGTCCAAAGCTCGCTCCAAAGTATATATCCTCACATCTTTGGCTTCCACCTCATCCCTCAACTGTCCTAGCTATAGTTCTCTCTGCTCCAGCCTCACTCGTAACTCGGCTAACTCAGCCTGGGCCTGTTAAGCAGCGTCCTTGTACTGTTGTTCAGTAATCTGGAGGGTGTGGTTCTACGCCTCTACTTGTCTAGCTCTAATTTCTAGCTCTACGTTCCTTGACAACAAATCTCCTATCACCTCATGCTCCATGGGCTTCTTACTAGAGTCCCTCGGCTCCTGGTCCACTGAAGAGCTATCTTGACTCTCGTCAGCAATCCTATGACCATAATAAAAATCAAAACAACATCAGTACTACAATAAAATATATTCATTGATAAAATGAAATGATATTTTACTTAGTACAACTAAAACTCGATGGATCTCCTTAACCCATCACCTACATACTCTATTTAAGTTTTTTACTAAGGTTATAACTTAGGTTTCGAATTCCTAACGTTTATAACCTACAGCTCTAATACCAACCTGTGACACCCCCGAATCCGGGTTCTCTAACCCCAATTCGGTCGTCACGATACAGTACAAACATTCACCTCTAAACAACACACAATAACAAAATGCGGAATATAATAAACGTATGTCGTTCATTCAAAAGGTGTTACTAGTCCCAAGATTCGATAACCTTAATACAACCATACAAACATAACCTATAATAATCATTAAGGTTCATATTATATAACAGTAATTAAACTAATCATAAGACAAAGTCTGTTCCTTGCAACTATTCCTTCATCTTTCCTTTACCCTTGTCCTTCCCTGAAGTCTCGGGCTTAACTGCAATAGAAGTCATGATATAGCAAGAATGAGTAACAAGTTTGCTCAGCAAATTTAAATACAGCAATAAAGAATATATCATGATGAACGGAATATATCTGACAAGGAATTTAACAATATGAATAACAGAAGCAAGGATAATAATTGCTTTTAGAATAATCGATAGTCGAATAGACTTTGAACTATAAATCTCCAATGGAATCAATAGCTGATTGACCCTTTGGTTATTGGCTACAGAATAAGTACTTGAGGGGATCAGCCTCGCGTACGCCATGTATATGCATAACATTCAACTCTACTATTTGTATCTTTATATTAGATACCTGGGGTACTCCCCTATAATATCAGGGGTGTTCTCTTCAGTCTAAGAATCCCTACCATCAATTGGTCGGATAGCTTTTATAAAAATTTCATACAATTGTCTGACCGAACAAGGGTTCAGACTCTATCTGACGCAGTTCAAGAATTATAGAACTTTAAATAATGTACAGGCCCAAGACTATACGAACTCAAGTGCACCAAGTGCGAATATCAATAAGATCGATGTGGAATAATTGTAAAGTAATTAAACCATTTAAAGCATGCTTGGAAATAAAGTTCAAGCTTAAATAAATAACTTTTAATACAATAATAACCTGCTCAATATAATATGAGAAGGATAGGAAACTTGCACAATAAAGAGTGAAGTTCAGAAAATTTGCACAAATAAGGAGTGTAAGTCAGGGAACTTGCCTGTTTGCTCAGCTACAATATTCTAGCTTTAATTAAATTGCGTTGAAACGACCTAACATTAACAAGTCGGTCTCTCAATTAGCATTATGTAGACTGGTATAAGTTCATACTTACAAGAAATTGATTATCAGATAGGTCTTGTCACATAATTCACGTAAGTCAATTTACTATGACTGAGTGCATCTAATCTTGTCTTAGATTAATAACTTTAGAATATCTAGTCTATATGTATCAACATAGACTTAAATATATAGCACTTAAATTCGAGCATGCAATACAGTTTAAGATACACATATTGCAAGGTTCTGTCCATAATTTGAAGTTATATGGTTTAATGTCGGACATTCTTACACTTTAAGCAACTCAAGTTCATGCCTCAAGGGTCAACTACTAAAGTCATAGTACCACATATCGAGACTAAACAATACTTAACATGCATGCTCGTGCGTATACCACATGTGTATACCTTAATCACATAGTTTATGCTTTAGAAATTTATTTTCTATGAATATGCGTGCATAGGTGATATCCATGTTTCATCACATGATGCTCATGTCAACATGTCTATAGGCATAATGAATCCTAATTTTCATACTTGCATGATCATAACATAACTCACACAGTGATCGATGATATTAGCTTTCAAACTCTTAAGTTTTCATTAAAAATTACACTAAGTCCACAAAGGTAATTTAGTATATGCAAAGTGCCTTGAAATCATAACTCACATGTCTTTGAACACATAACTAAGCCACATAAACATATTCAAATGGTCAGAATTTAAAAGACATAAGTCTTGTCAAGTTCATTTCAAAGTTCTTAAGTTTTTCATTTTTGAAATTGTCTTAACCTTCAATCAAGTATGCTAGTGCGTGTTCAACACTTTAGTCTGACTTTTCATATCTATTTAGACCATACGATCATGCTCACAAAGTCAGAATATATACATGATACACATATGTCAAAGTTCATATCG
Organism: Panax stipuleanatus; assembly: GCA_020205555.1. Taxonomy (NCBI): domain Eukaryota; kingdom Viridiplantae; phylum Streptophyta; class Magnoliopsida; order Apiales; family Araliaceae; genus Panax; species Panax stipuleanatus. Next base: position 132,925,032 of record CM035117.1, on the reverse strand, counting down.
AAAACTATAAGTTTCATTTTAAAACATACGTTTTCCTTCCATAACATATACTAACATGGTCACAATCATGCATGTAGTATCAAGAAACATCTACACCAGAGTTAAACCGGTTTTCATGCTTGTCCAAAGTGGTACCAACAAGTTAGCCTGAGCATATTTGTAACAGAAAACAAAAACCAGGTTCAGGGCCTGGCGCAGCTGCGCTGCGTCCAAGTATAAACCTGGCGCAGCTGCGCTGGGGTCTGGCCAGACCTGAAGTGCCTTCTGCATCAGCAGTTTGCAAACCCATCTCAAAAATTAATTACGAAACATTCTAGTTTATAACCACATTACTTCTTTAACATGCTTACAAGCTTAGATACTAACTAATAATCACTTCCCAATTTAATCAACATATAATTTAAGCATAATAAGAAATTAGCAAATCCAAGAAATATACCTCTGCTAAAGAAACAGTTTACTGCTAAAACAATTTCTCCCTCACTGATATCTCTCTCAATAAACTTACTATCAATTCTTACACTTAGTGAAAATCTTAGCAAGTCAAAATAAGGAGAAGAGTTCATTATATAGGCAATTCATTATCTAGTTCATGACTTTACTCACCAATTCAAACTAATGGAAAAAGCAAGAACATGGTGGTTAATGAAATTAGTTGGTAGAGTAGTTGAAGAACACTATTTTGCCCACTCCCCTTGAAATCATTGGCTACACTTTGATGAAATTGAGAGAAGAAAAGACTAGGCTTTAAGAGTTCATGTGTGGGAGAGAAGGGTCTCTTATTATGGGACAAACAAATAATCTCAGCAATAGCAACTTGGCAAGTGTAGTACATAGGTTATATAATATATACACATTTCATTTCATGTATACTTAGGTTATAGATATACATTCCATATACATTTAAGTCACAATGTCATTTTTAATAAGCAATCAATAATACAATGTATCAAGTAGGGGTACATATATATCAACATATAATCCATGTACATTTCCTTAATACCGAATATAATTCAATTGGGCATTATTATTACTCATTATCATAACAGTTATAATTATAATAACTTATAGAAATCATTATCAATTAATAATTGAATTTACTATACGTTAGTAGGGTATACATTAATGTTCACATATTGCCACATACCCTTATGTACACATTTAATTTATCAATCTTATTATATATGATATATAGCCACATTAATGCATCACATTGCACTTATATAATATATAGAGGTAACTACTATATACTATAGGTTTAATTATTGTATACTTGCACAAATAATTAATCAACACATTTAAATCTCTTAGCTATATTCAAGTAAATTGAATATTTAATTACTAACACTTCTATCAACTCTCTGATATAAAAGCATTAGGGCTAGTCCACTAATTTAAATAAACCATTAGTGACTCCCTTTAATTAATCCTAGCAATTATTTGCATAGGCGCAAACTCACATAACCACATAAGGTTTAAATAAGCATACAAAACTAACTCATTAAAATTAAATCATATATTTAATTTATAATGGAGTTTAAAAATTTACGGTCATTACAAAAACAGCTTTCATCACTCCCTGGGGAACTTTCTGCTACAGACTACTGTCCTTCGGCCTCATCAATGCCGGAGCCACATATCAGCGAGCCATGGTGGCCCTATTTCATGATATGATGCATAAGGAAATAGAGGTCTATGTGGATGACATTATCGTCAAATCCCGGAAGGAGGACGATCACATTGACCATCTCAAGAAGCTGTTCAATAGGTTGCACAAGTACAACCTCAAGCTGAATCCAGCCAAATGTGCTTTTGGCGTCAAATCAGGCAAGTTGTTGGGATTCCAAGTGAGCAATAGAGGCATTGAGCTAGATCCTGCCAAGATTAAAGCCATCACTGAGATGCCAGTACCTCAAACAGAGAAGGAGATACGCGGGTTCCTAGAAAGGATTAATTTCATAAGTAGGTTCATTTCCCATCTCACAGCAACTTGTGAACCCATTTTCAAGCTACTAAGGAAGAATTCCTCCACCAAATGGAATGAGGATTGTCAGAAAGTCTTTCTCGCCATCAAGAAGCAGCTGATCGAAGCACCGATCTTGGTACCCCCAAGGGATGGAGTTCCCTTATTTATGTACTTGTCCGTCAATGGCAATGCAATGGTCTGCATGTTGGGACAGAAAGATGATAGGAGTAAGGAACGAGCCATCTACTACATAAGCAAAAGATTCAGCAGTGGCGAACAGAAGTACACCCTGATCGAAAAAATATGATGTGCGTTAGCATGGGCCGACATGAGGCTACAAAATTATTTGCATGGGCACATGACCTACCTCATATCCCGTATGGATCCGCTAAAATACGTATTCAACAAGCCAATGTTGAATTATCGACTGTCCAAATGGCAATTGATTCTCCAACAGTTCGACATTGTCTACGTGACTCAGAAGTCCATCAAAGTTCAAGGCATTGCAGATCAACTAGCCGAAGAACCATCAGGAGGGTTCGAACCTCTGGAAACTTATTTCCTGGATGATGGGATCATGACAATTAAGTAAGGTCTCCAAGAAAATGCAGTCCAACCATGGAAAATATATTTTGATGGAGCAGTAAACATGGAAGGTGCCAGAGCTGGGGCAGTCTTTATCTCTGGTACGGGAGAACAATATCCTGTGGCCACCAAGCTGCAGTTTGTCAACACCAACAACACGACTGATATGAAGGCTACATAATGGGTTGAAGTTAGCCCAATCCATGGGTATCAAACATCTATTGATCTTTGGAGACTCTGAATTGGTTATTAGATAAACCACTAGGGCATATCACACCAAAGAACTGTATTTGCTGCCTTATCATCGGCAGGTCATCAAAATATCCATGGAGTTTGAAGACATAACCTTCATCCATATTCCTCGGGGTAGGAATTACTTCGCTAATGCATTGGCAACGTTGGCTTCTTTGATCGGCATATCCGATAGGAGGAGGATCCCCGACATCCAAATCATAAGTCAAAAGACCCCGACATACGGGAGTTACATTGGAGAAGTATTAGATGAAATACCTCCTATCAAATAGCCTTGGTATCAAGACATCAGGGAATATCTCCGAGATAGATTTACACCCGCTGGGGCAAGCCAATCTGAACTGAAGCGGATTCACAAGAAGGCTATAAAGTTCTATCTGAGCGGAGATGCACTCTACAAAAGAGATACTGGAATAGGGCTTTTAAGATGCCTTGATAAAGAGCACGCCTAGAGATTGATGGATGAAGTCTACGGTGGAATCTGTGGTCTACACATGAGCTGTCAGCTGCTGGCCAAGAAGATATTAAGAACAATACATTATTGGATCTCTCTCAAAGCTGACTGCGACGACTATGCCAGGAGATGCTTTCAAAGCCAAGTCCATGGAAATGCCATACATGCTCCTCCAAATGAGCTACACAATATGAGTTCTCCATAGCCTTTCTCTATGTGGGGAATGGACGTGATAGGTCTAGCAGAACCCAAAGTCAGCAATGGTCATCGATTCATCTTCACCATGATCGATTACTTCACCAAGTGGGTTGAAGCTGCCTCTTTTCCCAAAGTCACCAAAGAGGTCATCATTGGTTTCTTTAGAAATAATGTCGTCTGTCGATATGGACAACCGGAGGTGATCGTATCAGACAACGCCAAGAACCTAAACAATCAGATGATGAGAGAACTATGCAGCAAGTTCCATATCAAGCATCTTAATTCCGTCATCTATTGGCCCAAGATGAATGGTGCTGTCAAAGCGGCCAACAAGAACATCAAAAATATTATGCAAAAAATGTCCGCCAATCACAAAGAATGGCCTGACCTGTTGCCCCTAACCCTGTTAGCATACAGGACGTTAATGCACACTTCTATTGGGGCTACCCCTTATTCATTAGTCTATGGCATGGAATCAGTACTTCCCATAGAAGTAGAAATGGAGTCCCTGAGAGTGTTAATAAACGCTCAGATAGAGGAAGACCAGTGGTTGTTAGATTGGTACCACCAATTGTCCCTGATAGATGAAAAGAGGGCTGCAGCCATTTTCTACGGGCAGTTATATCAGCAAAGGATTGCTCGATCCTACAACAAGAAAGTCTGAATTCGGCAATTCAAAGAAAATAACTTGGTGCTGAAGAAAGTTCTGGCCAATCAGGAAGAAGCCAAAGGAAAGTTTGCCCCAAATGGGGAAGTCCCTTTCATTGTCAAGGAGGTGTTGACAAGAGGAGCAATCAGATTACAAGAGATGGATGGGAGCGAATTTTCCCAACTCAGACACCATAAAAAGGTACTATGTCTGAAACACATGCATACTAGAATCCTTATCCTACTAATCAATCAAATCAATTTAGTTTTCACTAGAAGACTGAACTACGAATGACCTTATCTCCCTTAACTCGGGAGTACGTAGGCAGCCATTCCTGGTGCGGTCAAACCAAAAAAAAAAACTCAAATACTCATCAAACCAAACTCAAAAAAGACACTTCTCAAACCTCTCTGACACAAAAGACTAAACTACGAATGACATGATCTCCCTCAGCCCGGGAGTACGTAGGCAGCCATTCATGATGCGGTTTAACCTTCAAGAAAATATAAAAAACCAATAAAAACCAATCCCAAGACACCGAAACATAAATCCTATCAAGCCTCCCTGATCCATAGTCCCGTCTGAGATATTCTCCGATATCTCACTGTCAATCTATCAAGGAGAAACTGGTGATACATCAACAACAACAAGTCATGAAAGAAGTGGTAATCACTAAGCAATGACAATACATATCCAAACAGGGAAGTGAATCAAAATATATTTCTCTGATATATAATAATGTTTGATATATACACTGTGTCCTGTACATGACAAAAATGGCTGATATAGTATGTACAGAAAAAATAAAGCTAGTCTATGGACCCATGGACAAACGGGACAGTAGTGCCAACATGGCATCTCTCTATAAAGATGGAGGAGCCGCTGCAAGCGCAATACCCTCAACCTCCATACGGGCCAAAACATCCACAGCCATCTTCAGAGTGGCACTGTGATCATCAATATAAACACTCATATCGACAACCAGGCCATGAGTATATGATTGGAGAGCAGTACTATCTACAATGTGGAAATCTCGGGAAGCTATGGCCTCATCCCTCTATACAAAAGCAGCTTCCCTGGAAATTAAAGTCTCCTCAATCTCGACAAAAGCAGCATCTCGAGATGATCAAGCCTCATCTCTCTCGACCAATGTCGTATCCCGAGTGGCTCGAGCCTCATCTCTATCAGCAAAAGCTATATCTCTGCCAGACAAAGCAGTCAACATCAAAGCCCTAGCCTGATCTCTCTCAAAGGTCATCCTAGCTAGTAAATCGGCCAAAGCTAGATCCGTCCCGGCAGGAATGATCGGCGGATCACTAACTAAGGCTGCTGTCAGATCCATGAACAAATCATCCTCCGTAGGAGAATCAGGATCCTCCGTGGGCTCCTCCTCATCTGAATCCACAATCAAAGCTAACTGGATGAATGCATCTAATGCTATATTGGTCTCCAACCATGCTGAGTACTCCGGAGAACAATCTAGGTGGCTAGTAGAGAAATCAGCCCTCTCCCTTTGAGTCCAACACTCATAAATCCTAATCAGGTCAGCTGATGATATAGAAGAAGCTAACATTCGCTGATCAATAGCCCCCTCAAAATGGTGCAGGCTCTGGAACTGATCAAACTGACCCATAACTGCCAATGGATGGTAGGTGGTCACCCCTCTCAATCTCGCTAGGGGCAAGTAGTCCATGTCAGATGCATAGATGATGAAGCTATAAGGGGAGACTAGTCCTGAGCATGGTAGAATTGGAAAAGGATGCTCAATATCTGACATAAAAGCTGACCAGGTCTCTACATTTGAACACTCCGCTGGCTGAAAGGAGTAGGATATAGCTATCTCTTCGGTAAAGCAGTACCCCTGATGTCTGAAGAAGCCAATCGGGCGCAAATGGGACATGAGCCACACGTACAATAAGACAGAGCTACCTCTAAAAAATCCCTCTGGATGGGTACGACAATAGGTAGCTGACCTCAGTGTCTCAGCCAATATCATCGGTAGGATGGTGCAACTCTATCTAAGGGCCCGAACCATGACCATCAATCCGACGTCCAAGTGGTCCAAAGGTAGTGGTATATAAATGTAGGCCACAATGCACATCAACAAGACGTCTACACGGGTGAGCTGCCACTCATCTACTAAAATGATAAACTCCCTAGAATGTCACTCGTAGCTGTCTAGCCGGCCGAAGCGATTGATCAGAAAGTCTATAGATATCACATATCCTGCAATAACATCCTTAGTAATAACTTGACATCTCAGACCCGACATAGTCATAAATGGTCTCCGCATGTCACTAATGGCTGTACGAGCTCAAGGCAGATCCAATGACAAGCCTGTAAGACGCTTATACTCCTCTAAGGTAGGAGTCAACTCGTGGAGCCCAAAATGGAAAACCTATCGATCAGGTATCCAGCATGATAAGATGCCATCCACAAACCCATACGGAACCTGGAAAGCTAAAAGGGCTAGAAAATGCCCTAGCATCTGGTCTACTGTCTCTCTGGCTGTGAGGGGCAGACTGTCATACCACGACTGCAATGAAGATGCCACCGAGGATGGTGGCGAGTGCTCAATACGGCTAACGGTGGACGACGACATTTGTATCACCGTATCATAAGACCATTCAGGGGTTAAATCTGAACTCATCTGTCTAAGTGCATATCCATGACAAAGTACATGCATAATGATAATGATAAACATGATGCAATAGATAGGAAATATCATGCATATCTATAATAAACTATCTACTGCAAGTGTTATCTCTGTCTGCTAATAAAGTGCCAAATAAAAAGTATAGAGATATGGGGCACAATTGCCCAACTACTAACAGTGGCCTATCAAAATGGGGCACAGCCGCCCAAAAGCCAAAATAGTGGCCTGTCAAAAGATATAGCTACAAAAGCTATCCAAAAAGATCCAAAATATCTACACTCAGGCTGTTAACCTGCTCTATCTCCTCCGTGGACACAAAGTCTCGGCCATCAGGAATGTCAGGGCGGTACAAAGGAGGATCAGCCCCTGTATAACTGCTAGAAAATGGACCTGTGGAAGGGCCCGCTCCGGAGCTGGATGGATCAAAAGAAGATACCTCTGATGGATCTCGGCCAAGATGCCTGATAAACAAATGAGCTCTCTCTAACTGCTGGTTCAGTCATGTAATCTGGTCAAAGTGAGTAGGCTCCCTAAGGAAAGTTATCCCGTCTGTCATCATCACAAACCCCAGCACCATATCTGCCATAAATTGGGTAGCACAAAGTCTAAGCCCCAATGGTACGAGGACTCCACCAGCTGCTGAATGCCTCTTGGCTATATGGACCCTCTGACAGGGTAAAGCCATCTACGCCCTCCATCAAAATGTCTGTGAGTGGCTGAACTAATGGCCAATGATGCCAAGTAGGAGGAACAATGGGAATGCGGATCTGCCCCGTGATGCTCCTGATAGCACGCTCTCCTAAATAGAGCTCTCAACCTCCCTCTGTCAAAAATAGGACTCTACGGGCCGACAATGCAAACTCCCGGCCAGTGGGGAAACCGCCCTCAAACCCGACTGTCAAAAAGTCTGAGGTATACAGTACCCATGAGATCGATCCTGCTGTCAAAAGCTCAAGCTTCAAGCGGGAATGGGTGAATCCCTCAGCCACGGAGACCTCCGTCAGAGTGGAGTGGTGCCAACGCCATCCCAGGGGATAAGTATCCAGGCTTAAAGTGGTAGCGGGACGAAGGAAAGGAAGCCTCTCATATGCCCAGGACTGGCCATGTAAATATCAAAAGTCCTCAGTGACCAAGACTAATAAATGTAAATGTAGAAATCAAAAAGGTACAAGAAAGATGTACTCACTAGTAGAAATGGGTAGAAACCCTAACCAAGCCTCCGTCACACCTTCTGAGCGCATGCGCATGCCTTGGAGAAAATAGGCAAAGGTGTAGGTACCCCAATCAAAGTCACTGAGGCGCTCTACATGTCGAGTGGCGCTGACCAGGGCAAAGGACACTATCGCAGAGATGTCTGCCAGAAAACAACCCCTGATGATCACCAAAAACAATCGTCGCAGGATGTGGTCCCTAACCCTTTGATCATCAGGCAGAGGCTCAAGCAAAGCCCTACTCTGGGCATCTATGCTCAAGGGACCAGAATGGACCGCCCAACCCTTGATCGCCTTCGCAAGGACTCCCAGCAGGGACCGAACGGCAGTGGGTGTAATGTCAATCACGATAGGCACCAACTCACCCTCAAACTCTATCCCGGTGATGAACCTTCAGTCCATTGGGGTCATCATCACCTCATAGTCCAGTAAGTGGAGAGACTAAGTATGGTGGAACCAGCCCTCAGACAAAGCACTCATAAAACCCCAGCGGCAACGACAGGGAAGAATAGAAAAGAACGCCAAAAACCCCCAAGTGTCAACAACATCCCTGTAGTCCTGGTGCAGAGTGTGATACAAAGAATACACATTAGACCAGTTTCCTCGAGGCTGCGTAAAGTCAGGAATCTGCATCAAAAACCAACCCATGTCAAAAACATGTGCCCCGAGAATGGCAAAAGGAAGAAAGAAAATCCAGAAACAAAAAAAGCTTCAATCACCTCGTTGGCGTGGAGGAACCTTGAGGGATGACGACTCAAATCTCCCAGCAGATCCTGGGTTGGCATAACAATGCCTGAAAGCTTCGCACGTGGGGTCTGTCCTGGAATGGGTGCAACAGATGGAGAATCCTCATCGTCTATGTCCACCAGCGGCTCATCCTGAGCCGAACGAATCACTAACTCAACCAGTCTACGAGGCGGCCGGGCTGGAAATGGCTGGGGAACATCATAAGCCGTTCTCTGCCTAACTCCTAAAACGACCCTGCTGGCACTACTAGGTCTATCTTGGTCCATAGGAAGGATAAAGTCTCCAAATCACCTCAGAAAGGGTGTAGTAAGCCTAAAACATGTGGCTTATTAATTTAAATCAGTACTTTATGCATTTATAAATCCTAAAAACATGCATGGGTCAGTTAAAAATCCCCAATAGAGTCAAAACTGCATATTTATTAAATGCTCGAGCTTTTAAAAAAAATTTGCCAGTCTCCTTTGTAAAATGGACTATCCGCATGCATACAGGCATGTCTAGGTGGCCATTCAGTAGCCCACCTTCCCAAAAATAGGAACAGTTCATATTTATGAAAAAAAATCAAAAATAAACTTCACATGGTAGCCAAATTTCGATGGACATTTGTTAGTTGAAAATCCAGGCTCACTAGGCCTCAAAAAGGATGAGTAAACTGATCAAAAAAGAGCTGAAATTGACCGCTTCAGAATCTGAATTTTCTTTCATCAAAACGTGCATTGCAGTAAAATATGCATACTTATGAAGTCATAATATTTTTAGCAGGTAATATAGGCATACATTTTTTATACATTACGTTTAAAAGCACCCTACGTGGTTTACACAATTCTACCAGTTAAAACTGGAAAAGAAGGGATGAAAACGTCACCTGAGATGTGCAAGAAGTGTGGCTGCTGACGGAATCTGAAAAAAGCTGCCCGAACTCCGTAGATCTAAAAAAGAAAATCGGATTCCGTTTGAAACTCAAAGCTAAAAATGAGATTATGAGAGCCCCGCTGCCCAATATAAATCCGAAGGAGAGAGCGACCCCACCCGCGACAGCTGCACCTCTACATGCGGCTCCCTAGGGTGGGCCCCACCCCCTCCGGCTCTGTCCAGTTCGAGTTAAAATAGAGTTTACATGAGCTGAAAAGTCAAATCTGAGAAAAAATTGCTACATGATTGAGCGGTTTGTCTTGAAATCCTGTGTTTAAGCAGCGGATTTCTGATAGAGGGTGGAACTTCATGAAAGCCATTGGTAGTCATCCCGATCTAATATCCGGGGACCAGTGATGAAAACTTCTTAAAAACTACAAAAAAAACTGCACGAAACTGCCGAAAATTGCCACTTTTAAAGCATCGGGTACAGACCGGTGACATCTTAGCCGTTGGCTAAACCCCAGCGAAGCGTCGGGTACTGACCGATGACATCTCAGTCGTTGGCTCAACCCCAGTGAAGCATCGGGTACTGACCGATGACAGTTCAGCCGTTGGCTCAACCCCACCAAAGCATCGGGTACACACCACTGACAAATCAACCGTTGGAAAAACCCCAGCGAAGCATCGGGTGACAGTTCAGCTGTTGCCACAACCCCAACGAAGCGTTGGGTACTGACCGATGACAGTTCTGCCATTGGCTCAACCCCAGGAAAGCATCGGGTATTGACCGATGACAGTTCAGCCATTGGCTCAACCCCAGCGAAGCTTTGGGTACTGACCGATGACAGTTCAGCCGTTTGCACAACCCCAGCGAAGCGTCGGGTACTGACCGGTGACATCTTAGCCATTGGCTCAACCCCAGCGAAGCATCGGGTACAGACCGGTGACATCTCAGCCGTTGGCTTAACCCCAGCAAAGCATCGGGTACAGACCGGTGACAGTTCAGCCGTTGGCACAACCCCAGTGAAGTGTCGGGTACTGACCGATGACAGTTCAGCCGTTTGCACAATCCCAGCAAAGCGTCGGCTACAGACCGGTGATAGATCTGCCGTTGGTCAACCCCAACGAAGCGTCGGGTACAGACCGGTGACAGTTCAGCCGTTGGTTCAACTCCAGCGAAGCATCGAGAATGATCCAGTGGCGAAACAGTATATCAATCTATCTCCACAAAGGACAGATGATGGAATCTGTTATACACATCCTCAGAGGGAGCACCAAGAAGGATTAGTGATTCAACCCCCTGTTGCAAACTATCGGTGGAAGTTATCATCAAGATAGGCATCGGAAGCACCCACTAAGGTAACTCGGCAATAGAGATACATCCTCAGCAGAGGAGCTTTCAGAAATGTACAACGGCATCAGTCGAAGGAAAATATGCACTACGAAAAGTATTGACAGACGGGGGAAAACCATTGGTCTCAAATCAAGGTAGCATCAATAATATCATCCTCATCAGAGTCAACAATTCCATCATGGATAATGTCATTCTCAACAGAAAGAGACGAGAACAATCTGTGATAGCCTAACTCTCATAACCTATCAGTAATATCCTACCAGTAACCGCCTGACAGTGATGTCCCAAGGGTTATCATGAATGACGTTATCCCCAGTAGAGAATGACGTGAACATTCAATGATAACCCTAACCCCTCAATGGCGTCTAACATTCATCACATATCATGCCATGCATTACATTGCATTTGCATTCATCGCATTTCTAGTGTCTAGCAATCTTTATCCTGTTCATTCCACTGCATTGCATAAACATGATAAAGAGAGGCATCTGTAGACACTCAAAATTTTCTTAAGTCCTGTAGCAGACACTCAAATTTTGCATTTCTGTTACTAACCCTGTAGGGGGGTAAAATAATCTTTTCAACTCAGTTCAACCCCGGTCTCAACCTGGGAGGTACAGGTCAGCCCCGATCTCAACCCGGAAAGTACAGGTCAACCCCGGTCTCAACCCAGGAGGTACAGGTCTACCCCGGTCTCAACTCGAGAAGTACAGGTCAACCCAGGTCTCAACCCGGGAGGTATAAATCAACCCCGATCTCAAACTCAGGAAGTACAGGTCAACCCCGGTCTCAAACCAAAAGGTACAGATCAGGCCCGGTCTCAAACCCGGGAAGTACAGGTCAGCCCCGGTCTCAACCAGGGAGGTGCAGGTCAGCCCCAGTCTTAACCCAGGAGGTACTGGTCAGCCCCGGTCTCAACTCGGGAGGTACAGGTCAACCCCGGTCTCAATCCAGAACGTACAGGTCAGCCCCGGTCTCAACCTGGGAGGTACAGGTCAATCCCGGTCTCAACCCGGGAGGTACAGGTCAGCCCCAATCTCAACCTAGGAGGAACAGGTCCACCCCGATTTTAACCCGGGAGGTACAGGTCAGCCCCAGTCTCAACCCGGAAAGTACAGGTCAACCCCAGTCTCAACCTGGGAAGTACAGGTCAGCCCCCATCTCAACCCGGGAGGTACAGATCAACCCCGGTCTCAACTCGGGAAGTACAGGTCAGCCCCGGTCTCAACCCGAGAGGTACAAATCAACCCCAGTCTTAACCCGGGAGGTACAGGTCAGCCCCGATCTCAACCCGGGAGGTACAGGTCAACCCCGGTCTCAACCCAGGAGGTATAGGTCAGCCCCGGTCTCAACCCAGGAAGTACAGGTCAACCCCAATCTCAACCTGGGAAGTACAGGTCAGCCACGGTCTCAACCCAGGAGGTACAGGTCAACGCCTGTATCAACCCGGGAAGTACAGATCAGCCCCGATCTCAAACTCGGGAAGTACAGGTGGGCCCCGATCTCAACTAGGGAGGTATAGGTTAGCCCCGATCTCAACCCAGAAAGTACAAGGCAGCCCCAGTCTCAACCAGGGAGGTACAGTTCATCCCCGGTCTCAACCCAAGATGGTCAGGTCGAGCTCTGATTCCAACCCGGGAGGCCACCTCAACTTCGGAGACAACCCTGAAGCCTCACATCATCTCTACAGACAAACTTGGAAGAACCAAGTCAGCCTCAGAGACAACCCTGAGGACAAACAGAACCGGCTGGGTTCCAAACCTCGGATCCAAACCTCGAAGACAACCCCGAGAAGTCAGCCGAAGGCCATGCCAGCACTAAAGGCAACCCCAGGAGGGGCAGAATGGTCATTTTATCAACTTAAAGCCAATTCGGTCAAACTTGAGCCGAATTGATGCCACCAAGGTAAAAATAATAATAATAATGATCCCGAGTGGAAACAGCGCAAGACAGCTCAACGGACAAACTGCGAGGAATCAAAGACCTCGTTATGAACTCGTCTTTTTGGACTCAGAAAAGATTTACTCACATGTCATTGCGACACTCTCGGCGAGGGCTTTCAGAAAAGGTATAGCACGCCTCAAACGGACGCTCCGATCAAAAGTTAAAAAGTTTTGAATCTGACATCGCGTTGCTCGAAATGCACGTACTTTGATGCAACGGGGCCCACCACATGGGCTCCGCCATGTGGAACCGCACCTCTACCTACGGTTGCCGCATGTTGAGCTACTTCTCCCAGGTCTATATATATGAGGTGACCCCCAACTCATTTGAAGAATCAAAAACGCTCTAAACCTCTGTCCGTTTGGTTTCTCAGCCCCATTCTTGTACTCCAAACCCAAATTTTATTACTCCAACACGTGGATATACTCATATACTATCACATATCAAAAATTAACCGGTAGAAACGGACGTTTAAAGCCTACGATTTGGCAAAAAGCCCGTGTAGCAGTCCATTATGAGTATTTTTACGATCAGAAAGTTCATATTACTTCATTGCACTTTTATACACTTTCACGTTAAGTTTAACTTTCTGATTATGCCCGAAACTCAGTTATGTGGCTGTTTTTGCTTACTTTTTGTACATTTAATTATATAAATGCATTTTTTTAGCTTTTCTACAACTCGGATCGTCGATCCGTCGCTTCTAACAGCTTTTATATACATATATCTTTGTTTCTAGCAACTTCGTCGGACTGGGTTATCTTTCCAATCCGGATTTGGCTTTTTAATGTTTATATTTAACTGTATATATACTAACTTTTCAATTTTTTCAAGCCCGGATGTCAAATTCGAGGTAGTTTACTGCTTTTATATATATATATATATATATTTCTGACTTATTTGGGCCTGGATTTATAATTCGTGACCTTTTTATTGCTTTAATATATATATATATATATATATATATATATAAACTATATATATTAATATCTACATTCCAGTTTGGCCTGGATCATTTTGTAGCCTTTTTACTGCTTTTATAAATATATATATACTTACATTTTCTATCCGGACAAAGGATAGAATGTCCGTCGCCCTTTATAGCTTTTATATATATTTACATTTCGTCAAGCCTGGATTACTCCGTGGCATTTTACAGCTTTTTTATATATATATTTTCAATTCTGTCCAGCCTGGATCATTCTGTGGCTTTTTACAGCTTTTATAAATATATATATATTTCTATTCCAGTCCGGGCACAGGAGTGAAAACTCATTGCCTTTTACAGCTTTTATAAAATATATATATATATATATATATATATATATATATATATATATATATTTCCATTCCAGCCCAGGCACAGGAGTGAAAATCCATCGCCCTTTAAAGCTTTTATAAATATATATATATTTACATTCCAGTCCGGGCATCGGAGTGAAAATCCATCGCCCGTTACAGCTTTCATATATATATATATATATATATATATATATATATCTTTTACTCATTTTGATTAAATTATTACTTTAAATATTCATTTGATATGAATTGGCACTAACATTTATGCGGGCCAACTAGATTTCTTTAAATCTCGCCAACTCTAGGTTTCAAACAGTTCAAAGTGGACAAACTCCACTTTACAAATGTACCCTCCCAATTTTTTTGTAAAAAATGTACATCCAAAAGACCTTAAAACGGTTATCCGGGTTTAAGGTCTCAACATAGTGAAAACATGGTTTGTCGTGTCAGAGTCACTCCGATGGCTGTCATGCCCATGAGAAGACCGATACTTGTATATATTTTGTGATCGAGGATGCTTCGCAGCCCGACAATCACCATTCAAATTGAGCCAAAAGGCTGTAAAAGATAAAAATGAAAGTATCCACATGCTTCAATTCCTACGTGAGCATAAGGGTTTGAAAACCTTCTTTCAAAACATCATTTTAATAATCTTGTCTAAAAAGAGACTTTTGCAAATCAAATCAAATCCTTCGTATCTAGGTTCAACGAAGCACAACAATACTTTTAAAATCAATCAAACATAGGCCCAATTTCTTCCAGCATTCACACACACATTGTAGATTTAAAAGAGAAATATTGAAAAGATGCGGTACCGTGTTTTCACAGAAGTTGTGGAGTGCCTAACACCTTCCCCATACTTAACCAAGCCCCCGAACTTAGAACTTCGATTTCAAATATCAAGTTTCGACAGTGTCCGTCAAATTGGGCTTCCTTTCAAACAAATTCGGTTGAGTTGGTATAACCATTTCAAAACTACCAACTGGCGACTCTGTAAAACGTTCAAATCGTCGACATGATACATGTTGGCCTTTTTCTAAAAAGGGTAGACAAAACTTAGGAAGATAGAAAGATTTGGGTCCAACCCGACCCGCATTTTTTCCCGACGTCAACAGCGCCTCCGCGCGATTGGGCGTTTTCGCACTGTAAACATGAGTAAAAGTGGTGCGGCCGCGCCAGCACCAGAATAGAGACTGTGAAGAACTGCTAAGTGTACAATCCAACAGATGTGAGCTTAACCTAATCTAAAGAATGTAATAAAGCTTAAAACATGTAATAAGACATAATAATATATTGTAATCACAAAGTTGATACTATAAGTTCTGAACAAAGAATTTACGAAAGTCTTTAACTCGTTGTTCTTGAGGAATGTTGAGGTCGTTTAAATGCTATGTCTTGTGTTATGTTCGAATAGGGAATTCAGATTCATGATATGTGAATAGTTAGAATGTTCAGATCTTAACAAAGATGATAAAGTTAACTAGAATGGAAATTATACCAGTAAGGATAGTTTTAATGTGACTAATTAGTATTGTGATCTCAATGATATATGTAGGATATTTAAAGAACGTGAATTATAATTGTGTAGCGAACACGCGAGACAAGTTTCTTAACTCTACTTTTCCATTGTGAAAGTTCTTTAACCTTTGCTACTTTATTATTCAGCGAGGTTACTTAAGTTGATTCGATGCTTATATTCTTGAATGAGCTTTCTAAGTCTTCTAAAAGCATTAATTCGTTAAATGATGTTTATTCAATCGTGAATCATTGTGATCCTATTACTTATTGAATCATAACTTAATTATTAGGTACTATTCGAGATTATGTTGTTATCAAACTCTTAAATGGCTATAAAACCCTTTTTGATTCGACTAGTCCATAGTTGATGAGCGTTCTAAAAATCTAAAATTTCTTTGAAGTTATTCCAATCCAAACTGTCTTTGGTACGGATCTTAATGTTAAAGACTAAGAAGAACAACCCTATAATAGGGGAATAAGTTATTGGGAACCATAATCCCGAGCTACGCAATAGCGATGATATGTTTGTGCATAATACATAGTACGAAGCGCTAATCCCCCAGAGTACGAGATGGATGGTCCATATAGTCTCTTGATTGTTAAAAGTTTAAGTAGAAATATTTGATAACCTGGGACATAGTTTGGGGTCTTGTGACCCTCAATTACATTTTTAATCTTGTTATCTAATATTGATTCAAAAGCCGAAAATTCCATTGAACTCGCAGTTCTTGATTATCATTAATTGTTTCTAGTAAATATTATATTATTTAGTTAAAGCCTATCCATTGATTATTCATATGTTGTTTATTGTTTATTATTATTATTGTGAGAAATTGTTTTGCTCACTCTTGCACAAAATATTTCAGTTAAGCCCGAGAAGCCTGAGGAGCCGTCTACAAGTAAGGGCAAGGGAAAGATGCATAAATAGGGGATTTCTAGATTATGATGAAAGTCCAATAATAATCTAGAAGGGGGGTTGAATATATTATCACTGTTCAAATAATTATCTTAGGCCTTTTTAAATTTTTAGCAAATCAATTTATAGTGTTAGAGATTAATGAACAAGATAAGAAAAATTCAATCACAATGCACAGAGATTTATCTGGTTCACAATATACAGCTTGGGTATATTGCTACGTACAGTCTCAAGCTCCTCTCCAGAACTTGAGAACCTATTACTCCCAGTAATAAAAACTCCTTCAATAGGTGGAGAAGCTTTTATAAAGTTTTTAAAGATTAACTTACAACTATCCACAACTAACTATCTTGAACAGCGAACTCCCAGCTCCTTCCACAAGCTTAGTTGTACCTTCCTTTTGAGCTTAGAACTATTCTATGGTCTGATCTTGAAACAACAAACTTTTCCTTAACTCACAAATGAAGTAGAGACCCAACTCTCAGCTGACTTCTCTAAGACTCTGGTCTTGGTCAAAGAATTTTTGTCTCTCTCACAGATATATAAAATAAACTAACTCTACCCTTTTCCTTTTTACAAAAAGTTGGTTTGATTTTTCTTCTAAGTAAGAAGATATAATTTAGTACAGATTTATAAAATTTTAAATAACTTTTATAGTTGATACTTCTCAAATAAGCAGATATACATATTAAGATCAAATATTAAATAAAAGTTCAAGACTTTTTATGTGAAATGCTTCTGTGTAAGCATATATGTAGATTTATGCACTTTTATAAAGATTTTCTTTTTCTTTAATAAATAATATTTTTCAATGGTTTAATCAGATATAACTTTGAGTTTAGATAACTATATAGAATTACATATAATTTAACAAGTAAATTATGAATAAGTAAGTTTGTGAGAAAGATACTTGTAATGATAGTTATCAATTATAACAGATTTATCAATTGAATAATACTTGAAGAAATTTGTTTTACCCATGTATATATATTATATTATATTTGATCTACGTTGTGAAAATTTGACCACTTAGAATTTTAAAGACCGTTCGGAGAATTTCCAAGAAATAGCATCCGAATTATATCGGTATCTAAATACTGACCAAATTGTTTCTTTTAAACTCTGATAATTATATAAATATTTTTTAATATTTATATAATGTATTTATATCAATAAAAAGCCCCTTAGGATTTTAAAGACCATTCGGAAGAGAAATTACTTCTGAATTATATCAGTATCTAAGTACTGACTTTTTATATGATATTTAATAAATTAAATATAGATATATATAGATGTGTATAACAATTATATATATAACCAAGTATGATAAAAATTTATTTCACTCACTTATATATATATATTATATTATATTTAATCTACGTTGTGAAAATTTGGCCACTTAGGATTTTAAAAACCGTCTAGAAGAGAAATTACTTCCGAATTATATCGGTATCTAAGTACTGACTAAATTGTTTCTTTCACAATCTGATAATTATATAAATATTTTCAATATTTGTATAATGTATCTAAATCAATAAAAAGCCACTTAGGATTTTAAAGATCGTTCGGAAGAGAAATTACTTTCGAATTATATCGGTATCTAAGTACTGACTTTTTATATGATATTTAATAGATTAAATATATATATATATATATATATATATATATATATAAATGTGTATAACAATTTATCTTTATATATCTATATATAAAAGCAGATATGAGATAATATAAATACAATAATTCAATAGCTTATCTCGATTACTTTGACCAATTTTATCTTCTTTCAAAAAATAGAACTTTGAATTAGAAGATGGAGAGAAAGCTTCTACAAAGAGAAAATGTAGGCAAGAAGATATAGCTTTTCTTTGCTTTGTAAATTGATAAGTTAGAAATGAAAAAAAGAGTTCCTATTTATAGAATTTTGAAGTTAGGGGCAAAATAACCTTTTGGAAACCTGATTTTGAACCAATGGTTCGGATTGCTTGGATAAAAATTAGAGGGTCGGGATTTAATTTTGGAGCACACGGATTCACATAAAAATAAGCTGACTTGGTTTTAAAAGTTAGCCCATAAAAACATTAAAATGCGCAAGTCAGGTTTCTTTTTAAAATTACTTGCATGCTTTGTTTAATATATCAAATGATTTCACAAAGGCTAGCTTTTAGCCTTTTCATGTCAACACTTCTCAACAGCACACACACATGCACACACGGTCACATGCACACACACACATATATGCATTATATATATATATATAATATTTTTCTTTTTGCCCCAAGAGTTTTAGAAAATTATTTTAAAAAGAATAGGAATCTCCTTGCCTTAGGAAATGTTAATTTTTTGAATTAATTTAATTAACACTTGATAATTAATTTATCAAGGTCAAGAAAAAGAAATTCAATTTTAGGATGAAAAATATATTTGATAGAATAAAATAGGATATTAAAAAGCAGTTATATAAAATCCTATGGAGAAGATTCTACCTATTTTAATTTTAAACCTATTTACTAAATTTGTTATCATCAAAATAAAATTAATCAATTTAGAGACATATCAATCTCCCCCTTTTTGATGATGGCAATTAGCTAAAAATATTTTCCTATAACTGCTCCCCCTTAGTTTATGCATACGCAAGATAAATTTTAAAATTTTGTAAAAAATTTTCGTAGAAATTTTTCTCAACAGTTTGCAGCAGTTTATAGCATGACATAGCAGTTAAAAATATTATATTTTTCTTCTCCCCTTTTGTCATTATAAAAAGTGGGGGAATAGAAAATTGTTTATAACCTACAAAAACATTTAGTAGTAAAACATGCTTTTTGAAACCTGCAGGAGAACATGTTAGAAAAGATAAACATAAGAAATAAAAATAGTGTGCAGAGTTACTAGTAGTTAGTATTAGGTACAGTCATCCCAAATAGTTAGATAATAGTCTATATATATAGTTATACAGTTTTCCTGAATATTTAGAAATCTGGCAAGTGGACAGGGGAGAATTGTAATCCAAGAGGAGGAAGAGTATCATCCGTAGGAGTTTGAACAGGCTGAGCATTCTTTGCCGAGCTTGTGCTGGCAGAAAAGTGATAATGTAGAACAGAGATCTTTTGGAGTTCCATCAACATATATAGCATGTCTCTGAGTTGATGCACAAATAATTGGAGTAATTCTATTTGACTCAATAGATTGTTTTAATTTTGAAGGGAGAGTCGAGTCAAACTATTTAGGGTATCTATTTGGGAAAGTAGATTTAGATGGGGTTCAGGAGACTCAGTAGTTTCTGGTTTAAAGATTATGAGTGGTCTTGGAGACGTATTAAGGTGTGAGACAATATTGCTACTTTTCACATACTAAGTTTGATGATTAAGCACATTGATACCAAGATGTTAAATACAGAAGTGAGGACAAGACCAAAACCAAGGCAATTATGATGATAACAGTGCTCAAAAGAAGTTAGCAGAAAGTATGGGAGATTATAAGGCATATGTTGATTCAAAACACACTTCATTAGTTCTAAATCAAAAGGATGGACAAGTTTATTTTCCCTGACATGCATAACATTGTGTCTAAAAGTTATAGCAAGAAATTGACACTGGGGAGTCAAGAACTCAGAACCAAATTTGCATGGAAGATCAAATAATTGAGCAGGTACCAGTTGATCAGTAACAGTAGCTAGATTGTGTTTAAATGTGATGCAATTACTGGTAGAGATGCTTATGGGATGAATATAGTCATTGACTCTTGAAAGTTCTAACACACTGTTGCCTAGATGTAATGCATTTAAAATCAATTGTTCATCAATGACATACTCCTCACCTTGTATGCACGTGGAGATAGCAATTAAGAGACTAGATGAATTTCTAACAAAGGTCATATGAGAGTAGAACTCTGCAATGAGTGCAGGATAAATTAGCCTATTTGTGAAAGTGATCAAACATTCCCATCCCATATTTTTGATTTTCTCTAGTAAGTCAGGAAAACTATTAAAAGAAGTACACATTCCAGGAGTGAGGTTGTGTCTTAAGTGCCTATATTTGACTTGTGCAGATAGAGTGAGTAACTGTGGTGCAAAAGTATCAGGATCCAATTTAGAAAGAAGAGGCAACTTCTTTTGTTTTGAGGAATAAACGTCATCCATTTTGAAAAGTACAGACAAAGTAAAGAGTCGAATGAAAATGCATAGAGATGAAGGACATATGTAGTAAAATTGTGTATTTGCCATTTATAGAAGTACTAGATAAGTGATAGTTTAAGTGTTTAATGTATATAGAAGTAGGTACTCATTTATCAAATATAGGCATATAGGGCAGATAAAGTATAGATATGACTGCTATGACGAAAGAGAAGTCTAAAAAGTGTGTGAAGATAAAAGAGTGTTGCAAAAGCAACTGTCTAATCCATTTAATATTTACTTCAAAAAGCAGAAAATCAATAAAGTCAATGGAAGAAAATATTAGTCCAACCAGCTCAATATTTATTACTGTGACCAAATGAACAAAAATTTACAGAACATAGAGAAGTTCAGCATGTCGTATCTGTTAGGTTTGCTAGAAACGCATACATGCAATCAAATTACATAAACAAGGCGAAAGCGTAATAAAATTGGATTTAAAATTTTTCTTACAAACCATAAACCATGATCATTCTTGTGCTTGATTATCAATCTATAAAAGGAGTAGGAGATCAAAATTATACCCTTATAGACTCGAGCTTCCTCAAGTACAATTTCAACTCCTAGTCCTTCGTGTTCTTCTCGAATTCGTTTAGATTGATTCGTTCCTTCGATCAACGTTAGCCACCCAAGCGTTTGGCCTCTAGAGGTGATCCACCAAGGAAGAAGACTTATTCAAGAAGGTGGGTATTTGGCTAAATTCTAATTCTATCTCTATAGAATATGTTTACTCTCCTAACTCTTGGAATTGAGTGTATAGTGTAACTTTGTTTCATAATAAGATTTTTTTATTTATAGATGTAGGCAACCCTCCTAAACCATTTAGAATTAGAGTTTCATATTAATTAATTAAACCCTTTTAATTAATTAGGCTTCCCAATCCTATTGGGAATAATTAAACTCTTTTAATTAATTAGCCTCTTAATCTTATTAGAAATATATATATATATATATATATATATATGTGTGTGTGTGTGTGTGTGTGTGTGTGTGTGTGTGTGAAAGTGAGTATCTTATTATTTAATTCCCAAACTCCTTTTGGAATTAAATAATAATAATAATAATAATAATAGTAATAATAATAATAATAATAATAAGACTACTTTTGTTAATTTATATTTAATATTTCTAAAATATTAAATAATAAATATTAAGTTATTTAATTTATTCGATCACCATAAATTAAATTAAATATGCTTAACTTATTATTACGATTATGCCATTTGCTTCTTTAATAAATATTCTTGCTTTTATGGTGTGACCCTTTAGGTTCTCCATATTAAATCGGTTGCGAATAAATCAATTAGAATAATTTTAATCTTATTTAAATAAATAAATTAAACTAATAATTTATTTAAATAAATAACATTTATTCTACAATAAGGGTAAGCCCCCTTAGCGATCAACGACTTTTTAGATAATATAGATTTTAACATTAATCATAAAAGAACCTTTGAGTAAATAGTTACCGTACAATTCATTCCTTCCACCATACAATATCCCAATTAAATATAAGACATGGAATTACTATCAAATCTTATTTTATTTAATTATATGTATTTCGATCCTAAAATGCACAACTCCAAATAATGCAAATTAGAAACTTCTTTCTAATTTTATTCTGCCTTGGCCAAGGACTAATAGGTTGTCATTTATCGAACCACATATGACATTCCCTTCTTTTACTAGAAGCGATAGATTCTTTATTGATCATTCATTATCTCCATGTATAAATTATTATACCCAAGCATACCCTTTGATATACCCTTAGAGTCTTAAGGAAAATTTCAAAGTATAACTCATCATACACGAGATACTATGATGATCTCAAGTCTAAGGATTATTTGTACTACTATCACTTAAGAAATTCCTATTGATAGACAAGTAAAACATCATTAGGTATTCCTTAGAGAGCCACGTTCAGTGTACTTATTCTCCAATAAACACCTACATACTTGCTTTTGTGTCTCCACACAAATGATTATGAGATCGATCATCCTCATCCAATGATCAAGCAACGTATGTACCAATCTATCCGAATTTAATAATCCTTTTTTTAGTAATCTAACGATTGGGAACTATTTTAGTTTTAAGCTATCTAAGAATTTAGATCTCATTAGCATGATCATCATCATGATTCTAAAAGTATTGCTTAAAACTATGGGTTTATCACATATTATAAAACAACATCATGTAGATAAATCAAATGCCTTTAATTAAATAATACTTTTATTAATAAATTAATAATATTTTTATAAAGTAAATGATTTATCATCAAACATGATTGGCTTGTATGCATAATCCTTTCAATCTCCCCCTTACACTAAAGTCAATCGCCATGGTATCTCATACCCATCTTCTTCAAGTGACGATCAAAATGTTGTTGTGTTAAAGCTTTAGTAAATGGATCTGCAATGTTGTCTTGAGAGTCCACACGCTCCAGGGTGACATCTCCTCTTTCAATGATTTCTCTAATCAAATGAAATTGCCGCAACAAGTGTTTGGATTTCTGATGAGACCTGGGTTCCTTAGCTTGTGCAACAGCTCCGGTGTTGTCACAGAATAAAGGTATTAGTCCTCTAATGCTAGGAACCACACCAAGTTCAGTTATGAACTTCTTCATCCAAACACTTCCTTTGTAGCTTCACTTGCAGTTATGTACTCTGCCTTTGTCACTGAATCAAAAACTGTTTGCTACTTGGAACTCTTCCAACTCACTGTGCCACCGTTTAAGGTAAATACATACTCCAAAACGGATTTACCGTCATCTTGGTCTTTTTAAAAACTTGAGTCTTTGTAGCCCTTTAGTTTTAATTCATACCCACCATAGATAAAAAATACATCCTTAGTACTTTAGGATATTTTTCACTACCTTTCAGTGCTCTTCTCTTATGTTCGACTGATATCTGCTTGTTACACTAAGTGCATGAGCAACATCTGGTCTAATACATATTA
The DNA here is from genome assembly GCA_020205555.1 of Panax stipuleanatus. Taxonomy (NCBI): domain Eukaryota; kingdom Viridiplantae; phylum Streptophyta; class Magnoliopsida; order Apiales; family Araliaceae; genus Panax; species Panax stipuleanatus. Next base: position 132,901,299 of record CM035117.1, on the reverse strand, counting down.
TATCGTACATAATAGATCCTATTACTGATGCATAAGGAATCTTACTCATACGGTCTCTCTTCTTAGGTGTCTTTGGGGCCTATTTTTTGAAGAGATGTATTCCATAGCTCATCGGCATGAGACCTCTCTTGGAATCTTTCATGCTAAACTTCTTTATCATCGAGTTAATGTACATTCCTTGGGATAAGCCAAACATCCTTCTAGATCTATCTCTATAGATCTTTATCCCCAAAATATAGGATGTTTCTCCCAAGTCCTTTATGGAGAAGTGTTTACATAACCAAATTTTGATTGACTATAGCATAGGAATATAATTCCCTATCTGTAATATATTGTCAACATATTGTACTAGGAATGAAACAGCGCTCCCACTAACCTTCTTATACACACATAATTCATTCTTATTTTTGATAAAATCAAACTCTTTGACTGTCTCATCAAAATAGATGTTCCACTTACGAGAAGCTTGCTTCAACCCATAAATAGATCGTTGCAGCTTACAGACTTAAATTATTCCAACCGTTAAAACAAATCTCTCTGGCTGTGTCATATACACATCCTCCTCAATTTTCCCATTGAGGAATGCCATTTTCACGTCCATCTGCCAGATTTCGTAGTCGTAATAAGCTGTAATTGCAAGCAAAATCCGAATGAACTTGAGCATAGCTACTGGTGAGAAGGTTTCATAATAGTCAATTCCTTGTCTTTGTTTGAAACCTTTTGCAACCAATCGAGCCTTATAGGTCTCTACCTTTTCGTCCGCTCCAGTCTTTCTTTTAAAGACCCATTTGCACCCAATAGGCTTAATGCTTTCAAGTGATGAAACCAAAGTCCATACTTTGTTCTCATACATAGAGTCCATCTCGGATTTTATGGCTTCTAGCCATTTCTCTGAGTCATTACTACTAATAGCCTATTTGCAATTCAATGGATTATCATCATTTATGATGCGTATCTCATCGTCATCCTCTGTGATGAATCCATACCATTCAGGTATCTTTGGTACTCTCCTTGATTTACGAATATGGTGTGTTATAGTAGGTTCTTCCGCTTTGTCAAGTACCTGACTTCGATCCGTTGTAATTTGTGGTTCTTGAATTTCTTCAAAATATATCTTACTCCAACTGAGCCCTTCAAGGATAAACTCCTTTTCCAAAAAGGCATCGTGTTTCTCAACAAACACCTTTAGATCAGTTGGATGATAGAAATAATACCTTGATGTTTCTTTAGGGTATCCCACAAATCTACACTTATCAGATCTAGTCTGCTGCTTATCATTCTCAAACTTTTTAACACAAGTTGGACAATCCCAAGTCTTAACATATTTAAGATTTGGTTTTCTCCATGTCCATATCTCATATGGAGTCTTTGGGACGGATTTTGTAGGTACCTTGTTAAGTAGGTATGCAGCCGATTCTAAAGCATAACCCCAGAAGGAAACTAGAAGATCGGTAAAACTCATCATGGAACGAACCATGTCCAACAATGTTTGATTTCTCCTTTTAGATACACCATTCAACTGTGGTGTTCCTGGTGAAGTTCATTGTGAGATTATACCATTTTCTTTAAGACAATTAAGAAACTCACCGCTTAAGTATTCACCACCTCGATCCGATCGAAGAATCTTAAAACTCTTGTCAGTTTATTTCTATACTTCACTTCTGAATTCTTTGAACTTTTCAAACGATTCAGATTTGTATTTCATTAAATACACATATCCAAATCTTTAATGATCATCAGTGAATGTAATAAAATAAGAATATCCTCCTCGTGCCGTCGTTGTTATAGGTTCACAAAACATCTGTGTGTGCCAACGCTAACAACTCTGTAACTCTTTCTCCTTTTCCACTAAAAGGAGATTTAGTCCATAAAGATTTTACCGACATTCCAATATCCTTTTAGGGTAATGCCTTGGAAACGGCTGCATATCTACAAAATAAGGTAACCTCAAAATTCGTCCCCAAGACTTTATAAGAGTTATGGACAGGGAGGATTCCTAATCTTAAGTATGTTAAGATAAAGGGTTGTCCAACTTATGTGAAAGGGTTTCAAAAGGATAAGTTTGGGATAAGATTTGACAAGTACAAATTTGTGGGACATCCTAAAGTAAGTTTAGGTTATATGTTCTATAATCCTACTTAGCAAAAGGTATTTGTTGCGAGACACACTGCCTTCTAAGATAAATGTGTTTATCATTGAAGGACTAGTGGGAGGATAATAAATCTTGAAGGAGTTCAAGAATCACAAATCACTATTAGTCAAAAGGAGGAACCTGTAGATGGACATATTGTACCACAACCAAATTATAAATCTAGAATAGTACCGAAGATACCTGGGAGGTATGGATTCATCATTGATGATGATGATGAGGTACGCATTGTAGAAGATGATGATCCAGTTATATACGATAAGGCTAAGAGTTGTAGACACTCAGAGAAATGGTAGATGACCATAAAATCTAAAACTGGATCTTTGAAGCAATGATCAAGTCCATTTGGATTTTACTTGCTATTGCAACTTATTATTACTAAATCTGGCAAATGGACATGGAGACTCCCTTCCTCAAATATGAATTATTATATAAAAATGTATGTATGATACAGCCAGATTGATTTGTTTCAATGGTTGAAGTAAATCATATTAGGAATATTCATGAGAATGGTATTCCTATTTATTTAAGATTTGATTATGATCTCAATGAATGAATATGCAAGTATGCTTGCATTGATGAAAGCTGTAAAGTCCTTTGATAGATAATAGGAATATATGTACAAGGGCTTAGAATGAATTGATCAAATATGTTAGGTTGATCCTACATAAACAAAACAGCTTTGTGAAGTCCTTAAAAATAAATGATGTACAAGGACTAGAAATAGAAAAATTAAGCTTGTTAGGCTGATCTTATACAATGTAATAGATAGGCATGTCTGATCGTCGAGCACTGCACCGACCTTCGTAGTCTGTCAGGAGAGACAAGGAAGACTCGAGAACTATCAAGGTGGAATTGTAGTCTGCAAGGATAGTAGATCTCAGAGTTCGTAGTCTGCCAGGAGAGATGAGGCAGAATCATAGTGTGTCGAGAAGAACTTTCTCCGAGCCGTAGTCTGCTGAGGAAGTCATGCTCAGAATCGTAGAGACAGCCTGTCTAAGAGCCAACCGAGCACCTGCCAAAGCTAAGTCAAGAATCGTAGGCCACACTTGAAGTAGTGGAGTCTACTGATCATATTAGAGGTAGAGATTGTAGTCGAGCCAGATCAGACAAGGACAGCAAGTGTTAAGGCAAAAATCATAGTCTGTCAGTTGATCTGATCTCAGAGTCATAGTGTCTGCAGAGCCAAAGCAAGATTGTAGTCTGCAGAACTAAGGCCTCAATAAGATGCTCACAACGACCAAGAAAGAATCGTAGTGTCAACACGATTCTCAATAGATGAGCACTCCCAGAATATCCAAAGTATGAAGCCTCTGGTGTGAGCTGAAAGGATGCAATATACCAGAAGGAAGCCAGAGAGCACTCAACGAATGGCCTGCATGCAATTAGAAGATCTAAGCACCAACTCAATCAGCGTTCTGGTTGGGAAGTGAAGCCATTCGGGAGAAGTCTTCCACAAGCAAATCCTAAGAAGACTTCAGATGAAGTGACTGACTAAAGGAAGTTAGCAAGTGAAGTGTCTGTCAAGAGAACAGAAGATAACGATCTTGGGAGTAACAATGATCGTACTAATTGCCAAGTGAAGCAGGAACTGATGCAGTTTACACTGAGATACTGGCCAACCTATGAAGAACAAGACTAAAGTGATTAAGCATGGGTCAGACCATTGATGATAGGTGAACGGGAGATCACAAGGAGAAAGAGAGCTGGGTATGCCACAAATCTGATGTGTCTTGCAATTCAGAAGGGCCAGAACAATCAAACAAGTTATCAGTTCCTGAGATAAATCGAGGCAAGCAAAAGTGTTGAAGCATTGCACAAATGAAGGAAGAGGTGTTCGACATTGCAGATCTAAAGAACACTCTTCAGAATCGTAGTGTTGTCTCAACCAGTCAAAGAGCAACATTCAACAAGGCAAAATATGATTCAGTCCAAGGACATCTGCATCAGAAACATAGAGTTCGATTATCTGAGTATTGAAGCATTGGCAATGGTTCAATATAAAGTCTGACATTCGAACGTTGCTGATTGAGAGCATCGATGCAGAAGGACAACTCCTATAGATTCAAATCAGGAAATCCGAAAGGAGAAATAAAGGTGACTACCAGCCTGACACAGAAAAGTGACATCCCTGAAGTGGTAGGTGAAATAGCAGACTGCTGTGTCAGTAAAGTCAAAAAGGGGCTGTCACGTCACATCAGCAGTCTGCACCAAATAACTCGAGATACGCAAAGCAATTCAAAAAGCTTCCAACGGCTATTTTTCAACGGGAAGATCATGGAAGGGTATTTAACAGCTGAAGCTTCAAAGATGAAAGAGTTGCTGAGTTGTAGAATCGTTGAGTTTTTGGAATTCTATGTTGTTGACTCTACGAGTTCTACCAGAGTTGAACAGAATAAGTCTCAGTAACAGTGAGACTACGAAAGTGGAAGTGAAGCAGATTGGAAGAAGGGGTCTAACAGTTGAAGGCTTAACTCAACAACAATGAGGATGCCATTGAAAATGGCATCTAAGCTGAGAGCCGAGAAGGCCAAGAAGATAGCATTCAGAAAAGTGGCATAGCAGAATGAAGATCTGAAGAGCCACTCCACGAATCACCATGAAGAACCAAAAGTTGAAGTAGAACATATGCAGAATCATGTCTGCATATCAATCAAGAAAGGTTCAGGGAATGCTAAGTGCCAGACGAAGTCTACTAAAAGCTCAAAGACTTAGCAGACCCAAGTGGTGATAGTGCACAGCTGAGATCAGATGAAGATGAGCAGAACAGAAAGAAGATCAGCTAAACTAAAGAAGAAGACTGCTAAGAACACAAGATGTCAAGCTTCAATGAACATCTTAGCAGTCTATCCAGAGGTGGTCCAGACTCGACATAGAATGCAAAGAGGACCATGCCAAGCTGCTAAGTACCAAAGATGATCAAGCTTCAAGTCATCTTAGCAGCAAAGCACCAACAAAAATAACTACAACAACAACAAGTAGCCAGGGCCTAAGGGGTCCTTGTTCGAGGGACTAAATTGAGTTCCAAGGTTGCTGGTCTTAAAGAGTTCTTAGTGAACTGGAGCTCCAAGCTTGCTGGGCTTGAAGAGTTTTTAGTGAACTAGAGAAGTGCCAAGGCTGCTGGCCTTGAAGGAATGTTAGTGATTCGGAGTGCTGCCCCTTCCTTAGTGGAATTCCTGCTAGTGAAGCAGAAGAGTGGATTAGGAGCTTGAATCTCTGAACCACTTGAAATCCCTTGTGTCTTTTACATTCAGTCATTTACTTTTTGTCATTTACATTATGTACCTAACTGCTATAACTGCTATGTATGCAATAACTACTTACAACTAAACTAACTCATGAATGATGAAATATATTAATGAAGGGGATCTTTAACTTATTCCGCTGTGCTTGGAAAGATTCTTATGTTTGTCACATGCTAATTTATTAGCAATACAAAATAATATGGAAAAGAGTTTGAGAATAAAAAGGATCTATTCAACCCCCCTCCTTCTAGATCTATTGTGTGCTTATTGGGAACCAACAATTGGTATCAGAGTAGGTTCTCATGCTATACCCAAAAGATAATCGCTTTGAGTCTGATCCTAGGCACAAACATTGTTCTAAACTTAGTTTAGTAGTAAGTCACTTGTAAATGCAAATGAGCTCACACGTTGAAAATTATGTGTACAGGTAAATGTGTATATACATCTGAAGCTTCTCAGATTGGTCCATGATCTTAAATGCCATAGCTACAAGTCCAATCCTTGTCCACAGTCAATCTTGTAGTCTGCAGATCAGGGATGGGAAGTCAAGAGGCATCAACAGCAAATAATTAAGCATCCACCATTCTGAAAGAAGAAAGGCCTATACTTGCTAAGAAATGCTTATCCAGAGGAGAAAGAAGATTTCCTCCAATATGTATTTGGCTAACTAGCAGTTGGATATGAACCTTGAGGTTCAAGGCTATTAAAGAACTAAAGCTGCCAATACTTTCCTAGCTTACATCTCCAAGACTATATGATTGATCGAAGGTCAAATGGAGTAACAGGTTGTCAGCATTAAATGCAAAGATATGCACATCAATGCCTAACATCATTATAGCAAGAAAAATGACTGTTAAGAAACTGACAGTGTAAAGGTACGGTTCCTCATAAATATAAATATGTACATCATGTTGCATCACTTTATGTACTACAATAGTATTCTATCAAGAGACCATACTCCTCCTAAAAAGGGAAGAGAGAAAGTACATTAAGGTTGGAAGCTTATTTGTCAACAAACTTTCTCTCCACCCATGTTTTAGGTTGAAGATAACATCTTGAAAGAAGTATGAAATAAGTCATAAGTCAATCTTAATCTAATTTAACTTAAGTGGATTAACTCTTGCTAAGGGGTTGGTATGTATGTAAATATATACAAACCTGTGTTCTGTGTTTTTGATAAAACATAGAGTATGATCAGCTCTAGAGGAGTATCCTGAAGATTCTTAGAAACTGATCATCTCCATGAATAAACCAAATACAAATAAATAATAAAGTTGATTTCTACTCTGTGAACATTCAAAATCTGTGAACATAACCAAGCAAAGGGTGAAACAATCAATGAAAAAAAGTGTTTTGTTAAAATGATTAATCTTACACACACTCACCATCATGCATTTTAAATGTCATATCTAAATCTGATATATGCATGAATATAATTGTTGATGCTAATTTGATATATATTCAAAAATATGAGGAATAGGGATTTTTAAGAAAACTAACCTAGCAGGACCCAATCAATCATGGGTACCAAAATAGAAATTATCTAAACCTACAGGAACTTGGTTTATCTAACCACACTAAGGAATGCTGAAGCAGATGGCTTCAGTCATGAAGATTCAACCAGCTGGAGGCTCAAGACATTTCAGCAATGTGCTTGACAAAATCGTCCTATGCCAAAGCCTATTCTTGAAGACTTGCAGAGTCCCAAATAATGGAGTCCATATGTTGATGATTTCCAAGAAAGCTGGCTATTCATATCAAGATGATAGAGATCTTCTATGCTTATTCATACAAAGCATATCAACTTAGAGGGTACATCAAAGAAGTTAACATCAAAGGATCATCAAGCATGAATCATGAAGAATGCATCATAGAAGTAGAACTCTACGAGTGCAGTCTATCAAAGAGCTTAAAAAGAATCGTAGTGTTCCCTACGATCAAGAATGAGTCCAGCCTGTGCAAGCCAACACACGATGATTATGGCACAATGACCACAATCGTAGTGTTCCTCCAGTCAGCATCAAAGGTCATTTATCTGATGAAGGAAAAAGGGAAACAAACTGAAGAAATGCTGATAGATGTTGACAAATTGATAGTCCCAATGATTATACATTTATCTTTAGTGTATATTAAAGAAACTAAGGAAGGACTACAAGCCTGCTGAAAACACCTGTTCAGGTGTCAGATGAAAAATACTACAAAGGTCATTTATCTGATGAAGGAAAAAGGGCAACAAACTGAAGAAAGGCTAATAGATGTTGACAAATTGATAGTCCCAATGATTTTACATTTATCTTTAGTGTATATTGAAGAAACTAAGGAAGGACTACAAGCCTGCTGAAAACACCTGTTCAGGTGTCAGATGAAAAAGACTACATTCGTAGTTTTGTCAACAATCGTGGAGTGATAAGGTCTAAGGAGGATATCTATGATTCAATAAGGATTTTTCAATTATGATAATTCTCAGACTGAAGAAGGTATGCAAGGCTGCCTTATCTGTGCATACAAAGAAGAAGAAATCATCCTTCTTAGAAAAGATAGTGCCAATTATGGGGGAGCAGTAATCTTCTAAGAACAGCTGCACTAATAATGTCAAAGGAGCGCAATGAAGCAAATCCTTCTGGTCTTCCAAACATTGAAGATAGTTACTTAATGTCTCAGGAAGATCAGGTGAAAAGTTGAAGGTGGTGGAATCTAAGGAAGATCAGCTGAAGATATGGAGATGGTGAAGTTCAGAAGAGCAAAATGAAGAAGTGGGATTCTTATCAGCAGATCTGAGATAAGCTCAGAGGATAAGTCATCCATGGTGCATGTCTGTTGACCACACCACGAATATAAAGACCACTGCTGTCAAGATCATTAAGAACAGGAGCTAACCCAAAACATAAATATCTCAGTTACAGGGTCTCAAAACTCTGTGACTGATGGACAAAATGAATATCCATCATAATCAGTAGAAACGTCCCAAAATGTACTACTGATAACCATATCAACCACCCACTTCAAATCGTGGAGTGCCTACGATTAAACATCTGATCGTAGTATAAGAGCAGGAGGACACTATGATTGCAGCCTATACAAAAGCCAACACCAATGAATATCAAGAGTTGGTAAATAAACTCCCCAGCGAAGAGGTCAAATGTGATATCAGTACTGTACAGACCTATAAAGCTTTTCATCTGATAAGCACCTCAGAGATAAACATGACACTTAGTTTTGGACTAAGAGGTTGGCTAATAAGTACATAATATTTGATGATTATTATTCCTTTATGTTTAATTTTATTACATGTTTCATGTGAATTTGGGATTAAAAAGGTGTTTAATTGTTTTCAAGTGAATTAAGTTTAAAGGAAATGGAATGAATTGGAAAAGAGCTTTAAACCCAATTCGGCATTTATTGGACCAAGCAGCTCATGCTAGCAAGTAATCAAATTGCATGTCCACTTAATATTATATGGGCCACGATTCGGTTTATCAAATGCAAGATAATTATCAACTGGGCTTTTAATTGTATTTCAAATTACATGCAATCATCAATTGGAGCAGCGCTCCTTAGCTTTGGTTTTAGCCTCTACGAATTATAGCAACTTGCAGAGAATGTCCAACTCATTCATATGTGGGCCAAGCACGTGGGCTAGAGAACTTGTAAGCAGCTCACGAATTCTTTCATTCCTAGTGGGCCACGGTTTTTATGTATTATAAATTGAAGCAAAGCAATTAGTAGCTCAACAAAGTGGCAGCACATGCATGCAATTCCTATTCCTAGTGGCTCATGGATTAGCAGCTGCCAACATACAAAAGGAATTCAACAAGGAGCTTGCAATTTAATTACATGGGCTCACGAATTGATTGTTACCATGCGGGTGCCACGTTTGTAGCAGCTCACATCCAAACAAGAATACAACCAGCTCACGGATATTACAAAAAGGAAGCCACAAAATAAGGAAAAGGAAAGCAAAATAAGATATCATGAAGTCTGCCTATGAGGCGCGGGACGCACCAGCCGGAGCACGGGGCGCGCTTGATGGTCAGTAGGTTGCAACTTTCTTTTTGCGATTAGGATTTGGGCTAGACACAAGGCAAATACTAGGGCTGCAATCTTAATGTTATAAAAGGGGCTAATAGGAACATATTAAGGGGAATCCATTCTCTTATATTTTCATTCTCTTATTCTCCCATATTAGATCTAGGATTTCTTGAACACATGAGATAATTCTTCCAATTCAATTATGAAGGGAGGTGAACCCTACTATCAATTACTGGTTTGATCAATATATTATTTATTCTTTCATGAGATTTATTCTGTCTATCTACATAAACTTTCATGTATGCTAGATTAAGTCATACATTAAGCAAACGATGTATGTCTAATCCACGTAGCAATTAATGATATTTTATTGTGGTCAAGCTTTGAAATCTTGTTAAGGTTTACAGAAGACAAGTTAAATAGTTCCTGATTGTGTAATTATTGCTTGAAATAATCTAATTCTCATTCTTAATGCTTCTATCATATTAAATATCTAGACTGATAGTTCTAGGTTGTATGTTAGTTAAAATCTCTTGTTGGCGGTCGTCGCATTAGATCTACACTTAAGGAGAATTTCGGGTAATTTGCGATCGCGGTTATCTAGGGTTATTAATCTCATTGGAAGATAAATATTATAAACACTTGGTTAAATCATAATTGTGAAAAGGGGATACTGAACTAAAATATTGAATACGTTCACTCATTGATATTTTATTTATCACTTTAGTTAATTATATTTCTCAAAACAAAACCCCCAATTCATTGGATTCATTGGATAATTAAAATACAAATCACTCTTTGTGGGATTGATCCTTGCTTATTGCTATACTAATTCTTGAGTTAGTTGAACCTGAGTAAGGTAAATTTAGTAGTGTTAAACGACAGCTACCAAATTTTGGCGCCGTTGCCGGGGAGTGTTAATTGTTTTTATTTATTCAATTGTTTTCACATTTTTCTTTTATTTTATTTTATTTTATTTTTTTATGACTCAATCCTCTCAATCTATTGACTTAAATTTTGATCAAGAGATAGAGAAACTTGCATATACAAAAGAAGCTCTTGTTTCAACATTTGAAGAGGAAGAGATGGCGGTGCCACAAAGTAATAGAACTTTGAAAGAACTAGCTACTCCTAATCTGAATCAACCATCTTTTTGTATTGAATATCCTACTTTAGATGTTGCTTTTGAACTTAAATATAGACTGATTTGTCTTTTGCCTATTTTTCGTGGTCTTACAGGTGAAAATCCATACAAACATCTAAAGGAGTTCCATGTGGTGTGTTCCACAATGAAATCATAAGGAGTGCTTGAGGAGCAGATCAAGCTTAGACTTTTTCCGTTCTCATTAGCAGATTTGGCTAAAGACTGGTTATACTATCTTCCTTCAGGCTCGATACGATCATGGACTGATATGCAAAGGCTATTCTTGGGGAACTACTTTTCTGCTTCGAGAGTCGCCAACTTACGAAAGGAGATATGTGGGATCAAGCAATTCAACGGAGAGAATCTCTATGAGTATTGGGAAAGGTTCAAGAAGTTGTGTTCCAGCTGTCCACCTCACGGAATCGATGACTATCACCTGATTCAGTACTTCTATGAGGGGTTGCTACCAATGGATAGAAGCATGATTGATGCAGCAAGTGGAGGAGCACTGGTAGACAAGACTCCAGAAGCTGCAAGGAACTTAATTGCAAACATGGCAGCTAACTCACAACAGTATGGAACTAGGATGGATTATACTCCTCAAAGGGTGAATGAGGTAAGCACAAGTCATATTGAGCAACAAATTTCTAATTTAACTGCTTTGGTTCGACAAATGGTTGCAGAGAATATGCAAGTAGCAAGGGTATGTGGAATTTGTTTAATGTCCGGACATACTTCGGATGCTTGTCCAATATTACATGCGGATGACATTGTTCAATAAGGCAATACTGTGGGGATATTCTTAGGACATCATCAGCATCAATATGATCCTTGGGCAGAAACTCACAATTTCGGATGGAGAGATCATTACGACTTGAGCTACAAAGTACCTGCTCATTCTAGAACGTCTATAGAGGATATGTTCAAAGCTTTCATGCAACAGACACAACAATTCCAACAACAAACACAACAGTTCATGAATCAAACACAACAATTCCAACAATAGACGAATTCTTCCATCCACAACTTGGAGAATCAGATAAGTTAGCTTGTTGCCATGGTTAGGCGTCTAGAATCTCAAGGTTTAGGGGAGTTACCTCCTCAATTTGTTGAGAGATATGATGACGAAGAGCAGGAGGATGGGCTTACTTCAAGAACAGACTGTCATATAGAATTTGATCAGGAGAAGGAACAAGAGGAAGAGGTGAATGATTTGATAAGTTCTGCAGATCTCTACAAGAAGGATGAGGATTCATTTTCATCAATACAATCAACAGGAACAATGAGTGATACACACCATCAAACCTTTACAATGGAAGTGGACAAAGTTCCAGTTCAACGCAGATGAGGCTAAAAGGTATCTTGGTAATTTTAAATCTATTTTTGCTATTGATGTGGTGGATTATTCAGTGCAGGAATCTTTTGATCGAATACAATTATACGAGGAGGATTTGTTGGCTGGAAAGGAGCAGGATCATGAAGTACACAATGTTCCTCATTTAAGGATGAAATTATTACCAGTCCACTTAAAGTTCACAAGTCCAATTATATAGAAGAGAGGAAAGAAGTCAAGCCAATGACAATAAACAAGGGCAGCTGCTTGGGAGGCAACCCAAGAATTCAGATTAGATCTTTCTATTTCTCTTCTTTTTAATTTGTTAGTTGTAGTTCTTTCTTCTTTGCATTATTTTCTTACATTGGGGACAATGTTAGGTTTGAGTGTGGTGGAAGGATTTAGGTTTTTATTTTATTTTTAGGGATATTGGTCACCATTTTTGATAGGGAACTTGAAAATTTGATGCCTTTGAACATTTTTGATACGAAACTTGAAAATTTGATGCCTTTGAAAATTTTGACTTCCATAATTCTATTTGCCTATGTGTTCGAAGGTTAGAGTCAAAAATTGGAAATCAATACTAAAAATTCAAAATCTTTTTAATGCATAATTGGTTAATGATTGAGAAAAACTAAGTCATGATCCATAGTATTTGATTTGAATTGAATTTGTGTCTCATGAGTACTTAAACATGTGATATATGCTTAGTTGGCTAAGTTATCTGTGGAGTTGTCTATGTGCACTAATCTCTTGCTTTAGAACTATTGAACTGCTTATGTTTTTGTAGGACCATATGAAAAAGATAATATCAGAAAAGTTGAAAATCAAAGAAATTGTTGTAAAAAGAGAAAAAAAAAAAAGCAAAAGAGAAACCATGTGGTGGGATGAGATGGAACGTAAAACGCACTCTCCCATAAACACATGCGAATAAGTGAGATGGAGCATAAAATGCACTTATTTACAAACGAATGATTGTGGAAGGTGAAACGGAGAATAAAATGCATTCACCGGACACAAAGAGGAAAAAGGAAAAGGTCCTGGAGAAAAAAAATTTAAAGCATGAAAATATGTTTTGAGTCTTGAGTGGTGTGCACGGTTTTTGCTTCATGATAACCAAGTTGAGTAAGTGTGTGGATCATAGAAGAGTGCTTATATGGTTACAATTTAATTTAATGAAATTCATTGGTGAGTGGCAAGGTGGCTATCTTGAGTTGATTAATGAAACATTGATTATGTTTTTCGTGGGTTAATCATGATTTGTTCTTGAAATCTTTTGACATTATGGTTGAATAGAGTTTTTGGAAATTAATTTTTTGGTTTACACGAGGACGTGTAAAAGGTTAAGTGTGGGAGAATTTGATAAGTATATAATATTTGATGATTATTATTCCTTTATGTTTAGTTTTATTACATGTTTCATGTGAATTTGGGCTTAATAAGGTGTTTAATTGTTTTTCAGGTGAATTAAGCTTAAAGGAAATGGAATGAATTGGAAAAGAGCTTTAAACCCAATTCGGCATTTATTGGACCAAGCAACTTATGCTAGCAAGTAATCAAATTGCATGTCCACTTAATATTATATGGGCCATGGTTCGGTTTGTTAAATGCAAGATAATTATCAAGTGGGCTTTTAATTGTATTTCAAATTACATGCAATCATCAATTGGAGCACCTCACGGATTATAGCAACTTGCAAAGAATGTTCGGTTTATTCATATGTGGGCCAAGCACGTGGGCTAGAGAACTTGTAAGCAGCTCACGAATTCTTTCATTCCTAGTGGGCCACGATTTTTATGTATTACAAATTGAAGCAAAGTAATTAGCAGCTCAACAAAGTGGCAGCAAATGCATGCAATTCCTATTCCTAGTGGCTCACGGATTAGCAGTTGCCAACATACAAAAGGAATGCAACAAGAAGCTTGCAATTTAATTACATGGGCTCACAAATTGATTGTTACCATGTGGGTGCCACGTTTATAGCAGCTCACGTCCAAACAAGAATACAGGCAGCTCACGGATATTACAAAAAGGAAGCCATGAAATAAGGAAAGGGAAAGAAAAATAAGATATCATGAAGTCTGCCTATGAGGCGCGGGCGGCACCAGCTGGGGTGCGCGGCGCGCTTGATGGTCAGCAGGTTGCAACTTTCCTTTTGCGATTAGGATTTGGGCTAGACACAAGGCAAATACTAGGGCTGCAATCTTAATGTTATAAAAGGGGCTGATAGGAGCATATTAAGGGGATTCCATTCTCTTATATTTTCAATCTTTTATTCTTCGATATTAGATCTAGGATTGCTTGAAGACATGAGATAATTCTTCCAATTCAATTCTGAAGGGAGGTGAACCTTACTATCAATTACTGGTTTGATCAATATATTATTTATTCTTTCATGAGATTTATTCTATCTATCTACATAAACTTTCATGTATGCTAGATTAAGTCATATATTAAGCAAACAATGTATGTCTAATCCACATAGCAATTAATGATATTTTATTGTGGTCAAGCTTTGAAATCTTGTTATGGTTTTTAGAAGACAAGTTAAATAGTTCCTGATTGTGTAATTATTACTTGGAATAATCTAATTCTCATTCTTAATGCTTCTATCATATTAAATCTAGACTGATAGTTCTAGGTTGTACGTTAGTTAGAATCTCTTGTTGGCGATCGTCGCATTAGATCTACACTTAAGGAGAATTTCAGGTAATTTGCGATCGCGGTTATCTAGGGTTATTAATCTCATTGGAAGATAAATATTATAAACACTTGGTTAAATCATAATTGTGAAAAGGGGATACTGAACTAAAGAATTGAATACATTCACTCATTAATATTTTATTTATCACTTTAGTTAATTATATTTCTCAAAACAAAACCCCCAATTCATTGGATTCATTAGATAATTAACATACAAATCACTCTTTGTGGGATCGATCCTTACTTATTGTTATACTAATTCTTAAGTTAGTTGAACCTAAGTAAGGTAAATTTAGTAGTGTTAAACAACAACTACCATTGGCCCTTTCTGAGCTACCTTATTTTAGAAGGAGTGCTAATATTGAATGCATCACAAGATTCTCTGCTGAAGTATGCAGCATCTCATCAGAAGATTACAAGCTGCAAATAAGAATTGTCACTCCCTTAGAGTCTAATGAAGAAGTTGTCTATTGAAGCATGACCACAGACTATGATCTTCGAAGAAGATGCAGAGATTGTAAATCAGTCTGGGAAATCATGGAGTACTAAGCTAAGTAATAAGAACACTCCACGACCTGAAGAAGTCAATAGTCAACTGAAGAAAAGTCAAATCTGATAAACTGACGTGGTTAAAGAAGTTACAGATTGTGACCTATCAGAGTCTTACAACTGTCCCACTACGAAACGTGGAGGGAACAGTTAAAAGAGGGAAATTTAAACTATTGGCAGTTTCATTTTAGAGAGTTCATCAAAAGCTGCAAGCCTGTCAAATCCATACACTCACCATCTCAAACCAAAACCTAAACACATCCAAACAGCCAGATCTTCTCAAATAATTATCCATCCTCGAATCGCTTCCTGACATCTCACAAGATCCTCACAAAGTCATAAACCCAGAAAACCTCACTGGCATTCAACTTGGAACAAAGAAGTTCGAGAAATCCGAGAAGAAGTTCAGAGATATTCTTGAGCTTGTGAAGAAGGCTGGATTCTCAGAATGCCTTGAGACTAACATTCTAATAAACATTGAATTGGTTAAAGAATTCCACTCTAACGTAACCATGAATTCTGGAACCCTATCTACCAAGGTCAAAGGTCAGATTCTGAAACTGAAATCCACTGACATCAACTAGTGCTTAGGTTTCCCTGACCTAGGTCTGAAAAGTCTTGATGAAATCGACACGGAAGGAGCCAAAAAGATTATGCGGTACAAGAAAAACCCTAGTCTGAAGGATTTGAAGAAAAAGGAATTTCCTGAAGAATTTGAGTTCCTTGCAGAGATAGTGGGCAAATGTATACTATGCAAGGACAATGCACATGACACTGTGAGTGATCAACAGTTGAAGATCATGTCTGTAATAGTACTGAAGAAGCAAATTAATTTTGGAGCTATCCTTCTCGACCTAATGTTCAAATGGCTGGACAAGGCGGAGAAGAAGAAGTTAACACAAAAACCGCTCACAAAGGTTTTCCATGGAAGGTTCTCGAGTATCATTATGAAGAAGATGCTGAAGAATAAGATTAATGATGATGAAGGTGTAATCCTAAACAGCCATAAGGTGATGACCCCTACGCTATTTACAAACTGGAAGAAGAACCCAATGGAGAACAAAAGGCTGATAACACATAGCAGCAGCAGCGAGAGTACTTCGAAGAAGAGGAAGGCAAGTGCCATAAAAGAAGAGGAGCTATCACACTCTGAAGATTCAATAATCCCAGAGTCCAAGTCTATAAAGCCCTTGAAGAAGAATGCTAAGGTGGTGCAGAAGCCAAAGTCAGTTTCCCGAAGAAGTATATCTACTGAAGAGGAAAACGTAGAGTCAGAAGATGAAAAGGGAACTGAGAGCTTCAAGGAAGAATCTTCAAGGAACAAGTCTGATGATGAAAAAGAATATGCAAGTCCTATGGCTAACCCTCAGAGCTAACCCTTAGAGTAGCCATTCTGCTGATAAAGGAGAATCTAAACCTGAAACAGTTAGATCTCCTAGTGCTGAAATCCCAAGGAGCTCTTATGATGGTTCAAAAGACGTAGAGTCTGAAGAAGAAGCATCTTCCCCTACTTTTGCTGAGCATCAAAGAAGTTTGTCTAATGACTCAGAGACTTCAAAGTCTGAAGATGAAGAAAGGTCTGAATCTCCTAAAGCTGAACCCCCAAAAAGGAGGAAGAGCAACAGATTGCGTGCTAAAGCTATTCTAGTGAAGAAAAGAGAATCTTCAACATCAATTATTGAACTCAATGATGATGAGACTAAGTCAAAGGAAGAAGATGCTAAGGGAAGAAGAAAGAAAATGTCTACAAAGGCTAACAGTAAAAGGCTGGAAACTGCAAGGCTAGATGTGACTAGTGAGTCTGTAAAGGCAAGCTCTGCTGAATGTAATGAAGATGATTATCAAATGCAATGAACAAACTGATGAGTCAGTTGAGGGAAGTCTGCACCAGTCTGACTCCAGGTTAGGACAGGAAGAAAGTAAAGAAGACTCCAGCTCTAAGGATGAGGAGCCAGAAGATTATCATATCCCCTCTCCTGTTCGGCTCAAGAAAAGAATAGTGGTGGAAGTTCATAATGAAACACGAAATATAATACCTGGTAGATGGGTTAATTATAGTAATGAAAAGCTGAATGTGGTGAGAATGTCCACAACAGATCTGCTTAATAATATCAATGATATAGAGCTGGGCACCTCAGTTATGCTGTATGAGCTTGAAACCAGGGATTATGTGATAAAATGGTTTTATCCTTCAATGTTATGGGTAAAGGCATCCATCACTGGTGATAAAAGCTACTTCTCATGGTGCTTCTCACACTTTCCCAACTTGGAACTGGTGGCACAAAACTTTCCAAGGATAAAGAAGTTTGCAACTCTGCTGATCAAAGATCAATCTCACTTCAGGGCCCATCGACAAGCCTGCAATCACTACAGATTCTCACTATGATTTGTAGACTCCTCTCACTATACCTCTAAAGATGGTCAAGATGAATTTGAGAAGCTGTATTCTGCTCAAGCAGCATGGTACTCAATGATATATCAGATTCTCACTACTTTTGAAAACTTGTCCAAGGGTGAGAATCGTGGAGTCCAATCTGGTGCTCAGCATGAGACTGATAAACCAGTCGCTCAGCAGGGAGCTGATCAACAAGCTGCAGAACAGAAGGAGGATGAACAACTGGATTCCAAATCACTTCAAGAGGAAGAGTTTCTAAAGAACTCTAACGAATTGATTGAGGAGATCTCTCTCATTGTTGCAGAAGTAAAGGACATGTCAATAGGAGAAGACAATGAGTTGTCCAAAAGGCTACAAGCCAGAATTTCAGACATATCTCTCAAGCTTCAACTGAGGGATCAAATTTTTCTGAAATCTATGAATGATCAGAAGGAAGAAGCTCTAAAAGCTCAGAAGGAAAGTGCAGACCAAATACTGTATCTCTCTGACAAGATTGACAATCTGAATCAGCCCCTTTCCCTATAACTTGAGCTCAGCCAACAAGAACTCAAGATTAAGGTTAGTAACTCATCTCACCTGATGGAGCAGCTTATGTCAAATGTGGAGCAGCTTTCTCAAGTGATTAATGACAAAAAGGTGAAGAAAAAGAGGAATAGAAAGAGGCATTCAAGGAAGAGCAAGGAGAAAAGAATGAAGGCAGAAGAGAAGACCAAGAGCAGAAAAACAAAGGAGCAAAAGAAGAAGAAGAAAGCAGCAGCAGCAAAGTCATCGTCTGAGGGGGAGCCAAAGGATGATGACCTCATGAACACAGAGTCTGAGGGTGAGCCAGAGAAAGATGAAGACAAAGAAGAAGAGCATACAACCGAACCAGAGCTCGATCAAGACGAAGAATTGGAGCATGCATCTGAGAGGGAGCAGAGGAAAGAAGAAAAAGAAGAAAAGAAAGATGAGTAGCTGAGTAGCTGATCAACAGACATTCTGGAGACATACATGAAGTAGAAAAGGTACATTTCTATCTAGTTAGGTATATTCTGGATCCATGATGTAGAGTGTCATACATTATGTAATTTCATATTATCATTAATGACATTCATGATTATCTGTTTTAGAAATATAACTGCTCATTGTATATAAGATTCATTCATCTCATGTATATGCACTGATTATTTTTGTCATAATCAAATAGAGGGAGATTGTTAGGAATATTCATGAGAATGGTATTCCTATTTATTTAAGATTTGATTATGATCTCAATGAATGAATATGCAAGTATGCTTGCATTGATGAAAGCTATAAAGTCCTTTGATAGATAATAGGAATATATATATACATGGACTTAGAATGAATTGATCAAATATGTTAGGTTGATCCTACATAAACAAAACAGCTTTGTGATGTCCTTAAAAAGAAAAGATGTATAAGTACTAGAAATAAAAAAATCAAGCTTGTTAGGTTGATCTTATACAATGTAATAGATAGGCCTGTCTGATCGTCGAGCACTGCACCAGCCTTCGTAGTCTGCCAGGAGAGAAAAGGAAGACTCGAGAACTGTCAAGGCAGAATCGTAGTCTGCAAGGATAGTAGATCTTGGAGTTCGTAGTCTGCCAAGAGAGATGAAGCAGGATTGTAGTGTGTCAAGAATAACTTTCTCAGAGCCGTAGTCTGCTGAGGAAGTCATTTTCAGAATAGAAGAGACAACCTGTCTAAAAGCCGACCGAGCGCCTGCCAAAGCTAAGTCAAGAATCATAGGCCACACTTGAAGTAGTGGAGTCTACTGATCATATCAGAGGCAGAGATCGTAGTCGAGCCAGATCAGACAAGGACAGCAAGTGTTAAGGCAGAAATCATAGTCTGTCAGTTGATCTGATCTCAGAGTCAAAGTGTCTGCAGAGCCAAAGCAAGATTATAGTCTGCAGAACTAAGGCCTCAATAAGATGCTCACAACGACCAAGAAAGAATCGTAGTGTCAACATGATTCTCAATAGATGAGCATTCCCAGAATATCCAAAGTATGAAGCCTCTGGTGTAAGCTGAAAGGATACAATATACTTGAAGGAAGCCAGAGAGCACTCAACGAATGGCTTGCATACAATCAGAAGATTTAAGCACCAACTCAATCAGCTTCCTGGTTGGGAAGTGAAGCCATTTAAGAGAAGTCTTCCACAAGAAAATCCTAAGAAGACTTCAAATAAAGTGACTGACTAAAGGTAGTCAGCAAGTGAAGTGTCTGTCAAGAGAACAGAAAACAATGATCTTAGGAGTAACCATGATCGTAGTAATTGCCAAGTGAAGCAGGAACTGATGCAGTTTACACTGAGATACTGGCCAACCTATGAAGAATAAGACTAAAGTGATTAAGCATGGGTCAGACCATTGATGATAGGTGAACGGGAGATCACAAGGAGAAAGAGAGCTGGGTATGCCACAAATCTGATGTGTTTTGCAATTTAGAAGGGCCAAAACAATCAGACAAGTTATCAGTTCCTGAGATAAGTCAAGGCAAGCAGAAGTGTTGAAGCACTGCACAAATAAAGGAAGAGGTGTTCTACATTGCAGATCCAAAAAACACTCTTCAGAATCATAGTTTTGTCTCAACCAGTCAAAGAGCAAGATTCAACAAGGCAAACTACGATTCAGTCCAAGGACATCTGCATCAAAAACATAGAGTTTGATCATCTGAGTATTGAAGCATTGGCAACGATTCAATATAAAGTCTGACATTCGAACATTGCTGATTGAGAGCATCGATGCAGAAGGACAACTCCTGTAGATTCAAATCAGGAAATCAGAAAGGAAAAATAAAGGTGACTACCAGCCTGACACAGAAAAGTGACATCCCTGAAGTGGTAGGTGAAATAGCAGACTGCTGTGTCAATAAAGTCAAAAAGGGGTTGTCACGTCACATCAGCAGTCTGCACCAAATAACTCGAGATCTGTGAATCAATTCAAAAAGCATCCAACGACAATTTTCCAACGGGAAGATCATGGAAGGGTATTTAACAGCTGAAGCTTCAAAGATGAAAGAGTTGCTGAGTTGCAGAATCTTTAAGTTGTTGGAATGCTATGTTGTTGACTCTACGAGTTCCACCAGAGCTGAACAGAACAAGTCTCAGTAACAGTGAGACTATGAAAGTGGAAGTAAAGCATATTAGAAGAAGGGGTCTAACAGTTAAAGGCTTCACTTAACAACAATAAGGATGCCATTGAAACTGGCAGCTAACCTAAGAGCCGAGAAAGGCAAGAAGATAGCATTCAAAAAAGTGGCAGAGCAGAAAGAAGATCCGAAGAGCCACTCTACGAATCACTATGAAGAACCAAAAGCTGAAGTAGAACAGATGCAGAATCATGTCTGCATATCAATCAAGAAAGGTTCAGGGAATGCTAAGTGCCAGATGAAGTCTACCAAATGCTCAAAGACTTAGCAGACCCAAGTGGTGATGGTGCACAACTAAGATCAGATGAAGATGAGCAGAACAGAAAGAAGATCAGCTGCACTAAAGAAGAAGACTGCTAAGAACACAAGATGTCAAGCTTCAATGAACATCTTAGCAGTCTATCCAGAGGTGGTCCAGACTCGACGCATAATCCAAAGAGGACCATGCCAAGCTGCTAAGTACCAGAAATGATCAAGCTTCATGTAATCTTAGTAGCAAAGCACTAACAACAATAACTACAACAACAATAAGTAGCGAGGGCCTGGGGGGTCCTTATCCAAGGGACTAAATTGAGTTCCAAGGCTGCTAGCCTTGAAGAGTTCTTAGTGAACTGGAGTTCCAAGCCTGCTGGGCTTGAAGAGTTCTTAGTGAACTAGAGAAGTGCCAAGGCTGCTGGCCTTGAAGGAATCTTAGTGATTCGGGGTGATGCCCCTTCCTTAGTGGAATTCCTGCTAGTGAAGCAGAAGAGTTGATTAGGAGCTTGAGTCTCTGAACCACTTAAAATCCCTTGTGTCTTTTATATTCAGTCATATACTTTCTGTCATTTACATTATGTACCTAACTGCTATAACTGCTATGTATGCAATAACTACTTACAACTAAACTAACTCCAAGAACAATGTATGAATGATGAAATATATCAATGAAGGGGATCTTTAGCTTATTCCGTTGTGCTTGGAAAGATTCTTATGTTTGTCACATGCTAATTTATTAGCAATACAAAATAATATGGAAAAGAATTTGAGAATAAAAAGGGTCTATTCAACCCCCCCCCTTCTAGATCTATTGTGTGCTTACTGGGAACCAACAAATCATGTATATGAGCTACAACAATCCATTTATGGATTAAAGCAAGCTTCTCAAAGATGGAACATTTATGTTGATGAGACAATTAAAAGAGTTTGATTTTATCAAAAACGAGAATGAACCTAGTGTGTACAAAAGAGTCAGTGGGAGCGCTGTGACATTACTAGTATTATATGTTGATATACTACTGATAAAGAATGACATACCAGGGCTATAATCAATAAAGATAAAGTTGTCTAAATATTCCTTCATGAATGATAAAGTTGTCTAAATATTCCATCAGGAGCCTATCAGTTATGGACAGGAGCAGTATGGATCTGGTTACTCCTACACCGAGCCTTATCCCACTTATCAGCCAGATTGGGGGTATCACCCAGTCCTTCAGCAAACCCTTCATCAGACTATTATCAAGACCAGTATTGGGATCCAAATTCCGTTTACGCCCCAGAATGCATTTTCTAGACTCTAGTTTACGAGCCTCAATATAATTTTAAGGGTGACACAGAAAATGCAAAATTGGAGGAAGAAGGTGACATATCACTGAAGGACATCTTGATTGAGCAACAGAAGTCAGTCAAGAATATCCAGAACTGGGCGGAGCAAATTAGCAAGGCCTTGATGATAGAGGAAGAACAAGGGATTCTAACCAATACTGCGAGCTATCAAGAACAATGCAAGCCAAGTCCAAATTATGCACCCGAACCCACTTATCAATCCCCATGTTTACAAGAAGAACAGTCAACAATGGACTTCATATATGAAAGCTCAGGAAACCAAGAGGAGTTGTTTGGGAGCCAGGAACCATCAAACCAAAATTTTCAATATTAGATGGCCCCAATCAACCATGCTTCTACTAGTGAGACTCAGTACATGGATCCCGTGGCTGAAATAGAAAAGGAAGGATTGGATAGTTTGTGGGGGACCTCATTAGCATCAACACAGGAGACCTTGATTGAGCAAGAGCAATCAATTGAGGATCTTCATATTTGGGTGGAGCAGATTAGCACGACATTAAGGAAGGAGGAGGTATGTGAAAAAGAGACAACAGTGCAAGATTTTGTGCCTCCAATGACCGAAGCCGTAAGTTATGACCCTCAGAAGGATTGGTGCTATGGGATGGATGCAGAGACTGATGGAGAATTCGAAGTGCGATTTCAGCTGGACGAGCACAAAGCAATGGATACAGAGGAGTCGTTTGGGGATGTGGAAAGTGAGCCGACAGTGACAATACCCCAAGAGCCTCCTCAGCTTAAGTGGAAAAAACCAGCAAAGTTTGCACACCTTGCCCCCTTGGTAGCCACATCACAGGGACGGGTCTCGATGACACAAGAGATTCCGCAGTCTTGACACCATGGTGGTCAGAAGAAAAGAGAATAGAAGAAAAGTCTGTTGTGTGTTCTATGCCTCCATGCCCAGATCATTTCACATACACAACGGAACCATTGCTTAGCTCCCTAACATTCAGGACGGGGAATTCTTTTACTTATCCAATGCTAGGTAGTTTAAATCTGCATCCGCTCCTACTGGGAAGCCGTCAAAGTCACACAGCTATTCTGATGGATGGAGGGGTTCTCCAGTATCATCGGGGAGTTGGGTAGCAGTGGGCAGACACAGTCGAGCTAGAGGACTATAAATCAAGCGCTAGATGGGAGGCACCCCATCATTTCTCTCTCTTTGTTTAATTCTCCATTACCTACTTCCCATCATCCCTCTCTCTATCTCTTTGTTTAATTCTCCATTTACATGCTTTCTATCACATTTCCCTCCCCCTCGTTTAATTCTTATTAGTTAATATTTAGTTTAAATTTTTGCATACTGTAGGAATTAGGAGTTCATTGCCTACATTTTTGAACTTAGGCATTAGTGCATATCTTTTTGGGACCATGAAGCTTATAGCATACTTTTGATACACTTGCACATTGCGTATACGCACTTAGAGAATTTTTTGGGAATTTGAATGCATATATCTTTCCATGTTTAATTCTCTTGATGTAAATATTAAGTATTAGCTTTTGATGGTTTAAAAAGGCTTAATAAGTCTTGTCTGCATATTTCAGGTTAAAAACTGCTTGGGAGCAAAGTTCAAATGCCATAGCCTCTGTGCCTAGAAAAATTCTATAGAAAATAGGATCTGGCATGCCGCGCAGCCGCGCCAGGATAAGCCTGAGCTAGCGCGCGGTCGCACCTCTCACAGACTGGGCCTGTCTTGGGAAAAATCCTGCAAATTTTGGGGGGTACCACTTCATGTCAATTATTAACAGCCCCCAAGCCTCAGTCCCTATAATCCCAAACCCTTAGTTCCTTAATGCAATCCCCCATCTCTTCCATTTCATGCAATTCCCCTCCACTACAAGCCTTAGTTTTGAAAACCTCCTACCTCCTCAATCCAAAGTACCAATTCTCATCCACCTCATCCTCTCAACCTGATCAATTGTGATATTGAGTGTGGGATCTCTAGCAGAGCAAGATTGATATGGAGTTGGGTTGGTTCATTGAGTATAGTGTTGAGCGGGGTTTATTTTGCTAGAGCAGAAAGAGAGACGGGGGAAACTTTTGAGAGGGCGCCACTTCATTCATGCAGCATCAGAAGCCAAATAGAGGAGTTTCTTTTTACCTTTACCTTCAATGAGGACATTGAACAGTTTAAGTTTGGGGGTATTGGTGTTTATTTTGCATATAGGTAATTCATTTCATGTTTTGCATGTAAATAGTTCATTGCATGTAAGTTAGTTCATATAGTGCATGTAGGTTGTAAATAGTTAAAATTTATGAAAATTTTAAAAAATTTCTTTTGTTTTTGCATTCTGTGTTAGAGCATACTGCATGAATCCAGTTTTCAGTTGGTTAGTTATGTATGTTGCCTGTGAAGAAATTGAATTCGCTTGATTTTTGAACTGATTTGAGACCTAAGCTTTATTGTATGGTCATATATGTAAATCCTTATCTATCAGATACTGTGTAACCAGTTAGCACAATAGAGTAACCATCATGACATGCTAAGTTTAAATTTTCACATACTTGTCTTCTGGTGGGAAATCTGTGTTTTAATAAAAGAGTTTCAATTCGCATATAATAATAACTAGACTGTTAAAAGCTTAAGTTTGGGGGAAACAGGGGACATGCATGATATATGCG
The DNA here is from genome assembly GCA_020205555.1 of Panax stipuleanatus. Classification (NCBI taxonomy): domain Eukaryota; kingdom Viridiplantae; phylum Streptophyta; class Magnoliopsida; order Apiales; family Araliaceae; genus Panax; species Panax stipuleanatus. The sequence continues at coordinate 132,876,376 of CM035117.1, read as the reverse complement.
GGGAGATGGAGCGTAAGACGCACTCCCTTGCAGAAAAAGAAAAAGAAAAAGAAAACAAAAGAAAATGCATTGAAAAAGAAAAAAAAATAGAATAAACATTTCGACTACGCCGAGTTCTGTGGCCTTTGATATTCGAGCAAGTAAGCCCTCGGGGTGTTTCTACACCCAGCGCCCTAAGGCCGTCTGGTCTGGGAGTCGTTGGTCAAAAGCTCGCTACATGGATATCATTGAAAAGCCTAAGAGAACTAGGCATTGCACAGTCGAATGTGTACACAGAAAAGTGCGAATACGCCCTCGTGAGTAATAAAAGCTTAATGAAAACCCACTGTTGACTTTTAACTCTAGTAATGCACGGTTTTAGTTAGAACTTATATGATTTACTATTTTTCTTAAGTTAAAGCTTGTTTTTCCCCTAAGAAGCATAGTAGGTGAGTTATTTATATGAATGCAAATCTAATGGTTGCTAAGCACACAACGCACAATACATCAGTGCTGACAGTTTTGGATTTGCAGAATATGCCTTATGGTCTTGTTTTGGGTAGCTTATCTGTTCGACTATCTCGTGGTTTTCTGAGGCATTGCTTTAAAAGTTCAATGCTAGCTGGGAACTTAGATTCGCATTCATGATAGCGTAGGTTACATACATTGTAGATACTGCATTACATCTTTTGTTTAGTTTTGTTTTGGTTGCTTGAGGGTAAGCAACGTTTAAGTTTGGGGGTATTTGATAAGTGGTCTTTATGACCACTTATTCGGATAGTAACCAGCTTGTTCTGTTGCTGAAACTCAAGTACTTTTGTGCTTTTCACGTGTTTTTCATTTGTTTTGTAGATTTTATGTTTAGGAACTCTCTCGGTGCTTCTGAGGCCAAAACGATGCAAAGAATGCTAAAAGGATTGATGGCTTGACAATGGAAAGAAGGCAAGCGACCAAATGGGAAGGAAATACAATTCGGACATCATTTGGGGGGTTCACATTCATTTCATGTTCTTGGATTGGAACTTAATTCATATTGTAGGGCATCTTATAAGCTTTCCAGAACATCTTGAATCATCCAAATCAGAGTTCGGAGGCGAGAGTTATGCCCCGTATAGCAACAGACGTCAAACCTCACGGTTTTGAGTTTTCATGCACATCTTTCACTTGGAGCTCAATTTCAGCCTTCATCCATCCATTATTTCTCAATGATCAAGAATGGAAGTTGTAGATCTCTTCGATAACTTCGATTTGACAGGTGGAAGGCCTCGTAACTCCTCCCGGATCAAAAGTTATGGCCGTTTTACCAGAGGACTCTGCAACAGAAAATCCTTGGCGCGGGCGCGCGGATTTCTAGGCTATTTTGGGCGTGGCAGCGCCGGTCCCCAGCTGTGCCAGACTTGACTTATCAATTGAACGGGACTTGGCTTTTGATTGGGATATAAGGGGGCTCGTTTGTGGCAAGAAAGGGCATCATACATTGGCCCTAAGCCCTAGTTCCTCTCTTTTCTTCCTTTACATCTTGTTTAGTCTAGATTAGGAGTAGATTAGAGAGTAGATTAGTGCTAGTTTAGTGTTATTTAGTTAGATTCTAGGGTTTGATTTGTATTGAAGATTGAAGCAAGAGGATTGACATCAAGGGTCCAAGCTTGGAGAAAGATTTGAAATCTCTATTCTTAATCTATCTTTGCTATTACATTGTATATTTAGATGATGTTATTGAATCTTGTGGATAATATACTTGAGTTATTTATGGCTTAAGCTTATTTTGAGGTTCCAATGGAACCTTTTGAGTAGTTTACTTTGATATGCTTCCATGCTTGTCTCTTTGATTGTTATATGACTGTCTATTACGATTCCTACTTGCATTGCTTAATTGATTCACGACCAATTACTGTGATAACCTATGTGGAGTTGAAAGACAAAGCGTAGGTTTAGATCTAATCGTAGTAGCGGGTGATTGTGCATTCACGTGGCGTTGGATGTATAATTTGTGCTTAGGATAGACATATACCGAAGCGCCGTCCGTAGTCAATAGAGGACTTGACCTTAAACCCTATTTATTTGTAAACACCATAGACATATAGGGGTTTAGATAATGTGGGTGTTCACGTTCGTTCTATCATCTGTGGACTGCACGTGATATGGAGTAGGTGCATCGAAAGATGGCCTTCTCTCACGTTCGTGTTCTCGGCTAACTATCTTGAATATCAATTTGACCTAATTGGAAGTATGTCGATTTAGACGAATCATTAGGGGAAATTGGAATCTCTTGTCTTCATTATCTAATTTTAACTCTAGAATTAATTAGTTTCAGTTAATCTCTTGCCTAGTTTAACTTAGTTTTAATTCATTCTCTTTACCATCCGTTTAAATAAGACTGAGATGATTATGTGCTAGTGGTTTGGTGTCTTTTATCCATTAATTCTCTGTGGGACGATATCTATACTTACACTTTATTACTCGTTGGCCGCGTATACTTGCGCTAATATATTGACCGATAAATCTGCCAACAATAACCAAAATTTAAATTAACAGAGTTGTTCCATCCACATGATTGAATTCTGGAACTTTTGATATGTCTACTAAAGATGCAAAGAAAAAGAATATTTGAAAGGATGAGCTACAGAAAGCTCAGCAAGTTTTAAACAAGTGATATATTATACTCACACTAAATCTGATCAATTGAATGAACATATAGTTCAGAGTTTTTCCACATATATATACTAAGGTTTGATTTGCCAAACTCCACATATTACGAGTTTCTGTCAGTCATACAGACTTAGCAACCTGGGTTGATTTGGCCAACCACACCAGCTAGGAGTATGCATATCATCCTATACAACCACCCGGTCAGTGTCAAACTGCCGATCATTAATAACCACTCAATCAATGTAAAACTGCCGGTCATTGATAACCACCCGGTCAATGTAAAACTGCCGGTCATTGATAGTATCAGTATATATATTTGTACCAAACAATATTGGTTTCACCACAGTCTATGCTTTGATATCAAATCAAAATAATTTACGCAAGTAATAGTTTATATGTCTTGGTTATGCTTGAACAATAAATCATAACCTTTTTCAAATTACAGATATCACGAAGAATTGTTAAAACAATTTCGTATATCAATTTACAGAACTTACATTTAATATTAAAATTAAATGAAATTAGAAAAACTTGCCTTTTATCACGATCGGCTACTTAAGTTATTTGAAAGTATACTTGCAATCTATATATATTATAACAGTCATTAGAAATGATAACAATTAATTTCTACTTAAACTATTAGTGTTTGGGTTGATTTTGAAGTTTATTCGGTATTTTATAGCTTTATTGAATATCTATCGAATTAGTTTTTTGATAAACATTATTTAAAAGTTTTAATATCCTATTTAGATATTTTATTTATTATTTATAAAAAAATTCAAATAATCAGAATAATTTTTAAATGATTTAATATCATTTAAAATGATTTTTAAGTTATTATTATTATTTTTAAATATTTAATAACCATTTAAAATGATTTTTAAATCATCAATATTATTTTTAAATAATTTATTTTATTTAATAATGATTTTTAAAATATTAAAACTATTTTTATATAATTTATTTAATATAATAATTAAATAAATTTATTATCATTAATATTAATGAAATTACATCCCAAAATATTAAAAGTTCTTCAATATAACTTAAAATATTTTTTAATACTTTAATATCATTTTAAATAATTTTTAAAATATTAAAATCATTTTTAAGTAATTTATTTAATATAATTATTACATAAATTTAATATCTTTAATATTTAAATAAATTGAGCATTATAAATGCTTGTAAAAATGAATATTCGTGTACTATATTTGAATTAAATCGAGCATTATAACTGCTTTATAAAATGAATATTCTACTATTCTATTTGAGATAATTTCAGCATTATAACTGCTTATAACATGAGTATTCTTACTAAATAATTAAAGAAAATCGGACATAGCAACCGCTTATAAAAGTATATTTTTTACTTTATAAGAGAAATAGGTCGGACATTATAACTGCTTATAAAAGTATATTTTCTACTTTATAAGAGAAATAAATCGGACATTATAACTTCTTGTAAAAGTATAATTTTTACTAAATATATAAAGAATAATGAACATAATAACCACAAGAGTAAATACCTCTTGGAATTGCAAGCTTTAACTAATTCTTTGAAATCTTGAAACTCACCAAAAACTTTTTTCTCTCTCTCTCTCTCTAACCATATTTTTGGTTTTGAAAAAAATGAAGAGAAATGGCTCCTATTTATAGGAAAACATAGTTTCAATAATTGCACGTTAGGGGCTCGGCTTTTTACAGTTTGTCCCCGACTTATTAAAGTTTGGTACCCTGGTTAATTACACTTTAGTACCTCATTAATTGCACTTTAGTCCCTCGATGACATCATGATGATGACATCACTTTTTATATTTCTTTAATGCTGATGTCATGCTTGCATCATCTGTGTTTCTTTAAGGATGATGTCATACTTACATCATGCTTACATCATCTCTTCTCTGATTGGTTGATTTAAATTCACATGGATTGAAGGGTATTTTGGTCATTTCACATATAATTTTAAAGGTAACTAGGTTATTTCGCCTCCAAAAGGGTATTCTAATAATTTTCCACACAATTTTAAGGATAGTTCGGTCATTTCGCCTCCAAAAGAGTATTCTAATAATTTTTCACACAATTTTAAGGGTAGTTCAATCATTCCCTATGTTTCCCTTAAAATTTAACCTTTAGAGTTTGATAAATAACATTAGGGTTTGCTAATTATCGTTATGGTTTACTAAGGTTATACCTTATCTGATCAGCATTTGATCATTAATCCCTTACTATACACACACAATCATAGATACAGTTATAATGACTGTATTAACTATCAAATCCCTATTCCTAATTAGGGTTAGGATTTTCATCAACTGAACTAGGGTTTCAAATCAATAGTTAGGGTTTCATATCTGAATATTAAAGTTCTTAATATAACATTAGGGTTTTCCCATGTTACCCTTTATCTGATTCATACTTAACCCTTAACCACATACTATGCACACATATAATCACAAAATCATATAAGTCATTCATAAAATTTTAAATTCATACTAAATTTTCAGTCTAGGTCTTATTATTTAACCTTTATTTAATCATTTAAGACTTTATTAATCTTATAAATTCTCGGGTTGTCACATTCACCCCTTCTTCTAAGAATTTCGTCCTCAAAATTATAAATCCATTCTACGAAAACAGGTGTGGAAAACCTCCTCGTATTTAACCTCCAGCTCCCACATAACCTCCTCAATATCATATTTTTTTTCCTATTAATGTTGATTCCGTGCTATATAATACTTTCTTTGTATTTTAGTGTCCTATCTTTATCTACTCTGAATTCAATATTCATTTTATAAATTATCTTGTTTTATACTTTGATCATTCTTTAACCACCTCCTATATTTCTTTGACTCTGTTTAATAAGGTTGGACTATCATCCCTAGTTAGAGTTAGTTGAAACTCTTATCTAAATCTCAAATTTATTAAAATCTTTTATCAGTACCTCGTTGTTTTATTATTACTTCTAACTTTTCTTGATTCTTTCAACTTTTAAAACGTCTATAATGATATTGCTTATTAATGGAATAGTATAAGATTTTTCAGTCAAAATCTTTTCTATCCCTTCCCCTCGACAAAAGACTTTTCTAGCCTTTCTAAGAAATTCCTCTGTTTAGATAACTGTTATACCCTAGAGTTGTTTTTAGTGAACACTCCCTGTTGTATGCTACTTTTGTATTTTAAAATTTTTATTTATTTCTAATTGCAGTCAATCATTAACTTATGATTAACCAATTTATCCCTAAATTTCATTAAACTCTCTTATCTGAAACTTTATATCATTTAATTATTACAAAATTTTGTATGGTCTTTAACAACAACTACTTCCTTATGAAAAAAAAATTATATTGATATTTCACATAACATCTTTCTATATTTTTAGTAAAACCACTAGATGTGAATGAATAATTTGTACTAGAGTCAAACATTTCATGAATATTTAAAATACAGATTTGGGATAATACCTGTTACTATGTCCTGTGCAGCAACAGCATCCCATACCGTCATGTTAAATGTTCTAGCATTTGGACGACTCTGGCCCATAACTCCTGCTATTGCTGGCTTGGGGTTATTATTGAAATTTTGGCTTCCCCCTATATTCGAATTTCTGGGTTTTAGACAAAACTTAGCAATATGCCCCTTCACCCCGCAGTTGAAACATTTATTATGTTTGGTCTGATTATTATTATCGTTCTTCTTTTGTGTACACACATTTGAGTAGTGCCCCTCTTCTCCACAAGTAAAACACTTATTCCCACTCAATTTACATACTCCGCCGTGATTTCTCCCACAAATATGACAATGCTCATTTATTTGATTAGTGTCGTTATCTCCTCAACCAGTTCCCCAAACATGTCATGCTCTTCTATTTCTTCTTTTTTCTGTTGTTACCCCTTCTAGCCTTATATAAGCCCAATTAGAATTTGAATCTCCCTCTTCACTTAGCTCCAACTCTGGTACTCTTCATGAGCACTCTCTAAGTCTACCTTAGGTTTGTCTTTTACAGCTTCAAATACTATTCTATAAGCTACTTCCATTGACACTTCTCGTATCCTACCCTCTAGATCATTCCTATCAGCCCAACTGATTCTGGTTCAGATCCCAGCTCAAACGGAACGACCAGTTCCTCAGTCACTTATGTGAATATCCTTAAATTCTTAATTTTTGATTAACTATATTAACTTGACTAGCACCTAATATATATTGTATACACAAAGTAACAATAGTTTTCTTTAAGTTAGTTTTTATCTTATTTTACGATGAATTTCCTCAATTCATATCCTATAAACTCTTTTTGAGTTTATGTTTTCACTAACTTTTTTACTATTCTTACTCCTCTAAGGTTATAGCCTAAAGATAACCATACCTAAGGTTTATAACCTACTGCTTTGATACCAAATTATGACGCCCCCAAATTCTCTATATTTCCTGTAGCAGATTTGGTGCTCAAGTAAATATTCCATAAGATAATAATTCCTATCAATCCAAGATTCACAGTATTCCACAACGAACAGTAGTTCTCATCAGAACATTTACTGTTTTGGGATACCCTCACTTGGATGAATAGGTTTATAATCTCAAGGATATTTCTTTCAATTCAATAATTCCTATCTATCTGACATTCGTAGTATTAATGTTAAGGTCGTTCTTGGAATCTGAGGGGTGCGACCGACCTCAGTGCATCAGAGAACCACAATATCTTTCAATACTCCCAATTTAGATGTATAGTTCATATAGATACTGTACTTCTTCCTATGTTCTAGAAAGGTAAAAACTAAACAATTGATAAAGATAATAATATATTACATATTCTTAAATTGGCTTACAATAAATCCTAACTTACTATTACATCAGAGCTTCTAAGGATATAACCAAAAATTAAATTAACAGAGTTGTTCCATCCACATGATTGAACTCTGAAAATTTTGATATGTCTACTAAAGCTGTAAAGAAAAAGAATATTTTTAAGGATGACCTACAGAAAGCTCAGCAAGTTTTAAACAAGTGATATATTATACTCACACTGAATCTGATCAATTGAATGAACATATAGTTCAGAATTTTTCCACATATATATACTGGGGTTTGATCTGTCAAACCCCACATATTACGATTTTCTGTCAGTAATATAGACTTAGCAACCCGGGTTGATTTGGCTAACCACACCAGCTAGGAGTATGCATATCATCCTATACAACCACTCGGTCTTGTCAAACTATAGGTCATTAATAACCACTCGGTCAATGTAAAACTGTCGGTCATTGATAACCACCCGGTCAATATAAAATTGCCAGTAATTGATAGTATCCGTATATATATTTGAACCAAATAATATTGGTTTCACCACAGTCTATGCTTTGATGTCAAATCAAAATAATTTACGCAAGTAACAGTTCATATGTCTTGGTTATGCTTGAACAATAAGTCATAACTTTTTTCAAATTAAAGATATCACGAATAATGGTTATAACAATTTCGTATATCAATTTACAAGACATACATTTAATATTGAAATAAAATAAAGTTAGAAAAACTTGCCTTTTATCACGATCGGCTACTTAAGTTATTTGAAAGTATACTTGCAACCTATATATGTTATAACAGTCATTAAAAATGATAAAAAATAATTTCTAATTAAACTATTATTGTCTGGGTTGATTTTGGCGTCCGTTCGGTATTTTATAGCTTTATTGAATATCTATCGAATTAGTTTTTCGATAAACTTTATTTAAAAGTTTTAATATCCTATTTAGATATTTTATTTATTATTTATAAAAAATTTCAAATGATCAGAATAATTTTTAAATAATTTAATATCATTTAAAATGATTTTTAAGTTACTAATATTATTTTTAAATATTTAATAATAATTTAAAACAATTTTTAAATCATCAATATTATTTTTAAATAATTTATTTTATTTAATAATGATTTTTAAAATATTAAAACTATTTTTACATAATTTATTTAATATAATTATTAAATAAATTTATTATCATTAATATTAATTTATTAATGAAATTCCATCCCAAAATATTAAAAGTTCTTCAATATAACTTAAAATATTTTCTAATACTTTAATATCTTTTTAAATGATTTTTAAAATATTAAAATTATTTTTAAGTAATTTATTTAATATAATTATTAAATAAATTTAATATCTTTAATATTTAAATAAATGGAGCATTATAAATGCTTGTAAAAATGAATATTCGTGTACTATATTTGAAATAAATCGAGCATTTTAACTGCTTTATAAAATGAATATTCTACTATTCTATTTGAGATAATTTTAGCATTGTAACTGCTTATAACATGAGTATTCTTACTAAATAATTGAAGAAAATCGGACATAGCAACTGCTTATAAAAGTATATTTTCTACTTTATAAGAGAAATAGATCGGACATTATCACTGCTTATAAAAGTATATTTTCTACTTTATAAGAGAAATAAATCAGACATTATAACTGCTTGTAAAAGTATAATTTTTACTAAATATATAAAGAATAATGAACATAATAACCACAAGAGTAAATACCTCTTGGAGTTACAAGTTTTAACTAATCCTTTGAAATCTTGAAACTCACCAAAAACTTTCCTCTCTACTAAAATTCTTCTCTCTCTCTCTAACCATATTTTTGGTTTTGAAAAAAATGAAGAGAAATGGCTCCTATTTATAGAAAAACATAGTTTTAATAATTGCACGTTAGGGGCTTGACTTTTTACAGTTTGCCCCCGGCTTATTATAGTTTTGTACCCTAGTTAATTACACTTTAGTACCTCATTAATTGCACTTTAGTCCCTCGGTGACATCATGATGACATCACCTTTTGTGTTTTTTTAATGCTGATGTCATGCTTGCATCATGCTTACATCATCTGTGTTTCTTTAAGGATGATGTCATGCTTGCATCATGCTTGCATCATCTCTTCTCTGATTGGTTGATTTAAGTTCACATGGATTGAAGGGTATTTTGGTTATTTCACATATAATTTTAAAGGTAATTTGGTAATTTCGCCTCCAAAAGGGTATTCTAATAATTTTCCACACAATTTTAAGGGTAGTTTGGTCATTTCGCCTCTAAAAGAGTATTCTAATAATTTTTCACACAATTTTAAGGGTAGTTCGATCATTTCCTATGTTTCCCTTAAAATTTAACCCTTAGGGTTTGATAAATAACATTAGTGTTTGCTAATTATCATTAAGGTTTATAAATTAGGGTTTAGAATTCCCGAATAAGAAAGTATGGTTTTCTAACTGCAGTTTAGGGTTTTTAATCTACCATTAGGGTTTACTAAGGTTATACCTTATCTGATCAGCATTGGATCATTAATCCCTTACTATACACACACAATCATAGATACAATTATAATGACTATATTAACTATCAAATCCCTATTCCTAATTAGGGTTAGGATTTTTATCAACTGAACTAGGGTTTCAAATCAATAGTTAGGGTTTCATAACTGAATATTAAAGTTCTTAATATAACATTAAGGTTTTCTTATGTTACCCTTTATCTGATTCATACTTAACCCTTAACCACATACTGTACACACATATAATCACAAAATCATATAAGTCATTCACAAAATTTTAAATTCATACTAAATTTCCAATCTATGTCTTATTATTTAACCTTTATTTAATCATTTAAGACTTTATTAATCTTATAAATTCTCGGGTTGTCACATTTCATACTGACCAAGACGACAAGAAATCCAATTTAGGGTAAGTTGTTACCTTTAAAGGTGGTACAATGAATTGGAAAGGTTCCAAACAATAAAAAGTTGCTGGTTTAGTGATAAAGACAAAGTATATAGCTGTAAATGAAGCTACAAGTTGATGTTTCGGATGAAAAGTTCATAACATAACTAGGAATAGTTCCTAAGTCTCATCTTGGATCCAAACATGTGTTGTGGCACTTTCATTTAATTAAAAGAATCATTGAAAGAGAATAAGTCACTACAGAGATAGTGAACTCTGAAAAACAACAGTACATATCCATTTACTGAAGTTTATCCAGCAGCAGAATAATCTTCACTTAGAGAAGAAGGGTATTAGATACCATATCGATTGGCTTTAATGCAAGTGGGAGATTGAAAGTAGTATGCACACAAGCCAATCATGTTTGATGATAAAACATATACTTTATAACAAACTTATTTATTTATTAATAAAATAATTATTTATTTATAGGCATTTATTTATCTACATGATGTTGTTATTATAATATATGATAAATCCATTGTTTTAAGCAATGCCTTTAGAATCATAATGATAATCATGCTAATGAGATCTAAATTCTTAGATAGCTTAAAACTAAACTAGTTCCAAATCGTTGGATTACTAAAAAGGGAATTAGTGAATCCGGATAGATTGGTACACATGTTGCTTGCTCATTGGATGAGGATGATTGATCTCATAATCATTTGTGTGGAGACACTAAAGCAAGTATGTAGGTGCTTATTGGAGAATAAGTTCACTGAATGTGGCTCGCTAAGGAATACCTATTGGAGTTTTACTTGTCTGTCAATAAGAATTCCTGTAGTGATAGTTGTACAAGTGATCCTTGAAATTGAGATCATCATAGTATCTTGTGTATTATAAGTTATACTTTGGCATGTCCCTTAAGTCCCTTAGGGTATATCAAAGAGTATGCTTGGGTGTAATAAGATATATATGGAGATAATAAATGATCAATAAAGAATCTACCACTTCTAGTAAAAGAAGAGATATGTCTTATGTGATTCGATAAATGACAACCCAGGAATCTTTTGCCAATGTGGAATGAAATTAGAAAGGAGTTTTTAATTTGCATTATTTGGAGTTGTGCATTTGAGAATCGAAATACATATAATTAAATAAAAATAAGACTTGATAGTAATTCTATGTCTTATATTTAATTGGGATATTGTATGGTGGAAGGATTGAATTGTACGGTAACTATTTACTCAAAGATTTTTTTATGATTAATGTTGAAATCTATATTATCTGAAAAGTCGTTGATCGCTAAAAATGCTTATTCTTATTATAAAATAAATATTATTTATTTAAATAGATTATTAGTTTAATTTATTTATTTAAATAAGATTAGAATTGTTCTAATTGATTTATTCACAATCGGTTTAATATGGAGAACCTAAAGGGTCACACCATAAAAGGAAGAATATTTATTAAAGAAGCAAATGGCATAATCGTAATAATAAGTTAAGTATATTTAATTTAATATATAGTGATAGAATAAATTAAATAGCTTAATATTTATTATTTAATATTTTGAAAATATTAAATATAAATTAATAAGAGGAGTCTTATTATTATTATTACTATTATTATTATTATTTAATTCTTAAAGGAGTTTGGGAATTAATTAATAAGATGCTCTCTCTTATATATATTCCTAATAATATTAGGAGTCTAATTAATTAAAAGAGTTTAATTAATTATTCCTAATGAGATTGGGAAGCCTAATTAATTAAAAGATTTTAATTAATTAATATGAAATTCTAATCCTAAATTATTTAGGAGGGTTGCCTACATCTATAAATAAGAAAGTCTTGTTATTGAACAAGGTTAGACAATTAATTCCAAGAGTTGGGAGAGCACTTGTAACGAATGAGAATTTATATATTAATTTTAAATATTTATTAAATGAAACAAATATTTTATGTGATTTATTTATTAAGTTAAATAAATAAATTATGTGGTTTTTGTAGAGTGATTTAATTAAGTGTTATATATTAATTAAATAGATATTTAATATTTTATTTAATTGATGTATATTGATTTTATAGAATAGTTCTAATTTAATTGAGATAATTAAATTAGATGAAGTTATGTGATAATTATTCTATAAAATTATAATTAGCGAGTAATTATAATTTGGTATGTGGCATTTTATGTGATTAATTGAAGTTAGCTTTTAATTAACTAAATAAGAATGTTAAAGATTTAATTAATTAAAATATACCATTTAAACTATGTGTTAAAGGATTTATTAAAGTAAAGAAATGAGTTTTTAAATTTATTTTATCAAACGAAGCCCTTACTTTTGTTTTAAAAGGTTTTTGCCAAACAGGGCCCTAACTATCAAAAAGCTATTTTTCTAAATTAAGTGGTTTTGCAAAACAAGCCCTAATGGCTTTTGATTTTCAAAATTTTTTAACTGATGTAGTTATTAGGTGAGTTAATTATCAGTTATATATTATATTTATATCTTATATCTATTAATATACGTATATAGTTTTACATTAGTATTATATCAGTGTTAGAAGAATATCAGTGTTAGAGAAGAGAGAAAAGAATACAGAGAAGTCAGAGAAGAAAAGAAAGAAAGAAGAAGAAGGGGGAACTTATGTGACGCCCCAAAATTCCAGGACCGCCACTTGGTCTCTCGAATTCGGTTCATCACGTGCTCATGGTAATACATCACAATAATAATAATTAAATATCACACGATCACAGCGGAAAATCTATTCTAGAATAATTTACAATGATTTATTATAATTATTCCCCCAAATCTCGCAACCTACAGTACTTAATAGATTACATAATAATATCAGTTAACGACTTATTACATAATCTAACTTAAGCTTAAACATAATCAAATCCAGTCTTACTACATCATCTTCATACAATATTAATATATTTAAAACATAACAGACATAAGCTAGTTGGTAGCTTTGCCCTTGCCCTTATCAACGCCCGAAGGTTCACCATGCTCTGCCTTAACTGAAATGTTTTAGGGAAAGCAAGAATGAGCACAAATTGCCCAGCAAGTAATATACAATAAGGGTGAGTAATAAGATTCTCAATTCTCGAAAGGGTATAACAAGATTTGATAGTTCAAGAATAACAAGAATATCAACAGTTCTCAATATCAGTCGCTAAGGACAGGATAATATCAATATGATTCAATAATAAGTCAATTCAAGATTTCAAATAATTGAATACTGAGTAGTCACTACGGACTATGAACTTCTACTAGAATTGACAGTAATAAACTGAAAATCCAACAAAAACAGGTACAACAGGTGATCAGCCTAAAGTACCCTTGTTATGCATAACAATCAACCATACTCAAGTGTGCACGTCGGTTCTCCGACAATTATATATTCCCTTCAAAGAAGGTTGTTCTTCTCAGTCAAATATAGGATCCCGCACCAATCAATTAGTTTGGGTTGCTTTTCTATAACATAAGTCCAGCCGAATCAAATGGCATAGACACTTTCACAATATTCAAGAACAATACTAAGTTCAACATAAATAATAGCTTTAATGAAATAAGAGTTCAAGTATGCTAATTCGATTCAACCGATTAAATAGGAAACTAGTTCGCAATACACAAGATAGGATACTTGCATAGTAAAAGAGTATAAGTTAGGAAACTTTCACAATCATAGATTTCCTTGCATAAAGTAAATGCGTCGGTTAGGATACTTGCACTTTAAAAGAGTGTAAGTAAGAGAACTTGCCTTTAGCGTAGTTTATCCACGAAAAGCAATCAACACTTTCGAATTCCTATCGTAATACAGTTACGTATATATATGATATTCATTAGTCATATAATTTAACTTCACATTTTCTCTTTGAATATACGATCAACACATAAGCTAAGTTTTACCTAGCTACACAGTTATATAGAATATAATTTCTATCCTTAACGTTCCTTCTTTAGAGTTTAAACGCATTCTCATATTATATAAGATCTCAACAATTAGCAAACATGCTTGCATATTATTAATATCACATAAGACCACAATCAATACTAAATATATTTCATTTTAGCAAGTTACGGCATCTCCTTAAGTTAACCGTCAAAATCGGGTTCAAGTAACATCATATAATATCACGTAGCATGTATTCATATTTAAAGGATACTTTCATGCTTGTATAACTTTTCCAAATCCAATCGTACATGGTATAGGTCCTTAAGTTAATACTTAAAGCCATTCAAGGACACGAACTCATATGGTCTAACATGATTGCTTTTAAACACATAAGATATTCATATAACTTGTATTAGTCATGCTCATGAGTACTCGTATTGCATATATGTAGCTAGCATTGTTATTATCTTGAAAACATGCTTCGTTCATGCTAAACTTTAATCACGGCAACTAATCATGGTATATATACATGCATGACACATGAATGAGTCTAAGAGTACTATCACATGTGTCCATAAATGTCAAATTCTAATTCTCGTCATAACATACCAACGTTCACGTTCAAAGCTTATACTTTGTTAGTATAGTTCATTAATAAGGTCTATCATGTTCATGCTTCCTTATGAAACCTATATATGTAAGTTAACATGCTTTTCATGTATTTCAAGGCCCTATAAACATGCTCGAAAAGTCAGAATGTATACATGCTTCATATATGTTAACGTCGTTTATGAAACTTTAAATTCGTTTCCAAACTATGTGTCGTTTGGTTAACCATGCATGCTAATATACTAAAACATGCTTACATTGCCTCATTAGGTTTATATATATGTATTAATCATGCTCCCATGCTTGTTTAAACAAAAATCAAACAATTGGTACATAACAGTTTTGTTGCAGAATGCAGAAAACTGAACACAGAGGCTGGCGCTGCGGCGCGACAACAGTAGCTTAATACTGGCGCTGCGGCGCGAGTGGCGCTGCGTGCGGCGCTGCGGCGCGGGCTGCGGCGCGTGTGGCGCTGCGGCGCGGGCTGCGGCGCTGCGGCGTCGAGGCAGTTTTCTGCGGTTCAGACTGCAGCGAAAACCGACCCAAAACCTCCCATTTCATCGATTTCAACATACCCAGATATTAGACTTGTTTAACTTACTAACACATACATATATGCTTATATAATAGTCAATAGCAATTATCAATTCCCAATTTCATGAACTCTAACTAATTTACGAATTTCATGTATTTACAGAAATTGAAGAGGAACAATGGAAATGAAAGACTATTCAGTGGTTCCATCATGTGTGTATGTTCATATAACAACAATATAAGGGTTCTACAAACCAATCATGAACCAATTTGGCATAATCAAGAATTTCAACAAAACTCAGAGAACAACAATGGAGTTCTTTTGACAGAAAATGAAAATGAAGACACGAAGAGGATTTATACCTCTGTTATGGAGTAAGCTTGCTGATATCTCACAATGCTATTATGTATATGCTCTCAACTTATCAACTCAAACAAAATCTCAGCAATGTGAAATGGGAAGAAAGGAAGCCATATTTATAGAGAAAACAAGATACAGACAATGCAATTGCCTACTATTTCAAACTAACAGAAATTTGAATTGCATGCTAGATAAGAGGAAGTTGGTAGATAGTTGTTGAAAGCCATCATTAGAGCCACTCCTCATATAATTATTGCTAGCTAAGCTTGGGAGAAGAATGGGAGAATAGGCCTTAGCCTTTTTGCCATACACGTGAAGGAGAAGGAGGGTGACTATTATATTGGAACAAGGCCATATATCAGCATTCTATAATTTGTATATATACACAACACTTATGCCAAAATATGTTACATGTATATATACTATATAATTAGGCCACAATTATAGTTACAATGTAATTCTAATGATACTAACATGGATTCACATAATGTAATAAGTGTGAATTGTGCACATATAATTCATGTACATTTTTATCATACTGGTATAATTTAATCGGATGTTATCACATTACATTATCTCATGTATTATTAAATTGTATTACTCAACAATTATTTATAATAGATCCATGATGCATTATTTTAATGTATATCCACACATCATTTGTCACCTACACATATCATAACATATAGTTACTATGCATTTAATTCGCATGCTTGCACATATAATTTCTCATCTTATAAATTGAATATTAATTAATAATATACACATATCCTACATCAATCAATATAATTGTTAACCTCCATAACAATTTAATTAACCTTTATATGGTTAACTATCACTTTGATATAAATCTTATTATATTTATAAACACGTTGCTCATTATTATTATGTTTCTTGCAATAATAATCACATATTATTAATCAATCCTCATTAGTATTTTATAACAGTTAATTAATATTCTTCGATTAACAATTAATATAGATTAATTGTTTGCTTAAATTAATATAATCATTCTTATATTACGTCACTGTGCCACACAAGGCAATCAACGAGTTTATCACAAACTCCACCAATTTCTCAATTATTATAATTATTCAATTATATATAATTGAATTAATTCATCTCATAACACAAAATAAATTCTCATTTCCATTAATATATTTATTTAATAATATATGGAAATTCTCGGGTATTACATCCTCCCTCCCTTATAAAAATTCCGTCCCGGAATTGCTACAAGGTTATACAAATAGATGGGGATAGTCTCTCATCATCCTATCTTCTAACTCCCACGTTGCCTCCTCGACATCGTGGTTACGCCAAAGTACTTTTACAGATGAAATAACTTTATTTCTCAAAGTTTGTTCTTTCCTATCTAATATTTGGACAGGAATTTCTTCATACGCCAAGTTCTTCTCTACTTGAATGGGCTCGTAAGAAATCACGTGCTTGTAGTCGGCCTTGTACGGTCGCAACACGAAAATGTGGAACACGTTGTGGATATGCTCCAACTCGGGTGGTAACGCAACTTTGTATGCCACTTCGCCCACTCGCTTCAGTATCTCGAACGGTCCTATGAATCTTGGACTCAATTTTCCTTTCTTGCCGAAACGGATTTTTCCCTTCCATGGAGATACCTTCAAGAATACGAAACTGCCGACTTTGAAGTCTCGGTCCTGCCGATGCAAATCTGCGTATTTCTTCTGGCGATCTTGAGCTGCTACAAGTCTGGCTCTTATCACTGTCACCACGTCTGCGGTTTGTTGAACTAACTCTGGTCCGAGTATTCGTCGTTCTCCGACTTCGTCCCAACATAACGGCGTTCTGCACTTTCTCCCGTAAAGAGCTTCGTACGGTGGCATGCCGATACTTGCATGGTAGCTATTATTATATGCGAATTCTACTAAGGGTAGGTGGTCGTCCCAATTTCCCTTAAAATCCATCACGCAAGTCCTGAGCATGTCCTCCAGCGTTTGTATTGTTCGCTCACTCTGTCCGTCTGTCTGAGGATGGTAAGCTGTACTCAACCTCAACTGCGTTCCCATTCTTTCTTGCAAACTCTTCCAAAAATTGGACGTGAAGCGCGGATCTCGATCAGAGACAATTGACACCGGCACTCCATGTCGTGAAATAATTTCTTTTACATATAGGCTTGCTAATTGGTTCAAACTGTAGCGGATCTTGATTGGTAGAAAGTGTGCGGTCTTCGTTAGTCGATCCACGATAACCCAAATAGCATCATAACCTTTCTGTGTAACTGGAAGTCCTACCACGAAGTCCATGGTAATATGCTCCCATTTCCACTCTGGTATTTCTAACGGTTGTAGTAAACCACTTGGCCGCTGATGCTCTGCTTTAACGCGTTGGCAAGTCAAGCATTTACTAACGCACTCTGCGACTTCCCGTTTCAAATTAGGCCACCAAAAATGTTGCCTTAGATCTCGGTACATCTTTGTGCCTCCCGGATGAACGGAATATGTCGTATTGTGTGCCTCGTGCAAAATCTCTTCCCTCAACTCGGTTACCGCTGGTACCCACACTCTCCCTTCAAATCTCAAAATACCGTCTTTATCCATTCGAAATTTTTCTTCCTCACTTTCTGTGATCCTCTTTCGGATTTTCTCACACTCTTCATCCTTTTCCTGAGCTTCCTTTACTCTATTCAACAACGTCGGACAAGCTTCCATTACAATTAACTTCTCACCAGACTTTTCTGGTCCTTTTACTTCTATCTCCAATTTCTCCATCTCTCTTATCAACTCTTCCTGAGTTGTTAAATTAAACAACTTCTCCCTTCCTTTCCTGCTCAGAGCGTCGGCAACCACATTTGCCTTTCCCGGGTGATAAAGAATATCGCAGTCATAGTCTTTGATTAATTCTAACCACCTTCTCTGCCGCATGTTTAACTCCTTCTGTGTGAAGATATATTTCAGACTTTTGTGGTCCGTGTATATCTCACATTTTTCTCCGTATAGATAATGTCTCCATATCTTTAACGCAAAAACTACTGCCGCTAACTCTAAGTCATGAGTAGGGTATCGTTTTTCGTAATCCTTCAATTGTCGTGACGCATATGCAATAACCTTGCCATGTTGCATGAGCACACAGCCAAGCCCCTTGTGCGATGCATCACTATACACCACAAAATTTCCCGCATCATCTGGTAATGATAGCACAGGTGTTTCACTCAATCTCCTTTTCAGTTCTTGAAAACTTTCTTCGCATTTGTCGGTCCATACAAATTTCACCGTCTTTCTAGTCAAATTGGTCAACGGGGTTGCTATCTTAGAAAAATCTTGGATGAATCTTCGATAGTACCCAGCTAACCCTAGAAAGCTTCTCACCTCCGTCGGTGTTCTCGGTTGTTCCCAATTACTTACTGCTTCAACCTTCGCAGGGTCTACAGAGATTCCATTCTTATCCACCACGTGGCCTAAGAATTGAACCTTCACCATCCAAAATTCGCACTTAGAAAATTTTGCATACATCTTCTCCTTCCTTAGTGCTTCCAAAATAAACTTTAGATGTTCGGCGTGTTCTTCCTCTGTCTTTGAGTAGATCAAAATGTCGTCGATAAAAACCACTACAAATTTATCCAAGTATGGCTTGAAAACTCGGTTCATCAAGTCCATAAATGCTGCCGGAGCATTAGTCAATCCGAATGACATTACCAAAAACTCGTAGTGTCCATAACGGGTTCGAAACGCAGTCTTTGGTATGTCCTCGTCCCGTACCTTCAGTTGATGATATCCTGTTCGTAGGTCGATCTTTGAGAAACACTTTGCTCCCTTCAGTTGATCAAATAAGTCGTCTATCCTTGGTAGCGGATACCGGTTCTTGATCGTTACTCTGTTCAATTCTCGATAATCGATACAGAGCCTCATCGATCCGTCCTTCTTCTTAACGAATAGTACTGGTGCTCCCCAAGGAGAAACACTCGGTCGAATGTAACCCTTATCCAACAATTCTTGCAATTGTATCATCAATTCCATCATTTCTACTGGCGCCATACGATATGGAGCTTTCGAAATCGGTGCCGTTCCCGGTGCTAAGTCTATTACGAATTCGATTTCTCTGTCTGGCGGAAGACCAGGCAGATCGTCCGGAAACACGTCTTGAAATTCATTAACTACGGATATATCCTTAATTTCTACTCCCTTCTTCCGAGTATCAACGATGTAAGCTAAATATCCTCCACATCCTTTCCTTAACAATTTCTTGGCCTGCATCATCGTAACGCAACACGATTGCTTAAGCGATGAGCTACCATAAAACACTACCTTAGACTTACTCGGAGTCTGAAGGTTCACACATTTGTTCTGACAGTCAATTATCGCAGCATGGTTATACAACCAATCCATTCCCAGTATTACGTCAAATTCTCCCAGTCTAATAGGAATCAAGTCTACGCTCAGTTCATGTTTACTAATATTTGCGCGACAATTTCGATAAACGTATTCTACAGGGATCACTTCCTTATTAGCAACTTCTATGATCAAAGGATTTTCTAATAGTTCTCGAGGTGTACTAAGTCTACTAGCAAATTCTTCAGATACAAAAGAACAGGTGGCACCCGAATCAAATAATACATAAGCATTTATATCATTGATTGGGATTATACCTGACACCACATCCTTCGCAGTCACTGCGTCTTGGACGGTCATGTTAAAGGTTCTGGCGGTTGGGCGGTTGGATTGTGCCGGTCCACCGATCATCAGCTTGTTGCCTCCTTGCTGATTACTACCCCCGCCACTTCCCTTCTTTGGGCAGTCCTTAATTTGGTGCTCCGTCGAGCCACAAGCAAAGCATCCTTGTATCTTTTTCGGTTTCAAACAGTTGGGCGAGATGTGCCCTTCCTGTCCGCAGTTGTAGCAAGTGCCACGTCCCTTCCAGCACTCGCCCTGGTGATTCTTCCCACACTTCGGGCATCCTTCAGCCCTCTTCTTGAAACCTCCACGAAAATTCCCTGATTGATTATTATTGTTATTTTTGTTGTTGTTGTTGCTCTCCCACTTTCTCTTTCCCAAGTTGCTTCCTCCGCTACTGCTTCCTCCCGTACGATTCTCTCCTCCAGTATTCTTTCCTTTCTTTTCTTTGTTATACAGACTTAAGGCCTCACTGCCGCCTTCCGCAATGATTGCCTTCTCCAGTAATGTTGCAAAGGAATCAATTTGAAGAACTGATACCTTATTGAACAGCCATGGCTTCAACCCTTGTTCAAAGCGTCTAGCCTTCCTCTCTTCATCACCAACTTGGTGCTCCGCAAATCGCACTAGTTCGTTAAACCTAGCCGCGTATTGCGCCACCGTCATCTCACCTTGTTTTAACTCTAGGAATTTCACCTCCATCCTATTCTTCATACTTTTCGGAAAGTAATTCTCGAAGAACAGTGTCTTAAACTTATCCCAAGCTATTATCCCTTCTCCAGCTCTTTGTTGATTAGCCTCCCACCAGTAGTTCGCTTCTCCCCTCATCATGTACGTGGCAAACACCGTCTTCTGATCTTCGCCTACGCTAGCTATAGTGAAAGCTTTTTCGATCTCTTTGATCCACGTTTGTGCGATGATTGAGTCGGTAGTTCCCTCGAACTCCGGGGGTCCTACACTCTTAAAGTCTTTAAAGGTTGTTACTGGCACAGTTTGAGGGTTCGGGCGAACGGGTTCATTGTTCCTTCCCCTTAAGGCTTCTCCTAACAAGTCTACCAGTTTCTGGATCGGGTCTACTTGTTCTCTCTCATTGTCAACGGATTCTTCGGGTGCAGTCAATCTACGTCTGGGCGGCATTATCTGCATCACAAATTTTCAATTTTATTATTATTCAAGTATATCACTTAAGTATTTCTTTTAATACTAAAAGAATAAATTTATAACACATTTCTAAAATCAACTCCATTTATATTCATATGCCATTTCATTTCATTACATGATTTTCCTAGCATACTGCTATAAATGTTATCACATATATCCCCTAATATCACAAAAGACGGGGAATATACCAACCTACTACCATACTACCCCTCTAACAAAAGCTAACTCGGGGTTTACATCATCATCCCACATCTTACACAAAAGATCGGGATTACAACATAGTATATGCAATACATAAAGACACAACTAGTACTACCTCTAGACTGACTAAGGAAATCTCATCCCATCATCCCGCGCTCCACTGCGCTCTTGTACTCCAACTGTGCTATATACGCAACCAGCTCTCGGCTCAAGGTATGTAGAGTCTGTCCCTGTTCTGCCGGGTAGTGGTACACACCATCAATCACCCTTTCAAAAGCTGAACGGAACACATACCCCATCTTGTTCATCTTTCTCTTCTTGCACCTGACCTCGTCCTCAAGGTCGTCAGCTCTCTCATTGGACGCTTCCCACTTCTCCTCGAAGTGTAACCTATCCATCACCTCCAACTCTAGCTGAGTACGGAGTGCCTCTTTCTCAGTCTTCTCACTCAGCTCCCTCTGCTCAACCTCTTCTAGCTTCTCTGCCAAATCTACATTCCTAGCCACTGACCTGTGAAATAGAGTCCCCATCTGGATCCCTGCCTCCCTACGGTAGGCAATCTCCACCTCTAACTCTTGCATAGCCAGCTTCCTCTGGTGGTCCTCGTCCCTCAGCTTCTGGAACTCAGACTCTCTCTCGTGGGCCTCTGCCTCCAGCTCCTGAACTCTACAGTCTAACTCTAGGATCCGCTCCTCATATTCTCCTAGCATCTGCTCCTCTATAGTAGCCTCATCAGAGTCCTCTACTGGCTCATCCTCCATCGGCTCCTCCTCTGGATCAGTCTCTATCTCAATCTCGTCCTCGTCGTCGGACTTGATCGGTGCAACAGCCTGCACTGGTGTAGCCTCTAGAGGTGCCTCGTACACTACATGTATATTCCTGGGCTCCTCCTCGGCCACTCTACTAGGTACACCTGTGTCTGTCATCCTATAATCACAAACACAAGACACGAAATAGCATCTCCATTAGAATGTTAAATAAAATATAAGTTCATTGTATAGAATGAAGTTACATTTCATAACAGACTAAGTCTCTCAAGGAAAACTCTACATGAGTTTTATCTCCTTCCTAACTTCTAAGTTCACCTAAGTTATAGTCTAAGGACACTCGTTCCTAAGGTTTATAACTACGGCTCTGATACCAACCTGTGACGCCCCAAAATTCCAGGACCGCCACTTGGTCTCTCGAATTCGGTTCATCACGTGCTCATGGTAATACATCACAATAATAATAATTAAATATCACACGATCACAGCGGAAAATCTATTCTAGAATAATTTACAATGATTTATTATAATTATTCCCCCAAGTCTCGCAACCTACAGTACTTAATAGATTACATAATAATATCAGTTAACGACTTATTACATAATCTAACTTAAGCTTAAACATAATCAAATCCAGTCTTACTACATCATCTTCATACAATATTAATATATTTAAAACATAACAGACATAAGCTAGTTGGTAGCTTTGCCCTTGCCCTTATCAACGCCCGAAGGTTCACCATGCTCTGCCTTAACTGAAATGTTTTAGGGAAAGCAAGAATGAGCACAAATTGCCCAGCAAGTAATATACAATAAGGGTGAGTAATAAGATTCTCAATTCTCGAAAGGGTATAACAAGATTTGATAGTTCAAGAATAACAAGAATATCAACAGTTCTCAATATCAGTCGCTAAGGACAGGATAATATCAATATGATTCAATAATAAGTCAATTCAAGATTTCAAATAATTGAATACTGAGTAGTCACTACGGACTATGAACTTCTACTAGAATTGACAGTAATAAACTGAAAATCCAACAAAAACAGGTACAACAGGTGATCAGCCTAAAGTACCCTTGTTATGCATAACAATCAACCATACTCAAGTGTGCACATCGGTTCTCCGACAATTATATATTCCCTTCAAAGAAGGTTGTTCTTCTCAGTCAAATATAGGATCCCGCACCAATCAATTAGTTTGGGTTGCTTTTCTATAACATAAGTCCAGCCGAATCAAATGGCATAGACACTTTCACAATATTCAAGAACAATACTAAGTTCAACATAAATAATAGCTTTAATGAAATAAGAGTTCAAGTATGCTAATTCGATTCAACCGATTAAATAGGAAACTAGTTCGCAATACACAAGATAGGATACTTGCATAGTAAAAGAGTATAAGTTAGGAAACTTTCACAATCATAGATTTCCTTGCATAAAGTAAATGCGTCGGTTAGGATACTTGCACTTTAAAAGAGTGTAAGTAAGAGAACTTGCCTTTAGCGTAGTTTATCCACGAAAAGCAATCAACACTTTCGAATTCCTATCGTAATACAGTTACGTATATATATGATATTCATTAGTCATATAATTTAACTTCACATTTTCTCTTTGAATATACGATCAACACATAAGCTAAGTTTTACCTAGCTACACAGTTATATAGAATATAATTTCTATCCTTAACGTTCCTTCTTTAGAGTTTAAACGCATTCTCATATTATATAAGATCTCAACAATTAGCAAACATGCTTGCATATTATTAATATCACATAAGACCACAATCAATACTAAATATATTTCATTTTAGCAAGTTACGGCATCTCCTTAAGTTAACCGTCAAAATCGGGTTCAAGTAACATCATATAATATCACGTAGCATGTATTCATATTTAAAGGATACTTTCATGCTTGTATAACTTTTCCAAATCCAATCGTACATGGTATAGGTCCTTAAGTTAATACTTAAAGCCATTCAAGGACACGAACTCATATGGTCTAACATGATTGCTTTTAAACACATAAGATATTCATATAACTTGTATTAGTCATGCTCATGAGTACTCGTATTGCATATATGTAGCTAGCATTGTTATTATCTTGAAAACATGCTTCGTTCATGCTAAACTTTAATCACGGCAACTAATCATGGTATATATACATGCATGACACATGAATGAGTCTAAGAGTACTATCACATGTGTCCATAAATGTCAAATTCTAATTCTCGTCATAACATACCAACGTTCACGTTCAAAGCTTATACTTTGTTAGTATAGTTCATTAATAAGGTCTATCATGTTCATGCTTCCTTATGAAACCTATATATGTAAGTTAACATGCTTTTCATGTATTTCAAGGCCCTATAAACATGCTCGAAAAGTCAGAATGTATACATGCTTCATATATGTTAACGTCGTTTATGAAACTTTAAATTCGTTTCCAAACTATGTGTCGTTTGGTTAACCATGCATGCTAATATACTAAAACATGCTTACATTGCCTCATTAGGTTTATATATATGTATTAATCATGCTCCCATGCTTGTTTAAACAAAAATCAAACAATTGGTACATAACAGTTTTGTTGCAGAATGCAGAAAACTGAACACAGAGGCTGGCGCTGCGGCGCGACAACAGTAGCTTAATACTGGCGCTGCGGCGCGAGTGGCGCTGCGTGCGGCGCTGCGGCGCGGGCTGCGGCGAGTGTGGCGCTGCGGCGCGGGCTGCGGCGCGGGTTGCGGCGCTGCGGCGTCGAGGCAGTTTTCTGCGGTTCAGACTGCAGCGAAAACCGACCCAAAACCTCCCATTTCATCGATTTCAACATACCCAGATATTAGACTTGTTTAACTTACTAACACATACATATATGCTTATATAATAGTCAATAGCAATTATCAATTCCCAATTTCATGAACTCTAACTAATTTACGAATTTCATGTATTTACAGAAATTGAAGAGGAACAATGGAAATGAAAGACTATTCAGTGGTTCCATCATGTGTGTATGTTCATATAACAACAATATAAGGGTTCTACAAACCAATCATGAACCAATTTGGCATAATCAAGAATTTCAACAAAACTCAGAGAACAACAATGGAGTTCTTTTGACAGAAAATGAAAATGAAGACACGAAGAGGATTTATACCTCTGTTATGGAGTAAGCTTGCTGATATCTCACAATGCTATTATGTATATGCTCTCAACTTATCAACTCAAACAAAATCTCAGCAATGTGAAATGGGAAGAAAGGAAGCCATATTTATAGAGAAAACAAGATACAGACAATGCAATTGCCTACTATTTCAAACTAACAGAAATTTGAATTGCATGCTAGATAAGAGGAAGTTGGTAGATAGTTGTTGAAAGCCATCATTAGAGCCACTCCTCATATAATTATTGCTAGCTAAGCTTGGGAGAAGAATGGGAGAATAGGCCTTAGCCTTTTTGCCATACACGTGAAGGAGAAAGAGGGTGACTATTATATTGGAACAAGGCCATATATCAGCATTCTATAATTTGTATATATACACAACACTTATGCCAAAATATGTTACATGTATATATACTATATAATTAGGCCACAATTATAGTTACAATGTAATTCTAATGATACTAACATGGATTCACATAATGTAATAAGTGTGAATTGTGCACATATAATTCATGTACATTTTTATCATACTGGTATAATTTAATCGGATGTTATCACATTACATTATCTCATGTATTATTAAATTGTATTACTCAACAATTATTTATAATAGATCCATGATGCATTATTTTAATGTATATCCACACATCATTTGTCACCTACACATATCATAACATATAGTTACTATACATTTAATTCGCATGCTTGCACATATAATTTCTCATCTTATAAATTGAATATTAATTAATAATATACACATATCCTACATCAATCAATATAATTGTTAACCTCCATAACAATTTAATTAACCTTTATATGATTAACTATCACTTTGATATAAATCTTATTATATTTATAAACACGTTGCTCATTATTATTATGTTTCTTGCAATAATAATCACATATTATTAATCAATCCTCATTAGTATTTTATAACAGTTAATTAATATTCTTCGATTAACAATTAATATAGATTAATTGTTCGCTTAAATTAATATAATCATTCTTATATTACGTCATTGCGCCACACAAGGCAATCAACGAGTTTATCACAAACTCCACCAATTTCTCAATTATTATAATTATTCAATTATATATAATTGAATTAATTCATCTCATAACACAAAATAAATTCTCATTTCCATTAATATATTTATTTAATAATATATGGAAATTCTCGGGTATTACAACTTAGCTAAATCAAAAGAAGTCACCATACTTATCTTTTTCCTCTAGAACTAAAAAGGGTATAATCTATAATCTCTAACCTTGTATTTTTAGAGTTCAGTTTATATATTCATTGTATTTCATTCTCTGCCAAAATAAGTTTTCATGAAAGTGATATAAACATGATTTCATATGTTTAAGTTATTCATAAACTGTTTATAATTGAATTGTATGCTGTAAAAGATTTTCAGAAATCAAATTGTTGTAAAAAACATATTTTAAATGGAGAATTTGTATTCTTGTGAACTTTTCATGTTTTGGTTGAGTTTGAGAATGAAAATTTAGGAGTTACTTATGTGTTAAATTGCAAATTTAGAATTTTGTATGATACTATCTTCAATAATGAAAACAATGCATGTATTATAAATGGAATCGATGGAGAATTGAATTTATGATGAATTATTTTGTTAAAAGTATAAGTTTTATGAAAATAGCAAATTTGGATTTCTAAAACCTTTGATTCTTGTTGCTTAGATGATTTCTGTGATTATAATCATGTTATACATATGTATTGCATGTGTATGCCTTGTAAGACCCCAACTTTTATGAATAAATTGAATTTCCTCTATATATTATTTTTTTGAAATAGTAAGGAGTTGATTTGATGAATGTGGTAACTTATAGGGTGATTTGTGCAAGTTTTACAAAGTAAGCAAGTGGCCATAAAATATTCATTGTGTCGGGAAATATTCATTTGGTCGGGAAATATTCTTTTTGTCGGAGAATATTCGTACGACGGCGCAATCATTTGTGGGCCCCATAACAAAAAATTATCGGATGAAGAAAACGACAAGAATAAGTTTTTCTAAAAATAACGGCGTGGTTGTTATCGTTAAAACTGTTGAAATACCCGGTGGTTAAAATACAGTAATGCGCGGTGTTACACAGTAGCACACGGTATTGCATAGTAATTCTAATTATTGATTCTTACGTAAGAAGTCACTACTCAATAATTGTTACAGTAATTACTGTTCAATATTTTATATTATTGATTCAATAATTGCTACATTGATAATTGCATAATATTTTATTGATTCAATAATTGTCATTGCATAGTATTTCACATTATCAAATCAATAATTCATATTATTTGAATAATATTATTACATTGCATTATTGGCAATGTCTAAGGAAGTTCTGCCTAGGAGGGGTTATTTAATTGCCCGCCAGTAAGGAGAAATCCTTATCGGAAGGCCCTCTCTTTCCTGGGAACGACCTGATTGTCAATATTGTAGTTCTGTAATATTATTTATGAATAATTAATTATTGATTTATATGATAAGAAAATAATTATTTTTGTGGATATAAAAGAAGGAATTAGTGTTGAGGTGTTTTTATCAGTATTGGTTGTTAATATTGTGAATTATAATATTAATGATGAAAAAATGTTATTAAAAATGTGTTTTGTGAAGCCAAGTGAATAGAGATAAATAGAGGAGTTTTTATTGAAGTATTTGTTGTAAGTTTTGCTTGTTACATGGACTCCCACTTACCCATTTTTCAAAACTGTTGATAGAAGTTATCTCAGTTTTGTTATATATATATATATATATATATATATATATATATATATATATATATATGAGTTTGAAAATGGTGGGGTTGGGGGGGGGGGGGAAGAAACGTGTGTGGGAGGGAGTAGTATATATATATATATATATATATATATATATATATATATTATATTTTATTTAAAGTTTTTGTTTTATTAAAATATTTTATTGCACAGTAATGAATAGTAAAATTAAATTTTTCCACCGGTGCGCTTTCGTGAACTTCGTCTGAATTTTTCCTGTGCAGTCCGTGATTTTTATTCAAATAGTACCCTTTCATTCTCCTATAAATAGGATGCTTAGTTTAGAAATAAAAATCACACCAAAATCAGAGAATTCTTCTTCTATAATATTGAGCGTATTTCTTTTGAGTTAAGAAAACTTTGAGTGTTGCAAATAGTG
Organism: Panax stipuleanatus; assembly: GCA_020205555.1. NCBI lineage: Eukaryota > Viridiplantae > Streptophyta > Magnoliopsida > Apiales > Araliaceae > Panax > Panax stipuleanatus. The sequence goes on along the minus strand of CM035117.1, from coordinate 132,847,516 downwards.
CAAGTTTTTCTTCAAGAATATCACCGCCATACCAGTCAGAAATACTCTCCTTTTAAAGTAAAGGATATTATTTTTCTCGTAAATGATGTTACTTTCTTTCAATATTCATAAAGAATATTATTTTCTTTCATATTCCATATTATGGAATAGATAATATTTCATTTCATATTTCTAAATTAAAACTTACTATGGTAAGTATTGCTTCTATAATTCCTGAAATGATCAGAAATTCTTCGAATTTTGCTTTTCATCCAGTATTATTTCATTGGAATGTTGGTATGAATTTTATTATGAAATTTTTACCTTTTCATATCGGGGTTACTATTCACGTATATGGCACTATTCACGTATACGGCACTATTCACGAATACTGTACTATTCACGAAAAAATTATATTTTCTTTTATTTATCCAAGTTGTCTATTATGGGTCCTATCTTTGATTGTATCCAAGTTTTGATTCTTATTCTTGAATTTTGCTCCACAAAGTATCATTATGGAGTATTCTTGAACTTGGATACTTAATCATTGTCCTTTATCTCACTGGATTCGTTATTTATATTATTTTTCATCATCCTCGGTTCTAAATGGTGATATAACTGAATATCTTTGGCCTGTAGAGCAAAGATGAATGATTACCTGATGAATATCTTTGGCCCGTAGTGCAAAGATGGACAGGTGTTGAGATGAACATGACCAACTGGTGATGCAAATGAATATCTTTGGCCCGTAGTGCAAAGATGAATATTTGATTCGAGATGTATATTGATTGATGTTACAGGGATAAAATATTGATTATGGACTTTCAAATCATAGAAGGTAGTAGACATTATTTTCTACTTAACTCTTCTGATGCATTGTTACTTCCGCTGCAGTTGTTGATCTAAAACTTATTGTCCATAATATTTTTATCTGAATTGTTGAAGACTAACGATAATTTATTTTCCATTATCTTAGTCATAATATTCTTCACTGGCTAGTTGAGCTCACCATTTTCATCTATTGTCCTCTTCAGAGAATGAGAATGTTGCGGGAACTAGTCGGGGATCAGTGTGATGGTCAGAATAGAGCAGTAGTAGTCCTCACTATTTTTGTAAAATAGTGTGATAATAATTGTAACGAGGACTTAGTTTGAGTGTTTATATTTTCTATATATTTGTATTGACACTCACAGTTGTATGGTCGTATTTCTCACGACCTTTTGTTATAAAATATTTGTATTTGAAATTCTGTACCATGTATTTGGCGACTCAGAATGGGTTGGTATTGAACATATTTTGGGGGTGTCACATGCCTTATATTGTTTGAGTTGCTGTGAATTGCCGATTGTTGGCGTGTTGGGGAAAAGCAGTGAAGCAGAGTGCTAACTGCATTATTTTTGTCCGCGTTCTGGCGCAGCTGCGCCGGTAACAAAGGCAGAAACGACACAGCTACGCCTGCTGAGTTTTTCAGAATTGAGCACCAACGCAACTGCGCCGGTGCCAAGGCTTAAGGTAGCGCAGCTGCGCCGGTGCCAAGGCTTAAGGTAGCGCAGCTGCGCCAGGACCTGAGCAGAGGCAGTGCACTTTAGTTGTTTGTTTAAAGTTTTTTTTAAAACCCAAGTTGAATTGTTTCAACTATAATGATCATGTGTATCAAGTTGCAATAACATATTATTGATATGAATATTGACGATTTCAAAATAGAAAAGAAAGAAGGTTGTGAACCTTAAATTATTATTTGATTTATTTAAAGTAAATGTTTAAATTATAATTCATTTAATTATGATATAGTATGAAGTACATAATTATTATTTGATTTAATTATGTGAGCATGTAAAATGACTATGTGATGTGATTAATTATGTGTAATTAATTGATTAAACAAGAATGAATTAACCTAGATGGGTTAACTAGTTATGTGAATTAGTTACGTGTTAACTAATTTAGATTATTGTGGTTAAATATATATATGTGTAGGATTTGTTAAAGAATGTGATAGTAATTATAGCTTGCGCTTGAGGCAAGTTTCCTATCCCTAAAAACTTGTTATTTATATTGTGCAAGTTTTCTATCCCTGAACTCGTTAATTATATACAAGTTCTTTAAATTCAAATATTCATTGTATCAAGATTGTCCTTTTATTTCTGCAATGGACAAGTACTTAATTAAAGTTCATGATTTAATTAATGTGATCTTGACTTATTGTTCAAGCAAGGTCTATATTGTCTTTTAAATGGTTTAAGTTAAATTCTAAAGCATAAATTATTCATAATCTTTTATTCATGAATTATTCTAAGTCACTGTAAGTCGATTCAACTACTCCTTAGTTGATGAGAGTTGAATTACAAATTTCCTTTTAAGCTTATCCAAACCAAACTTTCTTTGGTGCGGACTTGTATTCAGATACTGAGATGAACAACCCTATTTATTAGGTGAGGTTACTATGCGAAAGCGTTAAGATGTTTGTGCACAATACATAGTACGAAGGGCTGATCCCCCTAAGTACGAGTTAAGGTCCATAGTCTAAATGACTGTTAAAGGTTTTAAATAGAAATGTTTATAACCTAGGACAAAAGTTCAAGGTCTTATGACCCTCAGATGATTTCAACATTCGAAATTCTAAATATTGATGAAAAGAATTATTGTTCAATTCTTTATTGTTGACGAAAGTAAAGTTATTCAAATCTATTGAAGCTATTCAATTATGTCTTTATTATTGTTGTATTCCTAGTGAGCTGTTGTTTGCTTACTCTTGCATATTAAATAACCATTGCAGCTAAAGTTGAAAGTGTTGAAGCTCCGTCAACTAGTAAAGGCAAAGGCAAGCTGAACAAGTGAAGACTTGTTTCATTTGTTAGATATGAAGTGTAATAAGACTTGATTATGTTATTTTATTTTCGTACTTATTTGTTTTGTTAAGGTTAGCAAATCTGGGATTTATTTTGGACAAGGTTGTAATCTGTTTAAGGGAGATTTTATTATTTATTCAAGGTTGTAATTTAATTGCATTCCTTATTTCTGGGTAGATGTATGTTTATTTAGAAAGTGAGCACCAAATTTTGTGGAAACAAAGTACCCGGATTTGGGGGTGTCACAGGTTGGTATCAAAGAAGTAGGTTATGAACCTTAGGTGGAGGAAAAACCTTAGGTAGTAGCCTTATAGGAAGATCGAAAAGATAGTGGTGATAGGTAAAGATAATAAACTACCTTATGTGCTATGTGTTTATGTTAGGAATATTCATGAGAATGGTATTCCTATTTATATAAGATTTGATTATGATATAAATGAATGAATATGCAAGTATGCTTGCATTGATAAAAGCTGTAAAGTCCTTTGATAGATAATAGAAATATATGTACAAGGACTTAAACTGAAATGATCAAATATGTTAGGTTGATACTACATAAGCAAAACAGCTTTGTAAATTCCTTAAAAAGAAATGATGTACAAGGACTATAATTAGAAAGATCAAGCTTGTTAGGTTGATCTTAATAGATAGGCTTGTCTGATCATCGAGCACTGCACCAGCATCGTAGTCTGCCAGGAGAGACAAGGAAGACTTGAGAACTATCAAGGCATAATCGTAGTCTGCAAGATAGTAGATCTCGGAGTTCGTAGTCTGCCAGGAGAGACGAGAAAGGATCGTAGTGTGTCGGGAAGAACTTTCTCAGAGTCGTAGTCTACTGAGAAAGTCATATTTAGAATCGTAGAGATAGCCTATCTATAAGCCGACCGAGCGTCTGCCAAAGCTAAGTCAAGAATCGTAAGCCACACTTGAAGTAGTGGAGTCTGCTGATCGTATCAGAGGCAGAGATCGTAGTCGAGCCAGATCATATAAGGACAACAAGCATGAAGGTAGAAATCGTAGTCTGTCAAGATCTGATCTCAGAGTCGTAGTGTCTGCAGAACCAAAGCTAAATCGTAGTCTACAGAACTAAGGCTTCAACAAGGTTGCTCACAACGCCAAGGAAGAATCGTAGTGTCAACACGATTCTCAATAGATGAGCACTCCCAGAATATCCAAAGTATGAAGCCTCTAGACTGAGCTGCAAAGATACATTCCACTTAAAGGAAACCAGATAGCACTCAACGAATGGCATGCAAGCAAATAGAAGATCTAAGCAGCAACTCAATCAACATCCTGATTGAGTAGTGAAGCCATTCAAGTGAAGTCTTCCACAAGCAAATCAGAAAAAGACTTCCGATATAGTGACTGGCTGAAGAAAGTCAGCAAGTGCAGTAGCTATCAAGAGAACAGAAGACAACGGTCTTAAGGATTACTCAGGATCGTAGTGTTTACCAAACAAAGCAGGAACTGATGCAGTTTACACAAAGATACTGACCAACGTCTGTAGAACAAGACAGAAGTGATTAAGCATGGATTAGACCATTGATGATAGGTGAACGGGAGATCACCAGAAGAAAGAGAGATGGGCATGCCACAAATCTGATGTGTCTTGCTACTTAGAAAAGGCCAGAATGATAAGTCAAGCTATCAGTTCCTGAGATCAGTAAAGGCAAGCAGAAGTGTTGAAGCACTGCATAAGTTTAGGAAGAGGTTTTCTACATTGCAGATCCAAAGAACACTCTTCAGAATAATAGTGTTGTCTCAACCAGTCAAAGAGCAACATTCAACAAGACACTACGATCAAGGTCCAAGAACATCAGCATCAAAATCATAGAGTTCGAGCATCTGAATATTGAAGCACAGACAACGTCTCAATATGAAGACTGACATCTGAACGTTGCTGATTGAGAGCATCGATGCAAAAGGACAACTCCTGTAGATTCAAATCAAGGAATCAGAAAGGAGAAATAAAGGTGACTACCAGCCTGACACTGAAAAGTGTCATCTATGAGGCGGTAGGTGAAGTAGCAGACTGCTGTGTCAGTAAAGTCATAAAGAAGCTATCACGTCACATCAGCAGTCTGCACCAAATAACTCGAGATCTGTGAAGCAATTTAAATAGCTCCCAATGGCTATATTCTAACGGGAAGATTGTGAGGGAGTATATAACAGCTAGAGCTTCAAAGATCAAGAGTTGTTGAGTTATAGAATCATTGAGTTGTTGGAATGCTAATTTGTTGACCCTACGAGTTCTACAAAGCTGAACAGATATGTCTTAGTGGTAGTGAGACTACGAAAGTAGAAGTGAAGCAGAATTAAAGAAGGACTTAAACAGACAAAGGCTTCACTCAACAACAATGAGAATGCCATTAAAGATGGCAGCTAAGCTTAAAGCCGAGAAGGCCCAGAAGATAGCATTCAGAAAAGTGGCTAAGCAGAAAGAAGATCAGAAGAACAACTCTACGAATCATCATGAAGAACCAGAAGCTGAACAAGAACATATGCAGAACCATGTCTGCATATCAATCAAGAAGGGTTCAAGGGCTGCTAAGGACCAAAAGAAGGTGACCCACAATGAAAAGCATTAGCAGTCCTATGTGTTGATGGTGCACAGCTGATATCGGATGAAGATGAGCTGAATAGAATGAAGATCAGCTGCACCAAAGAAGAGGTGGTCCAGACTCTACGAAGGATGTAAAGAGGACCACGCCAAGCTGCTACGTACAAAGATGATCAAGCTTTAAGTCATCTTAGCAGCAGAGCACCAACAACAACAACTATAACAACAAGTAGCCAGGGCCCGAGGGGTCCTTATCTGGAGGGACTAAATGAAGTTCCAAGCCTGCTGAGCTTGAAGAGTTCGTAGAGAGCTGGAGTTCTAAGGCTGCTGACCTTGAAGAGTTCTTAGTGAACTAGAGGAGTTCCAAGCCTGCTGGGCTTGAAGAGTTCTTAGTGAACTGAAGTGCCAAGGCTGCTGGTCTTGAAGGAATCTTAGTGATTCAAGGTGCTGCCCTTCCTTAGTGGATTTTCTGCTGGAGAAGTAGAAGAGTGGATTAGGAGCTTGAGTCTCTGAACCACTTAAAATCCCTTGTGTCTTTTACATTCTTTCATTTACCTTCTGTCATTTACATTATGTACTTATCTTTTATAATTGCTATGTATATATTAACCACTTACAACTAAACTAACTCTAAGAACAATGTATCAATGTTTATCAATATATCAATGAAAGGGGTATTTAACTTATTCCACTGTTCTTGAAATGATTCTTATGTTTGTCATGTGCTAACTTCTTAGCAATACAAAATAAAATGGAAAAGAGTTTAAAAACGCAAAGGATCTATTCAACCCCCCCTTCTAGATCTATTGTGTGCCTATTGGAAACTAACAATTGGTATCAGAGCAGGTTCTCATGCTATATTCAAAAGCTAATCACATTCAGTCTTATCCTAGGCACAAACATTGTTCTAAACTTAGTTTAGTAGTAAGTCACTTGTAAATGCAGAAAATCTCACACGTTGGCAATAATGTGTACAGGTAAATGTGTATATACACCTGAAGCTGCTCAGATTTGTCTATATTCTTAAATGTCATAGTATCAAGACCAATCCTTGTCCACAGTCAATCTTGTTGTCTGAAGACCAGAGATGGGAAGTCAAGAGGCATCAACAGCAAAGAATCGAGCATCCTCCACTCTGAAAGATGAAAGGCCATACATGCTAAGAAATGCTTAGCCAGAGGAGAAAGAAGAATTTCACATATATGTATTTGGCTAACCAGCAGTTGGATGTGAAACCTGAGGTTCAAGGTGATCAAAGAACTAAAGATGCCAAGACTTTCTTAGCTTACCTCTTCAAGGCCATGACTGATTGATCAAAGGATAACTGGAGCAATAAGCTGTCTGAGATGAATGTAAAGATATGCACATCAATGCCTAACCTCATTATAGCAAGATAAATGACTGTCAAGAAACTGACAGTGTAAAGGTATGGTTCCTCATTAAATATAAATGTGTACATCATGTTGCATCACCTTATGTATTATAACAGTATTCTATCAAGAGACCATACTCTTCCTAAAAAGGGAAAGAGACATAGTACGCTAAGGTTGGAAACTCAATTGCTAACAAACCTTCTCTCCACCCAAGTGTTAGGTTGAAGTTAACATCTTGAAAGAAGTCTGAAATAGGTTATAAGCATATCAAGATTTAATTAAGTTTTAGTGGAGTAATCCTTGCTTAAGGGTTGGTATGTATGTACAAACCTATGTTCTATGTTTTTGATAACACGTAGAGTATGATCAGTTCTAAAGGAGTATCTTGAAGATTCTTTGAAACTGATCATCTCCATGGATCAACTAGATACAACTAAGTAATAAAGTTGATTACTACTTTGTGAACATTCAAAAACTGTGAACATAACCAAGCAAAGGGTGAAACCATCAAAGAAAAAGAGTGTCGTATTAAAATGATTAATCTTACACACACTCACCATTATGTATGATAAATATCACTTCTAAATCTGATACATGCATAGATATGACCATTGATGCTAAATTTGATGTAAATTCCAGTATATGAGGAATAGGGATTTTGAGAAAACTAACCTAGTAGGACCCAATCAAGCTTGGGTACCAAAGTAGAAAATATCTAAACCGGCAGGTACTTGGTCTATCTGACCACACTAAGGAATGCTAAAGCAGATGACTTCTGTCACGAAGATTCAACCAGCTGGGGGCTCAAGATATTTCTACAATGTTCTTGTCAAAGTCATTCTACGACATAGCCTGTTCTTGAAGACTTGCTGAGCTAACATGAGTGAAGCTCATAACATTGCTGATCTCCATATGGAAGCTGACCATTTATGTCAAAGATGAAAAAGATCTTCCATGACTTATCCATACAAGGAATATCTTCCCAGAAGGAAACGCGAAGAAATTCACATCAAAGGATCATCAAGCATTGATTATGAAGAACTCATCATAGAAGCAGAACTCCACGAGTGCAGTCTGTCAAAGAGCTTAAGGAAAATCGTAGTGTTTCTCCAGTCAGCATCAAAGATCGCAGTTCTAATGAAGGAGGAAGGGCAACTAACTAAAGAAAGGTTGATGGGTGTTGACGAATTGATAGTCTCAAATGATTTTTCATTCATCCTTAGTGTATATTGAAGAAACTAAAGAAGGACTACAAGGCTACTGAAAACACATGTTCAGATGTCAGATAAAGAAGACTACGTTCGTAGTCCTGTCAACAATCGTGGAGTGATCAGCCCTGAAGATATCTCCCTCTATGATCCCATAAATTTGTGAACTTCAGAAGAAGAAGAAAAGCAGTCATAAAAAAAGAAGTTCTCACTCACTACGATTGAAGAAGTGTCATCAATTGTAGAGTCCAGACAAATTATCACTGTAGATGAAGAAGCTGCAACAGCCTCTTAGCCTGAATAACTATCAGAGCTGAATCTGAAGAAAGTGCAAAGGCTGTGTCCAAGTCAAAGAAGAGGACCAGAAGATTTATCAAGAAGTTTAATCTGGTATATGAGGAAGTGTCTAAGGAAGATGATCAACGGATTGATGTCGAAAAGGCTGAACAAAGCAATCAATCTCAAGCATCTGGTCCAACTTAAGAAAGATACCAGAATCATAGAAGATGATCAGGAGATGATCAGTCATGCAGAGCACATTACTGTACCTGATCAGACTATAATCTATGCTAAAAGAGAAAAGTTGAAGGTGATGGAGATTGTGGAAGAACAGAAGAAGATATGGAGATGGTGAAAGCCCAGAGAGCAAAATGAAGAAGTGGAATTCGTGCCAGAAGATCTGAGATAAGCTCAGAAGATAAATTAATCATGGTGCATGTCTATTGACCACACCACGATCATCAAAACCACTTCCGTCGAGTTTATAAAAAATAGGAACTAACCCTAAACAGAAAGATTCCAGTTATAAAGTCCCAAAACTTTGTGGCTGATGAACCAAATGAAGATCCATAGTCAGTAGTAACAACCCAAAATGTGCTACTGATAACCATATCAACCACACACCTCAAATCGTGGAGTGCATTTGATCAAACATCTGATCATAGTGTAAGAGCATAAGGATACCACGATTACAACCTATACAAAAGCCAACACCAATGAATATTCAGAGTTGGTGAATGAACCCCCCAGCAAAGAAATCAAGTGTGGTATCAGTAATGACCATGTCTAAAGCTCTTCATCTGGTGCCTCAAGGACAAACCTGACCCTTAGCTTTGAACTAAGAGGTTGGCCCTTTCTGAGCTACCTTACTTCAGAAGAAGTGCAAACATTGAATGTATCACAAGAAACTCTACTGAAGCAAGCAGCATCTCATCAGAAGATTACAAGCTACAAATGAGAATTGCCAATCCTTCAGAGTCGAATGGAGAAGTTGTCTATTGAAGCATGACCACAGACTATGATCATCGAAGAAGAAGTAAAGGCTATAGGTCAGTCTGGGAAATCATGGAGTACTGAATCAAGTTATAAGTCACTCCACGGATTGAAGAAGTAAATAGTCAACAGAAGAAAAGTTAAATCTGGATAACTGACATGATGGAGGAGTTACAGATTGTGACCTATCAATGACTTACAACTGTCCCACTAAGAAACGTGGAAGGAACAGTTACAAAAGGGAAATTCAAATATTTGGCAGTTTCATTTTAGCGGGTTCTTCAAACGCTGCAAACCTGTCAAATCCATACACTTACCCTCTCTAGCCAAAACCTAAAACACCTTCAAACAGTCAAATCTTCTCAAACAGATATTCTTTCTCAAATTTCTTCCTGTTATCTCACAAGATCCTCACAAAGCAATAAACTCTAAAAACCCTAACTCTTCAAATGGCAGATTGGCGAGTAATCACTGGCATTCAACTCGGAACCAAGACGGTCGAGAAATCTGAGAAGAAGTTCAAAGAGATTCTTGAACTTGTGAAGAAGGCTGGATTCTCAGAATGCCTTGAGTCAAACACTCGAATATATGTTGACTTGGTTAAAGAATTTCACTCCAACGCAACCATAAATTCTGGAACCCTTTCTACCAAGGTCAAAGGTCAGATTCTGAAGCTAAAATCTTCTGACATCAATCAGTGCTTAGGTTTCTCTGACCTAGGTCTGAAAAGCCTTGATGAGGTTAACACTGAAGAAGCCAAAAAGATTATGCTATACCAGAGAAACCCTAGTCTGAAGGATATGAAGAAAAAGGAGTTTCCTGAAGAGTTTAAGTTTCTTGCAAAGATAGTGGGCAAATGCATCCTATGCAAGGACACTGCACATGACACTGTGAATGATCAACAGCTGAAGATCATATCTGCAATAGTTCTAAAGAAGCGTATCAACTTTGGAGTTATCTTGCTCGACCAAATGTCCAAATGGCTGGATAAGGCAAAGAAGAAAAGGTTAACAGGAAAACCCCTCACGAAGGTTTTCCATGGAAGGTTCTTGAGTATCATACTGAAGAAGAAGCTAAAGAATAAAATTAAGGATGATGAAGGTGAAGCCCTTAATAGCCATAAAGTGATGACTACACAGCCGTTTGCAAATTGATGGAGAACAAAAAGCTGATGATATATGGCAGTACTAGTAAAAGCACTACAAAGAAAAGGAAGGCAAGTGCTATGAAAGAAGAAGAGTCGTCATCCTCTGAAGACTCAATTATACCAGAGACAAAGTCTGTAAGGCTATCCAAGAAGAAAGCCAAGGTGGTGCAGAAGCAAAAGTTAGTTCCTCAAAGAAGTATATCTACTGAAGAAGAAAACGTAGAGTCAGAAGATAGGATGGGAACTGAGAGCTTCAAGGATGAATCTTCAAGGGGCAAGTCTGATGATGAAGATTTATATGCAAGTCCTATGGAAAATTCTTAGAGTAGCCATTCTGCTAACAAGGGAGAATCTAATCCTAAAACAGTTAGATCTCCTAGTACTGAAGTACCAAGGAGTCCATCTGATGGTTCAAGAGATGCAGAGTCTGAAGAAGAAACATCTGCCACTCCTACTGATAAACCTCAAGGAAGTCTGTCCAATGTATCAGAAACTTCAAAGACTGAAGATGAAAAGAGATCTAAATTTCCTGTAGCTGAATCCCCAAAATGAAGGAAGAGCAACAGATTGTATGCTCAAGCTATTCTAGGAAAGGAAGGAGAATCATCTACAACCATCATTGAACTCAGTGATGATGAGGCTGTATCAAAAAGAGAAAATACTAAGGGAAGGAAAATGAAGATGTCTGCAAAGAATAGTAACAAAAGGCTGAAGACTGCGAAGCTAGAAGAGGCTAGTAAGTCTGTAATGAAGATGATGATAAAATGCATGAACAAACTGATGAGTCAGTTGAAGGAAGTCTACTCCAATCGGACTCCAGCTCAGATCATGAAGAAAGTGAAGGAGACTCCAGTCCTGAGAATGACGTGCCAAAAAATCTTCATGTCTCTTACCCTGTTCAGCGCAAGAGAAGAATAGTGTTAGAGGTTGATGATGAACCACTAGATGTACTTCCAGAGAAATGGATTAACCATGGAAATGGAAGGATGAATGTGGTGAAAATGACTGCATCACATCTACTCAACCATCGTGAAACTATAAAGCTAGACACTTCAACCGTGATTTATGATACTAAAATCAAGGATCATACGATAAGATGGTTTCATCCTCATATGCCATGGGTAAAGGCATCTCTCACTGGAGACAATGGATATCTCATATGGTGCTTCTCTCACCTTCCTAACCTAGAGTTGGTGGCACAGAACTTTCCAAGGGGAAAGAAGTTTGCAATTCTGCTAATCAAGGACCAGTCTCATTTCAAGATCAATCGACATACTGGAAACCACTACATATCCTACGAATGTCGAGCAGACCAAGATGGTAAAAGGATCATACCTAAGCCCATACTCGTAGAGTCCTCTCACTCTACCGATGAAGATGGTCAAGATGAATTTAAGAAGCTGTACACCGCCTAAGCAGCATGGTACTCAACGATCTATCAGATTCTCACTGTCTTTAAAGGTCTATCCAAGAGTGAGAATCGTAGAGTCCAATCTGGTGTTCAGCAAGAAAAAAATCAATCAAATGCTCAGCAGGAGACAGATCAAGCAAATGCTCAGAAGGAAGACGAACAAATTGATATCAGATCAATTCAAGAGCAAAAGTTGTAAAGAACTCTGAAGAACTGAATAAGGAGATCTCTCTTATAGCTGCAGAAGTAAAGGACATGTCAACAGGAGAAGACAATGAGCTGTTAGAAAGGCTTCAAGCCAGACTCTTAGACTTATCCCTCAAGCTTCAACTAAGGGATCAAGTATTTCTGAAGGCTATGAATGATCAGAAGGATGAAGCTCTACGAGCTCAGAAGACTAATGAAGAAAAATTTTTATATCTCTCTGAATATGAAACAGTCTCTCTCCCTCCAACTTGAGCTAAGCCAACAAGGACTCAAGATTGAGGTTGGTAACTCATCTCACCTGATGGAGTAGCTTATGTCAAACGTGGAGCAGCTGTCTCAAGTGATTAATGACAAAAAGGGGGAGAAAAAGAGACATCAAAAGAAACATTCAAGAGAGGAGAAAAAGAAGAGGCACTCAAAGAGCAGAATGAAGTCTGAGAAGAAGAGAAGCAGAAAAGCAAAGAAGGCCAAGAAAGGGAAGATGAATAAAGTAGCAGCAGAAGCAGAATCATCATTTGAGGGGGAGCCAAAAGATGATGACCCCATGAACACAAAGTTTGAAGGGGAGCCAGACAAAGAATAAGAGCATGAAAATGAACCAGAGTCTGAGCAAGGTAGAGCGTGCATCTGAGGGGGAGCAGAGGAAAGAAAAAAAAAGAACAAAAAAGATGAGAAGCTGAGTAGCTGATCAACAGACATCCTGGAGACATACATGGAGCAGAAAAGGTACATGTCTAACTATCTAGGTATGTTCTGGATCCAGGATGTAGAATGTCATAGGTTATGTAACCTCATATTATCATCAATGACATTCATGATTATCTATTCTAGAAATACAGCTGCTCACTGTATATAAGACTCATTCATCTCATGCATATGCACTGATTATTTTTGTCATAATCAAATAAAGGGAGATTATTAGGAATATTCATGAGAATGGTATTCCTATTTATATAAGATTTGATTATGATATAAATGAATGAATATGCAAGTATGCTTGCATTGATAAAAGCTGTAAAGTCCTTTGATAGATAATAGGAATATATGTACAAGGACTTAGACTGAAATGATCACAAATGTTAAGTTGATCCTACATAAGCAAAACAACTTTGTAAAGTCCTTAAAAAGAAATGATGTACAAGGACTATAAATAGAAAGATCAAGCTTGTTAGGTTGATCTTATAAAGTGTAACAGATAGGCTTGTTTGATCGTCGAGCACTGCACCAGCATCGTAGTCTGCCAGGAGAGACAAGGAAGACTCGAGAACTATCAAGGCAGAATCGTAGTCTATAAGATAGTAGATCTCAGAGTTCGCAGTCTGCCAGAAGAGACGAGAAAGGATAGTCGTGTGTCAGGAAGAACTTTCTCAGAGTCGTAGTCTGCTGAGGAAGTCATATTCAGAATCGTTGAGACAGCCTGTCTATAAGCCGACCGAGCGTCTGCCAGAGCTAAGTCAAGAATCGTAGTCCACACTTGAAGTAGTGGAGTCTGTTGATCATATCAGAGGCAGAGATCATAGTCGAGCCAGATCAGATGAGGACAGCAAGCATGAAGGCAAAAATTGTAGTCTGTCAAGATCTGATCTCAGAGTCATAGTGTTTGCAGAACCAAAGCTAAATCGTAGTCTACAGAACTAAGGCTTCAACAAGGTTGCTCACAACGCCAAGGAAGAATCGTAGTGTCAACACGATTCTCAATAGATGAGCACTCCCAGAATATCCAAAGTATGAAGCCTCTGGACTGAGCTGCAAAGATACATTCCACTTAAAGGAAACTAGACAGCACTCAACGAATGGCATGCAAGCAAATAGAAGATCTAAGCAGCAACTCAATCAACATCCTGATTGAGTAGTGAAGCCATTCAAGTGAAGTCTTCCACAAGCAAATCAGAAGAAGACATCAGATATAGTGACTAGCTGAAGAAAGTCAGCAAGTGCAGTAGCTATCAAGAGAACAGAAGACAATGGTCTTAAGGATTATTCAGGATCATAGTGTTTGCCAAACGAAGCAGGAACTGATGTAGTTTACACAAAGATACTAACCAACGTCTGTAGAACAAGACAGAAGTGATTAAGCATGGGTCAGACCATTAATGATAGGTGAACGGGAGATCACCAGAAGAAAGAGAGATGGGCATGCCACAAATCTGATGTGTCTTGCTACTCAAAAGAGGCCAGAATAACAAGTCAAGCTATCAGTTCCTGAGATCAGTAAAGGCAAGCAGAAGTGTTGAAGCATTGCACAAGTGTAGGAAGAGGTGTTCTATATTACATATCCAAAGAACACTCTTCAGAATCCTAGTGTTGTCTCAACCAGTCAAAGAGCAACATTCAACAAGACACACTACGATCAAGGTCCAAGAACATCAACATCAGAATCGTAGAGTTCGAGCATCTAAATATTGAAGCACTGACAAAGTCTCAATATGAAGACTGACATCCGAACGTTGTTGATTGAGAGCATCGATGCAAAAGGATAACTCCTGTAGATTCGAATCAAGGAATCAGAAAGGAGAAATAAAGGTGACTACCAGCCTGACACTGAAAGGTTACATCTCTGAGGCGGTAGGTGAAATAGCAGACTGTTGTGTCAGTAAAGTCATAAAGGAGCTATCACGTCACATCAGCAGTCTGCACCAAATAACTCAAGATCTGCGAAGCAATTCAAATAGCTCCCAACGGCTATATTCCAACTGGAAGATTGTGAGGGAGTATATAACAGCTAGAGCTTCAAAGATCAAGAGTTTCTGAGTTGCAGAATCGTTGAGTTGTTGGAATGCTAAGTTGTTGACTCTACGAGTTCTACAAAGCTGAACAGATATATCTCAGTGGCAGTAAGACTACGAAAGTAGAAGTGAAGCAGAATTAAAGAAGGAATTAAACAAACAAAGGCTTCTCTCAACAACGATGAGAATGCCATTGAAGATGGCAGCTAAGCTTAGAGCCGAGAAGGCCTAGAAGATAGCATTCAAAAAAGTGGCTGAGCAGAAAGAAGATCAGAAGAACCACTCTACGAATCATCATGAAGAACCAGAAGTTGAACAAGAACATATGCAGAACCATGTCTGCATATTAATCAAGAAGGGTTCAAGGGCTGCTAAGGACTAAAAGAAGGTGACCCACAATGAAAAGCCTTAGCAGTCCTATGTGGTGATGGTGCATAGCTGACATCGGATGAAGATGAGCTGAGCAAAATGAAGATCAGTTGCACCATAGAAAAGGTGGTCCCGAGAATGCAAAGAGGACCACGCCAAGCTGCTAAGTACAAAGATGATCAAGCTTTAAGTCATCTTAGCAGCAGAGCACCAACAACAACTACAGCAATAAGTAGCCAGGGCCCGAGGGGTCCTTGTCCGGAGGGACTAAATGAAGTTCCAAGCCTACTGGGCTTGAAGAGTTCTTAGAGAACTGGAGTTCCAAGGCTGCTGGCCTTGAAAAGTTCTTAGTGAACTAGAGGAGTTCCAAGCCTACTAGGCTTGAAGAGTTCTTAGTGAACTGAAGTGCCAAGGCTGCTAGTCTTGAAGGAATCGTAGTGATTCAGGGTGCTGCCCTTCCTTAGTGGATTTTCTACTGGAGAAGCAGAAGAGTGGATTAGGAGTTTGAGTCTTTGAACCACTTAAAATCTCTTATATATTTTACATTCTATCATTTACCTTCTGTCATTTACATTATGTACTTAACTTTTATAACTGCTATGTATGTATTAACCACTTACAACTAAACTAACTCTAAGAACAATGTATCAATGTTTATCAATATATCAATGAAGGGGATATTTAACTTATTCCACTGTGCTTGAAAATACAAAATAAAATGGAAAGGAGTTTAAAAATGCAAAGGATCTATTCAACCTCCTCTTCTAGATCTATTGTGTGCCTATTGGGAACTAACAGTTTATATTCTGGTATTCGAAGAGTGACAACTCAATATCACCTAATAATAAACTCTAAAATTCTTTTGTCAAGATGACAAATGTTGGAGAGTCCGGTCAGGCTAGAGAGGAGTTACCTCAGGTGCCTAGAGAGGAGGAGCCCCGAGACATCCATGTTGTCTAGGAGCAGTTGGTTAGGAGAGAGCCATCTCCGTTGATCACCGCAGCTGGTCAGGGATATGAGCTGACACCTGACCAAGATGATGAGGATAAGGATGAGTTAGTGGAGGAAGAGGAGGAAGAGGATCCCGAAGAGGAATTCCCGCCTCACTCTACTAGTGCTGAGATGTACGAGGCGATCTACGACCGTAATGTGGAGCTTCAGGAGCTGGTGGACGAGAGTCGGACTACCATCCAGCTGGGGGACGAGACCATCGAAGAATTGGATAGTGAGCTAGGAAACGCGAAGTGGGATCTAATTCACGCGGAGAGTGATAGAGACGAAGCACGGGCTGAACTAGCAATGGTGAAGCACGACATCCAGGAGGAGTCAACAAAGCGAGCTAGAGCGGAGGAGACAAGCTTGAGGGCTACTCAACAAGCTGATCGAGCTGAAGACGAGGCTGAAGCCAAGAGGGCCAAACTGAGGGAAACAGAATACGCTTTCCACACGGCTATAGATAGAGCACAGGATCGTGTCTTTTATTACCCCACTCAGTTCCAAGGTTTACCATGGTATGTGGTGGACCGAAGAACGGTGTTTCGGGTGATGGAGGAAGAACGCAGAGAGGCTGTGCGACGTCTTAACATACCTAGACAGTAGAGTCTTTACTTATGTGTTTCTTTATGTAATAAATAAATGTAAATCCCAGAGTTGAGATAATAATGGGATAAGTTATTAATGTAATCCTATAACTTTTTTCTATTCAGGAAAGAGGATGTAAATGGCAGAAATGCTATCTATGTTATGTTTTAAAAAAAAACTATGATGAATAAAGAAGTTTATTGACGTGCTATGTGTTCTATATGAACTGAGTTATTTAAATGTTTAAAGTTGAACTGGAATAATTAAGAAATGAGTAAGGAAGCTAATAAGAATAATTCTTAACAGAAAATGCCTCCTAGAAGAAGACCTACACGACAAAACCCAGAGGGATCAACGAACAATAACAACAACAATAATGATGGGCCGAATCCCAATTCGGTTCAGCAGTTGGTGAACTTGCTGACGGAAGCATTTGCAAATTAGCCGCAAGTGCAGGGCACGACTTTCAAAGAGTTTAAGGCAGTAGGATCGCCTAAATTCAAAGGATCGGTAAACCCGATGGATGCCCAGACGTGGGTAATGGAAATGGAGAAGGTCTTCGACGTGGCTAGGGTTAGCGAAGACTAGAAGACGGCATTCGCGACTTTCATATTGAAGTAGGATGCTAGTTTCTAGTGTCAAGACAATAAGACCAGAGAGGGTGAAGGAGTGATATCGTAGGAACATTTCAAAGAGATCTTATTTGAGATGTACTTTCCCGTTAGTTCGTAGGACCAGATGGAGGTCCAATTTATAGAGCTTAAGCAGGGAGGGATGATGGTGTCGGAGTATGGCGCAAAGTTTAACGAGCTGGCCAGGTTCGCTATGTACCAAGTCAGTACAGACGCTAGGAAGGCAAGGAGGTTTGAATGGGTACTGAAGCCCTGGCTCTACAATAAGGTCTCTATGTTCCAACTGAATACGGTCGTAGCAGTGCTGGAAAAGGCCATACTCTCTAAAGGTGGAAGCAACGCCGTGGCCAAATTTAATCAAGATAAGAAGAAAAAGAATGAGACGGAGAACAAGGCTGGTGGTAGCGGGGCTATCAACCAGAAAAGGAAGTGGAACGACAACACCTCTGCTGTGAGTCAGCAGGGAAGCCAGCAGAAGAGGAAGTTCGAAGCATGTGCTACATGCAGGAAGAAACACACTGGAGTGTGCATGAAGGGGAAGCGGGTGTGCTTCAACTGTGGTCAGAAAGGCCACCTTGCGCCTAATAACCCGAACCCAAAGAAGGGAGCTTGCTATACATGTGTATCCAAGGATCACATGGCCCATAGTTTCCCTAAGAAGATAGCTGGAGGGTCAGCAGGGAGCGGAGGAAATGGGAGCGGCAGTACCCTAACTATCGCTGCACCATTGCAGGCTGTTCGACCCACTGCCCGAACATTCAACATGACGGTGCAGGATGCTGTGCAGTCAAAGGATGTGGTGTCAGGTATTATTCTGGTCAATAGTATAAATGCATATGTATTATTTGATTCAGGTGCTACTTGCTCATTTATATCTGATGATTTTGCTAAGACCCTAGACTTACCTAAAAAGGAATTAATTTATCCCTTGAACATAGAGATTGCGAATAGGGAAGTTATTCCTGTTAGGTTTGTATATTAGAACTGTAGATTGGACATTAAGGGTCAGGAGCTGAGGGCAGATTTGATTCCGATAAAACTTGGGGAATTCGATGTCATACTAGGTATGGACTGGTTATTCAACCATGGGGTAATAATCGATTGTTAGAGGAAGTCAGTAAACCTTACGACTCCATCAAAGTTAGTGTTATATGGTAGCAAATCGCCTAGACATGCGAGTTGTCTAACGGTTATGCAAGCCAAGAAACTTTTAACGCAAGGTTGTGTAAGATATCTAGCCTACATAGTAGATACGCGTAAGGAGAGCCCGAACATAGAAGAGATAGCAGTGGTTAGGGAGTTTATGGACGTGTTTCCAGACGATTTGCCAAGACTTCTGCCAGATAGGGAGATAGAGTTCGTGATCGACTTAGTGCCGGGAACTGCTTCAATTTTGAAAGCTACATACCGAATGGCTCCGATCGAGATGAAGGAACTGATGGTTCAACTACAAGAATTACTGGACAAGAAGTATATTCAGCAGAGCGTTTCACCGTGGGGAGCGCCTATTTTATTCATGAAGAAAAAGGATGGATTGATGCGGCTTTGCATTGATTATAGGGAGTTGAACAAAGTTACGATCAAGAATAGGTATCCTTTACCTAGGATCGATGACTTGTTCGATCAACTGAAGGGTGCTAGGTACTTCTCAAAAATTAATTTGAGAAGTGGGTATCATCAATTGAAGGTGAAAAGGGAAGATATACCGAAGACAGCTTTTAGAACTCGGTATGGACATTATGAGTTCTTGGTGATGTCATTTGGTCTAACGAATGCCCCAGCTGCATTTATGGACTTAATGAATAGAGTGTTTAAGCCATTCCTAGATAATAAGTTCATGGTAGTGTTCATAGATGACATCCTGGATTATTCCAAAACTAAGGAGGAACACGCTAAACATTTAAGATTAACCTTAGAATCACTGAGACGAGAAAAGCTTTATGCGAAATTCTCGAAATATAAATTCTGGTTAGAACGTGCGCAATTTCTTGGCCACGTGATCGACATGATAGTAGTATGCATACAAGTCAATCATGTATGATGATAAAGCACATACTTTGTAAATAATCTTATTTATTTATTAATAAAATATTTATTTAAGGCATTTAATTATCTACATGATGCTATTTTTTATAATATGTAAATAACCCATAGTTTTAAGCAATGCTTTTAGAATCATGATGAGATCATGCTAATGAGATCTAAATTCTTAGAAAGCTTAAAAACTAAAATAGTTCCCAATTGTGGGATTATTAAAATGGGGATTAGTAAATCCGGATAGATTGGTACATATGTTGCTTGCTCATTGGATGAGGATGACTGATCTCATGGTCATTTGTGCGGAGACACTAAAGCAAGTATGTAGGTGCTTATTGGGGAATAAATTCACTGAACGTGACTCGCTATGGAATACCTAATGGAGTTTTACTCGCCTGTCAATAGGAATTCCTAATGTGATAGTAGTACACGTGATCCTTGGACTTGAGATCATCATAGTATCTTGTATGTAACAAATTATACTTTCACTTATTCCTTAAGGCCTTATAAGGCATATATAGGATATGCTTGGGTATAATGAGTTACATATGGAGATAATGTATGATCAATAAAGAATCTACCACCTCTAATAAAAGAGGAGATATGTCCTATGTGATTCGTTAAATGACAACCCAAGAATCCTTGGCCAAGATGGAATGAAATTAGAAAGAGATTTCTAATTTGCATTATTTGGAGTTGTGCATTTTCTAATCGAAATACGTATGATTAAATAAATTAAGACTTGATAGTAAATCCATGTCTTATATTTAATTGGGACATTGTATGGTGGAAGGATTGAATTGTACGGTAACTATTAACTCACATGTTCTTTTATAATTAATGTTGAAATCTATATTATCTAGAAAGTCGTTGATCATTAGGGAGGCTTATCCCTATTGTTGAATAAATGTTATTTATTTAAATAGATTATTAGTTTAATTTATTTATTTAAATAAGATTAAAATTATTCTAATTGATTTATTCACAACCGGTTTAATATGGAGAACCTAAAGGGTCACTCCATAAAAGGAAGAAGAATTATTTAAGAAGAAAATGACATGATAGTAATAATGCATTAAGTGTAATTAATTTAATCTATGATGATAGAATAAATTAAATAGCTTAATGTTTATTATTTAATATTTTAGAAATATTAAATATAAATTAATAAGAGGAGTCTTATTAATATTATTATTATTATTATTATTATTTTAATTCTAAAGGAGTTTAGGAATTAATATAATATAAGTACTCTCTCTCAATCCTAATAAGATTAGGATATAAATTAATTAAAAGTAATTAATTAATTAATTAAATAAAACCCTATACTAATTGGATTAGGAGGGTTAACCTAATATCTATATAAGAGAGTCTTATATCAGAAATAAGTGACGTGAGTTTTCCAAGAATTGGGAGTACAATATTCTATAGAGATAGAAACAAGGGTTAAGCCAATAACCCATCTTCCTGAGTTCTTCCTCTTCCTTGGTGGATCACCTATAGAGGCCAAACATTTGGGTGGCTGACATTGATCAAAGGAAGGATCCACAACAGGATATTCAAGGAGAGCAAGGAGTAGAATTCGTACCTGTGGAAGATAGATTCTACGAGGGTATGATTCTTATCTTCCTAGTTTTCTGTTATTGATAATTGAGCACAAAATATGATCATGGAATGGGTTTGTATAAATTTTTTTAAAAACTTATGTTTTGCGCTTCCGCCTTATTTATGTGATTTGATTGCATGTTTGCATTACGTACAAACCCAACACGACAAGGATAGAATTTTGGTAGATCCATCGAAGGTTGAGGCTGTAATGAATTGGGATCAGCCGAAAACACCGTCCAAAGTGAGGAGTTTCTTAGGATTAGCGGGTTATTACCGGAGATTTATCCTAGACTTTTCCAAGATCGCAACTCCGTTGACGAATTTGACTCGTAAAACGGTTAAGTTTGTTTAGACGGAAAAGTGTGAGGAAAGTTTTCAGGAATTGAAGAAGAGGTTGAGTACTGCGCCTGTATTGTCTTTACCGGATAGTACGGGGAATTTCGTGGTATATAGTGATGCCTCACATAAGGGATTAGGCTGTGTGCTGATGCAAAGCGGAAAAGTCATTGCCTATACATCACGTCAGCTGAAGGACTACGAGAAAGGGTATCCAACTCATGATTTAAAATTGACGGAAGTAGTGTTTGCTCTAAAGATATGGAGACACTACTTATATAGAGAGAAGTGTGAGATATACACAGATCATAAGAGTCTGAAGTATATCTTCACCCAGAAGGATTTGAACATGCGCCAAAGGAGATGGTTGGAACTGATCAAGGACTACGACTGCGAGATACTTTACCATCTGGGTAAAGCCAACGTCGTCGCCGACGCCTTGAGCAGAAAGGGTCTGGAGAAGCTGAACATGTTAACTGATCAGGATCAGTTGATAGAAGAAATGGCTGGATTGGAACTGGAAGTGAAGTATCCGAAGGAATCGGATGAGATGCTGTTTCAAGTAACTACTGGTTCTACTCTGGTAGACAAGGTGAAAGAGGCACAACTTCACGATGAAGAATGCGAGAAGATCTAGAAAAGAATAGAAGATGGTGAAGAAATTAAGTTCAAGATCGATAGTGAAGGACTGTTACAATTTGAAGGAAGAATCTAGGTACTGCCAGCACTAGACGTCAAAAAGGAGATTGTGAGCGAACCTCACAGTTCAAGATATTTGATTCACCCTGGGAGTACAAAGATGTATAAGGATCTCAGGCATCATTTTTGGTGGCCGAATATGAAGAGGGACATTGCTGAATGCATTACAAAATGCTTGACGCGCCAAAAAGTTAAAGCAAAACACCAGAGACCTAGTGGATTGCTACAACCGCTAGAGATTCCAGAATGGAAGTGGGAACATATCACGATGGATTTCGTGGTTGGTATTCCAGCAACTCAGAAGGGTTTTGATGCGATATGGGTTATTGTAGATCGACTGACGAAGTCATCCCACTTCCTACCGATCAGAATTAAGTTTAACTTGGATCAGTTGGCGAAACTGTACGTTAAAGAAATCATTTCTTGACACGGTGTTCCGGTGTCGATTGTGTCCAACAGAGATCCGCGTTTCACGTCGAATTTTTGGAAACGATTACAAGAGTGTCTGGGAATGCAATTACGAATGAGTACGATATACCATCCTCAAACTGATGACCAGAGCGAGAGAATGATTCAGACGCTAGAGGATATGCTGGGAGCTTACGTTATGGACTTCAAAGGAAGCTGGGATGATCATCTACCATTGGTGGAGTTTGCCTACAACAATAGTCATCATGCGAGTATTGGCATGCCGCCTTACGAAAGCGTTATATGGCAGAAAATGCAGAACACCATTATGCTGGGATGAAGTCGGTGAACGTCAACTATTGGGACCGGAACTGGTACAACAAACTGTCGAAATCGTGAAGCTGATCAGAACGAGACTAGTTGCTGCTCAAGACAGACAGAAGAAATGCTTATCAACATCGACAGAATCGAGAATTCTTACCAGGAAGTTTCGTTTTCCTAAAGGTATCTCCCTGGAAGAGGAAGATTTGATTCGGCAAGAAGGGAAAGTTGAGTCCCCGATTTATTGGACCTTTCGAGGTACTACGAAAAGTTGGCAAAGTGGCTTACAAGGTGGCGTTACCTCCCGAGCTAGAGAATATACACAACGTCTTCCACATTTTTGTGTTAAGACCATACAAGCACGACTACAAGCATGTAATAGAATACGAGCCTTTAAAATTTGATAAATACTTAACATATGAAGAAGTGCATGTTTAAATAGTTGATAGAAAAGAACAAGTACTTAGAAATAAAGTGATACCTTCTGTTAAGGTAATCTGGAAGAACCACAGTGCTGAAGAAGCTACGTGGAAACTCGAAGATGTAATGATGAAATCGTATCCTCAATTATTTGCTTAATTATTTGTGTAACCCCTTATATACCGATTCTGGAGACAGAATCTTTTTAAGGAGGGAAGAATGTAACAGATAAGTTTTTTATGTTGTGATTCTGGGGACAAAATCCTTTTAAGGAGGGAAGATTGTAACGAATGAGAATTTAGAAATTAATTTTAAATATTTATTGAATTAAATAAATATTTTATGTGATTTATTTATTGAGTTAAATAAATAAATTGTGTGATTTTTGTGGAGTGATTTAATTAAGTGTTATATATTAATTAAATGAATATTTAATATTTTATTTAATTGATGTATATTGATTTTATAGTATGGTTCTAATTTAATTGAGATAATTAAATTAGATGAAGTTATGTGATAATTGTTACATGAAATTATAATTGGCGAGTAATTATAATTTGTTATGTGGTATTTTATGTGATTAATTGATGTTAGCTTTTAATTAATTAAATAAGAATGTTAAAGATTTAATTAATTAAAGTGTAACATTTAAACTATGTGTTAAAGGATTTATTAAAGTAAAGAAAGGAGTTTTTAAATTTGTTTTACCAAACGAGGCCCTTACTTTTGTTTTAAAAGATTTTTGCCAAACAGGGCCCTGACTATCAAAAAGCTATTTTTCTAAATTAAGTGATTTTGCCAAACAAGCCCTAGTAGCTTTTGATTTTCAAAATTTTATAACTGATGTAGTTATTAGGTGAGTTAATTATCAGTTATATATTATATTTATATCCTATATCTATTAGTATACGTATATAGTTTTACGTTAGTATTATATCAGTGTTAGAAGAATATCAGTGTTAGGGAAGAGAGAAAAGAATACAGAGAAGTCAGAGAAGAAAAGAAAGAAAGAAGAAGAAGGGGGAACTTTGCTAAATCAAAAGAAGTCACCATACTTATCTTTTTCCTCTAGAACTAAAAAGGGTATAATCTATAATCTCTAACCTTGTATTTTTAGAGTTCAGTTTATATATTCTTCTTATTTCATTCTCTGCCAAAATAAGTTTTCATAAAAGTGATATAAACATGATTTTATATGTTTAAGGTATTCATAAACTGTTTATAATTGAATTGTATGTTGTAAACGATTTTCAGAAATCAAATTATTGTAAAAACATGCTTTAAATAGAGAATTTGTGTTCTTGTGAAATTTTCATGTTTTAGTTGAGTTTGAGAATGAAAATTTAGGAGTTACTTATGTGTTAAATTGCAAATTTATAATTTTGAAAAATACTATCTTCAATAATGAAAACAATGCATGTATTATAAATGGAATCGATGAAGAATTGAATTTATGATGAATTATTTTGTTAAAAGTATGAGTTTTATGAAAATAGCAAAATTGGATTTCTAAAACCTTTGATTCTTGTTGCTTAGATGATTTATGTGATTATAATCATGTTATACATATGTATTGTTGCATGTGTATGCCTTATGTTGTTTGAGTTGCTGTGAATTGTCGATTTTTGGCGTGTTGGGGAAAAGCAGTGAAGCAGAGTGCCGACTGCACTATTTCTGTCCGCTTTCTGGCGCAGCTGTGGTGATAACAAAGGCAAAAACGGCGCAGCTGCGCCTGCTGAGTTTTTCAGAATTGAGCACCAGTGCAGCTGCGCTGGTGCCAAGGCTTAAGGTAGCGCAGCTGCGCCAGGACCTGAGCAGAGGCAGTGCACTTTAGTTGCTTGTTCAAAGTTTTTTTTAAAACCCAAGTTAAATTGTTTCAACTATAATAATCATGTGTATCAAGTTGCAATAATATATTATTGATATGAATATTGACGATTTCAAAATAGAAAAGAAAGAAGGTTGTGAACCTTAAATTATTATTTGATTTATTTAAAGTAAATATTTAAATTATAATTTATTTAATTATGATACAGTATGAAGTACATAATTATTATTTGATTTAATTATGTGAGCATGTAATATGACTATGTGATGTGATTAATTATGTGTAATTAATTGATTAAACAAGAATGAGTTAACCTAGATGGGTTAACTAATTATGTAAATTAGTTACGTGTTAACTAATTTAGATTATTGTGATTAAATATATATGTGTAGGATTTGTTAAAGAACGTGATAATAATTGTTTTGCACTTGAGGCAAGTTTTCTATCCCTAAAAACTTGTTATTTATATTGTGCAAGTTTTCTATCCCTGGACTCGTTAATTATATACAAGTTCTTTAAATTCAAATATTCATTGTATTAAGATTGTCTTTTTATTTCTGCAATGGACAAGTACTTAATTAAAGTTCATGATTTAATTAATGTGATCTTGACTTATTGTTCAAGCAAGGTCTATATTGTCTTTTAAATACTTTAAGTTAAATTCTAAAGCATAAATTATTCATAATATTTTATTCATGAATTATTCTAAGTCATTATAAGTCGATTCAACTACTCCTTAGTTGATGAGAGTTGAAATCCAAATTTTCTTTTAAGATTATCCAAACCAAACTTTCATTGGTACGGACTTGTATTCAAATACAGAGATAAACAACCCTATTTATTAGGAAAGGTTACTATGCAAAAGCGTTAAGATGTTTGTGCACAATACATGGTACGTAGGGCTGATCCCCCTAAGTACGAGTTAAGGTCCATAGTCTAAATGACTGTTAAAAGTTTTAAATAGAAATGTTTATAACCTAGGACAAAAGTTCAAGGTCTTATGACCCTCAGATGATTTCAACATTCAAAATTCTAAATATTGATGAAAAGAATTATTGTTCAATTCTTTATTGTTGACGAAAGTAAAGTTATTCAAATCTATTGAAGCTATTCAATTATGTCTTTATTATTGTTGTATTCCTAGTGAGCTGTTGTTTGCCCACTCTTGTATATTAAATAACCATTGCAGCTAAAGTTGAAAGTGTTGACTCTCCGTCAACTAGTAAAGGCAAAGGCAAGCTGAACAAGTGAAGACTTGTTTCATTTGTTAGATATGAAATGTAATAAGACTTGATTATGTTATTTTATTTCCGCACTTATTTGTTTTGTTAAGGTTAGCAAACCTGGGATTTATTTTGGACATGGTTGTATTCTTTTTAAGGGAGATTTTATTACTTATTCAAGGTTGTAATTTAATTGCATTCCTTATTTCTTGGTAGATGTATGTTTATTTAGAAAGTGAGCACCAAATCTTGTTGAAACGAAGTACCTAGATTTTGGGGTGTCACAGCACTCCTTTTCTAGAGAGAATGAAACTAGGGTTTAGGCAAACACCCTTCTTCTTGAATTCTTATTCTTTCTTTGTGGATCACCTCTAGAGGCCAAACACATGGGTGGCTAACGTTGATCAAGGGAAGGAATCAACCTGGTGGATTCAAGTAGAGCGCGAAAAGGATTTGGAGTTGAACTCGTACCTGAGGAAGCTAGAATCTTCAAGGGTATAAATCTTAATCTCCATCTATTTCGTTTTATTATTAACTATGCATAAAGGATGATCCTGATATAAGGTTTGTAAAATTTTAAAACTCTGATTTACCATACTTCAGCTTATTTTATGCAATTTGATTATGTCCATAAATCTTACAAACCTAACACTTGTATGGGAAGAAAGTGGAGATCTATACAGATCATAAAAGCCTCAAATATTTCTTCACCCAAAAGAAACTCAACATGCGGCAACGACGTTGGCTTGAGCTGTTGAAAGATTATGACCATACCATCCAATACCATTCTGAAAAAGTGAACGTGGTAGCTAACGCGTTGACTAAAAGATCATATGCGGGTACGAGTGTGATATTGTCAACATAAAGGCCTATTTTGTATGACTTACAAAAGATGGAGATAGAGTTAAAGACTCCAGGGATCCAAATAAAGATCGCACATATACAAGTAGAACCAGCTTTAATCGACAAAGTTAAAGCTACTCAAGCTACAAACACAAAACTGGTGAATATTAAGAAGAAAGTATAAGAAGGTGATATTCTAGAAGCAAGAATCGACGAGAAAGGGATACTTCAAGTCAACTCTAGACTTTCTCCCTAACGACCCTGATTTAAAATATAAAATCATGATGGAGGCACACAACACACCGTTTGTTGTAACGAATGAGATTTTATATATTAATTTTAAATATTTATTGAATTGAATAAATATTTGATTTGATTTATTTATTGAGCTAAATAAATAAATTATGTGATTATTGTGGAGTAATTTAATTAAGTGTTATATATTAATTAAATAAATATTTAATATTTAATTTAATTGATGTATATTGATTTTATGGAGTAGTTCTAATTTAATTGAGATAATTAAATTAGATGAAGTTTATGTGATAATTGTTACATGAAATTATAATTAGCAAGTAATTATAAATTGTTATTTGGCATTTTTATGTGGTTAATTGATGTTAGCTTTTATTAATTAAATTAGAATGTTAACGATTTAATTAATTAAAGTGTGACATTAGAATATGTGTTAAAGGATTTATTAAAAGAATAAGAAGGACTTTTAAATTAGTTTTACCCAAACAAGGCCCTTAAAACTGTTTTAAAAGGTTTTACCAAACAAGGCCCTTACTTTTGTTTTAAAATGTTTTGCCAAACAGGGCCCTTGCACTTGTTTTAAATGAATTTTACCAAACAATGCCTTAAGTCCTTAAAAATCTATTTTTTTAAATATATTAAGTTTTTCCAAACAAAGCCTTATGGCTTTTAAATTTAAAAATATTTTAATTGATAATTCATTATGGGTTTAATTGACCATTATTATATATATTATATTTTGTCAGTTATAATATACGTATATTAGTCATATGTTAGTTTAGTCAGTGTTAGAACAAAACAAAGGTTAGTCAGAGAGAAAGAAATAGAGAGTTACAGAGAAGAAGAAGAAGAGGAA
Organism: Panax stipuleanatus; assembly: GCA_020205555.1. Taxonomy (NCBI): domain Eukaryota; kingdom Viridiplantae; phylum Streptophyta; class Magnoliopsida; order Apiales; family Araliaceae; genus Panax; species Panax stipuleanatus. The sequence continues at coordinate 132,819,368 of CM035117.1, read as the reverse complement.
GGAAAGGCTTGAGAGAATTCTTTCCATACCAACAAACATCATCATCATCTTCTTCACCTCAATTAGCTTAAGGCCATATTTGTTTGCTGGGATAACACTTGGGATAGGACTATTAATCCCAAGTGAGTTGTTTGTTTTTAATTTTGAACTTGGGACTATTAGTCCTAGGATTATAAAATAGGTTAGAATATGGGATTATTTAATACCATCTCTTACCTGGTATTATAATCCCTACCACTTGGGATTAAAATTTACTTGACAAAATTACCCCCATACCTTTTTCTTAATATCCTATTCTATCCTTATATCCGTCAATCTATTTTTTCGTTCTCTCCTCCATCGTCTCTTCTCGCTCGACCTCGACGGCAACGGGCAACAACTCCGTTATTCAGATTGATTTTTCTGGTGAGAATCCTTCATCTCTCTTTCTTCTAATATGCATTCTTCAGCTAGGTTTATGTAATTTTACTTTGATTCGTTTGTATTCATTTGATTTATTCGTTTGTATTCGTTTGTTTATGTAATTTTACTTTGATTCGTTTGTTTTCGTTTGATTTATTCGTTTGTATTCATTTGATTTTATTCTGAAATTTAAGTTTAAGGTTTTAATGACCAATTTAGGTTTCTAGTTCTAACTTCAATTTTTGACCCTCAAGCTTTGGTTATGTTTCAGATTTTATATGAACTTATGTTTATTTATATGTAAGGAATCCTATATTCTACCAGGAGTTACTATGTTTATTTGCTAGCTTGTATTTTTGCTCCAATTTGGTATGTTATGATTTATGGGTTTGGTATATTTTGGGCTATGTTGTTTAATTGGTAAAGTTTATCAAGTTTTGTTTATTATTATCATCATCTCCTGTTGGTGTGGATAGATAAAGTCCTTGCTGATGGAACTGCTAAGAAGTTAGGAAGATGTTATAATATTAATGTGAAAGATGCTTAATAATTTGGGTGATTGTTTGTGGTAGACTGACTACTTGTCTTTATGATTATTCCATCGGATGTTAAACAACAGTCTGTCTGTCTCTACAGATTTGATGCAATGTGGTTACAGGGTGTGATACTTCTTAATGTGTGCTAAATCCTGTTGCATTCATTTTTTGTATATGCAATATATTCTTTGTTATCATGTCCGTTTGTGGAACGTAACATGATTTTAAAGTTGGGATAAATTCAAATAAATCTAATTTATTAAACTCAGTTATTAGGAATTCTCCACTCTCCCAAATGTTAGACCTTGTCCCCCGTCCCAAAATTTTCAAAGCACATTTTTGAAGAATCAACAATCAACTTTTGTCCCAATTAGTTGCTTCTTCTTCTCTAGGTCCAGAATTATGGCAACTCTGAAGATTTATCCCAAACGGTTGATGACGACGATTATTATAGAATTCATTCTTTAATTGTATCCTGTTTTCAATGTATGTACTGTATTTCCTTCTATCAAACCTCTCCCTCGGTCATTTTCAATCTATCCCAAATCCAAACTTTCTATTTATGTACTCAAACTTCAATATATGTTCAAACTTTTTTATTTTATTTATGTTTCTATAATCTGTCTTCACTAATATGAATGAAACAGTTTTCCATATATTGCTAGTACTTCACATTCCATGGAAACATTTTCTTATTGCAATAAATTTGTGTGATATAAGTATCTTACAATTGTCAATGTTATGCAAAGACACAAATTATGAATGCTTATTGTTCTTCTTCTTGTTGTTTTTTCCTTAGATTTTGACTATGAGTAACTTGGAAGATTTCTTAGTACAACAACATTTGTTGCTCCATTTGTGTACAATCTTGTCATTGTACTTGCATGTGATGTGTAAGACCCCAACTTTTATGAATAAAGATTTAATTTTCTTTATATATTATTTCGAAATAGTAAGGTGTTGACTTGATAAATATGAAAGTTATGGGTGAAATGTGCAAATATTTTTAAAATGAGCAAGTGGTTATAAAATATTCTTGTTGTCGGGGAATATTCGTTTGGTCGTGGAATATTCTTGTTGTCGGGGAATATTCGTACGACGGCGCAGTTATTTGTGGACCCCACAACGGAATAACTGTCGGATATAGAAAGCGACAGAAATAACTTTTTACAAGATAACGGCGTAGTTGTTACCGTTAGTACTGTTGAAATACCCGGTGGTTAAAATACAGTACGCGGTGGTGCGCAGTAGCACACGGTATTGCACAGTATTTCGAATTATTGAGTCTTACGTGAGAAGGAACCTACTCAATTATTGTTACAGTATTTACTGTTCAATATTTTATATTATTGACTCAATAATTGCTACGTTGATATTTTATATTATTGACTCAATAATTGCTGCATTGATATTTTATTGACTCAATAATTGCTACGTTGCTATTTTTTTATGATTGATTCAATAATGGCTACAGTTGATATTTTGTAGTATTGATTCAATAATTGTCGTTGCACAGTATTTCACGTTATCAACTCAATAATTCATATTATTTGAATAATATTATTAGATAGCATTATTGACAATGTCTAAGGAAGTTCTGTCTAGGAGGGGTTATTTAATTGCGCGCCAGTAAGGAGAAGTCCTTATCGGAAGGCCCCCTCTGTCCTGGGAACGACCTGGTTGTCAATATTGTAGTTCTATAATATTATTTGTGAATAATTAATTATTGATTTATATGATAAGGAAATATTTATTTTGTGGATATAAAAGAAGGAATTTGTGCTGATGTGTTTTTATCAGTATTTTGGTGTGAAAAATCATCCGTTTATGGATTTCGGATAATTTATGTTGGGAATTTGGAAAAATTTTCTTCTGCAAAGTTGTAGAGAATTAAATTTCCTATAGAAGGACACATCATTTGTATTTTTCTGACAAAGGGGCTATTTATTATGAATTATTGAAGTTTCGGAAAATAAATATTATTTTATAAATGGTGGGCCCCACTTTTGTTGTTTTGTTGAAAAAAATCAGATGTTTGAAGCAGCCGGCGGCTGGAGAAGTTTTGTAAAAATAATATTATTTTATTATTTTAGTCTCCTTTGGCATCCTAAGCTTTTCCTATAAATAGGGTGCTTAGGTTAGAATTGAAAATCACACCAGAATTCGAAGTTTTCTCTCTCTATAATATCGAGCGTATTTTTGTGAGTATTTCTATACTTTGAGTATTAGTATTCAGCGCAAGTTTCCGTCAATATTATATCCGATATTCCAGTCAGAGGTACTATCTTTTTGAGGTAAGGGATGTTATTTTCTTTCGTAAATGATGTTATTCTTTTCAATATCATTATACAGAAATATTGTCATGAATTTTGTTATGAAATTCTTATTTTTCCCGTCGGGGTTACTATTCACGTATACGGCACTATTCACGTATACGGCACTATTCACGTATACGGCACTATTCACGAGAAAATTTATTTTTCTTCTAATTGTCCAATTTGTCTGTTAAGGTTACTATCTTTGATTGTATCCAAGTTTTGGGCTTTATTCTTGAATTTTGCTTCACAAAGTATTATTATGGATTATTCTTGAATTTGGATAAACTAAATGACGAATCCCTAATCTTTGTCTTTTATCTCACTGGATTCGTTTTGTTTAAAATGTTTTTCATCATCCTCAGTCCTAAAAGTTGATGTAACTGAATATCTTTGGCCTGTAGAGCAAAGATGAATGATTACCTGATGAATATCTTTGGCCTGTAGTGCAAAGATGACAGGTGTTGAGATGAACATGACTACTGATGATGCAAATGAATATCTTTGGCCTGTAGTGCAAAGATGAATATTGATTCGAGATGTATATTGATTGATGTTACAGGGATAAAATATTGGTGATGGACTTTTAAATCATAGAAGATAGTAGACTTCATTCTCTGCTTAACTCTTCTAATGATTTGTTATTTCCGCTGCGAATATTGATCTAAAACTTGTTGTCCATAATATTTTATCTGAACTGTTGAAGACTAACGATAATTTATTTTTCATTATCTTAGTCATAATATTCTTTACTGGGCTAGTTGAGCTCACCCTTTTCATCTGTTGTCCTCTTCAGGAAATGAGAATGTTGCGGGGACTAGTCGGGGGACAGAGTGATGGTCCGAGTTAGAGCAGTAGTAGTCCTCACTATTTCTGATAAATAGTGTGATAATAATTGTAATGAGGACTTAGTTTGAATCTTAATATTTTCTACATATTTGTACTGAGACTCACAGTTGTGTGGTCGTATTTTGCACGACCGTATGATATAAAGTTTGTATTTGAATTCTGTACCATGTATTTGGCGACTCAGAATGGGTTGGGTTGAATGGACCTATTCTGGGGGCGTCACAGTTGGTATCAGAGCTTAGGGATATGATCTCTGGCGGAGATCGGGGAATAGAACTAGGAGGGGAGAGACGAGTAAATCCTTCGCTAGTGTGTCCTACCTAAGCTTATGTGGTATTTAATTGGTCAGTCGGAGCATAGGGTTAATATGTGATATGTTGACTTGTTTAATTAACCCTTGTTTTATGGCAGTATTTGAGAATGGCAGCTGAGAACGTTAACAACGAAGTGAATGAGACCGTGGAGACACCTTTAATCGTTAACCAGGAGAACGTGCAACAAGAGGGAAATGTTCATCCTGAAAATAACGCTGGTCAGACGATAAACGATGAGATGTTTAGAAGTTTTTTGCAGTTCATGCAAAATCAGACGAGGGAGACTCGTGTGCAACATACAGGTGGAGATAATAACAACACGCGAGCTGTCACTGCTAAGCAGTTCAAAGAATTGGGACCACCAGAGTTTCTGGGAAAGCCGGATCCGATCAAAGCGGAGACGTGGATTAAACAAATTACCAAGATATTTGATGTCTTGGGATGTACAGAGGAACAGAAGGTTCCATTCGCCACGTTTATGTTCCGTGGAGAGGCAGATTACTGGTGGGAATCCGTGAAGCGTACCCAGCCTGCCGCACTCCAGATGTCTTGGGAAGCGTTCCAGAAACTGTTTAATGACAAGTACTTTCCTGAAAGTATTCGTCATATGAAGGAAGTAGAGTTTATCAGACTCGAGCAAAACAACATGACGGTATCCCAGTACGAGGCTAAGTTCGCGGAGTTGTCCAGGTTTGCACCTCATTTGGTGGAGAATGAGGAACGTATGACGCGGATGTTTCTAAGAGGTTTGAAACCCGAAATACGTCAATACCTCATTTCTCATAAGTTTTCTTTATATTCGGATGTAGTAAACAGGGCCCAGTTATTGGAACGAGATAATGATTATGTTCAACCAAGGGACCACAACCAAGGTCGTACTGGTGGCAGTAGTCATCGGAACAATGACAACCAGCGAGGAGGAAAGTATGACAGAAGCGGTAACCACTCCGGTGGTTATCGTGGCCATGATAGTAGAAGAAGCGAATCGGGAGGAGATTTCAAAAAGAGAAGGTATAACAATGAGAACGCGAAGATGTCAACATCAGCACCAGCATCAACTGTTTCGAGGGGAGGAGAACGACCACCGGTCGTATGCTTTAAATGCGGGAAAGAGGGACATATCAGCCCAAACTGCCCACAACAGTTCAAAGGATGCTATAACTGTGGAAAGGAAGGACATATAGCTCGAGATTGTCCTGTTGCGAAACCAAGTTCAGCGGGGGTGGTGATTCCAAAGGCGGTTGCAGACAAGTCAAAGTCGGTGATTCCTGGAAGAGCGTTTGTCGTTACAGCCCAAAACGCGAGGAATCCACACGAGGTGATTACGGGTAAGCTGATCATAAACTCTTGCGAAGTTTATACCTTGTTAGATACCGGTGCTACCCATTCCTTTATTTCACCTGCTTGTGCTCAACGTTTGAACTTGACTTCTGATAAATTAGACTTTGACTTATCTGTTGAAACTCCGTTAGGAGAAACCTTTGTTACATCTACAGTGTACAAATCTTGCTTGATTCAGATTGGTACCCTTACCTTACCTGTTGATCTTATATCTTTGAAAATACTTGCATTTGACGTGATTTTAGGAATTGACTGGTTAACCACTTACCATGCCAAAATTGATTGTTTTCGTAAGGTTGTTAGTTTTCATATTCCTAATCAACCTGTTGTGCGAATCCAAATCACCAAACCACTAAAATCAGTCAATATCATTTCAAGTCATAAAGCTATTCGTTTATTGAAAAACGGATGTCAAGCTTTCTTAGCTCATGTCACTGATCTAAATCAGAATACATCAGATTTGAATGATATTTCCGTTGTTAATGAGTTTCCTGATGTATTTCCCGAAGAACTTCCCGGTCTACCCCCAGAACGTGAAGTTGAATTCTTTATTGACCTTGAGCCCGGTACAAAGCCCATTTCTAAAGCCCCATATCGAATGGCTCCTATTGAACTTCAGGAGTTAAAGGTCCAATTACAAGAGTTGTTAGACATCGGTTTTATTCGTCCTAGTACGTCTCCTTGGGGTGCTCCTGTTTTATTCGTAAAGAAGAAAGACGGGAGTATGCGACTTTGCATTGACTATCGGGAGTTGAACCATGTCACCATCAAGAATAGGTATCCGTTACCTCGTATTGATGACCTGTTCGACCAGTTGCAAGGAGCGCAATTTTTTTCAAAGATCGATCTTCGTTCTGGATATCATCAGTTGAAGATTAAAACTGAGGATATTCCAAAGACTGCTTTCAGAACACGGTACGGGCATTATGAGTTCTTAGTCATGTCTTTTGGATTGACTAATGCTCCTGCTGCTTTCATGGATATGATGAACCGTGTATTTAAGGAGTATTTAGATCAATTCGTTGTTGTCTTTATTGATGACATTCTCATCTATTCTAAAAGCCGTGAAGATCATGAACACCACTTGAAGCTGGTACTTCAAAAGCTTCGTGAGAACAAGCTATACGCCAAGTTAAAGAAATGCGAGTTCTGGCTTGAGGAAGTAGCATTCCTTGGGCACGTGGTATCGAAACATGGAGTATCTGTTGACCCGGCGAAGATTGAAGCAATACAAAGCTGGGAGCAACCTAAGTCGGTGACCGAAGTACGAAGCTTTCTGGGCTTAGCTGGTTATTATCGGAGGTTCGTAGAGGGATTTTCTCGAATCGCTACTCCATTAACACAGTTGACTCAGAAAGATACGAAATTCGTTTGGAGAGAAGAATGCGAGAAGAGCTTCCAAGAGCTCAAGAGGAGACTTATTTCGGCACCTGTTCTGACAATACCATCTGGTTCGGATGGATTTGTTATCTACAGCGATGCTTCAGGCAAAGGGTTAGGATGTGTTCTCATGCAACATGGGAAAGTCATAGCCTATGCCTCGCGACAACTCAAAGAATATGAGAGGAATTATCCTACTCATGATCTAGAGTTGGCAGCAGTCGTTTTCGCGTTGAAGATCTGGAGACATTACTTGTACGGAGAGAAAGTGGAGATTTATACAGATCATAAGAGCCTTAAATATTTCTTCACTCAGAAGGAACTCAACATGCGGCAACGACGTTGGCTTGAGCTGTTGAAAGATTACGATCATACCATCCAATACCATCCTGGAAAAGCGAACGTGGTAGCTGACGCGTTGAGTAGAAGATCATATGTGGGAACGAGTGCGATGATGTCAAGTATACGCGTAGAACCAGCTTTGCTTGATAAAGTTAAAGCTGCTCAAGCTACAGATGCGGAGCTGATGAAGATGAAGAAGAAGGTGCAAGAAGGTGCAATTCCAGAAGCAAGAATCGATGAAGAGGGAATACTTCGAGTCAACTCCAGACTTTGTGTTCCTAACGATTTTGACTTGAAGTATAGAATCATGATGGAGGCACACAACACACCGTTTGCGATCCATTCTGGGAGTACTAAAATGTATCGTGATCTTCGACATACATTTTGGTGGAGCAATATGAAGAGAGAGATCGTGGAGTTCATCTCTAGATGTTTAACTTGTCAACGTGTAAAGGCGGAGCATCAAGTACCGAAGGGTCCATTGCAACCACTGGAGATTCCGAAATGGAAGTGGGAACACATTACGATGGATTTCGTTACGGGTCTTCCCAAGGTTTCTCAAGGCTTAGATGCGATTTGGGTTATTGTTGATAGATTAACCAAGTCTGCTCATTTCTTGCCGATACGAGAGACTTATTCCCTTGAACGTCTTGCTCATATGTACGTGAATGAGATTGTGAGATTGCATGGCATGCCAGTATCCATAGTTTCGGATCGTGATCCCAGATTTACTTCACGATTTTGGATCAGTTTGCAGAAAGCTATGGGTACGGATTTACGATTCAGTTCGGCTTATCATCCTCAAACAGACGGACAATCGGAAAGAACTATTCAAACTCTTGAAGATCTATTGAGACTCTGTGTTCTAGACTTCAAAGGGAGTTGGGATAAGTATTTACCATTGGTGGAATTCTCCTACAACAACAGTTATCAGGCAAGTATAGGCGTAGCTCCATTCGAAGCGTTGTATGGGAGAAAGTGTCGTTCTCCAGTATGTTGGGATGAGGTGGGTGAAGCAACATTGTTGGGACCAGAGTTAGTACGTATGACTACAGAAAAGATCCAAATAATCCGACAACGTATACAGACGGCACAGGATCGACAAAAGAGTTATGCAGATCTTCATCGAAAGGACGTGGAATTTAATGTTGGGGACCATGTGTTACTACGTATTACTCCGTGGAAAGGAGTTACGAGGTTCGGGAAGAGAGGAAAGCTCAATCCACGATTCATTGGTCCATTTGAGATTCTTGACCGAATAGGAAATGTGGCTTATAGACTCGCTTTACCTCCAAGCATGTCTCGTGTTCATAACGTGTTTCACATATCCGTGTTACGTAAATATGTGAAGGATCCAAACCGCATTATTGAGTTAGAACCAGACGAGATAGCTGAAGATTTAACGTACGAGGAGGTACCTGTCAAGATCTTGGATAGGAAGGAGCATGTCCTACGCTCGAAAATTATACCTCAAGTTAAAGTTTTGTGGAGAAACCATGCAATTGAGGAAATGACCTGGGAGTTGGAATCGGAAATGAAAACGAGGTATCCTCACCTTTTCGACATACCAGGTACGTACGTCAATTTCGAGGACGAAATTTCATAAGGAGGGGAGGTTGTAAGACCCCAACTTTTATGAATAAAGATTTAATTTTCTTTATATATTATTTCGAAATAGTAAGGTGTTGACTTGATAAATATGAAAGTTATGGGTGAAATGTGCAAATATTTTTAAAATGAGCAAGTGGTTATAAAATATTCTTGTTGTCGGGGAATATTCGTTTGGTCGTGGAATATTCTTGTTGTCGGGGAATATTCGTACGACGGCGCAGTTATTTGTGGACCCCACAACGGAATAACTGTCGGATATAGAAAGCGACAGAAATAACTTTTTACAAGATAACGGCGTAGTTGTTACCGTTAGTACTGTTGAAATACCCGGTGGTTAAAATACAGTACGCGGTGGTGCGCAGTAGCACACGGTATTGCACAGTATTTCGAATTATTGAGTCTTACGTGAGAAGGAACCTACTCAATTATTGTTACAGTATTTACTGTTCAATATTTTATATTATTGACTCAATAATTGCTACGTTGATATTTTATATTATTGACTCAATAATTGCTGCATTGATATTTTATTGACTCAATAATTGCTACGTTGCTATTTTTTTATGATTGATTCAATAATGGCTACAGTTGATATTTTGTAGTATTGATTCAATAATTGTCGTTGCACAGTATTTCACGTTATCAACTCAATAATTCATATTATTTGAATAATATTATTAGATAGCATTATTGACAATGTCTAAGGAAGTTCTGTCTAGGAGGGGTTATTTAATTGCGCGCCAGTAAGGAGAAGTCCTTATCGGAAGGCCCCCTCTGTCCTGGGAACGACCTGGTTGTCAATATTGTAGTTCTATAATATTATTTGTGAATAATTAATTATTGATTTATATGATAAGGAAATATTTATTTTGTGGATATAAAAGAAGGAATTTGTGCTGATGTGTTTTTATCAGTATTTTGGTGTGAAAAATCATCCGTTTATGGATTTCGGATAATTTATGTTGGGAATTTGGAAAAATTTTCTTCTGCAAAGTTGTAGAGAATTAAATTTCCTATAGAAGGACACATCATTTGTATTTTTCTGACAAAGGGGCTATTTATTATGAATTATTGAAGTTTCGGAAAATAAATATTATTTTATAAATGGTGGGCCCCACTTTTGTTGTTTTGTTGAAAAAAATCAGATGTTTGAAGCAGCCGGCGGCTGGAGAAGTTTTGTAAAAATAATATTATTTTATTATTTTAGTCTCCTTTGGCATCCTAAGCTTTTCCTATAAATAGGGTGCTTAGGTTAGAATTGAAAATCACACCAGAATTCGAAGTTTTCTCTCTCTATAATATCGAGCGTATTTTTGTGAGTATTTCTATACTTTGAGTATTAGTATTCAGCGCAAGTTTCCGTCAATATTATATCCGATATTCCAGTCAGAGGTACTATCTTTTTGAGGTAAGGGATGTTATTTTCTTTCGTAAATGATGTTATTCTTTTCAATATCATTATACAGAAATATTGTCATGAATTTTGTTATGAAATTCTTATTTTTCCCGTCGGGGTTACTATTCACGTATACGGCACTATTCACGTATACGGCACTATTCACGTATACGGCACTATTCACGAGAAAATTTATTTTTCTTCTAATTGTCCAAATTGTCTGTTAAGGTTACTATCTTTGATTGTATCCAAGTTTTGGGCTTTATTCTTGAATTTTGCTTCACAAAGTATTATTATGGATTATTCTTGAATTTGGATAAACTAAATGACGAATCCCTAATCTTTGTCTTTTATCTCACTGGATTCGTTTTGTTTAAAATGTTTTTCATCATCCTCAGTCCTAAAAGTTGATGTAACTGAATATCTTTGGCCTGTAGAGCAAAGATGAATGATTACCTGATGAATATCTTTGGCCTGTAGTGCAAAGATGACAGGTGTTGAGATGAACATGACTACTGATGATGCAAATGAATATCTTTGGCCTGTAGTGCAAAGATGAATATTGATTCGAGATGTATATTGATTGATGTTACAGGGATAAAATATTGGTGATGGACTTTTAAATCATAGAAGATAGTAGACTTCATTCTCTGCTTAACTCTTCTAATGATTTGTTATTTCCGCTGCGAATATTGATCTAAAACTTGTTGTCCATAATATTTTATCTGAACTGTTGAAGACTAACGATAATTTATTTTTCATTATCTTAGTCATAATATTCTTTACTGGGCTAGTTGAGCTCACCCTTTTCATCTGTTGTCCTCTTCAGGAAATGAGAATGTTGCGGGGACTAGTCGGGGGACAGAGTGATGGTCCGAGTTAGAGCAGTAGTAGTCCTCACTATTTCTGATAAATAGTGTGATAATAATTGTAATGAGGACTTAGTTTGAATCTTAATATTTTCTACATATTTGTACTGAGACTCACAGTTGTGTGGTCGTATTTTGCACGACCGTATGATATAAAGTTTGTATTTGAATTCTGTACCATGTATTTGGCGACTCAGAATGGGTTGGGTTGAATGGACCTATTCTGGGGGCGTCACATGATGCATCTACTAATTAATCTACATAAAGTTAGAGCAACTTCTTCACAAATTAGTAAAGAGAGAAGATTGATTTGAAGGGGGAGAGGGAATGATTATTTGAATGATACCATAAATGATGGGGATATGACACTCAGAGAGCAACTTTGAATGAATAGGGATACATATGATGTGTTATGTCAATTACTTCGTACACGTGGTGTTCATGATTCAAAACATGTGACTGTTGAGGAACAATTGTCCTTCTTTTTGCATATACTTGCTGGCCACCACAAGAACAGATTGATCAAACATACCTATCGGAGGTCAGGTGAGACTGTGAGTAAGTATTTTAATAATGTTATAAAAAGGGTTTTACGTTTGCAAGGAGTGCTTCTTAAAAAAGCTGAACCAATTACTGAAGAATGCATTGATTATAGGTGGAAATACTTTCAGGTAAATTTCAACTTAGATAATCAAAATAATTTCATTTGCATGCAATTGTGTTATTCTAATTAGTTTTGAATTTAATTTTTCTTTGTTTAGAATTGTCTTGGTGCTCTTGATGGAACCTACATTAGGGTCAGGGTATCCCCGAAAGAGCATCCAAAGTATAGGAGTAGAAAGGGTGAGATTGCGACCAATGTGTTGGGACTATGTACGCCAGACATGATGTTCACTTTTGTCTTGTCGGGTTGGGAAGGCTCTGCTGCGGATGGTAGAGTGCTTAGAGATGCCATAACTAGGAGGAATGGACTAAAAGTGCCTAGTGGTAAGATTTAGTTTTATACCGAGAAAGTTAAAAAATCATTGATGTTCTATTATAGGAAAAACTAACTAAGGGCATATATTGAATTCAGGATATTATTATCTTTGTGATGCTGGATATACAAATGGTGAAGGGTTCTTAGCTCCACATAGGGGACAACGATATCACTTGGCTACTTAGAGAAATGGGAGGCAACCTACCTGTCCAGAAGAGTACTTCAATATGAAGCACTCTACGGCTCGTAATGACATTGAAAGAGCTTTTGGTGTTCTAAAGCTACGTTGGTCCATCCTTAGGAGTCCTTCATTTTATCCCTACAAAACCCAATGTCATATTATCACTGCGTGCATTCTTCTATATAATTTGATTCGAAAAGAGATGGGGGTGATCCACTAGATGCGGTGCAGGATGATATGGATGCTGCAAAAAATCCTCATACAATAGACTTGGATGCTAATTTGATTGATACTTGTGAAACATCCAATCAATGGACTGAGAAAAGACGTCAAATGGGCATAACAATGTATAATGAGTGGAGGGCAGTTAGAGGTCTTCCCCCATGGCAGGGGTGAAGTTACCCATAACAATGCATATTTGATTAGTAGATATAATATGCATTACTGATTTCTTTATGCTTCATTATGCATCAGCTCAACTTCTTATAGAAGTATGGGCGCTGGCGTCATTGTATGAATAAGATTGTCAAGTTTCAATTCAAAGTTGATTGGTTCAGGGTGCTATCCATGCTAGTGAATCAGATTTCGTTTCTTCTCTGGAGTCGGGATAGTATGAATTATAATGCTTTACATAATTTCTTAGTTTTCTGTTTTACATGGCTTTTTATTTCAGAGCCATAACTTTCTTGTCATTTTTTTTCCCGCAAGCCCTCAGGTTTTATATAGACCTCTATTTTAATGCACAGGAAAATTAAAACAATAGCCTTATTAGTGTTTTTGTTAATAATATTGTGAATGTAACTATTATTCAGTCATGGATTCCTTGTCTTCAAGTCAAAAACACTCGAGAGACATAAGGAATAGAAGGAGTTGGACATTTATTGAAGAGAAAGCACTTGTAGATTCTTTCTACCAAATCATTGCAGATGGTTTCAAGCAAGACAATGGCCAATTTAGAAACGGCTATGTGACAGAACTGGAGAAAAATATGCTGAAAATTATGCCCAACACTGATTTGCTTGAAAGGCCACACATCGAATCCAAGATAAAAACTTGGAAAAAATTATGGGGTTGTATATATGGTGCTTTGAGTACTAGTGGCATTGCTTGGAGTGAGAGCAAAAAAATGCTGAATATAGAGGATGAGGATGTGTGGACATCTTACTGCAAAGTAATAATTTTATTTCTTCCATTTTCTTATTCTTCCTGCAGCATGTATGTAGCATATATGTAGCATGTGTGTAACATACATTCTTCCTTTTAATATATAACTGAAATTAATTAATAACTGTTGTGTGTGTTTATATATATATGTTAACTGATCACATGCTAGTTTTTTCCTTGATTTTAGAAGAATATAATTAATGAGTTGGTATATATAATTATTGAAGAATATAATTGTGTGATATATAGTTTTAGTTTACTGTGATGCATGTAATTTGTTTATGCAGCACATTGCAGTCTTCCAACTTTAGGATTTGCCATGTTTGATTTTTTCCCCACTAATTAAAAGCTTTACATAATTCATTGTTGGAATAGTATAAAGACTTCTAAACAAGACTCATGCTTGGTTTTAATATTTTAAACGATTTATGTGGTTGTATTGTCTTCTATCACTGTGGTTGTAAACTAAAACAAAAGGCGGTGCAGGAGCTGCTGTTATAAGTATACATATATTGCCTCTGTTCCATACTGCTTAGTTCATGAAATTTTATCTTGGGCAGAAGATTTGAGATTGGAATTACAATGTAATTCTAATTTCATGAAAACTTAGTAGTACTTGTGTTAGTTCGAGATTGCAATTTCTGATCCTGTACTGAATTTTTAACTCCAAAACTTACCATGCTTCTAAACACCAAAAATATTACTGCTTCACTTCTACAGTGAAACAATTGGTTACAACTTTTTATCTAGAAAAAGAAAGAAATGTTTTCTATAGTGTGGTTTATGGACTTCTTTTTTCTTTTCAAGTTCTTAATCATGAACTTGCACAGGATCATCAGTGACCGAAAAAGGTTCCTTTTTCAAGTTCCTGCAGCATGTATGTATCATATTTTTGTTATGGCATGGCATCTTAATTTGTTTTTCTTTCCAGTTAGTCCTGATGCTATGACTAATATTGTGGAAGCTTTGTACATTTTTCTTTTGAACAGAACATGCTCTACTTATGCTGCTGCTGTTTGTGTTGTTGTTATTTGAAATTAACTTTTTTTGAGTTTATTTACTTGTGTAGAAAGATCCTGATATAATTAAGTTGCGGAACAAGCCATTGACATGGTATGACGACTGGCAACAATTTTTTGGTAAGGATAGAGCTACAGGAAAACATGTCGAGGCTCCCGGTGATGTAGTGGAGGAGTTAGATAAAGAGGATGCTGAAGGTACTTCTACAGGTTATTCTGATGCAACTGATAGAAGGAACAAAAAACTCAAGCGCCAAGATGTGCTCCTTGAAACTGTGAAAAAAATGCACGATAGTCTTAATGGTTTGATCAACACCATTGCCCAACACCTTGGACTTATGACCCAAAGGATTGGCTATGATCAGGACTTGGCCAAATCGCGCAGAGATGTGTATGGTATCATTGACAACATTGGCACTTTCACAGACGAAGAGAAGATAATGGCTGCAGCAAAGATAGTGAGCAACCCAGCTGTTGTCGATCTTTTCCTAAGCTTGCCAAGTGAGATGAAGAAACAATATGTGAGAATGAAGTTGGCCGGACAGATTTAAGTTCTAAAATTTATCTCAAAACAATGCTTAGATTTAGTTAATGTCAAAAATATTTATTTTTCTTTTCAGTTAATGATTGACCATGTTTTATACTTTCGAGTTTGAATTAATGAAGATGGACAATTCTAGACTTTAAATTTTGTCGGCCAAGTAAAATAGCTAATCTTAATCTTTCTTCTAATTTTAGTTTTGGTGATTTCTAATAAGACTTAATATTTCACATATCATGTATTTTGTACTATCTATTTGTTAATATATGTGCTAATTTATGATAATTTGATTCTCAAATATTTCATGCCATGTATACGCATGACTAGATAACTAGTATTACGTGTGTACTATATAAATTGTTTCGATAAAATTATAACATTATTTATTTAAAGTTAAATTATATAATTAGTACCACTGAGCATGTGATTAAATAATATAACCACTTATTTAAAAAAAATTAATTAATTGTTCATTATTTTTTGATGTATAAACAAGATTAAATTATAGTTTAAAATATATTATTATTGGTAAGGGTATAATAGTCCAAATGATATTTTTTTATCCAATCCTTTAACAAATCCTGAAAAAAAAACAAACATAAGATGGGATTATTTTAAGTTATCCCATGAATAATCCCATAAAAAATAAACATGTGAGTAGGACTATTTAATCCTTGGATTAATGGTCTAGAGATTATAATCTCATGGATTATAGTCTCGGGATTATAATCCTTGCAAACAAACATGGCCTAAGGGTATAATCTCAATTCCCTTATTTTCTTTATATATATTTTTATGTTCTTCATGAGTTTAAGTTCTCTGTTAATTGAATTCTTCTGAAACTTGTATAAACATGATTTATATATATATATATATATATATATATATATATTATACTTATAGCATGCTTGTATATGAATCTCATGTTTAATTAAGTTATAAATTCATAAATATAGGATGAACATGAGAGATTCATGTTCATCAAGAATCACAGTAGAGTACTTTGAAAATATGCATAGTTTTCTTTTAAAATCAAAAGTTTATGTTTGACTGTTAAATTTTGTTTAAATTGATGTTAGATAATGATATCATATTTATAAAAGACTTTAATATGTTTTGAATTGGGTATTTTAAAGTAGAAACAAAAGTACAGTGTTCAATTTCATCAAGAACACTTAACAATGGCTTTTCTTCAAAAGTCATGAAATTGAGTTTTTGATTATGTGTTTTAATGATTCAATGTGCTAAGACATGTTAAAAGCTTTAAATTTATGTTTTCTATAAAGTTTATATGCAATTGGTTGGCAAAATTCGGAACTCGATGTGGAGAAATAAGCCAAATTGACTTTTTCTCTGCACAGTTCGCTAGCTTATCTGCCGATGCTGCAGGGGGCTCGCCCCAACTGGCCTATCAAGGCTTAAACCCCCACCCCAGCGGGGGGTGGCAGAAAAGAAACTTTGTTATTTTTTTTGTAAATTGCAAAGCTAATTTTATGTAATGAATTTTATGACATGATGTGCATACATTAAAATACTAAATGGACAATATTAAATTGTGTTAATAAAATATATATTATGTAATTATAATTAGATTAATTATAATTAAAGAAAATGTTTAATTTAAATTATAATTTGTTAAATTATAATGAATATAGTTTGATTATTTTAAATCAAAGTAAATGCAAAATTAAATTATAATATGCTTAATTATAATTTAATAAATGCATGTTGATTAATTATAAATTATAATTTGTTTAATTATAATTTAATTAAAACAAAATGTAATTATAATTTGATTAATTATAATTCAAGTGAATGTTTAAATTGAATTATAATTATTTAATTATAATTTAATTAATATGAAGTGCATAATTATTATTTGATTAATTATGTGAATGTGTAATTATGTGGTGTGACTAATTATGTGATAATTAATTATTAATTTGATAATTATATAAGAATGAGTTAACCTAGAGGGGTTAACTAATTATGTGAATTAGTTACGTGTTAACTAATTTAGATTATTATGGTTAAATATATATGTGTAGGAAGTGTTAAAGAACGTGAGTTGTAACTGTAGCTTGCGCTTGAGGCAAGTCTTCTATCCTTAAACTTGTTATTTATATGCAAGTTTTCTAAACTCAAACTTATTATTATTATACAAGTGTTTTAAATTCAAATATTCATTGAGGTTGTCCTTTTTATTTTTGCAATGGACAAATACTTATTTAAAGTTAATGATTTAATTAAAGTGACCTTGACTTAATTGTTCAAGTAAGGTCTATCTTATCTTTCGTATGCTTTAAGTTTAAATTCTAAAGCATAAGTTATTTCATAATTCGTTATTATTGAATTATTCTTGATTATTGTGAGTCGATTCAACTACTCCTTAGTTGATGATAGTTGAAACTCCAAATTTTTTTTTAGCTATCCAAACCAAACTTTCTTTGGTGCGGACTTGAATCAAATACTGAGATGAACAACTCTATTTATTAGCGGAGGTTACTACGCGAAAGCGTTAAATGTTTGTGCACAATACATGGTACGAAGGATTGATCCCCCTAAGTACGAGTTAAGAGTCTATAGTCTATATGACTGTTAAAGGTTTTAAATATAAATGTTTATAACCAAGGACAAAGTTCAAGGTCTTACGACCCTCAAATGTTTCAATATTCGAAATTCCAAATATTGATGAAAGAATTATTATTCAATTCTTTATTGTTGATGAAAGTAAAGTTATTCAAATCTTTTGAAGTTATTCAGTTATGTCATACTATTGTTGTATTCCAAGTGAGCTTTTGTTTGCTCACTCTTGCATATTTAATAATCCCTTGCAGTTAAAGCCGAGAACGTTGATGTTCCGTCAACGAGTAAGGGGAAAGGTAAGATGAATAAGTGAAGACTTGTTATCTTTTAATTTTGATTGTAATAAGACTTTATGTTATGTTTTTGTTTTCGCATTATTATTTATATTAAGGTTAGACAAACCCTGGGATGATTTTGGATAAAGTTGTAATTCCTTTTCAAGGAAGATTTTATTATTTATTCAAGGTTGTAATTTATTTTACATTCCTTATTTATGTATGTTCTATTTAGATAGTGAGCACCAAATCGTGTGGAAATGAAGTACCCGGATTTGGGGGTATCACAGGTTGGTATCAAAGCTTTAGGTTATGAGCCTTAGGTGGGGGAAAAACCTGAGGTAGTAGCCTTATAGGAAGATCGAAAAGATAGTGATGACAGGTAAAGATAATAAATTACCTTATGTACTATGTGTTTACGTTTTAGTATTCGAAGATTGTCGACTGATATCACTTAATAATTGAACTTTAAAATTCTTTTGTCAGGATGATGAACGTTGGATAGTCCAGTTAGGCTAGGGAGGAGTTACCTCAGGTGGCTAGAGACGAGGAGCCCCGAGACACCCATATTGTCTGGGAGCAGTTGGGTAGGAGAGAGCCATCTCCATTGATCACCATAGCTGGTCAGGAGCATGAGCAGACATCTAATCGAGATGATGAGAACGAGGATGAGTCAGAAAAGGAGGAAGAGGATCCCGAGGAGGAATTCCCACCTCACTCTACTAGTGCTGAGATGTACGAGGCGATCTACAACCGTAACGTGGAGCTTCAAGAGCTGGTGGACGAGAGCCGGACTACCATACAGCGGTGAGACGAGACTATCAAAGAGTTAGACATTGAGGTTGGAAACGTGAAGTGGGATCTAATTCACGCAGAGAGTGATAGAGACGAAGCACGGGCTGAACTAGCAAAGCTGAAGCGCAACATCCAGGAGGAATCAACAAAGCATGCTAGAGCGGAGAAGACAAGCTTGAGGGCTACTCATCGAGCCGATCGAGCTCAAGATGAGGCTCAAGCAAAGAAGGCCAAACTAAGGGAAACGGAATACGCTTTCCATACGGCTATAGATAGAGCCCAGGTTCGTGTCTTCTATTACCCAGCTCAGTTCCAAGGTTTACCATGGTACGTGGTGGATCACAAAACGGTGTTCTGGGTGATGGAGGAAGAACGCAGAGAAGCTGTGCGACGTCTTAACATGCCTAGACAGTAGAACTATTAAACTATGTGTTTTTTTATGTAATAAATAAATGTAAATCCTATAATTGAGATAATAATGGGATAAGATAATGATGTAATTCTATAACTTTTTCAGTTTAGGAAAGATGATGTAAATAGCAGAGATGCTATCTATTCTATGTTTTTAATACTACGAATGAATAAGATGAAGAAGTTTATTGACGTGCTATGTGTTCATATGTGAATGGAATTATTTAAACGTTTAAGTATGAACTTGAATACTTAAGAATTGAGTAAAGGATCTAATTAGAGTATTTCTTAACAGAAAATGCCTCCTAGAAGAAGACCTACACGTCAAAACCCCGAGGGTTCAACGAACAACAATAACAACAATAACGATGGGACAAATCCCAATTCGATTCATTAGTTGGTGAACCTGCTGACGAGAGCACTTGCGAATCAGCCGCAAGTGCAAGGTGCGACATTTAAAGAGTTTAAGGCAGTAGGACCACCAAAATTTAAGGGATCGGTAAACCCAATAGATGCCCAGACGTGGGTAATAGAAATGGAGAAGGTCTTAGACGTGGCTAGGGTTAGCGAAGACCAGAAGATGGCATTCGCAACTTTCATGTTGAAGTCGGACGATAGTTTCTGGTGGCAAGCCAACAAGACAAGAGAGGGAGTAGGAGTGATATCGTGGGAGCGTTTCAAAGAGATGTTCTTTGAAATGTACTTCTCCGTTAGCTCGCAGGACCAGATGGAGGTCCAGTTTCTAGAGCTGAAGCAGGGAGGGATGACGGTGTCGGAATACGCCGCAAAGTTTAATGAGCTGGCCAGGTTCGCTACATACCAGGTCAGTACTGACGCTAGGAAGGCCAGAAGGTTTGAGCGGGGACTAAAACCCTGGCTCTACAGCAAGGTCTCCATGTTCCAGTTAAATACGTTTGTAGGTGTGCTAGAAAAGGCCATACTCACTGAGGGAGGAAGCGACGTGGTGACTAAATTTAATCAAGACAAGAAGAAGAAGAACGAGATAGAAACCAAG
Organism: Panax stipuleanatus; assembly: GCA_020205555.1. Classification (NCBI taxonomy): domain Eukaryota; kingdom Viridiplantae; phylum Streptophyta; class Magnoliopsida; order Apiales; family Araliaceae; genus Panax; species Panax stipuleanatus. The sequence goes on along the minus strand of CM035117.1, from coordinate 132,799,047 downwards.
GCTGGTGGTAGCGGGGCTATCAACCAGAAAAGGAAGTGGAACGACAACACCTCTGCTGGAAGTCAACAAGGAAATCAGCAGAAGAAGAAGATTGAAGCATGTACGACATGCGGGAAGAATCACACTGGAGTGTGAATGAAGGGGAGACGGGTGTGTTTCAATTGTGGTCAGGAAGGCCACATTGCGCTGAATTGCCGGAATCTGAAGAAGGGAGCTTGCTACATATGTGGATCCAAGGATAACATGGCTCGTAACTGCCCGAAGAAGCCAGCAGCAAAGTCAACAGGGAATGGAGGAAATGAGAGCGGCAGCACTTTGGCTATCGCTGCACCACTTCAGGCTGTTAGACCCACTGCCCGGACATTCAATATGATAATGCAGGATGCTGTGCAGTTAAAGGATGTGGTGTCAGGTATTATTTCGGTCAATAGTATAAATGCATATGTATTATTTGATTCGGGTGCTACCTGCTCATTCATATCTGATGACTTTCCTAAGACCCTAGACTCACCCAAAGAAGAATTAGTTTATCCCTTGAACATAGAGATTGCGAATAGGGAGGTTATTTATGTTAGGTTTGTTTACAAGAACTGTAGATTGGACATTAAGGGTCAAGAACTGAGGGTAGATTTGATTTCGATAAAACTTGGGGAATTCGATGTCAAACTGGGTATGGATTGGTTGTTCAACCATAGGGCGGTAATCGATTGTCAGAAGAAGTCGGTAAACCTTACGACTTCGTCGAAGTTAGTATTCTATGGCAGCAAATCACCTAGACAAGCGAGTTGTCTAACGATCATGCAAGCCAAAAAACTTTTGATGCAAGGCTGTGTAGGATATCTAGCCTACATAGTAGATACGCATAAGGAGAGTCTGAAGGTAGAAGAGATATCAGTGGTTAGGGAGTTTGTGGACGTGTTTCCGAGCTACTTGCCAGAACTTCCGCCAGATAGGGAGATAGAGTTCATGATCGACTTAGCGCAGAGAACTGCTCTGATTTCGAAAGCTCTGTACAGAATGGCTCCAGTCAAGTTGAAGGAACTGATGGTTCAACTACAAGAATTGCTAGACAAGAAGTATATTCAGCCGAGCGTTTCACCGTGGGGAGCGCCAGTTTTACTCGTGAAGAAGAAGGATAGATCGATGCAGCTTTGCATTGATTATAGGGAGTTGAACAAAGTTACGATCAAGAATAGGAATTCTTTTCCTAGAATCGATGACTTGTTCAATCAACTGAAGGGTTCTAGATACTTCTCGAAAATCGATTTGAGGAGTGGGTATTATCAGTTGAAGGTGGGAAGAGAGGATATACCGAAGACGGCTTTTAGAACTCGGTATGGTCATTACAAGTTCTTGGATATGTCATTTGGTCTAGCGAATGCCCCAGCTGCATTTATGGACCTAATGAATAGAGTATTTAAGCCATTCCTAGACAAGTTCGTAGTGGTGTTCATAGATGACATCCTGGTTTACTCCAAAACTGAGGAGGAACACACTGAACATTTAAGACTGACCTTAGAATTGCTGAGATGAGAAAAGCTTTATGCAAAATTCTTGAAATGAGAATTCTGGTTGGAACGTGTGCAATTTCTTGGCCACGTGATCGACAAGGATGGGATTTCGGTAGATCCATCGAAGGTTGAGGCTGTAATGAATTGGGATCATCCGAAGACGCCGTCTGAAGTGAGGAGTTTCTTGGGATTGGAGGGTTATTATCGAAGATTTATCCAGGACTTTTCTAAGATCGCAACTCCGTTGACGAATTTAACTCATAAAACAGTTAAATTTGTTTGGACGGAAAAGTGTGAGGAGAGTATGAAGATGTACCAGGATCTTAGGCAACATTTCTGGTGGCCGAATATGAAGAGAGATGTTGCTGAATGCATTGCGAAATGCTTAACGTGCCAGAAAGTTAAAGCAGAACACCAGAGACCAAGTGGATTGCTACAACCGTTAGAAATCCCAGAATGGAAATGGGAGCATATCACGATGGATTTTGTGGTTGGTCTTCAAGCGACTCAGAAGGGTTTCGACTCGATATGGGTGATTGTGGATCGACTGACTAAGTCAGCACACTTTCTACCGATCAGGATTAGGTTCAACTTTGACCAGTTAGCGAAACTCTACGTTAAGGAAATTATTTCTCGACATGATGTTTCGGTGTCGATTGTGTCCGACAGAGATCCGCGTTTCACGTCGAATTTCTTGAAGCATTTGCAAGAATGTCTGGGAACGCAATTGCGAATGAGTACGGCGTACCATCCTCAAACTGATGGCCAAAGCGAGAGAACGATTCAGACGCTAGAAGATATGCTGAGAGCTTACGTTATGGACTTCAAGGGAAGCTAGGACGATCATCTACCGTTGGTGGAGTTTGCCTATAACAATAGTTACCACACAAGTATCGGCATGCCGCCTTACAAAGCGTTATACTACAGGAAATGCAGAACCCCATTGTGCTGGGATGAAGTCGGTGAACATCAACTATTGGGACCGGAACTGGTACAATAAACCGCTGAAATCGTGAAGCTGATCAGAACGAGATTGGTTGCTACTCAAGACAGAAAAAGAAGTATGCCGATCAACATCGACAGAATCGAGAATTCTTACCAGGGAGCTTCGTTTTTCTGAAGGTATCTCCCTAGAAGGGGAAGATTCGATTCGATAAGAAGAGAAAGCTGAGTCCCCGATTTATTGGACCTTTTGAGATACTGCGGAAGGTGAGCGAGGTAGTTTACGAGGTTGCGTTACCTCCGGAGCTAGATAATATACATAATGTTTTTCATATTTTTGTGTTAAGACCGTACAAACACGACTACAAACATGTAATAGAATACGAGCCTTTACAGTTTGATAAAGACTTGACATACGAAGAGGTGCCTGTTCAAATAGTCGATAGAAAAGAACAAGTACTTAGAAATAAAGTGATACCTTTTGTTAAGATAATCTGGAGGAACCACCGTGCTGAAGAAGCCACGTGAGAACTCGAAAATGTAATGAAGAAAACGTATCCCCAATTATTTGTTTAGCTATTTGTGTAACCCCTTATATACCGATTCTGAGGACAAAATCTTTTTAAGGGGGGAAGAATGTAACAGATGAGATTTTTTTTTTGTGATTCTAGGGACAGAATCCTTTTAAGGAGGGAAGATTGTAACGAATGAGATTTTATATATTAATTTTAAATATTTATTGAATTGAATAAATATTATATTTGATTTATTTATTGAGATATATAAATAAATTATGTGATTGTTGTGGAGTAATTTAATTAAGTGTTATATATTAATTAAATGAATATTTAATAATTTAATTGATGTATATTGATTTTATGGAGTAGTTCTAATTTAATTGAGATAATTAAATTAGATGAAGTTTATGTGATAATTGTTACATAAAATTATAATTAGCAAGTAATTATAATTTATTAAAATTGTTATGTGGCATTTTTATGTGGTTAATTGATGTTAGCTTTTATTAATAAAATTAGAATGTTAAAAATTTAAAAGGTTTTACCAAACAGGGCCCATGTGTAAAGCCCCCAAAATAGGTCCAATCCACCCAACCCATTATGGGTCGCCACGAAATGCACTCAAAAAAATTCCAAATCCAAATACAAATCTTCAAATTCTTACTTTTAAACTGTCGTGCATAATACGACCACATATAAAGTATGAGTTTCAATACAAATACAGTACCCACACTCCAAATCAATGATACGCTACATAAAGGTACAGTAAATAACTATTTTAGGAATTAAAATATTGGAAAAATGCTCAAGAAAACCTTCATACATGGGAGGCCATGCATCTAAGTGATAATAGATATCATATGACTTGAGAGTTATCCTTGGTTGACCCAATAGACCCCAAAGAAAAATGAGAATATTACTATCATGTTCTTTCCAATGGTGGGTCTTCTCTTGCCATATAATTATCTCTATTGTCTCCAATTGAGAATTAAATTTCAACCATACTCTAAGATTATTTAGGTAGTTCTCATAGATATAATCAGCAAGTAGATGTGCACAACCCTATCTTATAATAACACGAAGTCGTATGTCATTAGACATCTTGTATGACAGTGACAAAACACCCTTCCCAAGTTGGGTTCACCTCACCCTATTCGGTTAACCAAAATCAATAGTTAATTGACGTAATAAATACGACACACACATTTTAAAATCTCAATATAATTATTATCATACTATTTTATGGGAAACTTTAACAGCTATAGACCATCGTTCTATTCTCCTGTTACCCTTGCTCGACCCAGCTACACTCTTATTACCTGAAAGGAATTGTGAAGCAAAAGGGTGAGCACAAATAGCCCAGTATAGAATGTCATAACTAAAGATAATCAAATTATCAATAGCATTCGTCAGTAATAAATCAGAGGTTTATAACATATGGTAGATGATAAAACTTTTCAACCATAGTTGTAGTGGAACGAACAATCCATTAGAAGAGTCAGATAGACCATAATGTCTATTATCTCCTCCGTGTTAAAAGTTCACCAACAATATTTAATTCCTGTAACATCAATCAACAGTTCCTGTCCACAATCATGTAAATAATTCATGATCATAATTATGTTGATAAACTCTTATTTGCACCCAGGACGAAGATAATTTTCATCACCTGTCTTTACCTAAAACACTAAAGATCATAGTTATACCAAATCACAGTTCATGTTCATAATCATGCTAATCAATTCATCTTTGCACTACAGGCCAAAGATATTAAACAATTAATCATTCATCTTTGCACTACGGCCAAAGATATCAATCAACAGTTCATCTTTGCACTACAAACCAAAGATATTCATCAATAGTTCATCTTTGCACTACAGGCCAAAGATATTCACAAATCAATAGCTCATCTTTGCACTACAGGCCAAAGATATTCATCAATAGTTCATCTTTGCACTACAGGCCAAAGATATTCATAAATCAACAGCTTATCTATGCACTACGGGCCAAAGATATTCATTAATCAACAGTTCAAAGATAACGACTAAAATTTGATAAGAATATTTAGGTAAATACAAATTCAAGTGAAATGATATTAGATGGAACGCAAATCTCAAAGAAATATCTAATCATTTCAGAATTTATAGAAGCAGTACTTATAACCATGTTGATCAATTCACCTTTGCACTTAAGCTAAAGATATTCAATTGTAAAATCAATGGTTATGATCATACTAGTCACCAGTTCATCTTTGTACTACTGGCCAAAGAGAACTCATAGTCATGATCATACCAATAATCTACTCATCTTTACACTCAAGCCAAAGAGAAATTTCATCATCAGGATTATAAAAATGTTATATATGATAATAAGAATAATATGATCAAATTATCAACATGATAACCAATTGTGGCGTAAAATTTAAGAATAAAGTTCAAAACATGGATCCAATCAAAAATAAGAACCATAAAAGACAACTTGGACAAAGAAAAGAAAATTTAATTTTTCTGTGAATAGTACCGTTTTCGTGAATAGTGCCGTATATGTGAATAGTGTTGTATACATGAATAGTAACCCCAACATAAAAAGGTAAAATTTTTATAATAAAATTCATACCAATATTTTGGTGAAATAATATTGAAATAAATAACATCATTTACGAAAAAATATAACATCCCTTACGAATACGAAAGCAATAATACCCCTTACGAGTATAAAATCACATCCTTTACCAAAATATCCTTTATCAAAATATCCTTTACGCAAAATAAAATCATTTACGAAAATAATATCATTTACGAAAAATAACCTCCTTTACGAAATATAATAACATCCCTTACCATCCCTTACCTCAAAAGAATAGTACTTCTGACTGAAATATCGGATAAACTGCTGAAAGAAACTTGCACTGTATAGCAACACTCAAAGTATTTAAATACTCACAAAAATATGCTCGATATTATAGAGAGAGAAACTTCTGATTCTGGTGTGATTTTCAATTCTAAACTAAGCACCCTATTTATAAGAAAATACTTAGAACGCCAAAGTAGAAAATTTAATAAAATATTATTATTAAAAAAATCACGCTCACCTCCTGACCAATTCATCAGCCCACACAAGTGGATCCCACCCACAAAAATGTTTTTTTTTAAATATATATATAACCCCAAAAATTAATTCAGACCCAATATTCAAGAACTTCAATAGTTCATAATAAATAACCGTTTTATTAGAAAAATACGAACCTTATGTCCATTCTGTATAGAATTTAATTTTTTACAACTTTGTAGAAGAAAATGTTTCCAAATTTCGAACGAAAAATGACTCAAATCTATATACGGACGAATATTGTACTGCACACCCTTCTTCAAATTCTTTTTCTTCAGCTAATTTCACAAACAAGAGGACACCAACATTTTTCTTCCACGTTTTTTCCTCTCTCTTTTTTCTTCTTCTCTTTCTTCCTTTCCTTTTTCACCCACTTTCTTCCTTTTCTTCTTTTTTTCCTCCTCCTTTCTCTGTTCCTCTCTCCCCCTTTTCTCCCACCATTTCCCACTTACTCTCTCTCTCTCTCTCTCTCTCTCTCTCTCTCTCTCTCTCTCTCTCTCTCTACTTCCTTTTCCATAGTTTTCTACTAACTTCCAATCATACCTCCACTAACCATACACACACACATACACACACACACACACGTATATATATATATATATATATATATATTAAAATATTTATAATTATTAACAAAAATTTTAATTTCATTTTTTTTCTCTTCCACCTCATTTTATTCATATATCATGAATTTATTATAAAAAATATCACCATTATTATATTATTATATTATCACATTATACACTTATAATGTAATATTATAATAATATATTCGAATGAATTATTTTATCAAAAAAGATAAAATATCAATTTTTTAACAATTGTCACTCTACTAAAAATTCCTCCATTTATATCCATATTAAATAAATATTTTCTTATCATTATTATCAATAATTAATTATTCACAAATAATATTACAGAACCACAATATTGACAATCAGGTCGTTCCCAGGAAAAGAGGGGGCTTTCCGATAAGAATTTCTCCTCATTGACGCGCAATTAGGTGACTAAACCCCTTTCCTAGACAGAACTTCCTTAAATATTGATAATAATGTTATCTAATAATATTATTCAAATAATATAAATTATTGAACTGATAATGAAAAATATTGTGCAGTGACAATTATTGAAACAACAATAATATAAAAATACTGTGCAATATCATGTGCTACTGTGCAACAACGCGTATTACTTTATTTTAACCACCGGGTATTTTAACAGTTTTAACTGTAACCGTTACGTCGTTATTTTTAGAAAACTTATCCTTGTCGTTTTCTTCATCCGACAGTTTTCCGTTATGGGGCCCATAAATGGCTGCGCCGTTGTACGAATATTCTCCGACAACAAGAATATTCCACGAGCAAACGAATATTCCCCAACAACAATGAATATTTTATAACCACTTGCTTATTTTGGAAACTTTGCGCATATTACCCATAACTTTAACCTTTTATCAATTTAACCATTTATTGAATAATAATAATAAGAAAAATTGAATACTTTTATTTCATAAAATTTGGGGTCTTACAATCTCCCTTCCTTATGAAATTTCGTCCCCGAAATTTACGTACCTGGTAATTCGAAAAGGTGAGAATACCTTGCTTTCATTTCAGATTCTATCCTTTCCGATCATTTCTTCTGTATCATGATTTCTCCATTGCTCATTCTAGAATATAGCTTCAAAACAAAGGTTAATTGACATATCACAATTTGTTAATTTATCAAGTAAGAAAATTCAGCTTAGGTAAGTCACACACTAGCGAAGTATATTACTCGTCGCTCCCCTCCTAATGCTAGACTCAGATCTCCGCCAGAGACCATATCCCTAAGCTCTGATACCAAAATGTAACGCCCCCAGAATAGGTCCAATCCACCCAACCCAATCTGGGTCGCCACGAAATACACTCAAAAAAAATCTAAATACAAATCTTCAAATTCTAACTTTTAAACTATCGTGCATAATACGACCACATATAAAGTGTGAGTTTCAATACAAATACAGTACCCACACCCCAAATCAATGATACGCTATATAAAGGTACAGTCAATAACTATTTTAGGAATTAAAATCTTGGAAAAATGCTCAAGAAAACCTTCGTACATGGGAGGCCATGCGTCTAAGTGGTAATAGATATCATATGACTTAAGAGTTATCTTTGGTTGACCCAATAGACCCCAAAGAAAAATGAGAAGATTATTATCATGTTATTTCCAATAGTGGGTCTTCTCTTGCCATATAATTATCTCTATTGTCTTCAATTGAGAATTAAATTTCAACCATACTCCAAAATTATATAGATAGTGCTCATAGATATAATTAGCAAGTGAATGTGCACAACCCTGTCTTATGATAACACGAAGTCGTATGTCATTAGACATCTTGTATGACAGTGTCAAAACACCCTTTCAAAGTTGGGTTCACCTCACCCTATTCGGTTCACCAAAATCAATAGTTAATTGACGTAATAAATACGACACACACATTTTAAAATCTCAATATAATTATTATCATACTATTTTATGAGAAACTTCAACAGCTATAGATCATCGTTTTATTCCCCTGTTACCCCTGCTCGACCCAGCTACACTCTTATTACTTGAAAAGAATTGTGAAGCAAAAGGGTGAGCACAAATAGCCCAGTATATAATGACATAACTAAAGATAATCAAATTATCAATAGCATTCGTCAGTAATAAATCAGAGGTTTATAACATATGGTAGATGATAAAACTTTTCAACCATAGTTGCAGCGGAACGAATAATCCATTAGAAGAGTCAGATAGACCATAATGTCTATTATCTCCTCCATGTTAAAAGTCCACCAACAATATTTAATTCTTGTAACATCAATCAACAGTTCCTGTCCACAATCATGTAAATAATTCATGATCATAATTATGTTGATAAATTCCTCTTCGTACACTGGACGAAGATAATTTTCATCACCTGTCATTACCTGAAACACCAAAGATCATAGTTATACCAAATCACAGTTCCTGTTCATAATCATGCTAATCAATTCATCTTTGCACTACGGGCCAAAGATATTCAACAATTAATCATTCATCTTTGCACTACGGCTAAAAATATCAATCAACAGTTCATCTTTGCACTACAAACCAAAGATATTCATCAATAGTTCATCTTTGCACTACAGTCCAAAGATATTCACAAATCAATAGCTCATCTTTGCACTATAGGCCAAAGATATTCATCAATAGTTCATCTTTGCACTACAGGCCAAAGATATTCATAAATCAACAGCTCATCTTTGCACTACGGGCCAAAGATATTCATTAATCAACAGTTCAAAGATAACGACTAAAATTTGATAAGAATATTTAGGTAAATACAAATTCAAGTGAAATAATATTAGATGGAACGCAAATCTCAAAGAAATATCTAATCATTTCAGAATTTATAGAAGCAATACTTATAACCATGTTGATCAATTCACCTTTGCACTTAAGCTAATGATATTCAATTGTAAAATCAATGGTCATGATCATATTAGTTAACAGTTCATCTTTGTACTACTAGCCAAAGAGAACCCATAGTTATGATCATACCAATAATCTACCCATCTTTACACTCAAATCAAAGAGAAATTTTATCATTAGGATTATAAAAATATCATATATGATAATAAGAACAATATGATCAAAATATCAACATGATAACCAATTGTGGAGTAAAATTCAAGAATAAAGTTCAAAACATGAATCCAATCAAAGATAAAAACCATAACAGACAACTTGGACAAAGAAAAGAAAATTTAAATTTTCTGTGAATAGTACCGTATTCGTGAATAGTGCCGTATTCGTGAATATGTGAATAGTAATCCCGACATGAAAAGGTAAAAAATTTATAATAAAATTCATACCAATATTTCGGTGAAATGATATTGAAAGAAATAACATCATTTACGAAAAATATAACATTCCTTACGAATACGAAAGCAATAATACCCCTTATGAGTATAAAATCATATCCTTTACCAAAATATCATTTATCAAAATATCCTTTACGCAAAATAATATCATTTACGCAAAATAATATCTTTTACGAAAATAATATCATTTATGAAAAATAATCTTCTTTACGAAACATAATAACATCCTTTACCATCCCTTACCTCAAAAGAATAGTACTTCTGACTGAAATATCTGATAAACTGCTGAAAGAAACTTGCACTGTATAGCAACACTCAAAGTATCTAAATACTCACACAAATACGCTCGATATTATAGAGAGAAACTTCTGATTCTGGTGTGATTTTCAATTCTAAACTAAGCACCCTATTTATAGGAAAACACTTAGAATGCCAAAGCAGAAAATTTAATAAAATATTATTATTTAAAAAAAAATCACGCCCACCTCCTGACCAATTCATCAGCCCACACAAGTGGGTCCCACCCATAAAAAAACATTTTTTTTAAAACATATATATAACCCCAAAAATCAATTCAGACCCAATATTTAGGAACTTCAATAGTTCATAATAAATAGCCCTTTTATCAGAAAAATATGAACAATATGTCAATTTCATATAGAATTTAATTCTCTACAACTTTGTAGAAGAAAGTTTTTTCAAATTTTGAACGAAAAATGACCCAAATCAACATACGGACGAATATTATACCGCACACCCTTCTTGAAATTCTTTTTCTTCAGCTTATTTCACAAACAAGAGGACACCAACATTTTTCTTCCACGTTTTTTCCTCTCTTTTTTTTCTTCTTCTCTTTCTTCCTTTCCTTTTTCCCCCACTCTCTTCCTTTTTTTCCTCCCCCTTTCTTTCTTTCTCTCTCCCCCTTTTCTCCCACCATTTCTCTCTCTCTCTCTCTCTCTCTCTCTCTCTCTTTCTCTCTCTCTCTCTCTCTCTCTCTCTCTCTCTCTCTCTCTCTCTCTCTCTCTCTCTCTCTCTCTTCTTCCTTTTTTATAATTTTTCACTAACTTCCAATCATACCTCCACTAACCACACACAACACACACACATATACACACACGTATATATATATATATATATATATATATATATTAAAATATTTATAATTATTAACAAAAATTCCAATTCTATTTTTTTCCTCTTCCACCTCATTTTATTCATATATCGTGAATTTATTGTAAAAAATATCATCATTATTATATTATTATATTATCACATTATACACTTATAATGTAATATTATAATAATATATTCGAATGAATTATTTTATTAGACAAGATAAAATATCAATTTTTTAACAATTGTCACTCTACTAAAAATTCCTCCATTTATATCTACACTGAATAAATATTTTCTTATCATTATTATCAATAAATTAATTATTCACAAATAATATTACAGAACCACAATATTGACAACCAGGTCGTTCCCAAAAAAGAGGGGACTTTCCAATAAGAATTTCTCCTCATTGGCGCGCAATTAGGTGACCAAACCCCTTTCTTAGACAGAACTTACTTAGACATTGCCAATGATGCTATCTAATAATAATATTCAAATAATATGAACTATTGATCTGATAATGAAAAATATTGTGCAGTGACAATTATTAAAACAACAATAATATAAAAATACTGTGCAATACCGTGTGCTACTGTGCAACAACGCGTATTACTTTATTTTAACCACCGGGTATTCCAATAATTTTAACTGTAACCGTTACGCCGTTGTTTTTAGAAAACTTATTCTTATCGTTTTCTTCATTCGATAGTTTTTCGTTATGGGGCCCACAAATGGCTGCGCCGTCGTACGAATATTCCCCGACAACAAGAATATTTCACGACCAAACGAATATTCTCCGACAACAATGAATATTTTATAACCACTTGCTTATTTTGTAAACTTTGCGCATATTACCCATAACTTTAATCTTTTATCAATTTAACCATTTACTGAATAATAATAATAATAAGAAAAATTGAATACTTTTATTTCATAAAATTCGGGGTCTTACACCTTGCACTTGTTTTAAATGAATTTTACCAAATAATGCCTTAAGTCCTTAAAAATCTATTTTTTTAAAAGATATTAAGTTTTGCCAAACAAAGCCTTATGACTTTTAAATTCAAAAATATTATAACTGATAATTCATTATGGGTTTAACTGACCATTATTATATATATATTATATTTTGTCAGTTATAATATACGTATATTAGTCATACGTTAGTTTAGTCAGTGTCAGAACAAATTAAAGGTTAGTCAGAGAGAAGAAACAGAGAGTTAGAGAGAAGAAGAAGAGAGAAGAAGAAGAAGAAGAGGAAGGAAAGGCTTGAGAGAATTCTTGCCATACCAACAAACATCATCTTCTTCTTCTTCACCTCAATTAGCTTAAGGGTATAATCTCAATTCCCTTATTTTCTTTATATATGTTTTTATGTTCTTCATGAGTTTAAGTTCTCTGTTAATTGAATTCTTCTGAAACTTGTATAAACATGATTTATATATATATATATATATATATATATATATATATTATGTTATAGCATGCTTGTATATGAATCTCATGTTTAATTAAGTTGTAAATTCGTAGATATAAGATGAACATGAGAGATTCATGTTCATCAAGAATCAAAGTGGAGTACTTTGAAAATATGCATAGTTTTCTTTTAAAATCAAAAGTTTATGGTTGATTGTTAAATTTTGTTTAAATTGATGTTAGATAATGATATCATGTTTATAAAAGACTTTAATATATTTTGAATTGGGTATTTTGAAGTAGAAACAAAAGTACAGTGTTCAATTTCATCAAAAACACTTAACAATGGCTTTTCTTCAAAAATCATGAAATTGAATTTTTGATTATGTGTTTTAATGATTCAAAGCGCTAAGACATGCTAAAAGCTTTAAATTTATGTATTCTATAAAGTTTATATTCAATTGGTTGGCTAAATTCGGAACTCGATATGGAGAAATAAGCCAAATTGGCTTTTTCTCTGCACAGTTCGCGAGCTTATCTGTCGACGCTGCAGGGGGCCCGTCCTGGCGGGTCTATCAAGGCTTAAACCCCCGCCCCGGCGGGGGGTGGCAGAAAAGAAACTTTGTTATTTTCCTTTGTAAATTGCAAAGCTAATTTTATGTAATGAATTTTATGATATGATGGGCATACATTAAAATGCTAAATTGACAATATTAAATTGTGTTAATGAAATATATATTATGTAATTATAATTAAATAAAATATTTAATTTAAATTATAATTTGTTAAATTATAATGAATGTAGTTTGATTATTTTAAATCAAAGTAAATGTTAAATTAAATTATAATATGCTTAATTATAATTTAATAAATGCATGTTGATTAATTATAAATTATAATTTGTTTAATTATAATTTAATTAAAAAATAATATAATTATAATTTGATTAATTATAATTGAAGTGAATGTTTAAATTGAATTATAATTGTTTAATTATAATTTAATTAATATTAAGTGCATAATTAATATTTGATTAATTATGTGAATGTGTAATTATGTGGTGTGATTAATTATAGGATAATTAATTATTAACTTGATAATTATAGAAAAATGAGTTAACCTAGAGGGGTTAACTAATTATGTGAATTAGTTACGTGTTAACTAATTTAGATTATTATGGTTAAATATATACATGTAAGACGTGTTAAAGAACGTGAGTTGTAACTGTAGCTTGCGCTTGAGGCAAGTCTTCTATCCTTAAACTTGTTATTTATATGCAAGTTTTCTAAACTCAAACTTGTTATTATTATACGAGTGTTTTAAATTCAAATATTCATTGAGGTTGTCCTTTTTATTTCTGCAATGGACAAATACTTATTTGAAGTTCATGATTTAATTAAAGTGACCTTGACTTAATTGTTCAAGGTCTATCTTATCTTTCGTATGCTTTAAGTTTAAATTCTAAAGCATAAGTTATTTCATAATTCGTTATTATTGAATTATTCTTGATTATTGTGAGTCGATTCAAATACTCCTTAGTTGATGATAGTTGAAACTCTAAATTTTCTTTTAGCTATCCAAACTAAACTTTCTTTGGTGCGGACTTGAATCAAATACTGAGATGAATAACCCTGTTTATTAGGTGAGATTACTACGCGAAAGCGTTAAATGTTTGTGAACAATACATGGTACGAAGGGCTGATCCCCCTAAGTACGAGTTAAGAGTTCATAGTCTATATAACTATTAAAGGTTTTAAATAGAAATGTTTATAACCTAGAACAAAGTTCAAGGTCTTAAGACCCTCAGATGTTTCAATATTCAAAATTCCAAATATTGATGAAAGAATTATTATTCAATTCTTTATTGTTGATGAAAGTAAAGTTATTCAAATCTTTTGAAGTTATTCAATTATGTCATACTATTGTTGTATTTCAAGTGAGCTTTTGTTTGCTCACTCTTGCATATTTAATAATCCCTTGCAGTTGAAGCCGAGAACGTTGACGTTCCGTCAACGAGTAAAAGGAAAGCCAAGATGAACAAGTGAAGACTTGCTATCTTTTGATTTTGATTGTAATAAGACTTTATGTTATGTTTTTTTTTCGCATTATTATTTTTGTTAAGGTTAGATAAACCCTAGGATGATTTTGGATAAAGTTGTAATTCTTTTTTGTCGACGTCGGTTTAAAAAATCCACGGGTCGGGTCATAACCCGGATCTTTTTATCTCTTTTCCTAAATTATCTCTACCCTTATTTTTTTTATTTAGAAAAAAGGTTTTGAAGGGTTTTTTAGGAAAAAGGCCAACGTGTATCATGTCGAAGATTTGAACATTTTACAGAGTCGCTAGTTGATAGATTTGAAAATGGTTCTACCAACTCAACCGAGTTTTGTTTGAAAAGAGGCCCAATTGCTGGACACTGTCGAAACTTGATCTTTGAAAACAAAGTTTGAGCTCAGGGGCTTGGTTAAGTGTGGAGAAGGTGTTAGGCACCCCACGACTCCCGTGTAAATACGGTACCGCATCTTTTCAAGATTTCCCTTAAAACTAGAATGCGTGAGTTATGCTGTTTGAAAATTGGGCATATTGATTTGATTGATTGAAAGTAGTGATTTGCTTTGTTAAACCTATATACGAAGGGTTTGATTGATTTGAAAATCAGTCTTTGATTTGATTTGCAAAAGTATTTAATTTGATTTGCAAAAGCTTTTCTTTTGATTGAATTGAAAATGATGTTTTGAAAGCTGGTTTATCAAACCCTTACGCTGACATAGGAATTGAAGTCTGTTGATACTTCTAATTTTTATCTTTATAGCCTTAAGGCTGCATGTGAATGGTGATTTGCCGGGATGCAAAGCATCCTCGACCACAAAAAATAGACAAGTGTCGGTCTCCCCATGGGTATGAAAATCATCGGAGGGACGCTGACACGACAATTAATATTTTTTACTATGTTGAGACCTTAAATTCGAATAATCATTTTAAGGTCTTTTTGTATGTACATTTCTACAGAAAAACTGGCAGGGTACATTTGTAAATCAGAGTTTATCCATCGTGGGAATCAGATTCTGATCAGTTTGATCATGAATCCCACAATTCCTAGGCTCACATATGAGTAGCCAAAACCTGCACAGTTCAAATTTGTACAGAAATAGATATATACACCATCACGTCGCAATGGAACCAAGGATTCATTAATAAATCCTGGCTGCACGTGGCCAAAGCGTCTCATTCCCACTAGATAGCAATCTAAGGGATGCGAGGTTGCTTTCGAAGCTGAAACTAGAAAGAAAACTAGATTTAAGAAAATCTCAGCCATTCTAGCTTCCCGGTTCAATCTGGAGATTTTGAACCGTTTGAAAACTAGAATTGGCGAGATTTAAATAAATCTAGTCCGCCCGCAAATATGCCAGTGTCAATTCATATAAAATGAATATTTAAAGCAGCAGTTGAATAGAAAGCGAGTAAAGCAGTATATACAAAGTTATATATATATAAAAAGCGATAAAGGGTGATGGGTTTTCACGCTGGTGCCCGGACTGGAATTGGAATATATATATATATATTGACAGAAACGTAATCAACCAAGACTGAAAAGATGACCAGTGATGGTGAAGGCTGCTTATATATGCATAAATATATATAAAAACAGTAAAAAGGCCACAAAATGATCCAGGCCGAACTAAAATATAAATGTATAGAAAAGTAGTCAACCAGGGACTAGGAAGATAACCCAGTAATGGTGAGATGTGCAAAAATAGTATAAAGGCCAGAAATAGTCCAGGCCTGACTGAAATGTAAATTATAGAAAAGTAGTCAACCAGTGACTGGGGACAGCACCCAGTATGGCGAAGAGTGCAAAAACAGTATAAAAGGGCGATGAGTTTTCACACCGGTGCCCGGACAGAATTGAAATATATATATATATATATATATATATATAGAAATATAGTCAACCAATACTGGTATGAGAACCAGTGATGGTGAAAATCGCTTATATATGCGTAATTATATATAAAAGCAGTAAACTACCTCGGATTTGACATCCGGGCTTGACAAAATTGAAATGTTAGTACATCTACAGTTATATATATACAAAAAAGAGCCAAACCCGAACTGGAAAGATAACCCAATCCGGCGAAGTTGCCAGAATGTGTGTGCTAGTGCATTGAAGCTGCTGGAGCTGACGGATCATCAATCCGAGTTGTAGAAATGCCAAAAAATTAGTTTATGTATAAAAATGTACCTAATTTTGACAAAAACGGCCACGAAACTAAGTTCCGGGCATTTTTAGAAAACAAAACTTAACGTGCAAGTGTATAAAAGTACAAAAAAGTAATATTCACTTTCTGATCGTGAAAATACTTACAATGGACTGCTACACGGGCTTTTTGCCAAATCGTAGGCTCTATACGTCCAAATATACCGGTTATTTTCTGATATGTTGTAGTATATGGGTATATCTACGTGTTGGAGTGAAAATATTTGAGTTTGGAAGAGGTGTAAATGTCAGAAAATTAAATTGGCAAAGCTTCGTTGCGTTTCAAAATTCTTGAAAATGAAGGGGGGCACCTTTATTTTTAGGCCAAGGAGCCTCCACTCTACCTACGATTTCCACGGGTAGAGGTATAACTCCCCTGGTGGGGCCCGTGGTGCCGAGTTTCGTCGTCTCGAAGTACGTGCACTCTGGACAACGCACAGTCGAAGTCTAAACTTTCTAATTTTTGATCGGAGCGTCCGTTTGAGGTGTGAGATACCTTTTTCGAAAACCCTCACCGAGAATGTCACAATGACATGGGATAAAATATTTTTTGGGTCCAAGAAGACGATTTTATAACCAGGTCTTCGATTCCCCACCCTAGGCTGTCGCAGGTGGAGGTGCGGCCACCTGGGTTATTTAATGTACTGCGGGATTTTCATTTTTCAAGTTTCCCATTCGAGTTCCAAACGAATTTTCGATCTTCTTTTTCAGATCTATAGACTTCGGGCAGCTGTTTTCTGATACCGTCAGTTCCTACGCGTTTAGCGCAGCGCAGGTAACGTTTTACATGCTTTTTCGCAGTTTTTAACCGTTAAAAGCATGTGAACCACTTAGGGTGCTTTTAGACGCAATGTATGAAAAATATTTACCTATATGACCTGTTAAAAAATTTTTGATTACATATATACGCATATCTTACTGTAATGCACGTTTGGATGTAAGAAATTTCAGATTATGAGACAGTGTTATTTTGTACTTTTTGATCAGTTTAGTCATCTTTTTTGAGGCCTAGCGAGCTTGGATTTTCAACTAAAAAATGTCCATGGTAATTTGGCTACCATATGAGGTTGACTTTTGATTTTTTTTCATAAATATGAACTGTTTCAGTTTTTGGATAGATGTGCTACTGAATGGTCACCTAGACATGCCTGTGTGCATGTGGACAGTCCATTTTACAAAAGAGACTAGCAAAAAAATTTCAAAATATAGGCATTGAAAAACATGCATTTTTTACTCTACTGGGGATTTTTACTGACCCATGCAGGTTTTTAGTTTCTAGGTTTTGAAAACATGCAGTTTTAACTTTACTGGGTATTTTTGACTAACCCATGCATGTCTTAGGACCTAGAGACATATGTTGGACTGATTAAAAATGATAAGCCACAGATTTTAGGCTTACCTCACCCTTTCTGAGGTGATTTGGAGTATTGGTGTATGCGATGGATCGTGATAGACCCGGCAGTTCCAGCAGGGTATCCGCAGGTATCAGACGGAGGAGGGCGACTAATGTTCCTTAGCCTCGTCCAGCTCAGACGCCTCATAGATTGGTGGAGGCGGTGATTCATCCAGCACAGGACGAGCAACTACTTGATATTGATGATGAGGAGGCTCCTTTTGCTGCTCCTATTCCTGCTCAGGTTCCACGTGCGGAGGTCCCTGGCATTGTTGTGCAGACACAAGAGTTGTTGGGCGACTTGAGTTGCCATCCTTCAAGATATCTTCATGCCAACGAGGTGACTTGAAGTTTTTCTTCTCTCTGGATTCTTTTCTTCCTTTTTCCCATTCTCGGGGCACAGGTTTTTTACATGGGTTTGTTTTTTTGATGCAGGTTCCATGCTTTACGCAGCCTCAAGGGAACTAGTTCAGCATGCATTCCCTGTATCATACTCTGCACGAGGACTACAGGGATATCGTAGATGGCTGGGGATTTCAGGCCTTTTTCTCGATCCTTCCACGTCGTTGCCCCTGGGGTATATGAGGGCTTTATCTGAGCGCTGGTTCCACCAGACTCAGTCCCTTCATCTTCTGGATTGCGAGGTGATGACGACTCCTATGGATTGGAGATTTATCACCGGCATTGAGTTTGAGGGCGAGCCAGTGCCTGTCATGGCTAACATTACGCCCACTGTCGTTCGGTCCCTGCTTGGAGTTCTGACGACTGCATTTAAGGGTTAGACGGTCCGATCTGGTCCCTTGAGTATAGATGCCCAGGATGGGACTTTGCAGGAGCCTCCACCTGATGATCATAGGGCTTGAGATAGCATTCTGAGGCAATTATTTTTGTCGATCATCAGGGGTTATTTTGTGGAGGACAACTCGTCTATTGTGTCCTTCGCCTTGATTAGCACCACTCGACATGTAGAGCGCCTCAGTGACTATGATTGGGGCTTCTATACCTTTGCCTATTTTCTTCGTGGCATGCGCATGCTTTCAGAGGGTGTGACGGAGGCTTGGTTAGGATTTTACCCATTTATGCTTGTGAGTACATCTTTCTGTACCTTTTTGATTTCAACATTTATTTTTGTCAGTCTTAGTCACTGAGGACTTTTGATATTTGCATGATTAGCTTTGGGCATTTGAGAGGCTTCCTTGCCTACGGCCCGCTTCTGCCCTAGGTCTGGAGACCTATCCTCGGGGATGGCGATGACATCACTCCACTTTGACGGAGGTCCCTATTGCTGAGGGATTCGCTCATGCCAGTCTGCAGTTGGAGCTTTTAACGGCTAGTTTGATCACCTGGACGCCGTATACATCCAAGTTTTTAACCGTCGGATTCGAGGGAGGTGTTCCTTTTGGTCGGGAGTTTATCTTGTCGACCCGCAAAGTCCCTTTGTTGACGGTGGGAGGCTGGGACCTCTATCTTGGAGAGCGTGCCATTAGGAGCATTACGGGGGAGATCTGCATTCCCATTGTTCCTCCGACTTGGCATCATTGACTATTGATCGTGCCATTGACAGGTATCCCTATGGACGGCATAGATGGCTTCGCTTTATCAGAGGGCCCGTACAGTCAGGAGGCCTTTAGCAGTTAGTGGAGTCCTCGCACTATTGGAGCTCAGACTCGTGCTACCTAGTTCATGGCAGACATGGTGCCAGGGTCCGTGATGATGACGGATTGGATAGCTTTCCTTAGAGAGCCTACTCATACAGACCAGATAGCAGATCTGACCAGGGAGTTGGATCAGGCCCGTTTCTTTATCAGGCACCTTGGCCGAGATCCATCAGAGGCATCTTCTTTTTACCCATCCAGCTCAGGAGCGGGTCCCTCTTTTGATCCATTTAGCAGTAGCTATGCAGGGGCAGTTCCTCCCTTATATCGCCCAGACATGCCTGATAGCAGCGATTTTGTATCTACCGAGGAGATGGAGCAGGTCGATCATTTTGACACTAATGTCTTCGACTTCCTCTGATAGCTATTGGAGCTATACTTTTTGGTCAGCCACTATTTTGGCTATTCGGCGTTTGTGCCATCATTTTGATAGACCACTATATTAGTTGGGTGGTGGTGGCCCATTTCCCTGTATTTTCCTTTCTATTTTGTATTATCATACATGGATGATGCTCGCAGTAGATAGCTTGTTGTAGATATTCTTGATCTAATCTATCTATCGCACCATGTTTATATTTGTCATCATGCATGTATTATGCCATATGTATGCATTCAGACAGGTGAGTTTGACCCCTAGACGGTCTTGTGGTATGGTGATACAGATGACATCGTCTTCTGTCAGCCGCATTGAGCATGTACCACCGTTAGCGGTGGCATCATTATTGAGGTCCTGGTATGAGAGTTTGCCCTTTTCAGCCAGGTGGACAGTGGACCATATATTGGGGCATTCGTTGGCCCTCGCAGATTTTTGGGTGCCATTTGGATTTGTTGATAGCATTTTAACCTTCTGGATACCTGAGAGACAGGTGTTCCGCTTTGGGCAGCATGAGCTGACGCCGACTCTCGAGGAGTACGAGCAATTTATTGGATTGATTCTGGATTTATCGTGTGCTCGTACAGCTATTAGTGATATGAGGAGACCGTTTACTCGGATGTCCGGTCTCCGTCAGAACGTGATCAAGGACGAGATTATATATGGGCACGTGATCTCGATTGCCTTTCTGATCGATAGATTTGGCGAGCTCGACAGCTATGACAGCCATGTCAGAGATTTTATTATTTCAGCAGAGGCATGGCATTTTGCCAGAGTAGACATTCTGCTGATGTGTATTGTGGCTTACGTCTACATGCCGCTTTGCTTGGATCATTTGGACGTGGGATTAGTAGTTGTGGTTTGGGCCCTTAGACAGGGTAGCACCATCGTCCCGATGATATTGGCTGAGACATTTAGATCAGCCACGCATTGTAGTACCCATCCAGAGGGGTTTTTTAGGGGCAGCTCGGCCTTGCTATATATATGGTTGATGTCCCATATACGACCAATTGGATTCTTCAAGTCTCGGAGTTTTTGCTTCACTCACGAGACATCCACAGCTTACTACTTTCAGCTTGTGGAGTGCATTGATGCAGAGTCATGGTTGGCATTTCTGTCGGATATTGAGCATCCGTTCGTGATTTTGCCATGTTCAGGGCTAGCGTCCCCATATAGCTTCATCACCCATGAATCTGGCCTGGATTATTTTCCTCTAGCGGGTTTGGGGAGAGTGACTACCTATCATCCTTTCGCAATCATGTGTCAGTTTGATCAGCTGCAGAGTTTGCACCGTTTTGAGGGGTCTGCTGATCAGAGGATGTCGGCTTCATCTATGTCGTCTACTGACTTGATTACAGTATATGAGTGTTGGACTCATCGAGAGAGGGCTGATTTCTCTAGTAGCCACCAGGGTTATTTTTCGGAGTATTCTGCATGGTTGGTGGCAGAGACAGCAATTGTAGCAGTAGAGCCTCATTTATCTCCGATTGTGGACTCCGACGAGGAGGAGCCTATGGAGGATCTGGATTCTCCTACCGAGGATGAGCTGTTCATGAGTTTAACAGCGGCTCTAGTGAGTGATTCGCCGTTTATTCCTGCAGGGACGGATCTGGCTTTTGTGGACTCACTATTCAGGATGACCTTGGAGCGAGACTCGGCCAGAGTGCAGATGTTGGCTGCCTTATCTGGCAAAGATTTAGCTTTTGCTAAGAGAGATGGGCTTTGGGCCGCTCTAGATGCTGGATTGATTGAGCGGGAGGAGCTCCGATCTGCCAGAGATACAGCTGTTGTAGAGCGAGATATGATCCGCTCAGCCAGAGATGCAGCTTTTGTTGAGATCGAGGACACTTTAATTGCTAGAGATGCAGCTTTTGCAAAGAGGGATGAGGCTATAGTTTCTCATGATTTCCACATTACTGATAGTACTGCTCTTCGATCTTACACTCACGGTTTGGTCACCGAGATGAATGCGTATATTGATGACCATAGCGCCACCTTGCAAATGACCATGGAGGTTTTGGGCCGTATGGAGGCTGAGTGGACTGCACTTATAGCTGCTCCCCCATCTTCAGAGAGAGATGCCATGTTGGAATTGCTGACCCGCTTGTCCCTGGGTCCATAGACTAGCTTTATTTTTCCTGCATAGACTAGATCAGCCATTTTTATCATGTACAGGGCATTATGTATATCAAACATTGTTATATATTAGAGAAATGTAGTTTTGATTCACTTCCCTGATTGAATATATACTGTCATTGCTGAGTGATTACCACTTCTTTCATGACTCGCAGTTATAGATGTATCTTGAGCTTCTCCTTGATGGACTGACAGTTGAGATGTCAGAGAGTATCTCAGATGGGCCTGTTGACCATGATAGCTTGATAGGATTTATCTTTGGTGTCTTGGAACTGGTCATTTATTGGATTTTATTTTTTTCTTGAAGGTCAAGCCGTGCAGTAAGTGGCTACCTACGTACTCCCGGATTGAGGGAGATCAGGTCATTCGTAGTTCAGGCTGTTTGGTTGGAGAGAGGTTTGAAAAGTATTTATCTTGAGTTTTTGAGTTTGATTTGATGAGTTTTTGAGTTTTTATTTGGTTTAACCACACCAGAAATGGCTGCCTACGTACTCCCGGGTGTAGGGAGATCAAGTCATTCGTAGTTCTGGCTTTCTAGTGAAAAATTGGACTTGATTTGATTCGTAGGACCCGGATGCGGGTATACATGTGTCTCAGACGTAGTACCTTTTCACGGTGTCTGAGTTGATGAGTTGGGGAAATTCGCTCCCATTCATTTCTTGTAGTCTGATAGCTCCCCCTGTTAACACCTCCTTGACAATGAAAGGGCCTTCCCAATTTTGGGGGAATTTTCCTTTGGCTTCATCCTGATTGGCTAGGACTTTCTTTAGCACCAAGTTATTTTCTTTGAATTGCCGAACTTGGACCATTTTGTTGTAGGATCTGGCGATCCTTTGCTGGTATAACTGTCCGTGGAAAATGGCTGTAGTTCTCTTTTCATCTATCAGGAACAGTTGATAATATCGGTCTTGCAACCACTGATCTTCGTCTACCTGAGTGTCGATCATAACTCGTAAGGATTCCATCTCTACCTCTATGGGGAGTATTGCTTCCATACCATAGACCAATGAATAGGGGGAAGCCTCAGTAGAGGTGCGCATTGACGTCCTGTATGCTAACAGGGTGAGAGGCAGCAGGTCAGGCCATTCCTTGTGATTGGCGGACATTTTCTACATGATTTCTTGATGTTTTTATTAGCCGCTTCAACAGCACCATTCATTTTGGGCCGATAGATGACGAAATTGAGATGCTTGATGTGGAACTTACTGCACAGATCCTTCATCATTTGATTGTTCAGGTTCTTAACATTGTCTGATACGATCACCTCCGATTGTCCATATCGACAGACGACATTGTTTCTGATGAAACTAATGATGACCTCTTTTGTGACTTTGGGAAAAGAGGCTGATTCAACCCATTTGGTGAAGTAATCGATCTTGGTGAAAATGAATCGATGACCATTGTTGGCTTTGGGTTCCATTGGACCTATCACATCCATACCCCACATAGAGAAAGGCCATGGTGAACTCATGTTGTGCAGCTCATTTAGAGGAGCGTGGATGGCATTTCCATGTATTTGGCATTGAAAACATCTCTTAACGTGATCGTCGTAGTCAGCCTTAAGAGAGATCCAATAATGTCCAGTTCTTAAAATTTTCTTAGCCAGCAGATGACCGCTCATATGTGGACCACAGACTTCGCCACAGACTTCGCCACAGACTTCATCTATTAATCTTTGGGCTTGCTCTTTGTCGAGGCATCTTAAAAGGCCTATTCCAGCATCCTTTTGTAGTATCTCTGCTTAAATAAAACTTCATGACCATTTTGTGAATCCGTTTACGCTCTGATTGGCTTGCCCCAGCGGGCGTGGATCCATCACGGAGATATTCCTTGATGTCTTGATACCAAGGTTGCTTGACAGGAGGTATTTAATCTGATACTTCTCCAACGTAACTCCTATATGTAGGGGCTTTCTGAATTGTGAACTGGATGTTGGGAAATCCACTTTTATCAGACATGCGGATTAATGAAGCCAATGTTTCCAATGCATCAGCAAAGTTATTCTGACCCCAAGGAATGTGAACGAAGGTTATGTCTTCGAATTCCCGGGATATTTTGAGGACCTGCCGATGATAGGGCAGCAAATATAGTTCTTTGGTGAGATACGCGCTGGTGGTTTGTCTGATGACCAGCTCGGAATCTCCAAAGACTAGTAAATGCTTGATAGACATGGATTAGGCTAGCTTCAACCCCATTATATAGCATTCGTACTCAGTCGTGTTGTTGGTGTTGCCAAATTGAAGTTTGGTAGCCACAGGATATTGATCTCCTGTACCAGAGAGGAGGACTGCCCCAGCTCCGACACCTTCCATGTTTACCACTCCGTCGAACTACATTTTCCATAGTTGGACTGTATTCTCTGACTAGAGTTGTTAAATACAATCATCTAGGAAATATGTCTCCAGGGGCTCGAACCCTTCTGAAGGTGCTTCAGCTAATTGATATGTAATGCCTTGACCCTTGATTGACTTCTGAGTTACGTAGACAATGTCGAACTGCTGTAGGATTGACTGCCATTTGGACAGTCGATAATTTAGCATTGGTTTGTTGAATACGTATTTGAGTGGATCCATGCGGGATATGAGGTAGGTTGTATACCCATGCAAATAGTGTTACAACCTCATGGCGGCCCATGCTAATGCACAACATGTCTTCTAGATCAGGGTATATTTTTGTTCACCACTGTTGAATCTTTTGCTAATGTAGTAGATGGCTCTTTCTTTGCTACTATCATCCTTCTGTCCTAACATGTAGCCCATTGCATTGGTGTTGACGGACAGGTACATGAATAAGGGAACTCCATCCCTTGGAGGTACCAATACCGGTGCTTCAATCAGCTGTTTCTTGATGGCAAGGAAGGCTTGTTGAAAATCCTCATTCCATTTGGTGGAGGAATTCTTCCTTAATAGCTTGAAGATGGGTTCACAGGTTGCTGTGAGTTATGAAATGAAACGGCTTATGAAGTTGATCCTTCCCAGGAATCCATGTATCTCCTTCTCTATACGAGGTACGGGCATTTCAGTAATGGCTTTGATCTTGGCACGGTCTAACTCGATGCCCTGATTGCTCACCAGGAATCCTAACATCTTGCCGGCTTTGACGCCAAAAGCACATTTGGCGGGATTCAGCTTGAGGTTATACTTATGTAACCTGTTGAACAGCTTCCTGAGATGGTCGCTGTGATCATCCTCCCTCCAGGATTTGATGATGATGTCATCCACATAAACTTCTATCTCTTTGTGCATCATGTCATGAAAGAGGGCCATCATGGCTCGCTGATACGTGGCTCCGGCATTGATGAGGCCAAAGGATAGTCGCCGATAACAGAAGGTTCCCCAGGGAGTGATGAAAGCTATTTTCTCCCGGTCTTCCTCAGCAGCCATGATTTAATGGTAACCAGTAAAGCAATCCATAAAGGAATACATGCCATACTGCGCAGTATTGTCAATCAGAATGTGGATGAAAGGTACCGGGAAATTATCCTTGTGGCAGGCTTCGTTCAAATCCCTGTAATCCACGCAGACTCGTACTTTCCCTCCGGGCTTAGGCACGAGAACTATGTTTGACAGCCATTCGGGGTATGTTGATACCATGATGATTCCGGCTTTGAATTATTTAACAACTTCTTCTTTGACTTTCAGACTCCACTCAGGTTTCAATCGCCTGAGTTTTTGTTTGACTGGTTTGAATCCATCCTTAACGGGCATTCGATGGATGACAATGTCCGTAGAGAGGCCGATCATGTCTTCATGTGACTATGAAAATACATCCTGGTATTGTGTTAGGATTTTGATCAGGTCAGATTTTTGATTTGGTGTGAGGTCTGAACCTATTTGGATTTCTTTGATGTTTTTGGAGGTTCCTATGTTGATGGTGGTGGTTTGGTCGAGGTTTGATTTGGGTTTGTCTTCGACCCATTCTTTAATCTCCTCGGGCACCTCATAGTCATCTTCCTCCTCTTGATCAATATCCATCAAGTCGAAGTTCAATTCTACATCAAAGTCGTAGTCATTTTGACAGGATGGCATCTCATCAGTAGAGACACACACATCCAATGCTTGAGTCCTAAAAACAAAATTGCTTTCATCTTAATATATGCAACTGCTTAAATACACATGGCATTTGCAAAGCATGACAAAAGTTACTGCTATAGCTGTGCAATCAAAAGTAAGCAGTAAATGAAAGCATGATTAAAGGACAGATGTATTTCCTGCCCCTTTACCCTTTTCGACCAAGGTAAGGGACACTGCTCCAGTTATTTAGTGTCAAATTCTCTTGAACCAAGAGAATCGAGGAATTGGGCTCGTATACCTCCTCTCGGATGATAACGAAAACATCCTTCGCAACCGAGCCAGAATTGTTCTTTGAATCGCCCCCCTTTGTCTTGATGCGAGGGATTTGAGTCTGATCCTCGCCATCACTATCCGGGAGTTCGTCATTCATACCCTCGTAGTTGATAATGATCCTCATGTTAGCGAATAGGTCTCGTCCTTCATACAAGATCTTTTCTTTTCCCTTTTCGCTGTCTGCCTCAGGCTTGAGGGCTTTTCTTTCATAGACAGGTATAATTGGAGGAAATAGCATGGCTGATACCGCAGTCAGGATTTTCCTCATAGGTTTCACCCATCCGGCATTTGTGAGGTTTGGCAGTAGAATTGTGGAGGCATAAGCCTTGGGATGTTTATGTGGGTTCCGGTGGCTTGACCCGGATGAATATCCCAATCCTGCTCTCCCAGTTTGACTTGGGATTTGGACTGGCATCTTGATACCTTGCTTATCCTTTCCCAACCCTTCTCTAGGTTGGAAACCCGAAGATACCATTTCTTGCCCCACTGTCATTACTTCGGTGGAGACTTTAGGCTTCAAAGTTGGTTCCCCGATAGGTAGATATTGAGTATTGCTCACCTCTAGAGCTTGAAAGCTAGCAGTTTCAATCCCCGCATCCAGGATGATCACTGGCATGTCCCCATGTATGTAGGTAGGGTATTCTGGTTTAGCATTCACGGTAATAAGGCTGTTGTTGATAATGTATTTGAGTTGTTGATGGAGGGTGGATGGCACTACCCCTGCCATGAGGATCCAGCTGCCCAGCAACAAGTTGTATCCGGTGGCGATGTTGAGCACCTGGAAAGATACATAGAAAGTGTGTGGGCAAATCTCTAAAGAAAGCTCTATTTCTCCCATAGCCTGCCGGCGAGATCCATCGAAGGCCCGGATGACCATATGACTGGTTTTGATCCGATTCCGATTGATCTTCATCCTTTCTAAAGTGTCGTATGGACAAATATTGAGGGATGATCCTCCATCGATAAGCACGCCTCCGATCACATATTCGGAGGACATTACAGCTATATGCAGGGACTTGTGGTGGCCTGTTCCCTCTGCCGGGATATCATCGTCCGTGAAGGATATCACATTGTTGTTGAAAATGTGTTCGATTACGTGACGGAATTTCTCGGTGTCCACCGTGTGTGGCAGATGAGCTTCTTCTAGTACCTTCAATAGAATGCTGCGATGATCCTCTGAGGATAGGACCAAGTCGAGGATAGACATTTTCTTGGGTGCGTCCTTCAAGCTCTGAACTATCTTGATTTCATTGTGTCCCATCTTGTTGAGGAACTCTTTGATTTTCTCTTCAGCCACCTTCTCTTTTGCTTTGACGATTGGCTTGATTACCCTTTGGGGTAGGTACAGTGGATTGTCCTTTGGCATAACGGTAATGTTGTTTGAAGTGGAGCCTTCAATGCCCCCGTATTTCCATGGGGCACTCTTCAGACTGATAATTGGATATTGAGGTCTGAAAGGCAAAATTAAAGGCTCACGTGCAGCCACCTTTACAGGATTGTGCATTTCTTGGACCCCTTTCCCTGACAGTACTAAGGGTTTGAGAGTCGACTCCCTGTCGTGGGATATAACAGCCACTGTGTTCTGATTCCATACAGTGGGGATCCAGAGGGTGTCATTGTCTGGGAGATCGAGGATTTGATTTCCTCTAATCAGTTCCCCGCTTTCAATCATATCTTGGATTAGGTTACGAAGGGCCCAGCAATCTTCCGTATCATGGCCGGGTGAATTGGAATGGTACTGGCATATTTGATTAAGTTTGAATTTTTTGGCCCGAGGGTTCAATGGAGGTAACAAGTCTGCAACCATTCCCTCATTGAATAGCATTTGAAGGATTTCTTCCATTGATTGATTTACGTTAGTGAAATTCCTCTGAAATAGGAATTTCCTACCAGTTTGGACACTCGCTTCTTCAACCCTCTTGTCAGTCCCGGGTTCATGCTCATGAGACTGGCTATGATCCTGCCCAAAAATGATTTTCGGTGTGGGAGGACAATCGATGTCAGACCGGTTGGCTCGTTTGATCATCTTTCTGGTGATCTGATGTTGATAGACGACCAGTTCTGCCAATTGTTCAATCTGCTCCTTGATAGACTTGATTTCTTCCTCTATCAGGAATCGCCTTTCAGAAACTTCCCAATTATCGGGGCTGGTGTTGTTGGATTGAGTTGATTCCCCAATATAGTGGAGGTATTTGGATCCTTCTCCACTTGAGGTGCTGATCATGTTGATATTCTCCTCTTTATACTGTGGCAGAGGATTGTCCTGCACGTGGGGTTGCTCAGGCTTTGTGACCACAATCTCTCCGCTGTCAATCAAGTCCTGTATTTTGTGCTTGAGAGACCAACAATCTTGGGTGTCATGGCCCGAAGATCTAGAGTGATAAGCACACTTCTTGCTTGGGTCAAAATTCAGAGCATTAGTGTTGGTTGGTGGAAGGAGTTGAATAATCTTCTTTTGAGCCGTCAGAAGTTTGAATACATTCTCAAGTGAATCCCCAAGAGGGGTGAAATTTCTTCGTCGCCTAACCTCCATATTTTTCTGGAATGGAGGGTTGGAAGGCTGTGCTTGATTTTGAAAAAGGGTATAGTTCTTCCTTTGAATGGGCATTTTATTTGACTCGCCCCTTGAATTATGTTCTTGTAAGACCAAGGAGGCTTCTTCATCTTTCTTTTTGTGGACCCTCCGGGGATTATTCCCATAATTTCTGGACTGGATATGTTCGGCGACAGCTTCGAGGGCAGTTAGATCTTTTATCTTTTAGGACTTGATCCCCATCTTTGCCATTTTTCCATGTTTGATCATTTCAAAGAATGGTTTCCCTATGCCTGCTAAAACCCTCTCATAATAAGGCGCCTATTGGATATCAATGAAGGTTATGACTATTTCTGATTCAGTTATGGCTGGGGTGACTTGTGCTGTGGCCCGTCTCCATCGTTGGGCATATTCTCTGAATGATTCAATGTTCTTCTTCTTGATCTTGGTAATTTGGTATCTGTCTGGAGCCAGCTGAGATTGGAAGCTGTATTGGCTGAGAAAGGAGTGGGCCAGTACTTCCCAGCTGTGGAACTTGGAGTTGTCCAAACGGGCATACCATGCTCTCGCCTCTCCGGTTAGACTCTTCTAAAATAGATGCATTCAAAGCTTCTCATCCTCTGCATAGGATCCAAGCTCTCCGATAAATACTTTCAGGTGTGTGTAAGGATCCCTCAATCCATCATATTTCTCAAAATTGGGGACTTAAAACTTCTCGGGATAACGATCCCCGGGGAATATACATAGGTCAGAGTAAGTAACACTGCCAAACGCTCCAGTCCCTTTGATAGACCGGAGAGTTTCTTCCATCTGTTGTACTTTCTTCATGATGTCATCGGCTTCCTGTTCTTTGATGAGGGGGTGATTTCAAGGGTTTTATTGGTTTTGTCCTGGTTTTATGGTCCAAGAATCTGAGTTTCGGCCTTTTCAGTATCTTGACCACCAGCACCACTACCAGATGCTCCTGGTTCTAGATGAGCTTGAGATTGTTTCTCTTTAAAGGCCTTGCTTTGTTCTTGTAGGAAATCGGCTAACTCGGCTATCTGATTTTTTAGACCTTCGAACTCTTCCATGGATACCGGGATGGATTCTGGTGGAGCACTAGAAGCCATGTCCGTGGATGGACTGGGTGCTTTGGATTTAGACCAAGTAACAGGACCAATTTTTACCTACAGTAAAACGTAGGTGTGTCAATTTCTTGATGTAGGTAAGGACAGGATGCATGATGTATTTTTTAGATTTTATCCTGCAAAACTGAGGTTAGTTGTTTTGATGGCAGGATGACATGGTATTTTGACAGGGAAAGTAAATCTTTCATTATGATATTTACATTGTGCTCCTCAGTAATTGGAGACTTAACATGGAATTGAAAGAGGAAGGCATGAAGAAGCTTCCCTTTGGATTTGGTTAATCAGAGGCTGACCTATCTTAGGTTACTCTCGCAGTTTTTGTTTCAGCATGAAGGTTCCCAGATCATCGCAATCTACTCGAGGGGAAATTAATCTGATCTTTCAACTGGAGCGGATCTGGGTGGTGCATTTTCATGAGCCCAAGAGACTTAGTCGTCCCCAGAGACATTACTTATCACCGACCGGGTTTTCCTCCTTGTGAGAGAGACACATAACATACATTCACATACATCGTGCCTCACCGTTGTACATATAATGACATGGGTGCGAAGCACTAAAAAGCAGGAAAACATTCATTCACATTCATTCAATGTAAAGACGAAGCAGTCACTCATTCATTGACTGTGGAGACGTAGAATTTCACGCATTCAATAGTTTTGAAAGGGAAATATTTGAAAGCGGCCTAAGCCCTCTACTGTCCCCAGCAGAGTCGCCATTTGTCGATGTCTGTTTAAAAAATCCGTGGGTCGGGTCACAACCCGGATCTTTTAATCTCTTTTTCTAAGTTATCTCTACCCTTGTTCTTTTTATTTAGAAAAAAGGTTTTGAAGGGTTTTTTAGGAAAAAGGCCAACATGTATCATGTCGACGATTTGAACATTTTTATAGAGTCGCCAGTTGGTAGATTTGAAAATGGTTGTACCAACTCAACCGAGTTTTGTTTGAAAATAGGCCCAATTGCTGGACACTGTTGAAACTTGATCTTTAAAAATAAAGTTTGAGCTTGGGGGCTTGGTTAAGTGTGGGGAAGGTGTTAGGCACCCCACGACTCCCGTGTAAACACGGTACCACATCTTTTCAAGATTTCCCTTAAAACTGGAATGCGTGAGTGAATGCTGTTTGAAAATTGGGCCTATTGATTTAATTGATTGAAAGTAGTGCTTTGCTTCATTGAACCTATATATGAAGGGTTTGATTGATTTGAAAAATCAGTCTTTGATTTGATTTGCAAAAGTATTTAATTTGATTTGCACAAGCTTTTCTTTTGATTGAATTGAAAATGATGTTTTGAAAGATGGTTTATCAAACCCTTACGCTGACATAAGAATTGAAGCTTGTTGATACTTCCAATTTTTATCTTTATAGCCTTAAGGCTGCATGTGAATGGTGATTTACCGGGATGCGAAGCATCCTCGACCACAAAAAATAGACAAGTGTCGGTCTCCTCATGGGTATGAAAACCATCGGAGGGACGTTGACACGACAATTAATATTTTTTACTATGTTGAGGCCTTAAATCCGGATAACCGTTTTAAGGTCTTTTTATATGTACATTTCTACAGAAAAACTGGCAGGGTACATTTGTAAATCGGAGTTTGTCCATCGTGGGAATTAGATTCTGTTCAGTTTGATCATGAATCCCACGATTCCTAGGCTCACATATGAGTAGCCAAAACCTAAACAGTTCAAATTTGTATAGAAATAGATATATACACCATCACGTCGCAATGGAACCAAGGATTCATCAATAAATCCTGGCTGCGTGTGGCCAAAGCGTCTCGTTCCCACTAGATAGCCATCTAAGGGACTTGAGGTTACTTTCGAAGCTGAAACTAGAAATAAAGCTAAATTTAAGGAAATCTCAGCCAATCTAGCTTCTCGGTTCAATCTAGAGATTTTGAACCGTTTGAAAACTAGAATTGGCGAGATTTAAATAAATCTAGTCCGCCCGCAGATATGTCAGTGCCAATTCATATAAAATGAATATTTAAAGCAGCAGTTGAATAGAAAGCAAGTAAAGCAGTATATATACAGTTATATATATATAAAGCGATAAAGGGCGATGGGTTTTCACGCCGGTACCCGGACTGGAATTAATATATATATATATATATATATATATATATATTGACAGAAATATAGTCAATCAAGACTGGAAAGATGACTAGTGATGGTGAAGGCTGCTTATATATGCATAAATATATATAAAAGTAGTAAAATGGCCACAGATTGATCCAGGCCGAACTGAAATGTAAATATATAGAAAATTAGTCAACCAGGGACTGAGTTTGACCGAATCAGCTGAGAGTTGATAAAATAACCGTTTTGTCCCTCCCGGGGTGGTCCTTGGTGGATCTGGCTTCCCAGGGTTATCTCTGGGGCTGAACTGCACTTCCCGAATTGATGCTGGGGCTAATCTGTACTTCCCTGGCTGAGACCGGGGATGACTTGACATGTCCTAGGTTGATGTCAAGGTTGACCTGTACCTCTCGTGTTGATGTCAGGGCTAACTTGACGGCCTGATATTGAGATCGGGATTGATCGGTACCTCCCGGGTTGATGCCGGGGCTGACTTGTAACTCTCAGGTTGCCGCCGAGGTTGATTTAAAGGCCAGATATTGAGATTGGGGTTTAACTTGACTACCCGATCGAAGATCGGGGTTGATTTGATAACCCGATATTGAAATCGGGGTTGATCTTACTGTCCAATTGGAGATCGGAGCTAGATTGACGGTTCGATTGACGATCGGAACTGGATTGAAGGTCCGATTGACGATCGGAGCTGGATTGACGGTCCGATTAACTATCAGAGCTGGATAGACGGTCCGATTAATGATCGAAGCTGGATTGACGGTCTGATTGACTATCAGAGCTGGATTGACGGTCCGATTGACTATCGGAGCTGGATTGACAGTCCGATTGACTATCGGAGTTGGATTGACAGTCCGATTAACTATCGGAGCTGGATAGATGGTCCGATTGACTATCGAATTTGCTTGGATGACCGGCATTAGTGGCCGAATTTAGATTGGAAGCCCGGTATCAGTACCAGGGTTGATTTGATTGACAGCTTTGCCCTCCTACAGTGTTAGTATTGGGGCAAAGAAAATTTCGAGTGTCTACACTTTTCAAGGAAGATTTTATTATTTATTTAAGGTTGTAATTTATTATACAGTCTTTATTATTGGGTAGATGTATGTTCTATTTAGATAGTGAGCACCAAATCGTGTGGAAATGAAGTACCCGGATTTGGGGGTGTCACATTTGCAATCCACCTTGGAAGTACCAAAATGTATCGTGATCTTCGACATATATTTTGGTGGAGCAATATGAAGAGAAAGGTCGCAGAGTTTATCTCAAGGTGTTTAACATGTCAGCGCATCAATGTAGAGCATCAAGTGTCAAAGGGTTCATTGTAATCACTTGAGATTCCAGAATGGAAATGGAAACACATCAATATGGATTTCATGACGGGTCTTCCTAAGGTTTCTCAAGGTTTAGACGCAATTTGGGTCCTTGTCGATAGATTAACTAAGTCTACTCATTTATTGCCTATACGAGAAAATTATTCACTTGAGCGTCTGGCTAGTATGTACATAAGTGAGATTATAATATTGCATGGCTTATCAGTATCCATAGTTTTTGATCAAGACCCTAGATTCACTTCACAATTTTGGGTCAACTTGCAAAAATTTATGGGCATTGAGTTACGATTCAGTTCGGCATACCATCCCCAGACGGACGGTCAGTCAGAAAGAACGATCCAAATTCTTGAAGATCTATTGAGACTCTGCGTACTAGACTTCAAAGGAAGCTGGGACAGGTACTTACCATTGGTGGAATTCTCCTACAAAAATATTTATCAAGCAAGCATATGCATTGCTCCATTCGAGGCATTGTATGGACGAAAGTGTCGTTCTCCAGTATGTTGGGACGAGGTGGGTGAAGCAACATTATTGGGACCAGAGTTGGTACGCATGACTATGAAAAAGATTCAAATGATCCGACAACATATACAAATAGCACAAGATCGACAAAAGAGTTATGTTGATCTTCATCGAAGGGACGTGGAATTCAATGTCAGAAACCATGGAATAGAGGAAAGCTCAACCCTCGATTTATTGTTCCATTTGAAATCATCGACCGATTAGGAACTATAGCCTACAGACTCGCCTTACCGCCAAGCATGCCTCGTGTTCATAACGTTTTTTACACATTCATGCTACGTAAATATGTGAAAGACCCAAACTACATTATTGAATTAGAACCAAACGAGATAACAAAGGATTTAACGTATGAGGAGGTACCTGTCAAGATCTTGGATAATAAGGAACAAATTATACGCTCAAAGATTATACATTAAGTCAAAGTTTTATGGAGAAACTGTGATACAGAGGAAATGACTTGGGAGTTAGAATCTGAAATAAGAACAAGGTATCCTAACCTCTTCGAAATGCCAGGTACGTACGTCAATTTTGGGGACAAAATTTCATAAAGAGGGGAGGTTGTAAGACCCTAACTTTTAATGAATAAGATTTAATTTTCTTTAAATATTATTCTAAATAGTATGGTGTTAATTTAATAAATGTCATAGTTATGGGTGATATGTAAAAATTATATGAAGTGAACATTCTGTCAGGGAATATTCGTTTTGTTGGAGAATATTCCTTTTGTCGAGAAATATTCGTACGACGGCGCCGAAATAACCAATCATTGGTTGCCCTCAGAATGGAATAATTGTCGGATATAGAAAGCGACAAAAATAACCTTTTAAAAATAGATGACAAAACTTTTACCGTTAAATGTTGAAATACCCAATAATAAAATAACAGTAACACACGCGTTATTCGACAGTAGTACACAGTATTCCACAGTAGTATACGGTATTGTATAGTAGTTCTGATTATTGATTCATTAATGGCTATAGTAATGTTCACTCAGTGTTTTATTCAATAATTTCTACAGTGATAACTGAATAGTATTTCATATTATTGATTCAATAATTGTCACAGTAACATCTGCACAATATTTCACGTTATTAAATCAATAATTGTCACGACAACGTAACTCATATCAATTGAAATGATATTATTAGTTAGCACTATTGGCAATGTCTAGAAGTTCTATCGCGGAAAGGGGTTAGGTTATATAATTGTGCGCCAATAAGGATAAATCCTTATCAGAAAGCCCTCTCTTTCCTGGGAATGATCTGGTTGCTAGTATTGCGAAGCTTTGATATCTGTAATATTAATACAGTAATACGAAAAATGGATTTATAATAATAATGGTGAGTAATAAATAACAATCTTGGAAGTGTAAAATGTGTTTAGAATAGTTCTAAAATGTGTTTAGAATAGTTCTAAGATGTGTTCAGAATAGTTCTAAAATGTGTTTAGAATAGTTCTAAAATGTGTTTGGAATACTTATAAAATGTGTTTGGAATAGTTCTAAAATGTGTTTTGAATAGTTCTAAAATGTGTTAAGCAGAAGGATTTTCATAACTCTCTTGATTATACTTCCTTCCACTCTCTAAATCATTCGTGTAAGTGTCTTTCAAGTGCTAAGGCTATCTTAAGTTTTGGTGCACCAATTGATCAGGTGAGTTTTTATAATAGTTACATAAGCAGCCACACACATTACACAGTTTTTACAACTCTTCCTTTAGAAGACTCTTCATTTGGAAGATTTATTTTGAAAAGCTTCCTCTGGAAGATTGTTTTGAAATATTACTTATTCTTTCAAAAGTTATTTTGAAATACTCTGTTTTGAACACTACACAAAGTTATACTATCAAGTCCATTTTAAAATTTTCATCATATACGGGTTAGTGTACACAATGAAATTTGTGACACCCCCAAATCTATACACCCGTGGTTTCCGATCTGGTGTTCCCGACTATTTAATTAAGGTTATTCCTCCAAATCTATACACCCATGGTATCCAATTTAGAGTTTACTTCTAACTGATTAACTATAAATATTTAATAAGATATAATTCCTATCTATCCATGGTTCACAGTATCCCATAACAAATAATAATTCTCGTCAGAACTATTGCTGTGTTTGGATACCCTCACTTGGATGTATAGACTGTATCTTATGAATATCCTTTTCATATCAGTAGTTCATATATATCGGAAATCCAGAGTATCAGCAATTACATGATCAATCCATATTGCCAATACCCTCACTCAGATGTATAATTCCTAAGGATACTGTATTACTTCAACCATACAACTAAATCATCTAAGAATGTATAAGTACATGAATGCGGAAATAAAAGATGATAATAAGTTCGATTACATGGTTCTCAATATTGAGTTCTTATTACAACAAAAGTCTTATAAGACTTACATTTATTAAAGACAGTAATATAAAACTAATCTAAGTATGGCCTTTTTCCACTACGTGTTCCAAAAGTGCTAGGATTACCATCTAAAACTGCAAAGGAAATGATTTGCAAGAATGAGCTATGACATGCTCAGCAAGTTTATATTTATAAACACAATGTTTGATTTGAATAAACGATAGTTCAACAATTTTACTTCACTGAGTGTTGATAACCATTTCTGGAATTTTTTATACCAACTATTTCTATCAGTCACAAAGACTTAGAAATCTGTGTATTCGGATATGAGATAGGGGATCAGCCTATTCAATATCCTAGGAGTATGCATCTCATCCTACCTCTAGTGCCAATTTGTAGACACAATTTAAGACCCAATTGAGGGTAAATTCAACTCAGTATAGGATGTCTTACCAAAATAATTTGGTTTGACTCAACAGCTTATGCTTGATAAATAATAATTCAATATCATATGAATAAGTAATTCATTTCTTAAGTTATGCTAAAACAATAGCAATAACTTTTGTAATAAATGGGTAACAACTTGGCTCGGTATAATATATCGAAAAGCATTCAAGTAATGTTCAAGAACTTGCATAATGAAAAAGTAAAGTTCGGATACTTGCGTAAGGTAATAAGTTTAAGGATAGAGTACTTGCATGTGCGAAAAAACGTTTATCTAACATTACCCAAAGTGTTTAGGATATTTAAAATATGTTAAACATATTGGTATAGATCATTAGTATTGATAACAATACCTAACTACTCAAACTATGTAAGTTCGGTCTATGTTTAATATAATTTCAGTGTCCTAAAATGTAAGACCCCAACTTTTATGAATAAAGATTTAATTTTCTTTATATTATTTCGAAATAGTAAGGTGTTGATTTGATAAATATGAAAGTTATGGGTGAAATGTGCAAACATTTTTAAAATGAGCAAGTGGTTATAAAATATTCTTGTTGTCGGGGAATATTCGTTTGGTCGTGGAATATTCTTGTTGTCGGGGAATATTCGTACGACGGCGCAGCTATTTGTGGGCCCCCACAACGGAATAACTGTCGGATATAGAAAGCGACAGAAATAACTTTTTTACAAAATAACGGCGTGGTTGTTACCGTTAGTACTGTTGAAATACCCGGTGGTTAAAATACAGTGATACGCGGTGTTGCACAGTAGCACACGGTATTGCACAGTATTTTGAATTATTGAGTCTTACGTGAGAAGGAACTTATTCAATTATTGTTACAGTAATTACTGTTCAATATTTTATATTATTGACTCAATAATTGCTACGTTGATATTTTATATTATTGACTCAATAATTGTTACATTGATATTTTATGACTCAATAATTGTTACGTTGCCATTTTATATGATTGATTCAATAATGGCTACAGTTGATATTTTGTAGTATTGATTCAATAATTGTCGTTGCACAGTATTTCACGTTATCAACTCAATAATTCATATTATTTGAATAATATTATTAGATAGCATTATTGACAATGTCTAAGGAAGTTCTGTCTTGGAGGGGTTATTTAATTGCGCGCCAGTAAGGAGAAGTCCTTATCGGAAGGCCCCCTCTTTCCTGGGAACGACCTGGTTGTTAATATTGTAGTTCTATAATATTATTTGTGAATAATTAATTATTGATTTATATGATAAGAAAATATTTATTTTGTGGATATTAAAGAAGGAATTGGCGCTGATGAGTTTTTATCAATATTTTGGTGTGAGAAATTATTTGTTTATGGATTCCGGATAATTTATGTTTGGAATTTGGAAAAACTTCCTTCTGCAAAGTTGTAGAGAATTAAATTTCCTATGGAAAGACATAGAATTTATATTTTTCTGACAAAGGGGCTATTTGTTATGAATTATTGAAGTTTCGAAAAATAAATATTATTTAATGGGTGGGCCCCACTTTTGTTGAAAATCTGAATTTTGGGAAGCCGCCAGGCGGCGGAAATTTTTTAAAAAATAATAATATTTTATTCATTTAGTCTCCTTTGGCATCCTAAGCTTTTCCTATAAATAGGGTGCAGGTTAGAATTGAAAATCACACCAGAATCAGATGTTTTCTCTCTCTATAATATCGAGCGTATTTTTGTGAGTATTTAAATACTTTGAGTGTTGCTATTCAGTGCAAGTTTCCTTCGGTATTATATCCGATATTCCAGTCAGAGGTACTATCTTTTTGAGGTAAGGGATGTTATTTTCTTTCGTAAATGATGTTATTCTTTTCAATATCATTATACAGAAATATTGTCATGGATTTTATGTTGAAATTCTTACTTTTTCCGTCGGGGTTACTATTCACGTATACGGCACTATTCACGTATACGGCACTATTCACGGAAAAATTAAATTTTCTTCTATTTGTCCAAATTGCTTGTTAAGGTTACTATCTTTGATTATATCCAAGTTTTGAGCTCTATTCTTGAATTTTGCTCCATAATTGATTATTACGAGGTATTTTTGAATTGGATATACTAAAATACGAATTCTTAGTCTTTGTCTTTTATCTCACTGGATTCGTTTTTTTAAAATGTTTTTCATCATTCTCAGTCCTAAAAGGTGATGTAACTGAATATCTTTGGCCTGTAGAGCAAAGATGAATGATTACTTGATGAATATC
Source organism: Panax stipuleanatus (assembly GCA_020205555.1). Taxonomy (NCBI): domain Eukaryota; kingdom Viridiplantae; phylum Streptophyta; class Magnoliopsida; order Apiales; family Araliaceae; genus Panax; species Panax stipuleanatus. The sequence continues at coordinate 132,759,733 of CM035117.1, read as the reverse complement.
TTTGGCCTGTAGAGCAAAGATGAATGATTACCTGATGAATATCTTTAGCCTGTAGTGCAAAGATGACAGGTGTTGAGATGAATATGACCACTGATGATACAAATGAATATCTTTGGCCTGTAGTGCAAAGATGAATATTTGATTCGAGATGTATATTGATTGATGTTACAGGGATAAAATATTGATGATGGACTTTTAAATCATAGAAGATAGTAGACTTGATTCTCTGCTTAACTCTTCTAATGAATTGTTATTTCCGCTGCAAATATTGATCTAAGATTGGTTGTCCATTATATTTTATCTGATTTATTGCAGGCTAACGATAATTTATTTTCCATTATCTTAGTCATAATATTCTTTACTGAGCTAGTTGAGCTCACCCTTTTCATCTGTTGTCCTCTTCAGGAAATGAGAATGTTGCGGGAACTAGTCGGGGGACAGAGTGATGGTCCGAGTTAGAGCAGTTGTAGCCCTCACTATTTTTGATAAATAGTGTGATAATAATTGTAATGAGGACTTAGTTTGAATCTTAATATTTTCTACATATTTGTATTGACACTCACAGTTGTGTGGTCGTATTTTGCACGACCGTATGATATAAAGTTTGTATTTGAATTCTGTACCATGTATTTGGCGGCTCATAATGGGTTGGGTTGAATGGACCTATTCTGGGGGCGTCACATAAAACCTTACCAGATATTTATTAAGTTAATATCTCGATTAAACTTTACTTATAAGCTTTATTATAATTTTAGATAATTTAATTATCACTTATAATAATTTTCAAAAGCTTATAATAATTTTTAAGTATTTAATTATCCAATATAATGATTTTTAAATCATTAATTTTATACTTAAATAATTATTAATTATTTAGTATAACTGTTAAAACCTTAGTATTATTTTTAAGTAATTTATAATCATTTAATATGATTTTTAGAATATTTAAATCATTTTTAAATAATTACTTATTATTTATAAATAATTTATTTAATTACTTTATTAATTAATTTATTTATTAATTATAAAAATATTTATGGAATTTATGTCAAAAATATTAAAAGTTAATTACTATAACTTAAAATAATTTTTAAAACTTAATTTATAATTATTTAATAATTATTTCTATTTATTTTAATTTATTTAGTTAATTTTAATTAATTTTAACTCTGTTCGTCGCTATAGGTCTTAGGCGACAGGAAGCGTAGCTCTAGCTGTTCTTCAGCCTGAAGAACAGCCTTGGTCAAGGTCGAGTAGTCACTTTGACCAAGCTTGTTCTTTAAGCTTGTTATGATTATGGGTTTCTAAGTGTTTCAATGGTGTAGTATTTATGTAATACTACAGCATGATACTAAGTTTGGACTCTAATCATACCATATCAGAAAGTTATTAAGGCTCAAAGTAGCTATCAGAGCTGTTCTTGGGTTTCTGGGTAACCTAGAACAGTTGTCAACGTCCGTCAACGACCTTGTGGTTCTAATATCTTCAATTCTATGTATTAGATGTGTGTTTTGATTGTTGCAGTGTGTAGTTTATATGTCATAGTACAACGAGATAACAGTGGCTTGGACCGAGTAACATCCTAAAGTAAGGATCTAAGCCGGTCAAAGTACTATCAGAAGTTATTCTTCGTGTTCTTCATTTTCTGGGTTTTTCAGAAAGTGAAACCGTGAACGGTCAACGGGTTATGACCATTAATTCTAGTCATCCTATGTATTTATCATGTGTTAAAGTGTATCATACTTGTAGTATACATGTAAGGGTATAATAACATAATACATAGCTAGTTTAACAGCATACAGAGAGAAAGACACAAGTCGGTCAAACTGCCTTGCGTAACTGTTCTTGAGATTTCTGGGTAACCCGAAAATCAGAACTTCGCGATCGGTCAACGACCTTTGACCACTTATATCTTTCATTATGTTAATCCAATGAACTTTATTCTTGTTCTAACTTACTAAGATTATGTAATACTACAACTAGCATACAATTAATAGACTTAAACATTAACACATGAAGATCTACGGGCTCTGACATTAGGCTGTCAGGCATGTTTTAACAAAAAATTTAGATTGCTTAAAACGCCTTTTTGATGCATCTAGATGTTATGGAAACATGGTCTATCAACCCAGATCACTTACTAACATGTTATTACACATAATTAAACAACAAATCTAACAAAGCATCAAAGATCTAAAGTACAATTAGGGTTTATACCTTTCTTGAGCAAAATTTGATATCTAAGCTTTGATTCTGATCTTGCTATTGCTAAGGCTTCTTATGGCAAGTAGTATAAGTGTTTAGGTTGAGAGAATTCGTGAGTTTGGCCAGCAATGAGGCTGTTATTTATAGAATTGGTAAGTTAGGATTTTTAGGTCATTTTTCCATTCTTGCCTCCAAAAATATCCTTGCTTGTGACCTTGTGCTTCTATGACAAGCTGTTTAGTGGCCAGATGAGATAGGATTTCATTGTGTGGTGGTGGCACATTCTTGTGAGCAACTTTAATTTGATTAGTAAGCTAATCTTGCCCTAATCCTCCTTAATTGTGATTTAGTGTTTTGACTTTTGTGTCTAGGATAACTTAATGAAGTTATTAACACCTAATTTAAGTTTAGTTAACATAATTAGAGTTTAAAATAACCTAATTAGGGTTAGTACTTCTTAATTAGGGTTAGGATTTGAATTTAGGGTTAGGATTTTGAAATTAGGGTTAGAGTTTCCTAATTTAGCATTAGGGTTTCCTAATTTAGGGTTTGTCGCAATATCTAGACGAAGCACGACAAAGCGCTTTGTCAGTGTAAGCACGACAAAGAAGCTTGATAAAATAATATACCGAAAAGCCCAAATACGAAATAAAAATTTTAAGCATGAAGTTTTTCGGAGAAAAATAATTTTTACTGAAGTCTTCAATAGAGTATATAATAACACAATACACATTCAGAACGGAGAGATTTTATTGATAAACGAAGAATTTACATAACTGAGTCTTATTAGGGTTTTGGGATTTCACAAAATTTATTGTGGTAATTACTAATTATATTATAAATATATATCTAGGTTGTCAAACTTCATAGAAAACAGTATCCAGACGCTTGCTAATTGGGGTAAGGGATATTATTTTCTTTCATACTCCATATTATGGTAAAAAATTATTATTTGTTTCGATAACTTTTTCATTAAACAGTGAAAAGTCCTAAACTATTTAGAACTTTTCTAATAGTTTGCGCTTCATCTAATATCTTTTCACAATAATCTTCTTATTGAACTTTGCATGTGCTTCATCTAATATCTTTTCACTTGAATATTCCTATTTCGTTTTACACGTGATAGTTGAATTGTGAATCTTATTTATCCTATTCTTGAACTCTAATCGAATTTCTGGATCATTATTGAACTCTCGATAAATTAAATGTCAAATCTCGGACGTTGATTCTTTTATCTTATTATTCTTACAACTTCTATTCATTCTTTATATCACTGTTATTTATACTAATCATTAATGTTGTGTTTAGATTAAAGGAATGGAATGGAGATTGGAATAATTCATTCCATTCTAGTTGGAATGAGTTATTCCATACTCTCCCTCCCCCAACACCCTCATGACTCAATGATAAAAAAGAAACTACTCACAAGGCTTTGGACATGAAATCTTGGGCAAGAATATTAAATTTCAGTCAAAATAGCAAAAAAAAAAGGATGGTTCAATTCATTCCAATCGTAACCAAACATAAATTTTTTTTTCCATAGGAATGAGTCATTCCATTCCTACCTTTATTCCTTCAATCCAAACGCAGTATAAAGAATCAAGTTATGGTGAATGTCCTTGGCCTGGGTGCAAAGACGATATGATTGTTGACTGTCTTTAGTCGGTATGGCAAGGACACGTGGTGAAATTTATCTTTGGCCCGTAGTGAAAAGATGAATTGTTGATTGGCATGATCATGACCATTGGTGTTGCAAATAAATATCTTTGGCGCGTAGTGGAAAGATGAGCTGTTGATTTGCAGGAACTATAGATTGGTGTTACAGAAATAAAATATTGATGATGAACTTTTAAAGATAGTAAACATTATGGTTTATTTGACTCTTCTAATGATTTGCTTGATCCGCTGCAGTTATTGTTGAAAACTTGCATTATCTTTAAATCTCTGATTATCACTGTTGAAGGCTAAAGATAACTTATTCTTCATTATCTTAGTTATATTATTCTTTACTAGGCTATTTGAGCTCACCCTTTTCCTTTTTGTTCCATTGTTCTTCTCAGGAAATGAGAGTGTCGCTGGGACTAGTCGGGGAGTGGAGTGATGGTTCGAAATTGTAGAAGTATCTCAATACATTAGAAAATAGTGTGGAAACAATTGTATTGAGAATTTAAGTTGAGTGTGGCTATTGTCTTACCAGATACGGCACAATATTTGTATTGAAACTCATAGTATTTGTGTTGTCGTATTTTGCACAACAGTTTAATAGTTAAATAGAAAAATTTATATTTGAATTCTGTAGTATGTATTTTGGCTTCTCAAAATGGGTTGTGTGGACTTATTTTGGGGGCATCACAAACGACAACTCCCAATTATGCTAATTAAGCATGTATTACTAGTGTCAATAGCGACATAGGGAGAAATAAGAGACCTGATATCACTGCTACTACTAGCGATATTACTTGATCATTGCTACTGGCAGTAGCGTTATTATGTAAGTAGGCCATACACATAAAGATTGAAGACAATGAGACAAAGAAACAAATTGAATGGACTTCAACGCCAAAAAAAGAAAGGAGCCGTAATTGAAAGTCCCTTTTCCTCTCCCACAACAAATTGAATTTAAGTTAATAGCGTCATTTAGAATGGCGATATAGAGTTGTGCTAATTAAACGCTTAATTACGCTAATTAAGCATGTATCGTTAGTACCAACAACGATATAAGAGAGAAATTAAGGGACCTAATATCGCTGCTACTAATAGTGATATTACTTTATTATTGCTAATGGCAATAACGTTATTACAAAAGTAGGTCATACACAAAAAAATTTAAGACAATGAGGTAAAGAAAGAAATTGAACGGACTACAGCGCTAAAACAAGAATGGAGCCAACAAACTCATTACCAACAATTCACATCCTTTTTCCCTTTTCCTTATTTTTTTCATTTTTTTTATGTGCGATCAAAAGTGAGAATATAGGAGTAGAAACCTAACAAATTCAATTGAATTTTGTAATATCTCATACGCTTTAAAAATAAAATTTAAAGTCACTCTTCGAGCTCATTTCAGTGAGCCATAATTTACAGATAATTCATAAATATTTTTTGTTTATTTTATTTTTCTTAATTTTGAAGCTTTTTTTTAAAAAAAAGAAATTTAAGATCTTTGGCAGCTCCACAAAGGGTGGGGATAGCCATGGGCCAAGGCCCTAGGTTCATATATATTTTCTTTTTTAATTTTTGACTGAATTTAAACACATACACTTATTTGGTCACTGTCGACGTTGGAAAATTTAAGAAATACCGCGGGTCGGTTTATAACCCGAGTTTCCTCAAATAGATCTTCCTAAGTTATCTCTACCCTTATTCTTTTTATTGCAAAAAAAGGTTTTGAAGGATTTTTTAAGGAAAGGGGCCAACATGTATATATGTCGACGATTTGATTTAAACAGAGTCGCCAGTTGGTAGTTTTGAAAATGGTTGTACCAACTCAACTGAATTTGATTTGAAAAGAGGCCCAATTGCTGGATACTGTCGAAACTTGATCTTTGAAGTCGGAGTTTTGAGTTCGGGGGATTGGTTAAGTGTGGGGAAGGTGTTAGGCACCCCACGACTCCCGTGTAAACACGGTACCACAATCTTTTTAATATTTCCCTTAAAACTGGAATGCGTGAGTGAATGCTATTTTAAAATTGGGCCTTTGGATTGATTGAAAGCTTTGACAGGCTTCGTTGAGCCTATATACGAAGGGTTTGATTTGATTTGAAAATCAGTCTTTGATTTGATTTGTAAAAAAACATCATTTAATTTAATTTGCAAAAGCTTTTGAATTGAATTGACAATGATGTTTTGAAAGCTGGTTTTATCAAACCCTTACGCTAACATAGGAATTGAAGCATATCGTTACTCTCAATTTTATGTTTATAGCCTTAAGGCTGCATGCAAGCGATGATTTTTCGGGCTGCGAAGCATCCTCGACCACAGAAATATAAAGTGTCGGTCTCCTCATGGGTATGAAAACCATCGGAGGGACGCTGACACGACAATCCATATTTTCACTATGTTGAGACCTTAAATACGGATAACCGTTTTAAGGTCTGTGCATGTACATTTTACAAAAAAACTGGCAGGGTACATCTGTAAATTAGAGTTTGTCCATCGTGGGAATCAGATTCTGATCAGTTTGATCATGAATCCCACGATTCCTAGCCTCACATATGAGTGGCTAGAAAACCTGCACAGTTCGAATTTGTATAGAAACAGATAAATATCCCAAATAGCCAGAACCAAGGATTCATTCAATAAATCCCGGTCCGCGCGGCCGAAGCGTCTCGTTCCCACTAGATAGCGATCTAAGGGGCGCGAGGTTGCTTTTGAAGTTGAAACTATAAAAATAACTAGATTTAAAGAAATCTCAGCCATTATAGCTTCTAAGTTCTATCGAGACCTGTTTAAACTGTTGAAGAAGTGGCGAGATTTGGATAAATTTAGTTCGCCTGCAGAAATGTCAGTGCAAATTCATATACAAATGAATGTTAAATGCAATAGTTGAATAAATTGAGCAAAGCACTATATATAGTTAGATATATATAAAAGCTATAAAGGGCGATGGGTTTTCACTCGCAAGCCCAGACTAGAATTGAAATATATATATATATATATATATATATATATATATAAACTGTAAATAGCCACGAAATAATCCAGGCTATGATAGAAATAAAATATATATATATATATATATATATATATATATATATATATATATATATAAACAGTAAAAAGGGCGATGGGTTTTCACGCCTGTGCTCGTATTGGAATTGAAATTGACAGAAAAATAGTCACCTAGTGACTGGGGAGAGCACCTAGTATGGGGAAGTGTGCAAAAGTAGTAAAATGGCCACGAAATAGTCCAAGCCGACTAAAAATATATATATATTGACAGAAATGTAGTCAACCAGGACTGATATGTGTACCAGTGATGGTGAATGTCGCTTATATATGTGTAAATATATATAAAATCGATAAACTACCTCGAATTTGACATTCGGGCTTGACAGAATTGAAATGTTAATACATTTGCAGTTAAATATATATAAAAGAGGGCCAAACCCGGACTAGGAAGATAACCCAGTCCGGCGAAGTTGCCGGAATGTGCGTGCTAGTGCATTGAAGCTACTGGAGCTGACGGATGGTCAATCCGAGTTGTAGAAATGTTGAAAATAGAGTTTATGTACAAAAATGTATCAATTTTTGATGAAAACAGCCACGGAACAAAGTTCCGGGCATGTTTAGAAGATGAAACTTTGTGTGCAAGTGTAAAGCAGTGCAAAGTAATAGTATTGACTTGCTAATCGTAAAAATACTTACAATGGGCTGCACTACGGGCTTTTTGCCTAATCGTAGGCTCTAAACGTCCAAATCTACCGGTGGTTTTTGATATGTGGTAGTATATGGGTATATCTACGTGTTGGAGTGAAAATATTTGGGTTTGGAAGAGGTGTAAAAGTCGAAAAATCAAACTGGCAGGGCTTCGCTGCGTTTCTAAATTATCTTGAAATGAACGTGAGGCACGTTTATTTATAGGCCAGGGAGCCTCCACTCTACCTGCGGTAGCCGTAGGCAGAGCTGCGGCTCCCCTAGGTGGGGCCCAAGTGCCTGGCTTGGTCAACTCGAAGTATGTGCACTCCGAGCAATGCGATGTCCGGTCAAAAACTTTTTAACTTTTGATCGGAGCGTCCGTTTGAGGCGCGCGATACCTTTCTAGAAAGCTCTCGCAGAGAATGTGGCAATGATATGGGAAAAAACATTTTTCGAGTCCAGGAAGACGGGTTTATAACTAGGTCTTAGATTCTCCGCAATTTGTTCATTGAGCTGTCTTGGGTAGTTGCCACTCGGGATCGTCGTTAGGGTTCATTCTAACTTTGGCGGCATCGATTTGGCTTGAGTTTGACCAAGTTGGTTGAGATTTGATGAAATGACCGTTGTACCCCTCCCGGGGCTGCCTGTAGTGTTGGCATAGTCACTGGTTGACTTCCGGGAGCTGATTCCAAGACTTGGATCCCAGTCGAGTCTTTTGATCTCAGGGTTATCTCTGAGGCTACCGTGGTAGTTCCAGGTTTTGCTCTAGAGTTGTTGTGATGCTTCAGGTTGATGTCTGAAGTTGACCTGACGTTCCGAGTTAAGATCGGGGATAACCTGCACTTCCCGGGTTGAGACCGGGGTTGAGTTTGACTTCCCGGGTTGCTGCCAGGGATGAACTATATTTCCCGAATTGAGACCGGAGATGGCTTGACATGTCCTCGGTTGATGTCAAGGTTACCTTGACTTCCCCGATTGAGACCAGGGTTGATCTTGACTTCCCGGGTTGAGCTTGATGATCCGATTGACTGTCAAAACTTGATTGATGGTCCGATTGACTGTCGGAACTTGATTAATGGTCCGATTGACTGTCGAAACTTGATTGATGGTCCGATTGACTGTCGAAACTTGATTAATGGTCCGATTGACTGTCGGAACTCAATTGATGGTCCGATTGACTGTCGGAACTTGATTGATGGTCCGATTGACTGTCGGAACTTGATTGATGGTCCGATTGACTGTCGGAGCTTGATTGATGGTCCGATTGACTTTCAAAACTTGATTGATGGTCCGATTGACTGTAGGAGCTTGATTGATGGTCTGATTGACTGTCGAAACTTGATTGATGATCCGATTGACTGTCGGAGCTTGATTGATGGTCCGATTGACTGTCGGAGCTTGATTGATGGTCCGATTGACTGTCGAAACTTGATTGATGGTTTGATTGACTGTCAGAACTTGATTGATGGTCTGATTGACTGTCGGAGCTTGATTGATGGTCCGATTGAATATCGAAACTTGATTACCGATATTGGGCATCAGATTTAGGTTAAAGGACCGGCGTTGGTGGCCGGATTTGGATTGATTGTCGGTTTTGCCCTCCTACCGGGTTAGTATTGGGGCAAGGAAAATTTTGAGTGGCTACAGATGCCCCTCTTTATCATGTCCATGTAATGTGGTGGAATGGACAGGATAAAGGTTAGTAGACACTAGAAATAAAGAGTGCCAGAGCTATTTTGAAGCTGGGCATCTTGGAGTAGAATGGGGCTGCTTTTGGCTGTGTGCGTTATCACTTTGCTGGGGATGACGCTATCCGGTATAGCCATTAATGGTATTAAGAAGTTATCACGAGCCAATTTTGTCATTCTCGGCGGTGGATGACATCATTCACGATAATTTGTTTGACTCTGATGAGTTTGTTGAAGATGATTTATCACAGATTTTCCCGTCTTGACCTGCTGGGGATGATGTCCTCTGCAATAACTTCATAGATTCTGAGGGGGTGAGCTATCACAGATTTTCCCGTCTTGATCTGCCAGGGATGACGTCCTCTACGATAGCTTTGTAGGTATTAAGGAAGTGGCCAGGATTGATACTACCTCAATTATCTTCTTTGAGGATGTGTATAATAGATTCCATCATCTGTCCTTTGTGAAGATGGATTATTATATGACTCTCAACCGTAGATCGTCTCCCGACATCTCATGGGACTAGTCTGAAGGTTGAAATTGACTTCGGTCGGCACCCGAACTTCGCTGGGGTTGCGCCAACGGCGGAGTTGTCATCGGTCAGTACCCGATGCTTCGCTGGACTGGAACCAACGGCTGAGTTATCACTGGTCAGTACCCAATGCTTCGCTGGACTGGAACCAACGGCTGAGTTTTCACCGGTCAGTACCCGATGCTTCGCGAGACTGGAACCAATGGCTGAGTTGTCACCGGTCAGTACCCGATGCTTCGCTGGACTTGAACCAACGGCTGAGTGTCACCGGTCAGTACCCGATGCTTCGCTGGACTGGAACCAATGGCTGGATTATCATCGGTCAATACCCGATGCTTCGCTGGGGTTGAGCCAATGGCTGAAACTGCTTCAGTTGGAACACGAACTTTGCTGGGGCTGAGCCAACGGCTGAAACTGCTTCGGTCAGAACCCGAACTTCGCTGGGGCTGAGCCAACGGCTGAAACTACTTCGGTTAGAACCCAAACTTTGCTGGGGCTGAGCCAACGACTGAAACTGCTTCGGTCAGAACCCGAACTTCGCTGGGGCTGAGCCAACGGCTGAAAATGCTTTGGTCGGAACCCGAACTTCGCTGGGGCTGAGCCAACGGCTGAAACTGCTTCAGTCGAAACTCGAACTTTGCTAGGGCTGAGCCAACGACTGAAACTGCTTCGGTCAGAACTCGAACTTCGCTGGGGCTGAGCCAACGGCTAAAACTGCTTCGGTCAGAACCCGAACTTTGCTGGGGCTGAGCCAACGACTGAAACTGCTTCGGTCAGAACCCAAACTTCGCTGGGGCTGAGCCAACGGCTGAAACTGCTTCGGTCAGAACCCGAACTTCGCTGGGGCTGAGCCAATGGCTGAAACTCCTTTGCTCAGAACCCAAACTTCGCTGGGGTCATTGAGCCAACGGCTAAAACTGCTTTGGAAATGGCAGTTTTTGGAGTTTTGCATAATTTTTGCGCAGTTCTTTCACAGTTTGATTTGTTGATCCTTGGACATGGCTCCAAGATGAATGTCAAAGGTCTCTGTAGAGTTTCCCTCTTCATCAGGATTACACTGCGTCAACACAGGATTTCAGGACAAATCGCTCAATCGCGTAGCGATTTCTCTTCAGATTTGATTCGGCGGCCCGTTTAAACTCCGTTTCGACTCAAACTGAACAGGGCCTGGGGTAGGTGGGACCCACCTGGGATGCCGTAGGTGGAGGTGCGGCCACCTAGGCTACTTAATGTGCTGCGGGATTTTAATTTTGCAAGTTTCCCGTTTAAGCAGCGAAAGGATTTTCGATCTTCTTTTTCAGATCTATGGAGTTCTGGCAGTCGAATTCTGAATCCGTCAGTTCCTATACTATCAGCGCGGCGCAGTTTTTGACCGTTAAAAGCATGTGAACCGCCTAGGGTGCTTTTAAACGTAATGTATGAAAAATGTATGTCTATATGACCTGTGAAAAATTTTCTGTCTACATATGTATGCATATTTTACTATAATGCACGTTTGAATGTAAAAAAATTCAGGTTCTGAGAAAATACTATTTTGAGCTTTTTGGTCAGTCTAATCATCCTTTTTAAGGCCTAGCGAGCCTGGACTTTCAACTAAAAATGCTTATAGTATTTTGGAGACTATATGAGGCTCGTTTTTGATTTTTTTGGATATATATGAATTGTTTCTATTTTTTGGGTAGGTGTGCTACTGAATGGCCACCTAAGCATGCCTGTGTACATGTGGACAGTCCATTTTACAAAGGAGACTGGCAAAAAATTTCCAAAATCTTAGGTTTTGAAAAGCATGCCTTTTTGACTCTATGGGGAGTTTTTTTACTGACCCAATGCAGGTTTTGAGCTTCTAGGATTTTGAAAACATGCGATTTTGACTATATGGGGTATTTTTAATGGACCCATGCATATTTTAGGACTTAGATACTTATGCAGGATTGATTGATTAATAAGCCACAGGTTTTAGGCTTACCACACCCTGTCTGAGGTGATTTCGAGTACTGGTGTATGCAATGGATCGCGATAGACCCGGTAGCTCTACCGGGGTTTCATCAGGTGTTAGACCGAGGAGGGCTTCTGCCGTCCCACAGGCCCGTCCAGCTAGGACGCCTCGTAAATTGGTAGAGAGTAGGATACGTCCAGCACAGGACGAGCAACCCATTGACATTGATGACGAGGAGGCTGCTTTTGTTGCTCCTATTCCAGCTCAGGTTCCACGTGCGGAGGTCCCGGGCATTGCTGTGTAGACACAGGAGTTGCTGGGTGACTTGAGTCACCATCCTTCGAGATATCTTCAGGCCAACGAGGTGACTTGAAGTCTTTCTTCCCTCTGGATTCTTTTCCCATCTTCTGGTCATTCTCGGGGCACAGGTTTTTAACATGGGTTGGTTTTTTATGCAGGTCCCTGGCTTGACACAGCCTCGAGGGAACTGGTTTAGTGTGCACTCCCTCTATCAAACTCTGCACGAGGATTACAGGGAGATCGTGGATGGCTGGGGATTTCAGGCCTTCTTCACGATCCTGCCCCTCCATTGCCCTTGGGGGTATATGAGGGCTTTGTCTGAGCGCTGGTTTCACCAGGCTCAGTCCCTTCATCTGCTTAATTGCGAGGTGATGATGACTCCTATGAACTGGAGATTTATCACCGGCATTGAGTTTGAGGGTGAGACAGTGCCTGTCATCTCTGACATTTCGCCCACTACAGTTAGATCCTTGTTGGGAGTCACTCAGTCGACATTCAAGGGTCGGGCAGTCCGATCTAGACCCTTGAGTATAGATGCCCAGGACGGGACTTTGCAGTTGCCTCCGCCTGATGATCGGAGGGCTAGAGATTGCATTCTGAGGTGATTTTTTTTGTTGATCATCAAGGATTATTTTATGGCGGACAACTCATCGACGGTGTCCTTTGCTTTGATCAGTGCCACTCAGCATGTAGAGCGATTCAGTGACTTTGATTGGGGCTCCTATACTTTTGCCTATTTTCTCTGGGGCATGCGCCTTCTTTCAGAGGGTGTGATGGAGGCTTGGTTAGGATTCCATCAATTTTTACTGGTGAGTACATCTTTCTGTACCTTTTTGATTTTTGCACTTATTTTTGGCATGCTTGGTCACTAAGGACTTTTGATATTTACATGGATAGCTTTGTGCATTTGAGAGGCTTCCTTGCCTACGGCCCGTTTCAGCATTAGGTCTGGAGACCTATCCATGTGGAGGGAGATGTCATCACTCCATTTTAACGGAGGTCCCTATTGCTGAGGGATTCACTCATGCCCATCTGCAGTTGGAGCTTTTGCTGAGAAGGATGGTCTCAGGACCGCTTTGGATATTGGATTGATTGAGCGGGAGGAGCTTTGCTCTGCTTTAGATACGGCCATTGTGGAGCGAGACGAGGTTCGCTCAGCCAGAGATGCAGCATATGTTGAGATTGAGGAGACTTTGATTTCTTGGGATTCAGCTTCTGCAGAGAGGGATGAGGCTATCGCTTCCCGTGATTTCCACATTGCTGATAGTACTGCTCTTTGATCTTATACCCATGGTTTGGTTACCAAGATGAGTGCTTACATTGATGACCACAGTGCCACCCTGCAGATGACTGTAGATGTCCTTAGCCGTATGGAGGCTGAGTGGAATATTCTTACAGATGCTCCTCCATCTTCAGAGAGAGATGTCATGCTGATATTGCGACTCGCTTGTCCTTGGGTCCATAGACTAGCTTTATTTTTCTTGCACAGACTAGATCAGCCATTTTTGTCATGTACAGGGCACTATGTATATAAAGCAGTTTATATATCAGAGAAATATATTTTTGAGATACTTCCCTGCTTAGATATATATTGTCATTGTTGAGTGATTACCACTTTCGTCATGACTCGTAGTTGTTGATGCATTTTGAGCTTCTCCTTGATGGACTGACAGTTGAGGTGTCAAGGGAGTTCCTCAAATGGGTCTGGTAGCCAGACAGCTGGACAATATTTTAGTTTTTATTTGTCTTCGATGTCTTGGAACTGATCTTCCATTTTTTTGTTTTTTCTTGAGGGTCAAACAGCGCCGTAGAGGGCAGCTGCCTACGTACTCCCGGGTTGAGGGAGATCAGGTCATTCGTAGTTCTGGTTGTTTAATTGAAGAGGCTTAAAAAGAGTTTATCTGGGGTTTGAATTTGGTTCGATGAGCTTTGGAATTTGATGCTAGAATTTGCAAGTTCTTTGGATTTTTTCTTGATTTGACCTCTCCATAGATGGTTGCCTACGTACTCCCGGGCTGAAGGAGATCAGGTCATTCGTAGTTCCGGTTTTTCTAGTGAAAAGCCGAACCTAATTTGATTTGTAGGACCCAGATGTGGGCATGTATGTGCTTCAGACGTAGTACTTTTTCACGGTATCTGAATTAATGAGTTAGGGAAATTCGTTCCCGTCCATTTCTTGTAGCCTGATGGCTCCCCCTGTCAGCACTTCCTTGACAATGAAAGGCCTTCCCAGTTTGGGGTAAATTTTCCTTTGGCTTCATCCTGATTGGCCAGGACTTTCTTTAGCACCAAATCATTTTCTTTGAATTGTCAAACTCGGACTTTCTTGTTGTAGGACCTGGCGATCCTTTGCTGGTATAACCGTCCTTGGAAAATGGTTGTGGCCCTTTTTCGTCTATCAGGGACAGTTGATGATATCGGTCTTGCAACAATTGATCTTCGTCTATCTGAGCATCTATTAATACTGGTAAAGACTCCATCTCTACTTCTATGGGGAGGATTGCTTTCATGCTATAGACCAGTGAATAGGGGGTAGCCCCAGTAGAGGTGCGCATTGACGTCTTGTAGGCTAACAGGGTGAGAGGTAATAGGTCAGGCCAGTCCTTGTGATTGGCGGATATTTTTTGCATGATCTTCTTGATGTTTTTGTTGGCCGCTTCGACAGCACCGTTCATCTTGGGCCGATAGATGACGGAGTTGAGATGCTTGATGTGGAACTTGCCGCACAGTTCTACCATCATTTGATTGTTCAGGATTTTGACGTTATCTGATACGATCACCTCCGGTTGTCCATATCAACAGACGACATTATTTCTGATAAAACTGATGATGACCTCTTTTGTGACTTTAGGAAAAGAGGCTGCTTCAACCCATTTGGTGAAGTAGTCAATCATGGTGAAGATGAACCGATGACCGTTATTGGCTTTGGGTTCGACTGGACCTATCACGTCCATTCCCCACATAGAAAAAGGCCATGGTGCACTCATGTTGTGCATCTTATTAAGAGGGGCGTGGATGGCATTTCCATGTGTTTGGCATTAAAAGCATCTCCTGACGTGATCATCACAATCAGCTCTGAGAGAGATCCAGTAATGTCTTGTTCTAATTATCTTCTTGGCCAGTAGATGGCCGCTCATGTGTGGACCACAGACTCCGCCATGGACTTCATCCCTTAGTCTTTGGGCTTGCTCCTTATCGAGGCATCTTAACAGGGCTATTCCAGCATCCCTTTTATAAAGTGCATCTCCGCTCAGATAGAACTTCATAGCCATTCTGAGAATCCGTTTCTGCTCTGATTGGCTTGCACCAGCGAGTGTAGATCCATTACGGAGATATTCCTTGATGTCTTGAAACCAAGGTTGCTTGACAGGAGGTATTTCGTCTGATACTTCTCCGATGTAATTCTCGTACGTTGGGGCTTTTTGATTTATGAACTGGATGTTAGGAAACCCGCTCCTGTTGGATATACGGATCAATGAAGCTAACGTTGCCAGTGCATCGACAAAGTCATTTTGACCCCAAGGAATGTTGACGAAGGTTATTGCTTCGAACTCCTGGGCCATTTTGAGGACCTGCTGATGATATGACAGTAGATGCAGTTCTTTTGTGAGATACTTGTTGATGGTTTGTCTAATGACCAACTCGGAATCTCCAAAGACCAATAAGTGTTTGATACCTATGGATTGGGCTAGTTTTAACCCCAGTATACAGCCTTCGTACTCGGCCGTGTTGTTGGTGTTGCCAAATTAAAGTTTGGTAGCCACAGGATATTGATCACCTGTAACAGAGATAAGGACTGCCCCAGCTCCGGAACCTTCCATGTTTACCGCTCCATCGAAATACATTTTCCATGGTTGGACTGTATTCTCTGACTGGAGTTGTTGACTTGATATAATCCCATCATCTGGGAAATATGTCTCTAGGGGCTCGAACCCTCCTGAAAGTGCTTCTGCTAATTGATCTGCAATGCCTTGGCCTTTGATAGACTTCTGAGTCACGTAGACAATGTCGAACTGCTGTAAAATCAACTATCATTTAGACAGCAGGCAATTTAACATTGGTTTGTTGAAGATGTACTTGAGTGGATCCATGCGGGATATGCGATACGTCGTATGCCCATGCAAGTAGTGTTGCAACCTCATGGCGGCCCATGCTAATGCACAGAGTGTATTTTTGTTCCCCGCTACTGAATCTCTTGCTGATGTAGTAGATAGCTATTTCTTTGCTACTATCATCCTTCTGTCCTAGCATACATCCCATGGCATTGGCATTGACAAATAGGTACATGAATAAGGGAACTCCATCCCTTGGAGGTACCAAAACAGGTGCTTCGACAAGCTACTTTTTAATGGCAAGGAAGGCTTGTTGACAATCCTCATTCCATTTGATGGTGGAATTCTTCCTTAACAGCTTGAAGATGGGCTCACAGGTTGCTGTGAGCTGGGAAATGAACAGACTTATGAAGTTGATCCTTCCCAGGAATTGTAACGACCATGAATTTTAAACTCCTTATTAATTAAATATGTGATTTAATTTTAACGAGTTAGTTTTGTGAGTTTATTTAAACCTTATGTGGTTATGTGAATTTATTGAAATGAGTAAAGGGAGTCACTAATAGTTTATTTAAATTAGTGGACTAACCCTAAGACCTTAATATCAGAGAATTGATAAGGTTGTTAATAATTAAATATTCAATTTATTTGAATATAGTAGCCGGATTTGAACATATTGATTAATTGCAATTATGAGTAATTAACTGATAATGTGTTGATTAATAATTATTATGCATAAATAATAATTAATGAATACGAGATTAATACATATAATAATATCATATTTAATTGATTTATTGTTTTATACAAGCATGCGATATTAAACCTTTAATATATGGTAGTTACTTTTATATTGTATATAATACAATGTGACCTTTGATGTGGCTATATATTATTGTATAGACTACATAGTGAGATTAATAACATTATGTGAGTTACATGTTATGTGTGGGTAAAATTTGATGAATACCTTATTACCTTCTATTAATATCAATAACATTATTAATTGATATTGCTTTTAATAAGTTATTATAATTATTATAATAACAGTTATAATGGTAAGTAATAATAATGCCTAATTGAACTATATTTGGTATTAAGGAAAATATACATGAATTATATGTTGGTGTATATGTACCTATGTGATACATGATATTATTGATTTCTTATTTGGAGTACCATTGGGACTTAAATGTATTTAGAATGAATACATATAGCCTAAGTATATACTATGTGTATATTTATTATATGATCTTAGTGTTGTATTACACTTTGCAAATTGCTGAGAATTCCTTGTCCCATATATGTGCCCATCTCATTCTTCCCACGTGAAGAGCTAGCTAGCAACCCTATAACTTTTCTCAATTTCAGCAAAAATAGCCAATGATTTCAAGGGGAGTGGGCAACACAGTGTTTCTCAACTACTATTCATTAACCAATACACAATCATGTAATCCTTTGTGTTGATTTGGTGAGCAAAATCAAGAACCGTGTATTCATTTTCCTCTATAAGAGTTCTTCTCCTTCTCAATTTCAATTGCTGAGATTTTTCTCTAAGTATAGAATTGAGCTTGTATTCTGAGATTTCAATTGAGTTGAGGGAGAGAAATATTACAGCTAGTGCATTCCATAGCAGAGGTATAATCACTACCATTCTTGTTCTTCATTTTTTGTAAACTTCTAAGTTCCTAATTCTTGATTTGTTCATGGATTGAGTAATTAATGGATTGGGATATGTTGTTAAGTGTTATATGAAGTTATAATCATGTTAGAATTGTATTATATCATGCTTAGATTGATTTTCGTATAAAAAATTTCTGAGTTGGGCTAGGAACTGCCGAAACTACACAGCTTCTGGACTGGCCGCCAGCCTGCGCAGCTGCCCCAGTATTGCACTGGCTAGCGGCGCAGCTGCGCCAGAACCTGTTCTTGATTTTGATTTCTGTTTTGTTTTCTGTCCATGCTATCTTTATAGTACCCTTTGGCCAAGCATGTAAACTGATGTTAAACCATGTTATAACTTTCTTTGTATTACGTATATTTCATGGCCATGTTAGCATGTTTTATGAAAGGAAAGCTTATGGTTTTGGAAATGAAATTTATAATTTCGATTGTGAACTTAGACACGTAAGTAGCATATACGTATTCTGATTTTTAGAACATGACCGTGTGGTTTATATTGACATGAAATGTGCGTTTAAAGTGTTGAACACACTAGCATTGCAAGATTTCAACGATTTCAAAGAAAGAAACTTAAGATTTTTGAACACGAACTTGACCAAGGTTAACATCTTTTAGAATCTGGCCATATGAGAATGTTTATGTGGTTTAAATATGTGTTTCTAATGCATATGAAATATATATCGAGATACCTTGCATGTACTAGGATGCCTTTGTTGACTTAGTGTGATTTTCAATGAAAAGCTTAGAACGTGAAAGATTATATCATCGATCACCATGTGGATTATGTATTGATCATGCAAGCATGTATATTAGAGTTCATTATTCCTATAGACGTATTAACATGGACCTCATTTGGTTAAAACATGAATATCACCTATGCACACGTATTCTAGAAATGAAATTCTAAGGCATGAACTAATGTGGGTTAAGGTATACACGAGTAGTATACACACAAGCATGACTACTTAAACGTTGTTTAGCCTCGTTATGTGGTAATATGACTATGTAGCTAATCCTTGAGATATGAAATTAATTAACTTAAGGTATGTGAATTACCGGCATGAAGACATATGATTTTGAATTGAATAGGGTGAGCATTCTAGGATTCAAACTTGAAAGTATATTCTTGAAGCATGATTACTTGAAATGCTAAATGTTCAAACCTATGTTGATGTATAAGAACTAGATATTCTATCACTATTAAATCAAGGTCAGAGTTAATTGTTTATAGACCCAGTCAAAGTGATTGACTTACGTGAATTACATGATAAATTTATATGATGATTAGATTCTTGTAAGTGTAGACTCGTATTAGTTTACACATGCTAATTGGAATACCGACTTATTAATGTTAGGTTATTTCAGCTAGATTTAATTAAAGCTAGAATTATTTGTAGCTGAGCAAACAGGCAAGTATCCGAACCCTACTTTTATTATGTTGCAAGTATTCTAACCCTTGCACTAGTTTATTCAATGGATCTTGTACGCAAGTTTCCCTAACTTACAAATTCGTATATTGTGCAAGTTTCTAAACTTCACCTTTTATTGTGCAAGTTTCATATCCTTCTCATATTGTATTGAGCAGGATTATTGTTGAAATTGAAAGTTATTCATTTAAGCTTGAACTTTATTTCCAAGCATGCTTTAAGTGGTTTAATTACTTTACAATTATTTCACATCAATCTTTTTGATGTTCGCACTTAGTGCACTTGAGTTCGTACAGTCTTGGACTTGTACATTGTTTAAAGTTCTATAATTCTTGAACTGTGTCAGATAGAGTCTGAACCCTTGTTCGGTCAGACAATTGTATAAAAAAATTTATAAAAGCTATCCAAACCAATTGATGGTAAGGATTCTTAGACTGAAAGAACACCCCTTATATATATAGGGGAGTACCCCAGGTATCTAGTATAAAGATACAAACAGCATAGTTGAATGTTATGCACATACATGGCATACGCGAGGCTGATCCCTCAAGTACTATTCTGTAGCCAGTAACCAAAGGGTCAATCAGCTATTGATTCCGTTGGAGTTTTATAGTTCAAAGTCTACTTGACTATCAGTTATTCTAAAAGCAATCATTATTCTTGCTTCCAATATTCATATTGTTGAATTCATTGTCAGATACTTTTTATTCATCATGATATATCCTTTATTATTGTATTTCAACTTGCTGAGCAAACTTGTTGCTCATTCTTGCTATATCATGACTTCTATTGTAGTTAAGCCCGAGACTTCAGGGAAGGACAAGGGTAAAGGAAAGATGTAGGAATAGTTTACAAGGAGCAGACTTTGCTTTATGATTAGTTTAATTACTGTTACGTAATATGAACCCTAATGATTATTCTAGGGTATGTTTGTATGTTGTATTAAGGTTATCGAATCTTGGGACTAGTAATACCTTTTGAATGAACGGCATACGTTTATTATATTCCGCATTTAGTTATTGTATGTTGTTTAGAGGTGGATATTTGTATTGTATCGTGACGACCGAATCGGGGTTAGAGAACTCGGATTTGGGAGTGTCACAGGAATCCTCGTATCTCCTTCTCTGTACGAGGCACAGGCATTTCAGAAATGGCTTTGATCTTGGCAGGGTCTAACTCAATGCCCCGATTGCTCACCAGGAATCCTAGCAGTTTGCCTGCTTTGAAGCCAAAAGAGCATTTAGCGGGATTTAGCTTGAGGTTGTACTTGCGCAACCTGTTGAACAGCTTCCTGAGATGGTCTATGTGATCATCCTCTCTCCGGGATTTGATGATGATGTCGTTAACATAGACTTCTATTTCTTTGTGCATCATGTCATGAAAGAGAGCCATTATGGCTCGCTGATACGTTGCTCCGGCATTGATGAGGCCGAAGGATAGACGTCAATAGCAAAAAGTTCCCCAGGGAGTGATAGAAGCTATTTTCTCTCAGTCTTCTTCAGCAACCATGATTTGATGGTAACCAGCAAAGCAGTCTACGAAGGAATACATGCCGTACTGCATAGTATTATCGATCAGGATGTGGATGAAAGGTACCGGGAAATTATCCTTGAGGCAGGCTTTGTTTAGATCCCAATAATCTACGCAAACTCGTACCTTCCCTCCTGGTTTAGGCACGGGGACTATGTTTGATAGCCATTCGGGATATGTTGATACCATGATGATCCCGGCCTAGAATTTCTTAACGATTTCTTCTTTGACTTTGAGACTCCACTCAGGTTTCAATCGCCTGAGCTTTTGTTTGATTGGTTTGAACCCTTCTTTGATGGGCATTTGATGGATGACAATGTCTATGGATAGACCGATCATGTCTTCATGCGACCATACAAATACATCCTGGTACTGTGTTAGGAGTTCGATAAGGTCAACTTTTTGAACTGAGGTGAGGTCTAAACCTATTTAGATTTCTTTGATGGTTTTGGAGGTTCCTATATTGATGGTGGAGGTTTGGTCGAGGTTTAGTTTGGGTTTATCTTCGACCCATTCCTTGATCTCCTCTGGCACCTCATAGTCATCTTCCTTCTCTTGATCAAGATCCGTCAAGTTGAAGCTCAATCTTGCATCATGGTTGGAGTTATGTTGACAGGTTGGCATCTCATCAGCAGAGACACACATATCCAATGCTTTGGTCCTGAAAACAAAAATGTTTTCATTAATAAATACAACTGCTTAAATACACATAGCATTTATAAAGCATGTCAAAAGTAACTGCTCCAGCTGTGCAATCAAAAGTAAGCAGTAAATGAAAGCATGATTAAGGGCAGATTAACTGTCTGCCCCTTTACCCTTTTCGACTGAGGCAAGGGACACTGCTCCAATTATCCAGAGTTAGATCCACATGGATAAGGAGGATGCTGGAAGTGTGCTCGTCCATTTCGTCTTGAATGATAACTGAGACATCCTTTAGGATATGGCCGAGGCTTTTCTGAGGATTATTCCTCTGTTTGCTGCTAGGAAAGTGAGCACGATCTTCATCGTCACTATATGGGAGTTCATCATTCATCCCTTCGTAGTTAATAATGACTTTTATGTTAGCGAATGGGTCTCGTTCTCCATACAGGATCTTTTCTTTTCCCTTTTCGCTATCTGCCTCAGGCTTGAGGGCTTTCCTTTCATATGACCGGAGGAAACAACATAGCTAATATTGCAGTCAGGATTTTTCTCACAGGTTTCATCCATCCAGCACTCGTGAGGTCTGGGAGCAGAATTGTGGAGGCATGAGCCTTGGGATGTTTGTGTGGATTCCGGTGGTTTGACCCGGATGAAAATCCCAATCCTGCTCTTCCCATCTGACTTGGGATTTGGATTGGCATCTTAATGTCGTGCTTGTTCTTTCCTAACCCTTCCCTAGGTTGGAAACCCGCAGCTACCATTTCTTGGCCCACTGTCATTACTTCAGTGGAAATTTTAGGCTTCAGGGCTGGTGCCCCAATCGATAGATATTGAATATCGCTCACCTCAAAAGCTTGAAAACTTGCAGGCTCAACCCCGACGTCCAGGCTAATCGTTGGCATGTCCCCATGTATGTGAGTAGGGTATTCCGGTTCGACATTCACTGTGATGAGACTGCCGTTTATAATGTACTTAAGTTGCTGATGGAGGGTGGATGGAACAGCCCCGGCCATATGGATCCATGGCCTGCCCAATAACAAGTTATATTCGGTGGCTATGTTGAGCACCTGGAAAGAAACGTAGAAGGTGTGTCGACTAATTTCTAGAGGAAGATCGATTTCCCCCATAGCCTGGTGGCGAGATCCATCGAAAGCTTGGATAACTATGTGACTGGCTTTGATCCGATTTGGATTGATCTTCATTCTTTCCAACGTGTCGTATGGACAAATGTTAAGGGAAGATCCTCCATCAATAAGCACTCCTCCGATCACGTATCCGGAGGACATAACGACTATATATAGGGACTTGTGGTGGTCCCTTCCCTCAGCTGGGATATCATCGTCTGTGAAGGAAATCACATTGTTGTTGAAAATATGTTCTATCACGTGACAAAATTTCTCTGTGTCTACTGTGTATGGCAGATGAGCTTCTTCTAGTACCTTCACTAGGATGTTACGGTGATCCTCTGATGATAGGACCAAGTCCAAGATGGATATTTGCTTGGGTGCGTCTTTCAAGCTTTGCACTATCTTGGTTTCATTGTGTCCCATCTTTTTGAGGAACTCTTTTATCTTTTCTTCAGCCACCCTTTCTTTTGCTTTGGTAACTGGTTTAATCACCCGCTGAGGCAAGTACAATGGATTATCCTTTGACAAGATGGAAATGTTGTTTAAAGTAGAGCTTTCAATGTCCCCGTAGTTCCATGGGACCTTCTTCAAACTGAGGATTGGATACTGAGGCCTGAAGGGCAAAATTAGAGGCTGAGGTGCAACCACCTTCACAAGATTTTGTTTGTCTTGAACCCCTTTACCTGTCAGTAACAGGGGTGTGATGATTGATTCTTTATCGCAGGATATGATAGCCACTGTGTCCTGATACCATGCACGGGGATCCAGAGGCTATCTTTATCTGTCATATAGAGGATTTGATCTCCTCTAATTAGGTCACCTTTCTCAATCAGGTTTTGAATTAGGTTACGAAGTGCCCAGCATTCTTCTGTATCATGGCCGGGAGAGTTGGAATGGTACTGACATATTTGGTCAGGTTTGAATTTTCTGGATTGAGGGATCAGCGGAGGTAGCAAGTTTTCAACCATTCCCTCGTTGATCATCATTTACAGGATTTCTTCCATTGACTAGTTCAAATTGGTGAAATTCCTTTAAAATAGGAACTTTCTACCTGCTTGGACCCTTGCTTCTTCGATCCCCTTGTCAGTCCAGGGTGTAATCTCACAAGTCCGGCTATAATTTTGATTAGAATTGACTTCAGCTGGAGAAGAGCGACTGCCAATAGATTGATGGATTTGCTTCAACATCTTTCTGGTGAGTTGATGTTGGTAGACAACCAGTTCAGCCAACTGCTTGATTTGTTCCTTGATAGACTTTATTTCTTGCTCTATCAGGAATTGTTTTTCAAAAGCTTCCCAACTCATTGGGCTGATGTTGTTGGATTGAGTGGATTCTTCAACATAGCGGAGGTATTTGGATCCTTCTCCACTTGAAGTGTTGATCATGTTGACACTCTCCTCCTTGTGCTGTGGGAGAGGGTTATCTTGGACATGCGGTTGATCTGGCTTTATGACCACAATTTCTCCATTATTAATCAAACCTTGGATTTTGTGCTTGAGGGACCAACAGTATTGAGTGTCATGGCCCGGTGATCCGGAATGATAAGCACATTTCTTGCTAGGGTCGAAGTTCCTTGCATTAGTGCTAGTTGGCGGAAGGAGTTAGCCAATCTTCTTCTGAGCTGTCAGAAGTTTGAAGATGTTCTCGAGTGAATCCCCTAGCGAGGTCAAAGTCCTTCTGCGTCTGACCTCCATGTTTTTTTGGAATGAAGGATTTGAAGGTTGTGTTGTAGCCTGGAAAGGGTTATAGTTCCTCCTTTGAATGGGCGTATTGTTCGAATTACTGCTTGAATTTTATCCTTGTAACACTAAGGAAACTTCTTCATCTTTCTTTTTATGGACTCTCCAGAGATTACTCCAGTAATTTCTGGATTGGATATGCTCAGCAACAGCTTTGAGTACCGTTAGGTCTTTTATTTTCCCGGACTTGAGTCCCATTTCGGCCATTTCGCCGTGTTTGATCATTTCAGAGAAAGGTTTTCCTATGCCTACCAGGACCCTTTCATAATAAGGAGCTTCTTGAATATCGATGAAAGTCATGACTATTTCAGATTCTGTCATGGCAGGGGTGACTTGTGCTGCGACCCGTCTCCATCGCTGGGCATATTCTCTGAATGATTCAGTGTTATTCTTTTTGATTTTGGTAATTTTATACCGATCTGGAGCTAGCTGAGATTGGAAACTGTACTGGGTGAGGAAGGCATGGGCCAATTCTTCCCAACTATGGATTTTGGAGTTGTCCAGACGGGCATACCAGGCTCAGGCTTTTCCAGTTAAACTCTACTGAAATAGCTGCATTCGAAGTTTCTCGTCCTCAGTATAGGATCCGAGTTCTCCGATGAAAACTTTCTGATGTGTGTATAGATCTCCCAACCCATCATATTTCTAGAACTCTGGGGTTCTGAATTTCTCAGGATAACGAGCCCCGGGGAATATGCATAGATCTGAGTAGTTGACACTGCCAAATGCCCCAGTTCCTTTGATGGACCGGAGGGTTTCTTCCATTTGTTGCATTTTCTTGAGAATGTCACCAGCTTCCTGTTCTTTGCTTAGTTGACACTGCCAAATGCCCCAGTTCCTTTAATGGACCGGAGGGTTTCTTCCATTTGTTGCATTTTCTTGAGAATGTCACCAGCTTCCTGTTCTTTGCTTAGGATGGTGATTTCGGGAGTTTTGTCGATTGTATCCTGGTTCTGGGGTCCAGGGATCTGAGTTTTGGCCTTTTTTGTATCTTAACCACTAGCACCACTACCAGATGCTCCTGGGTCTGGATGAGTTTGAAATTGTTTTTCTTTAAAGGCCTTGCTTTGCTCTCGAAGGAAACCGGCTAGCTCGGCTATCTAATTTTTCAATCCTTCGAATTCTTCCCTAGACACAGGGGTAGATTCTGGTGAAGCACTTGAAGCCATATCCGTAGATGGACTGGGTGCTTTTCTGGCCTTTGATCTAGTGATAGGACCAATTTTTCCCTACCTACACCAAAACGTAGGCGTGTCAGTATCTTGTGATAGGTAATGACTGGATGCATTTATGATGTGTGTTTTTTAAGTTTATCCTGCAAAACCGAGGTTAGTTGTTTTGATGGCAGGATGACAGGATATTTGACAGGACAGTAAATCTTTAATTATTGTCATTTACATTGTGTTCCTCAGTAATTGGAGACTTGACATGGAATTGAAACAGGAAGGCATGAAGAAGTATCCCATCGGATTCGGTTGATCAGAAGCTGACCTATCCTAGGTTACTCTCACAGCTTTTGTTTTGGCATGAAGGTTCCCAGATCATCGCAATCTACTAGAAGGGAAGTTAATCCGATCGTTCAACTGGAGCGAATCTGGGTGATGCATTTTCAGAAGGCAGCCCCGGAGACTTAGTCGTCCCCAAAGTCCTTACTTATCACCAATCGGGTTAGCCTCCTGGTGGAGGGACTCACAGCATACATTCATATACATCAGCCTTACCGCTTATGCATGTAATGACAGTTTGTGTGAAGCACTAATATGGGTGCGAAGCACTAAAGCATTCATTCTCATTCATTCAATGTAAAGGCATAGTATTCATACATTCAATGAAAAACGCAGCACTCACTTATCCATTGACTGTGGAGATGCAGGATTTCACGCATTCAATAGTTTTGAAAATGAAATGTTTGAAAATATTAAAAGCGGCCTAAGCCCTCTACTGTCCCCAGCAAAGTAGCCACCTGTCGATGTTGGAAAATTTAAGAAATACCGCAGGTTGGTTTATAACCCAAGTTTCCTTAAATCGATCTTCCTAAGTTATCTCTACCCTTATTCTTTTTATTGCAAAAAAAGGTTTTGAAGGGTTTTTAAGGAAAGAGGCCAACATGTATATATGTCGACAATTTGATTTAAACAGAGTCGCCAGTTGGTAGATTTGAAAATGGTTGTACCAACTCAACCGAATTTGATTTGAAAAGAGGCCCAATTGCTGGACACTGTCGAAACTTGATCTTTGAAATTGGAGTTTTAAGTTCGGGGGCTTGGTTAAGTGTGGGGAAGGTGTTAGGCACCCCACGACTCCCGTGTAAACACGGTACCGCAATCTTTTCAATATTTTCCTTAAAACTGGAATGCGTGAGTGAATGCTATTTTAAAATTGGGCCTTTGGATTGATTGAAAGCTTTGACAGGCTTCGTTGAGCCTATATACGAAGGGTTTGATTTGATTTGAAAATCAGTCTTTGATTTGATTTGAAAAAAAAACATCATTTAATTTGATTTGCAAAAGCTTTTGAATTGAATTGACAATGATGTTTTGAAAGTTGGTTTTATCAAACCCCTTACGCTGACATAAGAATTGAAGCATATCGCTACTCTCAATTTTATCTTTATAGCCTGAAGGCTGCATGCAAACGGTGATTTATCGGGCTGCGAAGCATCCTCGACCACAGAAATATAAAGTGTCGATCTCCCCATGGGTATGAAAACCATCAGAGGGACGCTGACACGACAATCCATATTTTCACTATGTTGAGACCTTAAATACGGATAACCATTTTAAGGTCTGTGCATGTACATTTTATAGAAAAACTGGCAGGGTCATCTGTAAATCGGAGTTTGTCCATCGTGGGAATCAAATTCTGATCAATTTGATCATGAATCCCACAATTCCTAGGCTTACATATGAGTGGCTAGAAAACCTGCACAGTTCAAATTTGTACAGAAACAGATAAATATCCCAAAATGGCCAGAACCAAGGATTCATTAAGTAAATCCCGGTCCGCACGGCCGAAGCGTCTCGTTCCCACTAGATAGCGATCTAAGGGACGCGATGTGACGCCCCCAGAATAGGTCCATTCAACCCAACCCATTTTGAGTCGCCAAATACATGGTACAGAATTCAAATACAAACTTTATATTATACAGTCGTGCAAAATACGACCACACAACTGTGAATCTCAATACAAATATATAGAAAATATTAAGATTCAAACTAAGTCCTCATTACAATTATTATCACACTATTTATCAGAAATAGTGAGGACTACTACTGCTCTAACTCGGACCATTACTCTGTCCCCCGACTAGTTCCCGCAACATTCTCATTTCCTGAAGAGGACAACAAATGAAAAGGGTGAGCTCAACTAGCTCAGTAAAGAATATTATGACTAAGATAATGGAAAATAAATTATCGTTAGCCTTCAATAAATCAGATAAAATATAATGGACAACCAACTTCAGATCAATATTCGCAGCGAAAATAACAGTTCATTAGAAGAGTTAAGCAGAGAATAAAGTCTACTATCTGCTATGATTTAAAAGTCCATCATCAATATTTTATCCCTGTAACATCAATCAATATACATCTCGAATCAAATATTCATCTTTGCACTACAGGCCAAAGATATTCATTTGTATCATCAGTGGTCATATTCATCTCAACACCTGTCATCTTTGCACTACAGGCCAAAGATATTCATCAGGTAATCATTCATCTTTGCTCTACAGGCCAAAGATATTCATCAAGTAATCATTCATCTTTGCTCTACAGGCCAAAGATATTCATCAAGTAATCATTCATCTTTGCTCTACAGGCCAAAGATATTCAGTTACATCACCTTTTAGGACTGAGAATGATGAAAAACATTTAAAAAAAACGAATCCAGTAAGATAAAAGACAAAGACTAAGGATTCGTATTTTAGTATATCCAATTCAAAAATACCTCGTAATAATCAATTATGGAGCAAAATTCAAGAATAGAGCTCAAAACTTGGATACAATCAAAGATAGCAACCTTAACAAGCAATTTGGACAAATAGAAAAAAATTTAATTTTTCCGTGAATAGTGCTGTATACGTGAATAGTAACCCCGACGGAAAAAGTAAGAATTTCAACCTAAAATCCATGACAATATTTTTGTATAATGATATTGAAAAGAATAATATCATTTACGAAAGAAAATAACATCCCTTACCTCAAAAAGATAGTACCTCTGACTGGAATATCGGATATAATACCGAAAGAAACTTGCGCTGAATACTAATACTCAAAGTATTGAAATACTCACAAAAATACGCTCGATATTATAGAGAGAGAAAACTTCTGATTCTGGTGTGATTTTCAATTCTAACCTAAGCACCCTATTTATAGGAAAAGCTTAGGATGCCAAAGGAGACTAAATGAATAAAATATTATTATTTTTCTCCAGCCGCCGGCTGCTCTCCAAAAAGCCATCAGCATATTTTTCAACCAAAAGTGGGGCCCACCCATTAAAAAAATATTTATTTTCCGAAACTTCAATAATTCATAATAAATAGCCCCTTTGTCAGAAAAATACAAATTCTATGTTCTTCCATAGGAAATTTAATTCTCTACAACTTTGTAGAAGGAAGTTTTTCCAAATTCCAAACATAAATTATCCGAAATCCAAAAACAGATGATTTCTCACACCAAAATATTGATAAAAACTCACCAGCGCCAATTCCTTCTTTAATATCCACAAAATAAATATTTCCTTATCATATAAATCAATAATTAATTATTCACAAATAATATTATAGAACTACAATATTAACAACCAGGTCGTTCCCAGGACAGAGGGGGCCTTCCGATAAGGACTTCTCCTTACTGGCGCGCAATTAAATAACCCCTCCTAGACAGAACTTCCTTAGACATTGTCAATAATGCTATCTAATAATATTATTCAAATAATATGAATTATTGAGTTGATAACGTGAAATACTGTGCAACGATAATTATTGAATCAATACTACAAAATATCAACTGTAGCCATTATTGAATCAATCATAAAAAAATAGCAACGTAGCAATTATTGAGTCAATAAAATATCAATGCAGCAATTATTGAGTCAATAATATAAAATATCAACGTAGCAATTATTGAGTCAATAATATAAAATATTGAACAGTAATTACTGTAACAATAATTGAGTAATGGCTTCTCACGTAAGACTCAATAATTCGAAATACTGTGCAATACCGTGTGCTACTATGCAATACCGTGTGCTACTATGCAACACCGTGTATCACTGTATTTTAATCACCGGGTATTTCAACAGTACTAACGGTAACAACCACGCCGTTATTTTGTAAAAAAGTTATTTCTGTCGCTTTCTATATCCGACAGTTATTCCGTTGTGGGGGCCCACAAATAGCTGCGCCGTCGTACGAATATTCCCCGACAACAAGAATATTCCACGACCAAACGAATATTCCCCGACAACAAGAATATTTTATAACCACTTGCTCATTTTAAAAATATTTACACATTTCACCCATAACTTTCATATTTATCAAAACAACACCTTACTGTTTCGAAATAATATATAAAGAAAACTAAATCTTTATTCATAAAAGTTGGGGTCTTACAACCTCCCCTCCTTATGAAATTTCGTCCTCGAAATTGACGTACGTACCTGGTATGTCGAAAAGGTGAGGATACCTCGCTTTCATTTCCGATTCCAACTCCCAGGTCATTTCCTCAATTGCATGGTTTCTCCACAAAACTTTAACTTGAGGTATAATTTTCGAGCGTAGGACATGCTCCTTCCTATCAAAGATCTTGACAGGTACCTCCTCGTACGTTAAATCTTCGGCTATCTCGTCTGGTTCTAACTCAATAATGCGGTTTGGATCCTTCACATATTTACGTAACACGGATATGTGAAACACGTTATGAACACGAGACATGCTTGGAGGTAAAGCGAGTCTATAAGCCACATTTCCTATTCGGTCAAGAATCTCAAATGGACCAATGAATCGTGGGTTAAGCTTTCCTCTCTTCCCAAACCTTGTAACTCCTTTCCACGGAGCAATACGTAACAATACATGGTCTCCAACATTAAATTTCACGTCCTTTCGATGAAGATCCGCATAACTCTTTTGTCGATCTTGTGCAGTTTGTATACGTTGTCGAATCATTTGGATCTTTTCTGTAGTAATACGTACTAACTCCGGTCCCAACAATGTTGTTTCACCCACCTCGTTCCAACATACTGGAGAATGACACTTTCTCCCATACAACGCTTCGAATGGAGCTACGCCTATACTTGCCTGATAACTGTTGTTGTAGGAGAATTCCACCAATGGTAAGTACTTATCCCAACTCCCTTTGAAGTCTAGAACACAGAGTCTCAATAGATCTTCAAGAGTTTGGATAGTCCTTTCCGATTGTCCGTCTGTTTGAGGATGATAAGCCGAACTGAATCGTAAATCCGTACCCATAGCTTTCTGCAAACTGATCCAAAATCGTGAAGTAAATCTGGGGTCACGATCCGAAACTATGGATACTGGCATGCCATGCAACCTCACAATCTCATTCACGTACATATGAGCAAGACGTTCAAGGGAATAAGTCTCTCGTATCGGCAAGAAATGAGCAGACTTGGTTAATCTATCAACAATAACCCAAATCGCATCTAAGCCTTGAGAAACCTTGGGAAGACCCGTAACGAAATCCATCGTAATGTGTTCCCACTTCCATTTCGGAATCTCCAGTGGTTGCAATGGACCCTTCGGCACTTGATGCTCCGCCTTTACACGTTGACAAGTTAAACATCTCGAGATGAACTCCGCGATCTCTCTCTTCATATTGCTCCACCAAAATGTATGTCGAAGATCACGATACATTTTAGTACTCCCAGGATGGATTGCAAACGGTGTGTTGTGTGCCTCCATCATGATTCTATACTTCAAGTCGGAATCGTTAGGAACACAAAGTCTGGAGTTGACTCGAAGTATTCCATCTTCATCGATTCTCGCTTCTGGAATTGCACCTTCTTGCACCTTCTTCTTCATCTTCATCAGCTCCGCATCCGTAGCTTGAGCAGCTTTAACTTTATCAATCAAAGCTGGTTCTACGCATATACTTGACATCATCGCACTCGTTCCCACATATGATCTTCTACTCAACGCGTCAGCTATCACGTTCGCTTTTCCAGGATGGTATTGGATAGTATGATCGTAATCTTTCAACAGCTCAAGCCAACGTCGTTGCCGCATGTTGAGTTCCTTCTGAGTGAAGAAATATTTAAGGCTCTTATGATCCGTATAAATCTCCACTTTCTCTCCGTACAAGTAATGTCTCCAGATCTTCAACGCGAAAACGACTGCTGCCAACTCTAGATCATGAGTAGGATAATTCCTCTCATATTCTTTGAGTTGTCGCGAGGCATAGGCTATGACTTTCCCATGTTGCATGAGAACACATCCTAACCCTTTGCCCGAAGCATCACTGTAAATAACAAATCCATCCGAACCAGATGGTATTGTCAGAACAGGTGCCGAGATAAGTCTCCTCTTGAGCTCTTGGAAGCTCTTCTCGCATTCCTCTCTCCAAACGAATTTCGTATCTTTCTGGGTCAACTGAGTTAATGGAGTAGCGATTCAAGAAAATCCCTCTACGAACCTCCGATAATAACCAGCTAAGCCCAGAAAGCTTCGTACTTCGGTCACCGACTTAGGTTGCTCCCAGCTTTGTATTGCTTCAATCTTCGCCGGGTCCACAGATACTCCACGTTTCGATACCACGTGCCCAAGGAATGCTACTTCCTCAAGCCAAAACTCGCATTTCTTCAGCTTAGCATATAGCTTGTTCTCACGAAGCTTTTGAAGTACTAACTTCAAATGGTGTTCATGATCTTCACGGCTTTTAGAATAAATGAGAATGTCATCAATAAAGACAACAACGAATTGATCTAAATACTCCTTAAATACACGGTTCATCATATCCATGAAAGCAGCAGGAGCATTAGTCAATCCAAAAGACATGACTAAGAACTCATAATGCCCGTACCGTGTTCTAAAAGCAGTCTTTGGAATATCCTCAGTTTTAATCTTCAACTGATGATATCCAGAACGAAGATCGATCTTTGAAAAGAATTGCGCTCCTTGCAACTGGTCGAACAGGTCATCAATACGAGGTAACGGATACCTATTCTTAATGGTGACATGGTTCAACTCCCGATAGTCAATGCAAAGTCGCATACTCCCGTCTTTCTTCTTTACGAATAAAACAGGAGCACCCCAAGGAGACGTACTAGGACGAATAAAACCGATATCTAACAACTCTTGTAATTGGACCTTTAACTCCTGAAGTTCAATAGGAGCCATTCGATATGGGGTTTTAGAAATGGGCTTTGTACCGGGCTCAAGGTCAATAAAGAATTCAACTTCACGTTCTGGGGGTAGACCGGGAAGTTCTTCGGGAAATACATCAGGAAACTCATTAACAACGGAAATATCATTCAAATCTGATGTATTCTGATTTAGATCAGTGACATGAGCTAAGAAAGCTTAACATCCGTTTTTCAATAAACGAATAGCCTTGGGATTTGAAATGATATTGACTGATTTTAGTGGTTTGGTGGTTTGAATTCGTAAAATTGGTTGATTAGGAATATGAAAACTAACAACCTTACGAAAACAATCACTTTTGGCATGGTAAGTGGTTAACCAGTCAATTCCTAAAATCACGTCAAATGCAAGTATTTTCAAAGATATAAGATCAACAGGTAAGGTAAGGGTACCAATCTGAATCAAGCAAGATTTGTAAACTGTAGATGTAACAAAGGTTTCTCCTAACGGAGTTTCAACAGATAAGTTAAAGTCTAATTTATCAGAAGTCAAGTTCAAACGTTGAGCACAAGCAGGTGAAATAAAGGAATGGGTAGCACCGGTATCTAACAAGGTATAAACTTCGCAAGAGTTTATGATCAGCTTACCCGTAATCACCTCGTGTGGATTTCTCGCGTTTTGGGCTGTCACGACAAACGCTCTTCCAGGAATCACCGACTTTGACTTGTCTGCAACCGCCTTTAGAATCACCACCCCCGCTGAACTTGGTTTCGTAACAGGACAATCTCGAGCTATATGTCCTTCTTTTCCACAGTTATAGCATCCTTTGAATTGTTGTGGGCAGTTTGGGCTGATATGTCCCTCTTTCCCGCATTTATAGCATACGACCGGTGGTCGTTCTCCTCCCCTCGAAACAGTTGATGCTGGTGCTGATGTTGACATCTTCGCGTTCTCATTGTTATACCTTCTCTTTTTGAAATCTCCTCCCGATTCGCTTCTTCTACTATCATGGCCACGATAACCACCGGAGTGGTTACCGCTTCTGTCATACTTTCCTCCTCGCTGGTTGTCATTGCTCCGATGACTGCTGCCACCGGTACGACCTTGGTTGTGGTCCCTCGGTTGAACATAATCATTATCTCGTTCTAATAATTGGGCCCTGTTTACTACATCCGAATATAAAGAAAATTTATGAGAAATGAGGTATTGACGTATTTCGGGTTTCAAACCTCTTAGAAACATCCGCGTCATACGTTCCTCATTCTCCACCAAATGAGGTGCAAACCTGGACAGCTCCGCGAACTTAGCCTCGTATTGGGATACCGTCATGTTGTTTTGCTCGAGTCTGATAAACTCTACTTCCTTCATATGACGAATACTTTCAGGAAAGTACTTGTCATTGAACAGTTTTTGGAACGCTTCCCAAGACATCTAGAATGCGGCAGGCTGGGTACGCTTCACGGATTTCCACCAGTAATCTGCCTCTCCACGGAACATAAACGTGGCGAATGGAACCTTCTGTTCCTCTATACATCCCAAGACATCAAATATCTTGGTAATTTGTTTAATCCACGTCTCCGCCTTGATCGGATCTGGCTTTCCCAGAAACTCTGGTGGTCCCAATTCTTTGAACTGCTTAGCAGTGACAGCTCGTGTGTTGTTATTATCTCCACCTGTATGTTGCACACGAGTCTCCCTCGTTTGGTTTTGCATAAACTGCAAAAAACTTCTAAACATCTCATCGTTTATCGTCTGACCAGCGTTATTTTCAGGATGAACATTGCCTTCTTGTTGCATGTTCTCCTGGTTAACGATTAAAGGTGTCTCCACGGTCTCATTCACTTCGTTGTTAACATTCTCAGCTGCCATTCTCAAATACTGCCATAAAACAAGGGTTAATTAAACAAATCAACATATCACATATTAACCCTATGCTCCGACTGACCAATTAAATACCACATAAGCTTAGGTAGGACACACTAGCGAAGGATTTACTCGTCTCTCCCCTCCAAGTTCTATTCCCCGATCTCCGCCAGAGATCATATCCCTAAGCTCTGATACCAACTGTGACTCTTGTCCCAACCTTGGACAGCACCTCACAATGATACCAATCAGTTTGCCACCGCAGAACGGCGTCCCCTACGGAGAGTCTGGCTTCGGTGCATCCCCCATACACAGGAAGTCATCAGATAGAGGCTCGGGGCTCTTTACTTATGGCTCTGATACCAACTGTGACGCCCCCAGAATAGGTCCATTCAACCCAACCCATTCTGAGTCGCCAAATACATGGTACAGAATTCAAATACAAACTTTATATCATACGGTCGTGCAAAATACGACCACACAACTGTGAATCTCAATACAAATATGTAGAAAATATTAAGATTCAAACTAAGTCCTCATTACAATTATTATCACACTATTTATCAGAAATAGTGAGGACTACTACTGCTCTAACTCGGACCATTACTCTGTCCCCCGACTAGTTCCCGCAACATTCTCATTTCCTAAAGAGGACAACAGATGAAAAGGGTGAGCTCAACTAGCTCAGTAAAGAATATTATGACTAAGATAATGGAAAATAAATTATCGTTAGCCTTCAATAAATCAGATAAAATATAATGGACAACCAACTTCAGATCAATATTCGCAGCGGAAATAACAGTTCATTAGAAGAATTAAGCAGAGAATAAAGTCTACTATCTTCTATGATTTAAAAGTCCATCATCAATATTTTATCCCTGTAACATCAATCAATATACATCTCGAATCAAATATTCATCTTTGCACTACAGGCCAAAGATATTCATTTGTATCATCAGTGGTCATATTCATCTCAACACCTGTCATCTTTGCACTACAGGCCAAAGATATTCATCAGGTAATCATTCATCTTTGCTCTACAGGCCAAAGATATTCATCAAGTAATCATTCATCTTTGCTCTACAGGCCAAAGATATTCATCAAGTAATCATTCATCTTTGCTCTACAGGCCAAAGATATTCAGTTACATCACCTTTTAGGACTGAGAATGATGAAAAACATTTAAAAAAAACGAATCCAGTAAGATAAAAGACAAAGACTAAGGATTCGTATTTTAGTATATCCAATTCAAAAATACCTCGTAATAATCAATTATGGAGCAAAATTCACGAATAGAGCTCAAAACTTGGATACAATCAAAGATAGTAACCTTAACAAGCAATTTGGACAAATAGAAGAAAATTTAATTTTTCCGTGAATAGTGCCGTATACGTGAATAGTGTCGTATACGTGAATAGTAACCCCGACGGAAAAAGTAAGAATTTCAACATAAAATCCATGACAATATTTCTGTATAATGATATTGAAAAGAATAATATCATTTACGAAAGAAAATAACATCCCTTACCTCAAAAAGATAGTACCTCTGACTGGAATATCGGATATAATACCGAAAGAAACTTGCGCTGAATACTAATACTCAAAGTATTGAAATACTTACAAAAATACGCTCGATATTATAGAGAGAGAAAACTTCTGATTCTGGTGTGATTTTCAATTCTAACCTAAGCACCCTATTTATAGGAAAAGCTTAGGATGCCAAAGGAGACTAAATGAATAAAATATTATTATTTTTCTCCAGCCGCCGGCTGCTCTCCAAAAAGCCATCAGCATATTTTTCAACCAAAAGTGGGGCCCACCCATTAAAAAAATATTTATTTTCTGAAACTTCAATAATTCATAATAAATAGCCCCTTTGTCAGAAAAATACAAATTCTATGTTCTTCCATAGGAAATTTAATTCTCTACAACTTTGTAGAAGGAAGTTTTTCCAAATTCCAAACATAAATTATCCGAAATCCAAAAACAGATGATTTCTCACACCAAAATATTGATAAAAACTCACCAGCGCCAATTCCTTCTTTAATATCCACAAAATAAATATTTCCTTATCATATAAATCAATAATTAATTATTCACAAATAATATTATAGAACTACAATATTAACAACCAGGTCGTTCCCAGGACAGAGGGGGCCTTCCGATAAGGACTTCTCCTTACTGGCGCGCAATTAAATAACCCCTCCTAGACAGAACTTCCTTAGACATTGTCAATAATGCTATCTAATAATATTATTCAAATAATATGAATTATTGAGTTGATAACGTGAAATACTGTGCAACGATAATTATTGAATCAATACTACAAAATATCAACTGTAGCCATTATTGAATCAATCATAAAAAAATAGCAACGTAGCAATTATTGAGTCAATAAAATATCAATGCAGCAATTATTGAGTCAATAATATAAAATATCAACGTAGCAATTATTGAGTCAATAATATAAAATATTGAACAGTAATTACTGTAACAATAATTGAGTAATGGCTTCTCACGTAAGACTCAATAATTCGAAATACTGTGCAATACCGTGTGCTACTATGCAACACCGTGTATCACTGTATTTTAACCACCGGGTATTTCAACAGTACTAACGGTAACAACCACGCCGTTATTTTGTAAAAAAAGTTATTTCTGTCGCTTTCTATATCCGACAGTTATTCCGTTGTGGGGGCCCATAAATAGCTGCGCCGTCGTACGAATATTCCCCGACAACAAGAATATTCCACGACCAAACGAATATTCCCCGACAACAAGAATATTTTATAACCACTTGCTCATTTTAAAAATATTTGCACATTTCACCCATAACTTTCATATTTATCAAAACAACACCTTACTGTTTCGAAATAATATATAAAGAAAACTAAATCTTTATTCATAAAAGTTGGGGTCTTACACGCGAGGTTGCTTTTGAAGCTGAAACTATAAAAATAACTAGATTTAAAGAAATCTCTGCCATTATAGCTTCCAGGTTCTATCGCGACCTGTTTGAACTGTTGAAAGCTAGAAGTGGCGAGATTTGAATAAATTTAGTTCACCTGCAGAAATGTCAGTGCAAATTCATATACAAATGAATGTTAAATGCAACAATTGAATAAATTGAGCAAAGCAATATATATAGTTAGATATATATAAAAGCTGTAAAGGGCGATGGGTTTTCACTTGCAAGCCCGGACTGGAATTGAAATATATATATATATATATATATATATATATAAATTATAAATAGCCACGAAATAATCCAAGCTGTGACAGAAATAAAATATATATATATATATATATATAAATAGTAAAAAGGGCGATGGGTTCTCACGCCTGTGCCCGTATTGGAATTGAAATTGACAAAAAAATAGTCACCCAGTGACTGGGTAGAGCACCCAGTATGGGGAAGTGTGCAAAAGCAATAAAATGGCCACGAAATAGTCCATGCCGACTAAAAATATATATATATATATATATATATATATATATATATATTAACAGAAATATAGTCAATCAGGACTGATATGAGTACCAGTGATGGTGAATGTCGCTTATATATGCATAAATATATATAAAAACGGTAAACTACCTCGAATTTGACATCCGGGCTTGACAGAATTCAAATGTTAGTACATTTACAGTTAAATATATACAAAAGAGGGCCAAACCCAGACTGGGAAGATAACCCAGTCCGGCGAAGTTGCCAAAATGTGTGTGCTAGTGCATTAAAGCTACTGGAGCTGATGGATCGTCAATTCGAGTTGTAGAAATGTTAAAAACGGAGTTTATGTACAAAAATGTATCAATTTTTGACAAAAATGGCCACGGAACTAAGTTCCGGGCATGTTTAGAAGATGAAACATTGTGTGCAAGTGTAAAGTAGTGCAAAGTAGTACTATTGACTTGTTGATCGTAAATATACTTACAATGGGCTACACTACGGGCTTTTTGCCGAATCATAGGCTCTAAATGTCCAAATCTACCGGTGGTTTTTTGATATGTGGTAGTATATGGGTATATCTACGTGTTGGAGTGAAAATATTTGGGTTTGGAAGAGGTGTAAAAGTCAAAAAATCAAACTGGCAGGGCTTCGCTGCATTACCGGATTCTCTTAAAATGAACGGGGGGCACGTTTATTTATAGGCCAGGGAGCCTCCATTCTACCTGTGGTAGCTGCAGGTAGAGCTGCGGCTCCCCTAGGTGGGGCCCATGTTCCCGACTTGGTCGTCTCGAAGTACGTGCACTTTGAGCAATGCGATGTCCGGTCGAAAACTTTTTAACTTTTGATCAAAGCGTCCGTTTGAGGCGTGCGATACCTTTTCGAAAAGCTCTCGCTGAGAGTGTCACAATGACATAGGAAAAAACATTTTCTGGGTCCAGGAAGACTGGTTCATAACCAGGTCTTCGATTCCCCGCAGTTTGTCCGTTGAGCTGTCTTGCGTAGTTGCCACTCGAGATTATCGTTAGGGTTCATTCTGACTTAGGCGGCATCAATTTGGCTTGAGTTTGACCAAGTCGGTTGAGAGTTGATAAAATGACCGTTATACCCCTCCCGGGGCTGCCTGTAGTGTCGGCATGGTCAGCGTTGACTTTCGGGAGCTGATTCCAAGACTTGGATCCCAATCGAGTCTTTTGATCTCAGGGATGTCTCTAAGGCTATCGTGGTCATTCTAGGTTTTGCTCTGGAGTTGTTGTGATGCTTCAGGTTGATGTCTGAAGTTGGCTAGACGTCGTGGGTTGAGACCGGGTATGACCTGCACTTCCCGGGTTGAGATCGGGGTTGAGTTTGACTTCCCGAGTTGCTGCCGGGGAAGAAATATATTTCTCGGATTGAGACTGGAGATGTCTTGACATGTCCTCGGTTGATGTCGAGGTTGCCTTGACTTCCCGGATTGAGACCAGGGTTGATCTTGACTTCCCGGGTTGAGACCGGGGTTGTGCTTGATGATCCGATTGACTGTCGGAACTTGATTGATGGTCTGATTGACTGTTGGAACTTGATTGATGGTCCGATTGACTGTCAAAACTTGATTGATGGTCCGATTGACTGTCAGAGCTTGATTGATGGTCCGATTGACTGTCGAAACTTGATTGATGGTCCGATTGACTGTCGAAACTTGATTGATGGTCCGATTGACTTTCAAAACTTGATTGATGGTCCGATTGATTATCGAAACTTGATTGATGGTCCAATTGACTGTCGAAACTTGATTGATGGTCCGATTGACTGTTAAAGCTTGATTGATGGTCTGATTGACTGTTGAAGCTTGATTGATGGTCCAATTGACTGTCGGAGCTTGATTGATGATCCGATTGACTGTTGGAACTTTATTGATGGTCCGATTGACTGTCAGAGCTTGATTGATGGTCTGATTGACTGTCGAAACTTGATTGATGGTTCGATTGACTGTCAGAGCTTGATTGATGGTCCGATTGACTGTCGAAACTTAATTGATGGTCCGATTGACTGTCAGAGCTTGATTGATGGTCCGATTGACTGTCAAAGCTTGATTGATGGTCCGATTGACCGTCGAAACTTGATTGATGGTCTGATTGACTGTCAGAACTTGTTTGATGGTCCGATTGACTGTCGGAGCTTGATTGCTGGTCTGATTGACTGTCGGTACTTGATTACCGATATTGGGCATCAGATTTAGGTTGAAGGACCGGCGTTAGTGGCTGGATTTGGATTGATTGACGGTTTTGCCCTCCTACCGGGTTAGTATTGGGGCAAGGAAAATTTTGAGTGTCTACAGTCACTGTCAAGGTTCTAAGAGGTTAGTCCACCAACTGAGCTAAATCGTTGGTGTTTGAACTTTGTTTTTCCTTTTGCCACTTTATTGAATTTCCATCTATTTGGTTGTAATTGCTGTTAGTTGGGTTTGTTGGATTTTTTTCTATAAAAATCTTATTTATCTATTTATTTAATGTTTATTTATTTATGTTGGACATTGATATATTAATTAAAACACATCATTTATCATTCATTAATTGATCATTTAGTTTGATTATATATATCTCCATATTATATATGTTATGGTTTATATGTATAAATAAATGTTATATACAGAAGATATAAATCATATGTAATATCTAAATAAAGAAATAATGGTTTATAACCTAGGATAATTCAGAGATATTATCATGTAGGTTATAGTACTTTAACAGAGATGATTTATCTTGATCATGGAAGTTGGACTTCTAATTAAAGTACTAGTGCATTAACAGTGTGCATTAAATGGATCATGTGATAATATTTTATTTATAAGATATTTTCACATAAAAACTAATTTGTAAAATTTCTTAAATTTGAAATAATAGTAGACTTAATATTGTTATATATATATATATATATATTAATTTGATGTTGCAATAAGTGAGATTACATCGTGTTAATTAATATCTTGGAATGTCGATTAATATATTTAATTAATATAATGAACATTATTGTTGTCAAAATATCTATAAGATTTTTCATAAGATAATTTATCATTGATTATAGAATCTTGGCCGAGTCTTTTAATATTTAATATTAAAAATATTGATTTAATTGTTATATATTTGAGATAAATTATGGACTTATGAAATTAGTTTAAATATATTGGAATTATATTGATTAATTCTGAAATATTTATGTACATTTATAGAGGAAATATTTACAGTTTATTAGTAAAGAGTTTATTTAATTGATTCATGGACTGAGATGTAATTATAATTATTTAGTGGAA
Source organism: Panax stipuleanatus (assembly GCA_020205555.1). Lineage (NCBI taxonomy): Eukaryota > Viridiplantae > Streptophyta > Magnoliopsida > Apiales > Araliaceae > Panax > Panax stipuleanatus. Next base: position 132,718,597 of record CM035117.1, on the reverse strand, counting down.
TTAATTGTAATTAATATTTATTTTGAATATTATTATTAGATAATAATATCTAGATAAGTATGGGAGTTAAGATTAATAAATATGAACCAGATTAATAAAAGAGAATAAGGATCAATGTTAATATATATATTATTGATCAAAAACATATTGGATAAGTTTTATGTTGGGTTTGTACGAAATCGTGACGCAATCAAATTGTAAAATTAGCAGAAGTATGGTATATCAGAGTTTAAAAAATTTCTACAAATCCATTACCCGGACCATCCTTTATGCAAATTATTAATTTAAAAAGATAAATAAGAAGTTATCGAATCATACCCTTGTAGAACGAAGCTTCCACAGGTACAAGTTCAACTCCTTGTTCGTCGCGATCTTCTTGAATATCCGGGGTAGATTCCTTCCTTTGATCAACGTAAGCCACCCAAGTGTTTGGCCTCTAGAGGTGATCCACCAAGGAAGAGGAATTATCAAGAAGGAGGGTGGTTGGCTAAACCCTAGTTTTCTATCGTCTATAGAAAAGGAGTACTCTCCAACAATTAGAATTGCATCAACTGATATCTAAAATAAGACTCCTCTTATATAGATATTGGTCAACCCTTCTAATCCTATTAGAAATATATTTTTATTTAATTAATTAAACTTCTTTAATTAATTAGGCTTCCCAATCATATTAGGATTAATTAATTAAACTCCTTTAATTAATTTGCCTCTTAATCTTATTAGGAATAAATGAGAGTACTAATATTAAATTAATTCCTAAACTCTTTTAGAAATTAAAATAATAATAATTGTAATAATATTAATAAGACTCTTCTTATTAATTAATATTTAATATTTCTAAAATATTAAATAATAAACATTAAACTATTTAATTTATTCTATCACCATAGATTAAATTAATTACACTTAATGCATTATTACGATTATGCCATTACCTTTTTAAATAATTATTCTTCCTTTTATGGTGTGACCCTTTAGGTTCTCCATATTAAACCGATTGTGAATAAATCAATTAAAACAACTCTAATCTTATTTAAATAAATAAATTAAACTAATAATCTATTTAAATAAATAATATTTATTCTACAATAGGGATAAGTCTTCCTAGCGATCAACGACTTTCCAAATAATATAGATTTCAACATTAATCATAAAAGAACCTGTGAGTAAATAGTTATCATAAAATTCAATCCTTCCACCATACAATGTCCCAATTAAATATAAGACATGAAATTACTGTCAAGTCTTATTTTATTTAATTATATGTATTTCGATCAGAAAATGCACAATTCCAAATAATGCAAATTAGAAACTCCTTTCTAATTTCATTCTGTCTTGGCCAAGGACTACTGGGTTGTCATTTAACGAATCACATAGGACATATCTCTTCTTTTACTAGAAGTGGTAGATTCTTCATTGATCATTTATTATCTCCATATGTAACTCATTATACCCAATCATACCCTTTGATAAATCCTGAGGGTCTTAAGGAATAAGTCAAAGTATAATTCATTGTACACAAGATACTATGATGATCTCAAGTCCAAGGATCACTTGTACTACTATCACATTAGGAATTTCTATTGACAGGCAAGTAAAACTCCATTAGGAATTCCATAGCGAGTCACGTTCAGTGAACTTATTCTCCTATAAGCACCTACATACTTGCTTTAGTGTCTCCACACAAATGATCATGAGATCAATCATCCTCATCCGATGAGCAAGTAACATACGTATACCAATCTATTCGGATTTACTAATCCCCTTTTTTGTAATCCAACGATTGGGAACTATTTTAGTTTTCAGCTTTCTAAGAATTTAGATCTCATTAGCATGATCAACATCATGATTCTAAAAGCATTGCTTAAAACTATGGGTTATTTACATATTATAAAAATAGCATCATGTAGATAATTAAATGCCTTGAATAAGTTAATATTTTTATTAATAAATAAATAAGATTGTCTCCAAAGTATATGTTTTATCATCATATATAATTGGCCTGTATGCATACTACTTTCAATCTCCCACTTGCACTAAAGTCAATCGCCATGGTATCTCATACCCTTCTTCTCTAAGTGACGATCAAACTGCTGTTGTGTTAAAGTTTTAGTAAACGAATCTGCAATGTTGTCTTGAGAGTTCACTATTTATAGTGATTTCTCCTCTTTCTATGATTTCTTTAATCAAACTGTCGCAACACATGTTTGGATTCAAGATGAGACTTAGGAACTATTCCTAGTTCTTTAATGAACTTTTCATCCGAAACATCATCTTGCAGCTTCACTTACAATTATATACTTTGTCTTTGTCACTAAACCAGCAACCTTTTGCTGTTTGGAACCTTTTCAATTTACTGCACCATCTTTTAAGGTAACGGCTTACCCTAAAGTGGATTTGCTGTCGTCTTGGTCAGTCTAAAAACTTGAGTTTGTTTAGTCCTCTAGTTTAATTCAGACCCATCAAGTGTCATGATGACATCCTTAGTGTCAGTTAAGTACTTAAGATGTTTATCACTGTTCTACAGTGATTATCTCCAAAATATGACTAATCAACATCAAGTCTCGTATATTTCATTGCATACATGATAGTAACTCATGCGATCTCTCTTTTATTGAGGATAATTTTAGATAAATACACTCCATGGCTCATCATCATGAGGCATCTCTTGGATTTTGTCATGCTAAATGCCTTTAGCATCTAATGAAAATACGTTCCTTGGGTTAAGCCGAACATCCTTTTAAATCTATCTATACAGATTTATATCCCCAACGTAGAATGTTCTACCCAAATCATTCATAGAGGAATGTTTAGACAACTTTATTTTGATCGATTGTAGCATAGGAATATCATTCTCTATTAGTAATATATCATCAACATATAATACAAGGAATGAAACAGCGCTCCCACTAACCTTGTACACACATGGTTCATCCTTGTCTTTGATAAAATCAAACTATTTGATTGTCTCATCAAAATGAATGTTCCATCTTTGAGAAGCTTGCTACAACCCATAAATGGATTGTTGTAGCTCATATACATGATTTGCTTCAACCATTGAAATAAATCCATCTGGCTGTATCATACATACATTCTCCTCTAATTAGTATATTTGAGGAAGGGCGTATCCACGTCCATTTTGCCAGATCTAGTAATAATAAGCTGTAATCGCAAGTAAAATCAAATGGGCTTAAGCATTGCTTCAAAGATCCATATTAGATTTTATGGTCATCTACCATTTCCCTGAGTCTTTATTACTCATAGCCTGTTCGTAATTCAATGGATTATCATCATCCATGATGTGTATCTCATCGTCATCCTCTATGACGAATCCATACCTATCAGGTATCTTCGGTACTCTTCCAAATTTACAAATAGGGTGTTATACAGTAGGTGTTCTACTTGGACAGGTTCATCCAATTGATCTGTAGTGTTTTGTGGTTCTTGCATTTTTTCAAGATTTATTTTTCCGCCCACTAGCCCTTTCAAGGATAAACTCCTTTTCCAAGAAGTTAGCGTGTTTCGCAATAAACACATTTTGCTCAGTAGGATTGTAGAAATAGTATCCCAAACTTTCTTTAGGATATCCCACAAATGTGCACTTATCAAATCTTGTCCCAAGCTTATAATTTTTAAACCTTTTCACATAAGCTGGACATCCCCAAATCTTAACATTTTTAAGACCAGGTTTCCTCCCTGTCCACATCTCATATGGAGTCTTGGGGACGGATTTTGAGGGGGACGGATTTCGAGGGGAACTTATTTAGTAGATATGTAGCCGTTTCTAGAGCATGACCCCAGAATGAAATTGGAAGATCGGTAAAACTCATCATGGAACAAACCATGTCCAACAAAGTTCATTTTCTCCTTTCAGATACTCCATTTAACTGTGGTGTACCTGGTGGAGTCCATTGTCAAATTATATCATTTTCTTTGAGATAATCGAGAAACTCACCGCTAAAGTATTCACCACCTCGATCTGATCAAAGAATCTTAATACTTTTGCCAGTTTGTTTCTCTACTTCACTTCTGAACTCTTTGAACTTTTCAAATGATTTAAATTTGTATTTCATTAAATACACATATCCAAATCTTGAATGATCATGAGTGAAAGTATTAAAATAAGAATACCCTCCCCGTGTATTCGTTGTCATAGGTCCACAAACATCTGTGTGAACCAACGCTAACAACTCTGTAACTCTTTCTCCTTTTCACTAAAAGGAGATTTAGTCATTTTACCCATGAGACAAAATTCATAAGTTGGATATGATTCATAATCAGATAGCTCTAAGAGCCCATCCTTATGCAACTTGAATCTTGTTTCATTGATATGACCGAGTCTACAGTGCCACATATAGGTATAATTAACATCATCTCTTTTCCTTTTCTTAGTTTGTTCTATTTGAAATAAATTTTCATGCAAGTCAAGCATGTAAAGTCCGTTTCGCAAATTACCAACACCATATAGAACATTGCTTTTATAAATTAAACAACCGTTGTTCTTTATTATAATGTCAAATTCATCACCTAATACGGAATTAGAAATAATGTTTGTAATGACATTCGAAAAAATAACAATTATTTAAATAAATGGACTTGCCCGTAGGCAGTGCTAAACAATAAGTGCCTACAGCTAATGCAGCAACATTTGCTCCATTTTCCACTCGTAGGACAACCTCATTCTTGTCCAACTTTCTACTTCTGACCAGTCCCTGCACAGTATTACATATGTGAGAACCACAGCCGGTATCCAATACCCAAGTAGAATTTTAACTTTCAGAAAAATTAATTTCAATCATGAAGAAACCTTGATTGGAAGTCGAAGCTTCTCCAAGCTCTTCTCTGCAAGAAAGTTCTTACAGTTCCTCTTCCAATGACTCGGCTCGTTGCAATGGAAGCACATTCTTTTGCTAGCTATATCATGTTCCTTTGTGTTCACCTTGCCTTTAGCCTTCTTAGATTTCTTCTTTTCAGAAGATACCTTGGGCCTCTTCCTTTTCTTGAAAGAATTCACCATCAAGACATGGTTCTTCTTGGATGGGAAGTGACCTTCTGCAGTTTTTAACATATTAAGTAATTTAGGCAAGTGACATCTAACTTATTCATGTGAAAATTAACAACGAACTGTGAGAAGGTCTCAGGGAGTGACTGCAAGACTAAGTCTTGACTTAACTCCCCGTCTATGACTAACTCAAGATGTCCGAGGCGTTCAATCAGATTGATCACCCTTAGGACATGAGTCTCGACGGCAGTGCCCTCGGTTGAGATCGGAAGAGCTCCTTAGATATCTCATATCTAGCAGTCCTACTTTGTTCACCATACAACTCCTTGAGGTGAAGCAACATAGTAGGAGCATCCATGTTTTCATACTGATGCTGAATCTCGTTATTCATGGATGCGAGCATGATGCATTGAGCCACAGATGCATCATTTTGCCACTTTACAATGGTGGCAATATCTTCCTCAGAGGCTATTTCTGGAACATTTCCAGGGACAGGTGAATTTAGGACATAAGAAATCTTTTTAGCAGTGAAAACTATTCCCAGATTTCTTAACCAGTCCGTGTAATTTGGTCCGGTCAGTTTGTTAGAATCAAGTATGTTACGCAGTGAAATTAGTGATTTCGACATTTTTAAATTTATGTATGTGAAAAGACAATATTTTAGCAAATATTTATTTAATTAATTTTATATAACAAAATAAATTAGGTCTTATTTTAAATTGGTATTTTCCACTATTTTCTTTAAACTATATTACCCTCACTTATATAGTTCGGCAACATCTAATTAAAGATTTGCTAGTGAAAATAAGGATCCCATTTCAAATGTACATAGCCTTATGGATAACACAACAAACGATATATAAATAAATAGGTAGACAACTATTTGTCAATTACATCAATATGTAACTCCTTTTTATTTTGCTTCTTAAATCATAATGGTCAAGTGTGTGCATATCCGAACTAAAATGATTTAAGTTAAGTCTAACCTAGTACTTCCATAAATTCAAAAAAGAAAAATATTGTCCTTGTGGATAGCACAACAAAATAATATTGTTCAATTTTCTTGATAAGCATCAAATGTAATTAAATTAATATCTTAAATATGCAATACTTGCCTTGTGGATAGCACAACAAACTCGTATTAAATATTTAATACTCTATTAATTTATCATGCTAGATGGCGACATTCGATATTCCAAATATCATTGAACGCTTTAGACTTAATATGATTTCTTTGAGGGGTTTGTTATTATTTGTCTCATCTTTTTAAGGGCGCATGCACATATATATATAAAATACGCGTCATTTTATTAAATATGCGAAGCATGTTTGCATAAAATATAATATATATATAATACTTAGCATGCATATATAGAATACTATATTCTACCCGAATTGATTATGGACTTTATTCTAGTTTGGTTCACTAAAGCCACCAAGAGAACCAAAAGTTCAAACCTAGGAGTTCAAGAATTTAAATTTAAACGTAACTATTACATTTAAACCCGGCCTCCATACAAACGGGTCTTCACGTGCTCCTTGCTTCTTGGTCTCCAATTTATTCAAGATAATTCTAACTATTTTTATTACATTAATCTATTTAATTTAAATAGAAACCTTGATCAACAGTCAATGGGAGGTACATAGGAGGGAGATAGAATTTTACATCAAGAAAAATTAAAGAAGGCGAGGTACGCAGACCTCATTTAATAAAACTCATTCATTCAAGCATTCAACTAAAATAAAATCTAATCACATTGGTCAATAGTTCATAATCAACCCCATTTATTTTTATACATATCACAATATGCATCAATAAATAAATATTCATCGCATGAATTAAAACATTTCATATATATATGAGTATCATGTAATGGACAATTTTAAATTGTATGAAATCCAATTTCAAGATTAAAATAAACTCTTTATTTTAATTATAAAATTATTAAGAATATAATATAAATATATATATATATATATATATAATATTATTGTATATTATATATATATTATAACATCACCTTTTTAGTGAATCTGATTCACTTCAGGAATATTAAATACGGATTATATATATATCAAGGATACCTTTTTGAAATCAATTATGCAGGTTATCAGGTGACCCTCCTTTTTAAAAAACGTGAGGTACTCACCTTTTCTAATAACAGGATACTAAAAAACAGATCCACGAAATCATTTTTTTTTAAAAAAAAGTAACGTGAATCTGGCTCCTAAATAAAACACAGTGGTTGAAAAATAAAATGGTTTCCGTCTTCTTCTTTATTTCTTTCATAAAAATAAATTATACAACTAAAATTATGTTCAATAAATTATTCTAAATACATACCCATATGTGTAACGATTGAGATTTTATATAATAATTTTAAATATTTAATGAGTTAAATAAATATTTTTTTGTGATTTATTTATTGAGTTGAATAAATAAATTATGTGATTTTGTGGAGTGATTTAATTAAGTGTTATACATTAATTAAATGAATATTTAATATTTAATTTAATTGATGTATATTAATTTTTAGTACAGATCTAATTTAATTAAGATAATTAAATTAGATGAATTGTGTGATGAAGTGTTACATGAATTATAATTAGCGAGTAATTATAATTATGTAGCAAATTTTTATGTGATTAATTGATGTTAGATTTTAATTGATTAAATTAGATGTTAAAAGATTTAATTAATTAAAGTGTAACATTAAAGTATATGTTAAAAGGATTTATTAAAATAAAGAAAAGAGATTTAAATGATTTTAACCAAACAAGGCCCTTACTTGTGTTTTAAAAGGCTTTTGCCAAACAGGGCCCTTGTATTGTTTTAAATATATTCTACCAAATAATGTCTTAGCACTAATAATCTATTTTTTTTATAAAAAAAAATAACCTTGTTTTGCCAAACAAGCCCTAGTGGCTTTTGATTTTTGAAATTCTATAACTGATGAAATTTAATAGGTAAATTAATTTTCAGTTATATATTATATTTATATCCTATATCTATTAGTATACGTATATAGTTTTATATTAGTTTTATATCAGTGTTAGAAGAATATCACTATTAGAGAAGAGAGAAAAGAATACAGAGAAAAAGATAGAGAGTTAGAGAGAAGAAGAGAAAAGAAGAAGGAGGAAGAAACCTTATTAACCAAAACAATCATCACCATCTTCATACTCTTCTCCTAATCAACAAAGGTATAATCCTAACTTGCAGTTTTAAAAATTATATGTTTATGTTCTTTGTAGTGATAGTTCTCTGTAAATATGAATTTTATGAAAACTTTATAAATACGAATTATATGTGTTTATAGCATGCTTAGATATGAATTCTATGCTTAATTAATTGTTTAATTCATATACATGTGATGAATATGAGGAGTTCATGATCATCACTGAGTTACAGTAAAAGTATTTTGAAAATGTTATATATATATATATATATATATATATATATATATATATATAGTTTTCTCTTTAAATCAATGGAATTCATGTTTGATTATTCATCTTGGGTTAAATTAAGTATAGATGATGATAGCATGTTTAGAAATTGAATTATTATGCTTGAAATTGGGTGAATTGATTTAAAAACAAAAATGCAGTGTTCAATTTCATGAAGAACACTTAACAATAGTTTTTCTTCAAAAAAAATCATGAAATTGGTTGTTTGATGATGTGTTATAATGTTTATGTCTGTTAGAATCATGTTAGAAGTTTTAAGTTTATGTTTTCTATAAATTATTATGAATTGTATGAACTAGAAATAGAATTTGGTGTGGAGAAATAAGCCAAATTGGCTTTTTCTCTACACAGTTCTCGAACTTGTCTGCGTTCACTGGAAGGGGCCCGCCCCGGCGGGCCTATCAAGAAGGAAACCCCCGCCCCGGCGGGGGGGGGGGGGTGGCAGGGAAAAAAGAAATTTATTTTTTTTTGTATTTTGTAAAGCTAATTTTATGTAGTAACTTTTATAGCATGATTAAACATATATTAAAATACTAAATGAATATTAATAAATTATATTAATAAAATATAATTTGTGATTATAATTTTGAATAATTATAATTAGAGTAAAGGTTTAATTTAAATTATAATTTTGTTAAATTATAATTATTATAGTTGATTAATTTTAATCAAGTGAATGATAATTTTTAAATTATAATTTATGTAATTATAATAAATGCATGATCAATTATAGATTATAATCTTGTGTATTATAATTTAATATTTGCATGATTAATTATAAATTATAATTTATGTAATTATAATTTAGTAAATGCATGATGTAGTTAATTAATTATAAATTATAATTTGTTTATAATTTAATTAAATAAGATGTGATTATAATTTGAGTAATTATAATTAGATTAAATATTTAAATTATAATTAATGTGAAATACATAATTATTAATCGAGTTAATTATGTGAGCATGCCTATGTGATGTAATTAAATTATGTGATTATTAATTATTAACTTAATAATTAAATAAGAATGAGTTAACCTAGAAAGGTTAACCAATTATGTGAGTTAATTACGTGTTAACTAATTTAGATTGTTGTGATTAAATATATATGTGTAGGAAGTGTTAAAGAACGTGAATTATATTAGTAGCTTGCGCTTGAGGCAAGTCTTCTAAACCCTAAACTCGTTTATTTGTTTCAATTCAATTATTCATTGTTTGAGATTTGTTCTTTTATTGGACAAGTAATTATTGAAAGTTCATGATATAATTAAAGTAACCTTGGCTTATTGTTCAAGCAAGCTTTGAATATTCTTTTGAGATGCTTTAAATTTATTTCTAAAGCATATGATAGTTCGTAGTTCTTTCACTTATGAATTATTTCAAGTTATTGAAAGTCGATTCAACTAATCCTTAGTTGATGAACGTGAATTATAAATTACCCTTGTAAGCTTATCCAAACCAAACTTTCTTTGGTGCGGACTTGAATTCAAATTACTGAGTTGAACAACCCTATTATTAGGGGAGGTTACTACGCGTAAGCGTTAAGATGTTTGTGCACAATACATGGTACGAAGGGCTGATCCCCCTAAGTACGAGTTAAGGTCCATAGTCTTATTGACTGTTAAAGGTTTAAATAAAAATGTTTATAACCTAGGAAAAAAGTTCAAAGGTCTTATGACCCTCAGATAAATTCTATATTCGAATTTTAATGTTGATAGCGAATTATTATTCAATTCTTTATTGCTGAAGTAAGCTAAGTTATTCAAATTCTTTTTAAAGATATCCTTTCATGTATTTATTATTGTTAAACTCCAGTGAGCTGTTATTTGCTCACTCTTGCATTATATAACAATTGCAGCTAAGGTTGATAATATTGACGCCCCGTCTACGAGTAAGGGCAAGGAAAAGCAAAACAAGTGAAGACTTATTTTTATTATTTGAAATAATTGTAATAGACGTTAATGTTATGTTTTTATTTTCGCACATTATTATTATGTCAAGGTTAAAGTAACCCTGGGATTGATTTTTAAGAAGGTTGTAACCCTTGTTTTAAGAAAGATTTTATTATTTTGAATAAAAGTTGTATTTTATTTTGAAGTTATATTGGGTAGATGTATGTTATATTAGAAAGTGAACACCAAATCATGTGAAAACGAAGTACCCGAATTTGGGGGTGTCACAATATGTATATGAAATCAAAACAATTAATAATTGTATAAAGGTTTGGGTCTAATACCACTGTTGGGTTTGTACGAAATCGTGACACAATTAAATTGCAAAATTAGCGGAACCATGGTGTATCAGAGTTTAAAAATTTTCTAAAAAACCATTACCCGGATCATCCTTTATGCAAAATATTAATTTAAAACGATAAATAAGAAGTTATCGAATCATACCCTTATAGAACAAAACTTCCACATGTACAAGTTCAACTCCTTGTTCGTCGCAATCTCCTTGAATATCCGAGATAGATTCCTTCCTTTGATTAACGTTAGTCACCCAAGTGTTTGGCCTCTAGAGGTGATCCACCAAGGAAGATGAATTATCAAGAAGGAGGGTGGTTGGCTAAATCTTAATTTTCTATCCTCTATAGAAAATGAGTACTCTCTAACAATTGGAATTGCATCAACTGATATCTAAAATAAAACTCCTCTTATATAGATATTGGTCAACCCTTCTAATCCTATTAGAAATATGTTTTCATTTAATTAATTAAACTCCTTTAATTAATTAGGTTTCCCAATCATATTGGGATTAATTAATTAAACTCCTTTAATTAATTTGCCTCTTAATCTTATTAGGAATAAATGAGAGTACTAATATTAAATTAATTCCTAAACTCTTTTAGAAACTAAAATAATAATAATTGTAATAATATTAATAAGACTCCTCTTATTAATTAATATTTAATATTTCTAAAATATTAAATAATAAACATTAAGCTATTTAATTTATTCGATCACCATAAATTAAATTAATTACACTTAATGCATTATTACGATTATGTCATTACCTTCTTAAATAATTATTTTTCCTTTTATGGTGTGATCCTTTAGGTTCTCCATATTACACCGGTTGTGAATAAATTAATTAGAATAATTTTAATCTAATTTAAATAAATAAATTAAACTAATAATCTATTTAAATAAATAATATTTATTCTACAATAGGGATAAGCCTCCCTAGCGATCAATGACTTTCCAGATAATATAGATTTCAACATTAATCATAAAAGAACCTGTAGTTACCGTACAATTCAATCCTTCCACCATACAATTTTCCAATTAAATATAAGACATGAAATTACTGTCAAGTCTTATTTTATTTAATTATATGTATTTCGATTAGAAAATGCACAACTCCAACTAATGCAAATTAGAAACTCCTTTCTAATTTTATTCTGTCTTGGCCAAGGACTACTGGGTTGTCATTTAACGAATCACATAGGACATATCTCTTCTTTTACTAGAAGTGGTAGATTCTTTATTGATCATTCATTATCTCCATTTGTAACTCATTATACCCAATCATACCCTTTGATATACCTTGAGGGTCGTAAGGAATATGTCAAAGTATAATTCATTACACACAAGATACTCCGATGATCTCAAGTCCAAGAATTACTTGAACTACTATCACATTAGAAATTCCTATTGACATGCAAGTAAAACTCCATTAGGTATTCCGTAGAGAGTCACGTTCAGTGAACTTATTCTCCAATAAGCACCTACATACTTGCTTTAGTGTCTCCACACAAATGATCATGAGATCAATCATCTTCACCCAATGAGCAAGCAACATATGTACCAATCTATCCGGATTTACTAATCCCCTTTTTAATAATACAACGATTGGGAACAATTTTAGTTTTAAGCTTTCTAAGAATTTAGATCTCATTAGCATGATCAACATCATTATTTTAAAAGCATTGCTTAAAACTATGGGTTATTTACATATTATAAAAATAGCATTATGTAGATAATTAAATGTCTTTAATAAGTGAATACTTTTATTAATAAATAAATAAGATTGTATCCAAAGTATATGCTTTATCGTCATACATGATTGGCTTGTATGCATACTACTTTCAATCTCCCACTTGCACTAAAACCAATCGCCATAGTATCTCATACCCTTCTTCTCTAAGTGACGATCAAACTGCTGTTGTGCTAAAGTTTTAGTAAATGGATCTGCAATGTTGTCATGAGAGTTCACTATCAATAGTGATTTCTCCTCTTTCTATGATTTCTTTAATCAAACTGCCGCAACACATGTTTGGATTCAAGATGAGACTTAGGAACTATTCCTAGTTCTTTAATGAACTTTTCATCTGAAACATCTACTTCCAGCTTCACTTACAGTTATATACTTTGTCTTTGTCACTAAACCAGCAACCTTTTGCTGTTTGGAACCTTTCCAATTTACTACACCATCTTTCAAGGTAACGGCTTACCCTAAAGTGGATTTGTTGTCGTCTTGGTCAGTCTGAAAACTTGAGTCTGTTTAGTCCTCTAGTTTAATTCAGACCCATCATGTGTCATGATGTGATCCTTAGTGTCAGTTAAGTACTTTAAGATGTTTATCACTGTTCTACAGTGATCATCTCCAGAATATAACTGATCAACATCAAGTCTCGTATATTTCATTGCATACATAATAGTAACTCATGCGATCTCTCTTTTATTGAGGACAATTTTAGAGAGATACACTCCATGGCTCATCATCATGAGACATCTCTTGGATTTTGCCATGCTAAATGCCTTTAGCATCTAATGAATATACGTTCCTTGAGTTAAGCCGAACATCCTTTTAAATATATCTATAGGATTTATATCCCCAACATAGAATGTTCTACCCAAATCATTCATAGAGTAATGTTTAGACAACTTTATTTTGATCGATTGTAGTATAGGAATATCATTCCCTATTAGTAATATATCATCAACATATAATACAAGAAATGAAACAGCGCTCCCACTAACTTTCTTGTACACACATGGCTCATCCTTGTCTTTGATAAAATTAAACTCTTTGATTGTCTCATCAAAATGATTGTTCCATCTTTGAGAAGCTTGCTACAACCCATAAATAGATTGTTGTAGCTCATATACATGATTTGCTTCAACCATTGAAACAAATTCATCTGGCTGTATCATACATACATTCTCCTCTAATTAGTATATTTGAGGAAGGGCGTCTCCACGTCCATTTTGCCAGATCTAGTAATAATAAGTTGTAATCGCAAGTAAAATCCAAATGGGCTTGAGCATTGCTTCAAAGATCCATTTTAGATTTTATAGTCATCTACCACTTCCCTGAGTCTTTATTACTTATAGCTTGTTCGTAATTCAATGGATCATCATCATCCATGATGTGTAACTCATCGTCATCCTCTATGACGAATATATACCTATCAGGTATCTTCGGTACTCTTTCAGATTTATGAATAGGGTGTTGTACAGTAGGTGTTCTACTTGGACAGGTTCATCCAATTAATCTGTAGTGTTTTGTGGTTCTTAAATTTCTTTAATATCTATTTTTCCTCCCACTAGCCCTTTCAAGGATAAACTCCTTTTCCAAGAAGGTAGTGTGTTTCGCAATAAACACCTTTTGCTCAGTAGGATTATAGAAATAGTTGATTAGTGATTTTTATGACCACTTATTCGGATAGTAACCAGCTCATTATTGTTGGGTTTGTACGTAACGCAATCATGCAATCAAATCACATAAATAGGGCGGAAGCGTAAGAAACTAGGTTTTCAAAAATTTATACAAACCCATTACCATGATCATTCTTGTGCATCAATTATCAGTGAATGAAGAAGGAGAAAAACAGAATTATACCTTTGAAGATCCAAGCTTCCTCAGGTACAAGTTCTACTCCTTTGATTCCTTTGATTCCTCTGTAGTGGCTCCTTCCCTTGATCAATGTCAGCCACCCAAATGTTTGGCCTCTAACGGTGATCCACCAAGGAAGATGAAGATCAATGTCAGTAAGATGGGTTATTGGCTTAACCCTTGTTTCTATCTCTATAGAATATGTGTACTCCCAACTCTTGAAAAATTCACGTACCTTATTTCTGATATAAGACTCTCTTATATAGATATTAGGTTAACCCTCCTAATCCAATTAGAATAGGGTTTTATTTAATTAATTAATTAATTACTTTTAATTAATTTATATCCTAATCTTTATTAGGATTGAGAGAGAGTACTGATATTATATTAATTCCTAAACTCCTTTAGAATTAAAATAATAATAATAATAATAATATTAATAAGACTCCTCTTATTAATTTATATTTAATATTTTTAAAATATTAAATAATAAACATTAAGCTATTTAATTTATTCTATCATCATAGATTAAATTAATTATACTTAATGCATTATTACTATCATGCTATTTTCTTCTTAAATAATTCTTCTTCCTTTTATGGTGTGACCCTTTAGGTTCTCCATATTAAACTGGTTGTGAATAAATCAATTAGAACAATTCTAATCTTATTTAAATAAACAAATTAAACTAATAATCTATTTAAATAAATAACATTTATTCTACAATAGGGATAAGCCTCCCTAGCGATCAACGACTTTCCAAATAATATAGATTTCAACATTAATCATAAAAGAACCTGTGAGTTAATAGTTACCGTACAATTCAATCCTTCCACCATACAATGTCCCAATTAAATATAAGACATGGATTTACTGTCAAGTCTTAATTTATTTAATCATATGTATTTCGATTAGAAAATGCACAACTCTGATAATGCAAATTAGAAACCTTTTTCTAATTTCATTCTACCTTGGCCAAGGATTCCTGGGTTGTCATTTAACGAATCACATAGGACATATCTCCTCTTTTACTAGAGGTGGTAGATTCTTTATTGATCATTCATTATCTCCATATGTAACTCATTATGTAAGACCCCAACTTTTATGAATAAAGATTTAGTTTTCTTTATATATTATTTCGAAACAGTAAGGTGTTGTTTTGATAAATATGAAAGTTATGGGTGAAATGTGCAAACATTTTTAAAATGAGCAAGTGGTTATAAAATATTCTTGTTGTCGGGGAATATTCGTTTGGTCGTGGAATATTCTTGTTGTCGGAGAATATTCGTACGACGGCGCAGCTATTTGTGGGCCCCCACAACGGAATAACTGTCGGATATAGAAAGCGACAGAAATAACTTTTTACAAAATAACGGCGTGGTTGTTACCGTTAGTACTGTTGAAATACTCGGTGGTTAAAATACAGTGATACACGGTGTTGCATAGTAGCACACGGTATTGCACAGTATTTCGAGTTATTGAGTCTTACGTGAGAAGCCATTACTCAATTATTGTTACAGTAATTACTGTTCAATATTTTATATTATTGACTCAATAATTGCTACGTTGATATTTTATATTATTGACTCAATAAGTGTTACATTGATATTTTATTGACTCAATAATTGCTACGTTGCCATTTTATATGATTGATTCAATAATGGCTACAGTTGATATTTTGTAGTATTGATTCAATAATTGTCGTTGCACAGTATTTCACGTTATCAACTCAATAATTCATATTATTTGAATAATATTATTAGATAGCATTATTGACAATGTCTAAGGAAGTTCTGTCTAGGAGGGGTTATTTAATTGCGCGCCAGTAAGGAGAAGTCCTTATCGGAAGGCCCCCTCTGTCCTGGGAACGACCTGGTTGTTAATATTGTAGTTCTATAATATTATTTGTGAATAATTAATTATTAATTTATATGATAAGAAAATATTTATTTTGTGGATATTAAAGAAGGAATTGGCGCTGGTAAGTTTTTATCAATATTTTGGTGTGAGAAATCATCTGTTTTTGGATTTCGGATAATTTATGTTTGGAATTTGGAAAAACTTCCTTCTGCAAAGTTGTAGATAATTAAATTTTCTATGGAAGGGCATAGAATTTGTATTTTTCTGACTAAGGGGCTATTTGTTATGAATTATTGAAGTTTCAGAAAATAAATATTATTTAATGGGTGGGACCCACTTTTGTTGAAAAAAAAACTCAGAATTTTGGAAGCCGCCAGGCGGCGGATTTTTTTTTAAAAATATATTATTTTATTCATTTAGTCTCCTTTGGCATCCTAAGCTTTTCCTATAAATAGGGTGCTTAGGTTAGAATTGAAAATCACACCAGAATCAGAAGTTTTCTCTCTCTATAATATCGAGCGTATTTTTGTGAGTATTTCAATACTTTGAGTATTAGTATTCAGCGCAAGTTTTCTTCGGTATTATATCCGATATTCCAGTCAGAGGGACTATTCTTTTGAGGTAAGGGATGTTATTTTCTTTCGTAAATGATGTTATTCTTTTCAATATCATTATACAGAAATATTGTCATGGATTTTATGTTGAAATTCTTACTTTTTCCGTCGGAGTTACTATTCACGTATACGGCACTATTCACGTATACGGCACTATTCACGAAAAAATTAAATTTTCTTCTATTTGTCCAAATTGCTTGTTAAGGTTACTATCTTTGATTGTATCCAAGTTTTGAGCTCTATTCTTGAATTTTGCTCCATAATTGATTATTACGAGGTATTTTTGAATTGGATATACTAAAATACGAATCCTTAGTCTTTGTCTTTTATCTTACTGGATTCGTTTTTTTTAAAATGTTTTTCATCATTCTCAGTCCTAAAAGGTGATGTAACTGAATATCTTTGGCCTGTAGAGCAAAGATGAATGATTACTTGATGAATATCTTTGGCCTGTAGAGCAAAGATGAATGATTACCTGATGAATATCTTTGGCCTGTAGTGCAAAGATGACAGGTGTTGAGATGAACATGACCACTGATGATACAAATGAATATCTTTGGCCTGTAGTGCAAAGATGAATATTTGATTTGAGATGTATATTGATTGATGTTACAGGGATAAAATATTGATGATGGACTTTTAAATCATAGAAGATAGTAGACTTTATTCTCTGCTTAATTCTTCTAATGAACTGTTATTTCCGCTGCGAATATTGATCTGAAGTTGGTTGTCCATTATATTTTATCCTATTATGTTGAAGATTAACGATAATTTGTTTCCCATTATCTTAGTCATAATATTCTTTACTGAGCTAGTTGAGCTCACCCTTTTCATCTGTTGTCCTCTTCAGGAAATGAGAATGTTGCGGGAACTAGTCGGGGGACAGAGTGATGAGTTAGAGCAGTAGTAGTCCTCACTATTTCTGAAAAATAGTGTGATAATAATTGTAATGAGGACTTAGTTTGAATCTTAATATTTTCTACATATTTGTATTGAGACTCACAGTTGTGTGGTCGTATTTTGCACGACCGTATGATATAAAGTTTGTATTTGAATTCTGTACCATGTATTTGGCGACTCAGAATGGGTTGGGTTGAATGGACCTATTCTGGGGGCGTCACACATTACACCCAAACATACCCTATATATGCCTTAAAAGGCCTTATGGAATTAGTCAAAGTATAATTTGTTACATACAGATACTATGATGATCTCAAGTCCAAGGATCACATGTACTACTATCACATTAGGAATTCCTATTGACAGGCGAGTAAAACTCCATTAGGTATTCCATAGCGAGTCACGTTCAGTGAACTTATTCTCCAATAAGCACCTACATACTTGCTTTAGTGTCTCCACATAAATGACCATGAGATCAGTCATCCTCATCCAATGAGCAAGCAACATATGTACCAATCTATCCGAATTTACTAATCCCCATTTTAGTAATCCCACAATTGGGAACTATTTTAGTTTTTAAGCTTTCTAAGATTTTAGATCTCATTAGCATGAGCATCATCATGATTCTAAAAGCATTGGTTAAAACTATGGGTTATTTACATATTATAAAAACAGCACCATGTAGATAATTATATGCCTTAAATGAATATTTTATTAATAAATAAATAAGATTGTTTACAAAGTATGTGCTTTGTCATCATACATGATTGGCTTGTATGCACACTACTATCAATCTCCCACTTGCACTAAAGCCAATCGCCATGGTATCTCATACCCATCTTCTCTAAGTGACGATCAAGCTGCTGTTGTGTTAAAGCTTTATTAAATGGATCTGCAATGTTGTCTTGAGAGTCTACACGCTCCAAGGTGACGTCTCCTCTTTCAATTATCTCCCTGATCAAGTGAAATCGCCGCAACACGTGTTTAGATTTCTGATGAGACCTGGGTTCCTTAGCCTGTGCAATCGCTCCGGTGTTGTCACAGTATACGGGAACTGCTTCTCCAATGCTAGGAACCACACCAAGTTCAGTTATGAACTTCTTCATCCAAACAGCTTCCTTTGCAGCTTCACTTGCAACTATATACTCTGCCTCTGTCACTGAATCAGCAACCGTTTGCTGCTTGAAACTCTTCCAACTCACTGCACCTCCGTTCAAGGTAAACACATACCCTGAAACAGATTTACTGTCATCTTGGTCTGTTTGAAAACTTGAGTCCGTGAATCCCTCGAGTTTTAATTCAGACCCACCGTAGACAAGAAAAATATCTTTAGTCCTTCTCAAGTACTTTAGGATATTCTTCACTGCCTTCCAGTGCTCTTCTCCTGGATTTGACTGGTATCTGCTTGTTACACTAAGTGCGTGAGCAACATCCGGTCTAGTACATATCATACCGTACATGATAGATCCTATTGCAGAAGCATAAGGGATCTTACTCATACGGTCTCTCTCCTCAGGTGTCTTTGGGGCCTGTTTCTTGGAGAGATTTATTCCATGGCTCATCGGCATGAGACCTTTTTTGGAATCTTCCATGCTAAACCTCTTTAGCATCGTATCAATGTACGTTCCTTGGGATAATTCGAGCATCCTTTTAGATCTATCTCTATAGATCTTTATCCCCAAAATATAGGATGCTTCACCCAAGTCCTTCATGGAGAAGTTTTTAGATAACCAGATTTTAATGGATTGTAACATAGGAATGTCATTCCCTATCAGTAATATATCATCAACATATAATACAAGGAATGATACTGCGCTCCCACTAACCTTCTTGT
Organism: Panax stipuleanatus; assembly: GCA_020205555.1. Classification (NCBI taxonomy): domain Eukaryota; kingdom Viridiplantae; phylum Streptophyta; class Magnoliopsida; order Apiales; family Araliaceae; genus Panax; species Panax stipuleanatus. Next base: position 132,699,079 of record CM035117.1, on the reverse strand, counting down.
ATACACATGGTTCATCCTCGTTTTTGATAAAATCAAACTCTTTGATTATCTCATCAAAACGAATGTTCCATCTACGAGAAGCTTGCTTCAACCCATAAATGGATCGTTGTAGCTTACAGACTTGATTTGTTCCAACTTTTGAAATAAATCCCTCTGGCTGTGTCATATACACATCCTCCTCAAGTTTCCCATTGAGGAAGGCCGTTTTCACGTCCATCTGCCAGATCTCATAGTCGTTGTAAGCTGCAATCGCAAGCAAAATCCGAATGGACTTGAGCATGGCTACTGGTGAGAAGGTTTCATCATAGTCAACTCCTTGTCTTTGTTTGAAACCTTTTGCAACCAGTCGGGCCTTATAGGTCTCTACCTTTCCGTCTGCTCCAGTCTTTTTCTTAAAAACCCATTTACACCCAATAGGTTTAATACCTTCAGGTGGTGAAACCAAAGACCATACTTTGTTTTCATACATGGAGTCCATTTTGGATTTCATGGCTTCAAGCCATTTCCCTGAGTCTTTATTACTCATAGCCTGTTCGTAATTCAATGGATCATCAGCATTCATGATGTGTACCTCATCGTTATCCTCTATAACGAATCCATACCTCTCAGGTATCTTTGGTACTCTTCCAGATTTACGAACAGGGTGTGGTACAGTAGGTTCTTCTACTTGATTAGGTACCTGACTTTGGTCCGTGGTAACTTGTGGTTCTTGAACTTCTTCAAGATATATCTTGCTCCCACTGACCCCTTCATGGATAAACTCTTTCTCCAAGAAGGTAGCATGTTTCGCAACAAACACCTTTTGATCAATTGGATGATAGAAATAATACCCTACGATTTCTTTAGGGTATCCCACAAATCTACACTTATCGAATTTAGTCTGTAGCTTATCATTTTTAAACTTTTTGACATAAGCTGGACAACCCCAAGTCTTAACATGCTTAAGATTTGGTTTCCTCCCTTTCCACATCTCATATGGAGTCTTTGGGACCGATTTGGTAGGTACCTTGTTAAGTAGGTATGTAGCCGTTTCTAGGGCATATCCCCATAAGGAAATTGGAAGGTCGGTAAAACTCATCATGGATCGAACCATGTCCAATAGTGTTCGATTTCTCCTTTCAGATACTCCATTTAACTGTGGTGTACCTGGTGGAGTCCATTGTGAGATTATACCATTTTCTCTGAGACAATTGAGAAACTCACTGCTTAAGTATTCTCCACCTCGATCTGATCGAAGTATCTTAATACTCTTGCCCGTTTGTTTCTCTACTTCACTTCTGAACTCTTTGAACTTTTTAAATGATTCTGATTTGTATTTCATTAAATACACATATCCAAATCTTGAGTGATCATCAGTGAAAGTAATAAAATAAGAATACCCACCCCGTGCACTTGTTGTCATAGGTCCACAAACGTCTGTGTGAATCAATGCCAACAACTCTGTAACTCTCTCTCCTTTTTCACTAAAAGGAGATTTAGTCATTTTATCCATGAGACAAGATTCACAAGTTGGATATGATTCATAATCAGATAGCTCGAGGAGCCCATCTTTATGCAACTTGGATAATCTTGTTTCATTGATATGACCGAGTCTACAGTGCCACATATAGGTATAATTAATATCATCTCTTTTCCTTTTCTTAATTTATTCAATTTGAAATATATTTTCTTGTAAGTCAAGTGTATAAAGTCCATTTCGCAAATTTCCAATACCATATAAAATATCGTCTTTATAAATAGAACAACCATTGTTCTTTATAATAACGTCAAAACCTTCCATATCCAATACAGAAATTGAAATAATGTTTTTAATAATATTCGGAACATAATAACAATTATTAAGATAAATGGATTTGTCCGAAGGCATTGCTAAACAATAAGTTCCTACAGCTAATGCAGCAACTTTTGCTCCATTTCCCACTCGTAGGATCACCTCATCTTTGTTCAGCTTTCTACTTCTGACCAGTTCCTGCATAGTATTACATATGTGAGAACCACAGCCGGTATCCAATACCCAAGTAGAATTATGACTTTCAGAAAAATTAATTTCAATCATAAACAAACCTTGATTGGAAGTCGAAGCTTCTCCAAGCTTCTTCTCTGCTAGAAACTTCTTGCAGTTCCTCTTCCAATGTCCCGGCTCATTGCAATGAAAGCACATTCCTTTAGCTGGTTCAGGTTTCTTTTGCTCCTTTTCTTTCCCTTTTCCCTTAGCCTTCTTAGATTTCTTCTTTTCAGAAGACACCTTGGGCCTCTTCCTTTTATTGGAAGAATCCACCATCAAGACATGGTTCTTCTTGGATGAGAAGTGACCTTCTGCAGTTTTCAGCATGTTAAGCAGCTCAGGTAAGCTGACATCTAGCTTATTCATGTGAAAATTAACCACAAACTGCGAGCAGGTCTCAGGGAGTGACTGCAAGACCAAGTCTTGACTCAACTCCCCATCCATGACGAACCCAAGCTGTCCAAGGCGTTCAATCAAATTGATTACCTTCAGAACATGAGTCTCGACGGCAGTGCCCTCGGTCATCCGAGATCGGAAGAGCTCCTTTTTTATCTCATATCTAGCAGTCCTACTCTTTTCACCATACAACTCCTTGAGGTGAAGCAGCATAGCAGGAGCATCCATTTTTTCGTGCTGACGCTGAAGCTCGTTATTCATGGATGCGAGCATGATGCATTGAGCCACAGATGCATCATCTTGCCACTTTTTGAAAGTGGCAATCTCTTCCTCAGAGGCTGTTTCTGAAACAGATTCAGGGATAGTGGAATTTAGGACATAAGAAATCTTTTCAGCAGTGAGAACAATTCTCAGATTTCTTAGCCAGTCCTCATAATTCGGGCCGGTAAGCTTATTTGCATCAAGTATGCTTCGTAGTGAGATTAGTGATTTTGACATTTTTAAAATTCTGCATGTGAAAAGACAACATTTTAGCAAACATTCATTTTATTAACTTTGCATACCAAAATAAATTTAGGTCTTTATTTTAAATTGGTATCTCCCACTATTTTCATCAAACTATATTACCCTCACTCATATAGTTCGGCAACATCTAATTAAAGATTTGCTAGTGAGATTAAGGATCCCATTTCAAATGTATATAACCTTGTGGATAACACAACAAGCGATATACAAATAAATAGGTAGACAACTCTTGTCAATTACATCACCATGTAACTCCTTTTATTTTGTCTCTTAAATCATAATGGTCATGTGTGTGCACATCCGAACTAAAATGATTTAAGTTAAGTCCAGCCTAGCACTTCCATAAATTCAAAAAAGAAAAAAATTCGTCCTTATGGATAGCACAACAAGACTAGATCGTTCAATTTTCTTGATAAGCATCAAATGTGATTAGTTAACATCTTAAATATTCAATACTCGTCTTGTGGATAGCACAACAAACTCATATTAAATATTTAATACTCTATTAACTAATCATGCTAGAAGGCGACGTTCGATATTCCAAATATCATTTGAACGCTTCAGACTTAATAATATTTCTTTGAGGGGTTTGTCATTATTTGTCTCATCTTTTTAAGGGCGCATGCACATATATATATAAAATACGCGTCATTTTATTAAACATGCGAAGCATGTTTGTATAAAATATAATATATATAATATTTAGCATGCAATATAGAATACTATATTCTACCCGGATTGATTATGGACTTTTATTCTAGTTTGGTTAACTAGAGCCACCAAGTGAACCAAAAGGTCAAACCTAGGAGTGCAAGAATTTAAATTTAAATATAACTATTACATTTAAACCCTGGCTCCATACAAATGAGTCTTCACGCGTTCCTTGCTCCTTGGTCTCCAATTTCTTCAAAATAATTCTAACTATCTCTATTACATTAACTATTTAAAATTAAATAGAAACCTTGATCAGTAGTCAAGGGGAAGTACATAGAAAGGAGATAGAATTTACATCGAGAATAAAACTAGAGAAGACGAGGTACGCAGACCCCATTTTATAAAACCCATTCATTCAAGCATTCAACCAAAATAAAATCCAATCACATTGGTCATAGTCCATAATCAATCCCTTTTATTACCATACATATCATCATACGTATCAGTAAAACTTATTCATCTCATGAAAATAAATTCATTCCATATATGTATTAATATCAGTTAATGGGCAAAAGTTGGCTAAACTTTGTTTTTGGAAAAATAAACTCCTTTATTTCATTCAAAAATAATTCCAAATTAAACTCTTTAATTTTAGCAATTCTGAAATCTCATTTCATATAAAATAAACATCTTTATTTTAAATCTTTATTAATTAAATAAACCATTCATTTAATTAAATAAAACAAAAAAAAAATCAGTTCCTGTCCAGTGGTGCAGCTGCGCCAAGAATGTAAAGGGAACCGGCGCAGCTGCGCAGCATGAAAACCAGGAACAGCACCCGGCGCAGCTGCGCAGCAATATTGCCTTGTACCGGCGCAACTGCGCAGCTTCGCAGAATCTGAAAAATATTTGTTGCCCAGAACTCGATCCAATCGCATATCATACATGTATGGAATCACATAGACTGATAATTAGCACAAGATTGGCTCTGATACCACTGTTGGGTTTGTACGTAACGCAATCATGCAATCAAATCACATAAATAGGGCGGAAGCATAAGAAACTAGGTTTTCAAAAATTTATACAAACCCATTACTATGATCATTCTTGTGCATCAATTATCAGTGAATGAAGAAGGAGAAAAACAGAATTATACCTTTGAAGATCCAAGCTTCCTCAGGTACAAGTTCTACTCCTTTGATTCCTTTGATTCCTCTGTAGTGGCTCCTTCCCTTGATCAATGTCAGCCACCCAAATGTTTGGCCTCTAACGGTGATCCACCAAGGAAGATGAAGATCAATGTCAGTAAGATGGGTTATTGGCTTAACCCTTGTTTCTATCTCTATAGAATATGTGTACTCCCAACTCTTGAAAAATTCACGTACCTTATTTCTGATATAAGACTCTCTTATATAGATATTAGGTTAACCCTCCTAATCCAATTAGAATAGGGTTTTATTTATTTAATTAATTAATTACTTTTAATTAATTTATATCCTAATCTTTATTAGGATTGAGAGAGAGTACTGATATTATATTAATTCCTAAACTCTTTTAGAATTAAAATAATAATAATAAGACTCCTCTTATTAATTTATATTTAATATTTTTAAAATATTAAATAATAAATATTAAGCTATTTAATTTATTCTATCATCATAGATTAAATTAATTATACTTAATGCATTATTACTATCATGCTATTTTCTTCTTAAATAATTCTTCTTCCTTTTATGGTGTGATCCTTTAGGTTCTCCATATTAAACTGGTTGTGAATAAATCAATTAGAACAATTCTAATCTTATTTAAATAAATAAATTAAACTAATAATCTATTTAAATAAATAACATTTATTCTACAATAGGGATAAGCCTCCCTAGCGATCAACGACTTTCCAGATAATATAGATTTCAACATTAATCATAAAAGAACCTGTGAGTTAATAGTTACCGTACAATTCAATCCTTCCACCATACAATGTCCCAATTAAATATAAGACATGGATTTACTGTCAAGTCTTAATTTATTTAATCATATGTATTTCGATTAGAAAATGCACAACTCTGATAATGCAAATTAGAAACCTCTTTCTAATTTCATTCTACCTTGGCCAAGGATTCCTGGGTTGTCATTTAACGAATCACATAGGACATATCTCCTCTTTTACTAGAGGTGGTAGATTCTTTATTGATCATTCATTATCTCCATATGTAACTCATTACACCCAAGCATACCCTATATATGCCTTAAAAGGCCTTAAGGAATTAGTCAAAGTATAATTTATTACATACAAGATACTATGATGATCTCAAGTCCAAGGATCACATGTACTACTATCACATTAGGAATTCCTATTGACAAGCGAGTAAAACTCCATTAGGTATTCCATAGCGAGTCACGTTCAGTGAACTTATTCTCCAATAAGCACCTACATACTTGCTTTAGTGTCTCCACACAAATGACCATAAGATCAGTCATCCTCATCCAATGAGCAAGCAACATATGTACCTATCTATCCGGATTTACTAATCCCCATTTTAGTAATCCCACAATTGGGAACTATTTTAGTTTTTAAGCTTTCTAAGAATTTAGATCTCATTAGCATGATCATCATCATGATTCTAAAAGCATTGCTTAAAACTATGAGTTATTTACATATTATAAAAACAGCACCATGTAGATAATTATATACCTTAAATGAATATTTTACTAATAAATAAATAAGATTGTTTACAAAGTATGTGCTTTGTCATCATACATGATTGGCTTGTATGCACACTACTATCAATTATGTTGCTTTAAGTCAAGCAATCCTGTGCGTTTAATGTGTTTTTGCTTTCTTTTGTGATTTTCAGGTTCAGGAACTCTCTTGGCGTTTATTGAGCGTAAAAGGATGAAATGTTGCCAAAATGAGCTTAAAGGATTGATGGCATGGCAATGGAATGAAGTCGAGCAACATGATGGAACTGTGAAGATGCAAGAAGGCTAATAAGAGGCAAGAATGCAAGAGGTGCAGGACAAAACAAAGGAAGATTGCATGACACTAGCCTTGCACCAGCAAAAGCCTGCAAATTCCAAATTTCCAGAGCCGCGCGGCCGCGCCAGGAAGAAGGCTTGGGCTCGCGCGGCCGCGCCGACTCTCAGCTTGACCAAGTTTGACTTTCAACTTAGCAGATCGGGAGAAGGCTTATATTAGGGCTTTTGCCCTTATTTGCTCGATATCTCCAATAGGGAGCTCTCCCTTAGCTTAGCTCTAATTCCTTTCTTCCTTTCCTTTTCATTTCTTGTTTAGATTAGGTTAGTTTAGCTGTAGATTAGGGTTAATTAGTTAGTGTAGTTTCTAGGGTTAGATTAGTTAAAGAAGATTGAAGCAAGAGATTTACATCAAAGATCCAAGCGGGGAGAAACGACACAAGATTTGCATTTCTCTATCTCTTACTATCCTTGTATTAAATTGTATTCGGATGATGTTTATCTAACTTGTGGATAATATATTCAAGTTATTTATGACTTAGTTTATATATTGGGGTTTCAATGGAACCCAACACATAGTTTGTATTGATTGCTCTCTCTTTGCTATTATTATGAATTAGTTATCATAACTTGTGCTTTTAGATTGATTTCTTGTGAACCTGTATGAACTTGACAAATGGATTATAGGTTTAGACCTAGTTATGATATCATGCGAAAGTTAGAGATTCTTGCGGGTAATCTATGAGATTATGTGACGTGTGTCTCATTCATTGTCCTAAAGAGTTGATAATTTGTTAGTGTTTAGGATAGAAATATACCTAAATGTCGTATGTAACCATTTAAGAATCTAATCGTAATGACTTCCTATGCGAAAGTTGGTAATTGATACAGTAGTTAACAAGATTTCCCGTGACATGTGTCTTGTTAATTGTTCTGGATATTAGTTGCTTGATAGTGTGTAGGATAGACATATACCTACATGCGGCATTAGGAAGATTCATAGTTGTCCATCGAAAGAGGCTATTATGTAATCGTGATTTCTCGGTTGTCAATTCTAGGTGCTTATTATTCTAAGTGAGAGAGTTAAGATATTCGAATGAAGTGTTGGGGGAAATTGTAATCCCATGTCTTCATTATCTGAATTTACCCTAGGATTAGTTATTGCATGTTTTAATTCTTGCCTAGTTTAACTTAGCTTTAATAATTCATTCTCCTTCTCGCCCGTTTAAATAAGATTGAGATGATTATGAGCTAGTGGTTTGGTGTCTTTTATCCATTAATTCCTCGTGGGAACGATATTTGTACTTACACTTTATTACTTGTTGACCGCGTATACTTGCGCGTTAATTGTGTCATCTAATCGAACCAACAATAGTATCCCAAACTTTCTTTAGGATATCCCACAAACGTGCACTTATCAGATCTTGTCCCAAGCTTATCATTTTTAAACCTTTTCACATAAACTGTACATCCCCAAATCTTAACATGCTTAAGACCAGGTTTCTTCCCTGTCCACATCTCATATGGAGTCTTGGGGACGGATTTCGAGGGGACCCTATTTAGTAGATATGTAGCCGTTTCTAGGGCATGACCCAGAATGAAATTGGAAGATCGGTAAAACTCATCATGGAACGAACCATGTCCAACAATGTTCGTTTTCTCCTTTCAGATACTCCATTTAACTGTAGTGTACCTGGTGGAGTCCATTGTGAGATTATACCATTTTCTTTGAGACAATCGAGAAACTCACCGCTTAAGTATTCACCACCACGATCTGATCAAAGAATCTTAATACTTTTGCCAGTTTGTTTCTCTACTTCACTTCTGAACTATTTGAACTTTTCAAATGATTCAGATTTGTATTTTATTAAATACACATATCCAAATCTTGAATGATCATCAGTGAAAGTAATACAATAAGAATACCCTCCACGTGCATTCGTTGTCATAGGTCCATAAACATCTGTGTGAACCAACGCTAACAACTTTTCCATTAAAATGAGATGTCAACGTTGGTTTAAAAAATCCGCGGGTCGGGTCACAACCCGGAACTTTTAGTTCCTCTTCCTAAGTTCACTCTACCCTTATTCTTTTTATTTAGAAAAAAGATTTAGAATGGTTTTTTAGGAAAAAAGTCAACATGTATCATGTCGACGATTTGAACTTTTTACAGAGTCGCCAGTTGGTAGATTTGAAAATGGTTGTACCAACTCAACCGAGTTTTGTTTGAAAGAGGCCCAATTGCTGGACACTGTCGAAACTTGATCTTTGAAAACAAAGTTTAAGCTCGGAGGCTTGGTTAAGTGTGGGGAAGGTGTTAGGCACCCCACAACTCCCGTATAAACACGGTACCGCATCTTTTCAAAATTTCCCTTAAAACTGGAATGCGTGAGTGAATGCTGTTTGAAAATTGGGCCTATCGATTTGATTAATTGAAAGTAGTGCTTTGCTTCGTTGAACCTATATACGAAGGGTTTGATTTGATTTGAAAATCAGTCTTTGATTTGATTTGCAAAAGCATTTAATTTGACTTGCAAAAGCTTTTCTTTTGATTTAATTGAAAATGATATTTTGAAAGCTGGTTTATCAAATCCTTATGCTAGCATAGGAATTGAAGCCTGTTGATACTTCTAATTTTATCTTTATATCTTTAAGGCTGCATGTGAATGGTGATTTATCGGGCTGCGAAGCATCCTCGACCACAGAAATATATAAGTGTCGGTCTCCTCATGGGTATGAAAACCATCGGAGGGACGCTGACATGACAATTGACATTTTTTCCACTATGTTGAGACCTTAAATTCGGATAACCGTTTTAAGGTCTGTTTACATGTACATTTTTACAGAAAAACTGGCATGGTACATTTGTAAATCGGAGTTTGTCCATCGTGGGAATCAGATTCTGATCAGTTTGATCATGAATCCCACAATTCCTAGGCTCACATATGAGTAGCCAAAACCTGCACAGTTCAAATTTGTACAGAAATAGATATATACACCATCACGTCGCAATGGAACCAAGGATTCATCAATAAATCCTGGCTGCGCGTGGCCAAAGTGTCTCGTTCCCACTAGATAGCGATCTAAGGGACGCGAGGTTGCTTTCGAAGCTGAAACTAGAAATAAAGCTAGATTTAAGGAAATCTCAATCATTCTAGTTTTCCGGTTCAATCTGGAGATTTTGAACTGTTTGAAAACCAGAATTGGCGAGATTTAAATAAATCTAGTCCGTCCATAGATATGTCAGTGTCAATTTATATAAAATGAATATTTAAAGCAGCAGTTGAATAGAAAGCGAGTAAAGCAGTATATATACAGTTATATATATAAAAAGTGGTAAAGGGCGATGGGTTTTCACGCCAGTGTCCGAACTAGAATTGAAATATATATAAATATATATATATATATATATATATATATATATATATATATATATATATATAATGATAGGAACGTAGTCAACCAAGACTGGAAAGATGACCAGTGATGGTGAAGGCTGCTTATATATGCATAAATATATATAAAAGCAGTAAAAAGACCACAGAATGATCCAGGTCGAACTGAAATGTAAATGTACAGAAAAGTAGTCAACCAGGGACTGGGAATATAACCCAGTAATGGTGAGATGTGCAAAAATAGTATAAAGGCCACGAAATAGTCCATGCCTGACTGAAATGTAAATTGCAGAAAAGTAGTCAACCAGTGACTAGGGAGAGCACCCAGTATGACGAAGAGTGCAAAAATAGTATAAAAGGGCGATGGGTTTTCACGCCGGTGCCCGGAGTGAATTGAAATATATATATATATTAACAGAAATATAGTCAACCAGGACTGGTAAGAGGACCAGTGATGGTGAAAATTGCTTATATATGCGTAAATATATATAAAAGCGGTAAACTACCTCAAATTTGACATCTGGGCTTGACAGAATTGAAATGTTAGTACATATACAGTTAAATATATACAAAAAAGGGCCAAACCCGGACTGGGAAGATAACCCAGTCCGACAAAGTTGCCAGAATGTGTGTGCTAGTGCATTGAAGCTGCTGGAGCGGACGGATCGTCAATCCGAGTTATAGAAATGCCAAAAAATCAGTTTATGTACAAAAATATAACAAATTATGACAAAAATGGCCACAGAACTAAGTTCCGGGAATTTTTAGAAAACGAAACTTAACGTGCAAGTGTATAAAAGTACGAAGAAGAAATATTCACTTTTTGATCGTGAAAATACTTACAATGGACTGCTACACGGGCTTTTTCCCAAATCGTAAGCTCTATACGTCCAAATCTACCGATTATTTTCTGATATGTGGTAGTATATGGGTATATCTATGTGTTGGAGTAACAATATTTGGGTTTAGAAGAGGTGTAAAAGTCAAAAAATCAAACTGACAGAGTTTCGCTGCGTTTCAAAATTCTTGAAAATAAAGGGGGCACCTTTATTTATAGGCCAGTGAGCCTCCACTCTACCTGCGGTTGCCGCAGGTAGAGGTGCGGCTCCCCTGGTGGGGTCCGCGGTGTCGGGTTCAGTCGTCTCAAAGTACGTGCACTCCGGACAACGCGCAGTCGAAGTCGAAACTTTCTAACTTTTGATCGAAGTGTCCGTTTGAGGTGTGCGATACCTTTTCAAAAAGCCCTCGCTGAGAGTGTCGCAATGACATGGGATAAAACATTTTTTGGGTCCAAGAAGACGGGTTCATAACTAGGTCTTCGATTCCCCGCAGTTTGTCTGTTGAGCTGTCTTGCGCTGTTTGCACTCGGGATCGTCGTTATGCTTCATTCTGACTTCAATGGCATCAATTCGGCTTGAGTTTGACTGAATCAGCTGAGAGTTGATAAAATGACCATTTTTCCCCCTCCTGGGGTGGTCCTTGGTGGATCTGGCTTCCCAAGGTTATCTCTGGGGCTGAACTGCACTTCCCGGATTGATGCCTGGGCTGAGACCGGGGATGACTTGACTTGTCTTGGGTTGATGTCAAGGCTGACCTGTACCTCCCGGGTTGATGCCGGGGCTAACTTGACGGCCCGATATTGAGATCGGGATTGATCGGTACCTCCCGGATTGATACCGGGGCTGACTTGTAACTCTCAGGTTACCGCCGAGGTTGATTTGAAGACCCGATATTGAGATCGGGGTTTGACTTGATGGCCCGATCGAAGATCGGGGTTGATTTGATGCCCGATATTGAAATCGGGGTTGATCTGACGGTCCAATTAGAGATTGGTGCTGGATTGAAGGTCCGATTGACGATCGGAGCTGGATTGAAGGTTTGATTAACGATCGGAGTTGGATTGACGGTCCGATTGACGATCAGAGCTAGATTGACGGTCCGATTGACTATCGGAGCTGGATTGACTGTCCGATTGACGATCAGAGCTGGATTGACGGTCCAATTGACTATCGGAGCTGGATTGATGGTCTGATTGACTATCAGAGCTGGATAGACGGTCCAATTGATGATCAGAGCTGGATTGATGGCCCGATTGACTATCGGAGCTGGATTGACAGTCCGATTGACTATCGGAGCTGGATTGACTGTCCGATTGACTATCGGAGCTGAATTGACAGTCTGATTGACTATTGGAGCTGGATAGATGGTCCGATTGACTATCGACTTTGCTTGGATGACCGACATTGGTGGCTGGATTTGGATTGGAAGCCCGGTATCTGTACCGGGGTTGATTTAATTGACAGATTTGCCCTCCTACAGTGTTAGTATTGGGGCAAAAAAATTTAAGTGTCTACAGATGCCCCTCTTTATCATATCCATGCAATGTAGTGGAATAGACAGGATAAATATTCGTAGACACTGGAAATAAGATAAATGCTAGAGTCACTATGAAGGCTGGGTGTCTTTGAGTGGAACGGGGCTGCTCTTGGCTGCTTATGTCATCTATCTATTGGGGATAACGTTGTCATGGACAGCATTTGATATTATTGATAGGTTACCGTGAACTATCTTGTCATTTTCTGCTGGGGATGACGTTATTCACGGTAGCCTATTTAACTCTGATGGGGATGCTATTATGTTGATGCTACTATGGTTTGAAACCCATGGTTTCCCGCATCTGTCAGCATTATCAGGGGGCAGATTTTCTCTTGGATGATGTCGTTTGTGTGTTTCGGAAGGCTCCTCTGACGGGGTTATCCCTCAGGTATCGAGTCACCTTGCTAAGATCTTTCGATGTATATCTGGATGATAGGTTTCACTTGGCAGCTTGCAGTAGGGATCTAAATATCCACTCTTTTACCTCATTTTTTTTGAGGATGTGTATAACAAATTCCATCATTGGTGATGGATTACTACAATTGCCTCCGTCACCGGATCACTCCTGATGCTTGGCTGGGGCTGAGCAACTGGGCACATTATGTCAGTCAGTACCCGTCGCTTCGTTGGGGCTGAGCCAACGGCTGAATTATCATCGGTCAGTACCCGACGCTTCGTTGGGGTTGTGCCAACGGCTGAATTTGACTTCGGTCTGTACTTGACTCTTCGCTGGGGTTATGCCAACGGCTGAATTGTCATCAGTCAGTACCCGATGCTTCGTTGGGGTTGTGCCAACGGCTGAACTATCATCGGTCAGTACCCGACGCTTCGCTGGGGTTGTGCCAACAGCTGAATTGTCATCGATCAGTACCCGACGCTTCGCTGGGGTTGTGCCAACGGCTGAAACTATTTTGGTCTGTACCCGAACTTTGCTGGGGTTGTGCCAACGGCTGAATTGTCATCAGTTAGTACCCGAAGCTTCGCTGGGATTGTGCCAACGGCTGAACTGTCATCGGTCAGTACCCGATGCTTCACTGGGGTTGTGCCAACGGCTGAATTATCATCGGTTAGTACCCAAAGCTTCGCTGGGATTGTGCCAACGGCTGAATTGTCATCGGTCAGTACCCGACGCTTCACAAGGGTTGTGCCAACGGCTGAATTGTCATCGGTTAGTACCCGACGCTTTGTTGGGGTTGTACCAACGACTGAATTATCATCGGTCAGTACCCGATGCTTCGCTGGATTTGTGCTAACGGCTAAACTGTGATCGGTAAGTGCCCGATGCTTCGCTGGGGTTGTGCCAATGGCTGAACTGTCATCGGTTAGTACCCGACGCTTCGCTGGGGTTGTGCTAACGACTGAACTATCATCGATCAGTACCCGACGCTTCGTTGGAGTTGTGCCAACGACAGAATTATCATCGGTTAGTACCCGACGCTTTGCTGGGGTTGTGCCAACGGCTGAATTATCATCTGTCAGTACCCGATGCTTCACTAGGGTTGTGCCAACGGCTAAACTGTCAACGGTTAGTACCCGACGCTTTGCTGGGGTTGTGGCAACAGCTGAACTGTCATCGGTCTGCACCCGACGCTTCGCTGGGGTTGTGCTAATGGCTGAACTGTCATCGATCAGTACCCGACGCTTCGTTGGGGTTGTGCCAACAGCTGAACTGTCATCGGTCAGTACCCGATGCTTCGCTGGGGTTGTGCCAACGGCTGAACTGTCATCGCTCAGTACCCGATGCTTCGCTAGGGTTATTCCAACGGCTGAACTGTCATCGGTCAATACCCGATGCTTCGCTGAGGTTGCGCCAATGGCTGAATTACCATCGATTAGTACCCAAAGCTTCGCTGGGATTGTGCCAACGGCTAAATTGTCAGCGGTCAGTACCCGATGCTTCACTGGGGTTGTGCCAACGGCTGAACTGTCATCGGTTAGTACCCGACGCTTCGCTGGGGTTGTGGCAACGGCTGAACTGTCATCGGTCTGTACCCGACGCTTCACTGGGGTTGAGCCAACGGCTGAACTGTCATCGATCAGTACCCGACGCTTCGTTGGGGTTGTGCCAACAGCTGAACTGTCATCGGTCAGTACCCAATGCTTCGCTGGGGTTGTGCCAACAGCTGAACTGTAATCGATCAGAACCCGATGCTTCGCTGGGGTTATGCCAACGGCTAAACTATCATCGGTCAATACCCGATGCTTTGCTGGGGTTGTGCCAACAGCTGAACAGTCATCGGTCAGTACCCGATGCTTCACTGGGGTTGCGCCAACGGCTGAATTGTCATTTATTAGTACCCAAAGCTTCGCTGGGATTTTGCCAATGGCTGAATTGTCATCGGTCAGTACCCGACGCTTCACAAGGGTTGTGCCAACGGCTGAATTGTCATCGGTTAGTACCCGACGCTTTGCTGGGGTTGTGCCAACGACTGAATTATCATTGGTCAGTACCCGATGCTTCGCTGGGTTTGTGCCAACGGCTAAACTGTGATCGATAAGTACCCGATGCTTCGCTGGGGTTGTGCCAATGGCTGAACTGTCATCGGTCAGTACCCGATGCTTCACTGGGGTTGTGCCAACGGTTGAACTATCATCGGTCAGTACCGTGCTTACGGCTGAATTATCATCGGTCAGTGCCTGATGCTTCGCTGGGGTTGTGCCAACAGCTGAACTGTCATCTGTCAGTACCCGATGCTTCGCTGGGGTTGTGCCAACGGCCGAACTATCCTCGATCAGTACCCGATGCTTCACTAGGTTGTGCCAACGGCTGAACTGTCATCGGTCAGTACCCGACGCTTCGCTGGGGTTGTGCCAACAGCTGAACTGTCATCGGTCAGTAACCGACGCTTCGCTGGCGTTGTGTCAATGGCTGAACTGTCATCGGTCAGTACCCGACGCTTCGTTGGGGTTATGCCAACGGCTGAATTATCTTCGGTTAGTACCCGACGCTTCGCTGGGGTTGTGTTAATGGTTGAACTGTCATCTATCAGTACCTGACGCTTCGTTGGGGTTGTGCCAATGGCTGAATTGTCATCGGTCAATACCCGATGCTTCGCTGGGGTTGTGCCAATGGCTAAACTGTCATCGGTCAGTACCCGATGCTTCACTGGGGTTATGCCAACGGCTGAACTATCATCGGTCAATACCTGATGCTTCACTGGGGTTGTGCCAATGGATAAACTATCATCGGTCAGTACCCGATGCTTCGCTAGGGTGAAACCAACGGCTGAAATTGGCTTCGGTCTGTACCCGACGCTCCGAAAGTGGCAGTTTTTGGCAGTTTTACCCAATTTTTGTGCAGCTTCTCTGCAGTTTGCTTTGTTGATCCCCGAACACGATTCTGGGATTAATACCAAGGGTCTCCGTGGGGTTTCCCTTTCTTTCAGGGTTACACTGCTTAAACGCAGGATTTCAGGACAAACCGCTCAATCGCGTGGCGATTTCTCTTCAGATTTGACTCAGCAGCACATAAAAACTCTATTTCGACTCGAACCGAACCCGGACCGGGCCCGGGGGAGTGTGACCCACCCTGGGCTGCCACAGGTGGAGGTGCGGCCACCTGGGCTTTTTAATGGGCTGCGGGATTTTCATTTTTCAAGTTTCCCATTCGAGCTCCAAACGGATTTTCGATCTTCTTTTTCAGATCTACAGAGCTTGGGCAGCTCTTTTCTGATTCTGTCAGTTCCTACGCATTCAGCGCAGCGCTGGTAACGTTTTACATACTTGTTTTGCAATTTTTGATCGTTAAAAGCATGCGAACCACTTAGGGTGCTTTTAGACGCAATGTATGAAAAATGTATGCCTATATGACCTGTTAAAAATTTTCTGACTACAAATGTATGCATATCTTACTGTAATGCACGTTTGGATGTAAGAAAATTCAGGTTCTGAGACAGTGTTATTTTGCACTTTTTGATCACTTTAGTCATCCTTTTTGAGGCCTAGCGAGCCTGTATTTTCAACTAAAAATGTCCATGGTAATTTGGCTACCATGTGAGGTTGACTTTTGATTTTTTTTCAATAAATATAAACTGTTTCTATTTTTAGGTAGGTGTGCTACTGAATGGCCACCTAGACATGCATATGTGCATGTGGACAGTCCATTTTACAAAGGAGACTCTGGCAAGAAAATTTCAAAATATTAGGCATTGAAAAACATGCATTTTTGACTCTACTGAGAATTTTTAACTGACGACTGACCCATGTATGTCTTAGGACCTAGAGATATATGCTGGACTGATTGAAAATGATAAGCCACAGGTTTTAGGCTTAGCACCCCCTTTTTGAGGTGATTTGGAGTATTGGTGTATGCGATGGATCACGATAGACCCAGCAGTTCCATTACGGTATCCGCAGGTATCAGACGAAGAAGGGCGTCTGATGTTCCTCAGCCTCGTCTAGCTCGGACAACTCATAGATTGGTGGAGGCGGTGATTCGTCCAGCCCAGGACGAGCAGCTACTTGATATTGATGATGAGGAGGCTGTTGGGTTTGCTAGAAACATAAGCATGCAATCAAATTATATAAACACAGCGGAAGGGATGAAAAATCAGATTTTAAAATTTCTTACAAACCCTTAACCATGATCTTTCTTGTGCATCAATTATCAGTCAATACATAGAAGGAGAAGATAGAATTATACCTTTGAAGATCCAAGCTTCCTCAGGTACAAGTTCTACTCCTTTGATTCCTCTGTAGTGGCTTCTTCCCTTGATCAATGTCAGCCACCCAAATGTTTGGCCTCTAACGGTGATCCACCAAGGAAGATGAAGAACTCAGGAAGATGGGTTATTGGCTTAACCCTTGTTTCTATCTCTATAGAATATGTGTACTCCCAACTCTTGAAAAATTCACGTACCTTATTTCTGATATAAGACTCTCTTATATAGATATTAGGTTAACCCTCCTAATCCAATTAGAATAGGGTTTTATTTAATTAATTAATTAATTACTTTTAATTAATTTATATCCTAATCTTTATTAGGATTGAGAGAGAGTACTGATATTATATTAACTCCTAAACTCCTTTAGAATTAAAATAATAATAATAATAATAATATTAATAAGACTCCTCTTATTAATTTATATTTAATATTTTTAAAATATTAAATAATAAACATTAAGCTATTTAATTTATTCTATCATCATAGATTAAATTAATTATACTTAATGCATAATTACTATCATGCCATTTTCTTCTTAAATAATTCTTCTTCCTTTTATGGTGTGACCCTTTAGGTTCTCCATATTAAACTGGTTGTGAATAAATCAATTAGAACAATTCTAATCTTATTTAAATAAACAAACTAAACTAATAATCTATTTAAATAAATAACATTTATTCTACAATAGGGATAAGCCTCCCTAGCGATCAACGACTTTCCAGATAATATAGATTTCAACATTAATCATAAAAGAACCTGTGAGTTAATAGTTACCGTACAATTCAATCCTTCCACCATACAATGTCCCAATTAAATATAAGACATGGATTTACTGTCAAGTCTTAATTTATTTAATCATATGTATTTCGATTAGAAAATGCACAACTCTGATAATGCAAATTAGAAATCTCTTTCTAATTTCATTCTACCTTGGCCAAGGATTCCTGGGTTGTCATTTAACGAATCACATAGGACATATCTCCTCTTTTACTAGAGGTGGTAGATTCTTTATTGATCATTCATTATCTCCATATGTAACTCATTACACCCAAGCATACCCTATATATGCCTTAAAAGGCCTTAAGGAATTAGTCAAAGTATAATTTGTTACATACAAGATACTATGATGATCTCAAGTCCAAGGATCACATGTACTACTATCACATTAGGAGTTCCTATTGACAGGCGAGTAAAACTCCATTAGGTATTCCATAGCGAGTCACGTTCAGTGAACTTATTCTCCAATAAGCACCTACATACTTGCTTTAGTGTCTCCACACAAATGACCACGAGATCAGTCATCCTCATCCAATGAGCAAGCAACATATGTACCAATCTATCCGAATTTACTAATCCCCATTTTAGTAATCCCACAATTGGGAACTATTTTAGTTTTTAAGCTTTCTAAGATTTTAGATCTCATTAGCATGATCATCATCATGATTCTAAAAGCATTGCTTAAAACTATGGGTTATTTATATATTATAAAAACAGCACCATGTAGATAATTATATGCCTTAAATGAATATTTTATTAATAAATAAATAAGATTGTTTACAAAGTATATGCTTTTTCATCATACATGATTGGCTTGTATGCACACTACTATCAATCTCCCACTTGCACTAAAGCCAATCGCCATGGTATCTGATACCCATCTTCTCTAAGTGACGATCAAGCTGCTGTTGTGTTAAAGCTTTATTAAATGGATCTGCAATGTTGTCTTGAGAGTCCACACGCTCCAAGGTGACGTCTCCTCTTTCAATTATCTCCCTGATCAAGTGAAATCGCCGCAACACGTGTTTAGATTTCTGATGAGACCTGGGTTCCTTAGCCTGTGCAACCGCTCCGGTGTTGTCACAGTATACGGGAACTGCTTCTCCAATGCTAAGAACCATACCAAGTTTAGTTATGAACTTCTTCATCCAAACAGCTTCACTTGCAGCTATATACTCTGCCTCTGTCACTGAATCAGCAACTGTTTGCTGCTTGGAACTCTTCCAACTCACTGCGCCTCCGTTCAAGGTAAACACATACCCTGAAACAGATTTACTGTCATCTTGGTTTGTTTGACAACTTGAGTCCGTGAATCCCTCGAGTTTTAATTCAGACCCACCGTAGACAAGAAAAATATCTTTAGTCCTTCTCAAGTACTTTAGGATATTCTTCACTGCCTTCCAGTGCTCTTCTTCAGGATTCGACTGGTATCTGCTCGTTACACTAAGTGCATGAGCAACATCTGGTCTAGTACATATCATACCGTACATGATAGATCCTATTGCAGAAGCATAAGGGATCTTACTTATACGGTCTCTCTCCTTAGGTATCTTTGGGGCCTGTTTCTTGGGGAGATGTATTCCATGGCTCATCGGCATGAGACCTCTTTTGGAATCTTCCATACTAAACCACTTTAGCATCGTATCAATGTATGTTCCTTGGGATAAGCCGAGCATCCTTTTAGATCTATCTCTATAGGTCTTTATCCCCAAAATATAGGATGCTTCACCCAAGTCCTTCATGGAAAAGTTTTTAGATAATCAGATTTTAATTGATTATAACATAGGAATGTCATTCCCTATCAGTAATTATCATCAACATATAATACAAGGAATGATATTGCGCTCCCACTAACCTTCTTGTATACACATGGTTCATTCTCATTTTTGATAAAATCAAACTCTTTGATTGTCACATCAAAACGAATGTTCCATCTGCGAGAAGCTTGCTTCAACCCATAAATGGATTGTTGTAGCTTACAGACTTGATTTGTTCCAACCTTTGAAACAAATCCCTCTGGCTATGTCATATACACATCCTCCTCAAGTTTTCCATTAAGGAAGGCCATTTTCACGTCCATTTGCCAAATTTTATAGTCGTTATAAGCTGCAATTGCAAGCAAATCCTAATGGACTTGAGCATAGCTACTGGTGAGAAGGTATCATTATAGTTAACTCCTTGTCTTTGTTTAAAACCTTTTGCAACCAGTCAGGCTTTATAGGTCTCTACCTTCCCGTATGCTCCAGTCTTTCTTTTAAAGACCCATTTACACCGAATAGGCTTAATGCCTTCAGGTGGTGAAACCAAAGTCCATACTTTGTTTTCATACATGGAGTTCATTTTGGATTTCATGGCTTCAAGCCATTTCCCTGAGTCTTTATTACTCATAGCCTATTCGTAATTCAATGTATTATCATCATTCATGATGTGTACCTCATCGTCATCCTTTATAACGAATCCATACCTCTCGGGTATCTTCGGTACTCTTCCAGATTTACGAACAGGGTGTGGTACAGTAGGTTCTTCTACTTGGTCAGGTACCTGACTTTGATCCGTGGTAATTTGTGGTTCATGAACTTTTTCAAGATATATCTTACTCCCATATATCTTACTCCCACTGACCCCTTCATGGATAAACTCCTTTTCCAAGAAGGCATTGTGTTTCACAACAAACACCTTTTGATCAGTTGGATGATAGAAATAATACCCTAAAATTTTTTTAGGGTATCCCATAAATCTACACTTATCGGATTTAGTCTGTAGCTTATAATTTTCAAACTTTTTGACATAAGCTAGACAACCCCAAGTCTTAACATGCTTAAGATTTGGTTTTCTCCCCTTCCATATCTCATATGGAGTCTTTGGGGTGGATTTGGTAGGTACCTTATTAAGTAGGTATGCAGCCGTTTCTAGGGCATATCCCCGGAAGGAAATTAGAAGGTCGGTAAAACTTATCATGGAACGAACCATGTCCAACAGTGTTCGATTTCTCCTTTCAGATACTCCATTTAACTGTGATGTACCTGGAGGAGTCCATTATGAGATCATACCATTTTATTTGAGACAATTGAGAAACTCACCGCTTAAGTATTCTCCACCTCGATTTGATCGAAATATCTTAATACTCTTGCCCGTTTGTTTCTCTACTTCACTTCTGAACTCTTTGAACTTTTCAAATGATTCTGACTTGTATTTCATTAAATACACATATCCAAATCTTGAGTGATCATCAATGAAAGTAATAAAATAAGAATACTCACCCCATGCACTTGTTGTCATAGGTCCATAAACGTCTGTGTAAATCAATGCGAACAACTTTGTAACTCTTTCTTCTTTTCCACTAAAAGGAGATTTAGTCATTTTACCTATGAGACAAGATTCACAAGTTGGATATGATTCATAATCGGATAGCTCTAGGAGCCCATCCTTATGCAACTTGGATAATCTTGTTTCATTGATATGACCGATTCTACAGTGCCAAATGTAGGTATAATTAATATCATCTCTTTTCCTTTTCTTAGTTTGTTCAATTTGAAATATATTTTCTTGCAAGTCAAGTATATAAAGCCTATTTTGCAAATTTTCAATACCATATAAAACATCGTCTTTATAAATAGAACAACCATTGTTCTTTATAATAACGTCAAAACTTTCCATATCCAATATAGAAATTGAAATAATATTTTTAATAATATTCGGAACATAATAACAGTTATTAAGATAAATGGACTTGCACAAAGGCATTGCTAAACAATAAGTTCCTACAGCTAATGCAGCAACCTTTGCTCCATTCCCCACTCGTAGGATCACCTCTTCATTGTTCAGCTTTCTACTTCTGACCAGTCCCTACACAGTGTTACATATGTGTGACCCACAGCCGGTATCCAATACCCAAGTAGAATTATGACTTTCAGAAAAATTAATTTCAATCATAAACAAACCTTGATTGGAAGTCAAAGCTTCTCCAAGCTTCTTCTCTGCTAGAAACTTCTTGCAGTTCCTCTTCCAATGTCCCGGTTCGTTGCAATGAAAGCACATTCCTTTAGCTGGTTCAGGTTTCTTTTGTTCCTTTTCTTTCCCCTTTCCCTTAGCCTTCTTGGATTTCTTCTTTTCAGAAGACACCTTGGGCCTCTTCCTTTTATTGGAAGAATCCACCATCAAGACATGGTTATTCTTGGATGAGAAATGACCTTCTACAGTTTTCAGCATATTAAGCAGCTCAGGTAAGTTGACATCTAGCTTATTCATGTGAAAATTAACCACAAACTGCAAGAAGGTCTCAGGGAGTGACTGCAAGACCAAGTCTTGACTCAACTCCCCATCCATGACGAACACAAGCTGTCCAATGCGTTCAATCAAATTGATCACTTTCAGGACATGAATCTCGACGGCAGTACCCTCGGTCATCCGAGATCGGAAGAGCTCCTTAGATATCTCATATCTAGCAGTCCTACTCTGTTCACCATACAACTCCTTGAGGTGAAATAGCATAGCAGGAGCATTTCGTGCTAATGCTGAAGCTCGTTATTCATAGATGCGAGCATGATGCATTGAGCCACAGATGCATCATCTTGCCACTTATTGAAAGTGGCAATCTCTTCCTCAGAGGCTGTTTTCGAAACAGATTCAGGGACAGTTGAATTTAGGACATAAGAAATCTTTTCAGTAGTGAGACCAATTCTCAGATTTCTTAGCCAATCCTCATAATTCGGCCCGGTAAGCTTATTTGCATCAAGTATGCTTCGTAGTGAGATTAGTGATTTAGACATTTTAAAATTCTGCATGTGAAAAAGATAACATTTTAGCAAACATTCATTTTATTAACTTTGCATACCAAAATAAATTTAGGTCTTTATTTTAAATTGGTATCTCCTACTATTTTCATCAAACTATATTACCCTCGCTTATATAGTTCGGCAACATCTAATTAAAGATTTGCTAATGAGAATAAGGATCTCATTTCAAATGTATATAATCTTGTGGATAGCACAACAAGCGATATACAAATAAATAGGTAGACAACTCTTGTCAATTACATCACCATGTAACTCCTTTTTATTTTGCCTCTTAAATCATAATGGTCAAGTGTGTGCACATTCGAACTAATATGATTTAAGTTAAGTCCAGCCTAGCACTTTCATAAATTCAAAAAAGAAAAATGTTTGTCCTTGTGGATAGCACAACAAGACTAGATCGTTCAATTTTCTTAATAAGCATCAAATGTGATTAATTAACATCTTAAATACTCAATACTCGCCTTGTGGATAGCACAATAAGCTCATATTAAATATTTAATACTCTATTAATTTATCATGCTAGAAGGCGACGTTCGATATTCCAAATATCTTTGAACGCTTCGGACTTCATCTTGTTTCTTTGAGGGATTTGTTATTATTTGTCTCATCTTGTTTAGCGCGAATGCATATATATATATATAAAAAATACGCGTCATTTTATTAAACATGCGAAGCATGTTTGCATAAAATATAATATATATAATATTTAGCATGCAATATAGAATACTATATTCTACCAGGATTGATTATGAACTTTTATTCTAGTTTGGTTCACTAAAGCCACCAAGTGAACCAAAAGGTCAAACCTAGGAGTGCAAGAATTTAAATTTAAACGTAACTATTACATTTAAACCCGGGCTCCATACAAATGGGTCTTCAAGCGCTCCTTGCTCCTTGATTTCCAGTTCTTCAAAAATTCTAACTAATCCTACTATATAAACTATTTCATTTAAATAGAAACCTTGATCAACAGTCAAGGGAAAGTACATAGGAGAGAGATAGAATTTACAATAAAAAAAAAACCAGAAAAGACGAGGTACGCAGACCCCATTTTATAAAACTCATACATTCAAGCATTCATCCAAAATAAAATCCAATCGCATTGGTCATAGTCCATAATCAATCCCTTTTATTAACATACATATCATCATACGTATCAATAAAACTTATTCATCTCATGAAAGTAAATTCATTCCATATATGTATTAATATCAGTTAATGGGCAAAAGTTTGCTAAACTTTATTTTTGAAAAAATAAACTCCTTTATTTCATTCAAAAACAAATCCAAATTAAACTCTTTAATTTTAGCAATTCTGAAATCATATTTCATATAAAATAAACATCTTTATTTTAAACCTTTATTAATTAAATAAACTATTTATTTAATTAAAGAAAAAAAAAATTGTATCTGTCCAGGGGCGCAGCTGCGCCCGGAAAGCATAGGGAACCGGCGCAGCTGCGCAGCACAAAAACTGGGATTCGACACCGGCGTAGCTGCGCAGCAAGAAGAGATAGCACTGACGCAGCTGCGCAGCATCGCAAAAACAAAAATTTCTTGTTGCCCAAGAACTCGATCCGATCACATATTATACATGTATGGAATCACATAAACTGATAATTAGCACAAGATTGTCTTTGATACCACTGTTGGGTTTGCTAGAAACATAAGCATGCAATCAAATTAAATAAACGCAGCGAAAGGGATGAAAAATTAGATTTTAAATTTTTTTACAAACCCTTAACCATGATCTTTCCTGTGCATCAATTATCAGTCAATACATAGAAGGAGAAGATAGAATTATACCTTTAAAGATCCAAGCTTCCTCAGGTACAAGTTCTACTCCTTTGATTCCTCTGTAGTGGCTTCTTCCCTTGATCAATGTCAGCCACCCAAATGTTTGGCCTCTAACGGTGATCCACCAAGGAAGATGAAGAACTCAAGAAGATGGGTTATTGACTTAACCCTTGTTTCTATCTCTATAAAATATGTGTACTCCCAACCTTTGGAAAAATTCACGCACCTTATTTCTGATATAAGACTCTCTTGTATAGATATTAGGTTAACCCTCCTAATCCAATTAGAAAAGTGTTTTATTTAATTAATTAATAAAACACTTTTAATTAATTTATATCGTAATCTTATTAGGATTGAGAGAGAGTACTGATATTATATTAATTTCTAAACTCTTTTAGAATTAAAATAATAATAATATTAATATTAATAAGACTCCTCTTATTAATTTATATTTAATATTTTTAAAATATTAAATAATAAACATTAAGCGATTTTATTTATTCTATCACCATAGATTAAATTAATTATACTTAATGTATTATTACTATCATGCCATTAAATAATTCTTCTTCCTTTTATGGTGTGACCCTTTAGGTTCTCCATATTAAACCGGTTATGAATAAATCAATTAGAATAATTCTAATCTTATTTAAATAAATAAATTAAACTAATAATCTATTTAAATAAATAATATTTATTCTACAATAGGGATAAGCCTCCCTAGCGATCAACGACTTTCCAGATAATATAGATTTCAACATTAATCATAAAAGAACCTGTGAGTTAATAGTTATCGTACAATTCAATTCTTCCACCATACAATGTCCCAATTAAATATAAGACATGGATTTACTGTCAAGTCTTAATTTATTTAATCATATGTATTTCGATTAGAAAACGCACAACTCCAAATAATGTAAATTAGAAACTTTTTTCTAATTTCATTCCACCTTGGCCAAGGATTCCTGGGTTGTCATTTAACGAATCACATAGGACATATCTCCTCTTTTACTAGAGGTGGTAGATTCTTTATTGATCATACATTATCTCCATATGTAACTCATTATACCCAAGCATACCTTATATATACCTTAAAAATCCTTAAGGAATAAGTCAAAGTATAATTTGTTACATACAAGATACTATGATGATCTCAAGTCCAAGGATCACTTGTACTACTATCACATTAAGAATTCCTATTGACAGGCGAGTAAAACTCCATTAGGTATTCCATAGCGAGTCACGTTCAGTGAACTTATTCTCCAATAAGCACCTACATACTTGCTTTATTGTCTCCACACAAATGACCATGAGATCAGTCATCCTCATCCAATGAGCAAGCAACATATGTACCAATCTATCTGGATTTACTAATTCCCATTTTAGTAATCCCACGATTGGGAACTATTTTAGTTTTTAAGCTTTCTAAGAATTTAGATCTCATTAGCATGATCTCATCATGATTCTAAAAGCATTGCTTAAAACTATGAGTTATTTACATATTATAAAAAATAGCATCATGTAGATAATTAAATGCCTTGAATGAATATTTTATTAATAAATAAATAAGATTGTTTACAAAGTATGTGCTTTATCATCATACATGATTGGTTTATATGCACACTACTATCAGAGGCTCCTTTTGTTGCTCCTGTTCTCGCTCAGGCTCCATGTGCGGAGGTCCTTGACATTGTTGTGCTGACGCAGGAGTTGTTTGGCTACTTGAGTCACCATCCTTTGAGATATCTTCATGCCAACGAGGTGACTTGAAGTTTTTCTTCTCTCTGGATTCTTTTCTTCCTTTTTGCCATTCTCGGGGCACAGGTTTTTGACATGGGTTGATTTTTTTGATGCAAGTTCCCGGCTTTACACAGCCTCAACGGAATTGGTTCAGCATGCATTCCCTGTATCATACTCTACACGAGGACTACAGGGATATCGTAGATGGCTAGGGATTTCAGGCCTTTTTCTCGACGAATTTTTTTGATGCAGGTTCCCATATTTACGCAGCCTCAATGGAACTGGTTCAATGTGCACTCCCTGTATCATACTTTGCACAAGGATTACAGGGATATCGTAGATGGCTGGGGCTTTTAGGCCTTTTTCTTGATCCTTCCCTGCCGTTACCCCTGGGGGTATATGAGGGCTTTATCTGAGCGCTGGTTCCACCAGACTCAGTCCCTTTATCTTCTGGATTTTGAGGTGATGATGACTCCTATGGATTGGAGATTTATCACCGGCATTAAGTTTGAGGGAAAGCAAGTGCCTGTCGTGGCTGACATTACGCCCACTGTCATTCGGTCCCTGCTGGGAGTTTCGACCACGGCATTCAAGGGTTGGACGATCCGATCTGGTCCCTTGAGTATAGATGCCCAGGATGGGACTTTGCAGGAGCCTTCGCCTGATGATCAAAGGGCTAGAGATCGCATTCTGAGGCGATTATTTTTGTCGATCATCAGGGGTTATTTTGTGGCGAACAACTCGTCTACTATGTCCTTCGCCTTGATTAGCGCCACTCGACATGTAGAGCGCCTTAGTGACTATGATTGGGGCTCCTATACCTTTGCCTATTTTCTCTGTGGCATGCGCATGCTTTCAGAGGGTGTGACGGAGGCTTGGTTAGGATTTTATCCATTTCTGCTGGTGAGTACATCTTTCTGTACCTTTTTGATTTCAGCATTTATTTTTGTCAGTCTTGGTCACTGAGGACTTTTGATATTTGCATGATCAGCTTTGGGCATTTGAGAGGCTTCCTTGCCTACGGCCCGCTTCTGCCCTAGTTCTGGAAACCTATCCTCGGGGACGGCGATGGCATCACTCCACTTTGACGGAGGTCCCTGTTGGTGACGGATTCACTCATGCCCGTCTGCAGTTGGAGCTTTTGACGACGAGTTTGATCACCTGGACGTCGTATACATCCAAGTTTTTGATCGTCGGATTCGAGGGAGGTGTCCCTACTAGCCAGGAGTTTATCTTGTCGACCTGTAGAGTCCCTTTATTGATGGTGGGAGGCTGGGAGCTCTATCTTGGTGAGCATGCCATTAGGAGCATTACGAGGGAGATACGCATTCCCATTGTTCCCCCGGCTTGGCATCATTGGCCATTGAGCGTGCCATTGACAGGTATCCCTATGGAGGGCATAGATGGCTTTGCTTTATCAGAGGGCCCATACAGTCAGGAGGCCTTTAGCAGTTGGCGGATTCCTCGCACTATTGGAGCTCAGATTCATGCTACCCAATTTATGGCAGATATGGTGCCAGGGTCCGTGATGATGACGGACTGGATAGCTTGCCTTAGGGAGCCTACTCATGTAGACCAGATAGCAGATCTGACCAGGGAGTTGGATCAGGCCCGTTTCTTTATCAGGCACCTTGGCCGAGATCCGTTAGAGGCATCTTCTTTTTACCCGTCCAGCTCTGGAGCGAGTCCCTCTTCAGGTCCATTTAGCAGCAGCTATGCAGGGGTAGATCCTCCCTTATACCGCCCAGACATGCCTGATAGCAGCGATTTTGTATCCACCGAGGAGATGGAGCAGGTCGATCATTTTAACACTGATGTCTTTGACTTCCTCTGATAGCTATTATAGCTATACTTTTGGTCAGCCACTGTTTTGGCTATTTAGCGATTGTGCCATCATTTTGATAGACCACTGTATTAGTTTGGTGGTGGTGCCCCATTTCCCTGTATTTTCCTTTCTGCTTTGTATTATCAGACAGGGATGATGCCCGCAGTAGATAGCTTGTTGTAGATATTTATGATATTTTCTATCTATCGCATCATGTTTATATATGTCATCATATATGTATTATATCATGTGTATGTATTCAGATAGCTGCGACTTGATTTGACCTCTGGATGGTCTTGTGGTACGGTGCTATAGATGACGTCGTCTACGGTCAGCCGTATTGAGCATTCACCACCGTTTGAGGTGGCCACATCATTGAGGTCGTGGTATGAGAGCCTGCCCTACCCAGTCAGAGGGACAGTGGACCATATGCTGGGGCATTCATTGGCCCTCGTAGATTTTTTGGTGCCATCTAGATTTGTTGATGGCATTTTACCCTTCTGGATACCTGAGAGACAGGTGTTCCGCTTTGGGCAGCATGAGCTGACGCCGACTCTCGAGGAGTACGAGCGAGTTACTAGATTAATTCTGGATTTGTCGTGTGCTCGTACGGCTATTAGTGATATAAGGAGACCGTTTACCCGGATGTCCAGTCTTCGTCAGAGCGTGATCAGGGACGAGATTGTATCTGGGCAAGTGATCTCGATTGCCTTCCTGATCGATCAATTTAGCGAGCTCGACAGCTTTGACCGCCATATCGGAGATTTTATTATTTCAGCAGAGGCATGGCATCTGGCTAGAGTAAACATTCTGCTGATGTGTATTGTGGCTTACGTCTACATACCGCTTCGCTTGGATCATTTAGACGTGGGATTAGTAGTTGTGGTTCAGGCCCTTAGACAGGGTAGCACCATCGTCCCGATGATATTAGCTAAGACATTTAGATCTACCACACATTGTAGTACCCATCCAGAGGGGTTTTTTAGGGGCAGCTCGGTCTTGCTATATATATGGCTGATGTCCCATATACGACCGATTAGATTCTTCAAGCCTCAGGGTTTTTGCTTCATTCACGAGACATCCACAGCTTACTCCGTTCAGCCTGCGGAGTGCATTGATGCAGAGTTATGGTTGGCATTTCTGTCGGATATTGAGCATACGTTCGTGATTTTTCCATGTTCAGGGCTAGCGTCCCCATATAGATTCATCACCCATGCATCTGGCCTGGATTATTTTCCCCTAGTGGGTTTGAGGGGAGTGACTACCTATCATCCTTTGGCAGTCATGTGTCAGTTTGATCAGCTGCAGAGTTTGCACCGTTTTGAGGGGTCTGCTGATCAGAGGATGTCGGCTTCATCTATGTTGTCTGCTGACTTGATTAGAGTATGTG
Organism: Panax stipuleanatus; assembly: GCA_020205555.1. Lineage (NCBI taxonomy): Eukaryota > Viridiplantae > Streptophyta > Magnoliopsida > Apiales > Araliaceae > Panax > Panax stipuleanatus. Next base: position 132,669,767 of record CM035117.1, on the reverse strand, counting down.
AGTATTGGACTCATCGACATAGGGCTGATTTCTCTAGTAGCCACCCAGATCATTTTCTAGAATATTCTATATGGTTGGAGGCAAAGACAATAGTTGCAGCAGCAGAGCCTCATTTATCTCCGATTGTGGACTCCGACGAGGAGGAGCCTATGGAGGATTCGGATTCTTCTACCGAGGATGAGCTGTTCATGGGTTTAACAGTAGCTCTAGTGAGTGATCCGCCAGTTAGTCCTGCAGGGTCGGATCCGGCTTTGGTGGACTAGCTATTTAGGATGACCTTTGAGAGAGATTCATCCAGAGCGCAGATGTTGGCCGCCTTATCTGGCAGAGATTTAGCTTTTGTAGAGAGAGATGGACTCAGGGTCACTCTAGATGCTAGATTGATTGAGCGGAAGGAGCTCCGATCTGCCAGAGATGCAGCTGTTGTAGAGCGAGATGAGATCAGCTCGGCCAGGGATGCAGCATTTATTGAGATCGAGGAGACTTTGATTGCTCGGGATGTAGCATTTCCGGAGAGGGATGAGGCTATAGCTTCCCGTGATTTCCACATTGCTGATAGTACTGCTCTTCAATCTTACACTCATGGTTTGGTCACCGAGATAAGTGCATATATTGATGACCACAGTGCCACCTTGCAGATGACCGTGGATGTTTTGGGCCGTATAGAGGCTGAGTGGATTGCACTTACAGCTGCTCCCCCATCTTCAAAGAGAGATGACATGCTGGCATTACTGACCCGCTTGTCCTTAGGTCCGTAGACTAGCTTTATTTTTCCTATATAGACTAGATCAGCCATTTTTTATCATGTACAGGGCATCATGTATATATCAAACAGTGTTATATATCAGAGAAATATAGTTTTGATTCACTTCCCTGATTGGATATATACTGTCATTACTGAGTGATTACCACTTCTTTCAAGACTCGCAATTGTAGATGTATCTTGAGCTTCTCCTTGATGGACTGACAGTTAAGATGTCAGGGAGTATCTCAGATGGGCCTGTTGACCAGGGTAGCTTGATAGGATTTAGCTTCTATTTGTCTTTGGTGTCTTGGGACTTTTATTGAGGTTTTTATTTTTTCTTGAAGGTTAAACCGCGCCGTAGATGGCTGCCTACGTACTCCTGGGTTGAGGGAGATCAGGTCATTCGTAGTTCAGGTTGTTTGGTTAGAGAGAGGTTTGAAAAGCATTTATCTTCCCATTTATACAGAATGGTAAAGGGGCTTTTTGAATTTGGTTTGATGAGTTTTTGAGTTTTTTATTTGATTTGACTGCACCAGAAATGGCTGCCTACGTACTCCCGGTTGAGGGAGATCAGGTCATTCGTAGTTCTGGCTGCGCCGGTATGGTGTGGTTTTTGTATTTTTGGATTTTTGGATTTTTCTTAGTTTGACCGCACCAGAAATGGCTGCCTACGTACTCCTGGGTTAAGGGAGATCAGGTCATTCATAGTTCCAGCTTTCTAGTGAAAAATCGAACCTGAATTGATTCGTAGGACCCGGATGCGGGTATGCATGTGTCTCAGACGTAGTACCTTTTGACTATGTCTGAATTGATGAGTTGGGGAAATTCGTTCCCATCCATTTCTTGTAGTTTGATAGCTCCCCATGTCAACACCTCCTTGACAATGAAAGGGCCTTCCCAATTTGGGGCGAACTTTCCTTTGGCTTCATCCTGATTGGCCAGGACTTTCTTTAGCACCAAGTCATTTTCTTTGAATTGCCGGATTTAGACCTTTTTGTTATAGGATCTGGCGATCCTTTGCTGGTATAACTGTCAGTGGAAAATGGTTCTGGCCCTCTTTTCATCTATAAGGGACAGTTGATGGTACCAGTCTTGCAACCACTGATCTTCGTCTACCTGAACGTCGATCATAACTCGCAAGGATTCCATCTCTACTTCTATGGGGAGGACTGCCTCCATGCCATAGACCAATGAATAAGGGGTTGCCCCAGTAGAGGTGTGCATTTACGTCCTGTATGCTAACAGGGTGAGAGGCAGCAAGTCAGACCATTCTTTGTGATTGGCGGACATTTTTTGCATGATCTTCTTGATGTTTTTATTGGCCGCTTCGACAGCTCCGTTCTTCTTGGGCAGATAGATGGCGGGATTGAGATGCTTGATGTGGAACTTACTACATAGTTCTATCATTATTTGATTGTTCAGGTTCTTGGCGTTGTTTGATACGATCACCTCCGGTTGTCCATATCGACAGACAACATTGTTTCTGATGAAACTAATGATGACCTCTTTTGTGACTTTGGGAAAGGAGGCTGCTTCAACCCATTTGGTGAAGTAATCGATCATGGTGAAGATGAATCGATGACCATTGTTGGCTTTTGGTTCCACGGGACCTATCACATCCATTCCCCACATAGAGAAAGGCCATGGTGAACTCATGTTGTGCAGCTCATTTAGAGGAGCGTGGATGGCATTTTCATGTATTTGGCATTGAAAACATCTCTTAACGTGATCGTCGCAGTCAGCCTTAAGAGAGATCCAATAATGTCCAGTTCTTAAAATTTTCTTGGCCAGCAGATAACCGCTCATATATGGACCACAGACTCCGCCATGGACTTCATCCATTAATATTTGGGCTTGCTCTTAGTCGAGGCATCTTAACAGGCCTATTCCATCATCTCTTTTGTACAGTGTATCTCCGCTTAAATAGAACTTCATGGCCATTTTGTGAATCCGTTTACGCTTTAATTGGCTTGCCCCAGCGGACGTGGATCCATCACGGAGATATTCCTTGATGTCTTGATACCAAGGTTGCTTAACAGGAGGTATTTCATCTGATACTTCTCCAACGTAACTCCCATATATAGGGGCTTTCTGAATTGTGAACTGGATGTTGGGAAATCCACTCTTATCAGACATGCGGATTAATGAAGCCAACATTGCCAATGCATCAGCAAAGTCATTTCGACCCCGAGGAATGTGAACGAAGGTTATGTCTTCGAATTCCCGGGATATTTTGAGGACCTGCCGATGATAGAGCAGCAAATGCAGTTCTTTGGTGAGATACGCGCCGGTGGTTTATCTGATGATCAGCTCGGAATCTCCGAAGACGAGTAATTTCTTGATAGACATGGATTGGGCTAGCTTCAATCCCATTATACAGCCTTCGTACTCGGCCGTGTTGTTGGTGTTGCCAAATTGAAGTTTGGTAGCCACAGGATATTGATCTCCTGTACTAGAGACGAGGACTGCCCCAGCTCTAGCACCTTCCATGTTTATTGCTCCGTCGAAATACATTTTCCATGGTTGGACTGTATTCTCTGACTGGAGTTGTTGAATTGTCATGATCCCATCATCTGGGAAATATGTCTCCAGGGGCTCGAACCCTCCTAAAGGTGCTTCAGCTAATTGATCTGCAATGCCTTGACCCTTGATTGACTTCTGAGTTACGTAGACAATGTCGAACTGCTGTAGGATTAATTGCCATTTGGACAACTGGCAATTCAGCATTGGTTTGTTGAATACGTATTTGAGTGGATCCATGCGGGATATGAGGTAGGCTGTATGCCCATGCAAATAATGTTGCAACCTCATGGCGGTCCATACTATTGCACAGCATGTCTTCTCGATCAGGGTGTATTTCTGTTCACCACTATTGAATCTTTTGCTGATGTAGTAGATGGCTCTTTCTTTGCTATTATCATCCTTCTGTCCTAACATGCAGCCCATTGCATTGGTATTGAAGGACAGGTACATGAATAAGGGAACTCCATCCCTTGGAGGTACTAATACTGGTGCTTCATTCAGCTATTTCTTGATGGCAAGGAAGGCTTGTTGACAATCCTCATTCCATTTGGTGGAGGAATTCTTCCTTAACAACTTGAAGATGGGTTCACAGGTTGCTGTGAGTTGTGAAATGAAATGGCTTATGAAGTTGATCCTTCCTAGGAATCCACGTATCTCCTTCTCTGTACGAGGTACTGGCATTTTAGTATTGGCTTTGATCTTGGGAGGGTCGAGCTCGATGCCCCGATTACTTACCAGGAATCCTAACAGCTTGCCTGCTTTGACGCCAAAAGCACATTTGGCAAGATTTAGCTTGAGGTTATACTTATATAACCTATTGAACAGCTTCCTGAGATGGTCGATGTGATCATCCTCCCTTCGGGATTTGATGATGATGTCATCCACATAAACTTCTATCTCTTTGTGCATCATGTCATGAAAGAGGGCCATCATGGCTCGTTGATACGTGACTCCGACATTGATGAGGCCGAAGGATAGTCGCCGATAGCAGAAGGTTCCCCAGGGAGTGATGAAAGCTATTTTTTCCTGGTCTTCCTCAGCAACCATGATTTGATGGTAACCAGCAAAGCAATCCACGAAGGAATACATGCCATACTGCGCAGTGTTGTCAATCAGGATATGGATGAAAGGTACCGGGAAATTGTCCTTGAGGCAGGCTTTGTTCAAATCCCGATAATCCACGCAGACTCGTACTTTCCCTCTGGGCTTAGGTACGGGGACTATGTTTGACAGCCATTCGGGGTATGTTGATACCATGATGATTCCGGCTTTGAATTGTTTAACGACTTCTTCTTTGACTTTCAGACTCCACTCAGGTTTCAATCGCCTGAGTTTTTGTTTAATTGGTTTGAATCCATCCTTGATGGGCATTCGATGGATGACAATGTCTGTAGAGAGGCCGATCATGTCTTCATGTGACCATGCAAATACATCCTGGTACTGTGTTAGGAGCTCGATCAGGTCGGCTTTTTGATTTGGTGTAAGGTCTAAACCTATTTGGATTTCTTTGATATTTTCGGAGGTTCCTATGTTGAAGGCAGTAGTTTGGTCGAGGTTTGGTTTGGGTTTGTCTTCGACCCATTCTTGGATCTCCTCGGGCACCTCATAGTCATCTTCATCCTCTTGATCAATATCCATCAAGTCAAAGTTCAATTCTACATCAAAGTCGTAGTCATTTTGACAAGTTGGCATCTCATCAGCAGAGACACACACATCCAATGCTTGAGTCCTGAAAACAAAAATGCTTTCATCTTAATATATACAACTACTTAAATACACATGGCATTTACAAAGCATGACAAAAGTTACTGCTATAGTTGTGCAATCAAAAGTAAGCAGTAAATGAAAGCATGATTAAAGGGCAGATGTATTTTCTGCCCCTTTACCCTTTTCGACCAAGGTAAGGGACACTGCTCCAGTTATTTAGTGTCAGATTCTCATGAACCGGGAGAATCGAGGAATTGGGCTCGTATGCCTCCTCTCGGATGATAACGAAAACATCCTTCGCAACCGAGCCAGAATTGTTCTTTGAATTGCCCCCCTTTGTCTTGATGCGAGGGATTTGAGTCTGATCCTCGTTGTCACTATCCGGGAGTTCGTCATTCATACCCTCGTAGTTGATAATTATCCTCATGTTAGCGAACGGGTCTCGTCCTTCATACATGATCTTTTATTTTCCCTTTTCGCTGTCTGCCTCAGGCTTGAGGGCTTTTCTTTCATGGACAGGTATGATTGGAGGAAATAGCATGGATGATACCGCAGTCAGGATTTTCCTCGTAGGTTTCACCCATCCGGCATTTGTGAGGTTTGGCAGAATAATTATGGAGGCATGAGCCTTGGGATGTTTATGTGGGTTCCGGTGGCTTGACCCGAATAAATATCCCAATCCTGCTCTCCCAGTCTGACTTGGGATTTGGACTGGCATCTTGATACCTTGCTTATCCTTTCCCAACCCTTCTCCAGGTTGGAAACCCGAAGATACCATTTCTGGCCCCATTGTCATTACTTCGGTGGAGACTTTAAGCTTCAGAGCTGGTGCCCCGATAGGTAGATATTGAGTATCGCTCCCCTCTAGAGCTTGAAAGCTGGCAGGTTCAATCCCCGAATCCAAGCTAATCACTGACATATCCCCATGTATGTAGGTAGGTATTCTGGTCCGGCATTCACCGTAATGAGGCTGCCGTTGATAATATACTTGAGTTATTGATGAAGGGTGGATGGCACTACCCCTGCCATGTGGATCAAGGGTCTGCCCAGCAACAAGTTGTATCTGGTGGCGATGTTGAGCACCTGAAAAGATACATAGAAAGTGTGTGGGCCAATCTCTAAAGGAAGCTCTATTTCTCCCATAGCCTGTCGGCGAGAACCATCGAAGGCCCGGATGACCATATGACTGGTTTTGATCCGGTTCGGATAGATCTTCATCCTTTCTAAAGTGTCGTATGGACAAATGTTGAGGGATGATCCTCCATCGATAAGCACGCCTCCTATCACATATCCGGAGGACATTATAGCTATATGTAGGGACTTGTGGTGGTCCGTTCCCTCTGTCGGGATATCATCGTCCGTGAAGGATATCACATTGTTGTTGAAAATGTGTTCGATCACGTGACGGAATTTCTTGGTGTCCACTGTGTGTGGCAGATGAGCTTCTTCTAGTACCTTCACAAGAATGTTGCGATGATCCTCTGAGATAGGACCAAGTCAAGGATAGATATTTGCTTGGATGCATCCTTCAAGCTCTGCACTATCTTAATTTCATTGTGTCCCATCTTGTTGAGGAACTCTTTGATTTTCTCTTCAGCCACCTTCTCTTTTGCTTTGACGACTGGCTTGATTACCCTCTGGGGTAGGTACAGTGGATTATCCTTTGGCACAACGATAATGTTGTTTGAAGTGGAGCCTTCAATGTCCCCGTAGTTCCATGGGACACTCTTCAGACTGATAATTGAATACTGAGGTCTGAATGGCAAAATCAAAGGCTCAGGTGCAGCCACCTTTACAGGATTGTGCATTTCTTGGACCCCTTTCCCTGGTAGTACTAAGGGTTTGAGAGTCGACTCCCTGTCGCAGGATATAACAGCCACTGTGTTCTGATTCCATACAGTGGGGATCCAGAGAGTGTCATTGTCTGGGAGATCGAGGATTTAATTTCCCCTAATCAGTTCCTCGCTTTCAATCATGTCTTGGATTAGGTTACGAAGGTCCCAGCAATCTTTCGTATCATGGCTGGGTGAATTGGAATGGTACTAACATATTTGATCAGGTTTGAATTTTCTGGCCCGAGGGTTCAATGGAGGTAACAAGTCTGCAACCATTCCCTCGTTGAATAACATTTGAAGGATTTCTTCCACTGATTGATTTAGGTTAGTGAAATTCCTCTGAAATAGGAATTTCCTACCAGTTTGGACACTCGCTTCTTCAACCCCCTTGTCAGTCCAGGGTTCATGCTCATGAAACTGGCTATGATCCAGCCCAGAAATGATTTTCGGTGTGGGAGGACAATCGATGTCAAACCGATTGGCTCGTTTGATCATCTTTCTGGTGATCTGATGTTGATAGACGACCAGTTCTGCTAATTGTTCAATCTGCTCCTTAATAAACTTGATTTCTTTCTCTATCAGGAATCGCCTTTCAAAAACTTCCCAATTATCGGGGCTGGTGTTGTTGGATTGAGTTGATTCCCCAATATAGTGGAGGTATTTGGATCCTTCTCCACTTGAGGTGCTGATCATGTTGACATTCTCCTCTTTATGCTGTGGCATAGGATTGTCCTGCACATGGGGTTGCTTAGGCTTTGTGACCACAATCTCTCTGCTGTCAATCAAGTCCTGTATTTTGTGCTTGAGAGACCAACAGTCTTGGGTGTCATGGCCCGGAGATCCAGAGTGATAAGCACACTTCTTGCTTGGGTCAAAATTCCGAGCATTAGTGTTGGTTGGTGGAAGGAGTTGAATAATCTTTTTCTGAGCCGTCAGAAGTTTGAATACGTTCTCAAGTGAATCCCCTAGAGGGGTGAAATTTCTTCGTCGCCTAACCTCCATATTTTTCTGGAATGGAGGGTTGGAAGGCTGTGCTTGATTTTGAAAAGGGGTATAGCTCCTCCTTCGAATGGGTATGTTGTTTGACTCGCCCCTTGAATTCTGTCCTTGTAAGACCAAGGAGACTTCTTCGTCTTTCTTTTTGTGGACTCTCCGGGGATTATTCCCGTAATTTTTGGACTGGATATGTTCGGCGGCAACTTCGAGGGCGGTTAGATCTTTTATCTTTCCAGACTTGAGCCCCATCTCTGCCATTTCGCCATGTTTGATCATTTCAGAGAATGGTTTCCCTATGCCTGCTAAAACCCTCTCATAATAAGGCGCCTCTTGGATATCAATGAAGGTCATGACTATTTCTGATTCAGTCATGGCAGGGGTGACTTGTGCTGTGACCCGTCTCCATCGCTGGGCATATTCTCTGAATGATTCAGTGTTCTTCTTCTTGATCTTGGTAATTTGGTATCTTTCCGGAGCCAATTGAGATTAGAAGCTGTATTGGCTGAGAAAGGAATGGGCCAGTTCCTCCCAGATGTGGATTTTGGAGTTGTCCAGACGGGCATACCATGCTCTCGCCTCACCGGTTAGACTCTTCTGAAATAGATGCATTCAAAGCTTCTCATCCTCTGCATAGGATCCAAGCTCTCCGATGAATACTTTCAGGTGTGTGTAAGGATCCCCCAATCCATCATATTTCTCAAAATCGGGGACTTGAAACTTCTCTGGATAACGAGCCCCGGGGAATATACAGAGGTCAGAGTAAGTAACACTGCCAAACGCCCCAGTCCCTTTGATAGACCCGAGGGTTTCTTCCATCTGTTGTACTTTTGTCATGATGTCACCGGCTTCCTGTTCTTTGATGAGGGCGGTGATTTCAGGGGTTTTGTTGGTTTTGTCCTGGTTTTGTAGTCCAGGAATCTGAGTTTCGGCCTTTTCAGTATCTTGACCACCAGCACCACTACCAGATGCTCCTGGTTCTGGATGAGCTTGAGATTGTTTCTATTTAAAGGCCTTGCTTTGTTCTCGTAGGAAATCGGCTAACTCGGCTATCTGATTTTTCAGACCTTCGAACTCTTCCCTAGATACCAGGGTGGATTCTGGTGGAGCACTAGAAGCCATGTCCGTGGATGGACTGGGTGCTTTGGATTTAGACCTAGTAACAGGACCAATTTTTACCTACAATAAAAAGTAGGTGTGTCAATTTCCTGATGTAGGTAAGGATAGGATGCATGATGTGTTTTTTAGATTTTCTCCTAAAAAATCGAGGTTAGTTGTTTTGATGGCAGGATGACATGGTATTTTGACAAGGAAAGTAAATCTTTCATTATGATATTTACATTGTGCTCCTGGTAATTGGAGACTTAACATGGAATTGAAAGAAGAAGGCATGAAGAAGCTTCCCTTCGGATTTGGTTAATCAGAGGCTGACCTATCTTAGGTTACTCTCGCGGCTTTGTTTTCGGCATGAAGGCTCCCAGATCATCGCAATCTACTAGAGGGGAAATTAATCCGATCTTTCAACTGGAGAGGATCTGGGTGGTGCATTTTCATGAGCCCCATAAACTTATTCGTCCCCAGAGACATTACTTATCACCGACCGGGTTTTCCTCCTTGTGAGAGGGACACACAACATACATTCACATACATCGTGACTCACCGTTGTGCATATGATGACATGGGTGCGAAGCACTAAATATGGGTGTGAAGCACTAAATATGATTGCGAAGCACTAAAAAGCAGGAAAGCATTCATTCACATTCATTCAATGTAAAGACGCAGCATTCAATCATTCATTGACTATGGAGACGCAGAATTTCACGCATTCAATAGTTTTGAAAGGAAAATATTTGAAAAGATTTGAAAGCGGCCTAAGCCCTCTACTGTCCCCAGTAGAGTCGCCACCTGTCGACATTGGTTTAAAAAATCCACGGGTAGGGTCACAACCCGGAACTTTTAATTCCTCTTCCTAAGTTATCTCTACCCTTATTCTTTTTATTTATAAAAAAGGTTTTGAAGGGTTATTTAGGAAAAATGTCAACATGTATCATGTCGACTATTTGAACGTTTTACAGAGTCGCTAGTTGGTAGATTTGAAAATGGTTGTACCAACTCAGCTGAGTTTTGCTTGAAAGAGGCCCAATTGCTGGACACTGTCGAAACTTGATCTTTGAAAATAAAGTTTGAGCTCGGGGGCTTGGTTAAGTGTGGGGAAGGTATTAGGCACCCCACAACTCCCGTGTAAACACGGTACCGCATTTTTTCAATATTTCCCTTAAAATTGGAATGCGTGAGTGAATGCTGTTTGAAAATTGGGCCTATCGATTTAATTGATTGAAAGTAGTGCTTTGCTTCATTGAACCTATATACGAATGGTTTGATTTGATTTGAAAATCAGTCTTTGATTTGATTTGCAAAAGCATTTAATTTGATTTGCAAAAGCTTTTCTTTTGTTTAATTGAAAATGATATTTTGAAAGCTGGTATATCAAACTCTTACGCTAGCATAGGAATTGAAGCCTGTTGATACTTCCAATTTTATCTTTATAGCCTTAAGGCTGCATGTGAATGGTGATTTACCGGGCTGCGAAGCATCCTCGACCACAGAAATATATAAGTGTCGGTCTCCTCATGGGTATGAAAACCATCGTAGGGACGCTGACACGACAATTGACATTTTTTCACTATGCTGAGACATTAAATTCGGATAACCGTTTTAAGGTCTGTTTACATGTACATTTCTATAGAAAAACTGACAGGGTACATTTGTAAATCGGAGTTTGTCCATCGTGGAAATTAGATTCTGAGCAGTTTGATCATGAATCCCAGGATTCCTAGGCTCACATATGAGTAGTCAAAACCTGCACAGTTCAAATTTGTACAAAAATAGATATATACACCATCACGTCGCAATGGAACCAAGGATTCATCAGTAAATCCTGGCTGTGCATGGCCAAAGTGTCTCGTTCCCACTAGATAGCGATCTAAGGGACGCGAGGTTGCTTTCGAAGCTGAAACTAGAAAGAAAGCTAGATTTAAGGAAATCTCAGCCATTCTAGCTTCCCGGTTTAATCTGGAGATTTTGAACCGTTTGAAAATTAGAATTGACGAGATTTAAATAAATCTAGTCCGCCCGCAGATATGTCAGTGTCAATTCATATAAAATGAATATTTAAAGCAGCAGTTGAATATAAAGCGAGTAAAGCAGTATATATACAGTTATATATATAAAAAGCGGTAAAGGGCGATGGGTTTTCACGCCGGTGCCCGGACTGGAATTGAAATACATATATATATATATATATATATATATATATTAACAAAAATGTAGTCAACCAAGACTGAAAAGATGGCCAGTGATGGTGAAGGCTGCTTATATATGCATAAATATATATAAAAGCAGTAAAAAGGCCACAGAATGATCCGGGTCGAACTGAAATATAAATGTACAGAAAAGTAGTCAACTAGGGACTTGGAAGATAACCCAGTATTGATGAGATGTACAAAAATAGTATAAAGGCCACAAAATTATCCAGGCCTGACTGAAATATAAATAGCAGAAAAGTAGTCAACCAGTGACTGGGGAGAGCACCTAGTATGGCGAAGAGTGCAAAAATAATATAAAAGGGCGATGGGTTTTCACGCCGGTGCCCGGACTAAATTGAAATATATATATATATATATATATATATATATATATATATATATATATATATATATATATATTGACAGAAATGTAGTCAACCAAGACTGGTAAAAGGACCAGTGATGGTGAAAATCGCTTATATATGCGTTAATATTTATATAAGCGGTAAACTACCTCGGATTTGACATCCGGGCTTGACAGAATTGAAATGTTAGTACATATACAGTTAAATATATACAAAAAAGGGCCAAACCCAGATTAGAAAGATAACCCAGTCCGGCGAAGTTGCCAGAATGTGTGTGCTAGTGCATTGAAGCTGCTGGAGCTGACGGATCATCAATCCGAGTTGTAGAAATGCCAAAAAATTAGTTTATGTACAAAAATATACTAAATTTTGACGAAAACAGCCACGGAATTAAGTTCCGGGCATTTTTAGAAAACAAAACTTAACGTGCAAGTGTATAAAAGTACGAAGAAGTAATATTCATTTTCTGATCGTGAAAATACTTACAATGGACTGCTACACGAGCTTTTTGCCAAATCGTAGGCTTTATATGTCCAAATCTACCGGTTATTTTCTGATATGTGGTAGTATATGGGTATATCTACGTGTTGGAGTGAAAATATTTGGGTTTGGAAGAGGTGTAAAAGTCAGAAAATCAAACTGGCATAGCTTCGCTGCGTTTCGGAATTCTTTAAATGAAGGGGGCACCTTTATTTATAGGCCAGGGAGCCTCCACTCTACCTGCGGTTGCCACAGGTAGAGGTGCGGCTCCCCTGGTGGGGCCCGCGATGCCGATTCTGTCATCTCGAAGTACATGCACTCCGGACAATGCGCAGTCGAAGTCAAAACTTTCTAACTTTTGATCGGAGCGTCCGTTTGAGGTGTGCGATACCTTTTCGGAAAGCCCTCGTCTAGAGTGTCGCAATGTCATGGGATAAAACATTTTTCGGGTCCAAGAAGATGGGTTCATAACCAGGTCTTCGATTCCCCACAATTTATCCGTTGAGCTGTCTTGCGTTGTTTGCACTTGGGATCGTCGTTATGCTTCATTCTGACTTCGATGGCATTAATTCAGCTTGAGTTTGACCGAATCGGCTGAGAGTTGATAAAATGATCATTTTGCCCCTCCCGGGGTGGTCCTTGGTGGATCTGGCTTCCCAAGGTTATCTCTGGGGCTGAACTGCGTTTCCCGGATTGATGCCGGGGCTGATTTGTACTTCCCAGGATGAGACCAAAGATAACTTCCCGGGTTGATGTCGAGGCTGACCTGACGGCCTGATATTGAGATCGGGATTGATCGGTACCTCCCAGGTTGATGCCGGGGCTGACTTGTACCTCTCAAGTTGTCGTCAAGGTTGATTTGAAGGCCCGATATTGAGATCGGGGTTTGACTTGACGGCCCGATCAAAGATCGGGGTTGGTTTGATAGCCCGATATTGAAATTGGGGTTGATCTGACGGTCTGATTGAAGATCGAAGCTGGATTGTCGATCCGATTGACGATCGAAGCTGGATTGACAGTCCGATTGACGATCGGAGCTGGATTGACGGTATGATTAACTATCGGAGCTGGATTAATAATTTAATTGATGATCAAAGCTGGATTGATGGCCCGATTGACTATCAGAGCTTGATTGACGGTCCGATTGACTATCGGAGCTGGATAGACGGTCCGATTGATGATCAGAGCTGGATTGACGGTTCGATTGACTATCAGAGCTGGATTAACGGTCCGATTAACTATCGGAGCTGGATTGACGGTCTGATTTTCTATCGGAACTGGATTGACGGTCTGATTGACTATCGGAGCTGGATAGATAGTCCGATTGACTATCGAATTTGCTTGGATGACCAGCATTGGTGGCCGGATTTGGATTGGAGGCCCGGTATCAGTACCGGGGTTAATTTGATTGACAGCTTTGCCCTCCTACAGTGTTAGTATTGGGGCAAAGAAAATTTTGAGTGTCCACAGGAGATTTAGTTATTTTACCCATGAGACAAGATTCGCAAGTTGGATATGATTCATAATCAAATAGCTCTATGAGCCCATCCTTATGCAACTTGGATAATCTTGTTTCACTGATATGACTGAGTCTACAATGCCACATATAGGTATAATTAACATCATGTCTTTTCCTTTTCTTAGTTTGTTCTATTTGAAATATATTTTCAAGCAAGTCAAGTATGTAAAGTCCATTTTGCAAATTACCAACACCATATAAAACATTACTTTTATAAATAGAACAACCGTTGTTCTTTATTATAATGTCAAATCCATCCATATCTAATACGGAATTAGAAATAATATTTGTAATGATATTCGGAAAAATAAAAATTATTTAAATAAATGGACTTGCCCGTAGACAGTGCTAAACAATAAGTGCCTACAGCTAATGCAGCAATCTTTGCTCCATTTTCCACTCGTAGGACAACCTCATCCTTGTCTATCTTTCTACTTCTGGCCATTCCCTGCACAGTATTACATATGTGAGAACCATAGCCGGTATCCAATACCCATGTAGAATTTTAACTTTCAGAAAAAATAATTTCAATTATGAATAAACATTGATTGGAAGTCGAAGCTTCTCCAAGCTTCTTCTTTGCCAAAAACTTCTTGCAGTTCCTCTTCCAAGGACCCGGCTCGTTACAATGGAAGCACATTATTTTGCTAGCTAGATCATGTTTCTTTTTTTCCTTTGTGTTCACCTTGCCTTTAGCGTTCTTAGATTTTTTCTTTTCAGAAGATACATTAGGCCTCTTCCTTTTCTTGGAAGAATCCACCATCAAGACATGGTTCTTCTTGGATGAGAAGTGACCTTCTGCAGTTTTCAATATGTTAAGTAATTCAGGCAAACTGACATCTAACTTATTCATATGAAAATTAACAACGAACTGCGAGAAGGTCTCAGGAAGTGACTGCAAGACTAAGTCTTGACTTAACTCTCCGTCCATGACGAACTCAATCTGTCTAAGGCGTTCAATCAGATTGATCACCCTTAGGACATGAGTCTCGACGGCAGTGCCCTTGATCATTCGACATCGAAAGAGCTCCTTAGATATCTCATATCTAGCAATCCTATTTTGTTCACCATACAACTTCTTGAGGTGAAGCAACATAGTAGGAGCATCCATGTTTTCATGCTGACGTTGAAGCTCGTTATTCATGGATGCGAGCATGATGCATTGAGCCACAGATGCATCATTTTGCCACTTTACAATAGTGGCAATATCTTCCTCAAAGGATGTTTCTGGAACAGTTCCAGGGGCAGGTGAATTTAGGACATAAAAAATCTTTTCAGCAGTGAGAACTATTCTCAGATTTCTTAACCAGTCCGTGTAATTTGGTCCGGTCAGTTTGTTAGCATCAAGTATGCTACGCAGTGAAATTAGTGATTTCGATATTTTTAAATTTCTGTATGTGAAAAGATAATATTTTAGCAAACATTCATTTAATTAATTTTATATACCAAAATAAATTAGGTCTTATTTTAAATTGGTATCTCCCACTATTTTTTTCAAACTATATTACCCTCACTTATATAGTTCGGCAACATCTAATTAAAGATTTGTTAGTGAGAATAAGGATCCCATTTCAAATGTATATAGCCTTGTGGATAGCACAACAAACGATATATAAATAAATAGGTAGACAAATATTTGTCAATTACATCAATATGTAACTCCTTTTTATTTTGCCTCTTAAATCATAATGGTCAAGTATGTGCACATCCGAACTAAAATGATTCAAGTTAAGTCCAACCTAGCACTTCAATAAATTCAAAAAAAATATTATTGTCCCTGTGGATAGCACAACAAAAAATTATTGTTCAATTTCCTTGATAAGCATCAAATGTGATTAAATCAATATCTTAAATACGCAATACTTGTCTTGTGGATAGCACAATAAACTCGTATTAAATATTTAATATTCTATTAATTTATCATGCTAGAAGGCGACGTTCTATATTCCAAATATCATTGGACGCTTTAGACTTAATATGATTTCTTTGAGGGGTTTGTTATTATTTGCCTCATCTTGTTTAGTGCGTATGCACACACACACACACACACACACACACATATATATATATATATATATATATATATATATATATATATATATATATATAATACGCGTCATTTTATTAAACATGCGAAACATGTTTGCATAAAATATAATATATATAATACTTAGCATGCACATATAGAATACTATATTCTACCCGGATTGATTATGAACTTTTATTCTAGTTTGATTCACTAGAGCCACCAAGTGAACCAAAAAGTCAAACCTAGGATTGCAAGAATTTAAATTTAAACGTAACTATTACATTTAAACCCGGACTCCATACAAACGGGTCTTCATGTGCTCCTTGCTTCTTGGTTTCCAATTTATTCAAGATAATTCTAACTATTTCTATTATATTAAACTATTTAATTTAAATAGAAACCTTGATCAGCAGTCAAGGGAGGTACATAGGAGGGAGATAGAATTTTACATCAAAAAAAATAGAGAAGACGAGGTACTCAGACCCCATTTAATAAAACTCATTCATTCAAGCATTCAACTAAAATAAAATCCAATCACATTGTTCAATAGTCCATAATCAATTCCATTTATTTTTATACATATCACAATATGCATCAATAAATAAATATTTGTCTCATGAATTAAAATATTCCATATATATATGAGTATCATTTAATGGGAAATTTTAAATTATATGAAATCCAACTTCAAGATTAAAATAAACACTTTATTTTAATTATAAAATTATTAAGAATATAATATAATCGTATATTATATATATTATAACATCACCTTTTTAGTGAATCTGATTCACTTCAGGAATATTAAATACGGATTTTATATATATATATATATATATATATATATATATATATATATATATATATATACACCAAGGATACCTTTTTGAAATCAATTATGCAGGTTATCTTGTGACCCTCCTTTTTTAAAAAACGTGAGGTATTCACCTTTTCTAATAACAAGATACTAAAAAATAGATCCACGAAATCATTTTTTTTTTAAAAGTAACGTGAATCTGGCTCCTTCTAAAAAAAACATTGCGGTTGGAAAAAAAAAATGTTTTTCGTCTTCTTTTTTTTTCTTTCATTTAAAAAAATAATTTTATACAACTAAAATTATGTTCAATAAATTATTCTAAATACTTACCCATATGTATATGAAATCAAAATAATTAATAATTGCATAAAGGTTTGGCTCTGATACCACCGTTGGGTTTGTACGAAATCGTGACGCAATCAAATTGCAAAATTAGAAGAAACATGGTATATCAGAATTTAAAAAATTTCTACAAAACCATTACCCGGATCATCCTTTATGCAAATTATTAATTTAAAACGATAAATAAGAAGTTATGGAATCATACCCTTGTAGAACGAAGCTTCCACAGGTACTAGTTCAACTCCTTGTTCTTCGTGATCTCCTTGAATTTCCGGATTAGATTCCTTCCTTTGATCAACGTTAGCCACCCAAGTGATTGGCCTCTAGAGGTGATCCACCAAGAAAGAGGAATTATCAAGAAGGATGAATTATCAAGAAGGAGGGTGGTTAGTTAAACCCTAGTTTTCTATTCTCTATAGAAAATGAGTACTCTCCAACAATTAGAATTGCATCAACTAATATCTAAAATAAGACTCCTCTTATATAGATATTGGTCAACCCTTCTAATCCTATTAAAAATATATTTTCATTTAATTAATTAAACTCTTTTAATTAATTAGGTTTTTCAATCATATTGGGATTAATTAATTAAACTCCTTTAATTAATTTGCCTCTTAATCTTATTAGGAATAAATGAGAGTACTAATATTAAATTAATTCCTAAACTACTTTAGAAATTAAAATAATAATAATTGTAATAATATTAATAAGACTCCTCGTATTAATTAATATTTAATATTTCTAAAATATAAAATAATAAATATTAAGCTGTTTAATTTATTCTATCACCATAGATTAAATTAATTACACTTGATGCATTATTACGATTATACCATTATCTTCTTAAATAATTATTATTCCTTTTATGGTGTGACCCTTTAGGTTCTCCATATTAAACCGGTTGTGAATAAATCAATTAGAACAATTCTAATCTTATTTAAATAAATAAATTAAACTAATAATCTATTTAAATAAATAATATTTATTCTACAATAGGGATAAGTCTCCCTAGCGATCAACGACTTTTCAGATAATATAGATTTTAACATTAATCATAAAAGATCCTGTGAGTAAATAGTTACCGTACAATTCAATCCTACCACCATACAATGTCCCAATTAAATATAAGACATGGAATTACTGTCAAGTCTTATTTTATTTAATTATATATATTTCGATAAGAAAATGCACAACTCCAAATAATGCAAATTAAAAACTCCTTTCTAATTTCATTCTGCCTTGGTCAAGGACAACTGGGTTGTCATTTAACGAATCACATAGGACATATTTCTTCTTTTACTAAAAGTGGTAGATTCTTTATTGATCATTCATTATCTCCATATGTAACTCATTATACCCAAGCATACCCTTTGATATACCCTGAGGGTCTTAAGAAATAAGTCAAAATATAATTCATTGCACACAAGATACTATGATGATCTCAAGTACAAGGATCACTTGTACTACTATCACATTAGGAATTCCTATTGACAGGCAAGTAAAACTCCATTAGGTATTCCATAGCGAGTCACGTTCAGTGAACTTATTTTCCAATAAACACCTACATACTTGCTTTAGTGTCTCCACACAAATGATTATGAGATTAATCATCCTCATCCAATGAGCAAGCAACATATGTATCAATCTATCCGGATTTACTAATCCCCTTCTTAATAATCCAACTATTGGGAACAATTTTAGTTTTAAGCTTTCTAAGAATTTAGATCTCATTAACATGATCAACATCATTATTCTAAAAGCATTGCTTAAAACTATGGGTTATTTACATATTATAAAAATAGCATCATGTAGATAATTAAATGCATTTTAATAAGTGAATACTTTTATTAATAAATAAATAAAATTGTCTCCAAAGTATATGTTTTATCATCATACATGATTGGCTTGTATGCATAATACTTTCACTTTCTATCAGAAGAAAACATAAAATTTCAGCCTAGGAAAAACAAAGTTAAGATTTTTTTTCCTGAAAGGTGCTTTGGAAGAGATTGTACTGATATTAAACGTGCTAATCCAACCAAGTACTAGGTAATAAATTCGTACTTTAGATACGTGATATATATATTTGTTGTTTCGTATAAAGCCATAAAATATTCTGGTTTTGTTTATTTTTTTTTAAAAAAAACCTATTTTCAGAAGAAGAAAAAAATTCTTTCAGGGTTTCGGTATATATTTTCTTGCTCTTAAAGGGATTTTAAGGCTTTTCTTCATCTACTTTGTTAATCAAAGTTGACCTTTATGATCTTAGTCCGGGTTGAATCTTTGCTTTAATTTCATGGGGCTTTGGGTACTTGTTGAATCTTTGCTTTAATTTCATGGGGTTTTTGGGCCATTCTTGTTGAGTCTTTCCTTTAATTTCTTGGGGTTTTTGGGCCATGTAAATCCAATGGGCATGAAGTTTATTCTGTTCTTATATGTGCTATTTTATTATTTATCATATGAGTTTACATCATATTCATCCCCAAGTATCATCACATGGTTTTAGATAGGAGCTTTTGAAATCCAACAATGAGACTTGGAAAAAGGAGATGTTTTCGCATAATCATTTGACTCCAACTGACAGTTTTGTTTGGGGCAGTTTGCTTCCGAGGAATATTTTGATGGAGGAAGATGAAACTGGATGGATTATATTGTATAGGAAGATAAAGGCTTCTGGTGAATTCAAAGTTCCATGGGGTTTACTTAAGGAAGTGCCCTTAGATAATGTGAGATTGGACTCCAGTTCGATGCATGGACAGGCTCAGCAAATAAATTTAGAATATTTATTGATGTTGAATGTTGATAGATTGGTTTGGAGCTTTAGGAAGACTGCTAGTTTGGCGAGTCCAGGCAATGCTTATGGAGGTTGGGAGGCCTCAAATTGAGAGCTTCGAGAACATTTTGTAGGCTAGTTTTGCTTCATGAACCTATAATTTTTACATATTTCATACTAATCAAATTTAAAATTTCACATATTTCATAATGTTTTGTGGTTTTTGGTGGTGCTTTACTTCTCACAGATTATGCATATAAATGAGTTAGCTTTTGAGATATTTTTCATGTCATTGTAATTTCTAAGCTTCATATTCATGCTTGAAAGCTCGAGGTAAAAGTTTAGTGTGAAGAATTGTTTATTAAAAGCTGAAGTATATAAAAATGTACAATTTCATATTATTCTTAATTTTGCTTTCACATTTGTTGCATTATTTATGGATTTAATCCTCTTGAGCTGTAGTGTTAGCCTCTTTTGTCTTCTCATCCTTTCTTTTTTTACGTTGGTTTTGCTTGCGATTACTGCTCATAACGACTACGAGATCTGGGAAATGGATGTGAAAATAGCCTTCCTCAATGGAAAATTTAAGGGTGTATATGACACAGCCAGAGGATTTTATTTCAACGGTTGGAACAAATAAAGTATGTAAGCTACAACGATCCATTTATGGATTGAAGCAAGCTTCTCGAAGGTGGAACATCCGTTTTGATGAGACAATCAAAGAGTTTGATTTTATCAAAAATGAGGATGAACCATGTGTGTACAAAAAGGTTAGTGGGGGCGCTGTATCATTCATTGTACTATATGTTGATGATATATTACTGATAGGGAATGATATTCGGATGCTACAGTCGATTAAAATCTGGTTATCTAAACATTTCTCCATAAAAGACTTGGGAGAAGCATCCTATATTTTAGGGATAAAGATTTATAGAGATAGATCTAAAAGGATGCATGGCTTGTCCCAAGGAATGTACATTGACATGATGCTAAAGTGGTTTAGCATGGAAGATTCCAAGAGAGGTCTCATGCCGATGAGTCATGGAATACATCTCTCCAAGAAACAGACCCCAAAGACACCTAAGGAGAGAGACCGTATGAGTAAGATACCTTATGCTTCAGCAATAGGATCTATCATGTTTGGTATGATATGTACTAGACCGGATGTCGCTCATGCACTTAATGTAACGAGCAAATATCAATCGAATCTAGGAGAAGAGCACTGGAAGGCAGTGAAAAATATCCTAAATTACTTAAGAAGAACTAAGGATGTATTTCTTGTCTACGGTGGGTCTAAATTGAAACTAAAGGGCTATACAGACTTAAGTTTTCAAACAGACCAAGATGACAGTAAATCCGTTTTGGGGAATGTATTTACCTTAAACGGTGGCGCAGTGAGTTGGAAGAGTTCCAAGCAGCAAACAATTGTTGATTCAGTGACAGAGGCAGAATACATAGCTGCAAGTGAAGCTGCAAATGAAGCTATTTGGATGAAAAAGTTCATAACTGAACTTGGCGTGGTTCCTAGCATTAGAGGAGTAGTACCTTTATTCTGTGACAACATCGGAGCTGTTGTACATGCCAAGAAATCTAGGTCTCATCAGAAATCCAAACACGTGTTGCGGCGGTTTCATTTGATTAGGGAGATCATTGAAAGAGGAGATGTCACCCTAGAGCGTGTGGACACTCAAAACAACATTGCAGATCCATTTACTAAAGCTTTAACAAAACAACAGTTTGATCATCACTTAGAGAGAATGGGTATTAGATACCATGGTGATTGGCTTTAGTGCAAGTGGGAGATTGAAAGTAGTATGCACACAAGCCAATCATATATGATGATAAAGCATATATTTTGTAATAATCTTATTCATTTATTAATAAAAGAATTATTTATTTAAAGGCGTTTATATTATCTACATAATGCTGTTATATTTAAATGTGATAAACCCATAGTTTTAAGCAATGTTTTTAGAATCATGATGATAATCATGCTGATAAGATCTAAATCCTTAGATAGCTTAAAACTAAAATAGTTCTCAATCGATGGATTACTAAATAAGGGATTAGTGAATCCGGATAGATTGGTACATATGTTGCTTGCTCTTTGAAAGATAATGATCGATCTCATAATCATTTTTGTGGAGACACTAAAGCAAGTATGTAGGTGCTTATTGGAGAATAAGGACACTGAATGTGGCTTGCTAAGGAATACCTAATGGAGTTTTACTCGCCTATCAATAATAATTTCTTTAGTGATAGTAGTACAAGTAATCCTTAGACTTGAGATCATCATAGTATCTTGTGTATAATGAGTTATACTTTAACATGTCCCTTAAGACCCTGAGGGTATATCAAAGGGTATACTTGGGTATAATTAATTATACATGAAGATAATGAATGAACAATAAAAGCTCTACCACTTCTATTAAAAGAAGTGAATGTCCTATGTGATTCGATAAATGATAACTCAGTAGTCATTGGACAAGGCAGAATGAAATTAGAAAGTAGTTTCTAATTTACATTATCGGAGTTTGTGCATTTAGGATCGAAATACATATAATTATAAAATAAGACTTGATAGTAAATCCATGTCTTACATTTAATTGGGACATTGTATGGTAGAAAGAATGAATTGTACGGTAACTATTTACTCAAATGTTCTTTTATGATTAATGTTAAAATCTATATTATCTGAAAAGTCGTTAAGCGCTAAGAGGGTTTACCCTTATTGTAGAGTAAATATTTATTTAAATGAATTAATAGTTAATTTATTTATTTAAATAAAATTAGAATTTTTCTAATTAATTTATTCACTACCGGTTTAATATGGAGAACCTAAAGGGTCACACCATAAAAGGATGAATATTTATTAAAGAAGCAAATGGCATAATCGTAATAATAAGTTAAGTGTATTTAATTTAATCTATGGTGATAGAAGATTAAATTAAATAGCTTAATATTTATTATTTAATATTGTAAAAATATTAAATATAAATTAATAAGAGGAGTCTTATTATTATTATTACTATTATTATTATTTTAATTCCTACAGGAGTTTGGAAATTAATTAATAAAAGTACTCTCCCATATTCCTAATAAGATTAGGAGGTAAATTAATTAAAGCAGTTTAATTAATTGCTCCTAATAAGATTAGGTAGCCTAATTAATTAAAGAGTTTAATTAATTAATATGAAACCCTAATCCTATAATGATTAGGAGGGTTGCCTACATCTATAAATAAGAGAAGTCTTATTTTAATTAGGGACTAATGTAATTCCAATTGTTGGGAGAGCACACCTTTTCTAGAGAGAGAAAAAAATTAGGGTTTGCCAATAACCCACCTTCTTAATACTTGTTCATCATTGGTGGATCACCTCTAGAGGCCAAACATTTGGGTGACTGATATTGATCAAAGGAAGGAATCACACCCGGTAGATTCAAGTCGAACAAGAAAAGGATTGGAGTTGAACTCGTACCTGAGGAAGCACGAATCTTCCAGGGTATGATTTGTTCTTCATCTCTTTAGATTAAATTAATAATTGCGCATAAAAGATGATCCGGGTTCATGGTTTGTAAAATTATAAAACTCTATGTTTACACTTTTGCTGCTATGTATGTAATTATTGCATGCTATTTTGATTTTATAAACCTAACAGCCACTCCATTAACTCAACTGACTCGGAAAAGCACAAAATTCGAATGGAGCGGAGAATGCGAGAAGAGTTTTCAAGAACTCAAGAGGAGACTCATTTCAGCACATGTTCTGACAAAACCATCAGGTTTGGGGAGATTTGTCATCTATAGCGATGGTTCAGGCAGAGGTCTAGGTTGCGTTCTCATGTAACATGGGAAAGTCATAGCTTATGCCTCTGACAACTCAAAGAATATGAGAGAAATTATCCTACTCATGATCTAGAGTTGGCAATAGTCGTTTTCGCATTAAAAATCTAGAGACACTACTTGTATGGAGAGAAAGTAGAGATCTATACAGATCACAAAAGACTCAAATATTTCTTCACCCAAAAGGAACTCAACATGCGGCAATGACGTTGGCTTAAGCTGTTGAAAGATTACGACCATACCATCCAATACCATCCTAGAAAAGCGAACGTGGTAGCTGACGCATTAAATAAAAGATCATATGCGGGTACGAGTGAGATATTGTCAACACAAAGGCCTATTTTGTATGACTTACAAAAGATGGAGATAGAGTTAAAGACTCCAGGGACCCAAATGAAGATCGCACATATACGAGTAGAACTGACTTTAATCAACAAAGTTAAAGCTGCTCAAGCTACAGACCCAGAACTGGTGAATATGAAGAAGAAAGTATAAGAAGGTGATATTTCAGAAGCAAGAATCGACGAGAAAGGGATACTTCGAGTCAACTCTAGACTTTATGTCCCTAACGACCCTAATTTAAAATATAAAATCATGATGGAGACACACAACACACCGTTTGCAATCCACCTTGGAAGTACCAAAATGTATCGTGATCTTCGACATACATTTTGGTGGAGCAATATGAAGAGAGAGGTCACAGAGTTTATCTTAAGGTGTTTAACATGTCAGCGCGTCAAGGCAGAGCATTAAGTGCCAAAGGTTCAATTATAATCACTTGAGATTCCAAAATGGAAATGGGAACACCTCAATATGGATTTCGTGACAGGTCTTCCTAAGGTTTCTCAAGGTTTACACGCAATTTGGGTCATTGTCGATAGATTAACTAAGTCTGCTCATTTCTTGCCTATACGAGAAAAGTATTCACTTGAGTGTCTGGATAGTATGTACATAAGTGAGATTATAAGATTGCATAACATACCAGTATCCATAGTTTCTGATCCCCTAGATTCACTTCATGATTTTAGGTCAGCTTGCAAAAATTTATGGGCACTGAGTTACGATTCAGTTCGGCATACCATCCCCAGACGGGCGGTCAGTTAGAAAGAACGATCCAAATTCTTGAAGATCTATTGAGACTCTGCGTACTAGACTTCAAAGGAAGCTGGGACAAGTACTTACCATTGGTGGAATTCTCCTACAAAAATAGTTATCAAGCAAGCATATGCATTGCTCCATTCAAGGCATTGTATGAACGAAAGTGTTGTTCTCCAGTATATTGGGATGAGGTGGGTGAAGCAACATTGTTGGGACCAGAGTTGGTACGCATGACTACGAAAAAATTTCAAATGATTCGGCAATGTATACAAATAGCACAATATCGACAAAAGAGTTATGTTGATCTTCATCGAAGGGACATGAAATTCAATGTCAGAGACCATGTATTATTACGTGTTGCTCCATGGAAAGGAGTTACGAGATTTAAAAAGAGAGGAAAGTTCAACCCTCGATTTATTGTTCCATTTGAAATCATCGACCGAGTAGGAACTATAGCCTACAGACTTGCCTTACCGCCAAGCATGCTTCGTGTTCATAACGTTTTTCACATATCCATGCTACGTAAATATGTGAAAAACCCAAACCACATTATTGAATTAGAACCAAACGAGATAACAAAGGATTTAATGAATGAAGAGGTACCTGTCAAGATCTTGGATAAGAAGGAACAAATTATACGCTTCAAGATTATACCTCAAGTCAAAGTTTTATGGAGAAACTGTGATACAGAGGAAATGACTTGGAAGTTAGAATCTGAAATAAGAACAAGGTATCCTCACCTCTTCGAAATGCCAAGTACGTACGACAATTTCGGGGACGAAATTTCATAAGGAGGGGAAGTTGTAAGACCCCAGCTTTTTATAAATAAGATTTAATTTTCTTTAAATATTATTTTAAATAGTAAGGTGTTGATTTAATAAATGTCATAGTTATGGGTGATATGTAAAAATTATATGAAGTGAACAATCTATTAGGGAATATTCTTTTGTTGGGGAATATTCCTTTTGTCGAGAAATATTCGTACGACGGTGCCGAAATAACCAATCATTGGTTGACCACACAATGGAATAACTGTCGGATATAGAAAGCGACAGAAATAACCTTTTAAAAATTGACCGCAAAACTTTTACCGTTAATTGTTAAAATACCCAGTAATAAAAGAATAGTAACACACGCGTTATTCGACAGTAGTACACGGTATTCCACAGTAACACACGGTATTGCACAGTAGTTCTGATTATTGATTCATTAATGGCTATAGTAATGGCCACTCAGTGTTTCATTCAATAATTGCTGCAGTAATAATTGCATAGTATTTCATATTATTGATTCAATAATTGTCACAGTAACAACTGCACAATATTTCATGTTATTAAATCAATAATTGTCACGGCACAGTAACTCATATCAATTGAAATGATATCATTAGTTAGCACTATTGGCAATGTCTAGAAGTTCTGTCGCGGAAAAAGGTTAGGTTATATAATTGTGCGCCAATAAGGATAAATCCTTATCGGAAAGCCCCTTCTTTCCTAGGAACGATCTGGTTGTCAGTATTGCGAAGCTATGATATCTGTAATATTAATACAGTAATACGAAAAATGGATTTATAATAATAATGGTGAGTAATAAATAACAATCTTGGAAGTGTAATTTTTTTTAGAATAGTTCTAAGATGTGTTCAGAATAGTTCTAAGATGTGTTCAAAAAGGTTCTAAGATGTGTTTGGAATAGTTCTAAAATGTGTTTGGAATAGTTCTAAAATGTGTTAAGCAGAAGGATTTTCATAACTCTCTTGCTTATACTTCCTTCCACTCTCTAAATCACTCATGTAAGTGTCTTTGAAGTGCTAAGGCTATCTTAAGTTTTGGTGCACCAATTGTTCAGGTGAGTTTTTATAATAGTTACATAACCACCCACACACATTACACAGTTTTTACAGCTCTTCCTTTAGAAGACTCTTCATTTGGAAGATTTATTTTGAAAAGCTTCCTCTAGAAGATTGTTTTGAAATATTACTTATTCTTTCAAAAGTTATTTTGAAATACTCTGTTTTGTACACTACACAAAGTTATACTAGCAAGTCCATTTTAAAATTTTCATCATATACGGGTTAGTGTACACCATAAAATTTATTGTGGTAATTACTAATTATATTACAAATATATATCTAGGTTGATAAACTTCATAGAAAACAATATTCAGTCGCTTGCTAATTGGGATAAGGGATATTATTTTCTTTCATACTCTATATTATGGTAAGAAATTGTTATTTGTTTCGATAACTTTTTCATTAAACTGTGAAAAGTCCTAAACTATTTAGAACTTTCCTAATAGTTTGCGCTTCATCTAATATCTTTTCACATTAATCTTCTTATTGAACTTTACATATGCTTCATTTAATATCTTTTCACCTGAATATTCTTATTTCGTTTTACACGTGATAGTTGAATTGTGAATCTTATTTATCCTATTCTTGAACTCTAATCGAATTTTTGGATCATTATTGAACTCTTGATAAATTAAATGTCAAATCTCGGACGTTGATTCTTTTATCTTATTATTCTTACAACTTCTGTTCATTCTTTATATCACTATTATTTGTACTAATCATTAAAGAATCAAGTTATGGTGAATGTATTTGGCCTGGGTGCAAAGACAATATGATTGTTGACTGTCTTTGGTCGGTGTGGCAAGGACACGTAGTGAAATTTATCATTGGCCCGTAGTGAAAAGATGAACTGTTGATTGGCATGATCATGATCATTGGTGCTGCAAATAAATATTTTTGGCGCGTAATGCAAAGATGAGCTGTTGATTTACAGGAACTATTGATTGGTGTTACAGAGATAAAATATTGATGATGCACTTTTAAAGATAGTAAACATTATGGTTTACTTGACTCTTTTAATGATTTGCTTGATCCGCTACAGTTATTGTTGAAAACTTGCATTATCTTTAAATCTATGATTATCACTGTTGAAGGCTAAAGATAACTTATTTTTCATTATCTTAGTTATATTATTCTTTACTAGGCTATTTGAGATCACCCTTTTTCTTTTTGTTCCATTGTTCTTTTCAGAAAATGAGAGTGTGGCAGGGACTAGCCGGGGAGTAGAGTGATGGTCCGAAACTGTAGAAGTATCTCAATATATTATAAAATAATGTGACAATAATTGTATTGAGAATTTAAGTTGAGTGTGGATATTGTCGTACTAGATACGGTACAATATTTGTATTGAAACTGTAAGACCCCAACTTTTTATGAATAAAATTGAATTTTCTCTATATATTATTTTGAATAGTAAACGGTTGATTTGATAAATATGGTAAGTTATGGGTAATATACACAAATATTTCAAAATAAGCAAGTGGTTATAAAATATTCATTGATGTCGGGGAATATTCGTTTGGTCGTGGAATATTCTTGTTGTCGGGGAATATTCGTACGACGGCGCAGCCATTTATGGGTCCCATAACGAAAAATTGTCGGATGAAGAAAACGACAAGAATAAGTATTCTATAAATAACGGCGTAACGATTACCGTTAACACTGTTGAAATACTCGGTGGTTAAGATAAAGTAATACGCGTTGTTGCACAGTAGCACACGGTATTACACAGTATTTTATATTATTGTTGTTTCAATAATTGTCACTGTACAATATTTTACATTATCAAATCAATAATTCATATTATTTGAATAATATTATTAGACAACATTATTGGCAATGTTTAAGAAGTTCTGTCTAGGAAAGGGGTTAGTTAATCTAATTGCGTGCCAGTAATGAGAAATCCTTATCGGAAAGCCCTCTCTTTCCTGGGAACGACCTGGTTGTCATTATTGTGATTCTGTAATATTATTTGTAAATAATTAATTATTGATAAAAATGATAAGAAAATATTTATTTAATGGAGGAATTTTTTAAAGAGACAATTATTGAGAGTTGATATTTTATCTTCTTCGATAAAATAATTCATTCAAATATATTATTATAATATTACATTATAAGTGTATGATGTAATAATATAATAATGGTGATATTTTTATAATAAATGCACGATATACGAATAAAATGAGGAGAAAGAGAGCAAATTGGATACAGAGTATTTTTGTTACAAAAAACATGTTAAATATGTTGGTGGGCCCCATTTTTGACTGAAATTTGATTATAGCCCGCAGTACGTAAATTTGGGTCATTTTTCGTTCCGAATTTGGAAAAGCTTTTTTCTACAAAGTTGTAAAGAATTAAATTTTATATGGAATGGACATAAGGTTCAAATTTTTCTGATAAAATGACTATTTATTATGAATTATTGAAGTTTCTGAATTGATAAATATTTCAAAACATTTTGGTGGGCCCCGGTGTCCTTTTCTTTGGTATGTTTTTCTTGCTGGAATGAGATTTCAAAATGGAGGAGCTGATGAGTGGTTTTTCTATATAATCATCCGTAGGAAATTAAGTTTTTCTCCTTTGGTGTTCTAAGCATTTTCCTATAAATAAGATGTTTAAGTTAGAAATGAAAATCACACCAGAATCAGAAATTCTCTCTCTATAGTATCAAGCGTATTTCTTGTGAGTATTTAGATATTTTGAGTATTGCTATACAGTGCAAGTTTCTTTCAACATTATATCCGATATTCCAGTCAGAAGTACTATTCTTTTGAGGTAAGGGATGTTATTTTTCAAAAATGATGTTACTTCTTTCAATATCATTACACCGAAATATTGGTATAAATTTTATTGTGAAATTTTTACCTTTTCATATTGGGATTACTATTCACGTATACGGCACTATTCACGAATACGGTACTATTCACAAAAAAATTAAATTTTCTTTTCTTTGTCCAAGTTGGCTATTATGGTTCCTATCTATGATTGGATCCAAGTTTTGATCTTCATTCTTAAATTTTACTCCACAATTGATTATTGTGGAGTATTCTTGAACTTGGATAAACTAAATTACGAATCCCTAATCTTTGTCCTTTATCTCACTGGATTCGTTCTTTAAAATATTTTTCATCATCCTCAGTCTTAAATGGTGATACAAATGAATATCTTTAGCCTGTAGTGCAAAGATGAATGATTATTTGATGAATATCTTTGGCCTGTAGTGCAAAGATGAATGATTACTTGATGAAATTTTTGGCCTGTAGTGCAAAGATAAATGATTACCTGATGAATATCTTTGGCCCGTAGCGCAAAGATGGACAGGTGTTGAGATGAACATAACCACTGGTGATACAAATGAATATCTTTGGCCCGTAGTGCAAAGATGAATATTTGATTTAATATATATATTGATTGATGTTACAGGAATAAAATATTGATAATGGACTTTTAAATCATAGAAGTTAGTAAACATCATTTGGTGCTTAACTCTTCTAATGAATTGTTATTTCCGTTGCAGTTGTTGATCTAAAACTTGTTGTCCATAATATTTTATCTGATTTGTTGAAAACTAACGATAATTTATTTTTCATTATCTTAGTCATAATATTCTTTACTGGGCTAGTTGAGCTCACCCTTTTATTCTATTGTCCTCTTCAGAAAATTAGAATGTTGCAGGGACTAGTCGGGGAACAGACTGATGGGCAGAGTTAGAGCAGTAGTAGTCCTCACTATTTTTGTATAATAGTGTGATAATAATTGTAACTATTAAGAACTGAATTTGAGTGTTTATATTTCGTATTATATACGATTTGTATTGACACTCACAGTTGTGTGGTCGTATTTTGCACGACCGTATGATATAAAAGATTGTATTTGGATTCTGTACCATGTATTTGGCGACTTAGAATGGGTTGGGTGGATTGAACCTATTCTGGGGGCTTCACAGAAACTCACAGTATTTGTGTTGTCGTATTTTGCACGACATTTTAATAGTTAAATAGAAAATTTTGTATTTGAATTCTGTAGTATGTATTTTGGCGACTCAAAATGGGTTGTGTGGACCTATTTTGGGAGTGTCACAAACGACAACTCCCAATTATGCTAATTAAGCATGTATTACTAATGTCAATAGCGACATAAGGAGAAATAAGGGACCTGATATCGCTGCTACTACTAGCGATATTAGTTGATCATTGCTACTGGCAGTAACGTTATTACGTAAGTAGGTCATACACATAAAGATTGAAGACAATGAGACAAAGAAAGAAGTTGAATGGACTGCAATGCCAAAACAAGAAAGGAGTCGTAATTGAAAGTCCCTTTTCCTCTCCCACAACAAATTGAATTCAAGTTAATAGCGTCATTTAGAATGTTATGCTAATTAAACGCTTAATTACGCTAATTAAGCATGTATCGTTAGTACCAACAACGATATAAGAGAGAAATTAAGGGACTTAATATCGCTGCTACTAATAGCGATATGACTTTATTATTGCTAGTGGCAGTAACGTTATTGTGACGCCCCCAGAATAGGTCCATTCAACCCAACCCATTCTGAGTCGCCAAATACATGGTACAGAATTAAAATACAAACTTTATATCATACGGTCGTGCAAAATACGACCACACAACTGTGAGTCTCAGTACAAATATGTAGAAAATATTAAGATTCAAACTAAGTCCTCATTACAATTATTATCACACTATTTATCAGAAATAGTGAGGACTACTACTGCTCTAACTCGGACCATCACTCTGTCCCCCGACTAGTCCCCGCAACATTCTCATTTCCTGAAGAGGACAACAGATGAAAAGGGTGAGCTCAACTAGCCCAGTAAAGAATATTATGACTAAGATAATGAAAAATAAATTATCGTTAGTCTTCAACAGTTCAGATAAAATATTATGGACAACAAGTTTTAGATCAATATTCGCAGCGGAAATAACAAATCATTAGAAGAGTTAAACAGAGAATGAAGTCTACTATCTTCTATGATTTAAAAGTCCATCACCAATATTTTATCCCTGTAACATCAATCAATATACATCTCGAATCAATATTCATCTTTGCACTACAGGCCAAAGATATTCATTTGCATCATCAGTAGTCATGTTCATCTCAACACCTGTCATCTTTGCACTACAGGCCAAAGATATTCATCAGGTAATCATTCATCTTTGCTCTACAGGCCAAAGATATTCAGTTACATCAACTTTTAGGACTGAGGATGATGAAAAACATTTTAAACAAAACGAATCCAGTGAGATAAAAGACAAAGATTAGGGATTCGTCATTTAGTTTATCCAAATTCAAGAATAATCCATAATAATACTTTGTGAAGCAAAATTCAAGAATAAAGCCCAAAACTTGGATACAATCAAAGATAGTAACCTTAACAGACAATTTGGACAATTAGAAGAAAAATAAATTTTCTCGTGAATAGTGCCGTATACGTGAATAGTGCCGTATACGTGAATAGTGCTGTATACGTGAATAGTAACCCCGACGGGAAAAATAAGAATTTCATAACAAAATTCATGACAATATTTCTGTATAATGATATTGAAAAGAATAACATCATTTACGAAAGAAAATAACATCCCTTACCTCAAAAAGATAGTACCTCTGACTGGAATATCGGATATAATATTGACGGAAACTTGCGCTGAATACTAATACTCAAAGTATAGAAATACTCACAAAAATACGCTCGATATTATAGAGAGAGAAAACTTCGAATTCTGGTGTGATTTTCAATTCTAACCTAAGCACCCTATTTATAGGAAAAGCTTAGGATGCCAAAGGAGACTAAAATAATAAAATAATATTATTTTTACAAAACTTCTCCAGCCGCCGGCTGCTTCAAACATCTGATTTTTTTCAACAAAACAACAAAAGTGGGGCCCACCATTTATAAAATAATATTTATTTTCCGAAACTTCAATAATTCATAATAAATAGCCCCTTTGTCAGAAAAATACAAATGATGTGTCCTTCTATAGGAAATTTAATTCTCTACAACTTTGCAGAAGAAAATTTTTCCAAATTCCCAACATAAATTATCCGAAATCCATAAACGGATGATTTTTCACACCAAAATACTGATAAAAACACATCAGCACAAATTCCTTCTTTTATATCCACAAAATAAATATTTCCTTATCATATAAATCAATAATTAATTATTCACAAATAATATTATAGAACTACAATATTGACAACCAGGTCGTTCCCAGGACAGAGGGGGCCTTCCGATAAGGACTTCTCCTTACTGGCGCGCAATTAAATAACCCCTCCTAGACAGAACTTCCTTAGACATTGTCAATAATGCTATCTAATAATATTATTCAAATAATATGAATTATTGAGTTGATAACGTGAAATACTGTGCAACGACAATTATTGAATCAATACTACAAAATATCAACTG
Source organism: Panax stipuleanatus (assembly GCA_020205555.1). Classification (NCBI taxonomy): domain Eukaryota; kingdom Viridiplantae; phylum Streptophyta; class Magnoliopsida; order Apiales; family Araliaceae; genus Panax; species Panax stipuleanatus. The sequence goes on along the minus strand of CM035117.1, from coordinate 132,637,107 downwards.
TAGCCATTATTGAATCAATCATAAAAAAATAGCAACGTAGCAATTATTGAGTCAATAAAATATCAATGCAGCAATTATTGAGTCAATAATATAAAATATCAACGTAGCAATTATTGAGTCAATAATATAAAATATTGAACAGTAAATACTGTAACAATAATTGAGTAGGTTCCTTCTCACGTAAGACTCAATAATTCGAAATACTGTGCAATACCGTGTGCTACTGCGCACCACCGCGTACTGTATTTTAACCACCGGGTATTTCAACAGTACTAACGGTAACAACTACGCCGTTATCTTGTAAAAAGTTATTTCTGTCGCTTTCTATATCCGACAGTTATTCTGTTGTGGGGTCCACAAATAACTGCGCCGTCGTACGAATATTCCCCGACAACAAGAATATTCCACGACCAAACGAATATTCCCCGACAACAAGAATATTTTATAACCACTTGCTCATTTTAAAAATATTTGCACATTTCACCCATAACTTTCATATTTATCAAGTCAACACCTTACTATTTCGAAATAATATATAAAGAAAATTAAATCTTTATTCATAAAAGTTGGGGTCTTACAACCTCCCCTCTTATGAAATTTTGTCCTCGAAATTGACGTACGTACCTGGTATGTCGAAAAGGTGAGGATACCTCCCCTCTGTGTGTGTCTCTCTCTCCCTCCCTCCCTCCCTCCCTCCCTCCCTCCCTCCCTCCCATCCTCGTACACATACACATTTGATCTTTTACTTAGGATTTATATCTATATTAACACTTAAAGTTACAAAATATATAAATGTATGCATATAATAAAAAAGAAGTAAGAAAAGAAAAGAAAAAAATGAGGTTAGCATTAGGTATTATGCAGAAGTACAAAGAGAGAAATTTAAATTCTTCTGCAACAGGAAATGAAATGAAAGAGAACTCTCATAAGAGAGCAAGTAAATGTGACCTCTAAGCGCCTAAAAAAGAAATGTCTTTGTCTGACCAATCTGTCTACTTTCTCAATTGCAGATCAGTGAGCCTAGAGAATATTGAATAGGAAAATAGATTGGTAAATTACCATATTAGTGTAAGTCAAGGATGAGATGTCGCTTTTTCACCAAAGTGGCAGCACTAGGAGTAACCATCACTAAACAGTGATGCCACCAGAAGAACCCCCCTACACTTCTCGTACTTCTTTAAAACGAGTTTCCAACTTATCTTTTGCTGGCATAAGTTGCTCAGATACGCTTATTGAATCATAAGTATGTATCTTCTTTATATATAATAAAGAACTCTCTAGAGCCTAATTCCTAATCCATCCACCGGAGCAGCATGAATATTGAATCTGAAAATAGCTCATGGAGCAGTTACCCTGATTATTTTTTTTTCTAATGTATTCCAGGAAATAGGGATTTTCTTCATGGATATTGTGAACTCTTCTTACACCTATGCCACTGGAGGAACATCATTCGACGAGTTCTGGTAGAACAAAATAAATACTGTATTCCATTTGATAAATTAGCTCTCCACATACCTCCTCCCCTTTTCTGTTGTAATTTGTTTATATATACTACTAGTTAGAAGAATTTCAATATGATTGCTGCTTGTCTGCTATTAATGTTCTTATCCTCCATTATTATCTTCTCTCTGCACCATATAAACAGGAAAGATCCAAAGCGATTAGCAAACTTTTTAGGAACTGAGAATGAAGAATCTTGTACAACTTACAATATGCTAAAGGTATGAGTATAAGTTTTAATTTTTAAGGATGCACATAAAGCCATTATTGTTGTTCTTTCCTGATAGTTGTATTATTATTTTTTCTCACATTACTAGATAGAGGAAATGTGGTAGAAACCTTGATGGTGGTGTGTTGGGACTTGGGGGAGGGGGAGGGGATGATATATCTTTTCATGTATTCTTCTTGTATAGGTTGGCTAAAATCAGTTACAGCCAGACCAGCATTTCACACCAATCAACCTATAATTTTGGCATTTATATTTGAGTTTTATTCCATGTTCAAGCATGCATTGACTTGTTAAGTTTCCAGGTGTCACGCCACCTCTTTAGATGGACCAAAGAAATGGCATATGCAGATTATTACGAACGAGCCCTGACAAATGGGGTACTGAGCATCCAAAGAGGAAGGGAACCTGGGGTGATGATCTACATGCTACCACTAGGCCGTGGAGAATCCAAGGCCCAAAGTGAGAATGGATGGGGAACAAAGTTTGGTAGTTTCTGGTGCTGCTATGGGACAGGTTTGGCAGCTATCCTTAATTGTTTTTTCTTTTATCAGAAGAAAATAAAGGTTTTTTGTGAGCGTGGAGGTTTGCCAGCCGTTCACTACCAATCTGAGCAAGGATTATTGGGAACAAAGTTTGAAATTGTTTTGATGCTGCTATGGGGCAGCTTTGGCAGCCATCCTTAATTTTTCTTTTTCGATAGAAGAAAAGAAATGGTTCCTTATATGGCTATTAAACATCATCACAAATATCTTAAAATTCTATAATTTCTTCCTCACTCCTTTGTGGTTGTCATTAAAATATTTACTAAGCCTGCACTTCTCATTTTATTAGGCATGGTGAATGATTTGCTAGCCTGCACTTCTCATGTTATTAGGCATGGTGAATGATTTGCTTTTTTTTTTTCATCATCCTTTTCATTTTTTCTTTTATAATATTCTTTTCTTTGTATTGAAAGATTTCAGTACCCTTTCTTACCATAGCCATATATTACTTGCAACTCTGATGGGAAAGATTATCTTCCTAGTCAACATTTGTAACAGAAAAAGTAGCATTGATGGCTCTCATATTTGCGTTTCATCTTTTTATATTGCTTCCTTAGGAATTGAGTCATTTTCAAAGTTAGGAGATTCAATATACTTCGAAGAAGAGGGAATAGTTCCAGGGGTTTACATCATCCAGTACATATCAAGCTCATTTGATTGGAGTTCTGGGAAAATTTTGCTTGATATGAAAGTAGAGCCTGTTGTTTCGTGGGATAATCTGCTTCATGTGACGGTTAAGATTTCCTCAAAGGAGGTATGTGTTAGAATTTAATCATCACACGCACACGCGCACACATATATGGAGGAAGATCCACAGCCATAGTTGGCTGGTAGCCGACAGTCCGCCAAACTGTTTGGTAGACGGTATTTTAAACTAGCCCGTAAACCAAACTGTTTGGCGGATTGCAAAGTGTTTGGTGTGACTCTTGGCCACAGCTAATTGTGGCCGTGGATCATGTGCTTCGTAATTTCTTGATCAATAGTTCAATAGTTTTTTTCAAGTTTCTGGCGACATGCATATCAAGCATACTATAATGTTAACTTCAAAATGAAGCGTCATTGATGTTCTGCCTGATGTATTAGCTGCATGCTATCCTCCACTTAATAGGTAAAAACCTTCAAGATCTTGTGTTCATTTAGATGCACCATCAGAGAGTTGAATGCCCCATGTCATGCATGATATGATAGCTTCTTTTTATTAATACAGCTTGGCTCTGTCTTTCATGGTTCATTCCCTTTCAGTTAATACAACTTTGGGCTACCTATAGATGCCATCTCTTTTCTATTTGTAAATTTGCACCATTTCTCTCTCTCTCTCTCTCTTTTCCACAACTGCATAAACACGCGCTCAGGGGCAGAGGCCACATGGAAAGTATTGGGGGAAATTTCTTGTGATTTTTGGAAATTATTATTTTGTAGTCATGAAGAAATCTTTAAAATTCGAAGTGGTCGCCCATATCCTTAGTCTTTGACCCCCTTATGCATGCATATTTAAATACAACCTTGTGTTTTTAACTTAGTTCCTGGACAATTGGCACAGGTTTATTCTGTACATTTATTTGTGCATTTGCTGGAACTTTGAAACTTGATTTAGAAGCATGGTAGTTTCTTGTTCAATATTTTTTAAAATTAATTTCAGTACATGAATAATTAAAAACGAAGTTGATTTATGGATAATGTCATTGGTTTTAGTGAATATTTAAATGTTATGTTATCTTGACTTGAGAAGATTTCTTAGGATTAAATTTTTATTGATGGTAGATTGTTGTCAGTTGTCACGCAATGAAAATTATATTTCTGTTTCTAGTTCTATAGAGATACTTGAAAATAACTTGATGCCAAAATCACTAATTCTTGTTAGGAAAATTGAATGGACAATGGCTCTATATATATAAAACTTATCTATTGTACACCAAAGTTGATATGCAGAATATTTCAAGGCTAGTAGTTGGTACTATGTCCTTAAGACAATTATGCTATCCTTAAGGTGCTCAGAGTTAATAGCACTCGTCTCCCAGGATACAATGACAACGTATGCTACAACAACATTACAAATAGCATACACAACGAACAAAAAAAAATGCTTTGAACTTTTCTCTCAAATAAACTATTATGAATAATTTATGTAATAATAAAGATTAGAATGCTTGAATACTTGGAAATGGAATGATTGAAATGGCTGCCCCCTTAGCCTATTTATAGGAGGGGTTAGTGACCCATCTCATGGGAAACAACCACTTGAAAAGGCATGGGATCATGGACGAAGCCAGGATTTGATTTGAATTTTTTTTTTTTTTGGGGTTGGGTGGGGGGGGGGCAAGAATTTTTTTAACAACATAATATATATTCAGAAAAATGGTACTTGGAAAGAATGCATTGATATGGACCGTAATTGATGTAAGCTCGTCGAACTTCATCACACCACGACATTTTCATATTTCGACACGCTCTAAATAATTAATATCCCATTCTTTACCTTCAATTTTTGGTGATTTTGGAGAACGTTGTTCTTGTTCAAAGGTGGACAAAGATATTTGAACATTAGGCTTAGGGGTAAGCATAGATGTGTCAACATGATTTGATTGCTTTCTCTTGAAAAATGAATCAATAGTATGTGATTTTCCCATAATTCTAAAATAAAAAATAAAAAATTCAGTTAACTGCACTACAAGAATGAGTTAATCAATATTATTGAAACACTCATTAAATTTTTTAATAATAAAATTTTCATAAATTTGTAATCAAATAAGTAAGGGTTTTAGTTGGTTACCGAAGAATAAATTGAATATACAATTGGAACTAACATATATAATATTATGATCACTCATTAAACTTTTCAAAAATAAAATATCAAGTTTCATAAAATAAACAAAAATAAAAATAAAATTAAATAAGGGTTTTAGTTTGTTACCTGGATACAAATGTATCATTCAATTGGAATAACACACCTACAATACTATGCTTCAATTATACAAATATGTAATTATAATGAATTTAATAATAAAATTAGTTTGCAATCAAAAGCGATTTCATGAACAAAACTTGATAAATGAACAAGTGGGTATTACAAAATTTTCAAATAGGGGGGGGGGGGGGGCGTGACCCCCTCCATCCAGTCTATGAGTAGCTTCATCCCTGCATGGGATGCTTATGAACAGGTATGACATAGCATCTGTTGGGCCCCGAATACTTGAGGTCTAAGACCCGGTTTGGGCTTGGCTATGGTTGGGTCAGTTTGACTCCATATAGGAAAATGCTTGGAGATAACTCCTAATTATATGGGAATTCTGATTATGGAAAGAGGAGTTGGTTCTTGATTTAACTTCCTAAATTCTAGAGGATTTGGTATAGTCTTAATATGGAAGGATACACGGGGGAACCCTAATCCAATTTGGAGATGGATTCTAGCAAGGATGTGAGAACACTATAAATACATGGCTTGACCCTGATTCTAAGGTATACACAATATCATTACTTTCCAGCATTAGAGCATGTAGCCTCCATTAACCTTGTTCAGCCTGTACTTATTCTCACACCAGAGCTATCCCCCGGCGGCCCAAACCGTCAAGCTTTTGGTGTTTACCCTTTTTTGTGCAGAATTGAACGCGCTTTGGTGATTGGAGCGCGTGGACGGATATTGACGTTAACATTGGCGTTAGGAGGGCTCTCTAGTGTTGTTCATTCAATCACAACCAGCAGATCATTGTGTCGGAAAGCATGGTGAACAATAGAACTGTTTCTGGCATGGGACAGCCGACGACCGAAGCGTCTTCCCAGAAGAAGGGATCGGTGAAGGATAGATTGGGGCCATCCAAGAGCATCCATGAGCGGCTTGGCCACCAGACCTATTCGGCAGAATCCAAAGTGGGAAATCAGAAGGACGTGTGGCGGAAGCTGTTCTCCATAGCCAGCAAAGATGGAAAAGATCGGAGAGGGGTAGGAGGCACACCGCCTCGAACCCAACTCGGGGAAGACAAGAAGATTGCTTTGGCTCAGCAAGCAAAAGAGACGGAGGAGGCGTTGAAAGTCCTGCTGCAGAAAGAGGAGATCGCCAAACAGATGGTGTATATGGCAGAGCAGGAGAACGAAGCCTCCAGTCGCAGCCGCACCAGAGGACGAGGAAGGTCTCCGGAGGGACGGCCCCGGGCCACGACTGAGGCGAGCACATTCAGCGGATCGGTCTACTTAGAAGTTTTAAATCAGCTGAGCGTTCAACACACCGAGGTGATGTGTGTTGAACGATCAACTTACTGGATGGCTCCATATCTGGAGTATCTAGCTGATGGCGTTTTGCCCTCAGATCGGTTGTTAGCGAGGAAGGTCAAACACAAAAGCTCGAATTTGGTGCTGATAGATGGAGATCTATATTGGAGGGCTTACTCTTCCCCGTTGCTGAAGTGTTTGATTCCGTCCGAGGCGGAATATGCTCTCCGGGAAGTCCATGAAGGGATGTGTGGAGATCACATGTCTTTGGCATATAAGGCGCTTCGGCAAGGATACTACTGGCCTACAATATTCAAAGAAGCGACTGAGTATGTGAAGTGTCCGAAGTGCCAACTGAACAGTCCTATCACTCATCAGCCGCTGGAAGAATTGTACTAAGTGTTATCACCTATTCCTTTCGCCGTTTGGGGGGTGGATATACTGGGTCCGTTGCCTAAGGCGAAGAGGCAAGTTAGCTTTGTCATCGTTGCTATTGACTACATGACCAAGTGGGTGGAGGCCAAGCCCCTTCGTTTGATCACAGAGCAGGAATGTCTGAAGTTTTTGAAGGAATGTGTCGTGTTTCAGTTCGGCATCCCCATGGCGGTAGTTTCGGATAATGTTCGACAGTTTGTGGGTTCCAAGTTCGAGGCATTTTTGAAAGAGTTGGGCATACAGCATTGAAAGACTTCGGTAGCTCATCTGCAGTCGAATGGCCAGGTGGAAGTGACTAACAGGACTCTGCTGAATGGGATCAAGAGGAGGCTTGATGAGGCGAAGGGAAGATGGCCTGAGGAGTTGCTTAGTGTTCTGTGGGCGTATTGGACCACACCTCGATCCACCACAGGGGATTCTTCTTTCAGATTGGCTTATGGCACGGACGCTTTGGTACTAGTGGAGATCGGGTCTACTTCTCTTCGGGTCATTCAGTTCCAAGAGATATTCAATGAAGATGGAATTCGGGCCAACTTGGATTTGTTGGAGGTCAGAGAAGTTGCCTTAGTGAAGCTTACAGCGTATCAGCGAAGGGTGGCCAAGTACTATAATAAAGGGGTAAAACTCAGAAGGTTCGAAGTAGGAGATTTTGTCCTTCGGGAAGTGGAAGCTTCTATGCCTCAGAATTAGGGAAAGTTGATGCCGAATTGGGAGGGCCCATATGAGATTATTGAGGTACTGAAACCTGGCACCTATGGGCTTCGAGCAATGGATGAGACAGAGATAAAGAACACTTGGAATGCTGGCAGGTTGAGGAAGTACTTTCAGTAGGGCAGAAGTCAGAGTCTTGGGTCTGTAATATTTCTAGAGATTATCAATAAAAGAAGCATTTTTTCTAGAAATCTGTGTTGTTCTATGTGTTTTATTCTATATGTCTGACTCCACGGAGCAGGCGAGATCTTTGGTATAAGGTTGGATTGATTCGGCTCTTGGGAGCGAATATTTTTGGTTGAACCTGTTCGGCTCACGGAGAGAACGAGGTTGCCAGTTATAAGGTTGGATTCTTTCGTCTCTTTTGGGAGCGAATGTGAATATTTTTGGTTGAATCTGTTCGGCTCACGGAGAGAACGAGGTTGCCAGTTATAAGGTTGGATTGATTCGGCTCTTGGGAGCGAATATTTTTAGTTGAACCTGTTCGGCTCACGGAGAGAACGAGGTTGTCAGTTATAAGGTTGGATTCTTTCGGCTCTTTTGAGAGCGAATGTGAATATTTTTTGTTGAATCTGTTCGGCTTACGGAGAGAACGAGGTTGTCAGTTATAAGGTTGGATTGATTCGACTCTTGGGAGCGAATATTTTTGGTTGAACCTGTTCGGCTCACGGAGAAAACAAGGTTTCCAGTTATAAGGTTAGATTGATTTGGCTCTTGGGAGCGAATAATATTTTTTATGTTAATAATGTTTTAACTGTTTTTAACTCTTTTCTTGGAATGGATGTTATATGTGTTTATGACATAAATACGGTTCAGGAAATTATATAAACAAAAGATAGATATTTTCATTGATATGCAACATATACAGGGGGCTCGGGTTTTACAAGACAAGTTCCTAATCTGAGTCTGTTGAGGAATCTTCGTCCTTGTCTTGTTCGGAGTCTGAAGTGTCGAGAGGAGAGCCGTGTTGAAGCAGGCTTCAGCCAATTTTGCTTTGCCTTTGCTTCGGCAAGCTTTGTACCCTTCAGCGAACATTTTGGTTATCTCCCCGTTCAGCTCGGTCGATTCGTGATACTCCTGAATGATCTGAAGCCGTAGATCAGTGGTAAGAATTGGCCTCGATGCTTTGTACTCGGAAAGTTGTTTCTCCAGAGTAGTGCACACCTGGCGAGTGTCTACTTCCTGTGTCTTCAAGTCAGAGTTTTGCTATTGAAGTGCAAGGTTGCTTTGCTTCAGCTGATAAATCTCTGCTTGGTCAGCTTCAGACTTCTTCAGGAGGATTTTGCATTTGGTTTCGGTTCGGACTGTATATTCTTTTAGGCTGGTATTCTCATTCTGAAGGTCGGAGACTTCGTTTTGAAGGTACTTGTTGGTTTGATCGGTTTTTTGGCATGTAAAGTTTGTTCGTGGAGGAGAGCGGCCTGAAGAGCTTCTATTTCATGTTTAAGTAGTTTTTCTTCAGGCTTCACGCTTGCTCCATCTCCCGGTGACACGACCCCAGATAGCATTGGCCTGAAAAGTACGTCTGAAGTTAAGAGAAAGAAGCAGTATGATAGCAGTATCAGATGATAGGAGTAAAAGATTACCCTGCCCTGCTGCATGATACCGGTTAGTACAAGGTCGTGGTATGACACGTCTTTGAACTTGTCATCATCGGCAGGAAGAACGAAGATGTCAAAAGCGTCGATAGGATAGCTGTGGGGGTGGTTGGTGAAGAATGAACTTTGGTCTGATTCTTCTTCTTCTTGTAGGGGAGGGGGGAGAAAGTTGTTGTGACGAAGAGGGTGGTGGTTCAGTATGTGGTCTTTTGGGGGGTGGTTCGGAGGTAGTATTATCGGTGGTTTTTCGTTTTTGGCTTTGGTTTATTGTAAGGTTAGGGTCGGCTTCGGAGGAGGGAGCGATTACTTCAGAGTGGGGGACTCTCAGGTCTTCAGCAGTCAGAGGGTTCACTTTGGCACGTCTCTGTTTGAAACGTAGAATTTGTGCTTGTTCACCCACCGGCAGGTCAAGGATGTTTTTCGGAATAACCAGGGGTGGGGTGGCTTTTCTTTGGGTCCCTTTGGAGGCTCTCCTCTTATGCCGAACTTTTGTTGATTCTTCCGGGTTTGTGGTTTCGGCAGGGATGGGTTCTGTAGTTGGTGGGTTGGAAGTTTGGGCTTCGGCAGGTGGGGTGGGTTTGTGATGGTAGGGGCTTCGGCAGCCTTGACTGAACGTTTGCCCGAACGGAATTCGTCCAGGTCGCGTCGGTTGCTTGTGGTAGGTTTGATGAGGGATACTGCAGAATTAAAGGGATTAACAATGGTTATGATAGTGATATATAGTGCTTAATAAATAAGAGTTCGGTGACTTACGTTTGTGATCGTAGAGCCAGGCCTGTTTGGTTAGAAGGACATAACTCCATTCTGTTTTGGGCAGCTTTTTGATCAGTTTGGTGATCTCCACAACCCGTTCAGGGGCAATGTCGCCCATGGAAACGTTCGACCGCCTTTGGGACGCCCAGTTCGGCAGTTTGTGAGTTTCTGGCCCTTGGATGAAGAACCAGTCTTTGTGCCACCCTTTGTTGCTCGAAGGGGCGTCCATCAGAGAGCGTCTCTCTATCTTGCTATTGGGTTTGTTCGGGTATTTGCTGAAGGCTCTGAAGCCTGGTTCGCGGGAACCTGTCAGCTGGAACAAAGTAAAGAACAGGTCGATTGATGGGGGTACTTCGGCTTCGTGGCAGAAGGCGATGAAGGCGATGATGTTGATATATGAGTTCGGCACCAACTGGCTGAAGCCAAGGAGGGTTAAGATGAACGCGTGGAAGGGGAACCGAACTCCTTTCTCCATCAGAGTTAGGGGTACGGCGATCCAACCGTTGGCTGTGTGATACATCCGGTCGGTGGCTGTGGGGGCTTTCAATGAATGGGTGGCCGGAATCTGATAGTGCTCGCGAATGACGTCCATATCTTCGTCATAGAGCCACGGGGGGGTGTTGGCGTGAGGGAACTTGGCTGAGTCGGAGTATTCGCGCAGTGCCTTTTGGGAGTCTGTTTTCGGTGGGGTAGTGGTTTGGATGGGAGTTTGATTGGTGGTGGCCACAGTGATGGAGTCAGTAGTGATGGCACTGGGAATGAGGGCTTGAGAAGCAGAGAGGGAGGCATTGATGGATACAGTCGGGGCTGGGATGGTGGAAAGGGTGATGGTGACGATTGACTCGGTGGAGGAAGGGGGAAGTTGCCATTTTTTGAGCTTGAATTTTGAAGAGTTGCAGATATGGGTGTTTGCAAAAGAAAGGGAGATTTTGGAGAAGGAGAGAGTAGTTTAGAAATTGGTAAAAGAAATGATTGTGATGTTGGGGGTTTTTGTTGTGTCTTTTCGGGGGCTGCCCCATTAATTGAGGGACGGCTCATTAATGGGGGAAATGATGGGGCACGTGGGGAGGTGAAAGGTTTTGGTCTGGGGGGCTGTTTGGATGAGTCCATTAGACTGTGCAGATTGGGCTGGAGACGGTTGGGTCACTCCTTGGGCTCGGCTGATGGGTTGCAGTTGGTGATTCGGTTCGGCCTGTTTTGTGTGGTTGGGCTATAATTTTTGTACTCTTCCATCAAATGGAACATTTGATGGAAGACTGGGGGGCAATGTTGGGCCCCAAATACTGGAGGTCTAAGACCCGGTTTGGGCTTGGCTATGGTTGGGCCAGTTTGACTCCATATAGGAGAATGCTTGGAGATAACTCCTAATTATATGGGAATTCTGATTATGGAAAGAGGAGTTGGTTCTTGATTTAACTTTCTAAATTCTAGGGGATTTGGTGTGGTCTTAATATGGAAGGATACACGGGGGAACCCTAATCCAATTTGGAGATGGATTCTAGCAAGGATGTGAGAACACTATAAATACATGGCTTGACCTTGATTCTAAGGTACACACAAGATCATTACTTTCCAGCACTAGAGCATATAGCCTCCATTGTTAAACTTGTTCGGTCTGTACTTATTCTCACACCAGAGCTATCCTCCGGCAGCCCAAGCCGTCAAACTTTTAGTGTTTACCCGTTTTTGTGCAGAATTGGACGCGCTTTGGTGATTGGAGCGCGTGGACGGATCTTGGCGTTAGCAGCATCCATTCGGTCAAAATGACGTAGTTTTGAGCATTTGTAGAATGAGCGCGTCTGTTAGGGCAAAAAACGACGTAGTTTTGTGCTTACCAGAAAGGGCATGTCCGTTTGGGCAAAAAACGACGTAGTTTTAGGCTTGCCAGAAAGAGCGCTTCTGTTTGGGCAGACGCTTCCCAAAACGACGCAGTATTAGCGCTTCCATTCAGGTAAATGACGCTTTCCAAAACGACATAGTATGATAATAAATAACGTTTCTCAAAACGACACAGTTTCGATAATAGAATTAAATAAATTTTACCCAAAAAATATATACAATGACCCAGACCCATGAACAGCGAATCGCGAGCCACTAGCCTGGCCCGCCCAAGTCGGCTGGTCAGTCGTCGTCGGCGGCTCGCGCGTGTGGGTTCAAATTAGCCTTGACTAGGTCTTCTCCCTTTCACAAAAGTGCGGTGCCCCTTGGGGCCCAAATCCAAGAGCAACTTTATTGTATATAAACCCATTCAAACTTTAGTTCTTAACAGATATGGGACTTAGCTTCTCACAAGTATTTATTAGGCTGATTGACACTTCTGTCCCTCTAGTTGTCACCCATTTTTAAAGTCGTCCCTAAAGTTCAATTTTCGTTGGTTAAGTCCTTAAAGTGGCATTTTGTTGGCGTTTCCGTTCTTTCAACCCAATTTGACCTAAACCCGACCAATTTTGAACAATTTTAACCCAATCCGACCCAGTTTGACCCAACCCAAATTTTTAATATTTTAAAATATAATATTATTTTTAAAATAAGTGTAAAATAATAATTATATCTAACATTTAAAAAAAATAATATTTACTATTTTAAAATAAATTATTATATTTAAAATAATAATAATTTTAATATTTAAAAATAAAATAATTATTTTAAAAATAATTATTTTTAATATTTAAAAATAAAATATTAGTTTTTTTAAATATTTTTAATATTTAAAAATAAAATATTAGTTTTTAAAAAAAAAATTAAAATAATAATTATATTTAATATTCTAAAATAAATATTTTTTAAAATAATTTTTAAATAATTATTATTTTTAATATTTTAAAAGTAAATATTATTTTTGTAAATATTATTTACTTTTAAAATATCAAAAATAATATTTACTTTTAAAATATTTAAAATAATATTTATTTTAGAATATTAAAAATAATAATTATTTTAGAATATAAAAAATAATAATTATTCTAATCTTTTTAAAAAATATTTTTTTAGAATATTAAATATAATTAATTTTTTTAAAACAATTAATATTTTATTTTTAAATATTAAAAATAACTATTTTTAAAATAATTATTTTATTTTAAAATAGTAAAATAATTATTATTTTAGAAATAATAATTTATTTTAAAATATTAAATATTATTTTTTTAAAATGTTAAATATAATTATTATTTTAAACTTATTTTAAAATAATATTATATTTTAAAATATTAAAAATTTGGGTCGAGTCAAACTAGGTCGGGTTGGGTTAAAATTGGTCAAAATGGGTCGGGTTGAGGTTATATTGTGCTGAAGGAACGGAAACACCAACAAAATGCCACTTTAAGGATCTAACTGACGAAAATTGAACTTTAGGGACGACTTTGAAAGTGGATGACAACTTGGAGGGACAGAAGTGCCATTCAGCCTATTTATTATCATTTCAATGGTGATCTTTGGGAGTTAATTTCTCATTCATTATCCCATGGATTTGAGCTTCCAAATACTTAATTTTAATCTACTCATGGAGTAGAACACATTGATATGTGGATTCACTTCAAATAATTAATGAAACCCACTTCAAATTTGACTCAAATTCTAACAATTCCCCACATGAATGAAATTGACTGCCAGCCGTATGCAAATGTTATGCAGACTCTGAGAGAGACAAAATTGGAAATCATCTGTATAGAGGTGGCTTTTGGCTTTGAACCTTGTGAAAAATTATCGGGTTTACCGGTTGTCTAGTGAACGTGATGTCTTGAACTGTCCAACCGTTTGTGTAAACCGAGGTAATAGAAATTCACACAGAATCTTTCCAGACATTTTTTGGTTCTCATGATTTTGTTCATTTCGGCCTCGAACAATCCCGGATTTATGAGTGCTCTAGAGAAGTATAACCTTATCACTCATAGAATTGATTTAGTTCACACTCATATAGGTGATTCTTAATAAGAGTATCCTGTCATATAGGTTAGATCTTGGAATCTCAAGTCAACTAGGTTGGGTTTCCATCATGACGATCATTATTTGTAGGCTTTAAACCCATTCCCTTCGATGTTATTTTTACTTGCTCTCTAGTCAAGCCTTTAGTCAACGGATCCGCTATATTCGCTTTCGACTTTATGTACTTAATAGACACAATGACATTAGAGAGCAATTGTTTTATGGTATTATGTCTACGACGAATGTCTAGACTTACCATCATACATGTGACTCTGTGCCCTTCCAATTGCCGATTGACTATCACAATAGATCCATTTGCTCTCATTTTTTTCTTGAATATTCACTTGTATCCAAGAGGTTTAGAGCCTGGTGAGAGATCTACTAATTCCAACGTATGATTGTGCAGTATGGATTCTACTTCACTATTTATAGTCTCTTTCCAGTATGGAGTTTTGGGACTCGACACCGCTTCTCTATATGTTTTGAGGCTTATTTTCTAACAAATAAGTTAGAAAATCCGGACCATAAATTTTGATATTCTAGCACGTTTACTACGCTTAGGTTCATCAATATCTTCTAATCCATGATCACTGTCCCTAACAGTGTCATAAATTCTTTTGTTTGAACTTTTTTCCTGTTCATTAGAACTTGACTCTTGTTCCTTTTTATTAGGAAATACTGTTTCAAAAAATTCAGCATCTTTTGACTCAATAATAATATATTCACGTATTTCCTCTATTTTTGATTTATTAGCCAAAAATCTATATGCACTGCTATTATTAACATATCCAATGAATATACAATTTATTGTTTTTGGTCCAATTTTCACCTTTTTGGGTGGAGGAACCATTACTTTTGCTAAGCACCCCCACACTTTTAAGTGTTTATAAGACGATTTTCGTCATTTTCATAATTCATAGGGTGATGCATTAGACTTCTTTTGAGGTATTCAGTTGAGAATATAGTTTGCTGAAAGAATTATTTTCCCCCACAAATTTTGAGGTAGCTCAGAACTTAATAACAATGCATTAATCGTTTCTTTCAAAGTTCTATTCTTTCTTTTAGCAATACCATTTTGTTGTGGTGAATAAAGTGCAGTTGTTTGGTGTATAATACCATGTTGTGAACAAATTTCAGCAAAAGGAAATTCATATTCCCCACCTCTATCACGTCTAATTATCTTGATCTTTTTATCAAGTTGATTCTCAACCTCGTTTTTGTAATGTATAAACATTTTCAAAGCCTCATCTTTACTTCTCAATAAGTAAACATAACAATATCTTGTACAATCATATATAAAAGTAAGAAAATATTTCTTACCCCCTCTTGTTTGTATATACTTTAAATCACAAATATCAGTATGTACCAATTCAAGAGGTTCCGTACTTCTTTCAATTAATTTAAAAGAAGTTTTTCGAAGTTTTGCCTCAACGTAAACTTCACATTTATGATTGGAGTTAATCTCACATTTTGACAAACATTCCATATTAATTAATCTACGTATAGTATTATAATTAACATGTCCTAATCTATCAATGCATAAATTGGACGACTCAATCATATAAGCAGATGATGTATTTTTATTAATATTGGAAGGTACAATTGTCATTACATTCATTTTAAAGAACCCATTGCTCATATATCCCTTCTCCACATACATCCAATTTTTAGTTAAGACAAACTTGTCCGATACAAATACCAATTTAAATCCCTTTTGACTAAGAAGAGATCGTGACACTAAATTATTACTAATATCAGGCACATAGAGCACGTTGTTGAAGCTTTGTTAGATGTCATCTTCAGAACTACATTTCCTTGTCCAGCAATCTTGGATGTGGAAGAATTCCCCATGTACAATTGTTCTCCATTCTCAATTTCTTGATATGCAGAGAACATCTTCTTTTCAGAACACATGGCGGGTTGCTTCAGTATTTACCCACCATTCTCGGGAATTTTCAATCATGTTTACTTCAGAAACAACCGTTGATAAGTTCATTTCTGAAATGTTTTTAAGAAGACCATCCACTTCTGTTACATTAGCTTGTGCGGACTTTTTGTTCTGGTCTTTGCGTTTACGACAATCCTTTGCCCTATGTTCGGGCTTGTCACAAATGTAGCACTAGCCTTGGAACTTTTTATTCATTCCCTGTTGATGCCCATTGCCGGAGTGCTTTCTCTTTTTAGACTTTTGACATTGTTCCACCATGTTGGCTTTATACTCCACAAAGGTCTTTCCTGCTTGCTTCTCAGAAGCACGGTTGTCCTTTCCTATCCTTAATCTCACGATCAAGTCTTCAAGTTTTATCTCTTTGCGTTTATGCTTGAGATAATTCTTGAAATCTTTTCACATTGGTGGCAACTTTTCAATTATAGCTGCTACTTGGAAGGATTCACTCAAGTATATACTTTCTGCATGTATTTCATGCAGGATTACTTGTAGTTTTTAGACTTGGTTGATGACAGCCTTGGAATCCACCATCTTATAGTCCAAAAACATGCCAACAACGAACTTTTTCGTGCCAACATCTTCTGTTTTATACTTTTTATCCAAGGAATCCCATAGTTATCTTGTTGTTTTGAGAGAACTATACATTGTATATGTGTTGTCCAATCCATTGAGGATATAGTTTCGGCACAGAAAATCAGCATGTTTCCATGCATCAATAGTGGCAACAACTTACTTATCTGTTTCATTCTAATTAAGTACATGGGGGTCTTCATGAAGAAATCTTGCCAAGTTGAGCGTAGTGAGATAAAATATTTTTTGTTGCCATCTTTTAAACTCTGTTTCATTGAATTTTTCTTGTTTTTCACCATGGTTCACAGGAACATTTGGTATCATTGGTGTAAAGAAGAACGAACTATAGTTAAAGAATCGGTAGCCATATTTATTGCAAATGCATATATAGATAGATAATTGTCTTAAGATTGTTAGGAAAATTGAATGGACAAGTGTTCTATATATATAAAACTTATCTGTTGTACACCAAAGTTGATATGTAGAATATGTCAAGGATAGTGCTTGGTACTATGTCCTTAAGACAATTATGCCCTCCTTATGGTGCTCAGAGTTAGTAACATTTGTCTCTCAGGATACAATGACAATGTATGCTATAGCAGTACTACAATTAGCATACACAACGAACCAAAAAAAATGCTCTGAACTTCTCTCTCAAATAAACTATGAATAATTTATGTAATAATGAAGACTAGAATGCTTGAATGCTTGGAAATGGAATGATCGAAATGGCTGCCCCTTTAGCCTATTTGTAGGAGGGGTTAGTGACCCATCTGATGAGACACAACTTCTTGAAAAGGCATGGGATGCTTATGAAAAGGTATGGCATGACATCCATTCCGTCAAAACGACGTAGTTTTGAGTCTTTGCAGAATGAGCGCGTCTGTTCTGGCAAAAAACGACGTAGTTTTGGGCTTGCCAGAAAGGGTGCGTCCGTTTGGGTCAAAAACGACGTAGTTTTAGGCTTGCCAGAAAGGGCAGAAAGGGTGTGTCCGTTTGGGCCAAAAACGACGTAGTTTTAGGCTTGCCAGAAAGGGCGCTTCCCAAAACAACGCAGTATTAACGCTTTCTTGAGTCCCGAGCCCGGTCGGTTGGCGGCGGCGCGCGTGTAGGTTCAAACCAAGCCTTGACTAGGTCCTCTTCCTTCCACAAAAGCGGGGTGCCCCTTGGGGCCCAAACCAAAAGCAATTTTATTGTATATAAATCCATTCAAACTTTAGTTGTTAACTGATGTGGGTCTTAACTTCCCACAAGTATTTATTATCATTTCCAATGATCTTTGGAAGTTAATTTCTCATTCATTATCCTATGGATTTGAGCTTATAAATACTTAATTTTAATCTACATATGGAGCAGAACACATTGATATGTGGATTCACTTCAAATAATTAATGAAACCCACTTCAAATTAGGCTCACATTCTAACAATTCTTACTTTGGAAGAATAAAAGTTAAGAATGGACATGTACAAAGCATTACAATTTGAAGAGGTGCTTATAGTTTGATCCGAAAAATCATCCCACAGATAATTGTTTTGTGATTAGACGGAGATTTAAATATGTAGAACAAAGTTCTTGGTTTCACCCCTCGAGACACTGACGAAACATACTACACATAATCACTAGTATACTTGCAACTACTACTGATTTGTGCATCAGGTGATGTGTTGGTTTTGCATGTACAACTGAACTGATATTTGGAAAGGAAAAAAAAGAAGATCTACAATGAGAATTGGATTCCTGAAAATCATATAATCTCTTTCATTTGTTTTTGTTAATACTTAAAAAGAAACATCTACATAATCTGCGCCTGTAAGAATCGAGACTCTTGATATTGAAAACAAAAAATGATCCAAATGATGTAAGCTTGATACATGTATAATAGCAGAGGGAATCAGTTGTAAAGATGGCAATTTTTTTTATTTTTATCTGTAAATGAAGCAAGTTTTTCCTTGGATGTTTCAGGAAGTTAGCTTTAAACAAAGAAAATAAATAGTACTTTAAATAAAACATTGATGGGTAGTCTAAGCAGAAGAAGTGAAGCAGAACTACAGAAAAGTAATTGGGTTTTAGGCTCTGCACCTAAACAGTAGGATCTCTGATCACAACTAAGCTAGATTGATGCCTATCTCTGACGAGAATCGTCCACCCCTCCAGATTTTTGAGGTCACTAATGTAGAGATTACTTGTGTTTGCAGTAAAAATGATTGATCCCACCGCATCTCAACTGTGTTCGACAAACTCTCAATATTTCATAAGTTTTTTGGGGATTACATCACTATTTAAAAGAAAAACAAAACCGTAATCTGTAACGAAATAGGAAAACCTAACCCTTATTGGATTCAAAACCCAAATGTATGATGGAATAGGAAAGCTTAAACCATAACTAAATTCAAAATATATAAATTACCCGAAATCGCCTAATAAACTATCTAATTACATCAATTTGTACCCAATTAAAACTTTTAAGAATAAACAACTAAATCTAAGGTTGCATTTTTTATCAAGAAAGATTTAAGAAAAAGGGAAGAATAAAAGATTAGTTAACAAAGTTTAAATATCGGCGTTAATGCCAAGAAGTTTAGATTAAAAAAAAGGTGTATCTAGATATTTACATTCTTACAGATTTAAAGGGTTATGGTTGATGTGGTACAGAAGAGGAAAATTAAGAAATTTATAATTAGAAGATTTTTAATTATGGCAGTAGATTATAATTAGGAGAGTTTTATTGTAGTAGTAGATTTTTATTAGGAGATTGTTTCCTTTTTAAATTAGGGTTTTTACTGAATCCCTAAGTATTAGGTTTTCTATTTAAGCATTGTAATACTTTATTATTTTAGAGATTATTGAATGAATTGATTTGAGATTACAGTTGTGTGCTTTTGTGTGTTTCTTTACCGATTCTCTGCGGAGATAGGTTCTCTCATTTCTTCTTTCTACCCCGTCCTACATCATAATGGTATTAACAACCAAAATTCTTGATATATTTTGATTTTACCCAATTCTTTCCTATCCTAGTTTTCTGGCCTTCATCAATTGTCGAAATTTGCTAGAGAATCGACACTAATATTCGAGACGACAACGTAGTCTCAAATTTATCCTAAAATGCGGTGGTAATTCTTTTGCCAAATTACAGTTTGGTACCCTCATGTTTATGAAATTCTCAACTTAGATCCCAAAGTTTTTGAAACTTTCAATTTGACCCTCAAAATTTCTAAAAATTTCAATTCAGCCCCTGAAATTTCTGAAGTTTCATTTCAGGACCTGAACTTTCAGAATTTTCAATTTTTTCCTGTTTGTTGCCTATTTTTGGGTGGCAAAAAAAATGGTTTGTGTTTTTTTTTTCAATTATGGTGACTTATAATTGGGAGGACTGTCTCAGAAGAATAGAAAAATTCATTGCAACACTTATAGCAAATCATACAAATATCTCAAAATTCATCGTCGCAATTCCAACATGTGGTCAATGAATCAACACAAATGTCAAAACTATGATGCCAAACCCTACAAATAAAATAGGAGTTAGTGAGGCTCTTCGAGAACAAAAACTTTGACATGATGAGACTCGTGAGGATCTTAAAGTGGCTGAAGTTAAGGATGTTGTATCAGTCGAAGATTCGAAGGTGGTTTGCATTAAAGGAAGTGCAGTGCAAGAGGTGAATCTTGTTAACCAAGAGATTAAACACAAAAAGAAAGACAATTGAGGTACATGTTGACTTTATTATGCCAAATTTTGTATACGAGTTTAAAGTTGCATCTAGTTTCTTGCTTGTCACAATGCTATTCCCAAAAATTGTGCTAAAGAAACATCGGATGCACATGTTTTGTTAGAGCTAGGTTGTGGTTTATTATTCTTCTATATTTCAAAACTCGAGTACGAGTTTTTTTCAAAGATGAGGAGAATGATGCGATACGAAAGAGGAAAATTAAGAAATTTATTATTAAGTTTGTATTGTTATTTAGAGACAAATATTGGATTATTAATGTAATTATTTTAGTAGGATATTCTAGAAGTTTTAATTATGGTAGTAGATTATAATTAAGAGATTTTTAATTATGGTAGTAGATTTTAATTAGGAGAGTTTTATTGTAGTAGTAGATTTTAATTAGGAGATTGTTTTCTTTTTAAATTAGAGTTTTTACTTGGTTCCCAAATATTGATTTTCTATTTAAGCATTGTAATACTTCATTATTTTAGAGATTATTGAATGAATTGATTTGAAAGCTGTGTGCTTTTTGTGTTTTTTTTTACCGATTCTCTGTGGAGATATGTACTCTTATTCTTTCTTCTTACCCCGTCCTACATCAATGGTTTTATCTTCTCCACATTTCTCTGCAACCAATCAATCCTTTGTTCAAGGGCTGGCTTATTTTTGGGATTAATTATAATATATATCTCCTAATTCCAAATATTATTTATGCAGCAAAGGGCAGGCCAATCATCGACATTAAATTTCAGAACACCATTTTGGGCACATTCCGATGTTGCCAAGGCAGTATTAAATGGCCAGGAATTGTCTCTACCAATTCCAGGTGTTACTTCAATTTCTTCTCTTTGCTGTTCTTATTTTGTTCTCCGTCCAATATTCGTATCTTTTTCACCTCTAGATTATTTTTTCATATCGTGCCATTTCTTAATGGAAATGCTGTTAACCTTCTCTTAAGAGTGATATAATTTGTACATATTGTTGTCTGTCATAAAGTCCATAGATTCATGACTTTGGACTAACTGATGTAGGTAATTTCCTATCAATAACTCGAAAATGGAGCACTAATGACATGATCACTCTTGAGCTACCCATTAGTATTAGAACGGAGGCGATTCAAGGTCTTCCTTTAGATGCTACAATTTATTTTATTTGTAATGTTGTTATTAGCAGTATCCCTAGATGACTTGCATTTTTATTTCAACTTGAGCAAAACTTTAGCTGCTAAAGTATTCCCTGATTAGGATATTATTGAGAGACTGTTAATGATACTTCAGATGATCGGCTTGAATATTCTTCGGATCATGCAATGTTGTATGGCCCCTACCTTCTTGTCGGTCTGACCGTTGGTGATAGGAACATTAATTCAAAAGCAGCAGGTTCTCTCTCAGACTGGATTACTCCAATTCCAGCTTCATACAATTCTCATCTGATTGCACTTTCCCAAGAATCCGAGAACAAAACATTTGTCCTTGCCAATTCAAACAAATCCATTAAAGTTGGGACATTACCCGAACCTGGATCAAATCATTCTGTCTACGCCACTTTTAGACTCATCTTGAAAGACTCAAATTCCTCCAAACTTTCGGCAGCTGAAGATTTTATAGGGAAATCCGTAATGCTAGAACCATTTGATCTTCCGGGGATGGTTGTGGTGCAACGAGGAATAGATCAGAGCCTTGGCGTAGCAGATTCCTCTGGTAGCAGCAATTCAGTTTTCCTTTTGGTTGCTGGACTAGATGGGAGGAAAAAATCAGTTTCCTTAGAGTCCGAAAGACACAGAAGTTGCTATGTGTATAGTCTTCCTAATCTGCATGTAAGCGTCAAGCTCAAATGCAGTTCTGGATCATCGGATGTTGGGTTTAAACAGGCAGCCAGCTTTACATTGAGAGATGGAATTAGTAAGTATGACCCTATTAGCTTTGTGGTGAAAGGAGCGACTAGGAACTTTCTATTGCAACCTTTAGTTAGCTTGAGGGATGAAAATTACGTTGTGTATTTCAACATTCAGTCCGAAAATGTTCAAATGGAAAACTTAAAGAGCAGTTAGTTAGCTCTCAGTACAACAATAACATCGCTATTGATTCTGCTTGTGCTTTGGTTTGTATATCAATATCTGATTGAAGTCGCAGCGTGTAGAAATGTCAAAGAAAACTACGTCTCTGTTTCAGTTACATGTCAAAATTGAACCAAATGCTTATTATTCATAAGAACAATCAAAAGAACAAACAACCAACACAACTGTTTCCCCCTTTCTATCCCCCCCAAACCCTCAACCTAATAAATTCTCGAATGGCTTATTTTTGGTTCAAGAAGATTTATTTTCAAGCCTAGAAAAGGGAATTCAAATCTGTTCACATTCTCTATCTCATTTGTTGTCTCATCCTATGTATTGTTTTCAATGTGATGTTGTTTCATTTCATGTATTGTTCTCTATGTAATTTTTATTCGGTTATAAAATACTTTCTGATAAATAGATGGTTATAAAATAATTGTAGATAAATGAATAAGAATTATGTGATAACAATGCAACAGAGTGTGACATTAGATGAAATAGACGATGTCACACCAGAATTGTACTGAAAAAGGGGTATGAATGAACTTTAGAGCAGATGGACTATCTGCTGGACTATATTTAGTCTATATGACATCAACAGATGCTTTAGTCTTCCTTCCTTTCAGCAGATGGATTATCCCGTGGACTTTAATATAAAAATATAAAAATAATCAATGAAGATTAAAATAATATAAAAATACAAACTATTATTAACAAAATAATTACAATTGTTATTAATAATTATACGTTACTTTTTAATAATAATTATTAAAATAATAATAATTACAATCAATAATAATAATTGTTATTAATAATAATAATTGTTATTTTTAAAATAATTGTTAATAATAATAATTGTTACATTTTACAATTGTTAATAATAATTATTGTTATTCTATTCGTTACTTTTTTTTATTACGTTCAATTTTTTTTTATTTTATGGTTTTGATTTTTTTATATGCCTCCTCGTCTTCTTCTTCTTCAGCCGCTGTCTCTTTCATTTTCTTCAGAATCCCCTCTTCTTCAACACCCCTTCTTCTCCTTCCGTTTTTTTTTCTCCAGCCTCTCTTCCATTTAAATATATAAAAGTTATAGTCTGCACGATTTTTGGTTCGTAGATTTAGTCGTTTTGATTCACCGGAAAAAAGGGCAGACTAAATATAGTCCATCTGCTGGAGTAATTTCATCATCCTAAACTAAATATAGTCTAGGATTCAAGCAACTCCGGTTTGCTGGAGTTGCTGGACAGAGGGGGCTGGGGGGTCAAGTGGGATCACCGGCCCTACAAGCTTTTTCTTTTTCCCTTTATTGGTCTATACACTATTGTTCATAAGTCCTCACTTGGTTTATATATTGTCCAATAATTTGTCCGGTTTATATAAATTTGGTCCCCATTATATTTAGTGATTTACAATCTTTTTGTATCTTATGTAGCTGTGTTTAACATATAACATTTTTTCATATAATTATCGCTATATTATATTAAATTTATATTAACTTTTTTTTTTATTATATGTTGTGTAACAAAGCCCCCACTAAACATAAATCTGTGTCCATGCCCGGTCCTATCTTGAGTGTGCTAAGATTTTTAGCCATATAGGCCCAAAGAACATCACTTTATAATTCTTATTCTAATCTTTATTGATAAAGTCACCATCTTGAGCCAAGGGGCTGAATAGAAAAGGAGCCTAATAGCTGGCATGTGCTGTTGCATGTGCAGATGTGCTTATATGTATATAAGCAAACATAATGAAAGAGAAGCAGCTAACACATGCATGGGTGCTACCCTTCTCTGTATATTCTTCTAGTGCTTTTGTCTCATATGCATATACATGTATATACATATTTCTATTTATCTCAACATCAACTAATAGTTGATACTCCGTTCCCCAAATAGTCTGTCTTTATTATTATGTTATCATTAAAATAAATACTTAATAAATTAGGGATAAAAAATAATAAAGGGTCCGGGTGACATACCTTTTAGAGTATCAAAGATATATGCCCTAATCTTTTGATAAAATTTAATCATACGAATAGAAAGATCATATAAAAATATAAGTTTATATAGAATTTTATTTAAAATTATACGAATAAAAAGATTATGCAAAAATATGAGTTAATATAGAATTTTATTTAGTTTGAAGTTGTTTAGCACTATTGTCATAACCTTGTAAACTAAAGATCTTTTTACGACGTGGATTTATTGAATAATCATTAGTATAAAGTCATCGATATACATCACTAAATCATATAAAAAAATCATGTGTTTTAATATTTTTGTATATTCTTTATATGCATGCGATAAGCTATATCTAAAGAAAATATATTAAAGAAAAATCTAGAGATAGATGTATTAAATCAGAGATTGACATATTAAATCTATGAGGTACACTAGTTATAAATTCTCTATGATAACTTTATGTTTCATTAAATTAAAATAAAATATATTCTTAAGATTTAAATATTTAGTAACTAAAATTATTTGTGTGGGAAAGATGGGGGTATTGTTATTACTCTTCTTAGTTCTTAATGTGTATAGGGATTGTTCATAGTTGTCCAATCATGTTTGGACTAGCTCATACTGTTGGGGCCTGAATATTTGAGGACTAAAGGTCCGGATTGGGCTTAATATTGATTAGGCCATGGTTGGGCCATGGTATCTTGGGTTATGACTCCTAATTATATGGAGATTCTACTTATGGAAGGAAGATTCATACATTGATTGAACTTCCTATATCTTGGGAGATTTGATACTATCCTATTATGAAAAGGATACACGAGGGAACCCTAATCCTATGTGGAAGTGGATTTTAGCATGGATGTGAGGTACTATAAATATAAGGTTTGACTATTCACAAGGTACACTTACACTTTATTATTTTCAGCAATAGAGTACTTTTACCTCCATTGTTAAACCTTGTCAGCCTGTACTTACTTTCACACCGGAGCTATCCCCCGGCGGCCCAAGCCGTCAAGCTTTGGTGTTTACCCGTTTTGTGCAGGATTGAACGCGCTTTGGTGATTGGAGTGCGTGGACGGATTTTGACGTTAACATTGGCGCTAGAAGGTTGTTGGGTTTGTACGAAATCGTGACGCAATCAAATTGCAAAAATTAGCGGAAGCATGGTATATCAGAATTTAAAAAAATTTCTACAAAACCATTACCCGGATCATCCTTTATGCAAATTATTAATTTAAAACGATAAATAAGAAGTTATGGAATCATACCCTTGTAGAACGAAGCTTCCACAGGTACTAGTTCAACTCCTTGTTCTTCGTGATCTCCTTGAATTTTCGGATTAGATTCCTTCCTTTGATCAACGTTAGCCACCCAAGTGTTTGGCCTCTAGAGGTGATCCACCAAGGAAGATGAATTATCAAGAAGGAGGGTGGTTGGCTTAGTTTTCTATCCTCTATAGAAAAGGAGTACTCTCCAACAATTGAAATTGCATCAAGTAATATCTATTATAAGAATCCTCTTATATAGATATTGGTCAACCCTTCTAATCCTATTAGACATGGGATTTCTTTTAATTAATTAAACTCCTTTAATTAATTTAGGCTTCCCACCACATGGGAAATAATTAATTAAATTCATTTAATTAATTTGTCTCCTAATCTTATTAGGAATAAATGAGAGTACTAATATTAAATTAATTACTAAACTCCTTTAGAAATTAAAATAATCATAATTATAATAATATTAATAAGACTCCTCTTATTAATTTATATTTAATATTTTTAAAATATTAAATAATAAATATTAAGTTATTTAATTTATTCTATCACCATAGATTAAATTAATTTCACTTAATGCATTATTACGATTATGCCATTACCTTCTTAAATAATTATTCTTCCTTTTATGGTGTGACCCTTTAGGTTCTCCATATTAAACCGGTTGTGAATAAATCAATTAGAACAATTCTAATCTTATTTAAATAAATAAATTAAACTAATAATCTATTTAAATAAATAATATTTATTCTACAATAGGGATAAGCCTCCCTAGAGATCAACGACTTTCCAGATAATATAGATTTCAACATTAATCATAAAAGAACATGTGAGTAAATAGTTACCATACAATTCAATCCTTCCACCATACAATGTCCCAATTAAATATAAGACATGAATTTACTGTCAAGTCTTATTTTATTTAATTATATGTATTTCGATTAGAAAATGCACAACTCCAAATAATGTAAATTAGAAACTCCTTTCTAATTTCATTTTACCTTGGCCAAGGATTCCTGGGTTATCATTTAACGAATCACATAGGACATATCTCCTCCTTTACTAGAGGTGGTAGATTCTTTATTGATCATTCATTGTCTCCATATGTAACTCATTATACCCAAGCATACCCTTTTATATACCCTAAAGGGCTTTAAGGAATAAGTCAAAGTATAATTCATTACATACAAGATACTATGATGATCTCAAGTCCAAGGATCACTTGTACTACTATCACATTAGGAATTCCTATTGACAGGCGAGTAAAACTCCATTAGGTATTCCATAGCGAGTCACGTTCAGTGAACTTATTCTCCAATAAGCACCTACATACTTGCTTTAGTGTCTCCACACAAATGATTATGAGATCAATCATCCTCATCTAATGAGCAAGCAACATATGTACTAATCTATCCGGATTTACTAATCCCCTTTTTAGTAATCCCATGATTAGGAACTATTTTAGTTTTAGAGCTTTCTAAGAATTTAGATCTCATTGGCATAATCATCATCATGATTCTAAAAGCATTGCTTAAAACTATGGGTTATTTACATATTATAAAAACAGCACCATGTAGATAATTAAATGCCTTTAATAAATGAATATTTTTATTAATAAATAAATAAGATTGCCTCCAAGGTATATGCTTTATCATCATACATGATTGGCTTGTATGCATACTACTTTCAATCTCCCACTTGCACTAAAGCCAATCGCCATGGTATCTCATACCCAACTTCTCTAAGTGACGATCAAACTGCTGTTGTGTTAAAGCTTTAGTTAATGGATCTGCAATGTTGTCTTGAGAGTCTACACTCTTCTCTTTCAATGATTTCTTTAATCAAAGTGCCGCAACACATGTTTAGATTCAAGATGAGACTTAGGACCTATTCCTAGTTCTGTAATGAACTTTTCATCTAAAACATCAACTTGCAGCTTCACTTACAGTTATATACTTTGTCTTTGTCACTAAACCAACAACCTTTTGTTGTTTGGAACCTTTTCAATTCACTGCACCATCTTTCAAGGTAAACACATACCCTGAAACAGATTTACTGTCATCTTGGTCTGTTTGAAAACTTGAGTCTGCGAATCCCTTGAGTTTTAATTCAGACCCACCGTAGACAAGAAAAATATCTTTAGTCCTTCTCAAGTACTTTAGGATATTCTTCACTGCCTTCCAGTGCTCTTCTCCAGGGTTTGACTGGTATCTGCTCATTACACTAAGTGCATGAGCAACATCCGGTCTAGTACATATTATACCGTACATGATAGATCCTATTGCAGAAGCATAAGGGATCTTACTCATACGGTCTCTCTCCTCAGGTGTCTTTGGGGCCTGTTTCTTGGAGAGATGTATTCCATGGCTCATCGGTATGAGACCTCTTTTGAAATCTTCCATGCTAAACCTCTTTAGCATCGCATCAATGTACGTTCCTTGGGATAAACCAAGCATCCTTTTAGATCTATCTCTATAGATCTTTATCCCTAAAATATAGGATGTTTCTCCCAAGTCCTTCATGGAGAAGTGTTTAAATAACCAGATTTTAATCGATTGTAGCATAGGAATGTCATTTCCTATCAGTAATATATCATCAACATATAATACAAGGAATAAAACTGCGCTCCCACTAACCTTCTTGTACACATATGGTTCATCGCCGTTTTTGATAAAATCAAACTCTTTGATTGTCTCATCAAAATGAATGTTCCATCTACGAGAAGCTTGCTTCAATCCATAAATGGATCGTTGCAGCTTACAGACTTGATTTGTTCTAACCTTCGAAACAAATCCCTCTGGCTGTGTCATATACACATCCTCCTCAAGTTTCCCATTGAGGAAGGCCGTTTTCACGTCTATCTGCCAGATCTCATAGTCGTTATAAGCTGCAATCGCAAGCAAAATCCGAATGGACTTGAGCATAGCTACTGGTGAGAAGGTTTCATCATAGTCAACTCCTTGTCTTTGTTTGAAACCTTTTGCAACCAGTCGGGCCTTATAGGTCTCTACCTTGCCGTCCGCTCCAGTCTTTCTTTTAAAGACCCATTTACACCCAATAGGCTTAATGCCTTCAGGTGGTGAAATCAAAGTCCATACTTTGTTTTCATACATGGAGTCCATTTCGAATTTCAT
Organism: Panax stipuleanatus; assembly: GCA_020205555.1. Taxonomy (NCBI): domain Eukaryota; kingdom Viridiplantae; phylum Streptophyta; class Magnoliopsida; order Apiales; family Araliaceae; genus Panax; species Panax stipuleanatus. The sequence continues at coordinate 132,608,558 of CM035117.1, read as the reverse complement.
AGCTTCAAGCCATTTCCCTGAGTCTTTATTACTCATAGCCTGTTCGTAATTCAATGGATCATCATCATTCATGATGTGTACCTCATCGTCATCCTCTATAACGAATCTATATCTCTCAGGTATCTTCGGTACTCTTCCAGATTTATGAACAGGGTGTGGTATAGTAGGTTCTTCTACTTTGTCAGGTACCTGACTTTGATCCGTGGTAATTTGTGGGTCTTGAACTTCTTCAAGATATATCTTACTCCCACTGACCCCTTCATGGATAAAATCCTTTTCCAAGAAGGCAGTATGTTTCACAACAAACACCTTTTGATCAGTTGGATGGTAGAAATAATACCCTAAAGTTTCTTTAGGGTATCCCACAAATCTACACTTATCGGATTTAGTCTGTAGCTTATCGTTTTCAAACTTTTTGACATAAGCTGGACAACCCCAAGTCTTAACATGCTTAAGATTTGGTTTCCTCCCCTTCCATATCTCATATGGAGTCTTTGGGGCGAATTTGGTAGGTACCTTGTTAAGTAGGTATGCAGCCGTTTCTAGGGCATATCCCCATAAAGAAATTGGAAGGTCGGTAAAACTCATCATAGATCGAACCATGTCCAACAGTGTTCGATTTCTCCTTTCAGATACTCCATTTAACTGTGGTGTACCTAGAGGAGTCCATTGTGAGATTATACCATTTTCTTTGAGATAATTGAGAAACTCACCGCTTAAGTATTCTCCACCTCAATCTGATCGAAGTATCTTTATACTCTTGCCCGTTTGTTTCTCTACTTCACTTTTGAACTCTTTGAACTTTTCAAATGATTCTGACTTGTATTTCATTAAATACACATATCCAAATCTTGAGTGATCATCAGTGAAAGTAATAAAATAAGAATACCCACCCCGTGCACTTGTTGTATAGGTCCACAAACGTCTGTGTGAATTAATGCCAACAACTCTGTAACTCTTTCTCATTTTCCACTAAAAGGAGATTTAGTCATTTTACCCATGAGACAAGATTCACAAGTTGGATATGATTCATAATCAGATAACTCAAAGAGCCCATCTTTATGCAACTTGGATAATCTTGTTTCATTGATATGACCGAGTCTACAGTGCCACATGTAGGTATAATTAATATCATCTCTTTTCCTTTTCTTAGTTTGTTCAATTTGAAAAATATTTTCTTGTAAGTCAAGTGTATAAAGTCCATTCGCAAATTTTCAACACCATATAAAATATCGTCTTTATAAATAGAACAACTATTGTTCTTTATAACAACGTTAAATCCTTCCATATCCAATACAGAAATTGAAATAATATTTTTAATAATATTCGGAACATAATAACAATTATTAAGATAAATGGACTTGCCTGAAGGCATTGCTAAATAATAAGTTCATACAGCTAATGCAGCAACCTTTGCTCAATTCCCCACTCGTAGGATCACCTCATCATTGTTCAGCTTTCTACTTCTGACCAGTCCTTTCACATTATTACATATGTGAGAACCACAGCCGGTATCCAATAACCAAGTAGAATTTTGACTTTCTGAAAAATTAATTTCAATCATGAACAAACCTTGATTGGAAGTCGAAGCTTCTCCAAGCTTCTTCTTTGCCAGAAACTTCTTGCAGTTCCTCTTCCAATGACCCGGCTCGTTGCAATGGAAGCACATTCCTTTGCTAGCTGGATCAGATTTCTTTTGTTCCTTTATGTTCACTTTGCCCTTGGTCATCCGAGATCGGAAGAGCTCCTTAGATATCTCATATCTAGCAGTCCTACTTTGTTCACCATACAACTCCTTGAGGTGAATCAACATAGTAGGAGCATCCATGTTTTCGTGCTGACGCTGAAGCTCGTTATTCATGGATGCGAGCATGATGCATTGAGCCACAGATGCATCATCTTGCCACTTTACAATGGTGGCAATCTCTTCCTCAGAGGCTGTTTCTGGAACAGTTCCAGGGACAGGTGAGTTTAGGACATAAGAAATCTTTTCAGCAGTGAGAACTATTCTCAGATTTCTTAGCCAGTCCGTATAATTCGGCCCGGTAAGCTTATTAGCATCAAGTATGCTTCGCAGTGAAATTAGTGATTTTGACATTTTTAAAATTTTGCATGTGAAAAACAACATTTTAGCAAACATTCATTTTATTAATTTTGCATACCAAAATAAATTTAGGTCTTTATTTTAAATTGGTATCTCCCACTATTTTTATCAAACTATATTACCCTCACTTATATAGTTCGGCAACATCTAATTAAAGATTTGCTAGTGAGAATAAGGATCCCATTTCAAATGTATATAACCTTGTGGATAGCACAACAAGCGATATACAAATAAATAGGTAGACAACTCTTGTCAATTACATCACTATATAACTCCTTTTATTTTGCCTCTTAAATCATAATGGTCAAGTGTGTGCACATCCGAACTAAAATAATTTAAGTTAAGTCCAGCCTAGCACTTCTATAAATTCAAAAAAAAAAAAATTTCGTCCTTGTGGATAGCACAACAAGACTAGATCGTTCAATTTTCTTGATAAGCATCAAATGTGATTAATTAACATCTTAAATACACAATACTCGCCTTGTGGATAGCACAACAAGCTCATATTAAATATTTAATACTCTATTAATTTATCATGCTAGAAGGCGACGTTCGATATTCCAAATATCATTTGAACGCTTCGGACTTAATATTATTTCTTTGAGGGGTTTGTTATTATTTGTCTCATCTTGTTTAGCGCACATGCACATATATATATAAAATACGCGTCATTTTATTAAACATGCGAAGCATGTTTGCATAAAATATAATATATATAATATTTAGCATGCAATATAGAATATTATATTCTACCCGGATTGATTATGGACTTTTATTCTAGTTTGGTTCACTAGAGCCACCAAGTGAACCAAAAGGTCAAACCTAGGAGTGCAAGAATTTAAATTTAAATATAACTATTACATTTAAACCCGGGCTCCATACAAACGGGTCTTCATGCGCTCCTTGCTCCTTGGTCTCCAATTTCTTCAAGATAATTCTAACTATTTCTATTACATTAAACTATTTAATTTAAATAGAAACCTTGATCAGCAGTCAAGGGGAAGTACATAGGAGGGAGATAGAATTTTACATCAAGAAAAAAAAATTAGAGAAGACGAGGTACACAGACCCCATTTAATAAAACTCATTCATTCAAGCATTTAACTAAAATAAAATCCAATCACATTGGTCAAATAGTCCATAATCAATCCCCATTTATTATCATACATATCACCATATATATCAATAAATAAATATTCATCTCATGAATTAAAATATTCCAAATATATATGAGTATCATTTAATGGGCAATTTTAAATTGCATGAAATCCAATTTCAAGATTAAAATAAACTCTTTATTTTAATTATAAAATTATTTAGAATATAATATATAAATATATCATATATATATATATATATATAATATAAATTCACATTTATTTTTTAAAAAGAAGTCACTTTCTTTTATTAAAAGAGTCCTGCAAATTTATTAAAAGAGTCCTTTATTGATGGGTCATCTTCTTTTTGGAGTAAGAAAGAGACAACACCTTTTCTTTGCAGAATTCAAGATTAGCACCCAAAAAAAAAATTCTGATTCGTCCCAAAAAAAAAAACGATATTTTTTTTTAAAAAAATAAATAAATAATTTTATACAATAAAATTATGCCCAATAAATTATTTTAAATATATACCCATATGTATATGAAATCAAAAATAAATTAATAATTGCATAAAGGTTTGGCTCTGTTGCCACTGTTGGGTTTGTACGAAATCGTGACGCAATCAAATTGCAAAAATTAGCGGAAGCATGGTATATCAGAATTTAAAAAAATTTCTACAAAACCATTACCCGGATCATCCTTTATGCAAATTATTAATTTAAAACGATAAATAAGAAGTTATGGAATCATACCCTTGTAGAACGAAGTTTCCACAGGTACTAGTTCAACTCCTTGTTCTTCGTGATCTCCTTGAATTTCCGGATTAGATTCCTTCCTTTGATCAACGTTAGCCACCCAAGTGTTTGGCCTCTAGAGGTGATCCACCAAGGAAGATGAATTATCAAGAAGGAGGGTGGTTGGCTTAGTTTTCTATCCTCTATAGAAAAGGAGTACTCTCCAACAATTGAAATTGCATCAAGTAATATCTATTATAAGAATCCTCTTATATAGATATTGGTCAACCCTTCTAATCCTATTAGACATGGGATTTCTTTTAATTAATTAAACTCCTTTAATTAATTTAGGCTTCCCACCACATGAGAAATAATTAATTAAATTCATTTAATTAATTTGTCTCCTAATCTTATTAGGAATAAATGAGAGTACTAATATTAAATTAATTACTAAACTCCTTTAGAAATTAAAATAATCATAATTATAATAATATTAATAAGACTCCTCTTATTAATTTATATTTAATATTTTTAAAATATTAAATAATAAATATTAAGCTATTTAATTTATTCTATCACCATAGATTAAATTAATTTCACTTAATGCATTATTACGATTATGCCATTACCTTCTTAAATAATTATTCTTCCTTTTATGGTGTGACCCTTTAGGTTCTCCATATTAAACCGGTTGTGAATAAATCAATTAGAACAATTCTAATCTTATTTAAATAAATAAATTAAACTAATAATCTATTTAAATAAATAATATTTATTCTACAATAGGGATAAGCCTCCCTAGAGATCAACGACTTTCCAGATAATATAGATTTCAACATTAATCATAAAAGAACCTGTGAGTAAATAGTTACCATACAATTCAATCCTTCCACCATACAATGTCCCAATTAAATATAAGACATGAATTTACTGTCAAGTCTTATTTTATTTAATTATATGTATTTCGATTAGAAAATGCACAACTCCAAATAATGTAAATTAGAAACTCCTTTCTAATTTCATTTTACCTTGGCCAAGGATTCCTGGGTTGTCATTTAACGAATCACATAGGACATATCTCCTCCTTTACTAGAGGTGGTAGATTCTTTATTGATCATTCATTGTCTCCATATGTAACTCATTATACCCAAGCATACCCTTTTATATACCCTAAAGGGCTTTAAGGAATAAGTCAAAGTATAATTCATTACATACAAGATACTATGATGATCTCAAGTCCAAGGATCACTTGTACTACTATCACATTAGGAATTCCTATTGACAGGCGAGTAAAACTCCATTAGGTATTCCATAGCGAGTCACGTTCAGTGAACTTATTCTCCAATAAGCACCTACATACTTGCTTTAGTGTCTCCACACAAATGATTATGAGATCAATCATCCTCATCTAATGAGCAAGCAACATATGTACTAATCTATCCGGATTTACTAATCCCCTTTTTCGTAATCCCATGATTAGGAACTATTTTAGTTTTAGAGCTTTCTAAGAATTTAGATCTCATTGGCATGATCATCATCATGATTCTAAAAGCATTGCTTAAAACTATGGGTTATTTACATATTATAAAAACAGCACCATGTAGATAATTAAATGCCTTTAATAAATGAATATTTTTATTAATAAATAAATAAGATTGCCTCCAAGGTATATGCTTTATCATCATACATGATTGGCTTGTATGCATACTACTTTCAAAGGTCACAACCAATAAATCACCACGTCGGAAAACATGGTGAATAGCAAGGCAGTTTCTGGCAGGGGAAAGTCGTCGGCAGCAGCGTCCACACAACAGAAGGGATCAGTGAAAGATAGGTTGGGGACATCCAGCATCTACATGCGGCTTGGCCCTCAAACTAATTCTACCGGCTCCCAAGGAGGAGGACAGCCCGGAGCCCAACGGAAGCTGTTCCTCACAACCAGCCACGAAAGAAAAGATCGGAAGAGGGTGAAAGGCACACCGCCTCGAACCCATCTCCGGGAGGACCGTGAAGCGGCTGTGGCCCGAAAGATGAAAGAGATAGAAGACATAGAGCAGGCTTTAAAGGTCCTGATTATGTAAAAAGAGGAGCTCACTAAACAGGTGGTGCACATAGTCGAAGACGAGGCTTCCAGCCTCCCTCACCACTCTGGACGGAGGTCTCCACACAGAGAATCCAGAGGCAAGCATGCCGACGACACAAAGAGAACCGAGGGTAGGCTTCGGAGCCGCTCTCGTGAAAGAAGCAGATCCAGAGGTCGCTGAACCGAGGGGCGTTCGGGAGCACAACGCTCTAACAGCCCCCGGCGCGATGAAAAAAGATCACAACTGGACCGTTCGGGAGACCACGATCACAAAAATCGAAGACAAGTCAGCCCCCATGGGAAGCGGTCTCATCAGGAGGCCCAATCGTCCTTCTAGAAGCCGAAGGGCAATCACTAAGATAGCCCTCGACATAACCGAGATAGAGATTAAAGAAGCCCCTCCCGGAACTGCCGGGAGGATGAGAAAGATTACCGAAGCCCCCCTCGGAACCGTCGGGAGGATGAGAGAGATCGCAGGAATCACTAGGATCGGAAGGACCAAAAGGAGAGAGTATCTCCGAAGAAGAATTCCGACCCAGCCCTTGCCGGAATTGAGATGCTGACAAAGAATTTAGAAGATATGCAGAAGCAGTTGATAGAGGCTCAGCAAGGGAAAGTGAGTTCGGGGAAGAAGGCCTCCCCGTTCTCGGAAGAAATTCTCCGGGAAAAGGCAGACCTCGCCAAAAAGCTGCCGTACATGGAGAGTTATGATGGGTCTGGCGACCCATACGAACACAATCAGACGTATGATAGGCTGATGGACTATTACGACTACACTGATGCGGCTAAATGCAATACTTTCATCACAACCCTGAGGAAAGAAGCCCGACACTGGATGAACACACTGGCCCCAAACACAGTCTCGTCATGGGAAGAATTGTGTGACAAGTTCCATTCCCGGTTCGGGAGCAACAAAAGAAGAGGAAAGCCCACTGGATCATTGGCCCAGGTCAGACAACACTCTAATGAGACACTGGGCCAGTACGTGAAAAGATTCAGAGAGGCAGTTAGCTAGGTGACCGACCTCAATGATTTACAAGTAGTATGGCTCTTCTAGAACGGGCTGGACCTGGTCAAATCTGAGAAGCTAATGAAAAAAATTGATGTTCAATCACCCGAGGAGTCTAGCCGAAGCCTTCAAGAAGGCAGAAAGCTTCATCGTTATGGAAGAGGCCATGGAAAGCTTGAAGCGGGGGATCTACAGAGAAACCCAAAGAAAAGGAAAAAGGCAAGCCTGACGGCAGTTCTAAAAGGAATGGGAACAATAAACCAGACAACTACCAGAAGCGGTCCGACAACAACAGAGGCTTGGGAGGAAGCCGCCCTCCCCCCAAAAGATAAGGATAACAGAGTCTACACCGTGCTTAACACCGGCCGACCCACCATCCTAAAGTACTTGAAAAAGCAGCCTGGCTATCAGGGACCGGATGACGAGTTCAGACCCGGTATGGGAAACCCCCACAGATATTGGTTATAGCACGAATGTATGGGGCATTATACCGAAGATTGCTGGGGCCTAAGGGAATTGATCGAGAAGAACGTTCAACGTGGAAATCTAATCCAATTCATGTCCGGAAGGGATGCCTCGAACGCACAGCAGACAACCCAAGCTCCGACACAGGTAGACCAGCAACCTCAGCCGATCCCAACTCAAGAGGCTCGCCATGTGGTGGACGTCATCACAGGTGGCATAATGGGAAAGCTCTCCATAAAGAAGCGGTGTGGCTATCTTGATTCGGTAATGTCAGTAGCCGACCAACCCACAAGACGAAAAAGACCCTACCCAGGTTCGGTCATATCCTTCACAGACGAGGACTTCCCCACCGGACCTATCGAGCCGCATGAAGGAGCTCTGGTGATCACATCATAGGTGGGGTCGGTTGATATGAAGAGAATGATGATAGATAATGGGTCTTTAGTGGACATCCTATACGCTTATGCCTATTAGAGGATGAATCTGGATGGGAGGAAGATGGAGATCGGACAAGAATCTCCACTATACAGCTTCAGCAACGAGCCGGTCAAAGTTGCTGGAACCATTAAACTACCAGTTATCTTCGGGACCGCTCCACAGCAGGTGGAAATCATGTACCGGTTCTACGTGGTACATGTGGATTCGACGTATAACGCCATCCTGGGAAGGCCTACCTTGACGGCCTTCCAGACCGTGACCTCCATACCCCATTTCAAGATCAAGTTTCCCACTCAGCATGGGGTCGGAGAAGTGGCAGGAGACCTCGATCTGGCAAGGAGATGCTACAGAAACTCACTGATCACTTCGGGGGTAGGGGTCAGCAAGCAGAAGCAGACAATGGCGATAGAGATCGAGCCTTTCACAGAGAGCAGCCAAGAGCCATCGGTCAAGCCGGCGGGAGAAACTGAAGAGATAGAGCTGATACTAGGAAAGCCAGACAAGATTGTGAAGATCGGGACAGGGTTACCAGAACCCTTTCGGACCCACCTAGTGGAGCTGCTGCAGAGCTATGCAGACATCTTCGCGTGGGTCCCCAGCGATATGCCAGGGGTAGATCTGAAGGTTGCCGAACACAGGCTACACGTGGATCCAGCGAAGAAACCAGTTCGGCAAAAGAGGAGGATCTTCTCCCCAGAGAGGCAGAGAATAATTGATGAAGAGATAGCAAAACTGTTAGCAACAGACTTCATCTTCGAGATAGACTACCTAGAGTGGATGGCAAATGTTGTGCTAGTTCAGAAGCAGAATGGCAAGTGGCGTGTCTGCATCGATTACACCGATCTGAACAAGGCATGCCCTAAGGACTTCTACCCTCTGCCACATATCGATCAGCTGATCGACGCCACTTCGGGGTATGCCCTACTCAGCTTCATGGACGCGTTCTCGGGATATCATCAGATCTCGATGTGTAAAGAAGATATACTGAAGACAGTATTCATAACACATAGGTCGGTATATGCTTACAAAAAGATGACCTTTGGATTGTTGAACGCGGGAGCCACCTACCAAAGGATGATGAACTACGTCTTCCGAAACCAGCTGGGGAGGAGTATGGAAGTCTATGTGGACGACATGATCGTGAAGAGCATGACTATCCGAGGTCATCTGGACCACTTGGAGAACTGCTTCCAGACAGTTCGACATTATAATCTAAGGCTGAACCCTACAAAGTGCACCTTCAGCCTGGGAACAGGGAAATTTCTGGGGTACATGATCAGTTAGAGAGGAATAGAAGCAAACCCCGAAAAGATCAAGGCCATCCTTGATATGAAGTCTCCACAATCGTACAAAGACGTCCAACATCTGACGGGTCGGATAGTAGCCATGAGGAAATTTATGTCCAAGTCGGCAGAAAGATGTCTGCCGTTCTTTGATACATTGAAAGGGCCGAAGAATGCGAAGAGCTTGCAATGGACATCGGAGTGCGAGGATGCCTTTCAAGGGATAAAAAGGTATCTGTCTTCGGCGCCTTTGCTGGTGAAACTCGTTCCTACAGAGCCGTTGTACTTGTATTTGGCGGCAAGTTCGTTAGCAGTAGGAGCCGTATTGGTGCGAGAGGTTGGGGGTAAGCAGCACCCGGTTTATTACATAAACCACTCCCTACGGGATGCAGAAACAAGGTACCCGAACCTGGAAAAATTTGCTTATGCCCTAGTGATAGCCAACAGAAAGCTTCGGCAATATTTCCAGGATTGGTTGATAGTGGTATATACGGATCAGCCGTTGAAGAAGGTCCTAGGCCGGCCAGAGGTCTCAGGAAGGTTAGCGGCATGGACCATGGAGTTGTCCCAGTTCATTCTGGAGTATCATCCTCGGACGACCATCAAGGGGCAGGCCTTAGCAGATTTCGTGGTGGAGTGTTCGCTCTTCGAAGCGGATGACAGCATGAAATCAGCCAAAGGGACAGAGCGGGCAATAGCAGTCGTTCAGCCGGGGCAGAGCTCGTGAACATTATACATGGATGGGTCAACTACTTCGGATGTCAATGGGGCTGATGTTATTCTGACCAGTCCCGAAGGGTTCAAGGTCCAGCAGGCAATCCGATTTGGGTTTATGGCCACAAACAACGAGGCCGAGTACGAAGCAGTCCTGGTAGGGCTTCGGTTAGCAAAGAGTCTCGAAGTGCAGAGGTTGGTCATCTTCAGCGACTCACAACTAGTAGTAAAGCAGATCTCGGGAGAGTATGAAGCTCGGGGAACAAGGATGGTAAAGTACTTGGCAGAAACGAAAGATCGGCTCCAGATGTTCGAGGCTTTTGAATTCCAAGGGGTAGATCGATCAAACAGTACGATAGCCGATGCCCTGGCGAGGTTGGCTACAACCGAAGCAAGCACATTCAGCGGTTCGGTCTACCTGGAAATTTTGAATAAACCAAGCGTTCAACACTCAGAAGTGATGTGTCTGGAACGGTCAACAAGCTGGATGGCTCCATATTTAGACTATCTAGTAGATGGTATACTGCCTTCGGATCGACTGTTAGCGAGAAAGATAAAGCACAGAAGTGCCAACTTCATTCTGATAGATGGGGATCTCTATCGAAGGGCGTACTCTTCTCCACTATTAAAATGTCTGATGCCGTTAGAAGCAGAGTATGACCTTCGGGAAGTTCATGAGGGGATATGTGGAGATCACATGGCAGCGAAGTCATTGGCTTAGAAGGTGCTTCGGCAGGGTTATTACTGGCCTACAATCTTCAAAGAAGCTACTGAATACGTAAAGAAGTGTTCGAAGTGCCAGCTGAACAGCCCCATCACCCATCAGCCACTAGAAGAGTTGTATTCAGTTCTGTCACCTATCCCATTCGCTGTATGGGGGGTGGATATTTTGGGACCTTTGCCAAAAGCTAAGGGGTAAGTCAGCTTCGTCATCGTCGCCATCGACTACATGACTAAGTGGGTCAAGGCCAAACCACTTAAGCTGATTACAGAACAAGAGTGCCTAAAGTTTTTGAAGGAATGTGTTGTGTTTCGGTTCGGCATACCTATGGCGGTGGTTTCGGACAATGGCCGACAGTTCGTGGGGTCAAAGTTCGAGGCATTCCTGGCAGAACTCGGCATACAGCATAGGAAGACCTCGGTGACCCATCCTCAATCGAATGGACAAGTGGAGGTTACAAACATAACTCTATTGAACGGGATCAAGAGAAGATTGGACGAAGCAAAAGGAAGATGGCTCGAAGAACTGCTTAGTGTCCTATGGGCCTATTGGACCACACCTCGGTCCACTACTGGTGAGTCCTCCTTTCGGTTGGCTTACGATACAGATGCTTTAGTACCAGTGGAAATCGGTTCCACCTCCCTTCGAGTCAGCCAGTATAAGGAGGTATTCAACGAAGATGGGCTTCAGGCCAATTTAGACCTACTGGATGAAGTCAGAGAGGCCGCTCTGGCAAGGCTCACCGCTTATCAGTGAAGGGTGGCTAAGCATTATAATAAAGGAGTAAAACTCAGAAGGTTCGAGATCGGGGATTTTGTTCTTCGGGAAGTAGAAGCTTCCATGCCTTAGAATCAGGGGAAACTGATGTCGAGCTGGGAAGGGCCGTACGAGATCGTTGAAGTACCGAAGCCTGGCACCTACCGACTTCGGGCAATGGATGGGTCAAACATCCAGAATACGTGGCATGCGGGCAGACTCAGAAAATACTTTCAGTAAGAAGAATCTCCAGTAGCGTAGGGTCTTCATATTACAGAAGTCAGAGTCAAGGGTCTGTAATAGCGCCAAAGATTTATCAATAAAAGAAGCAATTTTCTCTAACAAAAGTTGTTCTGTGTGTTTGCGTCATATTTGGCCGACCAGCGGACCAGATTTTGCCTGTCCGACCAGCGGACTAGGTTTGTGGTGTTAAGGATGGGTTCCTTCGTCTCTTCGGAGCGTTTGTGAACATTCATGGTGTATCTTCAGCTCTCGAAGAGAAGGTCATCAAAGGTTTTACGGATGGGTTCCTTCGCCTCTTCGGAGCGTTTGTGAACATTCCTGGTGTACCTTTGGCTCTCGGAGAGAAGGTCATCAGAGTGACAAAGGATGGGTTCCTTCGCCTCTTCGGAGCGTTTGTGAACATTCCTGGTATACCTTCGGCTCTCGGAGAGAAGGTCATCAGAGTGACAAAGGATGGGTTCCTTCGCCTCTTCGGAGCGTTTGTGAACATTCATGGTGTATCTTCGGCTCTTGGAGAGAAGGTCACCAGAGGTCTAAGGATGGGTTCCTGCGCCTCTTCGGAGCGTTTGTGAACATTCCTGGTGTACCTTCGGCTCTCGAAGAGAAGGTCATCAGAGTGACTAAGGTGGGAATTCCTTCGTCTCTTTATGACAAAGTGAATATTCCTGGTGTACCTTCGGCTCTCGGAGAGAAGGTCACCAGAGGTCTAAGGTTGGATTTATTTAGCCCTGGGGGGTATAGAGTCTTTTCATGCTTTAATTACTTGTGATTATTTCTTGAATTGCATGTTATATATGGTTGTCATAAATGCAGTTCGACAAACGAAGTTAAAAGATATTTTTCATTGATTAAAATTTTGAAAAGATACAGGAACTTTCAAGAATTTTTACATAAGAAGATTCTTATTCGGAAGCAGAAGGATCGTCATCTGTGTCTTCACTACTGTCCTATTCAGAATCAGTATCAAACAGAGCAGGATTGACGAAGGCTTTGAGCATCCTAGCCTTTCCCTTCCTCCGGCAGGTCTCATATCCCTCAGAAAACATTTTGGTGATCTCTGCAATCAGTTCGGGAGACGCTCGGTACTCTTTAATAGCCTGAAGCCGAAGATCTTCAGTAAGTTAAGGCTTCGAGGCTTTGAGTTCGGTGATTTCCTTCTCCGTAGCAGTGCGCGCCTGGCGAGCTTCTTCCTCCTGCTTCTTCATATTCGATTTATCCTATTGAAGGGTGAGGACGTTTTGGTTCTGCTGCTGGATCAAGAATTGGTCAGCCTCAGCCTTTTCCAGCAAGGTTAGGCATTTATCGTCGATTTGGGCGGCGTGCTCTATCTGTTTTGCATTTTCAGCCTGAAGTGTAGAAGCTTCATGCTGAAGTTGGATGTTGATGCGCTTGGTTCGGGCATGGGCATCTTGTTCCTGCTGTAGAGCTGCTTGAAGAGCTCCTACTTCCTTTGCAGCTCTTTTCATCTCAATGTCATGCTCCTTCCACTTATCGGCGATCCGACCCCATAAGGCGTTGGTCTGCAAAATAGAAGTTGATATGTAGTCGAAAGAAGATCCATAAGAGGGACAATATTATTTGAAGGGGTACAGAAGAAGCTTACCCTGCCTTGTTGAACGAGACCATCGGCTATGAGACCTTGGTAGGGTATGTCTTTGAATCGGTCCTCGTCGGCGGGGAGAACGAAACTCTTGTAGGCCTCGATAGGATAGTACTGGGGGTTGCGGGAAGAGAAAGTCTTCTAGATTGGTTCAGTTGGTGGAGCAGGATCGAGTGGTTGGGAAGAAGAGGGGGGCTCCTCGGTCTATGGATTTTCAAGGGGTGGTGCAGAGGTGTTAACTTCGGGAGTTTTTCGTTTCGGATCCTGGTTAGAGGAGGGAGTAGGGTCAGCTTCGGCTAAGGGAACAGTTATTTTCGAAGGGGGGACCTGGAGCTCCTCGGCAGTCAGAGGAGTTACTTTGGCCTTTTTGGTTTTAAAACGAAGGACTCTAGCTTGCTCCTCTGTTGGCAGGTCGAGGAGATCGGCAGGGCTGATCAGGGAAGGATCAATTTTTCTTTTAACGGGTTTCTTCGAAGCCCTCTTCTTCCGCCAAACCTTTGTAGAGGCTTCAGGGTTGGCGGTTTCGACTGGGGTGTCTTATGTGATGGGAGTTGGGGAGGTTTGGGCTTCGGCAGTTGGGCTCGGGTCTGTGGTGACTTCGGCAGTCTTGACAGAGCGTTGGGCCGAAAGGTAATCGTCCAAATCGTGACGCTCGATGTCTGTCGGTTTGAAAAGGGATACTGTATTGTAGAAGTGGTTATCTGGGTTAGCAAGAGAAGATAACAAATTAGTAATCCATAAAAAGAGTTTGGGAACTTACATCGGTGGTCATAAAGCCATGCTTGTTTGGTAAGTATGGTGTAACTCAGTTCTGTTTGTGGCATTTTCTCAATCAGTTTGGCAATCTCTATTGCTCGGTCAGTGGAAAGGTCACCCATGGGAGGATTGGGACGGCCGTAAGATGCCCAGCCTGGTAGTTTGTTAGTTTCGGGTCCTCGGACGAAGAACCATTCGGAGTGCCATTCTTTGTTACTGGTAGGGGTGTCCATCAGGGAACGTCTTTCTATCTGGGTGTTCGGCTGGTTGGCCCGTTTGCTGAACTGCTTGAAGTCTGGTTCGGTGGAGTTGGCCAACTGGAATAAAGCAAAGAATAAGTCGTTGGAAGATTCTATGTTGGCGTCATAACAGAAGGCAATGAAGGAAGCAATGCTGATGTAGGAGTTCGACACCAACTGGCTGAAACCGATGCCGATGTACCCGAGGAGGGTTATGAAGAAGGCGTGGAGAGGGAACAAAACTCCTTTGTCCAGCAGCGTTAGGGGTACGGCAACCCAGCCGTGGTAGGAGTGGTACACGCGGTCGGTAGCGGTGGGGGCTCGAAGGGAGTGGGTGGACGGGATCGGGTAGGCCTGGCGGATGGCCTCCATGTCTGCCTCCTTGAGCTTGGAGGGGGTGTTGGCGTGAGGGAACTTGGCTTGATCAGAATATTGGCGTCGGGCTTTGGCGTGGTCAATTTCGGCCGGAGTAGTGGTGACAGTGGTGGAATCGGTGGTGATGGCAGCATGGATGACGACTTGTGTGGTGGTGGGCACGGTTGGGACCCGAATGGAGGAGAGGGGAATGGCAACGATGGGGCCGGTGGTGATGGGGTCAGAACTTGAGGAGTTTGATGGGGATGCCATTGCTAGAGCTTCAAGAAACTTGGAGGAGATGGTTGCTGTTCTTGCCGGAGGAAGAGGATTTGAGAGGGAAGAAATAGCTTGAAAGCAGTAAGGTAAATGATGGTGATGTTGGGGGTTTTTGTTCTGTCTTGGAGGAGGCTGTTCCCGAAACCCAAAGGACGGCGCATTAATGGGGGGAAATGATGAGGCACGTGGGGAGGTGAAGGGTTGGAGACCGGGGGGGGGGGGCCTATTTGGTTACTTCGGTTGCTTGGTTATGGGTTGATTAAATGAAGCTGTTGGGCCATGTGAGGTGGGCCGGTGCTAAATGGTTTGATCCTTGGGCTGGGCTCGGTCAGAGAGTCCCAGCTCTTGGACTGGTTTGGCTTGGACAGAGAGTGCCGATTATTAGCCGGTGGGCTGAATATTTTGTATGGAGGGGCTATATACTCTTCCATCAAATGTTCCATTTAATGAAAGACTGGGGGGCAATGTTGGGGCCCGAATATTTGAGGACTAAAGGCCCGGATTGGGCTTAATCTTGAATAGGCCATGGTGGGACCTGACGGGTCCATCTTGGGTTATGACTCCTAATTATATGGAGATTCTACTTATGGAAGGAAGATTCATACATTGATTGGACTTCTTATATCTTGGGAGATTTGATACTATCCTATTATGAAAAGGATACACGGGGGAACCCTAATCCTATGTGGAATTGAATTCTAGCATGGATGTGAGGTACTATAAATATAAGGCTTGACTATTCACAAGGTACACTTACACTTTATTATTTC
The DNA here is from genome assembly GCA_020205555.1 of Panax stipuleanatus. Classification (NCBI taxonomy): domain Eukaryota; kingdom Viridiplantae; phylum Streptophyta; class Magnoliopsida; order Apiales; family Araliaceae; genus Panax; species Panax stipuleanatus. The sequence goes on along the minus strand of CM035117.1, from coordinate 132,592,910 downwards.
CAGCAATAGAGTACTTTTACCTCCATTGTTAAACCTTGTCAGCCTGTACTTACTCTCACACCGGAGCTATCCCCCGGCGGCTCAAGCCGTCAAGCTTTGGTGTTTACCCGTTTTGTGCAGGATTGGACGCGCTTTGGTGATTGAAGCGCTTGGACGGATCTTGGCGTTAACACATACCTTTCTCCTACCTTAATCAATGAGCCGATGAAATATATTTTATTGATAAGAAATGATCTTTATAAATGCATAATTAGCCTTTGGTGACTCTAAATATGGGTTCCTTTTACAAAATGATTTTCGATATTTTTTGTTGCAGTTGAATATATATAACCTATTCTATAGTACATGTTAGCTGGGGAAATTATTTCGGTTAACAGATATGTGATCGTCCATTCAATAAATTGAGCGCTGAGATTAAATTTGGTCGGGACTGTGATATCTCGAATATTTATGAGTTAGTAAATCATGATATTAAATGACTGCAACGAATATGGTATACAATGATCCTTAGAAAAAGAAATGGATGGGTTAAAGAATATATTATACTCAAGCTATGATCGAGTCAAATAAAGGTTATGAAATAAAACCTATAAGAATTTGTTGAGGAAAGCGAATGGAATAGGAAATATAAAACTTATATTAAGGTAATGCGTTGAGTTATTCAACGATAAAAATTTGGAAGAAATTAGATGAAAATCGTGTAAGGGAAGTTTCGATGATTTCGAGGACGCCTTATAAGAAGGGAAGAATGTGACATTCCGGATTTTCGAAAATATTAAAATAAGAATTTAATATATAAAATTCTTATTGTGTGATGTGATAGGTTAAATGTATAAATATATATATGTTATTCGTTTATTTATATAATTTATGTGGAAGATTTAATATGTATATATAAGAGTAAATATATACATAAGTGTGGAAATTAAGATTTTTAATAGTGGAATTAATTGTTAAATTAGTGAGTTGGGTTAAATACGAAAAGGAATATGGCGGTAAAGGAAATTAACTGAATAATATTGGTTAATTTAAATTAAGTTAAAAATTATATTATGAAATAATATAAAATTAAAACTTTGAATGACAAAGGTGTTATTGTGAATTAAATGAAAGGATTAATTCACTTAATTAAAATGGTGAGTTAATGTATGCATGTTATATAAGGAAAATGATTATGTTAGTTAAATTTAGTATTCTTAATATATTACATATCAATGTAATATATGAAATGGTTTCATATTTTAAATGGTGTCAATTGTGTGACGAACGACAATTTTGTAAAGATATTTGAATATTTATTGAAATAAATAAATATTTTTAATGATTTAATTATTGAGTTAAATAATTAAGTCATGAATTTGTGGTAGATTAATTTAATTATATGTGTTACATTAATTAAATTAATGTGTAGTGATTTAATAGTTCAAAGTATTTAATTAATTGAGTTTATTTGATTAATTGAATTAATTAAATAAGCATATGTTACTTTAATTAATTTAATAATTAATTAAAGAATTAGTGAATTAACATAATTAATAAATAAAAATATTAATTATGTGACAATGTGATTTAAATGTGAATTATATTATTTTATTTAATTGATTTAAATAAAATTAATTGATTAATTAAAGTGTTACAATTAACTATATACTAAATTAGTTAATTAAAATAAATGAAAAAGGAATTAGGAGGGTTGCCAAACAGGGCCCTTGTGGGAGTTAGTAGTTGTTATACAACGGTAATATTATATATACGTATATCTTGTATTGCCTAAGTTATTTTTATCAGAAGAAAATTTAGAGATTGTCAGAGAGAAAAAGGGAAGAAGGAATTGAGAAGAGATGGAGAGAAAGAAATTTGAGAAATCCTAAGTATTATCTGTGATTGTGTTATCTTCACACAAAAAGGGTAATCTTTCTTTTTAATTTAAAAAAAAAATCTGTTTTTCTCAAACTCTTCATTATGTATATTTTTAAGTTCTGTGAAAATTGGGTTTCCCAATTGGATTACGATATGGCTTTATCTATATGGGTATGGAATCATAACGTGTTTTTCTAACGTATAAACATGTTTTAAAGTAATCAATTTGATTTAATTGGCCTTAATTGGGTTGTTAAGGATTTACAGAGTTTTCATGTACGTGTTTTGTAAAAGTCCTCTGTGAATGGAGAAAGTTGACAATTGATTGATTTCATGGATATATATATAGTAACATATGTCCATGATATAATTTAGGCTATCCATTCATGATTCACAGTGATCACACCAAGTAATTTTGTTAATAATTGGGTTTATGAAATTACAGAGTATTGAATATGGGTGAATAACCCATATGGATTAAATTAATGATTAAATCATATGTTTATATTTAAATTGATACATGAATATGATTGTATATGTTAAAACAAAGGAAATGGAATTGAAATGAATGGATTTGGTGTAGTAACGAATCCACAAGGAGATTTTTTTTATGTTTTTCATTAAACTCTTGAAAGTTTTGAAGAACAGTGAAAATTAATATTTTGATTTGTGTAATTACATGACTTGGAATGTTAAGAACATGTTATAAGTGATATATAATGTTCCTGTGAAGTTTATACTTCATGGATAACATTATAAATCAGTGTAATGATGTGAATTGGGAGAAAATCTGTGTTCGTTCGCGAACTTCAGATTTTGAAATTCCGCAGCTTCGCGGCCGCGCCGGCTGCAAGGCAAAATGGCGCGCGGCCGCGCTTGCCCGAAAATTTTGAAAAAAATTGCTAAGTGTTGGAAAATTTTAAAATGTGTTTTGATTCTAATGAACATGAACACATGTTGTATAAATATGATAAAATATTGATATGAGTTTAATAATTTATGTTATGTGATTAATTAATAAATTAATTACGTGACTTAAACTATTATTTGTAAAGGTTAAATACTGTGATATAAATATAAAGACATTATTTTAAGTCTAATAAATATGAAGGCATGTGATGTAAGTAATAAGTTATTAATACAAGTTAATAACTTAAGTTATGTGATTAATTAACAAGTTAATTAATCAACGTAAACCATTATTTGAAAAAAAATCTAATAATGAGTTTGAAAAATATAATTGTAAATCAATAATCATATCGAACCTGTGATTAATTGATATTGTAAATGTGTGATAGGTAAGAGTAATTAAAGAAATGAGTAATAACTGTAGCTCGCGCACGAGGCAAGTTTTCTATCCCTAACTTATTATTATTGTTGGACAGGTTTCCTAAACTAAACTCTTTAAATTAAGCAATTGCTATGCTTAATTACTATTGTTGAGCAAATTCTTACTCTTGAATATCCAAGTTTAGAATTTCACATGAGATGCTATGATTCTTTTAAAAGTATCATTTAAGTGTACAATACTTATTCGATTGTATACCTTGAGAAGTTAATATTCAATTTGAATATCATTTATTGAGTTATCCAAACCAACTTTATTTGGTGCGGATTCTGATGTCAAACTGAGATGAACAACCCTAATATAGGGGATTAATGAAGATGCTTTAAGCGTTAAGATAGTGTGCACAGTATCAGTACGAAGGGCTGATCTCCCTAAGTACGAGAAGTAAAGTCTATAGTCTTATGACTGTTAAAGGTTGGAAAGGTTAATATACTTGACAACCTAAGACTCGGTTCAAGGTCTTAATGACCCTCAGAAGTAATTTGACTCTCGATTAATATTCTTGATTCAAAAGTTGAGAAGTAATTTGACTCTTGATTAATATTCTTGATTCAAATGTTGAGCTTACTGTTATTCAGAATTCTTTCACTCGCATGTTATTATTCTGTTATATTTTTATACTTGCGGGCATTCATGCTCACTCTTGCATAATAACATTGCAGCTAATAATGAACGAAGTGATGTACCTTCTAGTAGCAAGGGCAAAGGAAAAGTTAACAAGTGATGAAGACTTGTGTTGTCATGAATAATGTTAAAGTTCAAGACTTATGTGTGATGATTTAAGACTTATTTATTTACGTTTTCGCAACAGAGATTTAAGGTTAAGTATAACTTGGGATTTATGATGTATTTTTATTTCAGATGATGTAAGATGATGATTTATTTATCTAATAAATGAATTTTATTATTTATGGGTAGATAGTTGTATGATATTGGAACAGTGAACACCAAATCCTGTGAAAATTAAGATACCAGATTTGGGGGTGTCACAAATTGAATATGAGATGAGATAATTAGTTTATTATTTGAAAATGGGTGAATTTAAATATTCATTTTGATGAATAAAATAGGGAAAAGTACTTTCTTTTAATTATGAGAATTATATAGTATATAGTGAGATAATAATTATGTTATATTTGTGGGATGTGAAAAGAAATTATGGAAGAGGGACCAATATATATAAAGAAATATTGGTGATTGAAGTAAATTAATATTTAACTTATGGTTAAATGTATTAATTTGATATATTTAATATATATAGGTTATGGAATGAGAATTGGTTCTATAACGTATTGAGCATGCAGACATGGTGTCTATCTAAAATAAATCCTCCGTCTTTTCATTCTAAACTTTTCTTAATATAGACGTTTATCAAAAATTGGTTATTCCATAAATTCAGTTTGTAAGAGATTCAAGCTTTGTATTTTCAAAATTCTACCAAAATTTTCGGTATAATTGAGATTGAAGAGGAAAAGAGAGTATACTGGGTTACTGTAATTGAAAGAAGGCTAATTGGAGAATTGATTTGAGGAGTCTAAGCAAGGAATCTAGTCAAGAGGTATTTCTTGATCACTGTTATATTTAAGAAAATTGTTTTGTGTTCTAGAATTGGTATACTTAACATCTATGATTGCTTGAGAATGATTTCCATATGAAATCCGGGTTGAAGAACTTTCAAAAGTCTATGTATTTGAAGCTTTGTAAGCATGACACTAAGTTATTTGACAAAATGATCAAGTAAGGATGTTTTTCCAAAATCATTGGGGAATTAAGAGAATTTAATTAGGAAAGTTATACTTTGAAATGTGGAATGGAGATATAGGTTTGTTCTAGTTATTTGAAAATATGGATAGCAGCAAAATAACAAAATTAACAGAACTATGTGGTTTAGTTCTGGTTCTGCTGATAGCAGACAAGGACAGAGCTAGTGCTGAACTAGCACGACCGTGCCACTTCCAAGCCAAATGTCAGCGCGGTCGTGCTGTGCTGCAGTATTTGAAAAATATGTGATTTGTTAAAGGAACTTGGTAATGTTGTATAGGAGCCTAACATACTTCAAAACTCCTAGTTGATGGGTCTATACGATGACTTAGGTATTGGGAGTCCTCTAGCGAGATAGAGGTTAAGAGGTGTATTAATATATTTTGAAATGAGAATTTAACACATGAGTAATGAGGTCTGGCATGTCTTAAGCTTTGGAACAAGTGTATTTGAGTCTTTTATGCCATCATAAGTGATTTATGTAATGCCTAGCTCAGTCAAAAAGGAAATGAACTAATTAAGTCTAAGTTGATAAGAGAGTTCAAATAAAATACTAAATGAGATAGAATGGGGGTTCTAAACCCTGTTTAAGACCTCCAAGACATGTGGTTATACAATGGGATGATATTTGGAGTACTCTAGCTTGATAAGGGAATGAATGGAGTAAGAAAAACTTAGAGTTTTGCCTCAGCAGGAGTTGTGTGGCCGTGCCAATCCTAGGCTAAGCTGCAGCGGAGCCGCTCCGTGTTGCAGAACTGCCAAGACGTTTTAATTGTTATCTAAACCTTTGAGCTTGTGTAATTAAGTCTCTTATGAATTAATGCATTAGTTTTATAATATTTTAGTTATTTGAGTATTGAATGACTTGATCAAAGCAAAGATTTCTAAAAGATTTGCAAGTAAAGGTTGATTAAGAAACTTAAGACAGATAACAAGACTGAGGTGTTATGAAATAAACCTTGGGACATGAGAGTATGGATGTCTAAAAGCTTTAAAGTATGGAGCGCAGAGTGTTTAGACTAACTAAACATAAGTCGGTTATGATAATCAAAGCTAGGTAAAAGATTATTGAAACTAAAACAAATATTATGGAAGAACAAGATTAAGAGTCAATGTAATCTAATTGATTTCATTGTGTATATGTAACTGATGCTTGTGTATATGAACTTCTAAACTATTGTAGGATAAAAGCAAAGCGGTTAAGCGGTAGTTGGTAATCAACAAACCAGGTAAGTATTTCAGTTCCTATTTGCTATATGAACTTGATAACTGATTGATAGAAAAATGTTCTGCTATGAGTATGTTGAATTACATATGATGAGTTTATGAAATAAGAAAGTCAATCTATAACTATGTTGATTGAGTTAAGGAAATTAGTCTCTATACTTGTTGTACACTTGAAATTTTGCTTCCCATGTACTAACCTTGCAGGAGGGCAAAATCGTCTTTTCACACTCCAGAGATAGCCCTGGAGAATTACAACATCAAATCAAACCCAGGAGACAGCCTTGTGAGACATCAAATCAACCCTCAGAAGCAACCCTGAGGAGAGATAGAAAACAACATCATAGTTTCAGCCCCGAAGACAACTCTGAGTGAAGACAGTCACTACATGTCCAGAAACTGTGATTCCCTCAAAATAGGTCCACGCAACCCATTTTGAGTTGCCAAATTCACACTACAAAATTCAAATACAAATCTTCCTATTTACAACTATTAATTTGTTGTGTAAAATACGATCACACATAAACTGTGAGTTTCAATACAAATATTGTGTCGTATATAACACGAAAATATTCACACTCAAATTAAGTCCTCATTACAATTATTGACACACTATTTTACAGAATAGTGATGACTACTATCTCGGATCATTACTCCACTCCACGACTAGTCCCAGCGACACTCTCATTTTTCGAGAAGAACAATGGAACAAAAAGAAAAAGGATGAGCTCAACTAGCTCAGTAAAGAATATTATGACTAAGATAATGGAGAATAAATTATCTTTAGCCTGCAACAATAATAAATCAGATAAAATATAGTAGACAACGAGTTTTAGATCAACAACGGCATCGGAACTAACAATCTATTAGAAGAGTCAAGTAGAGAATGATGTCTACTATCTTCTACGAGTTAGAGGTCCATCAACAATATTTTATTCATGTAACACCAATTAATAATTATGCAAGTCAATATTTTATCTTTGCACTACGAGCCAAATATATTCATTTTTATCATCAATGGTCATGATCATGCCAAACACCTGTCCATCTTTGCACTACGGGCCAAAGATATTCATCAATCAACAGTTCATCTTTGCACTACAGGCCAAAGAAAACTTTCACCACAAGTTAAGTCTGATGATTATGACAATGATATAAAGAATGAATCAATTGAGATCAAGGATAAATATTAGAGATTTATAATTGAATTTATCTAGAATTCTAGAATGTCCAAATTCTCAACATGATGATCAAAACGTGAATTCAAATTCAAGAATAAGATTCATATATCAAAGATAATTTGGACAGAAAAAGAAACTAATTTCGTCGTGAATAGTACCCGGCCATGAAAAGATTAAAATTTTAATAAGAAAGTTCAGACCAATATTCTAGTGAAATGATATTTGATGAAGCGCAAACCTCAAGGAATTTCTAATCATTTCAGGAATTATATAAGCAATACTTACCATAGTAAATTTAGATTTAGGAATATGAAATGAAATAATATCACTTACATAATATGGAGTATGAAAAAAATGATATCCCTTACGAGTATAAAATAATATCCTTTACGAATATTGAAAGAAAATAACATCCTTTACCTTAGTAGAAAACTAAATCTGACTGGTATAACGAAGATTATCTTGAGAAAATCTTGCACTATTAGCTACACTCAAATTATCCTTATACTAGAAAGAAATACGCACAATATTATAGAAGAAGAATTCTCTGATTCTAGTGTGAGTTTCATAGCTTAACTGAGCAACCTATTTATAGGACAATGGCAGCGCACTATATTAAAAATTTTCACGGACGAACAATTTAGAAGTTCACGGGTTTCATCTAATTTTTACTGTGCAATAAAATATTCTAATAAAATAAAAACTTTATATATAATTAATATATTCTAATTATATTCTAATAAAACACATAACTTTATATATATTATAAAAAGTATTCTGTTTTATATAAAAGTTTTCTGTTTTATTACTATTATAATAAAAATAAAACAAAACTGAGATAAATTTCTACCGATAGTTTGACAAATAAGCACGTCCCCCCATAGAATAATAAGTCAAACTTACAACAAACGTCTCATGACAAACCCCTCTATTTATATCAAAAATTGAATAAATATCTACCAAAAATCACTTATCTTCAATCAACACAATTTTAATCTTTCAGTTATTCATCATTAATATTATAACTCACAATATTGACAACCAGATCGTTCCTGGGAAAGAGGGGGCATTCCGATAAGGATTTTTTCTTATTGACGCACAATTAAATAACCTAGTCCCTTTCCTCGACAGAACTTTTTAGACATTGTCACTAATGCTAATAATAATATGAGTAACTGTGTCGTGTTAATTATTTATTTAATAATATAAAATATTGTGCAGATGTTACTGTAATAATTATTGAATCAATAATATGAGATATTATGCAGCAACTAATGTGACAATTATTGAATACTGAGTGACTTCTTATGTAAGAATCAATAATTAGAGATATAGTGCAATATCGCGTACTACTGTGGAATAACATGTATTACTGTACTTTTATCACCGGGTATTTCAATGGTTTAACGGTAAAAGTCCTTGCCGTTATTTTATAAAAAGGTTATTTCTATCGCTTTTTATATCCGACAGTTATTTCGTTGTGGGGTCCACCAATGATTGTGCCGTCATACGAATATTCTCCGACAAAAAAAATATTCACCGACCAAATGAATATTTTCCAATAACTGTTTACTTTGTAAAATTTTCACATATCACCCTTTACTATAACATTTATTAAATTATCACCTTACTATTTAGAATAATATTTAGAGAAAATTAAATCTTTATTCATAAAAAGTTGGGGTCTTACAGAAATAACCCCGGAGGGGCAAAATGATAATTTTGCCAACTCAACATAAATACTGATCATCCGACTAAGGATAGGCTCACAAAGAACCATCAAAACAATTCTGAGTGCAAATTGAGCAAGACAGCTCAACGGACTACTTGCGGAGACCTGAAGATGCTATTCTGGTCATGGACCAATCTTCCTGGATTCGGCAAAGGGCAAGCCCTATGTCATTGTATAAATCTTAGAAAAATCTTTTCGGAAAGGTATGGCACACCTCCATAGGATTCCCGGATTGAATGGAGCAAGCTTCCCAGCGCACAGCAAGACGAGTGACTATCTGACATCTACCTAGGGGTGGTTTTTCCCCTTTTTGCCTATCTTCCCAAACTCATAATGGGGTGAATAATATACCATTGCGAAGCTATCAGAAAGAGCTTTCCGGATTGATATGGAACTTCTTCTAAATCGTCTCGGATTGAGAGTTATGTCCGTTCCAGCGCGCAACATGAAAACCTGACCTACCATGACGAATATCGAGTAAGTGGGGCCCACTTTTGGGCTGCCGCAGGTAGACCCGCGGCTTCCATAGGTAGACTCGTGGCAGCCCGGGCCTATAAATACCCCCTCCCCCTTTTAGCTTCAAAGAGAAGATTAGAGAAAGAGAGGCCCACGACGAGAGAAAAAGAGACTAGGAGAGCTAAACGGAGCTTCTATCTTACTCCGATTTTTGTAAAACTTCTTTGTAAACACTCATATAAATATATACTTCAACATATCAAATTTTAACCAGTGGAAAATGAGTTTTGAGGCGCTAAAAGCCGTTCGAGAGCCGTTCTTGCAAAATACTGTAAAATTTCGCAAGATCTGTCTTCTTCTCTTACTCTAATATGTATATAAGTGCTACATACATATAGTTAATAGCTTATATTCGTCAGATTTGACTTTTTAACCGTTCATTTCTTGTAAATAGTCAATATTTAAGCTTTATTGACTAGATCTGTACTGGATCTAGCCAGATCTAGCTTTTAATCGGTCCAAAAGTTGTAAAACTTGAACTTGAAAGCTAGAATGGCTAAGATCTGTACAGATCTAGTATTCTTTCTAGTTTTTGTAAGTATTTAGTGACCATGCGACCCTAGATCTGTATCTAGAGAAAAATGGAAGCTATGGGCTACTCGCTAACGAGGATTTAACTGATGAATCCTTCGTCCAACGATGTCTAGTATAGATATATGTTTTATTTTTGTATATTCGTTATGAAGGCTGTTTATGTGATGTCCTATGAGCCTAGGAGCTATAGGATCTACGATTTAATCTATGAATCTAGATCCGGTTCCCGTGATGGACCTTTTCGATTGTACAACCAGTTTGCAAAGTTTTGTACTTGTAAATCCACGGCCTTAAAACGGTTATATGGGTTTAAGGCCCCGAAATAATAAAACTTGTGGTTGTGGTGCTCGGGCTCACTTCGATGACTTTTATGCCCATAAGGAGCCCGACACTTATATATATATATATATATTATTTTATTGAAGATGCTTCGCATCTCGAGAATAAAATCAAGTAAAGTCGAATATGGAATAAAATGAAAGTATCAAAGGGCTTCAATTCCTATGCGAGCGAAATGGTTTGAAAACCTCTTTTCAAAACATCATTTTCATATTATTGCTTAAAATGGACTTTTCAATAAATCAAACCCTTCGTATATAGGTTCAACGAAGCACACCACTACTTTCAAATAAAGTACTTTGAGCACTTTTAACTGCATCACACACACAAACATACACACAATGCTTAAGGAATGAAAAGACGCGGTAACCGTGTTTCACGGAAGTCAGGGGGTGCCTAACACCTTCCCGTCGCTTAAGTAAGCCCCCGAACTATATGAATCTCGGTTTCCAAGACCAATTAAACAGAGTTAAATATTGAGGCATATTGTAAAATCTCACAAATTCGGTTGAGTTGGTACAACCATTTAACTTATACCAATTGACGGCTCTGTCTAATTCGGCCCAATCAATAAAATCAAATCTTTTCAAATCGTCGACATTTTATGTCGGTCTCTTCCTAAATTCTCACCCTTTAAAGTAAGATAAATTAAACCACATAGCGAAATATAAAAGGGTAAGAACCAAACATAGGAACTGAATTTTCCCGGCGTTGACAGGTGGCGACTTTGCTGGAGACAGTAGAGGGCTTAAGCCGCATTTCAATCTTTTCAAATTCCCATTTTTCTGCATGTGTGTGAATGCTGTCTTTACATTGAATGGATGTGAATGAATGTCTCTTTACATCGCTTTATAGTAGTGTTTCGTACAATGTCATCATTTTGCATACGTTGAGACGTGATGAATGTATGTTGTGTGATTCCTCCACCAGGAGGCGAACCCGTCGGTGGTTGATTACTGGACTCTAGTGATGAATAAATCCAATGAGGCTCAGGAACGGTACCACTCAGATCCGCTCCAATTGAAAGATCAGATTAGCTTCCCATCTAGTAGATTGCGATGATCTGGGAACCTCCATGCCAAAAAGCCCGTGAGAGTAACCTAAGATAGGTCAACCTCTGATAAACCAAACGCGAAGGGAAGTTTCTTCATGCCTTCCCTCTTTCAATACATGTCCAGTATTCAATCTTTGATACTTGTCTATATTAAATCCTATCAATATTTTAAATGTTAATTCTTTTCAAATCCATTGTCAAATATCAAATCCTGTCATCAAAACAACTGACATCTGTTTTGCAGGAAAATATCCCCTAAAAAACTAACACATTGCACATCATGCATTCTGTTAGTGTTTATCAAGACTAAACCACCTACTCGTCTTGTAGGTAAGATTGGTCCCATTACCAGATCAAAATCCAAGAAGGCACGAAGCCTATCCACTAACATGGATGAAAGTACCCAATAGGGGTCAGGTTCCGTGTCTCGAAAGGAGTTTGAGGGACTTAAAGATCAAATAGCAGAGTTGACTATCCTTCTGAAAGAACAAAGTAAAAGCACTAAGGGTCAACATATACCCACTCAACCAGAGTCCTCTGCACAAGGAGGCAATAAGGGTACTGACAAAAAGGTGGAAGCACAGATATCTGAACCCCACTCTAGTAAGGGAACTAACAAAACTTCTGAAATAACCAATCTCAAGAATGATCGAGAAACCGGGGGCATTAGAAAGAAAGTCCAACAAATGGAAGAAACCATCCGGTCAATCAAAGGGACTGGCACATATGGAAGTGCCAATTACTCAGATCTCTGTATCTTTCAAGGGGCTCGTTATCCAGACAAGTTCCAAGTCCAAGATTTTGAAAAGTACAACGGGATGGAAGATTCTTATACCCACCTAAAGGTATACATTAGAGAACTCGGATCCTTTGCAGAGGACGAGAAGCTTAGAATGCAGTTATTCTAGAAGATTTTAACTGGAGAGGCTAGAGCCTGGTATGCCCAACTTGTCAATGCCAAAATCCAAAGCTGGGAAGAGTTAGCCCACGCCTTTCTGAATTAATATAGTTTTCAGTCACAAATGGCACCGGATCGATACCAAGTGACTAAAGTTAAAAAGCAGAGTATTGAGTCTTTCCGTGAATATGCCCAAAGATGGAGACATTTGGCAGCACAGGTCAGCCCGCCTATGATAGAAACTGAAATGGTGATGACTTTCGTAGACATCCAAGAGGCACCTTACTATGAGAGGATCCTAGCTGGAATTGGAAAGCCATTCTCAGAGATGATCAAACATGGCAAAATGATAGAGATGAGCCTGAAAGCAGGCAAGATTAAGGATCTCACTGCTTTGGAAGCAGTCGCCGAGCATGTACAGTCTGGTAACTATGCGAGCGATCTCAAGAAGGTACCTTAGAAAGGCGATGAAGATGTATCTCTCGTTTTGCAGGGGTAAGATAGGAGACCCAACTATAGTCCCCCCATTTGGGAGAAGGAAAGCAATATGTCATTTCGACAATAGGGCACATTCAACCATGCCAGGACAGAAAGAGAAAATTTAAAAGAACAAAAAATCGGGTTTTCACTCCACTAGGCGATTCCCTTGAGAATATATTGGCATTATTAATGGGCCACAAGAAGATTACCGAATTCGCTCCACCCCTTGATCCAAAAAGCAAAAGATACAATCTAAACCAGAGATGTGCTTACCATTCAGGGTCCCCTAGACACGATACACAAGATTGTTGATCCTTAAAGCATAAAATCCTAAATCTGATCGAAAGTAGAGATGTTGTGGTTCAACAACCTGACCATCCAAATATTAACACCAACCTTATGATGCAGCATGATACGGAGGGAGTAAACATGATTGGGTCAGGAAGCGCTGAAATGTGTCCAAATCTCAAGTACATACGAAGGATGGAGGAATACCCCCAAAGGAACAGAACAAATGTCCTAGAATGGAAAAATTCAGAGGAATATATGACAGTAAGTCAAAAATTGGAGACAATCCAACATCAAGTAACTCTGGTGGCCAATCTGGTAGTGCGCCAACATCATATTACAAGGCAGCTTTTCACTCAATTATCAGGAAATCAAGAGAAAGAAGATGTTAACCATAATGCAAGCATATATCCCTCCAAAATAATCCAGCTGACTGAAGAAGATCAAAGCAGGTTGAAAGGACAGGAAAATTGGAATGATGAAATTACTAGAAGATCTCGCCAGCAGAAAAATCGTCCGGAGGAATGCGAATTCCCAAAGAGGAAATATCAAACAACATTCCAAACTCTGGCAAACCCCCTGAAATCTTACGACATCGAGAGTGGGGAAGAGTAGGCGGAGAAGGGTATCACGCCTTTGGGGGACTCATTGGAAAATGTTTTAGCACTGTTGGTTGCGCAGAAAAAGATCATTAAGCTTGCTCCACCTGCTATTCCCAAAGGAAGGCATTATGATCTCAAAAAGAGGTGTGCTTATCATTCTGGAGCACCAGGACATGTGACCGAGGAATGTTGGCATCTGTAACACAAAATTCAGGATCTCATTGAAAATGGAGAACTAAAGATAGAAATCCCATGACCAAAAAGGGCGAAAGAGAAATGAAGAGCTTAAGATTTCCACTTGAGACAAACAGTTCAAAGGAAGTGATGGCTATGAGCACCAATCTTGGCGGAACACAAGGTGAACCCATCGTAATGAGGGGAGTGGCAGAGGAAACAAGACAGTCCCCAAAGGAGATTACTTCGCAGCTGTGAAACATTTTGTTGCCAAAAGTTAGCAACCTCGTTCCTGATTTTACCCTCCTGGATGATGAGGAGGAAATACTGATCCTTACCAGCGTAGAAAAAGCCAAAAATGGAAGTTCCTTGCCATAAATACAACAACAGTTCGAGAGAGATTTCATAGTTAAATCCTCTGAAGCCTATGAGAAAGGTGAAGGAACAGATGAAGAAAAAGGTGGTGAGGTTGTCGGGAAAGCCATCCCATCGAGGAATCTAGAGTTCATCCCTCTTTGCGTTGGATCTAGTTTGAGCCTCCTTAAGGGATATGCTGAATCAGGAGACGATCAAGTTATGGCCATGATTGAAGATATTCATAAGCAGGAGGTAACCTCTATCACGACCCTCGAAGGCAACGTAACCATTGACAACTGGACTATCAGGCCTCAGCTAGCTAGGAAGATGTAGATCCAGAGGATAAAGTTGGGAGTTCCAGGAGATGTTGGGATGGTATCACTTTCTTAGCATTATGTATTTATATTTTCCATGCACATAAAAAAAATCATAAAATCAAAAAAGCAAAAAATCAAAAAAAGTAAAAAAAATCAAAAAATCAAAAAAAAATAATAAAAAAATAAAAAAATAAAATCAAAAAATCAAAAAATCAAAAACCAATCAGGTCTTTATAGTTAAGCCTGAACTACGAAAGACCTGATCTCTTCCATCCACGGGAGTAAGTAGGCAGCCATCTATGGTGCGGTCTAACCCTCAAAAGAAAAAACCAAATATACCTTTCAACCCAAAATCCAACCCAAATATAAACCCAAAGACCAGTCTCAAGACACCAAAATCAAACCTGAAAAGCCTACACTCAAGAAAAACCCTTAAAGTTAGCGACCCATGTTGAGAAGACCTAACGACACGTTAATGTTCTTCCATCAAATCTGGCACAAGTCTCGAAAAGGAAGAGACAACGATACAGCAAGTCAACTAGTCACAGGGATGAAATGACAATCATCATAAGATGCAACCCGTTAGCAACTCATCACTCTTATAGTGTGAGAAGACTTGATCTCCTTTGACCTACAGAAGCATATGGGCTACCGTCGTGGCAAAGTCTTTCTCATACCCAACGACATGTTCCTTGAGAAAAAGGCCACAAATTGAACCTCACAGATCAAACTAAACCCGGTTGAAACCATCTCATCACCGACCAAGCTGAGCTCTTAGGTCAAATTCAATGGAGTCCGAAGGCCTCTCGACATCAATCATCAAAGTTGAAACAACAACATCGCAATATATCAAGCATGATCATCAGCAAGAGCCTTTAAAGAGCTGACACCCTCAATCTGAAACCTTCATCAAATTAGAAGAAGAAAATCATCAAAGCCAATTACGCTTACAAGTCAAAACGAGGATTGGGGCAAACCAAATGTCAAAGATCCACTACCGGTTCACCATTTGGGTCATGAGGTAAAAGACTCTTGCAATCTCGGCATCTTATCAGCCCATCTGTCAAATATACAACAAAGCAATTACCCTTGATGACAAGCAAGACTAGGGCAATTTTAGAATTAACAACAACCGATATTGGGACCTTTACAACAAACAAGATTGGGGCTGTGACGCCCTCAAATCTGGGTCCCTATTATTACCTCGGATCTGGTGCAGCCACAGTACAACCATCGTCAAACTATTACATCTTCTATTCATACCTTAATGAATATGCTTTGATTATTACAATCTAGAATATAATTTCTCTTCATTATCAGGATCTTGTATAATGACTCTAAACTTTTTTAAGTTACAATATTGGTCATTTACTATCCATGTCTATACATCATATTCGATGTTATAAAAATACGGAATAACTTTTAAACTTTTTCAATCTTCTTTGAATAAAATCTTTTATTGATTTCACAACTTGAATCGATTACAAATCTTTGAATCAACTATATGATATGATTCATTCTATTTGAGTTACTGTATAAACTTTTACATCTCAAATTTGATATCCCCAATGTATCACATAGTACAACTCTACAACTTAACATGTATTAAACATCGTAAGCTACTATCATGTACATTTCCTAGAACCTAAACATGGTTCAAGAGCATAACTTTAACTAAGTAATAATCTTCTTGCGATACTACTGAACTTTATCAACACGTAACTTTACTGTGAGTCCTTAACCTGTAAAAATGGTTATTTGCAAGAGTGAGCTCGACAGCTCAGCAAATCTAACAGTTTTCATACATCACATAGCATATAATATCATGCTCAGTTCATGCATTCATAATCATTTAAGTATACTATGCATGTTACTTTTCACATAACAGGCATAGAGATTAACTTCATAAATATATCATCAAAGATCAACTTTCAATCTCAAACATACCTCATATACAATTCATATATAAGTTAACATCATCATAACATAATGTAATTCAATTAACAATTATCAAATTCATATAGCAAATAGGAACTGAAAGACTTGCCTGATTCGTAGTTTAACAACTACGACTTAACTACTTAAAGATATCTGCACTTCGTGTAATCCTTCATAGTTATATAATCATGGATTTATACCCATTAGTCATACATTCATACATTCTCAATATAATAATAAGTATTGCATTGTTTTCTATCTTGGTTCTTAGAACCTTCGTTTCACTTTCTTATCATACTCTTATAATAGCTAGGTATGTATAGGTATACCTTAACCATTCTTAATATCAACATTCATATACCTTTATCACACACTCGACTCACTATGTGTTCGTCACGTATTTAAAGCTCATAGATTCATGACCTATATTATTCTTACGTTTCGCGAACCTTAGGAAAATTTATCAAATTCTAGGTTTAATATCATCATTACATCGATAAACACTCAAGGCATCATTTAGACTCTATTCTATAACTCAGAATACCAATGTATGCATACTACCAGTTTCAGATTACTTTAAAAACTGTCAGGCAAACTTGCCTTGTGGCGCAGTTGCGCCATATTTAGACCTGGGAAGGGCACAGTTGCGCAGCTCCCTGCCCAGACCAGATTTGGCTTTTTGATTTTTGGTTCTACTTGGTCTTCTAGCATGCATAGGTACTGACACATGACATGCTAGACACCCTTCAATACACATGCCCACATACAACTAATCTATTTATATATAGCTAGTGTAGTTCATCTTTAAAACTTGTTCATATAGTGCATATCACCCCTACTAGTGGGGCTCACATACTAATCATGACTAGAGGCATATAAGTCCTATCGTGCTTGTACACAAAAATCAGAATGCAAGTAACTCCATGTTCGTCCACCTCACTTTCAAAACTTCTTAAAGTTTTATTCTCCAAAATCAATTTTATGCTTAACTAATCATGCAAGGCTACTATGTTCATCATGTATACATGTGAGATGTCATAGTATTGTTAATACGCATGCTCACAAATATCTTCATCATATACGCATAACTAGCATCTTTTCTTGCTTTACAGCAAGTCTAATTCATGCTTAACTCACCTCCATAGCGTCTAACAAGGTGTGTGCACATACATGACATCTAAGTGATGTTAAAAAACACTAGCATGTATGCTCAAAAATAAAGAATCTAGTTACACTATAATTATGCAACTTGGTTTGCAAAAAGTCCAAGCTTTTGCTTTTGAAATCCTTTTCATCTTGAACCATGTGTCCTAGTGTATACTCAACACCTTAGACTCTCATTTCATGCATATCTAGACCATACAAACATGTTCAAAAGGTCAGAACATAAGAATCAATAGTATGTGTCAAGGCTCATTTTAAAAAAGCTATAACTTTCTTTAGTAATTATATACTAACATAATCATACATGCTTATGCTATGTCAAAGTACTCATATATACATGTTAAACCTGTTAATCATGTTCTTCATGCATTGTTAAAGTGATACTAACAAGTTAGACTTATTAGATTGTTAACAGAAACATAAAACCAATATCAGTGCCTGGGGCAGCTGCGCTGCACCCTAGTACAAAACGGGCGCAGCTGCGCCGGGTCTCGGCCAGAAATATAGCAGCTTTCTGTTTCGGCAGTTTACAACCCAACATCAAAATTCCTTCATGAATCTAATCCAATTCAATCACATTACACTATTAATCATGTTTACTAACTTATGTAATAACTAACAACCATTCTCCCATCAATTTAACATGGAATGCAAGCATGATCAATAACTTAGAATTTTAAGAATGAAGAAAATGAGTATTACCTATGCTAGTTGCTTCCTACTTTTTCAAACTTCTACCACTGATATATGTTTACTCTCTATTCTCAATTAATCAGAAAATCTCAGCAATAGAAATGAGAAGGAGAAGTGCTCTATATATAGAAACTCTCTTACACAGACAATGCAATTATCTGCCAATTCAAACCAATGGGGAGAAGAAGAATCAAATGTGCAAGGAGGAGTTGGTGGTAGTTGGTGAATTCCATCATGATGCCCACTCCCCTCATGATGATTTGCTATAATTCTTGCTGAGTTTGAGAAGGAATAGGCTTAGGCTTATAAGCTATACACGTGAGAAGAGAAAAGGCCACTCATATTAGGACAAAATTCTAATACTCAGCATTTGCAAGATATACTAACACTTAGGTTATTTACATATACATAACATACTTAGGTTTATTTTGTTTTGGACAATACAAGTCCCACCTTAATAACTTATTATTGCTATATTAATATAAGTTATGTCATACATACACAACTTTACATATATGTACACCCACATAAGTATATTCATACTTTAAATGTATACCAACACATATAATCATGCACCTCATATACATTGGTTTAGTTCAATTAATATTTTAATTGGACTAGATATAAAATAGTTGGGTATTCTGAACCCATAATTTTCATAAAATTATTATCTCAATTACACCCAAATATTATAATGATAATTAATATCAATTATTTATTAACTTATCATTTATTTTCTTTTAATAATTATAGTTAAACCTATAATTGATTTAACTTTACCACCCATGCCACACAAGACACAATTATGTAAGCTTAATATATAATAGACCTCAAGCTTACAATACTATAATCTCACAAATAATATTATTCTTATTATTACATCTTATAATATGCTTCTGATGTAATATCATTACATTTCTTATTTACATGTTCTCTAATTATAGTCAATCTATTACCTTCCTATGGACAATACCCAAGGGTCAAAGAAGAGTTGGTGGCTAACTCCACCAACTACTACTATTCATGGTTCTTCCTCATCATTTCCCACCTTGTACACAAAACTAGCATACAAGTCTTTATACATACTTATGTAATTAAATACATTCCTTATACATTCATACACACACACACACACACACACACACACACATATATATATATATATGTATACATGTATCCATGTACATTTGACAATACCGAACATATTTTAATTGAGTATTGTCACATCACATTATTACCACTCTATTATTTCAATTATATATAATTATTGAAATAATTATGATTTATTTAGCCTAAGATAACATTGCACAAGGTACATATCTAATGTACATAACAATTCGTCACATAGGCATTATTTATGTAATTCATGTGACTCACTTCATTTTACCATATAGTTTCTGTATTATATAGTCACATTACAATGTCACACTACACTTTATATAATGTAGATGTAATTGCTTATATAATATGTAATTACATATTATTGCACATAGCAATAAATTAGCATAATAATATTAATTAATCCCTTTAATTATTCATTCATTAAATTATTTAATGAATGTCTACTCCACCACTTTGCCACACTAGGCATACCTCACAAGCTCAACTTTAAGCTTATTATCACTTCCACCACACTTTAATATTTCTTTAATATAAGGTTTGTGTGACACATGCACTTTAATGCTAAGTTATTTAGCTACCTTAAATAATTATACACTTATAATATGTATAACCTTTATGCTTAGAATAATTAATATTTACTCTATTAGTTATTCAAATAATAAAATCTACGATAAAATAATAACTTAAGTTATTTAATACAATAACTTAGTTTTCTTTTATAGATTTAACCCTCTTGAAAATACATATGATATAATTACTATTATGTATTCCATCATAACATGACATAATATGTTTTTATTACATTTTCTCCAATAGAGGCATTAATTATAATAAAACGATTTACTCATATTATTTTAATATAATATTTAAGTATTATTAAAATAATTATATGTACGACACATGTACACATTATATAAAAAATAGACCATAAGTTTATTTTTTATTATGATAAATTGTTCCCATCAATTTATTACATAGAGCAAATATGTTTTAATATATTTACCATATTAATTAATCATACCTATTACCTCATACTAAGACATATAAGTTAATATTGTTATTTAAAATAACATCCTCCCTTTTATTAAAATAATTCAATATTATAAATTATTTTAATATCCTTTATTAGAAATATACAATATTTATTTCTCTTTCCTTTCTATAAATTGTTCCCAAAATAATTTCTTTAATCTTTTCACTTAGTCATATTATAATTATTAATATAATACCTCCGTCTCCAACCAATATTCATTTATAAATATATTGGTTCTCTTCCTTTATTACTCACTTATCTTCCACATGTTAACCCTATTATATATTACAATACTATATAATATATTAATATGTCAAAATATTCCTTTTATTCTCTTAGGCTAAACACATATATTAATTCACCGTATTATGTAAGTGAACTAACTCTTTCTAATTCCTTACCATTGCCACACAAGGTTATATATTATTCTATAATATAATTTTATTAACTCACATTTATTCTAGGTTAATTAATTTCTCATTCAAATCATGTTTTGCTAACTTAGCCCATTCATGGACAACTTAAGTGTCAATTATGACAATATTTTAATTACTAATATACATATCCTCAAGTTCAGATTTTCTACAGACCGGCGCAGCTGCGCTGGTATAAGGCTTGGAAGTGGCGCAGCTGCGCCACCTCAAGTTTAGGTGCAGACAAGTTCTACTATAGCAGAACCAAAATCTAAGTTCTTAAATACTTAGCACACGCTTGTAAATTGCTAACTTGCTATACCAGTTAACTAATAACTTTTACTACCTCCTTCAATGACTTAGAAATTAAACTTCAAGTTCAAACTCTATTTTCCTTTAATAGTTATTCAACTATAAAATCTCACATATATAGAATTCGTTCTTATCGAACCACATACTTTAACATATATAACACACACACACACACACACACACACACACACACACACACACACACATATATATATATATATATATATATATATATATATATTCTTATTTGAACCCATCGTATGCTATTGGTCGTTTTACCTGTAATAACACAATATTTTCGATACAATTAAATAAGAAATTTTGCGTATAATTTTTTTTTTATATATATTATGTTTATCAAAATAAATGTGAAAATATGTGCAAGGTAAAGAATATGTATATATGTGATAAATATATAATTATTTATTGCATGAATGATTTTAAATAAATTTTTCGATAAAGGAATGGTTGATTATTATAAATTTTATTCTTATAATAAATTAATTTTTATAGTAAAAATATTTTATTATTTATTTTTCATGAAAATGTGATTAATATATTACTTAAATAATATATGAAGTAATTCTTAGAATTATAATAATAATTATTTTATTATATAAAATTATCAAGATTGGTTAAGTTAATTATTTTAACTTAATTAATATTGGTATATAAGGTAAAGTGTGATTATAGATCAAAATCCTAATGTTGATCTATGTTATGAAATTTTATGAATTAATACAAATATTGTATAATTGTATTTAAAAAGAAAGTATATTTATGTTATGAATAATAAGAAATTATTTTCTTAAGGAATTTGAATATTAAATATGATTAATAACTATATTTGTATTCAAATATATGTAAGTATATTAATACAAGATATCATTATAGATTTTATATATAATTATTATAATTAACATAATTATATGAATATATATTAAGAATTTATTTATTTTATTTTATTTAAATATTAAACATAATAATTGATTATGTTGTATTTAATTGAAAGTGTGGATATTGTGTGATTAAGAATAATGATTAGAAAATCCTAATTTATAAATTTGGGAACCCTAATAATATCAAGAAACTCTAATTATTACAAAATCCTAATTTTTATTAAAAATCCTAATTTTTAAATTAGTGTGATTTAATTACATTTTTATTTAATTCCTAGTTAATTTTTCAAACCCTAGGAATTATTTGGCAAACCTTAAGGGTTAAAACCTAAGGGTTAAACCCTAGAAGTATGTCTCATGGACAAGTATACCCTTAAAAGGATTTATAATTTACAAAAATAGCATTTTTGATTAACTTGGTCACAATATCAAACAACAACATCCCATACACTAAACCATAACAGATCCAAGGTCAGAAATCAAAAGATTTCTCAAGAAAGGTATAAAACTTAACCCTCTTGATAGATTTTTCGTTAGATGTTATGTTTAAGTGTTAATATATGTTGTATGTTATGTGTATTGATGATCTGGGCTGAGAAACAACACTTTCAATACATCAAAAGGCTCGAAATCATGAATTTCTCAAAACTGCATGAACCCTAAAAAAGTGGTCTGACAGCCCAAAGTCGGGGCTTATATTTCTCAATCTGTTTATGATATGTGGTGTTTATGTGTTTGTATGTGTTCTATGCCATGATGTTAGTATACTGCAAGTGGAATCATGATCATAGCATGTGTAGATTGAAAGTTATTCACGGTCAAAACCTATTGACCGAGCATGACTTTATGTTTTCTGGGTAACCCAGAAAACTGAAGAACATGCTTGACAGCTTGGTTTGACCTCTTATAGATCTCGCATGTCAGACTTTTTGTATGTTATATGTTGATTAGATTGTACTATGACATGAGGACTACAAGCCTAGAGCACTCTCGAGCTTTAGAAAACACCGGATCGGATGTGGTAAATGGTCAGAAGTCGTTGACCGTTAAGGTCGGTTTTCTGGATAACCCAGAAAATCCAAAACAACGTCTGACCAGTTTTTGTAAATCTTATATCTTGCTAGTTATTGATACCTAGACCCTCTAAGTGCTTCACTAGTGTACCCTGGTAGTTGTACTACAAAGCCCGACGTCTAACACCTTAAAATCATGATCAAGTTGCAAGGTATAAGTACCCAAAGTGCGTTGACCGGCCATGACTTTATGTTTCTGGGCAGCCCAAAAAATGAAGAACAGGCTTTGGTATGTTGGTTTACTGGCCACTAAATCTTGTGTAGTGATTTTTAGACAGTGTTATGACCATAAGATTGTAGTACTACACTAACACTAAAATCCCATTACACTTGCTTGCCCAGAAACCGATCATGCTGTCAGAAAAATTCGATCAAACGGTGCCCTTGCATGTTGACCGGGGTGTTCTTGAAGGCTCAAGAATACCTATAGCGACAGTTTTCGTTGCTATAGGCCTTTAGCGACGGTTTTAATAAAAATTAATTATAATAAATAAAAATAAATAGAAATTAATTATTAAAAATTCATAAAATAATTTAAAAAATTATTTTAAGTTATAAAAATTAACTTTTAATATTTTGACATAAAATTCATTAATATTTTAATTTATTTAAATAGTAATGATATTTAATTTATTTAATAATTATATGAATTAAATTAGTTAAAAATGATTTTAATATATTAAAAATTATTTTAAATGATATTAAAGTATTAAAAAAATATATTTTAAGTTATAATAAAAGACTTTTAATATTTTGAGATAAATTTTATTAATAATTTAATATTAATGATAATAAATTTATTTAATAATTCTATTAAATAAATTAGTTAAAAATGATTTTAATATTTTAAAAATCATTTAAAAATGATATTAAAGTATTTTAAGTTATAATAAATAACTTATAATATTTTGATAAGAATTTTATTAATATTTTAATATTAATGATAATAAAGTTATTTAATAATTGTATTAAATAATTATTTAAAAATAATTTTTTTATGTTTTATAAATCATTTAAAGGTGAAATAAATATTTTAAGTTATAATAAATAACTTTTAATATTTTGATATGAATAACATTAATATTTTAATATTAATGATAATTATTTAAAAATAATTTTAATATCTTAAAAATTATTTAAAGGTAATATTAAGGTTTTAAAAAATATTTTCAGGTTATAATAAATATCTTTTAAAGTGTTGACATAAACTTCATTAATATTTTAAATTAGTTAAATATTAATGATATTAATTGATAATTAAATCATTAAAAATGATATAAGTGTTTGAAAAATTATTATAAATGATTTTAACGTTTGGAAAAATATTATAAATGATAATTAAATTATCTATTCTAATATTTAAGTTCTTGAACAAAGTTTCATTAATAATAAATTCGTTAATTATCCGATAATGCAATCGGGATACCGAAACGATATCGAACTCAAACCAAATCGATATAGTTTGACTAGGTATACGTTCTTATGTGTTTTAATGACTGATATGACTATGTTACAACATGTTTAAGACAGTATTATGTGTTAAGTTATATTATTCTAATTAAAAGAATAATTCTATTAATGATAGGATTTTGTATTAAAGATAAAAACGTAAGCTATACTACGTAGCAGTAATCAGCGATCAAGGCAAGTACTCTAACCTTACTCAAAATTTTATATTGAGTAAGTATCCAATACAAGGCATGTTCATGAATAATTATTGTAAATTATTCATATCCATAATGATATTCATGATTCGTTTATGAAATTATTCTTATATTGTGAAATTTTATTCAATTCGGTTATTATTTATTAATATCTCATTATTGTCTTTTATTATACAAGTGTCCCCACTTGTATACACTGTTGTATTCATACAAGAACTCTTGAACTTGAAATTCTTTGATATGATAAATCCTGTTACATACTATTAAACTTTGGTATGTATTTATGGTTTAAAGACTGTCTAAGCTAATTGACTCGGCTAGACATAGATTGAATTATACTGTTGAATATTATTGTTTATGATATGGTCGTCCAACTGAATTGTTTAGTTAGGACTCCAGACTGAGTATGAACAACCCGAAATGGGGAAATTATTTTTGTGCCCAAGGCGAACAGAGTGAAGGCATTTATCATTCAAACAGATAGTATTGATCAATACAGGACATAACGGGGCTGATCACCCTACATGTCTGTAAGACCAGAGCGGTTTGCAGATGAATTTTTGTTTAAACCTTTTCGAAAAGGAAAAATAAAAGTTCATGGTTTATTGACTGCTCAGTATTTATAGTCACTACGTCGTTTCAAAATTTTCAACGATTTGATATGTTATTAAGATATGTTTCGAAAGACTTCACAACTGTTGATTTGTTGTAGAAGTAGTCCTCAAAGAAAATATTTACTTCTTTCAGCTAAAGTTTATTAACTGCTATTACTTGCTGAGCAATTGAATGCTCATTCTTGCTTTAAATTAAATATGTTCAGCTAATCGTGATCAACCAGAAGGCTCTGGCAAAAACAAAGGGAAAGGAAAGCTGCAAGAATAAGTTTTATGGTATTTTGTGTAATACTTAGACTTTATTAAGACGATAATATTTACTATTTATCATATAATGAATGTTTTAAAGGTCGTGTACCTGGGATTAGACAACTCTGATATGAAAATTAAGTTTGTTATTTATATTATTCCGCTCAAAGAAAAGATATCGTGTAGCACCAAGTTCGGGTTTCAAGTACTTGAATTTTGGGGCGTCACATTACCGATCAATATATGCGTGCAAGTATACACGGTCAACAAGTAATAAAGAGTAAGTAAAGTATCGTTCCCACGGAGAATTAACTAGTAAAGTTCACCAAGCACTAACCAATAACCATTTCAATCTTATCTAAACGAATGATCAAGTATATTGATTAAAACTATGTAATTAAACTAATATTAAATAACCCTAGAATAAAACTAGATAATGAAGACTTGAGATTACAATTTCCCCCAACACTTCATTTAAATATCCTAACTCTCTCTTTTCAACTAGTTAAATCACAATTACATAAGAGCCTCTCTCGATGGTCAATTATGAATATTCCTAATGCGGCATGTAGGTATATGTATATCCTACACACTATCAAGAGACCAATATCAAGAATAATTAACAAGACACATCACATGAAAATCTCGTTAACTACTACTTCAATTACCAACTTTCACATAGGAAGTCATTAAGGATAGATTATCAATTAGATGCATACGGTATTTAGGTATATCTCTATCCTAAATACTATCAAATTATCTATTCTTGAGGATAATGAATAAGACACACATTACATAATCTTATAGACTACCCACAAGAATCTCTAATTTTCGCATGATATCATAACTATGTCTTAACCTATAATCTGTTTGTCAAGTTCATATAGGTTCCCAAGGTAATTATGAGCCAAGCAATTAATCTATAAGCATAGGTTATGAAAACCAATTCATAAGTAATCAATTAATAGC
This sequence comes from Panax stipuleanatus, assembly GCA_020205555.1. NCBI lineage: Eukaryota > Viridiplantae > Streptophyta > Magnoliopsida > Apiales > Araliaceae > Panax > Panax stipuleanatus. Next base: position 132,566,102 of record CM035117.1, on the reverse strand, counting down.
AAAGAGAGAGAAATCAATACAAACTATGTGTTGGGTTCCATTGAAATCTCAAAATAGAGTTTAACTCATGAATGAATCAACTCCACAATCCACAATTTGAATAAACATTGAAAGATTACAAATAGAAGTGAAAGAGAAATTATAAGTAAGAATAGCAAATCTGATTTCTTCTCTTACTTTAAATCTGAAATCCCAAGGATCTTCAATAGCTTCAAGCCCCAAATCCAATATAATCTAGGGTTCTAATAATCTAATGTAATCTAATCTAACCTAAGGGTGGAATCCCCTTCTTTCATACTCCTATGTCTCTATATATAAGCCCTAATATGAATCCCCATTTGCGCTTAAATCGCAGTCTTTAATGAAAAAATCAAGTCTGGTCGGGTTCAGGAGTGGCGCGGTCGCGCTGGAAATGGCCTGGAATTGGGCGCGGGCGCGTTGGAAGCAAATATTAGATTTTTGGCCTGGGGAAGGGCGCGGCCGCGCCCAAAATACACTACAAATTGGCGCGGCCGCGTCGCAGAAATTCTGCTACAGTGCACTCTGGTAGAACAGTCATAACTTTTGATCCGGGAGGAGTTACAGGGCCTGCTACCTGTCAAATCGAAGCTATCGAAGAGATCTACAACTTTAATTCTTTGAGCATTGAGAAATAATGGACGGATGAAGTTCTAAATTGGGCTTGAAGTGACAGTTGTGCAATGACAACCCAAAACCGTGAAGTTCAACTTCCGTTGGTTGGTAAAAAGGTCATAACTCTCGCCTTCGAACTCCGATTGAGATGATTCAAGATGTTTCGGAAAGCTTAGAAGATGCTCTACAATATGTCTCAAGTTCCAATCCAAGAACATAAAGTGAATATGAAAGCCCAAATGACATCCAGATTGCATTTCCTTCCCTTTTTGCTTCAAATGCCACCAAGAGAGTTCCCAATATGAAAACTACAAAAGAAAGTAAAAATGCATGAAAAGGTAATATAACACATGAGTTTAAGCAACAAAATAAGTGAGTTTATATCTAAATAAGTGGTTATAAACCACTTATCAAATACCCCCAAACTTAAACTGTTGCTTGTCCTCAAGCAAACACTCTAATTGACAAAATTAAACATTTCTAAATAAACTAAACTTGAGTAATGAGTTAATAAGTTTAAACAATGGTCTCAAAGATGCCAAAGCATGGCAACCCTTGAAAGCATTCAAAACGTTGCAAGTCTAGAATTACAAATAGTTAGTCATATCATGCTTTAGGTCCCTTTCGTGTGTGTGTGCACCCAATTGCACTAAACCAATTATAGCTCGGATGAACTTATGTAACCATATTACCTTATGAAAGAGATCAAAATAAACTTCAAAAACTACATACTTAACACATCACTCACCGCAAATGTATACAAATCACAATTTCCAAAAATATAAAATCAAAGGACTCTAGGTAAGTGCATTTTATGCTCCATCTTATCCTAAGTCCATTCTTGTGGGTGAGTGCGTTTTACGCTCCATCTCAACTCAACGCAAGATTCGCAGTATATAATTTTTTTTCTTTAATTATAATTATAAGAGAGTGCGTTTTACGCTCTATCTCCCCTAAGCATGTGTCCATGAGTGAGTGCGTTTTACGCTCCATCTCAACTCACCACATGACCAACAAATCAAACACAGTAAATTTGGACACCTTGCTCCGAGTGATGTTTAAACGAGTTCTAGAGTTTATAGATATCTCCCACAATCCTTTGGTAATATAAGCCTTCTCTAAGCATACAACTAGCTCAATACTCATGGGTAAGTGCATGAAAGCGAAAGGGCTTATAAGCAATAATAACCAACAATGAGTTTAAGCACAACGACTAAGCAACATTTGTTCGCTTTCCATGAGTTAGAATCAATTAAAACAAGTTGCTATCATTGACCATGAATAAATCGAATTAAAACAATGCTCAAGGGACACCCTGTGACTCCCCCAAATTCGGGTACCTTCAAACCCAAGACATGGTGCTATATGGTGCTACAATCTACTCATACATTCAATTGAGGACATCAATAACAATGCATAAGTTTACTAATTATTACATTCTATTAATCCCTTCCCAAGTATTATTAACCAATACATTGTTATGTGTCATAATATCAATAAATACAATACTAATACTAATGCTATTACAATGGTCACTACTTGTCCAGCTTGGACTTGCCTTTGTCTTTATCAGATCCTTCAGTTCGTTCGTTCTTAGCTGAAATCATTTAATTTTAAGCAAGAATGAGCATAAACAGCTCAGCAAGTTAAACCGTATATCTTGAAACCACAAAATCAAGAATCATATATCTTGGTCTTCAATAACTATACAATAGTTATGAAGTACTTAAGAATAATCAAATTATCATTTTGATTTTTTTAAAACCATTCTCAAGGACTTTATAGCCTCTTCAGAATCCACCTTGGTCAACGACCACGAACCATTATTTAGTTCTCATTCATGAAAGGAACAACCCAGCACGAAGACCGTAAGTTCGATATAGCTTACGAGCACATCCAGGTGATCAGCCTGTAGTACTCTATGTTGAACAACTCTCATACATTAAACGTGTTTACGTTTAATTGGTGGCAACCTCACGTGCCTGTCGAATTAACGACGTTTAAAACCTTTGTTTATTCATGCTCAGGTTTACCTGAAAATCTGTACCAAGCAATTGGCAAAGGATGACAACATTGTATGTATTTTGGAAAGATTTGTGGAAAAACCCACCAAAATATGCTAAGTCTCAGCCTAACCGAATCAAATGGCATCGACTATTCAATAACAGTTCATGCATAATACAGTATGTGTGACGCCCCCAAATTCGGACCGCCACTTGGTCAATCGAATTCAGTTTATCACGTTCTAAAATCTAACACCACAATAAATATTACGACTAAATGTTGCATCGCACAGCGGAATAATACACAACTATTACCGAATAGATTACATTTAATTAATATAATTTATTCACGTCCCAAGGTCTCGAAACTTAAACATTGATTACATAGCTTAGTCATAACTTAAGCATATATAACCATAACTAATACATAATAGAATAAGTCTTAATAGAATCACAAGTTCTACATAATATTAAGCTACTCAGTAGCCTTTCCCTTGCCCTTGTCGGTGCTCGAGGGTCCGCACTGCTCTGCCTTAACTGAAATGTTTTAGGGAAAGCAAGAATGAGCAACAAGTTTGCTCAGCAAGTAATATAACAACAAGGGTGAGTAATATTGTTCTCGAATCTCAAAAAGGGTATAGCAAGGTATGATAGTTCAAGGATAGCGAGAATATCAACAGTCCTCAATAACAGTCGCTAAGGACAGAATAATATCAATATGATTCAATATTAAATCAATTTAAGATTTCAAGATAACTGAATACTGAGCAGTCACTAAGGACTATGAACATCTACTAGAATTAACAACAATATACTGAAAATCCAATAAAACAAGTACAATAGGTGATCAGCCTAAAGTACCCTACGGTATGCATATCGTTCAATTGTACTAAAGTGCGCACGTCGGTCTCCTGACAATATAATTTCCCTTCAACGAAGGTTGTTCATCTCAGTCAAATACAAGATCCCGCACTAATCAATTAGTTTGGGTCGCCTTTCAACAATATAAGTCTAGCCGAATCAAATGGCATAGATCACAACAATTATAAGTTCAATCTCAAGATTTAAAGCTCGAAGCATATAATTTGACTTTTATCTTATTCATGAAGTATATGATTCATAATATCTGAATTTCAATCTCGAAAGCTTACTTGTACGATAATAGTAGCATAAGTTAAATGAATGCTCAATAAAGAGTAGGGTTAGGAACTTGCTTATAACGTTCCTTGAATAAAGTAAACACAAGGATAGGGTATTTGCCTTTCGCGTTGATTATCAACTTATAGCTTACTAGCACCCAACGAACTTATTTTATCTTATTCATGTATACACATTAGTCATATAAGTTCAATATGTACACCTATTATCTTGAGTTGCTATGATACATAAGTGTAATTCATTAATACCAAACATATAATGTTAGTCTTCTCTTAGTCGTATGATCTCCTATGTATATCATCACATAGCACAAAAATCAGTTTCTCATACACTATAACATTAAAAAACATAGTTTGTCATCATATTTTGACTTCAAGGTTATAAACACTTATCGAATTCATGGTTCTATGTTAGCATATTCATTTTCATTCAATCAAGGCTTTAAGTGTTCAATTAACAATGTCTCTTACGTTTAATTGCTATACATATGTCATGAGGTCACTAAGTATCATATACATATGTTCAGGTTACTTTAGTCATGCAGTTCATGTTCTTTGTTTCACTTCCTTGAAACTTATTCTTACTCATGCTCAACTATTGTACAATGCATAAGATTAACTAGTCGTTCATGTTAATCATGTCTATAGGCATGGCACACCTAATCATGAAGTCACATTCTAGAATACTTACGACGTAGTTATTGACAAAACTAGTTTCCAAGATTTCTTTTGAAAAACTCATGTTAAGCCACCAAGCATGCAAAGCTACTCCACTTACTATTCCTTATACTTTCATATATGTATAGCTAGAACACATAAGCATGCTCACAAGTTTCAAACTCAAAGTGTAAATTGCTCATTAAGTTCGCCTTTGAATTCTATGCTATTAAAATTAAGCATATAAGGTAAGTTCACTCATATCATGCTTTCATGCTTTCACGCTTTCTTGTGCATGTATATATATATATGTAATCAAATCATGATACCAAGTTTGGAGTTCGAGTATAAATAGCTTATTGTACACATAGCAAGTATAGACTTTTACTTGAAAACTTATATCTAATCATGCTTGGATAATCTATACCATCTCTAACATATTGTTCACATGTCAAGACATATCGGGACTTGATACGTTGATGCTTAAGGTCAGAATATACATTACACAACGTTTATTGAAACTAGTTTTCAAATCTTTAACTTTCTTTGAAATATTCAAGCTAAACAACTAATATGACTTACTATATACATAGCAACCTTATTGCACATGTCATGGTGATTTATATGCATATTCTAGCTAATATAACATGCTCAATACATTAGAAGACATAACAAAACTGTCAACAGAAACTGTAGAGGGGCGTGGCCGCGCGCCACTTGTACTACGGTTCCAGGCCAGACAATGTTCTGCTTCAGCAGAACTTCAGTAATTCCTCACAATGTATTTAGCTAGCATTCTTGCATACTACTACTTTGCATTCCTAACATATAGATATACTTAACAACTTATGCTAGCACCTTATCACACATCAATTCCAACAATATCATGCAATTTCTATGAATTGGATTTCAAATGGATATAGAGGTTATACCTCTTGAGCTCAAACTAGCACAAGACTTGCTCTCAAATTCAGATTATAAACTCACAATACTCTCTCTATATCAACTTAGCACAAATTTTAGCAACATAGAAAATGAAGAGAGGCTTGATATTTATAAGAGAATTCAATATCCATACAAAGCAATTGCCCCAAGGTTTGAAACAATGGGGGAAATGAAGAACTAGAGGATTGAGGGGAGTTGACGGAATAGTGTCCAACCACCACCTCAACCCACACCCCTTGTCATTATCACCCTCAATGCTAGCTAGGAAGAGAAATGATGAAGGAGTAGCTTAGACCATTGGCTATTCACGTGAGAGAAGAGATGGGGCAATTTGGACACTCAATATGGGACAATGAAACTCAGCATTAGCAAGTTGGGAGAAATGAAATACTATATACAATATACTTAGTACACATATATGCTTAGATCTAAGTTCACTTAGAACTATACATGGATTTAGGATGTCACAACAACATTACATGGTAGCACATTAGGGTACATGTATATACACATTATATAATACATTTTAATAATATCACATTATGAGTTAATTGAATGGTGACATACTACATTATCACAAATCTCATTATTATTATTATTTCAATTATGTACTTATTGAAATAATTATTGTTATTCCTTATTCACATGCTTTAATATTCCATATAGTATATATATTACATGGTCTTACTAAAGTGTCACACTACACTTTATATAGTTTGGTCTCATATGGTATAATGTACATACAACATGTATTCTTATAAGTCCACCCATGTGGCTCATTTTCTTTTATAATATAGTTTATATATATATATTACATAGTTATGCCAAAATATCACATTATACATTATATTATATAGTTGCAGTTACTATACAATATACGATTACATAACTTTACACTAAACAATTAATAGAATAAATATTAACCTCAAACATTAATTACCCATTAATATGCTATCACCCTTAATTAATAATATATTATTAATTAATCATCCACTTATTAATTCTTTCTTTAATGAATTAAATTACATACTTTTCATCACTGTGCCACACAAGGCATTCCTCGAGCTTATAATAAACTCCACATTCTCTTCTCAATTATCATCATTTTAATTTAAAGTAATTCAGTTAACTAATCTCATATCACATAAATATTTATATTCAAATAAATATCCAACTTTCATTAATATATTCCTTCAAAAATATTTGGAAATTCTCGGGTATTACAGTATGCACAATGACAACTTGTCCAACCATAATGTATAGACAAGAGTTTAGAAACCTTGCATTCATAATAAAGTATGAATGAAGTTAGGAAACTTGCATAACACTATGTTAATGCAAAAGTTAGAAAACTTGCCTTTGCGTCTTCTATACCTCTACGTAGCCGACTCAGTCTTTAGCACGTCTACAAAGCATAATACATAGTATACCAATTAGTAATCATTGTTGATACACACCGTATTTGCCTAACTCCTCCTTCTTATATAACTTAAGCAAATCGTTAACTACGTAACATTCGTTCAAGTTATTTAATGTTCGTTAACCCAATCTTGGTTAACGTTTTTAAAACTTAAGTTCATCACGTTTAGTTAACGTTTAATGATCATAAACCCTTGGTTAAACATGTTGTTTAAAGGTTTACATTCATGTTCATTCATTACTTACTAACACTTTACTACTTATGGAAAGAGTTGAGTAAACATTTCATTTGGTCAACAATTTTTATCTTGGACGGCGCGGTCCGCGCTCCATTTCCCTATCAAACAGCGTGGTCAGCGCTACCCATGCATGAAACCTGATCTGGAACGGCGCGGCCAGCGCTGTTTAAGGCGTGACCCGCGCTGCACCTGTGCTGCATAAAAATTTCGTAAGTCTTGAAAATTCTAAAATTCCCGAGCTCGTAACGTGATCGTTATAACTCGAAATTGGCTCGTTCCAAAGCCCATAGTTCACAAATGATATGCTCTATCATTCTATCAAGTCGAAATTCGTTTCCGAATTCGTTGGTGAGAAATTCGCCGATTAGTCTAGTTTTACATTTTCGTTAAACGTTCGTGAACGTTCGACGCTCAATTCTTCGTTTTAAGTCGGAATCAATCTATTCTTGCTCCCGCAAGTCTTATTTTCCTAATTACACGTGTTGAAATTAAAACCATCATTTTTGACGCACACAGCGACTTTTGACTTCTAATCCGAGAAAGTTACGTTTCAACGATTATCGTCTAATCGCGTTACTTCCGTCGAATCTTCGTTCTTAATTATTATTACTTCAAACCATTTGGAATCAATCCTATGGTTGATTATTACTATTTCTAATCATTCAAAACATTTAAGTTTTAATGGTTTAATAAGTTCATTAGTCCATTTCATATGAATTCATTAAGTTCTTCCTTAGTACTTAATCAATTCTCATTGTCTTAATCATGCATGGTTTATTAGGGTTCCTAACTCACCATTTCACCATCCTTATTACTTCTTAAAGTTCATACTTCCCATAACACTTCTCCATCAAAATTCTATTTATTGAAGAAAAGAGATTTTTACATATTTCTTAGGTTATCCCTGTGACACCCCCAAATCCTGGTACTTCAATTTCCACGGGACTTGGTGTTCACTATACAAATATCATCTATCTATCTACCCATAATAAATGCAAACCATGCAAATAAATAGAAATAAATCCTCCCCATATGGGGTTACAACATCTAAAAATAGATACGTCAATCCCAGGTCATACTAACCTTAAACATCTGTGCGGAACATAAACAAATAAATAAGTTTTACACAACTTAATACAAGTCTGAAACATAAACATATAAATTAAACAACAAGTCTTCATCACTTGTTGACTTTGCCTTTGCCTTTGCTAGTAGAAGGCTCGTCGGACTTTTTATTCTTAACTGCACAGTTATTATTACGTAAGAGTGAGCACGATTGCCTACAAGTATAATAATATAACAACAATATAATAACATGCGAGTGAATCAAAGACATCTGAATAAAAAAACTCAACTTTTGACTCGAGGATAAATAACAGGAATCAAAAGAACATCTGAGGGTCATAAGACCTCGAACTATGTCCTAGGTTGTAAAGTGTTAAACTTCAAACCTTTAACAGTCATAAGACTATGGACTCTACTTCTCGTACTTAGGGGGATTAGCCCTTAGTACCATACTGTGCACAATATCTCAACGCTAAAGCGTAAACAATCCTCCTTTACAGGGTTGTTCATCTCAGTTTTGACATCAGAGTTCGCACCAAAGGAAGTTTGGTTTGGATAAGCTCAATAAAGATTCTAGAATTTAGAACGTACATCAACTATGGACTAGTCGGATCAATAAGGGTTCACTAGTCCTATAAGGTTCAACAATAACCAATGTTGAAATTGAATAATATGTTCTCAAGAGTATACAATTGAATAAGTATTGTATAACTGAAGTAATATCTCATATGAAATCTTGAACTTTAATAACTAAGAACAAGAACATGATAGTATTTCAAGAATAAAAAACTTGCTCAATAAAGTAACGTTTAGAAACTTGTTTGACGATAACAATTTAGGGATAGAATACTTGCTTAATCATAATAGAGTTAGGGTAAAGAAACTTGCACAATGTAAAAGTAAGGTTTGAGTTTAGGAAACTTGCCTCTTGCACAAGCTATAAATTATAATTCACGTTCTTTATTAAGTCCTACATACCAATACATTCACAATACACAATAATCAATAACGTAACTAGCATCACAAGTTCATTCTCTTTTGTCTAAACTTGGATTATGATTATACTAATCAAATCACAACACTTGTCTTCACAAAATATTAGATTTCACGAATGACTAGCTAACTATGCGTTCAACAGTTCAATTAAACATGTAAGTATCTCATTGACATGTTAAGAATCTATTTTAACATTTCATTATATGTCTAACACATTTTTATGTTCATTAGATTAGGTTACTATTACATTCCCTGGACTAAAACAATTAAAATTCTCATTTCTGGACAAACTAGATAGTGGCGCTGCGGTGCCACCATATAAGCTATCCTTGGCGCTGCGGCGTGGCTGGCGCTGTGGCGCGGAACTTAAGGTCTGGAGTTGGCACTGTGGCGCGACATGTCAGTTCCAGATTCTGAGGTTCACGAGAAAAACAGAACTTGGCCAAAAACATTCAATTAATTTATTTACACATGAGTTTAAGCATACCCATACACTATAATACACATATAATCATTACCCAACCTTTTTAGCACAATTTTAACGAGTTAAAACATACAATTATTTGAATCAAATCATATAATTTCACTATTTTTTCATACTTTGTAAAGTTTTGAAGGAAAACAAGAAATTCAACGTTACGGATTCGTTATAACACCGAATCCGTTCGTTCAACTTCCATTTTGTTTGTTTAAACGTTCGCAATCACATTCAATCGTCAATTTAAAGTTAAACCATCGATTCATGGCATAAAATTTGTACGTAAGGGCCGTATGGCCATATATACGACTCTGAAATTTTGAAATCCCAAATATAAACAAAAATTCGATGGTTGATCACTGAAGTTATGCATATATGGCATATAATATGTTATTAACAATTAGTAACACATATAAGGCCATATGATTAACAATCATCGATATAAAACATTTAATTTACACGTAAGGCCATATATATAACTTTTCTACTCTGTGACTTTTGTAAAATCAAATCAAGCATAATTGTATGAAATTTATTACTTTAAATCATGCATACATGGTATAAAACATGTTATGATCATATAATAACACATATAAAACCATATCATGCATTAATCATCAAATTAGTCATTCACAAAGAACTTTTTAAGAATACGTTAATGGAAACTATAAGAACTTGAATTTAAAAACGTAGGAGAAGGGATTACCCTTGCTAGTTAGTGATGATGATGCAACTAAATTTTTCAATATCTTCTCTAACCAATTCTCAAGTCTTTTCTCTCAATTTTTCTCTCTAGTTTTTCTCTGATATGTGAATATCAATATAGAACTGATATGATATGTATATAAGGTATAATATAATATGTATATACGTAATATACGAAGTGGGTAGAGTGAGTGGTCAGTTGGTCCCTTAGTGGGTTAATTGGCTAACTCCCCCTAGGGCCGTGTTTGGCTTGTCCCTTATTCCTCCTTTCCCATTAATTTTAATAAAACTCTTATTGTATAGTTAATTAATGTCACACCCAATTTAATCAAATAATGTTATTTACATCAATTAAATAACATAGCATAATTCCACATTAAATCATATAGTAACGTAATTAAAATTCTTAATTATTAATTATGCCAAATCATTAAATCTATAATTAATTATTAAATTAATTAAAATAACATTATGCTTATTAATTAATATATTAATCAAATAAGCTCAATTAAATTCATAATTTGAATATAAAAATTTTCCATATTAATTTAACTAATGTAACACATATAATTAAATTAATCTATCACAAATTCATCAATTAATTATTTAACTCAATAATTAAATCATTGAAAAATATTTATTTAATTTAATAAATATTCAAAATAAATTACAAAAATCTCGTTCGTCACAATACCTTTCTTGTTCTTGGTAGGGTTGAGTATGAATACTCAAGGTCTTTCTTCCTCTTGGTTGATGGATGGACTAGGCAAGAGCTAGCTTCTTCTCTCTCTCTTTTTCTCTCTAGAAGTTGGTGGATAGAAATTTCAAACAACCAAAAATGAGGAGGGGAGCTCTTATATTTATAGAGGTTGCAAGACTTGGGGTAAACAAGTCTTTTAGGCCCAACCTCCTCTCCACCTAACACACCCCTCATCTTGCCTATATCCCCCATGTGACAACCTATGTCTCCCCATGTGCTAGCATGTGCTAGCACATGGGCACCTTGTGCCCCTACATGCTACCATGTGGCCTTGGGTTGCCCATGGATTCAACCCACCCGTTTACCCAACGGTTTGACCCACGGGTTAAACTTATTAACTTTAATTCAAATTAATCCCAATTCAATTCATTTTAACGTATTTACTCTGTATAAAATTTGTATTATACGTCGTATTAATTCTCGTATCCTCTCCGCATAATTCTCGTATAATACCTCGTATTATACGCGTATTATTTCCGTATAATAATCATATATTATTATACGTAAATAATTAATCATTAATTTCACTTTCCCTAACGCTTAGGCTTTTTAAGTCCATACGCGAAAACTTCGTGAGTCATAAATGAAATCTTATTATATATTCCATCTCGTATCGAAATCCTATCATTACGCGTTTCTCGAAATTTCAAAATAAATTCCCGAGCAAAAATGGATGAATAGTGATTCTCACACTTTTCCTTTCGAGAAAACTTTCCTCGGCTAACTTAATTTTTCACGGTATATTACCGTCAAATCTTTTGACAGAATGGCATTCTGACATTCCGAACTCTCAAAATGACGTAGGGTTCGATGAACCCTAACCCTTAGGGTCAAATAGTGTCTATTTCGTCTTTTTCCAAAATATTTTTATTCTTAGAAACCTTTTATTTTTGTCTTATAAATTCCTATCAATTATTCCTAGCACGTAGCCAGAATTCTACTCATTTCTGCATTTTCTAGGTCATAAAATGACCTACAATTAGCTTACTCAGTTTAATAAACAAATAATCCAAATTTTATTCAATAAATCAAATAAAAATTCATTTACATAAACGCTCGATTTTCTCGGGCGTTACATTCTCCCCTTCTTATAAGAATTCTGTCCCCAGAATTACAATATAAGTTAATCAAACAAATGAGGATAAGCCTTCCTCATCTTGTCCTCGAGTTTTCACGTTGCTTCTTCGACATTGTGGTTTCTTCATATCACCTTCACCGAAGTTATAATTTTTCTTCTCAACACTTGTTCTTTCCTATCAATGAATTGAATAGGAATCTCCTCATAGGTTAAGTCTTTCTCGACTTGAATTGGTTCATACTTGATTATGTGCTTGTAATTCGGCTTATAGGGACGCAATACCGAAACGTTAAACACGTTATGGATATGACCCAATTCTGGAGGTAATGCTATTGCATATGCTAGCTCTCTTATCCTCCTCAAGATTTCAAACGGTCCTATGAACCTAGGGCTTAATTTCCCCTTTTTCCCAAAGAGTATCTTCCCCTTCCAAGGTGACACCTTCAGGAATGCATACGAACCGACTTCAAACTCTCTGTTCTTCCGATGTGGATCAACATACTTCTTCTGTCTGTCTTGAGCTGCTACTAGCCGTGTTCGTATCAACTTAACTACTTCTGCTGTTTGTTGTACCATCTCAGGTCCTAACATTCAACGTTGTCCTACTTCATCCCAGCAAAGTGGCGTTCGACACTTCCGTCCATATAATGCTTCGTAAGGCGGCGTGCCTATACTAGCGTGATAACTATTATTGTAGGTAAACTCTACTAATGGTAGATGATCATCCCAACTCCCCTTGAAATCCATAACTTAAGACCTTAACATGTCTTCTAGCGTTTGAATTGTTCTTTCGCTTTGTCCATCTGTCTGTGGATGGTATGCCGTACTTAACCTCAGTTGTGTTCCCATCTGTTCTTGCAAACTCTTCTAGAAGTTCGAAGTGAATCGCGGGTCACGATCTGACACAATCGAAACTGGCACTCCATGTCTCGAGACAATCTCTTTGACATAAAGCTTAGCTAACAGGTCTAGATTGTATCTGACTCTTATCGGCAAGAAATGAGCCGACTTCGTCAAACGATCCACTATTACCCAAATAGCGTCGTATCCTTTCTGCGTAGTTGGAAGTCCTACCACAAAGTTCATTGTGATATGCTACCATTTCCACTTCGGAATCTCCAATGATTGCAACAAACCACTGGGTCGTTGATGTTCGGCCTTAACTTTTTGACAAGTTAAACACCTACTGACGTATTTTGCTATCTCTCTCTTCATGTTTGACCACCAAAAATTTGTTCGAAGGTCATGATACATCTTGGTACTACCAGGATGCATCGAGTACCTCGAATGATGCGCTTTGTCCATTTTCTCCTCTTTTAACTCTGGCTCACACGAAACCCAAATTCTTCCTTCAAATCTCAATAACCCTTCGTTATCAAGACTGTATGATTCCTCAGTACCGTCTGCAATCTTCTTCCTTATCCGCTTGCACTCCTCAGTTTTGAGTTGCACTTCCTTAACCTCCTCCACTATTATGGGTTGAACTTCTGTCGCAAACAGCTTCTCCCCTTCTTCAATTGGACATCGCACCTCTAATTCCATTCTTGCCATCTCTGTTACCAACTCGTCTTGAGCGGTTAACATTGACAGCTTCTCCAGACCCTTTCTACTTAAGGTATCGGCCACTACAATCGCCTTTCTTGGGTGATACAGGATTTCACAATCGTAATCCTTTATCAACTCCAGCCATCTCCTTTGCCTCATATTCAACTCCTTCTGAGTAAAGATATACTTCAGACTTTTATGGTCTGTGTAGATCTCACACTTCTCCCCATATAGGTAATGCCTCCAAATCTTTAAGGTAAAAACCATTGCGGCAAGTTCAAGGTCATGAGTAGGATAATTCCCCTCATACTCCTTCAACTGCCTAGATGCATATGCAATGACCTTGCCATGCTGCATGAGCACGCACCCCAGTCCTTTATGAGAAGCATCGCTATACACTACAAAATTCCCCGTCTCATCCGGTAAAGATAATACAGGGGCTTGACTAAACCTCTTCTTCAGCTCTTGAAAGCTGTCTTCACACTTCTTTGTCCATACGTACTTCACCGTCTTTCTGGTTAAGTTGGTTAACGAAGTAGCTATCTTTGAGAAGTCCTGAATGAACCTCCGATAGTAACCTGCTAAACCTAGGAAACTCCGCACCTCAGTTGGCATTTTCGGTTGCTCCTAGTTAATCATGGCTTCCACCTTCGCTGGATCAACTGACACTCCTTCCTTGTCAATGACGTGCCCCAAAAACTGCACCCTTTCTAACCAAAATTCACACTTCTTGAATTTTGTATACAACTTCTCTTTTCTTAGTGCCTCCAACACTAATCTTAAATGTTCAGCGTGATCCTCCATCGTCTTGGAATAGAATAGGATATCATTAATGAATACTATGACGAACTTGTCCAAATATTATTTGAACACTCGGTTCATCATATCCATGAATGCGGCTGGCGCATTCGTTAACCCAAATGACATTACTAAGAACTCGTAATGGTCGTAACGAGTCCTAAATATTGTCTTAGGTACATCCTCCGCCCTAACCTTCAACTGGTGATACCCTGTACGTAAATCTATCTTCGAAAAATATTTTGCCCCTCTCAACTGGTCAAAGAGATCATCGATCTTGGGCAATGGGTATTTATTCTTTATTGTTAATTTGTTCAACTCTCGGTAGTCGATACAAAGCCTCAACGATCCATCCTTCTTCTTTACAAACAATACCGGTGCTCCCCATAAAGAAACACTCGGTTGAATGTACTTCTTGTCCGATAATTCTTGTAACTGAATCATCAACTCCTTCAATTTTACTGGCACCATATGATATGGTGCCTTCGAAACTGGTGCCGTTCCTGGCACAAAGTCTGTAACAAATTCGGTCTCTCTATCGGGTGGAAGACCTGGCAAGTCACTCGAAAATACATCCGCATACTCATTGACAATAGGTATCTGTTCCAACGTTGCTCCCAATCTTTGGGTATCAACAACATGGCACAGGTAACCTTCGCATCCTTTCTTTAACAATTTTCTGGCTTACGTCATGGTTAGACAACAAGAGCGTCCCGGTGATTTATTATCGTAGAACACTACCTTGGGTTTCTTAGAAATCCGAAGGTTCACACTCTTATTTTGGCAATCTATCATTTCCCCATGGTTAACTAACAAGTCCATCCCGAGAATTTCATCGAATTCTCCCAATCTTATCGGTATAAGATCTATCGATAATTTGTTACCTCTAATATCCACACAACAACTCCAATGGACCGAATCCACAGGAATTACTTCATCGTTAGCTACCTTAATGTTTAAAGGTATTACAAGTTTTTCGGGGAGTAATCCTAATTGTTTAGCAACCTCACATGCTATAAACGAGAACGTTGCACTCGAATCAAACAATATATATGCATTTTGACCAAAATGATACCTGCTAAGATGTCGCTCGATGCTACCGCATCCTGGACCGTCATATTAAAAGTACGGGCAGTCGGTCTACCCTGTGGTACTGCGCCCACCAATCGCCAGCTTGTTACTTCAAGCTCCTTTCCCACCATTCGAACCTTTCTTCAGACAGTTTTGTGCCATGTGTTTCGTAGATCCACACACAAAACAATCGCGGCTCTTCTTCAGACTGGGACAGTTAGGCGAAATATGCCCTTCCTGTCCACAGTTATAACAGACTGCCTTACCTTTGAGGCAGACTCCCAGATGAGTCTTACCGCAAGTCTTGCATGCCTCCATCTTCTTCTTGGGAAATTCCTGTTTTACTCCGGTATTCTCAGAGCTGAAACCCTTCCTCTTCTGGCCACTTTCGCTGGCTCCCTCAATCTTGACTGATACCTCAGTCTTAGCCTTATTCTTCTTCTCCTTGTGGTATAAGGTCAATGCCTCACTACCACCCTCGGCGATAACTGCCTTCTCTAACACCGCTCCAAAGGTAATACTTTGGAAAATCGATATCCGGTTGTAGAGCCAGGGTTTCAATCCATGCTCAAACCGTCGTGCCTTTCGCAACTCTGTGTCCACTTGGTGTGGAGAAAATCTTGCTAGTTCATTGAACCTGGCTGCGTATTGGGGTACCGTCATGTCCCCCTGCTTTAGTTCTAGGAACTGAATCTCCATTCTCCCCTGCATGCTCATAGGGAAATAGTTCTCGAAGAATAACTCCTTGAACTGTTCCCACGTAACCACTTCTGTTCTGGCCCTACCCTGATTGGTTTCCCACCAATAGTTGGCCTCCCCCTTCATCATGTATGTTGCAAAAGAAGTCTTCTGCGCCTCACCGACATTTGCAATAACAAATGCCTTCTCTATTTCCTTTACCCAAACTTGGGCTGCTATAGGGTTCGTAGTTTCGTAGAACTCAGGCGGACCAATTAACTTAAATTCCTTAAAGGTAGTCCCCTGACCTACCCCAAGATTAGTGCGTATGGTATCTCTTGTTCGATTGAGAGCCGTAGCCAGTAGATTCACAAATTATTGTATCGGGTTATTATTCCCTTGCTCCTCCTCATTACGAGGTTCTTTTTCTTAATTTCTTGTACGTCTTCTTGGCGGCATTTTCTGTTAATACGAAAACTTTTTGTCGTTCTTTATTTCTTCATTCGGTTATTATTAACAATCAAATAATAACTCAATCACATTGCCAAGCATTTTAAATATACTTTTATATTAAAAAGGTTCTTTGTAGTATAACACTACACTGTACATTACATGGCTTCAGCCATTTACAATACTATCCCGCAATTAATTTCCAAAAGTTGGGATATACAAAAGACTACCCTCGTCCATACAAAAGAGGGTTTTGCGTCATTACTAGCTATACAAACATTTACATAGCTATTTACATTGCCATCTCTTCTATATATACTACAGAATTACATCTGCAACACGGCATTCATATAATCCGCATCAGCCATACTGACCACAATATCCCTGCTAATAGTATGCCGAGTCTGTCCCTCCTCCACAGGATACTCAGCCATCTACTGCTGGTAATCCTCGTGCGAACACCTATGAATATAGCACAGTCGACCTATCTTCTGCTTCTTGTTTAGAAGCTCCGCCTTTAGTTCCTGGACTGCTAGCTTCAAGTCCCGGACTTTATCTTTATCCAGCACTTTCTCATCGTGCTTGGCCTCCCAGAAGATCTACATATCCTCTCTATCTTCTACCACATCATCCACCACCTTCTTGAGGTCACGGACCTCCTTGCTTAGTTGGACATTTCTGTCCAGTATTGCAATGAATAACATTTTCATGGACTCCCCTTGTGCAGACTCCTCCGCTTACTCCTCATTAGGCAATACCATATAAATCGGCATTGTCTCCACCTCCTCCTCTGACATACCATCAAACAATGATGCGAAGTCAAAGTTATCCGAATATTCAGACGGGTCCTTTTCTTCTATATTAGTCCCCTCTAAGATTACCACAGGTATCTCTGCTACCGGCATAGGTACTACTTCTATGAAGTTGACTGAATCCTCGCTAACCTCATGTATTTCATTATACATGCTCATTATTCCTGTTATCTACGTAAAACATAAATAACTGGATTAGTATACAATCAAATATAAACAGTTTATATCACATTTAATATGTTTAAGGTTACTTTCTTCTTTCAAAACTTTACCCGAGTTTGTTAACTTCTAACTTCTACTTCACTTCTCCAGGTTATAGCTTAAGGTTTTTACCCCTTAAGTTTTATAACCTAGGGCTTTGATACCAACCTGTGACGCCCCT
Organism: Panax stipuleanatus; assembly: GCA_020205555.1. Lineage (NCBI taxonomy): Eukaryota > Viridiplantae > Streptophyta > Magnoliopsida > Apiales > Araliaceae > Panax > Panax stipuleanatus. The sequence goes on along the minus strand of CM035117.1, from coordinate 132,548,231 downwards.
AAATCCGGGTACCTTCAAACTTAAGACATGGTGCTACACGGTGCTACAATCTACTCATACATTCAATTGAGGACATCAATAACAATGTATAAGTTTACTAATTATTACATTCTATTAATCCTTTCCCAAGTATTCGTAACCAATACATTGTTATGTGTCATAATATCGGTAAATACAATACTAATACTAATGCTATTACAAAGGTCACTACTTGTCCATCTTGGACTTACCTTTGTCTTTACTGGATCCTTCAGTCTGTTCGTTCTTAGCTGAAATCATTTAATTTTAAGCAAGAATGAGCATAAACAGCTCAGCAAGTTAAATCGTATATCTTGAAACCACAAAATCAAGAATCATATATCTTGGTCTTCAATAAATATACAATAGTTATGAAGTACTTAAGAATAATCAAATTATCATTTTGATTCTTTTAAAACCATTCTCAAGGACTTTATAGCATCTTCGGAATCTATCTTGGTCAACAACCACGAACCATTATTTAGTTCTTATTCATGAAAGAAACAACCCGGCACGAAGTCCGTAAGTTCGATATAGCTTACGAGCACATCCAGGTGATCAGCCTGTAGTAGTCTATGTTGATCAACACTCATACATTAAACGTGTTTACATTTAATTGGTGGCAACTTCACGTGTCTGTCAAATTAACGATGTTTAAAACCTTTGTTTATTCATGCTCAGGTTTACCTAAAAATCCGTACCAAGCAAATGGCATAGGATGACAACATTGTATGTATTTTGGAAAGATTTGTGGAAAACCCACCAAAATATGCTAAGTCTCAGCCTAGACGAATCAAATGGAATCGACTAATCAATAACAGTTCATGCATAATACACTATGCACAATGACAACTTGTCCAACCATAATGTATAGACAAGAGTTTAGAAACCTTGCATTCATAATAAAGTATGAATGAAGTTAGGAAACTTGCATAACACAATGTTAATGCAGGAGTTAGAAAACTTGCCTTTGCGTCTTCTATACCTCTACGTAGCCTACTCAGTCTTTAGCATGTCTCCAAAGCATAATACATAGTATACCAATTAGTAATCATAGTTGATACACACCGTATTTGCCTAACTCATCCTTCTTGTTGGGTTTGTACGAAATCGTGACGCAATCAAATTGCAAAAATTAGCGGAAGCATGGTATATCAGAGTTTAAAAAAATTTCTACAAAACCATTACCCGGATCATCCTTTATGCAAATTATTAATTTAAAACGATAAATAAGAAGTTATGAAATCATACCCTTGTAGAACGAAGCTTCCACAGGTACTAGTTCAACTCCTTGTTCTTCGTGATCTCCTTGAATTTCCGGGTTAGATTCCTTTGTTTTGATCAACGTTAGCCACCCAAGTGTTTGGCCTCTAGAGGTGATCCACCAAGGAATATGAATTATCAAGAAGGAGGGTGGTTGGCTTAGTTTTCTATCCTCTATAGAAAAGGAGTACTCTCCAACAATTGGAATTGCATCATCTAATATCTATTATAAGACTCCTCTTATATAGATATTAGTCAACCCTTCTAATCCTATTAGACATGGGATTTCTTTTAATTAATTAAACTCCTTTAATTAATTTAGGCTTCCCACCACATGGGAATAATTAATTAAATTCATTTAATTAATTTGTCTCCTAATCTTATTAGGAATAAATGAGAGTACTAAATATTAAATTAATTACTAAACTCCTTTAGAAATTAAAATAATAATAATTGTAATAATATTAATAAGACTCCTCTTATTAATTTATATTTAATATTTCCAAAATATTAAATAATAAACATTAAGCTATTTAATTTATTCTATCACTATAGATTAAATTAATTATACTTAATGCATTATTACGATTATGCCATTACCATCTTAAATAATTATTCTTCCTTTTATGGTGTGACCCTTTAGGTTCTCCATATTAAACCGGTTGTGAATAAATCAATTAAAATAATTTTAATCTTATTTAAATAAATAAATTAAACTAATAATCTATTTAAATAAATAATATTTATTCTACAATAGGGATAAGCCTCCATAGCGATCAACGACTTTCCAGATAATATAGATTTCAACATTAATCATAAAAGAACCTGTGAGTTAATAGTTACCATACAATTCAATCCTTCCACCATACAATGTCCCAATTAAATATAAGACATGGATTTACTGTCAAGTCTTATTTTATTTAATTATATGTATTTCGATTAGAAAATGCACAACTCCAAATAATGCAAATTAAAAACTCCTTTCTAATTTCATTTCACCTTGGCCAAGGATTCCTGGTTGTCATTTAACGAATCACATAGGACATATCTCCTCTTTTACTAGAGGTGGTTGATTCTTTATTGATCATTCATTATCTCCATATGTAACTCATTATACCCAAGCATACCCTATATATGCCTTAAAAAGGTCTTAAGGAATAAGTCAAAGTATAATTTGTTACATACAAGATACTATGATGATCTCAAGTCCAAGGATCATTTGTACTACTATCACATTAGGAATTCCTATTGACATGCGAGTAAAACTCCATTAGGTATTCCATAGCGAATCACGTTCAGTGAACTTATCCTCCAATAAGCACCTACATACTTGCTTTAGTGTCTCCACACAAATGATCATGAAATCAATCATCCTCATCCAATGAGCAAGCAACATATGTACCAATCTATCCGGATTTACTAATCCCCTTTTTAGTAATCCCACGATTGGGAACTATTTAAGTTTTAAAACTTTCTAAGAATTTAGATCTCATTAGCATGATCATCATCATGATTCTAAAAGCATTGCTTAAAACTATGGGTTATTTACATATTATAAAAACAGCAATCATGTAGATAATTAAATGCCTTTAATAAATAAATATTTCATTAATAAATAAATAAGATTGTTTACAAAGTACGTGCTTTATCATCATACATGATTGGCTTGTATGCACACTACTATCACTTCTTATATAACGTAAGCAAATCGTTAACTACGTAACATTCGTTCAAGTTATTTAATGTTCATTAACCCAATTTCGGTTAACGTTTTTAAAACTTAAGTTCATCACGTTTAGTTAACGTTTAATAATCATAAACCCTTGGTTAAACATGTTCGAAAGCCCATAGTTCACAAATGATATGCTCTATCATCTTATCAAGTCGGAATTCGTTTCTGAATCCATCGGCGAGAAATTTGCCGATTAGTCCATTTTTACGTTTTCGTTAACCGTTCGTGAACGTTCGGCGCTCAATTCTTCGTTTTAAGTCGGAATCAATCCGTTCTAGCTCCCGCAAGTCTTATTTACATAATTACACGTGTTTGAATCGAAAAATATTATTTTCGACACACATGGCGACTTTTGACTTCTAATCCGAGAAAGTTACGTTTTCGACGATTATCGTCTAATCGCGTAACTTCCGTCGAATCTTCGTTCTTCATTATTATTACTTCAAACCATTTGGGATCAATCCCATGGTTGATTATTTCTAATTCTAATCATTCAAAACATTTAAGTTTTAATAGTTTAATAAGTTCATTAGTCCATTTCATATGAATTCATTAAGTTCTTCCTTAGTACTTAATCAATTCTCATTGTCTTAATCATGCATGGTTTATTAGGGTTCCTAACTCACCATTTCACCATCCTTATTACTTCTTAAAGTTCATACTTCCCATAACACTTCTCTATAACAATTCTATTTATTGAAGAAAGGAGATTTTTACATATTTCTTAGGTTATACCTTTCTTGTTCTTGGTAGGGTTGAGTATGAATACTCAAGGTCTTTCTTCCTCTTGGTTGATGGATGGACTAGGCAAGAGCTAGCTTCTTCTCTCTCTCTTTCTCTCTCTTGAAGTTGGTGGATAAAAATTTCAAACAACCAAAAATGAGGAGGGGAGCTCTTATATTTATAGAGGTTGCAAGACTTGGGGTAAACAAGTCTTTTAGGCCCAACCTCCTCTCCACCTCACACACCCCTCATCTTGCCTATGTTCCCCATGTGACAACCTATGTCTCCCCATGTGCTAGCATGTGCTAGCACATGGGCACCTTGTGCCCCCACATGCTACCATGTGGCCTTGGTTTGCCCCATGGGTTGCCCCATAGATTCAACCCACCCGTTTACCCAACGGTTCGACCCACGAGTTAAACTTATTAACTTTAATTCAAATTAATCCCAATTCAATTCATTTTAACGTATTTACTGTGACACCCCCAAATCCGGGTACTTCATTTTCATATAATTTGGTGTTCACTTTCTAAATATAACATACATATACCCAATAATAAAATAATTGCAAAGTAAATTACAACCTTTATAAATAATAAAATCTTCCTTATAAAAAGGATTACAACTTTTCAAAATAAATCCTAGGGTTTACTCTAACCTTGACATAACATTAACTGCGGAAAATAAAAGCATCACATAAAGTCTGATTACAATTTCATTCAAAATAAATTAAACAAGCCTTCACTTGTTTAGCTTCTCTTTGCCTTTCCTCGTTGACGGGACATCAACATTTTCAACCTTAGCTGTAATAGTTATTTAATGCAAGAGTGAGCAAACAATAGCTCACTGGAATACAACAAGATATAAGACATACAAGAATATCTTTGAAATGGTTTGAATAACTTTTACTTTCACAACGATAAAGAATTGAATAATAATTCTCTATCAATATTAAAAATTTGAATATAGAATTCATCTGATGGTCGTAAGACCTTGAACTCTTGTCCTAGGTTATAAACATTTCTATTTAAAACCTTTAACAGTCATTAAGACTATGGACCTCAACTCGTACTTAGGGGGATCAGCCCTTTATACCATGTACGTGCATTACATTTAACGCTTCTGCGTGGTAACCTCCCCTAATAAATAGGGTTGTTCATCTCAGTATTTGAATACAAGTCCGCACAAAAGAAAGTTTGGTTTGGATAAGCTTAAAAGGGTAATTTAGAATTCAACGTTCATCAACTAAGGAATAGTTGAATCGACTTACAACAATCAAGAATAATTCATAAATAAAACAATTACGAATTAACATATACTTTAGAATTAAACTTAAAACATTTAAAAAGAATATATAGACCTTGCTTGAACAATAAGTCAAGAACACATTAAATCATGAACTTAAATTAAATACTTGTCCATTGCAGAATAAAAAGGACAATCTCAAACAATGAATATATGAACTTAAAGAACTTGTATAAAATTTAACGAGTTCAGGGATAAAAGACTTGCATAAAAATTAATACACGATCATGGTTTAAAAAACTTGCCTCAAGCGCAAGCTACTAATAAAATCACGTTCTAACAATTCCTACACATATATATTTAATCACAATAATCTAAATTAGTTAACATGTAACTAATTCACATAATTAGTTAACCCCTCTAGGTTAACCCATTCTAGTTTAATTAAATAATTTAATAATTAACTATCACATAGTTAATTATACCACATAAGCATGTTCACATAATTAAATCAATTAATAATTATGTATTTCATATTAATTATAATTAAATGAATTATAATTTAAACATTTAATCTAATTATAATTACTTAAATTATAATCACATCTTATTTAATTAAATTATAAACAAATTAAAATTTATAATTTACTAACTACATCATGCATTTACTAAATTACAATTACACAAATTATAATTTATAATTAATCATGCAAATATTGAATTATAATACGCAAGATTATAATATATAATTAATCATGCATTACATAAATTATAATTTAAAATTAGCATTCACTTGATTAAAATTAATCAACTATAAGCATTATAATTTAACAAAATTATAATTTAAATTAAACATTTACTCTAATTATAATTATTCAAAGTTATAATCACAAATTATATTTTATTAATAAAATTTATTAATATTCATTTATTATTTTAATGTATGCTTAATCATGCTATAAAAGTTATTACATAAAAGTAGCTTTACAAAATACAAAAGAAAACAAGTTTCCTTTTTCCCTGCCACCCCTCTGCCGGGGCGGGGGTTTTCCTCTTGATAGGCCCGTCGGGGCGGGCCCCTTCTAGCAACGCAGACAAGTTCGCGAACTGTGCAGAGAAAAAGCCAATTTGGCTTATTTCTCCACACCAAATTCTAATTCCAGTTCAAGCAATTCATATCAATTCATAGAAAACATAAACTTAAAGCTTCTAACATGATTCTAACATACATAAACATGCTCCTAGACACAAAATCATCTTAAACAACAAGAATCTATGATTTAAAACTCCAATTTTGATATTTTCCCAAAAACTCATAGTTTTCCCAAAATAATTCACTGTAAATAAAATTCTCTACCAATTCAATTCACAACAAATGCAATATTTTCATAATTGAAGATAACATTATAATAAATTCTAATTAGGCATACTAACAATCAATTAAATCATAACTTTTATTCTAAAACTCAACCAATTACATGAACTTCATATGAACACATCTTTTCCATTAAAACATGCTTTATATAACGAATTGAATTCTGAAAATCCTTGATTATGACATACAATTCATATAATAATCATTATAAACACAAGATATATATATATATATATATATATATATATATATATATATATACATCATATTTATATAACTTTCTTGCTAAATTATAAACGCAGAGAACTCAAAATCATGAAGATTATAAAACATATAAACCAAATAATAAGGGAATTGAGATTATCATTTGCTTTGATGATTGAAGAAAATATGAAGATGATTTCTCCTAAGTTCTTCCTTGTTTTCTCTTCTTTCCTTCTGTTCTTCTCTAACCTTTCTTTGTTCTCTTGCTTTTTCTCTGACTGACTAACTCTAACACTAACCAACGTATATTGCTATATTATAACTAATATATAATATAATATACGTATACTAATATAACTGTTATAATAATAATATGTATTAAGGGCAATTACTCCCCCAATTAAAATGTCAGTTATAGAATTTCAAAAGCTTTTGGCTTGTTTGGCAACAGATGAATTTAAAAACTAGTTTTATTAATTTAAGCATGGTTTGAGTAAATTAGGTTTAAGCTAGTGCAAGGGCCCTGTTTGGCAAAACCTTTTTAAAACAAAAGTAAGGGCATTGTTTGGTTAAAACCATTTAAAAACTCTTTTCTTTATTTTAATAAATCATTTTAACACATATTTTAATGTTACACTTTAATTAATTAAATCTTTAACATTCTTATTAAATCAATTAAAACTAACATCAATTAATCACAAAAAAATTGCCACATAATTATAATTACTCGCTAATTATAATTCATGTAACACTCATCACATAATTTATTTAATTTAATTCTCTCAATTAAATTAGAACTATACTATAAAATTAATATACATCAATTAAATAAATTATTAAATATTCATGTAATTAATATATAACACTTAATAATATTACTTCACAATAATCACATAATTTATTTATTCCACTCAATAAATAATTCAAATAAAATATTTATTTAACTCAATAAATATTTAGAATTATTATATAAAATCTCAATCGTTACAATCTTTCCTCCTTAAAAGGATTCTGTCCCCAGAATTACACATAGAAAAAATTCTCGTCTATTACATTCTCCCCCCTTAAAAGGATTCTGTCCCCAGAATCGGTACATAAGGGGTTACACACAAAAGTTAAGCAAATAACTGTGGATAAGATTTTATCAAAAAAATCTTCGAGTTCCCACGTGGCTTCTTCAGCACTGTGGCTCCTCCAGATTACCTTAACAAAAGGTATCACTTTATTTCTAAGCACTTGTTCCTTTCTGTCAACTATTTGAACAGGCACTTCTTCATATGTTAAGTCCTTATCGAATTGTAAAGGCTCGTATTCTATTACATGTTTGTAGTCGTGCTTGTAAGGTCTTAACACAGAAATGTGAAAGACATTATGTATATTCTCGAGCTCCGAAGGTAATGCAACCTCGTAAGCTACTTTGCCAACTCTTCGTAGTACCTCAAAAGGTCCAATAAATTGGGGACTCAGCTTCCCCTTCTTGCCGAATCTAATCTTCCCTTTCCAGGGAGATACTTTCAGGAAAAAAAAACTTCCTGGTAAGAATTCTCGATTTTGGCGATGTTAATCGGCATATTTCTTCTGTTTATCTTGAGCAGCAACTAATCTCGTTCTGATCAGCTTCACAATTTCGACAGTTTATTGTACCAGCTCCGGTCCCAACAGTTGATGTTCACCGACTTCATCCCAGCACAAGGGAGTTCTGCATTGTCTGCCGTATAACGCTTCGTAAGGTGGCATGCCGATACTCGTGTGGTGACTATTGTTGTAGGCGAACTCCACCAACGGTAGATGATCATCCCAGCTTCCCTTGAAGTCCATCACACAAGCTCTAAGCATATCCTCAAGCGTCTGTATTGTTCTCTCGCTCTGGCCATCAGTCTGAGGATGATACGCTGTACTCATTCGCAATTATGTTCCCAGACACTCTTGCAATCGCTTCCAAAAATTAGACGTGAAACGTGGATCTCTGTCAGACACAATCGACACCGGAACGCAGTATCGAGAAATGATTTCCTTCACATATAGTTTCGCTAGCTGGTCCAAGTTGTACTTAACCTTGATCGACAGAAAGTGGGCTGACTTCGTCAGTCGATCCACTATAACCCATATCGCATCAAATCCCTTCTGAGACGCTGGAAGACCTACCACAAAATCCATCGTGATGTGCTCCTACTTCCACTATAGAATTTCTAACGGTTGTAACAACCCACTTGGTCTCTGGTGTTCTGCCTTAACTCTCTAGCACGTTAGACATTTTGCAACGCATTCAGCAACGTCCCTCTTCATATTCGGCCACCAGAAATGCTTCCTGAGATCCTAGTACATCTTCGTACTGCCAAGGTGAATAGAATATCTAGAACTGTGAGATTCACTCAAAATCTCCTCTTTGACTTTTGTTACTGGTGGTACCCAGATTCTCCCTTCAAACCGTAACAGTCCTTCGTTATCGATCTTGAACTTGAACTCTTCGCCATCGGTTATTCTTTTCCAAATTTTCTCGCATTCCTCATCGTGAAGTTGTGCTTCTTTCACTTTGTCTACCAGAGTAGAACCAGTAGTTACTTGAAATAACATCTCATTTGATTCCTTTGGACACTTCACTTCCAACTCTAATCTAGCCATCTGTTCTATCAACCGATCCTGATCAATTAACAAGTTCAGCTTCTCCCGACCTTTTCTGCTTAAAGCGTTGCGACGACGTTAGCTTTACCCGGATGGTAAAGTATCTCGCAGTCGTAGTCTTTGATCAGTTCCAACCATCTTCTTTGGCGCATGTTCAAATCCTTTTGGGTAAAAATATATTTCAGACTCTTGTGATCTGTATATATCTCACACTTTTCTCCATATAAGTAGTGTCTCCATATCTTTAGGGCAAACAGTACTGCCGCCAATTCTAAGTCATGGGTCGGATACCCCTTCTCATAATCCTTCAGCTGACGTGACGTATAGGCAATGACTTGCCGCACTGCATCAACACACCGCCTAATCCTTTATGTGAGGCATCGCTATATACAACAAAATTTCTCGTACTATCCGGCAAAGACAATACAGACGCAGTACTCAACCTCTTCCTCAGTTCCTGAAAACTTTCCTCACACTTTTTCGTCCAAACAAATTTAACTATTTTACGAGTCAAATTCATCAACGGAGTTGCGATTTTGGAAAAGTCTTGGATAAATCTCCTGTAATAACCTGCCAATCCCAAGAAACTTCTCACTTCAGACGGCGTCTTCGGCTGATCCCAATTCATTACAGCTTCAACCTTTGACGGATCTATCGAAATACCATCCTTGTCGATTACGTGGCCAAGAAATTGCACACGTTCCAACCAAAATTTGCATTTCAAGAATTTTGCATAAAGCTTCTCTCGTCTCAGCGATTCTAAGGTTAGCCTTAGGTGTTCTGTGTGTTCCTCCTCGGTCTTGGAATAAACCAGGATGTCATCTATGAACACCACTACGAACGTATCCAGAAGTGGCTTAAACACCCTGTTCATTAAGTCCATAAATACAGCTGGAGCATTCGTGAGACCAAATGACATCACCAAGAACTCGTAATGACCATATCGAGTCCTAAAAGTCATTTTCGGTATATCTTCCCTTCTCACTTTCAACTGATGATACCCACTTCTCAAATCAATTTTTGAGAAGTACCTAGCACCTTTCAGTTAATCGAACAAGTCATCGATCCTAGGTAAAGGATACCTATTCTTGATCGTAACTTTGTTCAACTCCCTATAATCAATGCAAAGACGCATCGATCCATCCTTCTTCTTCATGAATAAGACTGACGCTCCCCACGACGAAACACTCGGTTAAATATACTTCTTGTCTAGCAATTCTTGTAATTGAACCATCAGTTCCTTCATCTCGACTGGAGCCATTCTGTACGGAGCCTTCGAAATCAGAGCAGTTCCCGGCGCTAAGTCGATCACGAACTCTATCTCCCTTTCTGGCGGAAGTCCTAGAAAATCGCTCAGAAACACGTCCACAAACTCCCTAACCACATATATCTCTTCTATCTTCGGGCCCTCCTTATGCGTATCTACTATGTAGGCTAGATATCCTACACAGCCTTGCGTCAAAAGTTTCTTGGCTTGCATGGTCATCAGACAACTCGCTTGTCTAGGCGATTTGTTACCATAGAACACTAATTTCAAAGGAGTTGTAAGGTTTACCGACTTCTTCTGACAGTCGATTATCGCCCCATGGTTGAACAACCAGTCCATACCCAGTATGACATCGAATTCCCCAAGTTTTATCAAAATCAAATCTCCTCTCAGCTCCTGACCCTTAATGTCCAATCTACAGTTCTTATAAACGAACCTAACAGGAATAACCTCCCTATTCGCAATCTCTATGTTCAAGGGGTAAACTAACTCTTCTACAGGTAAGTTTAGGATTTTAGCAAAATCATCAGATATGAATGAACAAGTAGCACCAGAATCAAATAATACATATGCATTTATACTATTGACCAGAATATTACCTGTCACCACGCCTTTTGATTGCACAACATCTTGCACCATCATATTGAATGTACGTGCAGTGGGTCGAACAGCTTGCAATAGTGCAGCGATAGTAACGGTACTGCCGCTTCCATTTCCTCCGCTCCCTGTTGACCCTGTCGTCAGCTTCTTAGGGCGACTGCAAGCCATGTGATCCTTGGATCCACATGTGTAGCAAGCTCCTTTCTTCGGGTTCGGGCAATTAGGCGCAATGTGGCCTTCCTGGCCATAGTTGAAACACACCCGCATCCCCTTCATGCACATGCCAGTGTGATTCTTACCGCATGTAGCACATGCTTCGAACTTCCTCTTCTGCTGGCTTCCTTGCTGACTCCCAGTAGAGGTGTTGTCGTTCCATTTCCTCTTCTGGTTTACAGCGCTGCTCCCACCAGCCTTGGTTTCTATCTCATTCTTCTTCTTCTTCTTGTTTTGGTTGAACTTGGTCACCGCGTCGCTTCCTCCTTTAGCCAGTATAGCCTTCTCCAGCACAGCTGCAAATGTGTACAACTGGAATATGGAAACCTTACTATAGAGCTAGGGTTTCAGTCCCCGCTCAAACCTCCTCGCCTTCCTAGCGTCAGTACTAACCTAGTAAGTAGCGAACCTGGCCAGCTCGTTGAACTTCACGGCTTATTCGGATACCGTCATCCCTCCCTGCTTAAGCTCTAGGAACTGGACCTCCATCTGGTCCTGCGAACTCATTGGAAAGTACATTTTGTAGAACATTTTCTTGAAACGTTCCCACATTATGACTCCTTCACCCTCTCTGGTCTTATTAGCCTGCCACCAGAAGCTAGCATCTGACTTTAACATGAAAGTTGCGTATGCTGTCTTCTGGTCTTCACCTACTCTAGATACATCGAAGACCTTCTCCATTTCCATTACCCACGTCTGGGCATCTATAGGGTTTGTCGATCCCTTGAATTTAGGCGGTCCTACTGCCTTAAACTCTTTAAACGTCGTGCGCTGCACTTACGGCTGATTCGCAAGCGCTCCTGTCAGTAGGTTCACCAACTGTTGAACTGAGTTGGGATTCGTCCCATCGTTATTGTTGTTGTTGTTCATCGAACCATCGGGGGGTGTAGGTCTTCTTCTAGGAGGCATTTTCTGTTAAGAAAATATTATTATTAGATCCTTTACTAAATTCTTAAATATTCAAGTTCATACTTAAACGTTTGAATAACTCAGTTCACATAGAACACATAGCACATCAATAAATTTCTTTTATTCATTACTCGTAGTTTAAAAACATCAATTAGATAGCATTTCTACTATTTACATCATCTTTCCTGAACTGAAAAAGTTATAGGATTACATTATTAACTCATCCCATTCTTATCTCAAATTATGGGATTACATTATTTAATACCAAAAAAAATAACACATAAATAAAAGCTCTACTGCCTAAGCATATTAAGGCGTCGCACTGCCTCTCTGCGTTCCTCTTCCATCACCCAAAACACCGTTCTTCGGTCCACCACATACTATGGCAAACCTTGGAACTGAGCTGGGTAATAGAAAACACGATCCTGGGCCCTATCTATAACCGTGTGGAAAGCATACTCTGTCTCCCTCAGCTTTGCCCTCTTGGCTTCAGCCTCGTCTTCAGCTCGATCGGCTCGTTGAGTAGCCCTTAAGCTTATCTCCTCAGCTCTGGCACGTTTGGTCGACTCCTCCTGGATGTCTTGCTTCAGCTTCGCTATCTCGGCTCGAGCCGCGTCTTTATCATTCTCTACGTGGATTAACTTCCACTGCGCTTCTCCTAGATCAATAGCCATATCCTCGATAGTCTCGTCCCGCTGTTGGATAGTTTCCTCAAGCTCTCCGACTCGTCCATGAAGCTCCACGTTACTGTTGTAGTCTGCCTCGTACATCTCAGCACTAGTAGAATGAGGTGGGAATTCCTCTTCGGGATCCTCTTCCTCCTCTTCAGACTCGTCCTCGTCCTCTTCCTCTAGAATAGGTGTCAGGCTCCTCCTCTCTAGGCACCTGAGGTATATCCTCTCTAGCTTGACTAGGTTCTCCAACGTTCGTCATCCTGATAAAAGAATTTTAAAGTTCATTATTATGTGATATCGAGTCGTCACTCTTCGAATACCTAAATGTAAACACATAGCACATAAAGTAGTTTATTATCTTTACCTATCACATCTATCTTTTTGATCTTGCTATAAGGCTACTACCTAAGGTTTTTCCCCCACCTAAGGTTCATAACCTACAGCTTTGATACCAACCTGTGACACCCCCAAATCTGGGTACTTTATTTTCACATGATTTGGTGTTCACTTTCTAAATATAACATACATCTACCCAATAATAAAATAATTGCAAAGTAAATTACAACCTTTATAAATAATAAAATCTTCCTTATAAAAAGGATTACAACTTTTCAAAATAAATCCCAGGGTTTACTCTAACCTTGACATAACATTAACTGCGGAAAATAAAAACATCACATAAAGTCTGATTACAATTTCATTCAAAATAAATTAGACAAGCCTTCATGTCCCTTCAAACTTAAGACATGGTGCTACACGAACCATTATTTAGTTCTCATTCATGAAAGGAACAACCCGACACGAAGACCGTAAGTTCGATATAGCTTACGAACACATCCAGGTGATCAGCCTGTAGTACTCTATGTTGATCAACACTCATACATTAAACATGTTTACATTTAATTGGTGTCAACCTCACGTGCCTGTCGAATTAACGACGTTTAAAACCTTTGTTTATTCATGCTCAGGTTTACCTGAAAATCCGTACCAAGCAATTGGCATAGGATGACAACATTGTATGTATTTTGGAAAGATTTGTGGAAAAATCCACCAAAATATGCTAAGTCTCAGCCTAGCCGAATCAAATGGCATCGACTATTCAATAACAGTTCATGCATAATATAGTATGTACAATGACAACTTGTCCAACCATAATGTATAGACAAGAGTTTAGAAACCTTGCATTCATAATAAAGTATGAATGAAGTTAGGAAACTTGCGTAACACAATGTTAATGCAAGAGTTAGAAAACTTGCCTTTGCGTCTTCTATACCTCTACGAAGCCTACTCAGTCTTTAGCACGTCTACAAAGAATAATACATAGTATACCAATTAGTAATCATAGTTGGTACACACCGTATTTGCCTAACTTATCCTTCTTATATAACTTAAGCGAATCGTTAACTACGTAATATTCGTTCAAGTTATTTAATGTTCGTTAACCTAATCTTGGTTAACGTTTTTAAAACTTAAGTTCATCACGTTTAGTTATCGTTTAATGATCATAAACCCTTGTTTAAACATGTTGTTTAAAGGTTTACATTCATGTTCATTCATTACTTACTAACACTTTACTACTTATGGAAACAGTTGAGTAAATATTTCATTTGGTCAACAATTCTTTTCTTGGACGGCACGGTCCGCGCTCCATTTCCCTAGCAAATGGCGTGGTCAGCGCTACCCATGCAAGGAACCTGATCCGAAACGGCGCAGCCAGCGCTGTTTAAGGCGCGGCCCGCGCTGCATTTGTGCTGCAGAAAAATTTCCTAAGTCCTGAAAATTCTAAAATTCTCGAGCTCATAATGTGATCGTTATAACTCGGAATTGGCTCGTTCCAAAGCCCATAGTTCACAAATGATATGCTCTATCATCCTATCAAGTCGGAATTCATTTCTGAATTCGTCGGCGAGAAATTCGCCAATTAGTCCATTTTTACATTTTCATTTAACATTCGACGCTCAATTTTTCATTTTAAGTCGGAATCAATCCGTTCTTGCTCCCGCAAGTCTTATTTACCTAATTACACGTGTTGCAATAAAAAACCATCATTTCAGATGCATATGGCGAATTTTGACTTCTAATCCGAGAATGTTATATTTTTCGACGATTATCGTCTAATCGCGTAACTTCCGCCGAATCTTCGTTCTTCATTATTATTACTTCAAACCATTTGGAATCAATCCCATGGTTGATTTTTACTAATTCTAATCATTCAAAACATTTAAGTTTTAATGGTTTAATAAGTTCATTAGTCCATTTCATAAGAATTTATTAAGTTCTTCCTTAGTACTTAATCAATTCTCATTGTCTTAATCATGCATGGTTTATTAGGGTTCCTAACTCACCATTTCACCATCCTTATTACTTCTTAAAGTTCATACTTCCCATAACACTTCTCTATAAAAATTCTATTTATTGAAAAAAGAGATTTTTACATATTTCTTAGGTTATACCTTTCTTGTTCTTGGTAGGGTTGAGTATGAATACTCAAGGTCTTTCTTCCTCTTGGTTGATGGATGGACTAGGCAAGAGCTAGCTTCTTCTCTCTCTCTTTCTCTCTCTAGAAGTTGGTGGATAGAAATTTCAAACAACCAAAAATGAGGAGGGGAGCTTTTATATTTATAGAGGTTGCATGACTTATGGTAAACAAGTCTTTTAGGCCTAACCTCCTCTCCACCTCACACACCCCTCATCTTGCCTATGTCCCCCATGTGACAACCTATGTCTCCCCATGTGCTAGCATGTGCTAGCACATGGGCACCTTGTGCCCCCACATGTTACCATGTGGCCTTGGGTTGCCCCATGGGTTGCCCCATGGATTCAACTCACCCGTTTACCCAATGGTTCGACCCACGGATTAAACTTATTAACTTTAATTCAAATTAATCCCAATTCAATTCATTTTAACGTATTTACTCCGTATAAAATTTATATTATACATCGTATTAATTCTCGTATCCTCTCCGCATAATTCTTGTACAATACCTCGTATTATACGCGTATTATTTTTGTATAATAATCATATATTATTATACGTAAACAATTAATCATTAATTTTACTTTCCCTAACACTTAGGCTTTTTAAGTCCCTACGCGAAAATTTCGTGAGTCATAAATGAAATATTATTACTTATTCCATTTCGTATCAAAATCCTATCATTACGCGTTTCTCGGTATTTCAAAATAAATTCCCGAGCAAAAATGGATGAATAGTGATTCCCGCACTTTTCCTCCCGAGAAAACTTTCCTCTGCTAACTTAACTTTTCACGGTATATTACCGTCAAATCTTTCGACAGAATGGCATTCTAACATTCTGAACTCTCAAAATGGCGTAGGGTTCCATAAACCCTAACCCTTAGGGTCAAATAATGTCTATTTCGTATTTTTTCAAAATATTTTTATTCTCGAAAATCTTTTATTTTCGTCTTATAAATTCCTATCAATTATTCCTAGTACGTAGCCAGAATCCTACTCATTTCTGCATTCTCTAGGTCATAAAATAACCTACAATTAGCTTACTCAGTTTAATAAACAAATAATCCAAATTTTATTCAATAAATCAAATAAAAATTCATTTACATAAATGCTCGATTTTCTCGGGCGTTAGACACCCACTAAAAATAAACATTTTTTTTCTTTTTTTAAAAAAATTGACAAAATATCACCTAAAATGCAACTATATGCAAGATGAACCTAACTATATGCAAAATAAACCTAATACCCCCAAACTTAAAAATGACAATGTCCTCATTGGAGATAAACGGTTAGGAAACTCCCCTAGTTGGCCTCATCGTCGGCCTCCTCCTTGTCTTGCTATGGTGACGTGTCTGGAGGGTTCGACCAAATGAATAGATGATATAAGGCTGGGTCATTTTTTTTTACACTTTTAAACTTCAGCAGTTTTCTGGGTATTGGCGCGGGCGCGTTGATATTGGCCTTGAGGAGTGCCCGACCATGCTACCCTGGTGTATGTCCTTCAATTTCTGCAGCAATATGGAACTAAGTAGCTAACTGACACGTGAGTTACTTCCTGCACAAAGGGGTATTAAAGATGAGACATATTCTTATTCCACAAACTCAAAATTGAACTATTTAAACTAAATGTATCCAAGAATTAAACATTGGGGGGGGGGGGGGAAATGATAGAAAACACGTGATGGAGAATTAAACAAGTAGGGAGAATGAGATTTGATGGGGTGCCTCCCATCTAGCGCTCGATTTAAAGTCCGTTAGCTGGACTCTTTCTTGACATTGCTATCCAATTCCTCTACGATAATTGAGGAATCCTCCATCCATTAGAATCGTAGTGTGCGTTGGGAGGTTCCTCTTCACGAGAGTCTTCGGATTGAAACCACCTAGCCTATTTCTTGTACATGAATTCACCATTTTGAAGTTCGGATAGCTAGGCGCTTCTTCCATTGTGTTTGTAAATCGATTGGGGCATTGGGGCATAAATAATACAACAGACTCTTCTTCTATTTTCTCTTCTTTAGCCCACCATGGTTTCAAGAATGCTTCACTATCATACAGCCTTTTGCCTTCGATGTAACTACCAAGGGGACATGGATGTGCAAAATTCACTGGACTTTTCAACTTTATAGGAGAAGGCACTTGGGGTATTATCACGGTTTGCTCACATTCATTATTTTCCATGTCCCCATTTGTCTTCTCAATATTCATGTCTTTTAGTTCATCCAGTTGCATGTGCACTTCGGGCTCTCCATTAGTTTCGGCATCCATGTCATAGCACCAATTATTCTGAGGACCATTGTTCACGGCTTCAAATATTTGAGATGCTTGATTCTGAAGATTTTGAATTCTTATCCCTTGCTCAATCAATTCCTCCTTCATTAAAGCCATGCTAATTTGATTCGTCCAATTCTAAAGATTCTTAATTGACTTTGCTTGCTCAATCAAGGTCTCCTTCATTGATGTTATGTAACATTCTTCCTCCAATCTTGCCTTTTCTATTTCAGCCTCAAAATCCATGTATTGAGGTTCATTGGTTGGAGTTTGGAATGTGAATTCTGGTGCGTATGCTGGACTTGGATCATAGTATGGTTTTTGATAATCATAATTCCATGAAGAATCTGGGTGATACCCCAAATCTTGATGATAATTGGGATACTCATCGTGGTTGAAGTAATCACCCTCATACTGCACTTGTCCAAAACTGATGGGGGCACTGATGACTCATATAGTGGCCAGCACAATTATCGTAAGTAACTGCCGTCTCTCGACTTCGTTGGGTTGCAATAATGTCCAACGTCCTCGGGAGTGTCTCTAGTTGTGCTGATAATGTAGCAATTGCGTTGAGTCCATCAATTCCTATTTCCCTTGATTGATCTTTCCTTGTGTAAAACCATGGATAAGCACTGAAATCCATGGTACCTGACAAGAGAGAATATAGGAAGAGAATTAAAACAAGCTAAAAATGTTTAAATTAAGACTAATTTGATTGAAGCTAATGTTGGAAAAAATTATTAAACTAATTTCCCGGCAACGACGCCAAAAACTTGTTGGTCGTTTTAACGATCAATATATGCGTGCAAGTATACACGGCCAACAAGTAATAAAGAGTAAGTAAAGTATCGTTCCCACGAAGAATTAACTAATAAAGTTCACCAAGCACTAACCAATAACCATTTCAATCTTATCTAAACGAATGATCAAGTATATTGATTAAAACTATGTAATTAAACTAATATTAAATAACCCTAGAATAAAACTAGATAATGAAGACTTGAGATTACAATTTCCCCGAACACTTCATTTAAATATCCTAACTCTCTTTTCAACTAGTTAAATCACAAGAATTGTCATCCGAGAAATCACAATTGCATAAGAGCCTCTTTCGATGGTCAATTATGAATCTTCCTAATGCGGCATGTAGGTATATATCTATCCTACACACTATCAAGAGACCAATATCAAGAATAATTAACAAGACACATGTCACGGAAAATCTCTTTAACTACTCCTTCAATTACCAACTTTCACATAGGAAGTCATTAATGATAGATTCTCAATTAGATGCATATATACGGTATTTAGGTATATCTCTATCCTAAATACTATCAAATTATCTATTCTTGAGGATAATGAATAAGACACATGTCACATAATCTTATAGACTACCTACAAGAATCTCTAATTTTAGCATGATATCATAACTAGGTCTCAACCTATAATCCGTTTGTCAAGTTCATATAGGTTCCCAAGGTAATTACGAGCCAAGCAATTAATCTATAAGCATAGATTATGAAAACCAATTCATAAGTAATCAATTAATAGCAAAGAGAGAGAAATCAATACAAACTATGTGTTGGGTTCCATTGAAATCTCAAAATAGAGTTTAACTCATGAATGAATCAACTCCACAATCCACAATTTGAATAAACATTGAAAGATTACAAATAGAAGTGAAAGAGAAATTATAAGTAAGAATAGCAAATCTGATTTCTTCTCTTGCTTCAAATCTGAAATCCTAAGGATCTTCAATAGCTTCAACCCCAAATCCAATATAATCTAGGGTTCTAATAATCTAATGTAATCTAATCTAAAGAAAAGAGAAGAAGAGAACATGTAATCTAATCTAACCTAAGGGTGGAATGTAATACCCAAATAAATAAATAAATAAATGACATTTTTTTTAAATTTTGTTTTAAATATTTTAATTGGGCTTTCTTATATTTGGGTAAAACAATGTATTTAAATTATGTGGACTACATTAATTGGGCCTTAAAATTTATTGGGTTTAATTTATATGTGGATAATATTAAATCCTTTTAAAATTAGAATAATTAATAAGATCTATTAATAATAAATAACTAAACCTAATTAAGTGCTTATCATATTTTATAAGAACTGACGAATTGGGAGAATGCGAAGCCTTGCGATTTTCTTTGGTGTGCTGCTTATTTCAGTAAGTCTTAAAAATTAATAATGCATGTGTATAGTATATATATATATATATAATGTGTGGGTGTGTGGGTGTGTGGGCATGCAGTATATATGAATGCTTGCAGTTAACATATATATAAGGTTTGGTCATGGATTAATCATTTATTGATAATGAATGCATCACGTGGGCATTATATGTATGCAATAATTTTTTTTTGTATACCATTTTGTTAAGTACATGATATGCAGAATGGTTCAAAAAAAATAAATTTAAAACATAAAATATACTTGATCGAGTCTAAAAAAAAAGAAAAGAAAAGAAAATAATTAATAGTTAACTTATAATTCATTCAATTATTAATCGCTTTTTTTTTTATATTAATTTGCCTAATTAGTTTGAATGGAGAGGATTTAAGGAGTTATAATTGGAATATAATTTGGGTATTACATTGCTTAATCCAGGTACGGATTCCGTACTCTTTCAGCGATACTCTTATTAAATTTGATTGATTCGTTTTGTTGCGTATTTTGAATTTCGTTATTATTTCACATAATTATTCTTGTGAAATTCATATAATAGTTTCGTTTTGGAGTTGATTCATATGATTCGAAATTGTACTCTTTGAATTAGGTCATCATGTTTAGTATTTATTTTGATAATTGTAGAGCGGTACATGTCGTTACTTTCTTTTGAGACATTGAGATTATGATATGATTTAGTTCAACATGTACATATAGAACCCTTTTGTTGGTATTATGTCGCATGTGTTGTGACATGATATTTTTGTTAGAATATACCGTAGGGTATACCTGAGCTATAACCACCTGTGGGGGTACCACAGGCATGTCCTCTTGGCACCGAGGCATGACACCTTCCGTGGCGGTGTATCAGTCCACGGTGTCTCCGTTTTGTGCTCCGGTGGGAGTTGGCCATTTGGTGTTTTGTTGTGGGAGGCGTATGGGTCGACCCTAGTTTTCTGTTCTGTTCTGCAGAGTAGCGATGTTTGTGCCAAACACGCCTTTCGATTTTGCATGCATTGGATTCGCGGTCCAATGTGTGTGACTTGCCTGTGTGGCATTATTTGACCTTGCCTGTGTGACAAGGTATATTTCTGTTTTATTTTGAGCTCGGTATGAAATAACACCCCGCCATTTGATTCAGCCTATTATTTTATTGTGTTAGTTTTGTTCGTTTTAGTTCAGTTCAGTTCATTTATTGGGTTAGTTATTTTATTTCATTATTCTTGTATTCTATATACGTACTGGGCATTTGGCTCATGCTGTGTTTTTCCTCCGGCAGGTATTTAGGGGAATCAAGGGCAAGTGTGATGAGAGCTCCTTTCAATCCAATGGTCTAGGAATATTCTGTTTAGGCTGGACATATTAATTTCTTTGGAGTTATAATAATTGTTTCAAATTATGGTTTGGGCCAGTTTGACATTTATTCTGGTTTGACCTTGTTGATATTTAGTACTTTTAAATACTGTTATTTTGTGGTTTAGAGCTTGAGTATTATTTTCTTTAGTTCTGTTGTGTTTTGAGTAACCTTCTTTTCTATTTCGGGAAGGGGGTGTTACATGGAATCCCCTTCTTTCATACTCCTATGTCTCTATATATAAGCCCTAATATGAATCCCCCTTTCAATTTGTGCTTCAATCGCACTCTTTAATGAAAAAATCAAGTCTGGTCGCGTTCACGAGTGGCGCGGCCGCGCTGGAAATGGCCTGAAATTGGGCGCGAGCACGCTGGAAGCAAATATTAGATTTTTGGCTTGGGGAAGGGCGCGGCCGCGCCCAAAATACAATACAAACTGGCGCGACCGCGCCGCTGAAATTCTGCTGCAGTGCACTCTTGTGACATTCCGGATTTTTAAGAATTATAAATGGGAATTTAATAAATAAAATTCTTATTATGAGTTGTTTTGAGTTTGAGTATGTGTATACGTGTCATATATTCTGAAATATGTGATTTGGTGTAAAGAGAATTTATATATTTATTGAATTAAATAAATATTTTAATGAATTTATTTATTGAGTTAAATAAATTATGTGTTGATTATGGAGTGATTTAATTAAGTGTAATATATTAATTAAATAGATATTTAATATTTAATTTAATTAATGTATAATGATTCTATGTTATAGTTCTAATTTAATTGAGAACATTAAATTAGGTGAGTAATGCGCTGTGTGTTACATGCAATTATAATTAGCAAGTAATTATAATTATGTGACAATGTTTATGTGATTAATTGATGTCAATTTTTAATTAATTAAATTATAATGTTAAGATTTAATTAATTAAAGGACAACATTAAGAAAATGTGTTAAATGATTTATTAAAAGAATTAAAAGAGTTTTAAAATCGTTTTTCCAAACAAGGCCCTTACGTTTTAAATCCGTTTTGCCAAACGGGGCCTTAACTACTTAAAAAAACTATTTTTTTAAATAATTAGTTTTGCCAAACAAGCCTTAGGCTTTTGATATTTAAAATTATAACTTATATATATTAAATATAATTATGGTATTAATGGATGATTTAATAATTAGGAGTTAAATATATATTATATAGTTATACATATAATATATATGATATCAGTTTACGTTTTGTAAAAACTATGTTAGTTCTTATTCTAAACCTAAGTCTAAAACTAAGAAAAGGGTTAGTCTGTGTTAGAGAGAAAACAGAGAGAAAGATAGAGAGAAAAGAGACGAGGAAGAGAGAAAGAAGGTAGAGGAAGAAGAAGTTTGAGAGAATCAAACACCTCACCATCATCATCTTCATCTTGTTGTCCTAATCAAAGCAAAAGGGTATAATCTCTGAATTTCAGTTTTTATATTATTTTTATGTTCTTCATGATTGAGTCCTCTGTAAATTGAGTTATCATGAAAAGTTAGTATAAACATGAAATTCTATATGTGAATTGTGTCAATATATGCATATAATTGATTTATATGCTTAATTAGGATGATTAATCCATGTGTGTATGTTGAATATGAGGGATTCATGTTCATCAAAAAGTCTTAGTGAAATAGCTTTATAATTGGCCTATTTGAAATCAAAAATTGTGATTTGATTGTGTAAATTGAGGTTAGATGTTGATAACATGTTTATAAACAAATTTAAATATGTTATGATTGGGTGTTTTGATTTAAAAATATATTTCAGTGTTCAATTTCGTCAAAAACACTTGTTAATGGTTTTCTTCAAAAATCATGGAATGGGTTGTTTTATACTATGTGTTTTAAGGATTAAATGTGTTGAAACATGTTAGAAGTTTAGAAATTATGTTTTCTTTTAAGTTGTTATGAATTGTGTTGACTGGAATTGGAATTTAGTGTGGAGAAATAAGCCAAATTGGTTTTTCTCTGCACAGTTCGCGAGCAAAAAAAAAATTGAACTCCTGAAGGGGGCCCGCCCCGGTGGGCCTTGCAAGGCCAAGTACCCCTGCCCCGGCGGGGGGATGCAGGAAATAAAGCTTTATTTTTTTTTTGTGTATTTTGAAAAGCTAAGTTTCTGTGATATTTGATGACATGTTAGCATACCTTAAAATGCTAGAATAATGATAATGAGTTATGTTAATATAATTTAATATGTAATTATATTTTGGAACAATTATAATTAAATTAAAGGTTTAATTTAAGTTATGAATTGTTAAATGAATGTAGTTTGATTAATTTTAAATCAAAGTAAATGTTTAACTTAAAGTATAATTTGTTTAGTTATAACTTAGTATGTGATTATAATTGGGAATAATTATAATTAAGATAAAAGTGTAATTTAGATTGTAATTTATTTAATTATAATTTAATGGGGGAATGAATAGAAATTGAGTATTCATAATCTAAGTAATGATTTAATTTAAATATATTTAATTATGATTTAATGCATGATGTAGTTGATTTATTATAAATTATGATTATTTAATTATAATTTGATTAAAGTGGATGTTTAAATTATAATTTAGTTTAATTATAATTTAAATTAGTATGAGTATGTAATTATTAATTGATTAATCATGTGAAATATAATATGATTATGTGATGTGATTAGTTACGTGGTAATTAAGTATTAACGTATTAGTTAATGAGGAATGAGTTAACCTAAATTGGTTAACTAACGATGAGGATTAGCTATGTGATAATTAACTTATATTGTTAATTGTATATATAATTTGACAGTGAGTGTCAAACGAGTAAATAGAAGAGAATTAGAAAGTATAAAGTAGAAGTTACTTAAGCGTTTGCTAAACGTAGCTAAGAGACTAATAGTTGATGCGTATGGTAATATGTGTGTAGGATTGATGAAGTAGATTATTATAAGCTGTTTTTCGGTAATTGATAATCTACGAGCCAGGCAAGTCTTTCGGTTCCTAATCTCTATGTGAACTTGATGATATTATGAACTGTTTTACAAAGTATTGCAAAGAGCATGTTATGTTATATACAAGCATGAAATGTTAAAGTCAATTTATGACTACATTGATTGATTTAAGAATGTTGATTGAGTAAGGAACTCAATCTTTATATTTGTTATTTGATTAAAGCATGTATGCCATGTTACTTTAATGTTTATGAGATGTATGTTGAGCATGTTAATTATGTGCTACGTGATGCATGAAAACTGTTAGTTCTTGCTGAGCTGTCGAGCTCACTCTTGCAAATAACCATTTTTGCAGGTCAAGGAGGCAAGGTAATGATATATGCTAGTTGAATGTTAGAGTTCAATAGTAATTCAACAAGATTACTTATGTTTTATGAGAAATGCATTTAATATCTTGAATGTAATGTAGATCTAAAGCTGTAAAGTTAAGTTATCCGATGTATACGGATAATAATTGTAATGTAAGACTTTGTATAGTCATTTCGTTGTAACGATTCATGATTTAGATTTGAATCGAAGTTATGTAATGTAAAGGTTGCGATTCAGGACAATAAAGAAAGAAGTTTATAAATTTTTTAAATTATTCCACATTTTTTTAGTGATTTTAATATCGAATAATAATGTAAAGATTGATTAAAGTTGTATTGTTAACGATCGAGAAGGAGAATATTATTATATGAATTTTGGGGTCATTACAGTTGGTATCAAAGTTGTAGGTTATACACCTTAGGTAAGAGTACCTTAGGCTATGACCTTAGAGAATAAGAAGTTAAGTTTAAGTTATGTATAACGAAAAGGTGATTCTTTTCACATACGTAGATGTATAGGATGAGTTAAGTTCTAGAAATATTATAAGAAGAAGATTAGAATGACAAAGAATAAAACCCGAATAAATATTGAACTATATGAATGAATTAAAAATCTTAAAGGAAGAGTTGTTTAATAAACAAGAAGATTCAAAAAGAATCTTGAAGAGATATAGAGATAAGAACCAGGAGTTGTCTAACTTCAGTAATCAAGGTGACGAATAACTATGAATAAACGAAGTTTATAAGATTAAAAGCATAATAAAATCATGGTATGACATGATGAAAGGTAGAGATAAGAAGTTTTATAACAAAACGATAACGAAGGGAGATGATTATAGAATAACATCACAGCGTGATCTTTTTAAAGTTGAAAGACAGATGGTCTTTAATGATTGAATAGTTATAGTTTGAGACTATAACGAGAAGGTACTATGATATAGTACGAGATTAACTCACGAGGAGTTATAAATGATGAGATACAGAAAGTCTGTATTGAGCATAGAATAAGAAGCTATGAGTAAGATAGAGTTAAGTGGGATTTCAACTGAGGACTCATGTGGTGGCTGAGTTGTACAAATCTTTGTATGGGCAGAGTTTTGTGCTTACACTTGGTTTATCATATTGATAATCGTTGGAAGATTGGTGTCGCGCTATATATATATATATATATATATATATATATATATATGGTGAGAAGGTGATTCTTGTCCCATGTTTATATTTGATAGTTAAAGTCGATAGAGATTAGATTAGATGATATTAAGATTACATTAGATGATCTTAAGGTTAGGCGAGTTCTTAAAACTCATACTTATGGTAAGTTTGTGACTCATAATCGTATGTATGTTTCGAACCCCTAAGCATATGGACAGTCTCTGATCAGTTCTTTGACTACGTATTGCTAGGACAAGTTCTTAAAATCATATTATTGTGGCAAGTTCCTGAACTTCCAAAGTGTGGTAGGTTCGATGAACTATACTGGGTATAGAAAGGTTATGGTATAGAAAGCATTGTTGTTGTTTAAGATTAATAAAATGATTAAGTAATGGTGGAGTAAAGATTTAATTGATGGAGAAAGTTTTTATATTTTAAATCTTCTAGCTTTGCTAGATTTTTGAAATTTATTGACTTCGTGCTAATGTTGTACTTCTGTTTTTCTTGAAAAACATTGGATCAAACGATGGAACTAATGAATTTTTAAAATACGTGCTATTATTCACATGTCTGTGCTAATTGCTTCAGCTAGACAAAAAAAATGATTTTAAATCTTCAAAATGTATTTTATATGCATCATTCGATGTGGTGTAGAAGCAATAATCGAGGAAGTTATCAATGCAGTTAAACCTAGTGTTGGATGTGATCGTATGATCGTCAGCCCACTATGGTATGATGTAGTATGACGACGTCATGTAATGATGAAATTCTCAATGTACCATTACTACGGTACGGTATCAGGATATTATGAAAAGATTGATTTATTTATTTTGGTTTCATTAAACGAGAAAAAAAAACTTTAATTTCCTTAGAAAAAAAAAAGGATTTATTTACTTTTAGTTTCTTTAAACGAAGAATATTTTTTTTTATTTGATTGAGTTGGTTAAATATATATATATATATATATATATATATATATATTTCGATTGATGTCCGAATTATTGCTAGAAGTCTATACTATTTTATTCAGCTAGGCAAATATTGAAAGATGTTTATAAATTCGAGCGTTCTTGGTCAAACTATGCCAAACCAAATTATTTTGGTGCGGATACAGATGTTAAGAAGCTGAGATGAACAACCCTATAAAAAGGGGGGACATGTTAAGAAGCTGAGATGAACAACCCTATACAGATGTTTTACCAAAGGACGTCGCAGCAGAATCAGACCGGCGCGGGGCACGCTCGCAAAGGCGCGGGTAATTTGCGATCGCGGTTATCTAGGGTTATTAATCCCATTGGAAGATAGATAGTATAAATACTTGGTTAAATCATAATTGTGAAAAGGGGATACTGAACTGAAGAATTGAGTTCTTTCACTCATTGATATTTTATTTATTACTTTAGTTAATTATCTTTCTCAAACTAAAACCCCCAATTCATTGGAAATACTTGGATAGATATAAGATAATTCACTCTCTGTGGGATCAATCCTTTCTTATTACTATACTAATTCTTAAGTTAGTTGAATAAAGAGTAAGGTAAATTTAGTAGTGTAAACGACAGCTACCAAATTTTGGCGCCATTGCCGGGGAGTATTATTTGTTTTTATTTATTCAATTGTTTTCAATTTTTTTATGACTCAATCCTCTCACTCTATTAACTTAAATTTTGATCAAGAGATATAGAAAATTGCAGATACAAAAGAAGCTCTTGTTCCAACACTTAAAAAGGAAAAGATGGCAGTGCTGAACAACAACCGGACTTGAAAAGAACTGGCTACTTCTGATCTTGATCAACCATCTTTGTGTATTGAATATCATACTTTAGATGTTGCTTTTGAACTTAACTATGGACTAATTAGTCTTTTGCCTATTTTTTGTGGTCTTATAGGTGAAAATCCATACAAGTATCTAAAGGAGTTCCATGTGGTGTGTTCCACAATGAAATCACAAGGAGTGCCAGAGGAGCAGATCAAGCTTAGACTTTTTTCATTTTTATTAGCAGATTTAGCTAAAGACTGGTTATACTATCATCCTTCAGGATCAATACGATCATGGACTGATATGCAAAGGTTATTCTTGGAGAAGTACTTTCCTGCTTCGAGAGTCGCCAACTTACAAAAGGAGATATGTGGAATCAGGCAATTCAACGAAGAGCATCTGTATGAGTATTGGGAAAGGTTCAAGAAATTATGTTCTAGCTGTCCACCTCATGGAATTGATGACTATCACTTGATTCAGTATTTCTATGAGGGGTTGCTACTAATGGATAGAAGCATGATTGATGCAGCAAGTGGAGGAGCACTGGTAGATAAGACTCCAGAAGCTGCAAAGAACTTAATGGCAAACATGGCAGCTAACTCGCAACAGTATGGAACTAGGATAGATCATACACCTCAAAGGGTAAATTGGGTAAGTACAAGTAATATTAAACAACAAATTTCTGAATTAACTGCTTTGATTCGTCAAATGGCTACAGGTAATATGCAAGTTGCAAAAGAGTGTGGAATCTGCTCAAAGTCAGGATATACCAGTGATGCTTGTCCAATATTGCATGAGGATGAAACGGTGCAACCTGTCAATGCTGTGGGAACATTCTTAGGACATCATCTGCATCAATATGATCCTTGGGCAGAAACTCACAATTTTGGATGGAGAGATCATCACGACTTGAGCTACGAAGTACTTGCTCATTCTGGAACGTCTATGGAAAATATGTTCAAAGCTTTCATGCATTAGATGCAACAGTTCCAGCAAAAGACAAGGACTTCTATCCAGAGGTTGGAGAATCAGATAAGTCAGCTTACTACCATGGTTAGTCGTATAGAATTTCAAGGTTTAGGGGAGTTACCTCCTCAGTTTGTTGAGAGATATGACGAAGAATAGCAGGAGAATGTGCTTACTTTAGGAACAAACAATTGTATATAATTTGATGAAGAAAAGGAACAAGAGGAAGAGGAGACTGATTTGATAAGTTCTGCAGATCTCAACAAGAAAGATGAGGATTCATTTTCATTAATACAACTAACAGAAGCAACGAGTGATACACACCATCAAACCTTTACCATAGAATTAGACAATGCAAAGTTCCAGTTCAATGCATATGAGGCTAAAAGGTATCTTGGTAATGATAAATCTATTTTTGCTATTGATGTTGTGGATTATTCAGTGCAAGAATCTTTTGATCGAATATAATTATTCAAGGAGGATTTGATGGCTGGAAAGGAGAAGGATCATGAAGTCCACAATGTTCCTCATTTAAGGATGAAGCTATTACCAGTCCACGTAAAGTTCACAAGTCCAATCACATAGAATGAGAGGGAAGATGTCAAGCCAATGACAATAAACAAGGGCAGCTGCTTGGGAGGCAACCCAAGAATTCAGATTAGATCTTTCTATCCCTTTTCTTTTTAATTTGTTATTAGTAATTCTTTCTTCTTTGCATGATTTTCTCATATTGGGGACAATGTCAGGTTTGAGTGTGGGGGGAAAGATTAGGTTTTTATGATTATTTATGGATATTTGATCTGCCGATGTTGATAGGAAATAGGAAAATTTGATGCCTTGAAAATTTTTGAAAAAATTGAGTTCCATAATTCTATTTGCCTATGTTTTCGAAGGTTAAAGTCAAAAAATTGAAAATCAATGCTAAATTTCAAAATCTGTTTGATGCTTAATTGGTTAATTATTGAGAAAAACTAAGTCATAATCCATAGTAATTGATTTGAATTGAATTTGGGTCTCATGAGTACTTGAACATGTGATATATGCTTAGTTGGCTAAGTTATCTGTGGAGTTGTCTATGTGCACTAATCTCATGCTCTAGAACTATTGAACTGCTTATGCTTTTTCGCAGGACCATGTGAAAAAAAAATATCAAAAAAGTTTAAAATCAATAAAATTGTTGAAAAAAAGAGAAGTCATGTGGTGGGATGAGATAGAGCGTAAAACGCACTCTCCCATAAACACGTGTGAATAAGTGAGATGGAGCATCAATTGCACTCACTTACAAAGAAAAATTGGGGAAGGTGAAATGGAGCATAAAATGCATTCACCGGAATCAAAGAGGAAAATGAAAGGGTTCTGGTATAAAAAAAATAAAAGCAAGAAAAATATGTTTTGAGTTTTTAAGTGGTGTGCACGGTTTTTACTTTATGGTAACTAAGTTGAGTAAGTGTGTGGATCATCGAAGAATGCTTATGTGGTTATAATTTGACTTAATGAAATTCATTGGTGAAATGACAAGGTGGTTATCGTGAGTTAATTGATGAACATTGATTATGTTTTTGTGGGTTTAGTATTGATAATCATGATTTGTTCTTGAAATTTTTTGACATTATGGTTGAGTAGAGTTTTTGGAAATCAAACTTTTGGTTTACACGAGGACGTGTAAAAGGCTAAGTGTGGGGGAATTTGATAAGTGCATAATATTCTATGATTATTATTCCTTTATATTTGGTTTTATTACATGTTTCATGTGTATACGAGCTTAATATGGTGTTTATGGGGAAACAAGGAAAACGGGATAATTGTTTGGTTTTTAATGCTGAGTTGGATTCATGGTCTTGGCTTGTGACTTGGAGTTTATTGTAGAGCTATTCCTTAGCTTTTTGGAATATCTTGAATCGTCCCAATCGGAGTTCATATGAAAGAGTTATGACCTTTTTACTAAGCGGAAGTTGAAACTTCAGAGTTTGGAAGTATCAAATTACACAGCATTCACTTGAAGCCTAAATTCGACCATGTTCCAATCAGATTCTGTCAATGCTCAAAGAATGAAAGTTGTAGATCTCGTCGACAGCTTTGATTTTATAGTTAGCAGGCCCCGTAACTCCTCTCGGATCAGAAGTTATGGTCATTTTACCAAAGGACATCGCAGCAGAATAAGACCGACGTGGAGCGCTCTCAGAGGCGCAGGGCGTGCCAGTACGGCAGATTTTTTGGCACTTTCTGGCACCCAAGCGCTGGGCAGCGCTTGGCTGACAGGGAAACTCATTTTTAGGCCTTTTTGAGCAAAAGTTGAGTGGGAATAGGATTGGAACTTATCCTAATGATATTAGGGTTTGTTTAGGCTATAAATAGGAGTTATTCTAGGGATATTGGGGGGAATCTCTGTCTTGTATTTTCATTCTCTTATTCCATCTATCTTAGATCTAGGATTGCTTGGAGCCATGAACTAATTCTTGCAATTCGATTCTGAAGGGAGGTGAACCTTGCTATCAATTACTGGTTTGATCAATATATTATCTATTCTTTCATGAGATTTATTCTGTCTATCTACATAAACTTTCATGTATGCTAGATTAAGTCATATATTAAGCAAACGATGTATGTCTAATCCACGTAGCAATTAACAGTATTTTATTGTGGTCAAGCTTTGAAATATTGTGAAGACATTCAGAAGACAAGTTAAATAGTTCCTAATTATGTAATTATTGCTTGGAATAATCTAATTCTCATTCTTCATGCTTCTATCATATTAAATCTAGACTGATAGTGCTAGGTTGTATGTTAGTTAGAATCTCTTGTTGGCGATCGTTGCATTAGATCTACACTTAAGGAGAATTTCGGGTAATTTGCGATCGCGGTTATCTAGGGTTAAATCATAATTGTGAAAAGGGGATACTGAACTGAAGAATTGAGTTTTTTCACTCATTGATATTTTATTTATTACTTTAGTTAATTATCTTTCTCAAACTAAAACCCCCAATTCATTGGAAATACTTGGATAGATATAAGACAATTCACTCTCTGTGGGATAGATCCTTGCTTATTACTATACTAATTCTTGAGTTAGTTGAATTAGGAGTAAAGTAAATTTAGTAGTGTAAACGACAGCTAATATGGATCATCATCATTCATGACATGTACCTCATCATCATCCTCTATAACGAATTCATACCTCTCAGGTATCTTCGGTACTCTTCCAGATTTACGAATAGGGCGTTGTACACTAGGTTAGGTACCTCACTTTGATTCGTAGTAATTTGTTGTTCTTGAACTTCTTCAAGATATATCTTACTCCCACTAACCCCTTCATGGATAAACTCCCTTTCCAAGAAGGCAGCATGTTTCGCAACAAACACCTTTTGATCAGTTAGATGATAGAAATAATAACCTACAGTTTCTTTAGGGTATCCCACAAATCTACACTTGTCGGATTTAGTCTGTAGCTTATCATTTTCAAACTTTTTGACATAAGCTGGACAATCCCAAGCTTTAACATGCTTAAGATTTGGTTTTCTCCCCTTCCACATCTCATATAGAGTCTTTGGGGCGGATTTGGTAGGTACCTTGTTAAGCAGGTATGCAGCCGTTTCTAGGGCATAACCCCAGAATAAAATTAGAAGATCGGTAAAACTCATCATGGATCGAACCATGTCCAACATTGTTCGATTTCTCCTTTCAGATACTCCATTCAGCTGTGGTGTACCTGGTGGAGTCCATTGTGAGATTATACCATTATCTTTGAGACAATTGAGAAACTCATCGCTTAAGTATTCTCCACCTCGATCTGATCGAAGAATCTTAATACTCTTGCCCGTTTGTTTCTCTACTTCACTTCTGAACTCTTTGAACTTTTCAAATGATTCTGATTTGTATGTCATTAAATACACATATCCAAATTTTGAGTGATCATCAGTGAAAGTAATAAAATAAGAATACCCACCCCGTGCATTCGTTGTCACAGGTCCACAAACGTCTGTGTGAATCAACGCTAACAACTCTGTAACTCTTTCTCCGTTTCCACTAAAGGGAGATTTAGTCATTTTACCCGTGAGACAAGATTCACAAGTTGGATATGATTCAAAATCAGATAGCTCTAAGAGCCTATCTTTATGCAACTTGGATCATCTTGTTTCATTAATATGACCTAGTCTACAGTGCCACATATAGGTTTAATTTACATCATCTCTTTTCTTTTTCTTAGTTTGTTCTATTTGAAGTATATTTTCATGCAAGCCAAGTATATAAAGTCCATTTCGCAAATTACCAATACCATATAAAACATTATTTTTATAAATAGAACAATTGTTGTTATTTATAATAACGTCAAATCCTTCCATATCTAATACGAAAATAGAAATAATGTTTCTAATGATATTCAGAATAAAATAACAATTATTTAAATAAATGGAGTTGCCCGAAGGCATTGCTAAACAATAAGTCCCTACAACTAATGCAGCAACCTTTGCTCCATTCCCCACTCGTAGGATAACCTCATCATTGCTTAGCTTTCTAATACTGACCAATCCCTGCACAGTATTACATATGTGAGAACTACAGCTGGTATCCAATACCCAAGTAGAATTATGACTTTCAGAAAAATTAATTTTAATCATGAACAAACCTTGATTGGAAGTCGAAGCTTCTCCAAGCTTCTTCTCTGCTAGAAACTTCTTGCAATTCCTTTTCCACTGTCCCGGCTCGTTGCAATGGGAGCACATTCCTTTGCCAGCTGGATCAGGTTTCTTTTGTTCCTTTTCTTTCCCTTTTCCCTTAGCCTTCTTAGATTTCTTCTTTTCAGAAGACACCTTGGGCCTCTTCCTTTTATTGGAAGAATCCACCATCAAGACATAGTTCTTCTTGGATGGGAAGTGACCTTCTGCAGTTTTCAACATGTTAAGTAATTCAGGAAAGCTGACATCCAACTTATTTATGTGAAAATTAACAACGAACTGCAAGAAGGTCTCAGGGAGTGACTGCAAGACCAAGTCTTGACTCAACTCTCCATCCATGACGAACCCAACTTGTCCAACGCGTTCAATCAGATTGATCACCCTAAGAACATGAGTCTCGACGGTTATACCCTCAGTCATCCGAGATCGGAAGAGTCCTTAGATATCTCATATCTAACAGTTCTACTTTGTTCACCATACAACTCCTTGAGGTGAAGCAACATAGCATGAGCATCCATTGTTTTCGTGCTGACGCTGATGCTCGTTATTCATGGATGCGAGCATGATGCATTGAGCCACAGATACATCATCTTACCACTTTGTAAACGTGGCAATCTCTTCCTCAGAGGCTATTTCCGAAACAGTTTCAGGGACAGGTGAATTTAGAACATAAGAAATCTTTTCAGCAGTAAGAACTATTCTCAGATTTCTTAACCAGTCCGTATAATTTGGCCCGGTAAGTTTATTAGCATCAAGTATGCTTCGCAGTGAAATATATGATTTTGACATTTTTAAAATTCTGCATGTGAAAAACAACATTTTAGCAAACATTTATTTAATTAATTTTATATACCAACATAAATTTAGGTCTTTATTTTAAATTGGTATCTCCCACTATTTTCATCAAACTATATTATCCTCACTTATATAGTTCGGCAACATCTAATTAAAGATTTGCTAGTGAGAATAAGGATCCCATTTCAAATGTATATCCTTGTGGATAGAACAACAAAAGATATATAAATAAATAGGTAGACAACTCTTGTCAATTACATCAACATATAACTCCTTTTTAGTTTGCCTCTTAAATCATAGTTGTCAAGTGTGTGCACATCCGAACTAAAATGATTTAAGTTAAGTCTAGCCTAGTACATCTATAAATTCAAAAAAGAAAAATATTCGTCCTTGTGGATAGCACAACAAGACTATATTGTTCAATTTTCTTGATAAGCATCAAATGTTATTAAATTAATATTTTAAATACGCAATACTCGCCTTGTGGATAGCACAACAAGCTCATGTTAAATATTTAATACTCTATTAATTTATCATGCTAGAAGGCGACGTTAGATATTTTAAATATCGTTTGAACGCTTCAGACCTAATATAATTTCTTTGAGGGGTTTGTTATTATTTGTCTCATCTTGTTTAGCGCGCATGCACATATATATATAAAATACGCATCATTTTATTAAACATGCGAAGCATGTTTGCATAAAATATAATATATATAATACTTAGCATGCACATATAGAATACTATATTCTACCCGGATTGATTATGGACTTTTGTTTTAGTTTGGTTCACTAGAGCCACGAAGTGAACCAAAAGGTCAAACCTATGAGTGCACAAATTTAAATTTAAATGTAACTATTACATTTAAACCCGGGCTCCATACAAACGGATCTTCACGCGCTCCTTGCTCCTTAGTCTCCAATTTCTTCAAGATAATTCTAACTATCTCTATTACATAAACCATTTAAATTAAATAGAAACCTTGATTAGCAGTAAAGGGAAAATACATAGGAGGGAGATAGAATTTACACCGAGAAAAACCAGAGAAGGCGAGGTACGTAGATCCCATTTAAGAAAACTCATTCATTCATGTATTCAACTAAAATAAAATCCAATCACATTGGTCTATAGTCCATCATCAACCCCATTTATTATCATATACATCAACATATGCATTAATAAATAACCATTCATCTCATGAATCATAAAGCCATTTCATATATAGATCGATGTCATTTAATGGACATAAGTTTTGCTAAATTTTATTTTTTGAAACAAAATAAACTCTTTTATTTTAATCAAAAACAAATCCAAATTAGACTCCTTTAATTTTTGCAATCTGAAATCATATTTTAGATAAAATAAACATCGTTATTTTAAACTTTCATAAATTAAATAAACCATTTACTTAATTAATAAAAATTAGAATTTCAGATTCTATCCAGGGACTGGCGCAGCTGCAGAATCTACAGAATTCGATTTTTGTCCAGAAAATTTGATCCAATCTCACATCAATTCATACATTGAATCATAAAATTGATAATTAGCACAAAGTTAGGCTATGATACCACTGTTGGATTTGTACGTAACGCAAACATACAATCAAATTACATAAATAAAGGCGAAAGAGCGATAATTAAAGTTTTAAAAATTTTATACAAACTCGTGACATGATCACACTTTGTGGTCAATTATCAATAACAGAAAAGTAGGAAGATCAGAATCATACCCTTGTAGAATCTAGCTTCCACAGGAACGAGTTATACTCCTTGCTCTCTTTGATCTTCTTGAATATCCTGTAGTGGCTCATTTCTTTGATCAACGTTAGCCACCCAAGTGTTTGGCCTCTAGAGGTGATCCACCAAGGAAGAGGAAGAACCCTTTTCTATTCTCTGTAGAAAATATGGTGTAGTCTCCAACTCTTGGAATCACGTATATCTAATATCTGATATAAGACTCTCTTATATAGATATTAGGTTAACCCTACTAATCTAATTAGAATTAGTTTTTTTTATTAATTAATTAAACCCTTTTAATTAATTAGGCTTCCCAATATATTGGGGTTTAATTAACTAAACTCTTTTAATTAATTTACCTCCTAATCTCATTAGGAATAATTGAGAGTACTTATATTAAATTAATTCCAAAACTCCTTTAGAATTAAAATAATAATAATTGTAATAATATTAATAAGACTCCTCTTATTAATTTATACTTAATATTTCTAAAATATTAAATAATAAACATTAAGTTATTTAATTTATTTTATCACCATAGATTAAATTAATTACACTTAATGCATTATTACGATTATGCCATTTTTTTCTTAAATAATTCTTCTTCCTTTTATGGTGTGACCTTTTAGGTTCTCCATATTAAATCGGTTGTGAATAAATCAATTAGAATAATTCTAACATTATTTAAATAAATAAATTAAACTAATAATCTATTTAAATAAATAACATTTATTCTACAATAGGGATAAGCCTCCATAGTGATCAACGACTTTCCAGATAATATAGACTTCAACATTAATCATAAAAGAATATGTGAGTAAATAATTACCGTACAATTCAATCATTCCACCATATAATGTCCCAATTAAATATAAGACATTGATTACTATCAAGTCTTATTTTATTTAATCATATGTATTTCGATTAGAAAATGCACAACTCTAAATAATGCAAATTAGAAACTCCTTTCTAATTTCATTCCACCTTGGCCAAGGATTCCTGGGTTGTCATTTAACGAATCACATAGGACATATCTCCTCTTTTACTAGAGGTGGTAGATTCTTTATTGATCATTTATTATCTCCATATGTAACTCATTATATCCAAGCATACCCTTTTATGTACCCTAAAGGGCCTTAAGGAATAAGTCAAAGTATAATTCATTACACACAAGATACTATGATGATCTCAAGTTCAAGGACCACTTGTACTATAATCACATTAGGAATTCCTATTGACAGGCGAGTAAAACTCCATTATGTATTCCATAGCGAGTTAAGTTAAGTGAACTTATTCTCCAATAAGCACATACATACTTGCTTTAGTGTCTCCACACAAATGATTATGAGATCAATCATCCTCATCCAATGAGCAAGCAACATATGTACCAATCTATCCGAATTTACTAATCCCCTTTTTAGTAATCCCACGATTGGGAACTATTTTAGTTTTAAGCTTTCTAAGAATTTAAATCTCACTAGCATGATCAACATCATGATTCTACAAGCATTGCTTAAAACTATCTGTTAGTTATATATTATAAAAATAGCATCATGTAGATAATTAAATGTCTTTAATGAATACTTTTATTAATAAATAAATAAGATTGTTTACAAAGTTTGTGCTTTATCATCATACATGATTGACTTGTATGCACACTACTATCACCATGATGATGTAATCCGTTGGCTTCAACCCAATGAAGGCATCGACACAACCCCGATGGTGAAATCCGTTGACTACAACCCAACGTCGGTCGGTTCAGCCTCGTTATAGTAACCCATTAGCTACAACCCAATGTGGACGTCAGCTTAACCCCGATGACGTAATCCTTAACTTCCTAAGCAGGGGGGAGTAACCCTTTTATAATCTCACATAGCATTACATGTTTTATACATGACATTGCATCATCAGATATACCTTATCATGCATTCTCAGTGTCTAGTAATCTTTGTCGTGTTCATTCCATTACATTGCATAAACATGACAAAGAGGGGCATCTGTAAACACTCAAAATTTTGTTTTCTTTGTACTAACCTTGCAGAAGGACAAAAGTATAATTTTACTTTGGAAATAACCCTGAGATAGGGAAAAAGAATCAGGTCATCCCGAAGACAACCCCGTGAACGATTTAAAGGACCAATGACGTCCGAACATAGCGCGAACCAAATAAGGATCGCCAAGCTGAGACCGTGTCCCCCGATAACCAACTCAGCAAACCTCGAACTGCGTGTCATTGAAGATAAACAGCTAAGTACTGGAAGGAAATAGAAGATACCTTTCAGCTACCAGCATTATCTTCCCGGACCCCGACTCAGTCAAACTTGATTCTATTCCATCGCATTCCGCACAGACTTTCTGAAAGTTTGATCTACGAAGGTCAACTTCCTCCAAATTGGGACCAAAGGAATACATTTTGAGACGACAGGCCCCACCTGGCCCAGCCGCATCCATACATGCGACTAGCCGCATGTATGTATGCGGCTGGCTCGGGCAGGTTAAAACACCCACTTTGAGCTCATTTAAAAAAGAGAGATAGTTTTAGAAAGAGAAAACATTTCTAGATAGAGAACCCATCAGGTTGAACTTGTATACACCAACTTGGAGCTCTTTCCTCTTGTTTAGCATCTACTTAGAGCCCCAGGAGTGTTCTACGTTGACTCTGGGAGTTAAAACACTTGTTCACGCGTCCCCCAAGGTGAAAAACGCATTTTCTAGCTACGTTCTTTGTAAATTTTGTTCAATATACTAGATTGATTATATATATTGTTTAAATCTAGTTAAACTTGTTGTTTTCTAAGCATATTGTGTAATAGTTGATAGATATTACCTTTCTATCAGTTATATTATGCCTATTGCGTTGTAAATCAAGTTGGAGGCGAGATCTACCTAGATCTAAGCCGAATCTAGCCTATGAGTGGTTATTAAGCATGATGCTTTAACCCGTGTGCTAGATCGGTTTAGATTCATGGTAGATCTATGTATTTATTGCTTTTAAAAGGTCCCGGTTTCCCCCGTATATCCCTAGATTTGTATCTAGAGGCGAAAGGGGTCCAAAATTGCTTAAAATGGTGATTTCAACAGATGAAATCATCTAAGATCAAAGCCGAGGACATTGTATATCTGTATTCCCGCATAAATAATGTGAGCCTAGGAATCCCGGTGTTAAGATTCCGAAATGGATCCCGACTTGATTCCCACGATGGACCAGTTTTTATGATGTAATGTTTAAATAATGTAAATATCATTGTATATCTAATATTTGGATCTTAAAGATGAGCTTGAGGGGTTAGTCCGGAGAAGTCGGATTCAAGATCCCGTAATAGTGAAAACTTTAATTGGGGGTGCTCGGTTTCATCGAGATGGCTTACATGCCCGATGTTGATCCGATCCTTTTTGATGCTTTACATGCATATCATCAAAATGATTTCCGATAAAACCACAAAGAGCTTTCAATAATAATAAAGCGGGTCGGGAATAGACATTAGATCATAAATGGAAGTATAAAAGGACATCGATTCCTATTTGACGAAGGATTTGAAAACTTTATTTTCAAAACATCATTGATATATATTGTGTTCTAAAAAATGAATTTTTATATAAATCAAATCCTTTGTGCATAGGGTTAAATAGGTACAACACTACTTTCGTTATAATTACATATACTAAAAAATCAATAATGGATGTATCACATATCCTTGATTACTATTCGGGCGAAGGATTTGAAAACCTTGTGTTTTCCCAAAATATCATATAAAATGTATATTTTGTCTAAAAATGAACTATTGCTAAATCAAACCCTTCGTACATAGGTGCAAAAAAGGAACGACACTACTTCCAAATAACTCACAATGAGGCTTAGAATAAACCTTTTCAAAATAAAACACACGCACACACACACACACACACACACACACACTTTATGCACAGAAAATCAATAAGATGCGGTACCGTATTTTCACGGAGAGTCGGCGGTGCCTAATACCTTCCCCCCGCTTAAGCTAGCCCCCGAATTCCACGAATCTCTGGTTTCAGACCAATCATTCGGAGTCACGCATTGGACTATATTGCAAAAACTATTAAAACTTGGATGAGTTGGTACATCCATTTAGACCATACCAACTGGAGGCTCTATTTCATTCGGTCCAATCATAAATAAATAAAATCAATCTTTTCAAAGTTGTCGACACTTATGTCGGTACCGCTTTCCTAAAACCTCACCCTTTAGTAAAATCCAAAGACATAGCAAATAGAAAAGGGTAAAACGAACAACACAAACTTAGGAAAGACGGAATCCTTTTATAAATTTTTTTTCGGCGTCGATAATAACAAAACTTTAACTTTTCGATAAATAACCTCAGTCTAGAGTTGAATTGCAGTACTTTTTGTCCCAGTTTGAATTTTTGATCAAGGATTTTCTTGTCATGCCATATCTAGACTTTCTCTTTATACAGTTTGGCATTCTCATAAGTGTGATGCCAGAATTCCTCGGTCTCATTCAGTTGCAGCAATCGTTTCTCACCAGATGCTTCTAAGTCAAAATTTAACTTACGAATGGCCTAGTATGCATTGTGTTCCAGGTCTACCGGTAGATGACACGCTTTTCCATAAACCATTCTGTATGATGACATTCCGATAGGGTTTTTGTAAGTAGTTTGATATGCGTATAAGGCAACATCTAATCTCATTGCCCAATCTTTTCAAGATGGATTCACAAATTTCTCCAAGATTCTCTTAACTTTCTGATTTGAAACTTCTGCTTGACCATTGGTTTGGGGATAATAGGCTGCAACAATCTTGTGTTTGACCCCATACTTGGCAAGCAGTTTAGTGAAGTGCTTGTTATAGAAGTGAGTACCCTTATCACTGATTATTGCTCTTAGTGTACCGAATCGGGTAAAAATATTCTTTCTCAGAAATCATAGTACTACCTTGGCATCATTAGTGGGTAACGTAGTATCTTCAACGCATTTTGAAACATAATCTGTGGCCAACAGTATGTACTAATTATTGAAGGACGGTGGGAATGGTCCCATAAAGTTGATGCCCCAAACATCAAAAAGCTCCACCTTTTGGATTGTATTAAGAGGCATTTCATTGCGTTTCGAGATATTACCAACTCTTTGGTACCGATCGCACTTCAGAACATGAAGATATGCATCTTTGAACAAGGTAGGCTAGAAAAATCCTGATTGCAACACTTTTGCTGCTGATAATTCAGTTTTATACCTACTTATCCGGTATTTATTAGTTGAATTAGTTGCTTAAACCTATGTTTCATAGTTACTTTTCATGCATTTTTGTTCATTTTGTAGATCTTATGCTTGGGATTTGTGTGAGCGACTATTGGTATGAAAAGGCAAGGAAATACAATCCGAACATTGTTTGGGCTTTCATGTTGATTTCATGTTCTTGGAATATAACTTGGGTTTTATTGTAGAGCTTCTGTTTAGTTTTCTGGAACATCTTGAATCATCCCAATCGGAGTTCGGATGCGAGAGTTATGGCCTTTGTAGTGTTGCCATTGCACAGCAGTCACTTCCAGCCCAATTTTAACCTTTATCTGTCCATTATTTCTCAATTCTTAATGAATAAAAGTTATATATCTTGTCGATATCTTCGATTTGATAGGTGGCAGGACCCTTAACTCCTCCCGGATCAGACATTATGGCTATTTTACTAGAGGACACTGCAGTAAAAAATCTAGGGCGCGGCCGCGCCCATTTCTAGATCATTTTAAGCGCGCTCGCGCTCTTCCCTAGTCCAAGAAAATGCTATCTTCTACTTGAGCACAGCCGCTCCCAACTCCAGGATATTTTCAGTGCGGCCGCACCAGTTCAGAAGTTGACTAGAGTTGAATTTTTCATTAAATAGTGCAATTGGAGCGTAACTTGGACAAGGAGTCATACTAGGACTTATAAATAAAGACATATTAGTATGTAATAGCGGTATTCCATCCTTTGAGATTATCATCTTGTATATATCATCATTAGATATTATACTCTTCCATTAGATTAGATAAACCCTATATTAGATTAGATCTTTGGAGATTGAAGCTCTTGGAAAGCATTGGAGATTCAGATTGGAAGCAAGGGAATTCAGATTTGCTCACCTCAAACCCTAAATTCTCTTCTTATCTTTCAATGTTTATTCAATTGTGGATTTTGGATTTCACTTCAATCATGAATTAAACTCTATTTTGAGATTATAATGGATCTTGTTGTGTAGTTTATTTTGATATACTTCCTTGTTAGTCTTATTAATTGTTATTAGATTGTCTATTCTGATTTGTGTTGAAATGCTTAATTGCCTAGCTAACAATTACCGTGATAACCCATATGAAATTGAGCAACGGATTATGGGTTTAGATTTGATCAAAATAGCATGTGTTTGTGTGTTCTACATGACGTTGGAATTCATTATTTGTGCCTAGGATAGAGATATACCGAAGCACCACATGTAATCTAATAAGAACTTGCGCTTAAACCCTCTTTAATTGTAATTTGCATAGATATATAGTGAGTTAGTTAATTAGGGTGTTCAACTTGATTCTATCATTTGTGGATTTGATTTGATTTGGGTATGGTACATTGAGAGATGACCATATTTTACCTTCGTGTTCTTGATTAACAACCCATGATAATTAATTTGGCTTAACGGGAAGTGTATTGATTTAGATGAAACAATATGTGAAATTTTAGTCTCATGTCTTCATTATCTAGTTTCATTCTAGGGATAGTTAGTATTAGTTTAATTGCATATTATTATTCAAAAAACTAAATCCATCGTTTAAATAAGATTAAGTTGATTACGGGTTAGTGTTTGGTAATTCTTGTTAAATAATTCTCCGTTGAATCGATACTTTACTTACTCTATATTACTTATGGACCACATGCACTTGCATGTGTGTGTTATTTTGATTAACACCCAAACAAGCCAACACGTTTTTGGCGCCATTGCCGGAGAATTAGTTTAATAATTTGTGTCATCATTAGCTTCAATCAAATTAGTCTTAATTTAAAAATTTATTTATTTTTATTTATTCTTTTCCTACATTTCTCTCTTTGCAGGTACCATGGATGATTTTATTTATCAATGGCCATATACGAGAATGGCTCAACCAAGGGAAACAGGGATTGATGGACTCAACGTAATTTCTGCATTCTCAGCACAACTTGAGACACTTTCGAGGAAGTTGGACGTTGTTGCAACCCAACGTATTCGAAAGATAACAGTTACTTGTGATTATTGTGCTGACAACCATCTGAGTCATCAATGCACGATAAATTTTGGACCAGTACAGTATGGGGGTGATTACCTCAACAACTATGCTTATCCTAATTATCATCAAGATTGGGGGTATCACCCAGATTCTTCATTGAGCTATAATTATCAAGACCAATACTGTGCTCCATGTCTAACGTATCCACCAGAATTTTCATGTCCACCTGCATTGCCACAAGAAGAAAAGTTAAATATGAAGGAATTCATATTTAAGCTCTTAGCAAACCAAGAGGAGATAATGATGAGTCAGGAAATATCGAGCCAAAATTTTCAGAACCAGATGGAACAACTCATCAATACCTCAACCAATGGTCCTCAATACATGGATTCTAAAACTGAAACAGAAAATTCAAGATTTGAGGATTTGTGGTTCAAGTTCATAGCGTCAACTGAGGAGATGATGATTGAGCGAGATGTCAATTCAAAATCTTCAGAATCAGATAGATCAAATGTTCAAAGCCTTAAACAACTGTCCTCAAAACAATCGGTGCTATGACATGGACTCTGAGACTGATGGTGAGCACGAGCCAAATCTGTAACTAGTTGAGCCACAAGATGTTGAAAAAGGGGAGACAAGTGGGGATAAAGAAAATGAGGCCATCAAAGATCTCTCTTTAAGTTCTAATGAGGATGAACCTATTCTGTTAGTGCCCCAAGTGCCTTCTCCACTAAAGTTCAAAAATATAGTCAGTTTTGCAAAACCCTGCCCGCTTGGGACTCATATCGTCGACAAAGCTCTTTATGACATGAGAGCTAGCACAACTTTGAAGCCATGTTGGGTCAAGGAAGAGAAGATAGAAGAAGAGCCCGTTGTGCTTGACAAGCCCCAATGCCCTAATCTTATCACAAACACAACGGAGAAAATAACACCTAGTTATTCAACATTCTCAATTGGGCACTTTTCTAATCAGTGCAAACTAATTGACTTTAATTCAATAGCTATCACTGCGGGGAACCTACCAAAAGCTACATTACTCCTGATGGATGGAGGGTTCCACTCATTTCTCCCTCTATATTTAATTCTTCATAGTTTTGATATTAAGTAGAATTTTTGGTAGATTATAGTAGTATTAATAGGTTATTTTGTGATCATCTCAGGTTCAATTCAATTGCTATGAGGATGAATGGTCAAAATAGAAGTCAAAAACAAAGCGCACTGCAAGTGTTTCTAAAAAGGGCTGAAAGACTAAATTGGAGTGCCAAATAAGGGGAATTACAAGCCGAATTCCCAAGACATTAGAGAAGTCCACGCTCAGTTCCCAACTTTTGGATCCATTCAGACTTATCCACCGCCTGATACACCATCGGATCATGAGGAGGCGGACGGAGATGACGATACCACTTAGGGGAGTAGTCCTTCACTTTTTATTATAATGAGGGCATTGTTCGTTTTAAGTTTTGGGGGATTGTTCTTCTTTAGGGTGCATATTAGTATGTTCATGTGTATTGCATATAGTTTAGTTTTTACTCATATG
The DNA here is from genome assembly GCA_020205555.1 of Panax stipuleanatus. NCBI lineage: Eukaryota > Viridiplantae > Streptophyta > Magnoliopsida > Apiales > Araliaceae > Panax > Panax stipuleanatus. Next base: position 132,503,948 of record CM035117.1, on the reverse strand, counting down.
TTGCATCTAATAAATTGAGAAAATTAAAAAAATTCAAAAATATTTGTTAATATTTGTTTTTAATTGTTGCATTTAGTTAGGTCATATTGCATGAATCCAAGTTTTCAGTTTGTGTTAAATTCATTTGGCCAATGAGGAGATTGGAACTTCATGATTTTTGATCAGTTTTGATTACTCAGGCTTAGTTGTAATGTTGTAGCATGATGTAAATTTTAATCTATTTGAAACTGATGTAATCGAATAGCATTTTAGAGTATCCATTACGATTTACTCAGTTTAAATGGTCACATAATTGTCTTTTTTTGAGAAATTTGTGTTTTAATGATAGAGATTTAGTAGACAGTTAGCAATGGCTAGATGATGCAAAATCTTATGTTTGGGGGAAAACAAGGGGTATGCATGCTATATATATAAAAAATAAAAAAAATGAGAAAAAGAAAAGAAAACAAATATGTTAGAATAAACATTTTGGATAGTTTAGTTTTGTGGCCTTTGATACTTGAGTAAGTACGCCCTAGGGGATGTCTCTACACCCAGCGCCCTAAAGCCATTTGGCTTAGGAGTCGTTGGTCGAAAACTCGCTACACGGGTATCACTGAAAAGCCTAAGAGAACTAAACATTGCACAATCAAGTGCATACATGAGAAAGTACAAATATCGCCCTCATGAGTAAATAAAAATATAATAAACCCCTTGTTGACTCTTAGCTTAGTTGATGCATAGTCTTGGTTGGAGCTTAATTTTTTTATTGCCTTTCTTGAGTTGAAACTGTATTTTTCCCTCTAAGAAGCATTGTTGACGTCGGGAAGAAAAATTACGGGTCGAGTTGGAACCCGGATCTTTCTCTTTTCCTAAATTTTGTTTTCTACCCTTATTTTATCTGTTTTATGAAAAGGGTGAAGGGTTTTTTAGGAAAAGGCTAACATGTATCATGTCGACGATTTGTAAGTTTTATAGAGTCGCCAGTTGGTAGATTTGAAAATGTTTGTACCAACTTAACCGAGTTTTGTTTGAAAGTAGGCCCAATTATTAGACACTGTCAAAACTTGATCTTTGAAACCGAAGTTCTAAGTTCGGGGGCTTGGTAAAGTGTGGGGAAGGTGTTAGGCACCCCACAACTCCCGTGAAAATATGGTACCGCATCTTTTCAATTTTTCCTTTTTTATTTGCCATGTGTGTGTGAGTGCTAGAAGAAATTGGGCCTACGTTTGTTTGACTGAAAGTAGTGCTTTGCTTCGTTGAACCTATATACAAAGGGTTTGATTTGATTTGCTAAAGTCCTTTTTAGGCAAGATATGAAAATGATGTTTTGAGAGGTAGTTCTCAAACCCCTACACTCTCATAGGAATAAAAGCCAGTTGATACTTCTATTTTATCTTTTTAGCCTTTTGGCTCAATTTGAATGGTGATTATCGAGCTGCGAAGCATCCTCGACCACATAATATAGACAAGTGCCAGTTTTCTCATGGGCATGAGAGCCATCAGAGTGACTCTAGCACGACAAACTATTATTTCACTATGTTGAGATCTTACACCCGGATAACTGTTTTAAGGTCTATTGGATATACATTTTTACATAAAAACTGGCAGGGTACATCTGTAAAGTGGAGTTTGTCCATCGTGGGAATCAGATTCTGATCAGTTTGATCATGAATCCCACGATTTCTAGGCTCACATAGGGAAACCAATAAAATCTGCACAGCTCAAAATATGCCCAGAAAATATGAATTTACATCTAGACTTCACAAAAACCAAGGATTCATCAGTCAAATCCTGGCTTGCGCGTAGCCAAAGCTTCTCGCTCCCACTAGATAGCGATCTAAGGGTTGAGATGTTAATTTCAAATGAAAAAAACTAGAAAGAAAGGTATATTTAAATAAATCTTAGCCATTATAGCTTTTCGATTCCCGTTGGACCTATTTTGAACCATTTGAAAGGTAGAAACAGCGAGCTTTAGAGAAATCTAACTGGCCAAATGAATATCAATGCCAATTCATATCAAATGAATATTTATAGCAAGAATTTAATCAAAATGAATGAAGAATATATATATGTATATATATACGAAAGCTGTGAAGGGCGATGGATTTTCATTCCTGTGCCCGGACTGAAATGTAAAGATATATATATTTATAAAAGCTGTAAAAATCCACAGAGTAATTCAGGCTTGACAGAATGGAAATATATATATATATAAAAGCTGTAAAGGGCGACGAATTTGCAATCCTATGCCCGGACTGGAATGAATATATATATATATATATATATATATATATATATATATATATATATATTTATAAAAGCTGTAAAAAGCCAAGGAGTAATCCAGGCAGGATACAATTAATATATATATATAAAAGTTGTAAATGAGCCACGAATTAATCTAGGCTCGACGGAATGTAAATATATATATATAAAAGCTGTAAAGGGCAACAGATTTGCAATCCTATGCACGGACAGAAATGTAAATATATATATATATATATATATATATATATATATTTGTAAAAGCGATAAAAAGGCCACAAAATGATCCAAGCTAAACTGGAATGTAAATGTTAATATATACAATTAGTATATATATATTAAAGCAGTAAAAAGGCCACGAAGAAGAAATCTAGGCCCAAATAAGTCAAAAAAATGTATATATATAGTTATATATATAAAAGCAGTAAACTGCCATGGATTTGACATCCGGGCTTGATAGAATTGAAAAGTTAGTATATATATAGTTAAATATATACAAAAAAAGCCAAACCAGGACTGGGAAGATAACCCAATCCGACGAAGTTGATATATACGTATATATATACATATATATATGTATAAAAGCTATTAAAAGCCTTGGATCGACGATCCGGGCTGTGCAAATGCCAGAAAATGTGTTTATGTACTAATATGTACGAAAACGTAAGCAAAAACGGCCACAAAACTAAGTTCCAGGCATAATCAGAAAACGAAACTTAACGTGCAAGTGTATAAATGCGCAATGAAGTAGTATGAACTTCCTGATCGTAAAAATACTTATAATGGACTGCTACACAGGCTTTTTTCCACTTGGTAGGCTTCAAATGGATGTTTCCAGTGGTTAATTTTTGGTATGTTGTAGTATATGAGCATACCTATGGGTTAGAGTGATAAAATCTGGGTTTGGAGTAATAGAAGTTGGACTAAGAAACAAAATGGGCAGAGTTTCAGAGCGTTTTCTAAATTATTTTTGGCTTGGGGGTGCACTTATATTTATAAGCCTGATGGAAGCAAGCCTACTCGAGGCAGCCACGGGTCTACCTGCAGCGCCACGTAGAAGGGCCCGGGTGGTGGGTCCTATCACGTCGAAGTACGTGCACTCCGAGCAACTCGAGGTCAGATTTAAAATTTTCTAACTTTTGATCGGAGCGTCCGTTTGAGGCGTGCTATACCTTTTCGAAAAGCCCTCGCCTAGCGCATCGCAATGATATGGGACTAAATGTTTTCTAAGTCCAAGAAGATGGGTTCATAATCAGGTCTTCGTTTCCCCGTAGTTTATCCGTTGAGCTATCCTGCGCTGTTTTTACTCGGGATCAATGTTATGGTTCTTTCTGACCTTGATAGCTTTAATTCAGCTTGATTTGGACCGAATCGTCTTCAAGTTAGAAAATGACCATTTTGCCCCTCCAGAGGTTGTCTCATGTACTGGCATGGTCTTTGACTATTTTCTCGGGGTTGTCTCCGAGGTTTGGATCCCAGCCGATTCTGTTTATCCTTAGGGTTGTCTCCGAGGTTGACTTGTCTTCCCAGGGTTGTCTTTGGGGATGATGTGATACTTTGGGGTTGTCTCCAAAGTTAATTTGGCTTTTCGGGTTGTGACCGGGGTTTGACCTGACCTCCTGGGTTTTGATTGGGGTTGAACTGACATCCCGGGTTGTGATTGGGGTTAACCTGTACCTCCCGGGTGGTGGCCGGGGTTGACTTGTACCTCGTGGGTTGTGACTGGGGTTGACCTATAGCTCCCGGGTTGTGACCAGGGTCGACCTGTACCTCCCGGGTTATGACCGGGGTTGACTTGTACCTCCCAGGTTGTAACTGGGGTTGACCTGGCATCCCGATATTAAGGCAGGGGTTAATCTGACATCCCGACATTGAGATCGAGGTTGAGTTAATGTCCCGGGATTAAGACCGGGGTTGAACTGACATCCAGGTATTGAGACCGGGGTTGAGCTGACATCACGGTACTGACACCGGGGTTGAAAAGATGATTTTGCCATCCGCAGGGTTAGTAACAGGAACGCAAAAAAGTGAAGTGTCTACAAGAGGACTGAAGAAAATGTCGAGTGTCTACAGATGTCTCTGTTTATCCTATTCATGCAATGTAGTGAAATGAACAGGATAAAGATTGCTAGACACTGGAAATATGATAAATGCAAATGTAATGCAATGCATGTCATGATATGTTATGAATGTTAGATACCTTCGAGGGGATGGGGCTATCACTGACTGTTTATGTCATTTTCTACTGGGGTTAACGTCGTTCAGGATAGCCTTTGGTGTCGCATTAGTAGGAGGCCAATGATTGATCATGCCAGTTGATACTCCCTGTAGGACTAGGCTATTACTGGTATGTTATCACTGGTAGAATATTACTGATAGGCTATCACAGATTGTTCTCATCACTTTCTTCTAAGGATGACGTCATTCATGATAGCCTTTGGTGAATTCTCTTGACACCTACCTCAAACAACATCTTACAAAGTCTTAATCACTACCAAATCCTTCACGATGCCCACTCTAGGGATTTATATAACAAATTCCATCATCTGTCCTCTGTGGGGATAGATTGATATACTACTTCCGCCACTGGATAATTCTCGATGCTTCGCTAGAGTTTTCGCAAACGACTGAACTGTCAAGCAATCTGACCTTCGCTGAAGTAGCCTTCCACGGTTGATGTCACCAGACTGTTTTCGATGCTTCGCTGGGGTTGTGCCAGCTGCTGAGAGTGTTAGACAATCTGATATTCGCTGAAGTAGCCTTCAACTACTGATGTCACCGATTCGTTCCCAATGCTTCGCTGGAATTGTACCAACGGCTGATAGTGTCAGGCAATCTGACCTTCGTTGAAGTAGCCTTCAATGACTGATGTCACCAGTTCGTTCCCGATGCTTCGCTGGGGTTGTGCCAATGGCTGAGAGTGTCAAACAATCTTACCTTTGCTGAAGTAGCCTTCAACGGTTGATGTCAACGGTTCGTTCTCTATACTTCACTGGGGTTGTGCCAACGGCTGATAGTGTCAGGCAATCTGACCCTCGCTGATGTAGCCTTCAATGGCTGATGTCATCGGTTTATTCACGATACTTCGCTGGGGTTGTGCCAACGGCTGATAGTGTCAGGTAATCTGACCTTCGCTAAAGTAGCTTTCAATAGCTGATGTCACCAATTCATTCTCGATGCTTCGCTGGGGTTGTGCTAACGGCTGATAGTGTCAAGCAATCTGACCTTCGCTGAAGTAGCCTTCAACGGCTGATGTCCTCGGTTCGTTCCCGATGCTTTGCTGGGGTTGTGCTAATAGCTGATAATATCAGGTAATCTGACCATCATTGAAGTAGCCTTCAATGGCTGATGGCACCGGTTCATTCCCAATGCTTCGTTGGGGTTGTGCCAACTGCTGATAATCTCAGGTAATCTGACCATCGCTGAAGTAGCCTTCAACGGCTGATGTCATCGGTTCGTTCCCAATGCTTCGCAGGGGTTATGCCAACAGCTGATAGTATCAGGCAATCTGATTTTTGCTGAAGTAGCATTCAATGGCTGATGTCACTAGTTCGCTTTCGATGCTTCGCTGGGGTTGTACCAACTATTGATAATGTTAGGTAATCTGACCATCACTGACTTGGGGGTATTCTTTCTGACAAAACACACCCTTGGATCAGTCTGGATGCCTGGATACGGTCGGAACCTGCCGTTCATACCGTCGGACCTTCCCGATGCTCAGACAGTGGCAGTTTTTTGTAGTTCTTCATAGTTTTTTAGCAATTCTCATCATTGATCCCCAGATATTGCTTCGGAATGATAACTAATGGTTTCTATAAAATTCTTCTTTCCGTTAGGAATCCGCTGCTTAAACGCAGGATTTCAGGACAATCCGCTCAATCGCGTAGCAGTTTTTTTTCAGATTTGACTTTTCTCCTCCTGTAAATTCCATTTCCACCCGAACTGGACCGAGCTGGAGGGGGTAAGGCCCACCCTGAGGAGCCGCAGGTAGAGGTGCGACAGCCACAGTTGGGTCCGCTCCCTCTTGCGGATTTAAAAAGGGCAGCAGCAGCCTCACAAGTTCTGTTTCAGTTTTGAGTTTCAATAGAAATTCGACTTTATTTTTCAGATCTACGGAGTTCGGGTAAATTTTTTCAGATTTCTTCAGTGCACAAACATTCTACACATCTCAGGTAACGTTTACATTCTTTCTTTTCCAGTTTTAACCAGTAGAATTGTGTAAACCACGTAGGGTGCTTTTGAACGCAATGTATCAAAAATGTATGCTTATATGACTTGATAAAAAATTTCTGACTTCATAAGTATGCATATTTTACTGTGATGCACGTTTTGATGTAAGAAACTTTGAATTTTAAGACAGTCAATTTTTGCCCTTTTTGATCAGTTTACTCATCCTTTTTGAAGCCTAGTGAGCCTGGATTTTCAACTAAAAGATGTCCATGGTAATTTAGCTACCATAGGAAGTTTATTTTTGATTTTTCTTCATAACTATGAACTATTTCTATTTTTGGGTAGGTGTGCTACTGAATGGCCACCTAGACATGTATGTGTGCATGCGGACGATCCATGTTAAAAAGGAAACTCTGGTAAATTTTTTTGAAAAGCCAAATCATTTAATAAACATGTAATTTTGACTCTACTGGGGATTTTGGTTGACCCATACATGTTTTAGGACTTAGAAATGCATAAAATATTGATTTAAATTAATAAGGCACATGTTTTAGGCTTACCTCACCCTTTCTGAGGTGATTTGGAGACTTTGTCCAGGTTATAGAGCCAGATAGACCCGACAGTGCTAGCAGGGTCATCCCAGGAGTTGGATGGAGGAGAGTCTCCGATGTTCCTCAGCCACGACCAGCCCGACCGCCTCGTAGATTGGTTGAGTCAGTGATTCGTCCTATCCGGGTTGATCCGCCGGTTGACGTGGACGACGAGGAGGTTCCATTTATTGATCTCGCCCCAGCTCAGGCTCCACGTGCGGAGCTTCCAGGCATCGTGGTGCCACTTCAGGAGTTGCTGGGAGATTTGAGGCATCATCCATCGAGATTTCTTCATTCCAATGAGGTGATTGAAGTTTTCCTTCTGGATTTTCTTTCTTTCTTTCTTTTGCCATTTTAGGGCACATGTTTGATATGGCTTGTCCTTCTGATGTAGGTTCCCAGCTTTACGTAGCCCAGAGGGAACTGGTTTAATGTGCATTCTCTGTACCCACTCTACATCGAGATTATAGGGCCATTATAGATACCTGGGGGTTTTGGCATTCTTTTCTATTCCTCCCCGTCATTGCCCTTTTGGTTATCTGAGGACTTTATCTGAGCACTGGTTCCACCAGACTCGCTCTCTCCATTTGCTGGATTACGAGGTGATGATGACGCTTATGGACCGGAGGTTCATCACCGGGATAGAGTTTGGACATGTGCTAGTTTCGGTTGTTGCTGACATTTCACCTACTACCGTTTGATCCCTCCTGGGAGTTTCTACGACGGCCATCAAAGGTTGGACAGTCCGTTTTGGTCCCTTAAGCATAGATGCCCAGAGTGGGGCTTTGACCGAGCCTCTGCCTAATGATCAGAGGGTTAGAGATCGCATCCTGAGGTGATTATTTTTTGTGATCATCAGGGGTTGTTTCCTTGTGGACAACTCTTTGATGGTGTCCTTTTCCCTGGTCAGTGCCACTCATTACGTGGAGCGCCTCAGTGATTTTTATTGGGGTACCTATACCTTTGCCTATTTCCTCGGCGGGATGCGTATGCGCTCGAAGGGTGTGACAGAGGCTTGGTTAGGGTTTTACCCATTCCTGCTGGTGAGTACATCTCTCTTATACCTTTTTGATTGCATCATTTATATATGTCAGTATTGATCACTGCGGACTTTCGATATTTGCATGGCCAGTTTTGGACATATAAGAGGCTTCCTTGCCTACGTCCTACCACTACTGTAGGCCTGGAGACCTATCCTTTGGGACGGTACTGGCACCACTCCATTTTGACAGAGGTCCCTGTAGCTAAGGGATTCACCCACTCCCGTCTATAGCTTGAGCTATTGATGGGCAGATCGATCTTGTGGGTACCGTATACCTCAGACTTTTTGACAGTCGAGTTTGAGGGCGGCTTTCCCACTGGCCAGGAGTTTGCATTATCCACCCTCAGAGTCCCATTTTTGACAAAGGGAGGTTGGGAGCTCTATTTAGGAGAGCATGCTATTCAGAGCATCACTAGGGAGATCCGCATTCCCTTTGTTCCTCCTGCTTGGCATCATTGGCCACTAGCTCATCCACTTACAGACATTACTATGGAGGGCATAGATGGCTTTACCCTGTCAGAGGGTCCGTACAGCTAGGAGGCATTTCATAGCAGGTGGAGTCCTCATATTATTGGGGCTCAGACTCGTGCTACCCAGTTCATGGCAGATATGGTGTTGGGGTTTGTGATGATGATAGACTGGATAGCTTGCCTGCGAGATCCGTCTCATGTGGACCAGATCACAGGATTTACCCAGTAGTTGGAGAGGGCACTTTTGTTTATCAGGCATCTTGGCCGAGATCCATCAGAGGCAGCTTCTTTTGATCCTTCTGGCTCTGGACCGGGCCCTTCCACAGGTCCATTTTTTAGCAGTTTTACCGGTGCTGATCCTCCCTTATATCGCTTGGACATTCCCACTGGCTGAGATTTTATATCTCATGAGGAGCTGGAGTAGGTTGATAGCTTGGGGATAGATATTTTAGATCTCTTTTGATAGCTTCCCTTGCTATATCTTTTTATAAACCTCTGTTTAGTTATTGGGCGGCTATGCCCTATTTTGATAGGCCTCTATTAGTAGCTGGGCGGTTGTGCCCCATCTCTCTGTACTTTTTATTTTGGATTGTATGATCAGACAGAGATGATGCTTGCAGTAAATAGTTTATTCTAGTTATGCATGATATTTCCTATCTATTGCATCATGTTTTATCATTGTCATTATGCATATATTATGTCATAGATATGCACTTAGATAGATGAGTTCATATTTGACCGCTGGATGGTCTTGTGATACGGTGATACAGATGTCGTCATCGATGGTTAGCCGCCTCGAGCATTCCCCACCATCCTTGGTAGCATCCTCACTAAGGTTGTGGTATGATAGTCTGCCCTTCCCAGCTAGAGAGACAGTAGATCGGATGTTGGGGCAATCCTTGGCCCTTAAAGATTTCCAGGTTCTATACGGATTTATAGATGGCATTCTATCCTGCTGGATACCTAAGTAGCAGGTTTTCTGCTTCGGATTACATGAGTTGACTCCGACCTTGGAGGAGTATAAACGGCTTACATGTTTAGCATTGGACTTGCCTTGTGCTCGCACAGCTATCAGCGATATGAGGAGACCTTTCATGCATATGTTGGGTTTGAGACATAGAGTGGTCACTGATGTGATCATTTCAGGACATGTGATCTCTATAGAATTTCTGATTGATCGCTTCGGCAGGCTAGATAGCTATGAGCGACACGCCGAGGATTTTTTGATCTCGACAGAGGAGTGGCAGTTGGCCCGGGTAGACGTTTTGTTGATGTGTGTCACGTCCTATGTATACATGCCACTATACTTGAACCATTTGGATATTGGTTTGATGGTCGTGGTCCGTGTCCTTAGACAGGGTAGTACGATTCTGCCTATGATACTAGCTGAGACCTTGAGGTTGGCTAACTATTGCAGCACCCATTCATAGGGTTTTTAGAGGTTGCTCTGTCCTGCTCTATGTATGGCTCATGAACCATTTGCGTCCGATTGGCACTTTTAGACACCACGGGTACTGCTTTACCCATGAGATAGCTATGTCCTTCTCCTTCCAGCCGGCGGAGTGTTCAGATGTAGCGACATGGTCAGCCTTTTTGTAGGATATTGAGCACTCCTTTTTGATCTTACCATGCTCAAGGCTGGTGTCCCCTTACAGCTTCATCACCCATACAGTTGGCCTGGATTATTTGCCCCTAGCGAGATTGAGAGGGGTGACCACTTACCATTCGTTGGCAGTCGTGGGTCAGTTTGATCATTTCCAGAGCCTTCACCAGTTCAAGGGGGCTATTGATCAGCGGATATCAGTTTCATCTTTATCGTCAGCAGACCTGATCAGGATTTATGAGTGTTAAACTCATAGGGAGAGGGCTGATTTCTTTACTAGCCATCCGGATTGCTCTTAAGAGTACTCGACATGGTTGGAGGCTGATATAGCAGCGACTGTAGTTATCCTGGCAGATCCGGTCATAGATTTAGATGGGGAGGAGCCTATGGAGGATCCTGATTCTCCTACGGAGGATGATTTGTTCACGGGTCTGACAGCAGCCTTAGTTTGTGACCCATCGATCATTCCTGCCAGGACAGATCCAGCTGCTGCTGATTTACTAGCTCAGATAACTTTTGAGAGGGACCAGACTAGGGCGTTGATGTTGACTGCCCTATCCGGCAGGGATATAGCTTTTACTGATAGAGATGCGGCGCAGGTCACTCGGGATGCAGCATTGGTTGAGAGAGACGAGGCTCGCTCCACCCGAGATGTGGCTATTGAGGAGAGAGATGAGATCTGATCTGTTAGAGATGCAGCATTTGAGGAGATTGAGGAGGTTTTAATTTCCAGGGATGCTCCTTTTGTGGAGAGGGATGAGGCCATAGCCACCCGAGATGTATATATTACTGACAGCACAGCCCTCAGGTCATATATAGACAGGCTGGTTGGAAAGATGAGTGCTTTCATTAACGGTCACAGTGCCACTATGCAGATAGCTGTGAATGTTCTTGCATGTATGGGGGTGGAGGGTATTGCACTGCAGCTCCTCCTCAAACTTCAGAGAGAGACACTATGTTGGCATTGTTGTCCCGTCTGTCATTAGGGCCATAGACTAGCTTTAGTTTTCATGCACATACTAGATCAGCCATTTTTGTCATGTACAGGACACTATGTATACATCAAATAGTATTATATACCAGAGAAATATATTTTGATTCACTTCCCTGATGGATATATATTGTCATTGCTAAGTGATTACCACTTCTTTCATGACCTGCTGTTGTTGATGTATCGTGAGCTTTTCCTAAATGGATGGACAGTGAGATGTCGGAGAATATCTCAGACGGGACTGTTGACCAAGGAGACTTGGTAAATTGTAGGTTTTATCGGGTTTCGGTGTCTTGGGACTGGTTTTTATTGGTTTTTTGTTTTTCTTTGAAGGTCATACATCACCATGAATGGCTTCCTATGTACTCCCAAGTTTAGGGAGATCAGGTCATTCGTAGTTCATGTTTTGTGTGATAGGTTTGAGAAATGTCTCTTTTGAGTTTGGTTTGATAAGTTTTTGAAATTTTATTTGGTTTAATCGCACCGTGAATGGCTGCCTACGTACTCCCGGGCTAAGGGAGATCAGGTCATTCATACTTCAATCTTCTAGTGAAAACCAAAACTGATTTGATTGATTCGCAGGACCAGGATGATTGCTGGCATGTGTTTTAGACATAGTACCTTTTTATAGTGTCTGAGTTGGTAAGCTGGGGAAATTCGATCCTGTCCATCTCTTGGAATGTGATAGCTTCTCGTGTCAACACCTCTTTAACAATGAAAGGGCCTTCCCAATTTGGGGTTAACTTTCTTTTAGCTTCATCTTGATTGTCCAGGACTTTCTTCAGCACTAGGTCATTTTCTTTGAATTATCGAATTCGGACTTTCTTGTTGTATGATCGAGCAATCCTTTGTTGATATAACTACCCATGGAAAATGGTTGTAGCCCTCTTCTCATCTATTAGGGATAGCTGGTGGTACCGCTCTTGTAACCACTGATCTTCTTCCATCTAAGCGTCTATCAACACTGCAATGACTCCATCTTTACTTTTATGGGAAGTACTGCTTCCATTCCATAGACCAATTAATAGGTGGTAGCCCAGTAGAAGTATGCATTGACGTCCTGTATGCTAACAGAGTCAGTGGCAACAGGTTATGCCATCTTTTGTGATTGACAAACATTTTCTGCATAATCTTCTTGATGTTCTTATTGGCCACTTCGACAGCACCATTCATCTTTGGCCGGTAGATGACAGAATTGAGATGCTTGATATAAAATTTACTGCATAAGTCTCTCATCATCTGATTGTTTAGGTTCTTGGCGTTGTCTGATACGATCACCTCCGGTTGTCCATATCGACAGACAACATTGTTTCTGATGAAACCAATTATGACCTCTTGGGTGACTTTGGAAAAAGAGGCAGCTTCAACCTACTTGGTGAAGTAATCGATCATGGTGGAGATGAATCGATGTCCATTGCTGGCTTTGGGTTCTACTGGACCGATCACATCTATTGCCCACAAGCAGACTAGGAACTCTTGTTCACTAAGAACTCTTCAAGGCCAGCAGCTTTGGAACTTTAGTTCACTAAGAACTCTTCAAGGCCAGCAGCCTTGGAACTTCAGTTAGTCCCTCGGACAAGGACCCCTCAAGCCTTGGCTTTGTGTTGATGTTGTTGTTGGTGCTGAACTGCTAAGATGACTTGAAGCTTTGTTCATCCTTTGGTACTTAGCAGCTTGGTGTGATCCTCTTTGGATTCTGCATCGAGACTGGATCACCATTAGACAGACTGTTAAGATATTCATGAATCTTAACATCGTTAAATATTGAACAGTTAATCACTTCTTCTTTAGTGCAGCTAATATTTTGGTTGATGTTTGTCTTCATCTGATCTCAGCTTTGCACCCCTTCACCACTTGAGGTATGCTAAGTCTTTGCACTTTTGGTAGACTCCGTCTGACACTTAGCATCCTATGAACCTTACTTGACTGATGTGCAGATCTGATTCATCTGTTCTTCTTCAGCTCTTGGTAGTTCATGTTGATTCATAAAGTGACTCTTTGGATCTTCTTTCTGGTCTAGCACTCTTCTGAATGCTATTTTTTTGGCCTTCTCGGCTCTCAGCTTAGCTGCCATTCTGATTGGCATTCGCATTGTTGTTGAGTGAAGCCTTTTGTCTGTTAAAGCTCTTCTCTTAGCTCGCTTCACTTCTACTTTTGTAGTCTCATTGCCACTGAGACATATTCTATTCAGCTCTGTAGAACTTACAGAGTCAACAACTTACCAACCCAACAACTCTTCAACTCAGCAACCTCTCATCTTTGAAGCTTCAGATGTTAAATACCCTTTTATAAGCTTTTCATTGGAATATAGCCGTTGGAAGCTATTTAAATTGCTTCAGATCTCGAGTTATTTGGTGCAGACAGCTGATGTGACATGACAACTTCTTTTTGACTTTTTTGACACAACAATCTACTATTTCACCTACCACTTTAGAGGCGTCACTTTAACGCGTCAGGCTGGTAGTCACCTTTATTTCGTCTTTCTGACTCCTCGATCAGAACATTAGGAGTTGTCCTTCTGCATCGATGCTCTCAATCAACAACGTTCGAATGTCATTCTTTATATTGAGATGTTGCCAAGGGTTCAATACTTAGATGACTGAACTATACGATTTTGATTTAGATGACCTTAAACTTGTTCGTAGTTTGTCTGTTGAATGTTGCTCGTTGACTGGTTGAGACAACACTACAATTCTGAGAGTGTTCTTTAGATTTGCAATGTAGAACCTCTCTTCCTTCACTCGTGCAGTGCTTCAACATTTTTACTTGCCTTGACTTGCATTAGGGACTGATAACTTGTCTGAATGCTCTGGCCATTTTGAATTGCAAGACTCATTTGATTAGGCATACTCAACTCTTTTTCTCCTTGTGATCTCCCGTTCACATATCATCAATGGTCTGACCCATGCTTAATCTTCTTAGTCTTTTCTTTATAGGTTGGCCAGTATCTTTGTATAAACTGCATCAGTTCCTGCTTCTCATCTGGCAAGCACTACGATCATAGTCACACCCAAGATCGTTGTCTTCTATTTATCTTGACAGCTTCTGCATTGCTGACTTCCTTTAGTCAGTCACTTCATCTGAAGTCTTCTTACTATTGCTTGAGGAGGACTTCTCGTAAATGGCTTCACTTCTCAACCAGGATGCTGATTAAGTTGGTGCTTCAATATTCTGATTGCTTGCAGGCCATTCGGTGAGTGCTATCTGGTTTTCTTCAGGTAGATTGCATCTTTACAGCTCTGGCCAGAGGCTACATCTTTGGATTCTTTGGGAGTGCTTATTTATTGAGAATCGTATTGTCTCTAAGATTCTTTCTTGGTGTTGTGAGCACTTGCTTGACTTTGCCAAAGCCTTTGTTCTGCAGACTACGATCTTGCATTGGTTCTGCAAAAAGTACGACTCTGACAGCAAATCATACGACAGACTACGATTTATGCCTTAGTACTTGTTGTCCTTATCTAATCTTGCTCGATTATGATTTTTGCCTCTGATATGATCCGTAGACTCCACGACTTCACGTGTGGTCTACGATTCTTGACTTGGCTTTGGCAGGCGCTCAGTCGGCTCTTAGATAAGTTATCTCCACGATTCTGAACATGGATTCCTTGACAGACTACGGCTTCGAGAAAGTCCTTCACGACACAATACGATCCTTCCTTATCTCTCCTGGCAGACTACGAACTTCAAGAGCTACTATCCTTGCAGACTATGATTCTGCCTTGATAGTCTCCGAGTCTTCCTTATCTCTCCTTGCAGACTACGAAGGCTGGTGCAGTGCTCGACGATCAAATAGGCCTATCTCTTACATTATATAAGATCAACCTAACAAGCTTGATCTTTCTATTTGAAGTCCTTGTACATCATATTCTTTTGAAAGGCTTTATAGTAGCTGTTTTGATCATGTAGGATCAACCTAACATATTTGATCATTTCATTCTAAGTCCTTGTACATATATTCCTATTATCTATTCAAGGACTTTACAGCTTTTATTAATGCAGACATATTTACATATTCATTCATTAAGATCATATTCAAATCTTATATAAATAGGAATATCATTCTCATACTTATTCCTAACAATCTCTCCCTATTTGATTATGATAAAAATAATAAGTGCATATGCATGAGATGAATGAATCTTAATATACAGTGAGCAGCAGTATTTCTAAAATAGATAATCATGAATGTCATTGATGATAATATGGAATTACATAAAATATGACACTCTACATCCTGGATCCAGAACATACCTATATAGCTAGAAATATACCTTTTCTGCTCCTTGTATGTCTCCAGGATGTGTGTTGATCAGCTACTCACTTTTCTTTTCTTCTTTAGTCTGCTCCCCCTTAGATGCATTCTCCATTGCTTCATCTTTGTCTTGCTCTTGCTCTGGCTCAGATGCATGCTTTTATTCTGTCTTTTGCTTTATCTTTCTCTTGTTCTGCCTCCCCCTCAGATTCTGTCTTCATAGTGTTATCATCCTTTTGCTCCCCCTCAGATGATGACACACTTGTTGCTGCTGCTTTGACCTTCTTCTTCTCCTTCTTTACTTTTCTGCTCTTGCTCTTCTCATCTGCCTTCATTCTTCTCTCCTTGCACTTCCTTGAATGCCTCTTTTTCTCCCACTTTTTATCATTAATCACTTGGGAAAGCTGTTGGACATTTGTAATAAGCTGCTCCATTAGGTAAGATGAGTTGCCAACCTCAATCTTGAGTTCTTGTTGGCTTAGCTCCAGCTGTAGGGAGATAGTCTGATTCAGAGAGTCAATCTTGTCAGACAAAGACAACATTTGATCTGCACTTTCCTTCTGAGCTTGCACAACTTCTTCCTTCTGATCATTTATAGCCTTCAGATAGATTTGATCTCTCTTTGAACTTGAGAGATATATCTGATAGTTTGGCCTGAAGTTTGTTGTGAAGCTCATTGTTTCCTTCTTATGATAGGATCTTAGCTTCAACAGTAAGGAGAGATATTTTCTCAACCAACTCTTCAGAGTTCTTTAGTAACTCTTGCTCTTGAAGGGTTTGGGCATTTGGTTGAGCAGACTCATGCTGAACAGCTGGTTGGACTCCATGATTCTCACTCCTGGACAGTCTTTCAAAGGTAGTGAGAATCTGATAAATCGTTGAGTACCAATTACTGTTGGAAGATGAAGGAATATCAGACACTGCTGCTTGGGCAGAGTAAAGCTTCTCAAACTGAGCTTGATCATCTTCAATGGTAGAGTGTAAGGACTCTACAATCATAAACTTGGGTATGATTCTTCTTCCATCTGAACCTACTCTACAATCTTAGGGAATGTAGTGGTTGCCAACATGTTGATAGACCCTGAAGTGAGATTGATCTTTGATCAGCTGTGTTGCAAATTTCATTGCCCCTGGAAAGTTCTGGGCCACTAGCTCTAGGTTGGGAAGATGAGAGAAGCACCATGTGAAGTAGCTGTTATCACCAGTGATAGATGCCTTTACACATGGCATTTGAGGATAAAACCACCTTATTGCATGATCCTTGATTTCAGGCTCATATATCAGAGTTGAAGTATCCACCCTTATAGCAGTGAGATTGTAGAGTAAATTTGCTGTGGTCATCTTCACCACATTCAGCCTTTCATTTCCATGGTTAATCCATTTGCTTGGAAGTACATCTAGTGGCCCATCATCAACTTCCACCACTATCCTTTTCTTGAGGCGAACAGGAGAAGGAATATGAACATCTTCTGACTTTGTCTCCTCATCATCAGAACTTCTTCACTTTCTTCTTATACTGTCCTGGAGTCAGACTAGTGCAGACTTTCTTCAACTGATTCATTAGTATATATTCCTACATTTGATCATCATCTTCAGCAGATCTAGCCTTTGCAGACCCACTTGGCACTTCGTGCTCTGCAGTTTTCAGTCTCTTGCTACTAGCCTTTGCAGATATTTCCCCTCTTTTTCCCTTAGCATTTTCTCCCTTGGATTCAGCCTCATCATCACTTAGTTCAATGATTGCTGTAGAAGATTCTCCTTTCTTTTCTGGGAAAGATCTAGCAAGCAATCTGTTGCTCTTTCTTCTCCTAGGAGGTTCAACTACAAGAGATTTAGATTTTTCTTCATTTTTAGATTTTGAAGCCTCTGAATCATCAGATGAGCTTCTTTGGGGTTCAGCAACATGAGCAGATAATTCTTCTTTTGACTTTGAGTCCTTTGAAGTAGCAGAGGAACTCCTTGGATTTTTAGCAGTGGGAGATCCAATTTCTTTAGCTTTCGAACCTTTCTCATCAGCAAAATGGCTAATTTGGGGCTTAGCCATAGGACTCACATTTCCTTCTTCATCTTTAGACTTTGCTCCCTCTTTCTCAGATTTCACTTCCTATTCATTAGTGGACTGGCTGCTTGAGGATTCACCTTTAGAGCTTTCAGTTCTCTTTTCTTTTTCTGACTCTCCTCTTTTCTCTTTGGCAGACAGACTTCTTTGGGGAACTGATTTTACCTTCTTCTCCACTTTAGTTTTCTTCTTTGATAGCTTTACAGACTTGGACTCTGGAATGATTGAACCCTCAGAGTGTGATAGCTCCTCCTCCATAGTACTTGCCTTTCTCTTCTTCGTAGTGCTCTTGCTGCTGCTGCCATATGTCATTAGCCTTTTATTTTCCATTGGATTCTTCTTCCAGTTTACAAACAGCTTTGGAGATATCACCTTTTGATTATTTAGGACTTCACCCTCATCACCCTTAACCTTATTCTTCAGCTTCTTCTTCAGAATGATACTCAAGAATCTTCCATGAAAAACCTTTGTGAGCGATTTCTCTGTTGATTTCTTTTTTTTTTCTTTGTCCAGCCACTTAGACATTAAGTCGAACAGGATAGCTCCAAAGTTGATTTTCTTCTTCAGCACTATTGCAGACATGATTCTTAATTGTTGATCGCTCACAGTGTCATGTGCAGTGTCCTTGCTTAGTATGTATTTTCCCAGAATCTCTGCAAGGAACTCGAACTCTTCAGGAAACTCTTTTTTCTTCATATCCTTCAGACTAGGGTTCCTTTTGTAACACATATTCCTTTTGGCTTCTTCCTTGTCGACCTCATCAAGGCTTTTCAGACCTAGGTCAGGGAAACCTAAGCATTGGTTGATTTCAGTGGATCTCAGCTTCAGAATCTGACCTTTGACCTTGGTAGATAGAGACACAGAGTTTGTAGTTGCGTTAAAGTAGAACTCTTTAACCAAATTAACATATATGAGAGTGTTCGACTCAAGGCATTTAGAGAATCCAGCTTCTTTACTAACTCAAGAATACCTCTGAACTTCTTTTTGAATTTATCGAACTTCTTGGTCCCGAGTTGAATGCCAGTGATTACACGCCAGTCTTCCATTTGAAGGGTTAGGGTTTTCTGGGTTTCCAACTTTGTAAGACTATTGTGAGATATCAGGAAGCAATTTGAGAATAGATAACTGTTTGAGAAGATTTGACTGTTTGGAGGTGTTTAGGTTTTGGTTTGAGAGAGATAGTGTATGGATTGGATAGGCTTGCAGCTTTTGATGAACTCTCGAAAGTATAACTGCCACTTGATTTGAATTTTCCCTCTTGTAACTGTTCCCTCCACGTTTCTTAGTGGGACAGTTGTAAGAGTCTGATAGGTCACAATCTGTAACTTCTTCTAACACGTCAGTTTATCAGATTTGACTTTTCTTCAATTGACTATTGACTTCTTTAGTTCGTGGAGTGACTTATGACTTAGCTCAGTACTCCACAATAGCTTAGATTAATCTCCAACCTTTGTGTCTTATTTGATGATAGTAGTCTGTGGCCATTCTTTAATAGACAACTTCTTCATCAGACTTCAAGAGAGTGGCAATACTCATTTGCAGCTTGCATTCTTCTAAGGAGTTACTGCTTGCTTCAGCAGAGATTCTTGTGATGCAATCAATATTTACACTTTTTTTGGGTTAAGGTTGCTCATGAACGGCCAACCTCTTAGATCAAAGCTAAAGGTTAGGTATGTCCCTGAGGCGCTTATCAGATGAAGAGCTTTATAGACTGGTGGCTATAATGACATCTTATTGGGCTTTTCTGCTGGAGAGTCCACTTACCAACTCTGGATAATCTTTGGTGTTGGTATTAGTTTAAAATGTAATTGTGGTATCATCATGCTCTTACACTTCGATTACTTTGACTGCTCGTAGGTACTCCAAGATTTTAGTGGTTGGTTGATATGGTTATTAGTGGCACGTTTTGGGATGTTACTACTGACTATGGATCTTCATTTGGTTCATTAGCCACATAGTTTTGGGACTCTGTAACTAGGATGATTCTGTTTTTGGGTTAGCTCTTGTTTCTATAAACTTGACAGAAGTGGTCTTGATATTCGTGGAGTGGTCAACGGATGCACCATGGTCGACCTATACTCTGAGCTTTTCTAAGATCTTCTGGCAAGGATCCCACTTCTTCATTTTGCCTCCAGAGCTTTACTATCTCCATATCTTGCATCAAGAACTTCCTCAGAATGAATAACAACTTCAGGCTATACTGCTTTAGCAACATCACTTGGTTCTGGCATTTCCTCTTCAGCATTGATCATAGTCTGATCAGGTGTAGTAGTGTGCTCTGCATAACTGATCATGGCCTGATCATCTTCTATGATTCTGGTCTCTTTCAATGTTGGACCAGATGCTTGAGGTTGATTGATTTGTTCATCCATTTCATCAGCAATCCTTCGATCATCTTCTTTTAATACTTCCTCATTTGCTAGAACATTCTTCTTGACAAGCCTCTTCTTTAGCTTGGACACAACCTTTGCACTTTCTTCAGCTTTAGCCTTGACAATTTGTTCAGGCTAAGAGACTGTTGCAGCTTCTCCTTCTACAGTAACAGTCAGTCTGAATGCTACGATTGGTGATGACTCCACAATCATAGTGAGTGAAGATATCTTTGTTCTGTGGCTGTGTTTCTTCTTCTTCTGAGGTTCAACACTATCTTCTCAGAGATGGATGAATTATTCTTCTTAATATGCATAAGAAAGGTAGCCTTGCATATCTCCTTCAGTCTATAATCATCATGATCATATAACTGTCATTGGATCATAGAGAGATACCTTTAGGACTGATCAATCCACGATTGTTGACAAAACTATGAACATAGTCTTTCTTATTCAGGATTCAGTATCTTCTGCACTCGTGGAGTTTTGCTTCTATGATGAATTCTTCATAATCAATGTTTGATGATCCTCTGATATGAGCTTCCTTGATGTTTCCTTTGAGATGATAAGCTTTGCATGAATAAGCATAGAAGATCTCTATCATCTTGTCATAAATAGCCAGCTTCTATGTGAAAATCATCAACCATGTGAACTTCATTCATGGGGACTCAACGAGTCTTCAAGAATAGGCTTTGGCATTGGATAATTTTGTCAAGAGCATTGCTGAAATGTCTTGAACTTCCAGCTGGTTGAATCTTTGTGACTAAAGCCATCTGCTTCAGTATTCCTTAGTGTGGTCAAATAAACCAAATACCTGTAGGTTAAGTAAATTTATATCTTGGTACCTATGCTTGATTGGGTCCTGCTAGGTTAGTTTTTTCAAAATCCCAATTCCTCATATTTTTAGATTTATATCATGTTAGCATCAACAATCATATTCATGCATATAACAAATTTACATATGAAATTTATAATGCATGCTTTTGAGTGTGTGCATGATTAAGCATTTTGATATGACACTCCTTTTCTTTGATTGTTTCACCCTTTGCTTGATTATGTTCATAGATTTTTAATGTTTACAGAGCACGAATCAACTCTATTATTTGTTTGTATCTGGTTGATTCATGGAATGATCAGTTTCTAAGAACCTTCAAGATACTCCTTTAGTGTTGATCAAACTCTACATTTTATCAAAAATACAGAACATTGGTTTGTATATATTTACATGCATATAAACCCTTTAGCAAGAGTTAATCCACTTAAGCTTTAATTTGATTTAGATTAATTTATGACTTACTCTAGATTTCTTTCAAGATGTTATTTTCAACCTAAAATAAGGGTGGAGAGAAAGTTTGTTGATAATTAAGTTTCCAACCTTAATGTACTTTCTCTCTTCTCCTTTTTAGGAAGAGTATGGTCTCTTGATAGAATACTGTTGTAGTACATAAGGTGATGCAACATGATGTACATATTAACATTAATGAAGAATCGTACCTTTACACTATCAATTTCTTAACAGTCATTTTTTCTTGCTTTAATGTTGTTAGGCATTGATGTTCATATCTTTTCATTTAGTGCTGACAGCCTGTTGCTCCATTTGACCTTCGATCAATCAGGTGTAGTCTTGGAGATGTAAGTTAGGAAAGTCTAGGCAGCTTAGGTTCTTTGATAACCTTGAACCTCAAGGTTCATATCCAACTAGTTAGCCAAATACTCATTGAAAGAAATCTTCTTTCTTCTCATGATAAACATTTCATTGTATCTCTAGGCCTTTCATCTTTCAGAATAGTAGATGATAGACTCCTTGCTTTTGATGCCTTTTGACTTCCCATCACTGGTCTGCAGACTACTGATTGACTTTGGACATGGATTGGTTTTGTTGTTACAGCATTAAAGAATAGGGACCATTCTGAGAAGC
This sequence comes from Panax stipuleanatus, assembly GCA_020205555.1. NCBI lineage: Eukaryota > Viridiplantae > Streptophyta > Magnoliopsida > Apiales > Araliaceae > Panax > Panax stipuleanatus. Next base: position 132,482,237 of record CM035117.1, on the reverse strand, counting down.
TTCAGGTGTATATACATATTTACCTGTTCGCATAATTTCCAACGTGTGAGCTCATCTGCATTCACAAGTGACTTACTACTAAACAAAGTTTAGAACATGGTTTGTACCTAGGATCAGACTCAAAGCGTTAGCTTTAGGATATAGCATGAGAACCTGCTTTGATACCAATTGTTAGTTCCTAGAGGGCACACAATAGATCGAGAAGGGGGGTTGAATAGATTCTTTTAGTTTTCAAAAATCTTTTCCATTTTATTTTGTATTGCTAAGTAATAATCATATAACAAACATAAGAATCATTTCAAGCACAGCAGAATAGTTACAGTTCCCTTTCATAGATATTTTGTTAACTATTGTTCTAGAGTTAGTTTAGATGTAAATGGTTATAACATTCAGAGCAGTTACTGTGACGCCCCCAAATTCCAGGACCGCCACTTGGTCTCTCGAATTCGGTTCATCACGTGCTCATGGTAATACATCACAATAATAATAATTAAATATCATACGATCACAGCGAAAAATCTATTCTAGAATAATTTACAATGATTTATTATAATTATTCCCCCAAGTCTCGCAACGTACAGTACTTAATAGATTACATAATAATATCAGTTAACGACTTATTACATAATCTAACTTAAGCTTAAACATAATCAAATCCAGTCTTACTACATCATCTTCATACAATATTAATATATTTAAAACATAACAGACATAAGCTAGTTGGTAGCTTTGCCCTTGCCCTTATCAACGCCCGAAGGTTCACCATGCTCCGCCTTAACTGAAATGTTTTAGGGAAAGCAAGAATGAGCACAAATTGCCCAGCAAGTAATATACAATAAGGGTGAGTAATAAGATTCTCAATTCTCGAAAGGGTATAACAAGATTTGATAGTTCAAGAATAACAAGAATATCAACAGTTCTCAATATCAGTCGCTAAGGACAGGATAATATCAATATGATTCAATAATAAGTCAATTCAAGATTTCAAATAATTGAATACTGAGTAGTCACTACGGACTATGAACTTCTACTAGAATTGACAGTAATAAACTGAAAATCCAACAAAAACAGGTACAACAGGTGATTAGCCTAAAGTACCCTTGTTATGCATAACAATCAACCATACTCAAGTGTGCACGTCGGTTCTCCGACAATTATATATTCCTTTCAAAGAAGGTTGTTCTTCTCAGTCAAATACAAGATCCCGCACCAATCAATTAGTTTGGGTTGCTTTTCAATAACATAAGTCCAGCCGAATCAAATGGCATAGACACTTTCACAATATTCAAGAACAATACTAAGTTCAACATGAATAATAGCTTTAATGAAATAAGAGTTCAAGTATGCTAATTCGATTCAACCGATTAAATAGGAAACTAGTTCGCAATACACAAGATAGGATACTTGCATAGTAAAAGAGTATAAGTTAGGAAACTTTCACAATTATAGATTTCCTTGCAAAAAGTAAATGCGTCGGTTAGGATACTTGCACTTTAAAAGAGTGTAAGTAAGAGAACTTGCCTTTAGCGTAGTTTATCCACGAAAAGCAATCAACACTTTCGAATTCCTATCGTAATACAGTTACGTATATATATGATATTCATTAGTCATATAATTTAACTTCACATTTTCTCTTTGAATATACGATCAACACATAAGCTAAGTTTTACCTAGCTACACAGTTATATAGAATATAATTTCTATCCTTAACGTTCCTTCTTTAGAGTTTAAACGCATTCTCATATTATATAAGATCTCAACAATTAGCAAACATGCTTGCCTATTATTAATATCACATAAGACCACAATCAATACTAAATATATTTCATTTTAGCAAGTTACGGCATCTCCTTAAGTTAACCGTCAAAATCGGGTTCAAGTAACATCATATAATATCGCGTAGCATGTATTCATATTTAAAGGATACTTTCATGCTTGTATAACTTTTCCAAATCCAATCGTACATGGTATAGGTTCTTAAGTTAATACTTAAAGCCATTCAAGGACACGAACTCATATGGTCTAACATGATTGCTTTTAAACACATAAGATATTCATATAACTTGTATTAGTCATGCTCATGAGTACTCGTATTGCATATATGTAGCTAGCATTGTTATTATCTTGAAAACATGCTTTGTTCATGCTAAACTTTAATCACGGCAACTAATCATGGTATATATACATGCATGACACATGAATGAGTCTAAGAGTACTATCACATGTGTCCATAAATGTCAAATTCTAATTCTCGTCATAACATACCAACGTTCACGTTCAAAGCTTATACTTTGTTAGTATAGTTCATTAATAAGGTCTATCATGTTCATGCTTCCTTATGAAACCTATATATGTAAGTTAACATGCTTTTCATGTATTTCAAGGCCCTATAAACATGCTCGAAAAGTCAGAATGTATACATGCTTCATATATGTTAACGTCGTTTATGAAACTTTAAATTCGTTTCCAAACTATGTGTCGTTTGGTGAACCATGCATGCTAATATACTAAAACATGCTTACATTGCCTCATTAGGTTTATATATATGTATTAATCATGCTCCCATGCTTGTTTAAACAAAAATCAAACAATTGGTACATAACAGTTTTGTTGCAGAATGCAGAAAACTGAACACAGAGGCTGGCGCTGCGGCGCGGCAACAGTAGCTTAATACTGGCGCTGCGGCGCGAGTGGCGCTGCGTGCGGCGCTGCGGCGCGTGTGGCGCTGCGGCGCGGGCTGCGGCGTTGCGGCGTCGAGGCAGTTTTCTGCGGTTCAGACTGCAGCGAAAACCGACCCAAAACCTCCCATTTCATCGATTTCAACATACCCAGATATTAGACTTGTTTAACTTACTAACACATACATATATGCTTATATAACAGTCAATAGCAATTATCAATTCCCAATTTCATGAACTCTAACTAATTTACGAATTTCATGTATTTACAGAAATTGAAGAGGAACAATGGAAATGAAAGACTATTCAGTGGTTCCATCATGTGTGTATGTTCATATAACAACAATATAAGGGTTCTACAAACCAATCATGAACCAATTTGGCATAATCAAGAATTTCAACAAAACTCAGAGAACAACAATGGAGTTCTTTTGACAGAAAATGAAAATGAAGACACGAAGAGGATTTATACCTCTGTTATGGAGTAAGCTTGCTGATGCTACTATAGAAATTCCTTTTGAACTAAATAGACAATCACAGTATACTCTCTTCTCTTAGAAATATTTCAGCAATGAAATGAAGGTGCAGGGAGTTCCTTTATATAGAAGAATGAATACACAGTCCAAGCTTCTAACTCCCAAATCAAACTAACGGATTGTCAAATTGCATGAAGGTTATAGAATGGTAGGTATTTAGTTGTTAGAATCCATCATTAAAACCACTCCCTTGCTCATCATTGCTACAAGGCTATGGAAATTTACTGAGTTTAAGGAGAAGCAATAGGCTTAGGCCATAATGGCTGTGCACGTGAATGAGGGAAAGGAGAGTGACTATTATATTGGGACAAGCCAAGCAAATCTCAGCATTCTTACAAATGGACTATATGCTACACTTATGTTATATATTATATGTACTCTTAGGTTATAATTACAATGTTCTCCCCATAATGTAATAAATGCAATTTGAATACATATAATCTATGTACATTTTATCTTATCGATATAATACAATCGGATACTACCACATTACATTATATCATATATTATTAAATTGTATTACTCAACAATTATTTATAATAGATCCATGATACATTATTTTAATGTATATTCACACATCATTTGTCACCTACACATATCATAACATATAGTTACTATACATTTAATTCGCATGCTTGCACATATAATTTCTCATCTTATAAATTGAATATTAATTAATAATATACACATATCCTACATCAATCAATATAATTGTTAACCTCCATAACAATTTAATTAACCTTTATATGATTAACTATCACTTTGATATAAATCTTATTATATTTATAAACACGTTGCTCATTATTATTATGTTTCTTGCAATAATAATAATCACATATTATTAATCAATCCTCATTAGTATTTTATAACAGTTAATTAATATTCTTCGATTAACAATTCGCTTAAATTAATATAATCATTCTTATATTACGTCACTGTGCCACACAAGGCAATCAACGAGTTTATCACAAACTCCACCAATTTCTCAATTATTATAATTATTCAATTATATATAATTGAATTAATTAATCTCATAACACAAAATCATTTATATTCAAATAAATTCTCATTTCCATTAATATATTTATTTAATAATATATGGAAATTCTCGGGTATTACATCCTCCCCCCTTATAAAAATTCCGTCCCGGAATTGCTACAAGGTTACACAAATAGATGGGGATAGTCCCTCATCATCCTATCTTCTAACTCCCACGTTGCCTCCTCGACATCGTGGTTACGCCAAAGTACTTTTACAGATGAAATAACTTTATTTCTCAAAGTTTGTTCTTTCCTATCTAATATTTGGACAGGAATTTCTTCATACGCCAAGTTCTTCTCCACTTGAATGGGCTCGTAAGAAATCACGTGCTTGTAGTCGGCCTTGTACGGTCGCAACACGGAAATGTGGAACACGTTGTGGATATGCTCCAACTCGGGTGGTAACGCAACTTTGTATGCCACTTCGCCCACTCGCTTCAGTATCTCGAACGGTCCTATGAATCTTGGACTCAATTTTCCTTTCTTGCCGAAACGGATTTTTCCCTTCCATGGAGATACCTTCAAGAATACGAAACTGCCGACTTTGAAGTCTCGGTCCTGCCGATGCAAATCTGCGTATTTCTTCTGGCGATCTTGAGCTGCTATAAGTCTGGCTCTTATCACTGTCACCATGTCTGCGGTTTGTTGAACTAACTCTGGTCCGAGTATTCGTCGTTCTCCAACTTCGTCCCAACATAACGGCGTTCTGCACTTTCTCCCGTAAAGAGCTTCGTACGGTGGCATGCCAATACTCGCATGGTAGCTATTATTATATGCGAATTCTACTAAGGGTAGGTGGTCGTCCCAATTTCCCTTAAAATCCATCACGCAAGTCCTAAGCATGGTTTCTAGCGTTTGTATTGTTCGCTCACTTTGTCCGTCTGTTTGAGGATGATAAGCTGTACTCAACCTCAACTGCGTTCCCATTCTTTCCTGCAAACTCTTCCAAAAATTGGATGTGAAGCGCGGATCTCGATCAGAGATAATTGACACCGGCACTCCATGTCGTGAAATAATTTCTTTTACATATAGGCTTGCTAATTGGTTCAAACTGTAGCGGATCTTGATTGGTAGAAAGTGTGCGGTCTTCGTTAGTCGATCCACGATAACCCAAATAGCATCATAACCTTTCTGTGTAACTGGAAGTCCTACCACGAAGTCCATGGTAATATGCTCCCATTTCCACTCTGGTATTTCTAACGGTTGTAGTAAACCACTTGGCCGCTGATGCTCTGCTTTAACGCGTTGGCAAGTCAAGCATTTACTGACGCACTCTGCGACTTCCCGTTTCAAATTAGGCCACCAAAAATGTTGCCTTAGATCTCGGTACATCTTTGTGCCTCCCGGATGAACGGAATATGTCGTATTGTGTGCCTCGTGCAAAATCTCTTCCCTCAACTCAGTTACCGCTGGTACCCACACTCTCCCTTCAAATCTCAAAATACCGTCTTTATCCATTCGAAATTTTTCTTCCTCACTTTCTGTGATCCTCTTTCGGATTTTCTCACACTCTTCATCCTTTTCCTGAGCTTCCTTTACTCTATTCAACAACGTCGGACAAGCTTCCATTACAATTAACTTCTCACCAGACTTTTCTGGTCCTTTTACTTCTATCTCCAATTTCTCCATCTCTCTTATCAACTCTTCCTGAGTTGTTAAATTAAACAACTTCTCCCTTCCTTTCCTGCTCAGAGCGTCGGCAACCACATTTGCCTTTCCCGGGTGATAAAGAATATCGCAGTCATAGTCTTTGATTAATTCTAACCACCTTCTCTGCCGCATGTTTAACTCCTTCTGTGTGAAGATATATTTCAGACTTTTGTGGTCCGTGTATATCTCACATTTTTCTCCGTATAGATAAGGTCTCCATATCTTTAACACAAAAACTACTGCCGCTAACTCTAAGTCATGAGTAGGGCATCGTTTTTCGTAATCCTTCAATTGTCGTGACGCATATGCAATAACCTTGCCATGTTGCATGAGCACACAGCCAAGCCCCTTGTGCGATGCATCACTATACACCACAAAATTTCCCGCATCATCTGGTAATGATAACACAGGTGTTTCGCTCAATCTCCTTTTCAGTTCTTGAAAACTTTCTTCACATTTGTCGGTCCATACAAATTTCACCGTCTTTCTAGTCAAATTGGTCAACGGGGTTGCTATCTTAGAAAAATATTGGATGAATCTTCGATAGTACCCAGCTAACCCTAGAAATCTTCTCACCTCCGTCGGTGTTCTTGGTTGTTCCCAATTACTTACTGCTTCAACCTTCGCAGGGTCTACAGAGATTCCATTTTTATCCACCACGTGGCCTAAGAATTGAACCTTCTCCATCCAAAATTTGCACTTAGAAAATTTTGCATACATCTTCTCCGTCCTTAGTGCCTCCAAAATAATCTTTAGATGTTCGGCGTGTTCTTCCTCTGTCTTTGAGTAGATCAAAATGTCGTCGATAAAAACCACTACAAATTTATCCAAGTATGGCTTGAAAACTCGGTTCATCAAGTCCATAAATGCAGCCGGAGCATTAGTCAATCCGAATGACATTACCAAAAACTCGTAGTGTCCATAACGGGTTCGAAACGCAGTCTTTGGTATGTCCTCATCCCGTACCTTTAGTTGATGATATCCTGTTCGTAGGTCGATCTTTGAGAAACACTTTGCTCCCTTCAGTTGATCAAATAAGTCATCTATCCTCGGTAGCGGATACCGGTTCTTGATCGTTACTCTATTCAATTCTCGATAATCGATACAGAGCCTCATCGATCCGTCCTTCTTTTTAACGAATAGTACTGGTGCTCCCCAAGGAGAAACACTCTGTCGAATGTAACCCTTATCCAATAATTCTTGCAATTGTATCATTAATTCCTTTATTTCTACTGGCGCCATACGATATGGAGCTTTCAAAATTGGTGCTGTTCCCGGTGCTAAGTCTATTACGAATTCGATTTCTCTGTCTGGCGGAAGACCAGGCAGATCGTCCGAAAACACGTCTTGAAATTCATTAACTACAGATATATCCTTAGTTTCTACTCCCTTCTTCCGAGTATCAACGATGTAAGCTAAATATCCTCCCCATCCTTTCCTTAACAATTTCTTGGCCTGCATCATCGTAACGCAACACGATTGCTTAAGCGATGAGCTACCATAAAACACTACCTTAGACTTACTCGGAGTCTGAAGGTTCACACATTTGTTCTGACAGTCAATTATCGCAGCATGGTTATACAACCAATCCATTCCCAGTATTACGTCAAATTCTCCCAGTCTAATAGGAATCAAGTCTACGCTCAGTTCATGTTTACTAATATTTGCGCGATAATTTTGATAAACGTATTCTACAGGGATCACTTCCTTATTAGCAACTTCTATGATCAAAGGATTTTCTAGTAGTTCTCGAGGTGTACTAAGTCTACTAGCAAATTCTTCAGATACAAAAGAACAGGTGGCACCCGAATCAAATAATACATAAGCATTTATATCATTGATTGGGATTATACCTGACACCACATCCTTCGCAGCCACTGCGTCTTGGACGGTCATGTTAAAGGTTCTGGCGGTTGGGTGGTTGGATTGTGCCGGTCCACCGATCATCAGCTTGTTGCCTCCTTGCTGATTACTACCCCCGCCACTTCCCTTCTTTGGGCAGTCCTTAATTCGGTGCTCCGTCGAGCCACAAGCAAAGCATCCTTGTATCTTTTTCGGTTTCAAACAGTTGGGCGAGATGTGCCCTTCCTGTCCGCAGTTGTAGCAAGTGCCACGTCCCTTCCAGCACTCGCCCTGGTGATTCTTCCCACACTTCGGGCATCCTTCAGCCCTCTTCTTGAAACCTCCACGAAAATTCCCTGATTGATTATTATTGTTGTTTTTGTTGTTGTTGTTGTTCTCCCACTTTCTCTTTCCCAAGTTGCTTCCTCCGCTACTGCTTCCTCCCGTACGATTCTCTCCTCTAGTATTCTTTCCTTTCTTTTCTTTGTTATACAGACTTAAGGCCTCACTGCCACCTTCCGCAATGATTGCCTTCTCCAGTAATGCTGCAAAGGAATCAATTTGAAGAACTGATACCTTATTGAACAGCCATGGCTTCAACCCTTGTTCAAAGCGTCTAGCCTTCCTATCTTCATCACCAACTTGGTGCTCCGCAAATCGCGCTAGTTCATTAAACCTAGCCGCGTATTGCGCCACCGTCATTTCACCTTGTTTTAACTCTAGGAATTTCACCTCCATCCTATTCTTCATACTTTTCGGAAAGTAATTCTCGAAGAACAGTGTCTTAAACTTATCCCAAGCTATTATCCCTTCTCCAGCTCTTTGTTGATTAGCCTCCCACCAGTAGTTCGCTTCTCCCCTCATCATGTACGTGGCAAACACCGTCTTCTGATCTTCGCCTACGCTAGCTATAGTGAAAGCTTTTTCGATCTCTTTGATCCACGTTTGTGCGACGATTGGGTCGGTAGTTCCCTCGAACTCCGGGGGTCCTACACTCTTAAAGTCTTTAAAGGTTGTTACTAACACAGTTTGAGGGTTCGGGCAAACGGGTTCATTGTTCCTTCCCCTTAAGGCTTCTCCTAACAAGTCTACCAGTTTCTGGATCGGGTCTACTTGTTTTCTCTCATTGTTAACGGATTCTTCGGGTGCAGTCAATCTACGTCTGGGCGGCATTATCTGCATCATAATTTTTTTCATTTTATTATTATTCAAGTATATTACTTAAGTATTTCTTTTAATACTTAAAGAATAAATTTATAACACGTTTCTAAAATCAACTCCATTTATATTCATATGCCATTTCATTTTCATTACATGATTTCCTAGCATACTGCTATAAATGTCATCACATATATCCCCTAATATCACAAAAGACGGGGAATATACCAACCTACTACCATACTACCCCTTTAACAAAAGCTAACTCGGGGTTTACATCATCATCCCACATCTTACACAAAAGATCGAAATTACAACATAGTATATACAATACATAAAGACACAACTAGTACTACCACTAGACTGACTAAGGAAATCTCATCCCATCATCCCGCGTTCCACTGCGCTCTTGTACTCCAACTGCGCTATATACGCAAACAGCTCTCGGCTCAAGGTATGTAGAGTCTGTCCCTGTTCTGCCGGGTAGTGGTACACACCATCAATCACCCTTTCAAAAGCTGAACGGAACACATACCCCATCTTGTTCATCTTTCTCTTTTTGCACCTGACCTCATCCTCAAGGTCGTCAGCTCTCTCATTAGACGCTTCCCACTTCTCCTCGAAGTGTAACCTATCCATCACCTCCAATTCTAGCTGAGTACGGAGTGCCTCTTTCTCAGTCTTCTCACTCAGTTCCCTCTGCTCAACCTCTTCTAGCTTCTCTGCCAAATCTGCATTCCTAGCCACTGACCTGTGAAACAGAGTCCCTATCTGGATCCCTGCCTCCCTACGGTAGGCAATCTCCACCTCTAACTCTTGCATAGCCAGATTCCTCTGGTGGTCCTCGTCCCTCAGCTTCTGGAACTCAGACTCTCTCTCGTGGGCCTCTGCCTCCAGCTCCTGAACTCTACAGTCTAACTCTAGGATCCGCTCCTCATACTCTCCTAGCATCTGCTCCTCTATAGTAGCCTCATCAGAGTCCTCTAGTGGCTCATCCTCCGTCGGCTCCTCCTCTGGATCAGTCTCTATCTCAATCTCGTCCTCGTCATCGGACTCGATCGGTGCAACAGCCTGCACTGGTGTAGCCTCTAGAGGTGCCTCGTACACTACATGTATATCCCTGGGCTCCTCCTCGGCCACTCTACTAGGTACACCTGTGTCTGTCATCCTATAATCACAAACACAAGACACGAAATAGCATCTCTATTAGAATGTTAAATAAAATATAAGTTCATTGTATAGAATGAAGTTACATTTCATAACAGACTAAGTCTCTCAAGGAAAACTCTACATGAGTTTTATCTCCTTCCTAACTTCTAAGTTCACCTAAGTTATAGTCTAAGGACACTCGTTCCTAAGGTTTATAACTACGGCTCTGATACCAACCTGTGACGCCCCCAAATTCCAGGACCGCCACTTGGTCTCTCGAATTCGGTTCATCACGTGCTCATGGTAATACATCACAATAATAATAATTAAATATCATACGATCACAGCGGAAAATCTATTCTAGAATAATTTACAATGATTTATTATAATTATTCCCCCAAGTCTCGCAACCTACAGTACTTAATAGATTACATAATAATATCAGTTAACGACTTATTACATAATCTAACTTAAGCTTAAACATAATCAAATCCAGTCTTACTACATCATCTTCATACAATATTAATATATTTAAAATATAACAGACATAAGCTAGTTGGTAGCTTTGCCCTTGCCCTTATCAACGCCCGAAGGTTCACCATGCTCCGCCTTAACTGAAATGTTTTAGGGAAAGCAAGAATGAGCACAAATTGCCCAGCAAGTAATATACAATAAGGGTGAGTAATAAGATTCTCAATTCTCGAAAGGGTATAACAAGATTTGATAGTTCAAGAATAACAAGAATATCAACAGTTCTCAATATCAGTCGCTAAGGACAGGATAATATCAATATGATTCAATAATAAGTCAATTCAAGATTTCAAATAATTGAATACTGAGTAGTCACTACGGACTATGAACTTCTACTAGAATTGACAGTAATAAACTGAAAATCCAACAAAAACAGGTACAACAGGTGATCAGCCTAAAGTACCCTTGTTATGCATAACAATCAACCATACTCAAGTGTGCACGGTTCTCCGACAATTATATATTCCCTTCAAAGAAGGTTGTTCTTCTCAGTCAAATACAAGATCCCGCACCAATCAATTAGTTTGGGTTGCTTTTCAATAACATAAGTCCAGCCGAATCAAATGGCATAGACAATTTCACAATATTCAAGAACAATACTAAGTTCAACATGAATAATAGCTTTAATGAAATAAGAGTTCAAGTATGCTAATTCGATTCAACCGATTAAATAGGAAACTAGTTCGCAATACACAAGATAGGATACTTGCATAGTAAAAGAGTATAAGTTAGGAAACTTTCACAATCATAGATTTCCTTGCATAAAGTAAATGCGTCGGTTAGGATACTTGCACTTTAAAAGAGTGTAAGTAAGAGAACTTGCCTTTAGCGTAGTTTATCCACGAAAAGCAATCAACACTTTCGAATTCCTATCGTAATACAGTTACGTATATATATGATATTCATTAGTCATATAATTTAACTTCACATTTTCTCTTTGAATATACGATCAACACATAAGCTAAGTTTTACCTAGCTACACAGTTATATAGAATATAATTTCTATCCTTAACGTTCCTTCTTTAGAGTTTAAACGCATTCTCATATTATATAAGATCTCAACAATTAGCAAACATGCTTGCCTATTATTAATATCACATAAGACCACAATCAATACTAAATATATTTCATTTTAGCAAGTTACGGCATCTCCTTAAGTTAACCGTCAAAATCGGGTTCAAGTAACATCATATAATATCGCGTAGCATGTATTCATATTTAAAGGATACTTTCATGCTTGTATAACTTTTCCAAATCCAATCGTACATGGTATAGGTTCTTAAGTTAATACTTAAAGCCATTCAAGGACACGAACTCATATGGTCTAACATGATTGCTTTTAAACACATAAGATATTCATATAACTTGTATTAGTCATGCTCATGAGTACTCGTATTGCATATATGTAGCTAGCATTGTTATTATCTTGAAAACATGCTTTGTTCATGCTAAACTTTAATCACGGCAACTAATCATGGTATATATACATGCATGACACATGAATGAGTCTAAGAGTACTATCACATGTGTCCATAAATGTCAAATTCTAATTCTCGTCATAACATACCAACGTTCACGTTCAAAGCTTATACTTTGTTAGTATAGTTCATTAATAAGGTCTATCATGTTCATGCTTCCTTATGAAACCTATATATGTAAGTTAACATGCTTTTCATGTATTTCAAGGCCCTATAAACATGCTCGAAAAGTCAGAATGTATACATGCTTCATATATGTTAACGTCGTTTATGAAACTTTAAATTCGTTTCCAAACTATGTGTCGTTTGGTGAACCATGCATGCTAATATACTAAAACATGCTTACATTGCCTCATTAGGTTTATATATATGTATTAATCATGCTCCCATGCTTGTTTAAACAAAAATCAAACAATTGGTACATAACAGTTTTGTTGCAGAATGCAGAAAACTGAACACAGAGGCTGGCGCTGCGGCGCGGCAACAGTAGCTTAATACTGGCGCTGCGGCGCGAGTGGCGCTGCGTGCGGCGCTGCGGCGCGTGTGGCGCTGCGGCGCGGGCTGCGGCGTTGCGGCGTCGAGGCAGTTTTCTGCGGTTCAGACTGCAGCGAAAACCGACCCAAAACCTCCCATTTCATCGATTTCAACATACCCAGATATTAGACTTGTTTAACTTACTAACACATACATATATGCTTATATAACAGTCAATAGCAATTATCAATTCCCAATTTCATGAACTCTAACTAATTTACGAATTTCATGTATTTACAGAAATTGAAGAGGAACAATGGAAATGAAAGACTATTCAGTGGTTCCATCATGTGTGTATGTTCATATAACAACAATATAAGGGTTCTACAAACCAATCATGAACCAATTTGGCATAATCAAGAATTTCAACAAAACTCAGAGAACAACAATGGAGTTCTTTTGACAGAAAATGAAAATGAAGACACGAAGAGGATTTATACCTCTGTTATGGAGTAAGCTTGCTGATGCTACTATAGAAATTCCTTTTGAACTAAATAGACAATCACAGTATACTCTCTTCTCTTAGAAATATTTCAGCAATGAAATGAAGGTGCAGGGAGTTCCTTTATATAGAAGAATGAATACACAGTCCAAGCTTCTAACTCCCAAATCAAACTAACGGATTGTCAAATTGCATGAAGGTTATAGAATGGTAGGTATTTAGTTGTTAGAATCCATCATTAAAACCACTCCCTTGCTCATCATTGCTACAAGGCTATGGAAATTTACTGAGTTTAAGGAGAAGCAATAGGCTTAGGCCATAATGGCTGTGCACGTGAATGAGGGAAAGGAGAGTGACTATTATATTGGGACAAGCCAAGCAAATCTCAGCATTCTTACAAATGGACTATATGCTACACTTATGTTATATATTATATGTACTCTTAGGTTATAATTACAATGTTCTCCCCATAATGTAATAAATGCAATTTGAATACATATAATCTATGTACATTTTATCTTACCGATATAATACAATCGGATACTACCACATTACATTATATCATATATTATTAAATTGTCTTACTCAACAATTATTTATAATAGATCCATGATACATTATTTTAATGTATATCCACACATCATTTGTCACCTACACATATCATAACATATAGTTACTATACATTTAATTCGCATGCTTGCACATATAATTTCTCATCTTATAAATTGAATATTAATTAATAATATACACATATCCTACATCAATCAATATAATTGTTAACCTCCATAACAATTTAATTAACCTTTATATGATTAACTATCACTTTGATATAAATCTTATTATATTTATAAACACGTTGCTCATTATTATTATGTTTCTTGCAATAATAATAATCACATATTATTAATCAATCCTCATTAGTATTTTATAACAGTTAATTAATATTCTTCGATTAACAATTCGCTTAAATTAATATAATCATTCTTATATTACGTCACTGTGCCACACAAGGCAATCAACGAGTTTATCACAAACTCCACCAATTTCTCAATTATTATAATTATTCAATTATATATAATTGAATTAATTCATCTCATCACACAAAATCATTTATATTCAAATAAATTCTCATTTCCATTAATATATTTATTTAATAATATATGGAAATTCTCGGGTATTACAGTTACAGCAGTTATAGGTTCATAATGTAAATGACAGAATGTAAAAGACACAATGGATTTTAAGTGGTTCAGACACTCAAGCTCCTAATCCACTCTTCTGCTTCAACAAGCAGCTATTCCATTAAGGAAGTCTTTACATCTGAATCACAAAGATTCCTTCAAGGCCATCATCCTTGGAACATCAGTTCTCTATTAACTCTTCAAGTCCAGCAGACTAGGAACACATGTTCACTAAGAACTCTTCAAGGCTAGAAGCCTTGGAACTTCAGTTCACAAAGAACTCTTCAAGGCCAGCAGCCTTGGAACTTCAGTTAGTCCCTCGGACAAGGACCCCTCAGGCCTTGGCTTTGTGTTGATGTTATTGTTGGTGCTGAGCTGCTAAGATGACTTGAAGCTTCGTTCATCCTTTGGTACTTAGCAGCTTGGTGTGATCCTCTTTGGATTATGCATCGAGACTGGATCACCATTGGACAGACTGTTAAGATATTCATGAAGCTTAACATCGTTAAGTACTGAACAATTAATCACTTCTTCTTTAGTGCAGCTGATCTTTTGGTTGATGCTTGTCTTCATCTGATCTCAGCTTTGCACCCCTTCACCACTTGAGGTCTGCTAAGTCTTTGCACTTTTGGTAGACTCCGTCTGACACTTAGCATCCTCTGAACCTTACTTGACTGATGTGCAGATCTGATTCTTCATCTGTTCTTCTTCAGCTCTTGGTAGTTCATGTTGATTCATAAAGTGACTCTTTGGATCTTCTTTCTGGTCTACCACTCTTCTGAATGCTATTTTTTTGGCCTTCTCACCTCTCAGCTTAGCTGCCATTCTGATTGGCATTCTCATTGTTGTTGAGTGAAGCCTTTTGTTTGTTAAAGCTCTTCTCTTAGCTTGCTTCACTTCTACTTTCGTAGTCTCACTGCCACTGAGACATATTCTGTTCAGCTCTGTAGAACTTATAGAGTCAACAACTTACCAACCCAATAACTCTTCAACTCACCAACCTCTCATCTTTGAAGCTTCATTTGTTAAATACCCTTCCATAAGCTTCCCGTTGGAATATAGCCGTTGGAAGCTATTTGAATTGCTTCACAGATCTCGAGTTATTTGGTGCAGACTGCTGATGTGACGTGACAGCTTTTTTTTGACTTTTCTGACAGTTTACTATTTCAACTACCACTTCAGAGATGTCACTTTAACGCGTCAGCCTGGTAGTCACTTTTATTTCTTCTTTCTGACTCCTTGATCAGAACATCAGGAGTTGTCCTTTTGCATCGATGTTCTCAATCAACAACATTCGAATGTCATTCTTTATATTGAGACATTGCCAAGGCTTCAATACTTAGATGACTGAACTCTACGATTTTGATTTAGATGACCTTGAGCTTGATCGTAGTTTGTCTATTGAATGTTGCCCGTTGACTGGTTGAGGCAACACTACAATTCTAAGAGTTTCTTTGGATTTTTAATGTAGAACCTCTCTTCCTTCACTCGTGTAGTGCTTAAACATTTTTGCTTGCCTTGACTTGCATTAGGAACTGATAACTTGTCTGAATGCTCTGGCCCTTCTAAATTGCAAGACTTATTTGATTAGGCATACTCATGTCTCTTTCTCCTTGTGATCTTCAGTTCACATATCATCAATGGTCTGACCCATGCTTAATCTTCTTAGCCTTTTTGTTATAGGTTGTCCAATATATTTGTATAAACTGCATTAGTTCCTGCTTCTCATCTGGCAAACACTACGATCATGGTCACACCCAAGATTGTTGTCTTCTGTTTATCTTGACAGTTTCTGCATTGCTGACTTCCTTTAGTCAGTCACTTCATCTGAAGTCTTCTTACTATTGCTTGAGGAAGACTTCTCCTAAATACCTTCACTTCTCAATCAAGATGTTGATTGAGTTGGTGCTTCAATCTTCTGATTTCTTGCAGGCCATTCGGTGAGTGCTCTCTGGTTTTCTTCAGGTAGATTGCATCTTTATAGCTCTGGCCAGAGGCTACATCTTTGGATTCTTTGGGAGTGCTTATTTGTTTAGAATCGTATTGTCTCTACGATTCTTCCTTGGCATTGTGAGCACTTTTTTGACTTTGTTGAAGCCTTTGTTCTGTAGACTACAATGTTGCATTGGTTCTGCAGACACTACGACTCCGAGAGCAGATCATACGATAAACTACGATTTCTGCCTTAGTACTTGTTGTCCTTGTTTGATCTTGCTCGACTACGATTTCTGCCTCTGATATGATCATTAGACTCCACGACTTCACGTGTGGTCTACGATTCTTGACTTGGCTTTAGCAGGCGCTCGGTCGGCACTTATATAAGCTGTCTCCACGATTCTGAACATGGCTTCCTCTACAGACTACGGCTTCGAGAAAGTCCTTCACGACACACTACGATCCTGCCTTGTCTCTCCCGGCAGACTACGAACTTGAAGAGCTACTATCCTTGCAGACTACGATTCTATCTTGATAGTCTCCGAGTCTTCCTTATCTCTCCTGGCAGACTACGAAGGCTGGTGTAGTGCTCGACGATCAGACAGGCCTATCTCTTACATTGTATAAGATCAACCTAACAAGCTTGATTTTCTATTTTAAGTCCTTGTACATCATATTATTTTGAAGGACTTTATAGAAGATGTTTTGTTTATGTAGGATCAACCTAACATATTTATTCATTTCATTCTAAGTCCTTGTACATATATTCCTATTATCTATTCAAGGACTTTACAACTTTCATCAATGCAGACATATTTGCATATTCATTCATTAAGATCATAATCAAATCTTATATAAATAGGAATAGCATTCTCATGATTATTCCTAACAAAATTCATTATCAAATTTATGCCCTGCTAGTAACAACATGCGTACCATAACATACTACACATGTTCTGCACCTGTCATTCATTGCACATATATATTGAGTTCCCCTAATCAATTCAACAATTAGTCATAATTTGACCTTCATCATTCACAAAGAAAATAATGTAGTTCGTAGGTATCACATACTTATAAACATAAGTTATGCTAACAGTTATTTATAGCAATTATAAGTCCACATATATAAACTGAGAAACTTGCCTTGACTGGAGATTACTGCTATAATTTAATTTAACGTCTCCTCAATTCCTACAGAAGTATATTTACAAGCACAAACATATTAGATCATTAAATATGTCACAAAACATGCATGTATGATCATTATCAATAAATATTAGTTTATCAAAACTAATATTATTTATTCTCATTTTAAAACCAATCTTGGTTTCTTTAGAACTTTATTCATTTTAACCTTTATATACATAGTAAAGGTCTCTCACATTTTTAATATCTAAATATTTTACATCTAGAAGCTTAAACCATCCGTATTCCATTTTAGAAATATCTTTTGCCTTTACTCATAAATTCGGGACTTAACAGCTACTCCCTCTATTCCAGTTAAATTGACGTTTTACACCCTTTGAGTTATTCCAAAATATTTGACGTTTAATGAAATCAAAGCATAATTAATATTTTTTCTTCCAACTTTATCCTTATCCCTGTTTTCTAATAAGTGTGTAATTAATGCACATAATAATTAGTTTTTTCAAATTTTAACTACATTAGATTAGTTTTAGGCTACCCTTTCATATTCCTTTCCATCCCAATACATATTCATAACAGTGGTAATCAATATATATGTGATATTGCAAATGCTTTTACATCTATCTAAAAAGAAAAAATGGCGGAAGGTGAAGACTCCATGGATTTGGAATCTCCAAAAAAGAAGAAAGGTGCATTAGATTTCCCCTTCAATGGATTTACATATCAAAGATTTGATTTGAACCAGCTACCTGATGAATTTGATTTGAACAAGTTTCCCGATGACGGAGAAGAAGCTTTTCAAGAAAAAGAACTCCAACAAGTGGTCAGAATCATGTTAAAAATTGGGAAAAAGCACCTTTACCCCATTATGGTCGTCGTGTTTTAAGTAAGTAGCCACTGTACTTTTAAAATAATCAATTAGCCCACTGTGCTTTTTAAAAATGTGCAATCAAGCCAATTCGTTCAATTTTCATCACAGACGTTAACAAATCAGTCGAGTTTTCCTACGTGGCTTTAAAAAAAAATACAAATGACGTGTATTTGCTGATCGAGAGGAAGATATAAGCAAAAATCGAGTTGGTCGAGTTAAGTATTCGTGGGTCGAGTGAGAACTGAAGAACTGAAGAACTAGGGTTCCCCATTTCTCAATAAAATTGCACGAAGATTAGGGCTTTTGCTTGATATCTGGTTTCGAGGTAAGTGCGAATTTGTCTTCCATCTGATATGGCTTCATCACGATCTACATCAATGTCAACCACGGCTGCAGAACTACACGAGTGTTTTTGTGATGTACCAGCGCGAATCTATGTTTCGAAGAAATATAGGTCTAAAGGAAAATGATTTTATGGCTGCCGCAACTATGGGGTTAGTTTTCTCTGTCCAATTTGTAAACTGCATTTCATTCCTATCTTTGTTTACTAATGTTTGGTATGTGGCTCTGTTTTCCCAATCTATGTTAAATAATGTTTGGTATTTGATAGGAATCTGGGAGATATTGTGGATATTTCGAATGGGTTGAAGTGCCTTCCAATGTTAATGAAGCAACGAGTGTGATGAGCAAGCCAGTTGAAGAGGTGAGCTTAGTGATGGATAAAAATGCAAAACTGAAGTAGAAGTCGAAAAATTTGAAGAAGGAAACACTGATAAAGGAAATGGAAGTTGATAGACTTTATTGTCATGGATTGTCATTGCAATTGTAATCTTGACATAGATTTATATGATGTAATGGTGTTGTATTGATTGTAATGGATGTGGTGTCTTTTTTGGCTTGTAATATATTGATTTACATGATGTAATGGTATTGTATTGATTGTAATGGTAATGTATTCATTTTCATGGATTTTAATAGGATGTAATGGTGCATTTGCCCAAAACAGAGCCAACAACAATTGGCAAAAATCGTTGCCCAAAACATTACAACAATTGCCTTAGTGCATTTGCCCAAAACAGAGCCAACAACAATTGGCAAAAATAGTTGCCCAAAACATTACAACAATTGCCTTAATGTATTTGCCCAAAATCGAGCCAACAACAATTGGCAAAAACAGAGCCAACATGCTAACCTAACCATTCATTCATTCATTTAGAACACAACAAATGTTACCAACTGCAGCCAACAGTTGCCACAACCATTTATTCAATATGGTTAAACACAACCATTCATTCAACTGCATAACATAACCACATGTTGAGACCAATTCAATATAGAATTTGGTTACCAAAATATTACATGAATGTTGGTTAAGCATGTCAGAACAACAAATTATAACCTAATATCCAACTGCAACAAAATAATGAACCATAATATGTTCACTCTAGTCACTCCACTCCCAATTAAAAGGAGTTCTTTTAGCCTTTACTTTCCATATACTTGTCTGACTGGTTGATGCTCCACCTGCACTTGCTCCCCTTCAAGGCTCTTCCCTTTGGTCTGCAGATGGTGCTGGTCCACTTGTTTCCCTTCTAGACTGCAGATGGTCCACTTGTTGCCCTTCCCCTGCACCTGCAGATGGTGCTGGTCCATTTGCTGCCCTTCTAGATTGTAGATGATCCACTTGCTGCCCTTCCCCTGCACCTACAGATTGTTCACTTGCTACCAGTCTTGGACTTTTCCTTACCTACATAGACAAATTCAATTAGTGCTTGGCTGCCAACAAGTCTTGAAATAATTAAATTGAGTAAGCATGCTTACTTCTTTTTGCACATTTTGATTTCCATTTCCAGACTTCATTCCTTGACCCCTTTGTTTCCTTTTCACCTGTAGCATAGAAGCACATTTGAAATAATATACAATCAACTATTAAAAACTAGTATTAAAAATTGGTTTTAAAATAGCTTACCCCCAACTTATTAGGCCTTGGGGCACCTGCAGATTCTTGTGGGGTAGCTTCCTGCCTTGGTTCTCCAAGAGGTTGTGTCCCAGTTTCAGTCCCAGGTTATGTCATCTTACAACCTAACTTGTTATGCCCACACTCCTTGCACCTAGAGCACCTAACAGGCCTCCCATTCCTAGATGACTTGGTCTTGCTCCTGGCTCTTCTTTAGGATCCTTCCTCCTATTTTTCTTAGGTCTGCCTGCTATTCTCTTGATTGGTGGAGGCAACAATATTGTCATGTTGGCAGGAGGCCATTAATTTGAACCCCCCATTGGATTTAATAAGTGGTTATATGATATCAGGTAAGTCTCCACATAATAGCAGGAATTAACATAGTTCTCAATTGGTTGTTCCATGTGAAGGAGTCCAATTACTCCATGGTAGCAAGGAATACCAGATAACTGCCATACCCCACATGAACAACTCATAACCTCTATATCTACCTTGTATTTTCCACTCCTATCAGACACTTCAAACTTGTGCCCCCCATCCCAGTCATACTCATAGTACTTGGTTAGCTCAATGGCCTTACTGACCTTTGTCATAATCCTAGGACATAACTTTGCCTCTATTTTTTGCATCTCATCTCTCTTTGTATGAATTCTACCCATGACTTGTGTTTTTATATCTTCAAACATAGTTAGTATTGGTTTATATCTAGCCTCTAAGATCCAACTATTAAAACATTCAGACATGTTATTAGTCACAACATCACATTTTGTTTCACAAGAAAAAAAGGCCTTGCTCCACTGCTTAGGATGAATAGTTAAAAGATGAGTGTGAGCATCCTTACTCTCCTGCCTGATGTCAACCATTGCCCTTCTGAAATCATGAGGATTATTGACCTTGGCTGCTCTCCAAAATATCACCTTCAAGGCTGCTCCTGGGAATTTCTTCTTCCAGTTAGCATAGATGTGTCTGGCACAACATCTATGCTCTGCTTCTAGCAAAAGATCTTGTATGGCAAGAACCAAACCCTTGCAATTTTATCTATAAACACAGGTTTAGTACTAATATTACAAAATATTATAACAAGTAATAAAAACAGATAGTTCAATGTTAATATAATTAAGTAAATTATACCTTTTGTTGGTCAGTTATCAAGGTCCATCCTGTACCTAATTCCAGGCCAACATCCTCAATCAATAGACTCAGAAACCAACTCCAAGAATCCTTATTCTCACTTTCAACCACTGCCCAAGAAATTGGGAACATTTGGTTGTTTGCATCCCTACCAATAGCAGACAACAACTCACCCCTGCAGTATGTCTTTAAGAAACAACCATCAAGCCCAATTATGTGTCTACATCCCTCCAACCAATTTTGTTTCACAGGTTTAAAACAAATGTACATTCTTTGGAATCTAGGTGGAGTTCCCCCATCACCTCTAATTTGGACTGTGCTCCCAGGATTTGTGGCTAGAATCTCATTCCCATACTCCCAGACTTTAGCATAATGCTCCTTCAAGGTGCTCTCAATTTCACTTAAAGCCACTTTCTTTATTCGTCGACACTGAGGTAATGATGATTGCAGTCCAAACCTTTGTTTAATTGCAGCCTGTAATTCCCTTAACCTCATTCTTGGTTTTTCTCTTATTGTACCCCCAAACTTGTCAACCAACCATCTAGACCTAACAATCCTAATCCTTATTTTCCTCATACAATAATGTTGCTCATTGTATGATTTAATTTGAAACACCTTCTCAAGTGGCACATAACTAGCCCACAACCCCCATAGACAGTTACTGGCACACTTTGCTTGTATTCTTGTTTTCTCATTTACAGAAAAATAGATTCCCTTTCCATAACCAACTACATAATTCACTATAGCTTCCCTACACTGTTCAGGTCCAGTGAATATCATATCAACTTCAAATTTTATCTTGCTAATTGGAGTGTTGGGATTATATGATGGAAGCACTCTTTTCTCTTTCCTTTATGGCTCCTCTCCTTCCCATTCACTGTTACTACTAGAATCACCACTTGGAGGAATCTCATCATCAGAATTTTCTTCAGTTTCTACCCAAGGCCTCATTCCTTTTGTCCCAAACCCCAACTCAACCTCAACATCTGAAATTGTTGGTTCAATTTCCACCTTTGCATTCTTAGTTTTTCTAGATTTCCTACTCTTTTTCCCCCTGCTACTGCTCTTTTATGTACCAACATCCACATTTAGTTCAGAAAATGTTGGTTTTTTAGCCTTACCTCTAGTAGTACTTGAGGACTCAGGCTTCTTTCTTGGGATAGATGAATCCCCAACCTCCTCAACTTGTAAGTAACCAATATCAACTGGATCTTCATCAAGGTTTACTTCACAATCCATAACCACCTCTTGTTCTTTTGTTTTTTTTATCTTTTCCTTTCTTTTCCTTATATTTATCAACTCCTCATTCCCATCATCATCAGTAGCTTCACTTAAATCCTCATCACTTTCCTCATAACTAGCATCACTTGAATCATTAACTGTCTGCTTTGGTGCTTCCTCATCTCTGACATCAACCTCAGCAGGTGTTTCTTCATTATCCTCATGGTCACAATATATATCCAGTTTTCAGAGCTTCTTCAATTAGCAGTCTTACACTATTGTCATCATGAAGAAGTTCTAGACCATCCTTCAAAGTAAACCCCACCAGTTTCAAGTACATAGAAAAGTCTCTTTTATACCCTAGGTGTTTTACCAACTTCACCATCCTGTCAACACTCAAGTAATCTCCATCAGCCCCCTTATAAGTTTCTTTCCTTCCACCCTCATAAACATATGATCCATCCTCCTTAGTAACAAACTGACCTCCATGGTACAATTCAACATTAAAGTAGTTCATGCTGCATTAAACAACATTTTCAATTTGTTAGTACCATGACCATTTACTGAATAAACAAACTAATCACCAACATTAACCATTAACTGAATAAACAAACTACACAACTGTAAACATTAAACTTATTACATGGTCACCAATTAAAGAAATCAGTAAACATTAAAGAAACACAACTCTAAACATTAAACAAATTACCACTTTACACAACTTATCTACTTTAAACAAATACCCTTTTTTATACTTTGTAAACATTAAAAAGATTAACTACTCAAAATCAGTCAACACAAAAGACAATGTAAAGTTCTTGTTAATTGACAAAACCCACTATAAACCACAATAATATTACTTTCAACTACTAAAAACTAAACTTTTGCACCAAAATCCCACCATACCTTCGCTTTTAAGAAAAAACAGAGATGAAAAAGAGTGCAATATTTTATGTTTTAGACAAAAATTGGTGGAACCTAGACCAAAATTACATGTTTGGTAGACGATTGGAACCCTAACTTTCTTGGAATGATCCCCCACCTTGTTCGTCGCTTTGTGTCGCCAGAGACCCCAACCTCCTTCCTCGATTTCTTCTTAAACAAAAGTTCGCTTTTGAGCCCTAGATGAATTATTTATTTGTGTATCTCGTTTCTTTTGTTTGATGCGGTTTCCTCCCACCCATTCCACGAAGGCTTAACTGATTGGTCTTGCTGACTACATCAGCAAATACACGTCATTTGTATTTTCTTTTTTAAAGCCACGTAGGAAAACTCAACTGATTTGTTAATGTCTGTGACAAAAATTGGACGGAATGGCTTGATTGTACATTTTTAAAAAGCACATTGGGCTAATTGATTATTTTAAAAGCACAGTGGCTAATTGCTTAAAACACGACGACCATAATGGGGTAAAGGTACTTTTTCCCGTTAAAAATTTATCTTCCCAACTTTTACTAGGAATATCATGTATGGAGCTTGATTTTTTATCCCTGAACCTGTAGGTTTATTTTTTCTTTGTTGCTCTGCAAAACATGTTTTAGCTCTTCATCAATGATGCCAACAGGGAAGAAACATTGCTTACCTAAATAAATTTTGTAGCTGAGAAGGTTTGGTCTCTAGATGTGATGTCATATTCAAACTGTAACTTGCTAATTCTCTTGCTGAGCTTGTAAGGAATAACATTGAATTAGAAGTAAACAAACATCAAAATGGCCAGAAGTAGTGAATGATTGTATATATAGACATAAACTTATAAAGCCCAGGAATTACAAACTTATAATTTCTTAGAACAAATCATTATTAACCTTCTGGCATTATTTCAACCATGAAAATGTAAAACTGAAATAAAGAAGGTGATGAACTAGGAGTACAAACATACAGTGCAAGCTTTGTGTGCAAATCTAATTAAAAGATAAGCTAATTAACTCATTTGATTCAACCACCGAAGCTTAACACCAATCAAGATTTTGAACATATCATTCCATGAATTGGAAGTGGCTATTTTTTCATGGTTAAGAGACCCCTGGAGTTGAAAGAAATGGACCAGACATTAGTATTTGGGAATCAATTTTCCAAAAAATTAATAAGTCCGTTTTGCTTTATCAGTGTTGAAATTTTAAACAAAATTCTTAAAATAACTATCATATCAAAAGAAAAAATTCTTGCAACAAAAGTTCATTCCAAAATAGACTTCATGATTTTCAAAAGCAGGCAAGCTATAACCTTGAAGGATCTTCAACAAGCCTACCTGAAGCAATTTCCCTACACTAACAAATTTGCAAAATTTAACTTAAATAATTTAGAACTTCTTCTACCAATGGAAGATCGCATTTCATTTGAGTAGGAAGCCGGTCTTCACTCTCTAGCATTGCTTTATTAATATGCAGGATCTTGTATTTATGGGAACCTTTTGCTCTCATAATTTCTGCCATGCACAATTGCAATGTTAAGAATATACGATTAGACTTCATTGTAGGAAAAGTTTCAAATGACTTCACAACGGCATTAACAAGCTCATCAACGGTTGTAGGTGACTCCTTATACTACAAGGATTGAATCGCACTAAAAAAACCTGTTGCGCCGTTTCGGTGTTAACAAAATGGGCATAAAACACGTGCAAGCATACACGGTCGATAAGTAATAAATTTGATAAGTAAAGTTCGTTCCCACAGAGAAAAGGAGTTAGGCTTAAACTATCATGCAACAGTCCTATAGTTATTTTAGTCTGCTCAAACGAGTATCAAAGTGTGACTTAATAACTAGACTGATTTTAATATAAACTCAACTAATTAACAGACGAAGGGTTCAAATTGGAGAAATATGGGATCCTAACTTCACCTATTGCATCGTCTAGATTACCAACACCTCATGACAAGTATAAATAATCACATAGGACTGCTAGTCGGGAGCACGAATGTGAGACAAGGCTATTTGTCAATAAACCAAGCCCATATCATAAAATATCCACAAAAGAGATAGAAATCACATGAATACCAATAAAACCTAAATCACTATATGTCTATGTGATTTACAAGCTATATCAGTTTAAGTGCAAGCCCCCAATCGACTACATATGGAAATACGGTATATTTTTATACGAATTACAAATAACAAAACTCATCGAATGCAAGTTTCATGAACATAAGCTAACATGGCAAAATCTAAGTTCACACATCCTCTTTCAATTCCATATTACCAATTACAGTAGATGTTGATCAAGCATCTAAACATACAATACAACCATGCTAGGCAATCCATACATTCTCACTCATACATTTCAAAGAGGCATAAAACCCTAGACTAAGCAATAAGATCCATTAGAGTCCCATAATGGTAGTTAGTTCATCTCTGAACCACAAACCATTATGGGATTTAAGCCAAGCATTTGAAGCAACAATGAAAGAAGATAAAAGAGAGATAGAGAATGCAAATCTTGTGGTTCCCCTTTCAATAGAAGCTAAATAGCTCAAGTTTAGACCACAAATAAGCTCCAAAGTGAGCCCTAGAAATGTAAATGCTACTAGAACTAGAAGAGAAGAAGAGTTAAGCTCTCAAGCTCCCTAGCTCTCTAACCCTAGAAATGTAAGAAACTTCAATGCTATAATAAAAACTAAGTCTGAGAAGTTATAAGTGATTCATTGCACAAAACCCTACTAAAAACACTCAGCCGAAAATTGCAAATTAAAAAGTCAAGATTTTAGGACCGGCGCGGGCGTGCGGCCTTGCCTAGTATTCCTGGCGCGGGCGCGCGCTTCTCTAGGGCAGGTCTTTGGCCCTGCCAATCGTTACGGGCTTCCCTTGCATTCTTGGCGCCGCGCGCGAGCATGTTTCTACTGCTGGTGAAATCTGGTTTTGGCTGCTTTCTTGTGCAATCCTTGTTGCTTCTTTGTTGCTTCTAGCTCCTTCACATTTTCTGCTTTGAGGCCCCTTTTTGCACATGCCATAACTTGTTTTCTCTTGTCCACTCCCTCATGCCAAATCTGTCTTCATGCCATCCCACCTATCCTTATTGCCAAGTCATGCCATTATGTCCATTATCTTTCCATTCCATGCCTTAATCATGCCATTCCATGCCTTCTTGAGTTTCCTGCCTAAGATATGCAAAACAAAGATAAAACGCATTAAAAGATAATAAAATGCTTGAGTTTAAGCCATAATCATAGCAAGTTGATATCCAATAAGTAGGTATAAAACCTACTTATCAAATACCCCCAAACTTGAACTATTGCTTGCCCTCAAGCAACAAACACGAATGTAAACTACATGATATGCAACTAAACTACATGAAAATGAATCCTAAAGTATCAACCATGATGTGAACTCCAATAAGAAGCGCTTCAGAGAAATAACAAGAACACTTAACAGAGTATCGGCTCAAGCTACAGTTATAAAGATATACCATCTGTAAATCACAACCTGTTACTAAGATGTAGTTGTGACGCCCCCAAATTCGGACCGCCACAGGGTCACTCGAATTCGGTTCGTCACGTTCTATAATCTAACACCATGATACCAATATTACCACTAATTGTTGCATCGCACAGTGGAATAATTCACAATACTACTACCGAATAGATTACATTTAATTAATATAATTTATTCACGTCCCAAGGTCTCGTAACTTAAACATCTATTACATAGCTTAAACATACCTTAAGCATATATAAATTTAACTAATACATAATATCATAAGTTCTTATTACAAATCATAAAGTTTTACATAATAAAGATACTCAGTAGCCTTTCCCTTGCCCTTGTCGGTACTCGAGGGTCCGCACGACTCTGCCTTAACTGAAATATTTTAGGGAAAGCAAGAATGAGCAACAAGTTTGCTCAGCAAGTAATATAACAACAAGGGTGAGTAATGTAGTTCTTGAATCTCAAAAAGGTTATAACAGGATATGATAGTTCAAGAATAGCAAGAATATCAATAGTTCACAATAACAGTCGCTAAGGACAGAATAATATGAATATGATTCAATACTAAATCAATTTAAAATTTCAAAATAACTGAATACTGAGCAGTCACTAAGGATTATGAACTCTTACTAGAATTTACAGTAATAAACTGATAATTCTACAAAACAAGTACAACAGGTGATCAGCCTAAAGTACTCTATGGTATGCATATCGTTCAATCGTACTAAAGTGCGCACGTTGGTCTCCCGACAAATATAATTTTCCTTCAAAGAAGGTTGTTCATCTCAGTCAAATACAAGATCCTACACTAATCAATTAGTTTGGGTCGCCTTTCAATAATATAAGTCTAGCCGAATCAAATGGCATAGATCACAACAATTTTAAGTTCAATCTCAAGATTTAAAGTTCGAAGAATATAAATCGACTTTTATCTTATTCATAAAGTATATGATTCATAATATCTGAATTTCAATCTCAAAAGCTTACTTGTACGACAATAATAGCACAAGCTTAATAAACGCTCAATAAAGAGTAAGGTTAGGAACTTGCTTACAACGTTCCTCGAATAAAGTAAACACAAGGATATGATACTTGTATAATAAAAGTAGGGTTCAGATACTTGCACTTTAAAAGAGTGTAAGTTAGAGAACTTGCCTTATGAGTAGTCTATCCACGATATTAATTAACACTTTTGAATCCTATTATAATATAGTTACGTATATGATATCCATTAGTCATATATTTCAACATCATATCTTATCTTGGATATACAATCAACACATAAACTAAGTTTTAACCTAGTTACCCCGTCATACTATATATAGCATCATATTAATTCACAAGTCTCGGCTAATATACTTTTATCCTTAACGTTCCTCTTTTTGAGTTAAACAAGTTTACATATCGTCATTATCATATACGATCACAACAAATAGCAAACATACTCTTTTTTAGCACGTTATAGCATTATTATAAGTTAACCGTCAAAGATCGGATTTGAGTATCAACATATGATATCACATAACGTATATACATATTAAAGGATACTTTCATTCTTGCATAACTTTTCCAAGTTCAATCATTCATTATATAGTACTAAGTGAATACCTTTAATAACTTAAGGCCGTTCAAGGTCATAAAATTACAAAGTCTAACATACTCGCCTTCTAAGCACATAAGGTATTCATATAAATTGATTTAGGCATGCTTATGAGTATTCGCATCGCATGTATGTAGCTAGCATTGTTATTATTTTGAAAACATGCTTCGTTTACGCTAAACTTGAATCACGATTCCTAATCATGGTATGTATACATGTATGATACATGAGTGAGTCTAAGAGTGCTATCACATATGTCCATAAATTTCAGAATTCAAATCTCAAAGTAGCATGTTAACGGTCACGTTCAAAGTTCGTATTTTCATTAGTAAAGCTCACTAATAAGGTTCGCATGTTCACATTACATTATGAAACCTATATACATAAGTTAATATGTCCGACATATATTTCAAGGCCATATAAACATGCCCGAAAAATCAGAATACATACATGATCTCTACATGTCAAAGTTCGCTTTTAAAACTCACATTTTCGTTAAAAATGTTCACTAGTGAGGTTTAACATGCTCTTGTCATACTATGAAACATATATACGTAAGACCACATGTCTTTCATGCATGTCTAAACCATTCTAACATGTATCAAAAATCAAAACATAGTCATGCTTCATAATGTTAACGTTCGCTTATGAAACTTTAAGTTCATTTCCAAAACTATATGTCGTTTCATATACGTTACATACAATCATAGCCAAATCATGTTTACATTACCTCCATATACTCATATAACCATGTCCAACCTATTAGCATGCTTGTCTAAGCCATATTAAACAATTAATATTTAACCACTTTTTATCAAAATGCAGAAACTGGAATCAGTGACCGGCGCAGCTGGGCTACGCCACAGTGTAATGCCGGCACAGCTGCACCGCGTCTAGTTCGTACTAGACTGCAACCAGCAATGGCAGAATCCCAGCTGAAATCACAGAAACTTTACACGAATTTTATTTAAAACATGCTACATTGCATACTAACATGTTTATATGCTAATATAATGATTAATAATCATTCTATAATCCAATTAACATTATCAAATCACAAAATCTTTAATTCCATCTAAAATCAAGAATTGGAAATTTACAAAAATTGCAGAAAACATGAATTGAACAATGTGAAATATATGATATACCTCTGTCAAACGAATATGAACTTGCTGCTACTTTCCACTCACAATGCTACTATACTAATATATGTATTACTCTCAACTCAACACTTCTGCAAACTCTCAACAAATGAAAAGAGAGGAGAAGAGCTTGCATTTATAGGACAACCAATTTCCAAACAATCAAATTTTCCACCAAAACTAACCATTGGAATGAAGAAGAATTTGATGGACATTAGGTAGTTGGTGGAGTTGGTGATTCCCATTATTGAGCCCACTCCCCATATGATCATTGATATCTATATTGCTGAGAATTGGGAGAAGAATTGGAGAAGGCTAGCCTTAGGTCAATGGCCTATGCAGGTGAGAAAATAAATGACACTCTTTGTGGGACAAACAAGGACTCAGCAACATGAAACAATGCAGTAAAATAAAATAACCCAATACATACACATTTTATATACACTTAGGCATATATGTATACTTAGGCTATAATGTAATGTCACAATGTAATTCAATGAATGAGTAACATTTCAATGTAGTAAATATAATTTGTACATATATAATCCATGATGTACTATTTTAATGTATAATTTTATCAGATATTACCACATTACATCATCTCCTTTATTATTGCAATCAATAATTGATTACAATATATTCATGATATATTATTTTAAGGTATACTCACATACCTATTGTCACATAAGCATCATGTAGCTTATATATTTTAATCAATCTTAATATATGGTTTCTATGTGTAGTATAATCACATTGCACTATATAATATAGTTTATATATACTTGTATGGTCACACTTAAGTGCTTCACTACACTATATAATATAGTTGTATTCCATATACTTTATATTTTTAATTATTGCATACTTGCACATAACAATTAATATAATCTTATTATATTAATAACTTACTTGTTTTATCATTCATAATGGCAATTAATCAATTGATAAAATATTAATTAATTCATCCCTCATATATCCATGTAATCATTAATATCACTTAATTAATATTCATAGGATTAATTATCACATTAATAAATATAACTCTTATTATATTTATAAACAAGTTGCTTATTATTATTCTATTATTTGTAATAATAATAAATCAACAGACTATTATTATATTTCTCATAATAACAATTAACAATTAATATAGATTAATTGTTCGCTCAATAATTCCTTCGTTGATTAATATAATCATTAATATTTCTCATCACTGTGCCACACAAGGCATTCAACAAGTTTATCGCAACTCCATATTTTCTCAATTATCATAATTATTCAATTTAATATAATTGAGTTAACTCATCTCATAACACAAAATTATTTATATTCAAATAAATACTCATTTTCATTAATATATTCATTTAATAATATTCGGAAATTCTCGGGTATTACAATAGTGAGTGTGTGCAATGTCATAAACAAGCTTGACAGAGGTAAAGATTCCATATGCTATACTTCTAAGGAAGGAAAATTGAGGTTTTAAATCAAGAATTTTTCATTTCTACAAAACAATGACCAAACCAACACATAGATACAAGCTAAAGTGCAACAAGGGCTTATTATGCTTTTATTCATACACGGGGGCGATATTTGCACTTTTCCCACGGTTACACCCGACTGTGCAATGCTAGGCCCTCTTAGGCTTTTCAATGATACCCATTTAACGAGCTTTCGACCAACGACTCCCAAACCATAAAGGCCTTAGGGCGCTGGGTGTAGAGACAATCCCCTAGGGCGTACTTGCTCGAGTATCAAAGGCCACAAGACTTCGCTAGCCAACGTGTTTATTCTATTTTTTTTCTTTTTCACAGCTTATTTTCTTTTCTTTTGCTTTTATTAGCATACATACCCAAAGTGTTCCCTCAAACTTGTATTCCAGTGTTGTTAAGGTCATTATTGTTTTTATTACATAATTCTGGCAATTAAAAATAAAAAGCTTCCCCTTAGAAGACAAGCATGCACTACTCTAGCCAACAAGCAAGTAAAGACAGTACTGTGCTATCCGGTGACATCAAAGCAACAGGTATAGATTACATCATGTATAAAAATATAACTGAGCTTAAGCTACTAACAGAGTTCAGAAATCTATCATATCTCAATGTCATCATTGGCCAAACTAGATTCAACAGGCTAAATAAAAGGGATTATGCAATGCAATGCAATTAAACACAACTAAATAAACAAAATAAAAAAAAACTTGAAATTTTTTTATGCAGAATTTAACCAACACATACTAGAATGCAATGCAACTACTATATACAACCTATCATACAATAAAAACTATATACAATTAACTAAATGCAAAAATTTAAAACTATAGGCAACTACTACTACTAACACCCAATACCCCCAAACTTGAAATATTCAATGTCCCCATTGAAGGTAAAGGGTCAGGAAACTCCCCTACTGTTCGACATGTCCACCCTCCTCGGGTGGGGAATCTGGTGGCGGATATGGCATGTCGAAACCAAAGGTTGGCCACTCTAGCATCTTTCCTTGCTGAGCAAAAGCCTTAGCCAGCGCATGAGTCAGTCCATCTGCGAACACGACAAATCTTCCGTGAAGTGCATTTATCCTTCTCTCTAAACGACGCAACTGGCAACCCTGCTATATGTCATCGGCTGGAGGAGGGGCCGCGCCCTAGTCTGGCTATGGCTGCAGTGGAGAAACTGGTGGAGGAGCTAACATAATGAGCCCGTTTCCTCGAGGATGTGTTGTGCCCCCGTTCCAGTCCTCAAAGTGCTTGATCGTGGTATGAGTGATGTTGCCGCTCGGCATTTGTACCTGTTCATCTCCCCATTCAATTCCTGCCTCAGCACAGAGATGGGCCACTATGGATGCGTGTGGAAGCGACCCGATGGTACTGCCTCTCATAAAGCGCAGCATATCCTAATTTAGCAAATGCCCGACGTCGATATACTTTCCTGTAATGATCCCCCACAATATGATAGCCCTCTCGACTATAATCTCACGCTGGTGAGTCGATAGCATCAAGTTAGCGTAGAGGAACAGATTCCATGCCTTGGCATATCTGTTAAGACCGGAGGCAGGGAAAGTGGTGTACTCATCAGTAGTATCTTTCTTAATTTTCCACACTGTGCCTGGAGCACACAAGTCATGAATCAATTGATCAAGGTCTGTCTCAAATCGATCAACCACAGTCCAAGTCGCTTGGCCAGCTGGGGGTGGAGGCAAATTGTACACCTCACGGATCACCGTCGGATGATAGTCAATGGGTTGGCCCCTAACAAAAGATCGGTCGCTTTGTGTTATCTTGGCGTTGGCATAGAATTCACGGACGATAGTCAACGGCACCGGCGGCAGTGTTGCACAAACACCTTGCCATCCCATCTCGTAGATTATGGCACGCATTTCCTCATCCTCTCTTGTTGGCTTCAGACCCCGTTCCTTCAAAACAGTTTTGACTGCGATCCGATAGTACTCAATTTGGGCCTCGAGGCTAATAAATCTCGTCAGATCTAAGGGATTCTCACTTTCATCACTGTGAGTGGGCGATGCGGGAGCGACTGATCGTGCACGTTTAGGACCCATTCATGATTGTCAAAAAAGTCTTGCACAAACCCTTGATTTGATGAATTCTGGAGAAACCCCTAAACTTGGACTCTGAATATCTCTGTAAAGCTTGATTGAACAAACACCAATCTTAAACAAAATTCCCCCAATTCACAATTTCTGGACCCTAACTTGAACAGAGCCTGCTGGAACGTGATGGTATGGGATTAGGGCCAGGTTGGAGAGAATAGGATTGTGAGAAAGAAGGTTTGCAGTGTATTTGAGAGAGAATGTGTATTGTGAGAGGGGGACTTGATCAAATTGATATAGGACATATGGATGAGAACCGTTTTTAAAAAATTTTAAGTGGGCGTTTGTCTAAGGACGGGCGCGGGCGCGCTAGGTTAGGTTATGCATGTGGCGCGGCTGCGTGGGCTGAAAAATTTGGGTTTCTGGACTGGAAATCGGCGCAGGCGGTGGCTGAAGCTTTGTTTGTGGAGCGGCCGTGCGGCCATGAGCCCAGCCAAATTTTTTTCTTTCTTTTCTGCAACAACTCTGTGAAGGCATAAGAAGCAACTTTCAACACTTATCTTACCTGCACATATAGCAATCAAAAATTATGTATAATCAAAAATGCATTTGTAAGATGTATGTACTGTCAAATCCTTAGCAATGCTATGTAAGTGAATCATGTCTATGTGAATTCCCAAAAATTTTGCTGTAGGCTTATATGCAATATGCTAACACGTCAAATATATGTCCAATGATCTTCCAACACCAAAAATATATGTGCAATTATGCCTATACCCAAAAATGTAGGCAATGATCGTTCAAATCCCATGAATATATGCAATGAGCTTCTAACTTCCAAAAATATATGCAACATGCCTAATGTCCAAAAATATAGGCAATGAGCATCCTAACACCATATCAATCCAAAAAATTTCACCAATTTTCAAATAATTAGAATTAAACGAGGGAAGTGAAATGTAGAGATTATTGACCAGAATTAAACATAAGAGAGATAAATAAAGAAATGTGATGAAAGAATTAAACTGAGAAAGAGATAGAGATGATGGGGTGCCTCCCATCCAGCGCTTGTTTATAGTCCATAAGCTAGACTCTGTCTAAGTGGGTCAAATGGTGGAAAGAATCGAGGCAACCTTCTCTCGATTCACCTTTCCGCCATAGTAATGCTTCAATCTTTGTCATTTACTTTGAAGGGTTTGTCTAGGTATTGATCATAGATTTCCACTGCGCCATGCGGGAATACGGTTTTCACAGTGAAGGGGCCCAACCATCGAGATTTGAGCTTTTTGGGAAATAATCTGAGACGAGAATTATACAATAACACTGCTTACCCCGGCTCAAATGTTCTTTCTAAGATTTTCCTGTCGTGCCACCTTTTGACCTTCTCCTTATATAGCTTTGAGTTGTCATAGGCTTGCAATCTGAACTCGTCAAGCTCATTAAGTTGAAGAAGCCTTTTCTCCCCCGCAGCCTTCAAATAAAAATTCAGCTTCTTAATAGCCCAGTAGGCCTTATGTTCAAGCTCTATGTGGAGATGGCAGGCCTTTTTGTACACAAGTTGGTATGGCGACAAACCCAGGGGTGTTTTATAAGCAGTCCTATAGGCCCACACCGCATCGTCGAGGTTGAGGGACCAATCCTTTCGTGTGGGATTCACAATCTTTTCTAATATTCTCTTCACCTCACGATTTGATACCTCAGCCTAGCCATTTGTCTGGGGGTGGTAAGCAGTAGCAATACGATGATTCACCCCATATTTGGCCAGAAGCGCAGAAAATTAACGATTGCAAAAGTGTGTACCCTCATCACTGATGATGGCTCTAGGCGTCCTGAAGCATGTGAATATGCTTTTCTAAAGAAAATGTAGGACCACCAGAGCATCATTGGTTGGTAAGGTTGCTACCTCTACCCATTTGGACACATAATCGAGCACCAGCAATATGTATAAATTTCCACAAGATGAGATAAAAGGCCCCATGAAATTAATTCCCCATACGTCGAAGATTTCAACCTCGAGGATTATATTCAGAGGCATCTCATTCCTCTTGGATATGTTACCCACGCGCTGACAACGGTCACAGCTCTGGACAAAGTTATACTCATCTTTAAACAATGTTAGCCAATAAAAACCGACCTGAAGCACTTTAGTGGCTGTCCTCTCGCCCCCATAATGGCCTTCATAAACAAATGAGTGGCAGTCTCGCAGTATGTTCTCCATTTTGCTCTCGGGGACGCACCGTCTAATCATCATATCAGCGCACTGTGTAAATAAGTATGGCTCATCCCAACTATACCATTGAGCATCATGCAGAAACTTCTTCTTTTGGGCTCTAGAAAAGTCAGACGGGATAATATTGCTCACTAAGAAGTTTGCAAAATCCGCTAACCAGGGCATCTCGTTTTGCACCATGAACAACTGCTAGTCCGGTAAGGACTCATTGATCATCAATTTGTCGTTTCTATCCATCCCCGGATTCTCCAGTCTAGATAAGTGGTCAGCCACTTGGTTCTCGGTCCCTTTTCTCTCTTTAATTTCCAAGTCAAACTCTTAGAGAAGAAGTATTCACCAAATGAGTCGAGGTTTAGCATCCTTCTTTGAAATCAAGTATTTGATCACAGCATGATCTGTGTGTACAATTACCTTTGTGCCAATCAAATATGACCTGAATTTGTCAAAAGCATATACCACTGCAAGAAGTTCTTTCTCAGTGGTGGTGTAGTTTAACTAGGCGTCTATCAGGGTTTTACTTGCATAATAAATCACATGAAAGACCTTATCCCTGCGTTGTCCCAATACCACCCCCACGATGAAGTTGCTTGCATCACACATCAGTTTGAATGGGAGAGACTAGTCTGGTGTTGTAATGACGGGAGCCCTAGTCAATTTCTTTTTCAAGTGTTTAAAGGCTACCAGGCATTCCTCATTGAATTGGAACGGGATGTCCTTCTTGAGTAAACTGCACAACGGCTTAGTAATTTTTGAGAAGTCTTTAATAAAACGTCGATAGAAGCCTGCATGCCCGAGAAAACTACGGACTCCTTTTACAGAGGATGGTGGCGGTAAACTTTCGATGGTATCAAATTTAGCTCTATCCACCTCTAGACCTTTCTCAGAAACTTTGTGGCCCAGATTTGTGCCCTCCTTCACCATAAAATGGCATTTCTCCCAGTTCAGAACGAGGTTAGTCCCAACACATCTTTTTAACACCAATACCAGATTCTCTAAACAGATGTCGAAAAGAGTCCCCAAAGACAGAGAAATCGTCCATGAAGACTTCTACATTGTGTTCGACCATGTCAGAGAATATAGCCATTATGCATCTCTGGAAAGTGGCTGGTGCGTTACATAGCCCGAAAGACATACTTAGAAAAGCAAAAGTGCCATATGGGCACGTGAAGGTGGTCTTTTCTTGGTCGTTTGGGCTGTGACAATCTGATTATACCCCAAGTAACAATCCAGGAGGCAATAGTAGTCGTGGCCTGCTAGCCTATATAGCATTTGATCAATAAACGGGAGAGGAAAATGATCTTTTTTGGTAGCTTTATTCAGTCTGCGATAGTCCATGCAGACTCTCCATCCCGTAACTGTCCTGGTAGGTATAAGCTCATTCTTTTCATTAGTCACGACGGTCATGCCTCCCTTCTTCGGGACGCACTGCACTGGGCTCACCCACAAGCTATCTGATATCGGATAAATTATTCCAGCATCTAACCACTTAAGGATCTCCTTTTTGACAACCACTTTTATGATCAGATTTAATCTTCATTGTTGCTATATTGATGGCTTGATGTCATCCTCCAAGAGTATCTTATGCATGCAGTAGGAAGGGCTGATCCCCTTGATGTCAGTTATGGTCCACAATAGCTGATTTAAACTCTTTAAGGACCCACAGCAATTTGCTCTCTTGATCGGATGATAGAGCAGAAGCGATGATAACCGGCAACGTCAAAGATTCTCCCAGATATGCATATCTCAAATGATCAACACTTCAAGAGAAGGCTTTAGTCGCCCTAATGACTCCCCCGTCTGTCCAAGTGGTTCGATAGGAATTTTAAACTTTCGCATCTGAGGCACCGTATTCAGAAGTTGTATGCACTCCACCACATCAGTCTCCTTTATGTTCGAGTCTCCCAATAGAGCACTCTCCAATGGATCCACACTCAGCAAGTGTTCAGTCTCCTCTTGTAGTATCCTATCAACAGTGTCAATTCTGAAACAGTCTTCCTCATCTATGGGAAACTTCATAGCTTTGAAGACATTGAACATCACCTCTTGGTCTTGAACCCTTATAGTTAATTCTCCCTTTTGTACATCTATGAGTGTTCTCCAGGTGGCTAGAAATGATCTCCCCAAAATAATTGGAATGTTCTTGTCTTCCTCGAAGTCCAAGATGATAAAGTCTGCAGGGAATATGAATTTGTCTACATTTACCAAAACATCTTCAACAATACCTCTGGGGTAGGTGATGGATCTATCGGCTAGCTGCAAAGATATGTTTGTCGGCATAGGGGCCGGCAACCAATTGAGTGAACATCGATAGTGGCATCAAATTTATGCTTGCCCCCAAGTCGCATAGGCACTTGTTGAAGGACAACTCCCCAATAGAGTATGGAATTGTGAAGCTCCTTGGATCCTTAAGCTTTGGAGGTAGTTTTCTCTGTAAGACTGCACTGCACTCCTCTTTCAAGGCCACTATTTCATAGTCTTCTAACCTCTTCTTCCTTGACAGTATTCCCTTCATGAACTTTGCGTAGCTCGACATTTGTTCTAATGCCTCAGCAAAGGGAATATTGATTTGTAGTTTCTTGAATACCTCTAAAAACTTGGTGAACTGCTTATTTAGTTTCTGCTTCTGAATTCTTTGTGGATATGGTGCAGGAGGGTAGACTACTTGGGGTTGAACATGGGTTTTCTCAGTGTTTTCCTCCTTATCTGCCTCAACTGCATTTCCCCAATCATTCCCATCCTTCAAATTTTCTTCGACATTTTCTGCACTTTGGCGCGGGCGCGCCGGGTTTTGGCCTTCTCGGGGCTCGGCCGCGCCAGCCTCTGGTTCAGCAGTTTGTTTCCCAGACCTTAAGGTGATTGCTTGTTATTTCTCTTTGCCATCTCTTCTCCCTGGATTCACTTCTGTACTTCTTAGAAGAGTCCCTTGCGGTCTATTGAGGACTGCATTGGAGATTTGACCAATTTGAGTCTCCAATATCTTGAGTGATACCGCTTGACTCTTAACCAACAACTTAAATTCTTCTATTTCAGCCCTCTCCTCTGATTGATGACTAGGAGTTGGAGGGTGTTGATGTTATGGTTGTTGAAATCCGGGTGGGTGTGACTGTCTCGGGATATATTGCTGTTGAGACTGTTGTGGCTAAACTTTTGGTTTATAGGGTTGATATTGAGAATGTTGGGCATTTTGGTTGTGGTTGTTGTTGTGGAGGTTGGTACTGATTTTGTTGTTGTGGTGTATGGTATTGAGTTTATTGAGATGTTTGAGGCTGTTGGGCATTTTGGTTGTTGCTCCAACTGAAGTTAGGATGGTTCAGATTGTTTGGATGGTAGGAGTTTGGGAACTGATTCTGAGGCTTCTGGTAGTTACTGACGAACTGGACTGACTCATTAGTAATGGCACACTGCTCAGTCGGGTGTGCTCCGGCACACAACTCACATATAAATGCAACTTTCTAAACTCTATTCTCAGCCATAGAATCTATCTTCTTGTTCATGGGCGACATCTGTGCTGACAATGCTGTGATGACATCCACATCCAGTACTCCGGCCACTTTAGGTTGAACCTTTCTTGCTGTTGGATTCTGATATTCATTGGCCTCCATAGTTTCAATTAAATCATAGGCTGTCGGATAGTCCTTGGCCCATAGAGCTCCTCCTGATGCGACGTCAATGATTGGCCTTGACTGCCACCCCAAACCATTATAGAACGAATTTATCACCATCCAGTCAGGCATTTCATGGTGCGGGCATTTCCTGAGCATCTCTTTGTAGCGTTCCCATGCCTCATACAAAGATTCCCCTTGTTGCTGTGCAAACTAAGACAGAGCACTCCTCATGGAAGCAGTCTTAGCTATGGGGAAGAATTTGGTTAAAAATTTCTATGCTAAGTCTTCCCACATGGTGATTGATCTTGAGGGTAATGAATGCAACCAACTCTTCGCCTTATCCCTCAAGGTGAATGGGATTAATCGAAGTTTCACTGCATCATCCGAAACATTGTTCAATTTAAAGGTGTTGCATAGCTCAATGAAGCTCAGGATATGCTCATTCGGATCTTCATTAGCTGCACCCCCAAACTGGACAGTATTTTGAACTATCTGTAGTGTCCCTGGTTTAATCTCAAAAGTGTTCGCAGCTATCGCTGACCTAACTATACTGGACTGTAGATCAAAACTTTTTGGTATGGAGTAGTCCCTCAAGGCTCTATTGTCGGCTCTTTGCTCTTCATTCGCCATTTATTCGGGTTGTTCAGGTTCCTCTTGTCGGTTAGTATTTCTAGTGTTTACTCTCCAAGCTCTGCGGTAAATGTTCCCTTGTAGAGGCACCAACTCAGGATTGGAGGCTCGTGTGTGCATAAACTAACCACAAGTACCTGCAACACAAAATAAGATAAAGTTAGAAATGAGATAAGAAGAGATTTGTTCAAGTCAGACAAATCTAACAAAAACTGATGTCAATAGTAATAAACTACAACTATCCCCGGCAACGGTGCAAAAAACTTGTTGCGCCATTTCGGTGTTAACAAAACGGGCACAAAACACGTGCAAGCATACACGGTCGACAAGTAATAAATTTGATATTTGATAAGTAAAGTTCGTTCCCACGGATAAAAGGAGTTAGGCTTAAACTATCATGCAACAGTCCTATAGTTATTTTAGTCTGGTCAAACGAGTATCAAAGTGTGACTTAATAACTAGACTGATTTTAACATAAACTCAACTAATTAACAGACGAGGGATTCAAATTGGAGAAATATGGGATCCTAACTTCACCTATTGCATCGTCTAGATTTCCAACACCTCATGACAAGTATAAATAATCATATAGGACTGCTAGTCGGGAGCACGAATGTGAGACAAGGCTATTTGTCAATAAACCAAGCCCATATCATATAATATCCACAAAAGAGATAGAAATCACATGAACACCAATAAAACCTAAATCACTATATGTCTATGTGATTTACAAGCTATATCAGTTTAAGTGCAAGCCCCCAATAGACTACATATGGCAATACGGTATATTTCTATCCGGATTACGAATCACAAAACTCATCGAATGCAAGTTTCACGAACATAAGCTAACATGGCAAAATCTAAGTTCACACTTCCTCTTTCAATTCCATATAAACTATTACAGTAGATATTGATCAAGCATCTAAACATACAATATAACCATGCTAGGCAATCCATACATTTTCACTCATACATTTCAAAGAGGATAAAACCCTAGACTAAGCAATAAGATCCATTAGAATCCCATAATGGTAGTTAGTTCATCTCTGAACCACAAACCATTATGGGATTTAAGCCAAGTATTTGAAGCAACAATGAAAGAAGAGAAAAGAGAGATAGAGAGTGCAAATCTTGTGGTTCCCCTTTCAATAGAAGCTAAAAAGCTCAAGTTTTGACCACAAACAAGCTCTAAAGTGAGCCCTAGAAATGTATGTGCTACTAGAACTAGAAGAGAAAAAGAGTTAAGCTCTCAAGCTCCCTAGCTCTCTAACCCTAGAAATGTTAGAAACTTCAATGCTATAATAAAAACTAAGTCTGAGAAGTGATAAGTGATTCATTGCACAAAACCCTTATAAAAACACTCAGTCGAAAAATATAAATTAAAAAGTCAAGATTTTAGGTCCCGCGCTGCCTTGCCTAGTATTCCTGATGTGGGGGCGTGCTTCTCCAGGGCAGGCCTCTGGCCCTGCCAATCGACGTGACCTTCCCTTGCATTCTTAGCGCGGTCGCACGAGCATGTTTCTGCTACTGGTGAAATCTTGTTTTGGCTGCTTTCTTATGCAGTCCTTGATACTTCGTTGTTTCTTCTAGCTCCTTCACATTTTTTGCTTTGAGGCCTCTTTTTGTACAAGCCATAGCTTGCTTTCTCTTGTCCACTCCCTCATGCCAAATCTGTCTTCATGCCATCCCACCTATCCTTGTTGCCAAGTCATGCCATTATGTCCATTATCTTGCCATTTCATGCCTTAATCATGTCATTCCATGCCTTCTTGAGTTTCGTGCCTCAGATATACAAAAGATAAAACGCATTAAAAGACAATAAAATGCATTAAAAGATAATAAAATGCTTGAGTTTAAGCCATAATCATAGCAAGTTGATATCCAATAAGTAGGTATACAACCTACTTATCAAAACCCAAGATCTAAAACATTCAAATCTGGAGAGTTTGCAGGTTGACACATCAAACGAATATCAAATCCATCTTGTGTAGCTGCTCGACAAAATTCATCATCATTTCGATCAATGTGTGTTCTTGCATTGTCTTGTTGAATAAATATTGCATATTTTATGTCCTCTCTTGGCCATTTTTCCTTGATAGCAGGTAGGACTTTTTTAATTAAGAATGATCGTATAACTTCCTTTTTGACTGAAGTTATTGGCTTGGTCTCTAGTGTGCCTGCAACTCTATTAACACTAGTCCTTTTGGCTGGCTCTTGAGTGACAAATGCAAATACACCAATTTTTCCAGAAAAAGCTCATTTCCTTGTGCATCAAACCTTGGACGAGCTAAAGCAACTAAAAACATCACTTTTCCAATGAAATTTTTGCTTTTACAAGTGCGTATTGGATTTTCTTCACTTGGCAGCAAGTAGTAATTCTCAAATTTCTTTATCATGTAGAACCACTTCTCATCGATATGAATAATATTATACATCCCCATGAAAACTGGATCATGTGGTATGCCACTTTCATCAAGCATTGATATGCAAAATTGCAATCGAGATATTTTATTTTCTTCCTTTAGATAAGGCTTTATAGCATTCGAATGACGCCGTATAGTTCCTGACTTTAGAAGCTTGAATAATGTGGTCTTGCTCACATTCATGGCACAAAATAAAGATTCAAGAGTTGTTCGTTGATGTAAGGGGATCTCAGTCATTTTAGCCAAGTCAAGTTGAACTTTTTTACGACCACAATTTCTTGTCTTCCGATGAGACACATCAACATGTATGCCGTTACTTTTTGATTGTTTCCAAATGCGTTGAATTGTACGGATTGGAACTGAAAATTGTGATGCCACTATTTTTGTCGCCCCTTTTTTAAGTTCTCCATCAACACTTTTCTGTAGCAGCATATCATATATGGCTCGACGTTCATCATTGCACAAAGTTTTTAATTTCCTATTGTGACTTTGTGCTTGTGGCAGTTTCACATTTGTATTTTCTTCTGTTTGATAAATGTATAAACACACAAAATAAGCATTCAAAACCAAGTCACGTTGCATCGTAATGTTTTTAAAAGCAAGAGCAATCTTTATACGCGTGATGCATGATGTTAGTTTCCAAAGGCACAATACTTATCTAGAATGGGGATTGAATAGATATTTTAAACTTTTTCTCTTTAAAATACTTGTCAGTATTGAATATACTGACTGCAGCGGAATATATGTTTTGTTCCCCTTAAGATAATGTAATAATGGTTTGATAAGCAGTTATGGCAGTTATAACAGATATAGCAGTTAATGAGGCACAAAGGTTTTAAGTGGTTTAGAGCACTCAAGGCTCCTAGTCCACTTTTCTACTCCACGAGTAGGAAATCCACTAAGGATGTCTTTTACAACTTTGAATCACTTAGATTCCTTCAAGGCCAGCAGCCTTGGAACTTCTCTAGTTCACTAAGAACTCTTCAAGATCAACAATCTTGGAACTTCTTTAGTTCACTTAGAACTCTTCAAGTCCAGCAGACTTGGTATACTTTGGATTGAGAGTTGTATTCTGGGGTGTGCTACTCAGTTGCAATTATGCATCAGTTCTAAAGAAACTGAGTAGTGAAGCAAGTTTTCCTCTTCAGGATCGTAGAGTTTATCGTTGAGTGTTCTTGAGCATTTTTCATCTCTTCTTTTCTTTTTGCTTTCTTGCTTGCTTGCTTACTTTGAATCCTTATCTGATTTGCTTATCAAGGAACCCTTGAAATCTAGCCGTTGAAGTCATTCGTTGTAGCATTAAATGCTTCAGACAGTTCTGTGCACTGATGTTGACTTCTTGTTTTTCTGTTGCACAGCCGACTGGCCCACTAACACAGCAGGCTGCTTTCTCACCTAACACCTAAAAAGTTATTTTCTGCAGGCATGATAGTCATTTCCTTAGCTTCTCGAATACGCTTCTTCGATATATACTAAGGATGATTATACGATCATTGGGACTATCAATTTGTCAACGTCTATAGGCCTTTCTTCATTTGTTGATCTTCCTCCTTCATCAGATAGACGAATTTTGATGCTGACAGGAGGGTCACCACGATCTTAGTCTTTGTACTATGATTGTTGTGTGTTGGCTTGTACAAGCTGGACTCAGTCTTGATCGTAGAGAACACTATGATTTCTCTTAAGCTCTTTGATAGACTACGATTTCCACTTAATTGCCTTGCAGACTCCATGCTTCCTAGAGCAAACTGCGATTCTTGACTTGGCTCGGCAGGCGCTCGGATCATCTCCACGATTCTGAGTGTGGCTCTCAAGACAGACTACGATCTTTGGACATCTTCATTAAAGCTCCACGATTCTGCCTTGACTTTTGAAGACTGGCTTTGACAGACTACGATTCCGTCAAGGCCTAACAATTACATCTCAAAATAGATTAACCTAACAGTTTTAATCTTTCTTCTATACATTCATTTATAGAATGATAAACATTAAAGCACAGATCAACCTAATAATTTTGATCTATCATCTAAGTCCTTGTACATATGTTCTTGTAAAGACTCTACACTTAAGCCTTTATATTTACCTTTAACATCAAATTTGAATATGCAATTCCCAAA
Organism: Panax stipuleanatus; assembly: GCA_020205555.1. Classification (NCBI taxonomy): domain Eukaryota; kingdom Viridiplantae; phylum Streptophyta; class Magnoliopsida; order Apiales; family Araliaceae; genus Panax; species Panax stipuleanatus. The sequence goes on along the minus strand of CM035117.1, from coordinate 132,438,042 downwards.
AATCTCCCCCTATTTAATGTTGACATAACCAAGGAGATTTGTATCATAGCATCATTTTCTAAATGCAGAATCCTAGAAAGTAAATATGACTTACTGTTTCAGTGAGCAGCTGAATTTTCTAGAGAATAAGCATGAATTTATTGATGTTTGAAAAGATATTACAATCTAGCATAGAGACATTAATACAACATTAATTTTGACTTATCTCTATCTTCTTTGCCTCTTGTTCTTCGGACTCCTTCTTCTGCTAACTTCATCTCTCCATGCAATGTCAGCTAGCTCTTCCGTGCTCAACATTTCTGAATAATCATGTCTGTTCATAAAAATAGGATCTCCAACTGGCATATTAAAACCAGTATAGGATACTCGTTGTGAGCCAGGAGCTGAACCTTGACCCCCTTGATAAGGTTCAGCCATGAGAGGGCGTTGCTGCTCTTGATCAGATCGTGGAGGAGGATAAATGGGACTCCTGGGGTTGCTACCAGACTGTTGACCAATTTGAGTTTGTCTTCCCTTCTGCCTTCTGCCTTCTGCCTCCTCTACTTCCTCTGCCTCTGTTTCTGTCTCCTTGCTCATTATTCTACCCCTTTATGTCAGCATCAAGTTGAATGTATTCTGAGAAGCGGCGGACACCTTCCACTAGCTCATGCATCTGTGAGCGATTGTGGGCAATATCACTACTATTTTCCTCGACTAAAGCCTCAGTATTTCATCTTTGTTGCTGAAGTCGTTCCATGGCTTGTGTAGTTTGCTAAACTTGAGTCATGCCATAGGTTTGGAATTCGTGTAGTGTGAGGCGTAGCTCTTAAATCTAGTTGGTCATGAGAGTATTCTGAGTTTGTTGAGTTTTTTGTATGATCTCCATAGATTCCTTATGCTTTTTCGTTGCAGCAAAGTGAATAGCATCCCTTTAACTGAGGCTATCACTCATTTCCTTGACAATCTCCCTCAGCTTCTTTGACAGCTCAGTTGCCAAGTTCCATGGTAGAGTCTTGACAGAATCGATTATATGATCGAATCTTTTGTGAAGAGCCAGAGAGTTTGCTTCAAGAATCTCTTCTGTCACTATGGTCATATGTCTTATCAAATCAGCCAGCTCCTCCTTTGTTGGCATTAGGGAAAATCGATCAAGAATTTGCTTAGTACCAGGAGGAGGGGTCGTAGTGTATTCACCTGTCCTTGACATGCTCGCGAGAGCAAGTGTCATATCAAAGTATTCAGTGTTTGAGGACGAGGGAATATCTGATTGGGTTAGAGGTGTGGAAATATGGTGTATGGGTGAAGTGTTTGGTTCAGGGTCTTGTGTTTGTGGTTCGTTGAGGTGTTTTGGAGACTCTACGATTGTAGTGTCTGGTTGGTTGACAAGCGTGAATCATAGTCCATCGTACAAATTTGGTGTTTCAATAGTTGAGCTTTCAAGCATTTGCTCGACTATTCTGGTGATATACTCGATAACCATTGGATCATTGATAAATAGCTCTATTAGGGCAAGTTGGTTATTTGGTTTATCAGTCACAGAGTTTTGGAACTCTATAACTGGAAACTGGTTTAGTGGGTGCAAAACCACCTCCAGCCATCTTGGCAATTCGTAGAATTGATTGAAATGCGATGAAGGAGAGTGGTTGATAATGAAAGAGAGGGAAGTAACATATACCTCTGGCTCAGCTTCTAAAGTTGAACCATTTGTAATCAGCTTCTGAGCAAATCTCTGATCTCTTGGGAATCCATAGGCAAGCACTGAGATCGCTGGATAAGCCTTGAAGGTCCAGAACATATGATCCTAGGTTTTGAGAATCAGAGCACTATGATAGAGCATCATAGGCAAATAGTCAAACAGCTGATTATAGTTAGCTGTTCTATCACCATTTCTGCTTATTTCTAGAATGTCCAGCTTATCATCCTCTTCTTCAGTACCATCTTCATCACTTGCATCAAGAACTTCCACCACATCTGCTATTACATCATCTTCAATGTCAACCATCACTGCATCAGTAGACTCTACGAACTTTTCATGGTCTGAGGGGACTTCAAGATTATCTATTGGTAGCTCCCCCTCAGCTTCTGCATACTCTGATTCTTTTGCTTTTAACAACTCCCCCTTAGCTGTAGCACTCCTTTAAATAGGAACTTCTAGAGTTTCTTCTTCAGCTTCATCAGGGCTCATTTCAATTGCTTTTGACACTTCTTCTTCAGACTGAGCAACATCTTCTACCAGAACTTCCTCAGATTGCACAACAACTTCATGCTGTACTTCCTCAGCAACAGCACTTGGTTCGGGCATCTCCTCTTCAGCATTGATCATGGCCTAATCAGGTGCATCAGTGTTGTCTGCATGACTGATATATGCTATCAAATCTTCCATAATTCTGGTATATTCCACAGTTGGACCAGATGTTTGAGGCTCAGTGCTTTGTTCATCCTTCTCAGCAGCCCTTCTTCTTTCATCTTCCTTCAAAACTTCCTCATTTGCAAGAACATACTTCTTGACAAGCCTCTTCGTCCTCTTATTTAGCTTGGACATAACCTTTACACTTTCTTCAGCTTCAGTCCTGACAGTTTGTTCAGGCTGAGAGGCTGTTACAGCTTCTCCTTCTGCAGTAGCAGCCAATCTGGACTCTACAATTGGTGATGACTCCACAATCGTAGTGAGTGAAGACTTTTTTGTTCTGTGGCTGCGTTTCTTCTTCTTCTAAGGCTCAAAACTTCCTTCAGCCCTGTCCTCACTTGTCTCCCTCTCCCTCTTTTTCTTCTTCTTCTCTTTCAGAACCTCTTCTGGTGATTGAGTTGCCTTGGGAGTAATAACTCTGTTAGTGGTAGGGGCTTCTAAACTCAATATCAGCACCAGGACCCTTTTGGGGTGCATCAGTGGTTGAGCCTTGAGGCTCCTTAGCTATTTGTACACCTTCATTCACTTTCTTTTTCCCTTTGCTCTTTCTGGTCAGAGCCACGGGTTCTTCTTGGTTGACTTCTTCATCCTCCTCAGCTTCCTTTATAGCAGATGAAGTTGCAGACATCATCTTCACATTTTCTGCTGGATTCCTCTTCCAATTTTGGAACAGCTGCTGGGTCATCTTCCAGTTGGGATTGATGGAGACACCTTCTTTGTCCTCAATCTTGTCACCTAGAGCAGACTATAGAATAATGATGATAAACCTCCCATAGAGCATTTTGGCAGAGCTCTTGGTCTTCTTAGGGCTTAGCATCCATTTCCCAATCCAATCCATCAGCAAAGCCCATAGTTGAGTTTGGACTTTAAAGCGGATGGCTGTTATGAGCTTCAGTTGCTTCTCGTAACAGAATCGTGGCTTGAGCCCATGCAACATATGCATTTTCCAACAATGTCAGCAAGGAACTTATGTTCTTTAGGAAATTCTTTCTTCTTGTAGCCACTCTTTCCTTCAATCTTTGAGTAGCGCATCTTCTTTAGACCTTCATAGAAATCAATAACTTCCATGGACAAAAAACCTTTTAATTTGAAACCTAGGCCTAGGTTTATGCCTTCAGCGTTGAGTCGAATTTGCATGCCCTTAACCTTGGTAAGGATGAAGTCCCCTTCAACGACTCCATTGCTGTAGAACTCCTTCACCAGCTTCGAGTAAATCAGTGTGCTGGTGTTCAAAGCTTCGTCGAGACCAGCACTCTTCAGAAGTGAAAGAATCTTGTGAAACTTGGGGTCAGCATCCTTGAATTCGTCAAAGCATAGCTGGTACCCAGAAACAACATTGGAAGCAGCCATTTGATTTTGATTGAGTATCCTGTAACGAACAGATTTGCCTTAGCTTTCTGAAACTTAGGGTTTCGTTTGAGAGAGAGAGAGATAAGCTTTTGAAATTCAAAGGTAAACTGACAAATGACAGTTCAAAATGAATTTATAACTTCCCTCCATATGTTTTGCATAGTGGGACACGTGTCGAGTTCTGCAGGACTCCACGATTTTAAGTCATTTGGAATGTTTTATTCTGCCCTAATCTCCCCCTGAGCTAGTGAGTCCTTGTGAGAGGACTACGATTGCCGAGAACCACTCCACGATTGTTGAGTTCCATCCTCAACTTGTTGCTTGACCGTTGACTCTACGATTTTCTGTGATGCCTTCTGAAATGGCATCCCTTCTATTTTAAGGTTGCTCGGGAAGGGCCAACCTCTTAGTTTGACACTAAGGATCAGGTTTGTCCCTGAGGCACTTATCAGAAATAGTGCTTAGCTTGATAATGCTGCTACCATAGTGAGCTTTTCTGCGTTGTCTAGATCACTCCACGATCGTGGTTTCTCTTAGTCATCTCTACGATTTTGACTTAGCCTTTGCATCTGCATGGTTAGCACCATCTAGAGCATAGAATTTATGGTTGAAAATTTAACATACCTAACTCACTTATTAGTTTATTAAATCTGGATTCATCTAAGGGTTTTGTAAACACATCAGCAAGTTGATTTTCAGTAGGGATGTATTGCAAAGATATAGTTCCATTTTGAACATGATCCCTAATAAAATGATATCTTATCTCTATATGCTTAGTCCTAGAATGCATGATAGTATTATGTGTTATTGATATGGCACTTGTGTTATCACAGTGAACAAGTATAGATTTGAAATCAAACCCATAGTCTGCTAGCTGGTTCTTCATCCATAAGATTTGAGCACAACAGCTGCCTGCAGCAATATATTCAGCTTCTACTGTTGAAGTTGATACTGAATTTTGCTTCTTGCTGAACCAGGACACTAGTCTATTTCCCAGTAATTGACAAGTGCCACTGGTACTTTTTCTATCTATTTTGCATCCTATAAAGTCAGCATCTGAATATCCTGTTAGTTCAAAAGAGGATTCCTTGGGATACCATAATCCCAAGTAGGGTGTACCTTTGAGACACTTGAAAATCCTTTTTATAGTAGTTAAGTGTAATTCCTTAGGATTATCTTGAAATCTAGCACATATATATGTTGCAAACATTATATCTGGTCTACTGGCAGTTAAGTAGAGAAGGGATCCTATCATACCTTTGTATTGAGTAATGTCAATACATTTACCTTTCTCATCTTTGTCAAGCTTGGTTACTGGAGCAATTGGTGTTTTCATGGGAGAGGCTGATTCCATACTATGTTTCTTAAGTAAGTCTTTGATGTACTTGGCTTGGTTGATGAAGATACCTTTATTAGTCTGCTTCACTTGCAGTCCAAGGAAGAAATTTAGCTCACCCATCATGCTCATTTCGAACTTGCTCTGCATAAGCTTGGCAAATCTCTTGCATAGATTTTCATCAGTAGAGCCAAAGATAATATCATCTATATATATTTGAACTAGTAAAACTTTATCTTTGTGCTTCCTAAGGAATAATGTAGTGTCTACTATACCTCTAGTAAATCCTTTTTCAATAAGAAAGTTAGTTAGTATTTCATACCATGCTCTAGGTGCTTGTTTAAGTCCATATAAGGCTTTGTCTAATCTATAGACATAATTAGAGAGGGTTGGATTGATGAAACCTGGAGGTTGTTCCACATAAACTTCTTCTTGAAGTTCACCATTCATGAATGCACTATTGACATCCATCTGGAAGACTTTGAATCTCATGTGGGCAGCAAATGCAAGGAATATTCTGATTGCTTCAAGTCTGGCAACAAGTGCAAAGGTCTCATCATAGTCAATGCCTTCTTCTTGAGAATAACCTTTGGCCACTAGTCTTTCCTTGTTCCTTGTGATCATCCCATCTTCATCCATCTTGTTTCTGAAGACCCATTTGGTGCCAATAACTGGATGATTCTTTGGTCTAGGGACTACTCTCCAGACTTTGCTTCTTTCAAACTGATTCAGCTCCTCTTGCATGGCTTCTATCCAGATTACATCTTCCATTGCATCTTCTATCTTCTTGGGTTCTATTTGAGACAGAAAACTCAAATAGAAACACTCATTTTGTGTTGCAGATCTTATCCTGATCCTGGCAGCTAGATCTCCAACGATCAGGTCTTAAGTGTGATCTCTTGCCCGTCTGTTCCTTGTTGGAACATCTGTTCTGGTGGCTTCTTGTCTGAACTCTTCAAGTTTAACTTCTGGTTCTTATTGAACAGAATTGTTATCTGGTGCAGCTCTCTCCACGATTTCTTCTTCAGCCTCTACGATTCCACCTTCTGGAACTTCGGTCGTGGTGTTGGGCTCGACAACCTCATTCGTGGTGTCTGGATCGTCGATCGCAGTGCCTTGCTGTACATACTTGTCTTAGTCTATTTCATCAAAGATAATGTGGATCGAGACTTCAACACTTAGCAACTTTTTGTTGAACACTCTATATGCTTTGCTGTCTGTGGCATATCCAAGTAAGATTCCTTCGTCTGACTTGGGTTGGAACTTAGTCATATATTGATTCCCATTGTTGAGAATGTAGCATGCACAACCGAACACATGGAAATTACTAACATTTGGCTTTCTTCCTCTCCACAGCTCGTAGGGAGTCTTCTTTAACGTAGAGTGAACAAGAGATCTATTCTGAGTGTAGCACGCAGTGTTGATGGCTTCTACCCAAAAGTATTAAGGCAGATGAGCTGCTTCTAGTAGAGTTCTTCCAGCTTCAATCAGCGTTCTGTTCTTCCTTTCATCTACTCCATTTTGTTGTGGAGTTCGTGGTGCTGAGAAGTTGTGGCTGATGCCATTGTCTGCACAGAACTGATCCATTTCAGAGAAGTCGAACTCTCTACCATGATCACTTCTTATGGCCTTGATCATTTCTCCTTTTTCATTCATCACCAACTTGAACAGCTTGATCATTTCTTCTATCCGTTGAAGGCGTCCGTTGTAGCATTAAATGCTTCAGACAGTTTTGTGCACTTGATGTTGACTTCCTGCTTTCTTGCTGCACATCCGACTGGCCCACTGACACAACAGACTGCAATCTCACCTAACACCTAAAAAGATGTCTTCAGCAGGCTTTTAGTCCTTTTCTTAGCTTCTTCAATACGCTTCTTCGATATATACTAAGGATAATTATAGAATCATTGGGACTATCAATTGTCAACGTCTCTTAGCCTTTCTTCATTTGTTGCTCTTCCTCCTTCATCAGATAGACGAACTTTGATGCTGACAGTAAGGTCACCACGATAGTGGTCTTTGTACCATGATCGTTGTGTATTGACTTGCACAGGCTGGACTCAGTCCTGATCGTAGAGAACACTACGATTTCTCTTAAGCTCTTTGGTAGACTGTGATTCCTTCTTGCTTGTCTTGTAAACTCCACGCTTCCGAAAGCACACTGCGATTCTTGACTTAGCTCGGGAGGCGCTCAGATCATCTCCACGATTATGAGTGTGGCTTCCAGGACAGACTACGATCTTTAGACATCTTCATTGGAGCTCCACGATTCTTCCTTAGCTTCTGCAGACTGCCTTTGACAGACTACGATTTTGTCAAGGCTTAACAATTACATTCTCAAAATAGATCAACCTAATAGATTTGATCACTCTTCTATACATTTATTTACATAATGATAAATATTAAAGCACAGATCAACCTAACAATTTTGTTTTATCATCTAAGTCCTTGTACATACGATCTTAGAAGGACTTTACACTTGAGCATTTATATTTACTTTCAACATCAAATTTGAATATGCAATTCCCAACACATTGTTATGCATACACATTACTAGGTGATTACACTATTTTTACCCAACCAAATTCATTCCTTAAGCAATACATTAGAACTTCCTATTTAATTCATCTATTCTCAATTTCGATTTCTTAAAAGAACAACAAAAAAGAGGAATTGATGAATGGAATTTAAATTTGATTCTTACCATGTATTTGTAGTCTGACTCCCTTTAGCTTTTAATTTTAATTCTTGCTTCTTAATTTGCCTAATGGAATAAAGTTTGGGATTTTGAGTGATAGAGAGAAAGAAAATAAACGGACGGGAATGGGAAGGAGGGAGTAGGAGAAGGCTGGGCCTTTTTAGCAAGGTTAACCCTCATGTAGCTAACCCTCTAACTCTTGTGATCAACCATGGTCCAAGATCATCATATCTACACATATATATGTCTACCCATTTCCTACCAATTAACCCAAATAGGGTTAATTCTCTACTAATACACAACCCATGGTAAGTCCACTAACTCCATCTTAGTTTAAGCTCATCATATACACCAAGTGTATGTCTACACCACCTACCAATATCTCTACAAAAATCAAGCTTAGCTCCATTTATTTTATTTTATTTTATTTTTTAGGGATGTGACATGGTGATTGACTACCATTTGACTTGATGGGAGTAGGTGAGGGATTTAAGGGTTTTTAAAGACTTCTTGCAAGCAACCTTAGTCAAAGCTTTCCATCCTCCACCAATTAACTAATATATGGTTAACTCTCCACTAGCACATAACCTAAGGTTACAATACATACCCAATGTTAGTCAAGTCTCATCTTTTTTTTTCTTCTCCCAACAATTAACTCTAGTAGGAGTAATTCTCTTTCTAACTATTAAACCAAGGTGAACATACCAACTCCACCCTAGTTAATTCTCTCTACACACACACACACACACATACATATATATATATATATATCTCCCATCAATTAACTCATGTAGAGTTAATTCTCTACACTCAAGTAACCTAAGTTACTCAACCTTCCAACCATGATCCAATCTCATCATATTTACATATAATTACATATCTACATATTTTGATAGCAACTAACCAATATATGGTTAAAGTTTTAACTTATTTACCACGTAGGGTTACTCAATTAACCCATCCATGGTTAATTCTCATCATCACATTCATTCATCTAGTATTTAACCAATGTTTGGTTAATGCCCTCACTTGCTTATTAACTAGGATTATTCAATTAACCATACATTGGTTAATTTTCTTTAACTTTTCCTTTCTCCAACACAAGCTACCAACTTATCCCAAATGTTTGTACTTGATTGAAATTAAATCATTGGGCTTAGTTAATTTAATTAACTTGAACTCCATTCCAAATCTAGGTTGGTCTCCTATACCTTTCAAACACAAAACTTAGTAAAAGTTTGGTTGTTTCCATTAACTTCGGCTTTCATTTACATTTCCACCCACATCCTACACAACCCTTGTTAATTAATATCTTGGGTCCACAAATGTCTGTGTAAACCAACGCTAATAACTCTGTAACTCTTTCTCCTTTTCCACTAAAAGGAGATTTAGTCATTTTACCCATAAGACAAGATTCAGAAGTTGGATATGATTCATAATCGAATAGCTCTAAGAGTCCATCCTTATACAACTTGGATAATCTTGTTTCATTGATATGACTGAGTCTACAGTGCTACATATAGGTATAATTAACATCATCTCTTTTCTTTTTCTTAGTTTGTTCAGTTTAAAATATATTTTCATGCAAGTCAAGTATATAAAGTCCATTTCGCAAATTACGAACACCATATAAAACATTCTTTTTATAAATAGAACAACTGTTGTTCTTTATTATAATGTCAAATCCATCCATATCTAATATAGAAATAGAAATAATATTTCTAATGATAATCGGAACAAAATAATAATTATTTAAATAAATGGACTTGCCCGTAGGCAGTGCTAAATAATAAGTGCCTACAGCTAATACAGCAACCTTTGCTTCATTTTCCACTCGTAGGACAACCTCATCCTTGTTTAGCTTTCTACTTTTGACCAGTCCCTGCACAGTATTACATATGTGAGAACCATAGCCAGTATCCAATACCCAAGTAGAATTTTGACTTTCAGAAAAATTAATTTCAATCATGAACAAACCTTGATTGAAAGTCGAAGCTTCTCCAAGCTTTTTCTCTCCTAGAAACTTCTTGCAGTTCCTCTTCCAATGACCCGACTTATAACGACCCCAAAATTGGGACTAAATTAATCCAATATTAGGACTAACTTAGTCTCGACCTTGTGCGTTAATACTATCTTTTTCTATCTTTTAAGACATTATTTAACGCTCAAATAACTAAAAATGCAGAATTTTTTTCTTCTATTCATTCATTCATTCCTTGGATCGCAACATTTACGATTCTTTTTAATATTTAAAATCATATTTATTATTTGATTTATTTAATCTGAATAGATATGAATATATGTATAATTAATTCTTTCAAACATATCCATATTTCAGAACAAATGATCTTCATCTATTAAATAATTCAAAGATTTACTTCTCTGTGGTTTACACATGTAAAATACCATCATCAGGATTTAATACATTCTGCATTAAACGACTATTCTTCTTTTCAAGCGCTCCTAATCGTAAGAGATCGCATCATAGCTTTAACCTGTAAATTAAGCAAGATTGAGCACGACGACCCAGCAAGTCTAACAGTCTATGATGCATCACGTGGCGCATAGGTTTTATATTCAGTTCATGCATTTATATTCTTGGTGTTCAAGCATATTACAGATCCATTATCAAATTTATGCCCTGCTAGTAACAACATACGTACCATAACATACTACACATGTTCTGCACCTGTCATTCATTGCACATATATATTGAGTTTCCCGACTCAATTCAACATTTAGTCATAATTTGACCTTCATCATTCACAAAGCAAATAATGCAGTTCATAGGTATCACATACTTATAAACAAAAGTCATGCTAACAGTTATTTATAGCAATTATAAGTCCACATAAATAAACTGAGAAACTTGCCTTGACTGGAGATTATTGCTATAATTTAATTTAACGTCTCCTCATTTCCTACAAAAGTATGTTTACATGCACACACATATTAGATCATTAAATATGTCACAAAACATGCATGTATGATCATTATCAATAAATACTAGTTTATAAAAACTAATATTATTTATTCTCATTTTAAAACCAATCTTGGTTTCTTTAGAACTTTATTCATTTTAACCATTATATACATAATAAAGGTCTCACATTTTTAATATCTAAATATTTTACATCTAGAAGCTTAAACCATCCATATTCCATTTTAGAAATATCTTTTGCCTTTACTCATAAATTCGGGATTTAAACAGCTAATATATAGTTTTTATAGTAAAACTCAATTTACTATATTATTTTTTTAATTTAAATAATTTTTATATCATTTTGTCTGATCATGAGTCAACTCGAAACATTGCCTCCTATATAAATATTTTATCCCGCTGGCACATTCGCTTCATTTTTCGTTTTACGAATATTCTCATTTTCGCTTTATATATATAATATATATATATATATATATATATATATATATATATAAATATACTTCGTTGCATAAGTTTCAGCTCAAAAACCTCATTTTGAACCCCCAAAAATCTCAAAATATCATTTTTATGATTAATACATATTTTTAAAGGTTTCTCGCCCTTTGTTGCACCACCAAATAATTTTATAGGCAACATTAAGTTTTCTTTCACTTAAATATGTAAATTACATATTTTTATTGCTTAATTTATGCCCGAAAGGAAGTTTCATGGCATAAAATATCTCTTACAATCAAAACTCGCCCCGTGGGACTTTATTAGATTTATTATGACTTAATCTTTCGCCCGAACGCGCTTCGGAATGTCGAACGTCAAAATTGTTCGGCGCGCCGACACATTGCGTCGTTCAAAGTTTAGTTCTGACATGCTCCTTCGCTCATTTTTAATTCTCAAACCATTAATCTTATAAAAATTAATTTTTTTTGCATGTTATAGAATTCATGTCATAGTATTTTAAAAAAAATATAAGCTGTGAAAAAATATAACAAAACCCTCTCAAAACAGAGCTCAAAGAGCTTGCTAAGCGACAGCACTAGCAGGACAGTGCGGCGTGCGCGCGGTCGCACACTGGTGCAGCGCTGACTGCTGCTGCCTCGCATAACCGATCAACCACTTTGCGATTTTTTCACGACTTGCTCGATTTCGAAAAATTACCAAATTTCAGTATAGTTTTTTTTATCAAATGATACCATTTTTAAAAAATATGAAACCCCCATTCCGGGTTTGATAGGCAGCTCAAACAGTGCGCCAAAAGTGGACATCCATAACAGTTTTCATTTTCGTTTCAAATTTACCCTCTCTAGCTAAAATTGTCATAAATTTTTCGTTTCAAAACATTTTTGAGCAATTCTTGAGCCCACGCGAATCTAACTTCCAGGGCTACAACTTTTATTCTTTGACCATTTTCAAATTCGTAACACAAAATTCCAGAAAAATCGTATAAGGGACTGATCAGAATCAGATTTCTAGATTTTGGGCAGATTCGATGCGCTTATTTTAAACGGTCATAACTCTTTGCTTCGAAGTCGGAATTAGTCCGTTCCGAAGTCTATGGAAAACGTATTCAGTGTACTATACTTCCCTAAGAGCCCAAAATTTTGACTCAAGGTCAGCGGTCACACTAGTTTTCCACTTTTCATTTTAGCTCAAAATTATTTTTCGTTCTAATCTAATACGCCCAAGATCTTAAATTATCATCATATGTAATATATAAATCTATCCCAAGCCTTGGTTTCGTCTAATGTTTTTATTTGTAATTAAAATTGTTCATATAGGCTTTTTATCGAACAAGTGGTGAGCGCTGTTTTGAAACCTTCCTTTCAAGGCCATTTGTTTATGATATACTTCTATTTTAACTTCCTTGTACCTCCACACAACCAACCTAAACTCCTTTAGCTATAAATCAGATTATCACAATTGATTTCCACCATAACAATTCACATAAACCATTAATTCATTTACTAACACATACGTGAATGTAAATTTTACATAGCTTACCATCCATATCTCTAGTTTTCAAACATTATTCACATCAAATTTCATATGACTATAAAACATATCAACTCCATTGTTATGCGTACACATTACTAGGTGATTACACTATTTTTACCCAACCAATTTCATTCCTTAAGCAATATATTAGAACTTCATATTTAATTCATCTATTCTCAATTTCAATTTCTTAAAAGAACAAAGAAAAAGAGGAATTGATGAATGGAATTTGAATTTGATTCTTACCCTATTTTTGTAGTCTGACTCCCTTTAGCTTTCAATTTCAATTCTTGTTTCTTAATTTGCCTAATGGAAAAAAGTTTTGGATTTTGAGTGATAGAGAGAAAGAAAATAAATGGACGGGAATGGGAAGGAGGGAGTAGGAGAAGGCTGGGCCTTATTAGCAAGCTTAACCCTCACGTGGCTAACCCTTTACCTCTTGTGATCAACCATAGTCCAAGCTCATCATATCTACACATATATATGTCTACCCATTTCCCACCAATTAACCCAAATAGGGTTAATTCTCTACTAATACACAACCCATTGTGAGTCCACTAACTCGACCTTAGTTTAAGCTCATCATATTACATACACCAAGTTTATGTCTACACCACCTAGCAATATCTCTACAAAAATCAAACTTAGCTCCATTTATTTTATTTTATTTTATTTTATTTTATTTTTTAGGTATGTGACATGGTGATTGACTACCATTAGACTTGATGTGAGTAGGTGAGGGATTTATAGGTTTTTAAAGACTTCTTGCAAGCAACCTTAGTCAAAGCTTTCCATCCCCCACCAATTAACTAATATATGGTTAACTCTCCACTAGCACATAACCTAAGGTTACAATACTTACCCAATGTTAGTCAAGTCTCATCTTTTTTTTTCTTCTCCCAACAATTAACTCTAGTAGGATAATTCTCTTTCTAACTATTAAACCAAGGTGAACATACCAACTCCACCCTAGTTAATTCTCTACACACACACATACATATATATATATATATATATATATATATATATATCTCCCATCAATTAACTCATGTAGAGTTAATTTTCTACACTCAAGTAACCTAAGTTACTCAACCTTCCAACCATGATCCAATTTCATCATATTTACATATAATTACATATCTACATATTTTGATAGCAACTAACCAATATATGGTTAAATTTTTAACTTATTTACCATATAGGGTTACTCAATTAACCCATCCATGGTTAATTCTCATCATCACATTCATTCATCTAGCATTTAACCAATGTTTGGTTAATGCCCTCACTTGCTTATTAACTAGGATTATTCAATTAACCATACATTGGTTATTTTTCTTCAACTTTTCCTTTCTCTAACACAAGCTACCAACTTATCCCAAATGTGTGGACTTGATTGAAATTAAATCATTGGGCTTAGTTAATTTAATTAACTTGAACTCCCTTCCAAATCTAGGTTGGGCTCCTACACCTTTCAAACACAAAACTTAGTAAAAGTTTGGTTGTTTCCATTAACTTCGGCTTTCATTTACATTTCCACCCACATCCTACGCAACCCTTGTTAATTAATATCTTGGGTCCTCAGTTAAAATAATTATTAAATATATTTCATAACATATTAATTAAGTTGACTACTTAATTAATTAAAACCTTTAGTTTAGTCTTTCAAGACCCCCATTCAAGTTAGTTAATTGTTAACATAACTTTTACCTATATTCCATGTAATTAGTTAAATAAATTAAATCACATAGCTTATCTTCTCAATCTCATTTAATTTTATAATGAAATGAGTCCATGTAACTACTACTTTAAATTGCATGGTTCTTTATATAGATTAAATAAAAAATTTAATCCTCTTTTTACGTATTTTCTTTACAAAACTAGGTTGAAATTTCTAACCTTTATTTAATCATTTAATTTTCCATAAAAAGAAATATTATAAATATATGGGTTATCACACGACTCGTTGCAATGGAAGCACATTCCTTTGCTAGCTAGATCAGGTTTCTTTTTATCCTTTCTGTACACCTTGCTCTTATCCTTCTTAGATTTCTTCTTTTCAGAAGATACATTGGGCCTCTTCCTTTTCTTGGAAGAATCATCCACCATTAAGACATTGTTCTTCTTGGATAGGAAGTGACCTTCTGCAGTTTTCAACATGTTAAGTAATTCAGGCAAGCTGACATCTAACTTATTCATGTGAAAATTTACAACGAACTGAAAGAAGGTCTCAGGGAGTGACTGCAAGACTAAGTCTTGACTCAACCCCCCATCCATGACGAACCCAAGCTGTCCAAGGCGTTCAATTAGATTGATCACCCTTAGGACATGAGTCTCAACGACAGTGCCCTCGGACATCCAAGATTGGAAGAGCTCCTTAGATATCTCATATCTAGCAGTCCTACTTTGTTCACCATATAACTCCTTGAGGTGAAGCAACATAGTAGGAGCATCCATGTTTTCATGCTGACGCTGAGCTCGTTATTCATGGATGCGAGCATGATGCATTCAGCCACAGATGCATCATCTTGCCACTTTACAATAGTGGCAATCTCTTCCTCAGATGTTATTTCTGGAACAGTTCCATGACCATGTGAATTTAGGACATAAGAAATCTTTTCAGCAGTAAGAACTATTCTCAGATTCCTTAACCAGTCCGTGTAATTCGGTTCAGTCAGTTTGTTAGCATCAAGTATGCTACGTAGTAAAATTAGTGATTTCGACATTTTTAAATTTTGCATGTGAAAAGACAACATTTTAGCAAACATTCATTAAATTAATTTTATATACCAAAATAAATTAGGTCTTATTTTAAATTGGTATCTCCCATAATTTTTTTCAAACTATATTACCCTCATATTTATAGTTCGGCAACATCTAATTAAAGATTTGCTAGTGAGAATAAGGATCTCATTTCAAATGTATATAGCCTTGTGGATAGCACAACAAACCATATATAAATAAATAGGGTGACAACTCTTTGTCAATTACATCAACATATAACTCCTTTTTATTTTGCCTTTTAGATCATAATGGTCAAGTGTGTGCACTTACAAACTAAAATGATTTAGGTTAAGTCCAACCTATCACTTTCATATATTTAAAACAAAAATATTGTCCTTATGGATAGCACAACAAAACAATATTGTTCAATTTTCTTTATAAGCATCACATGTGATTAAATTAATATCTTAAATACTTAATACTTGCCTTATGGATAGCACAACAAACTCGTATTAAACATTTAATAATCTATTAATTTATCACGCTAGAAAGCGACGTTCGATATTCCAAATATCATTGAACGCTTTAGACTTAATATGATTTCTTTGAGAGGTTTGTTATTATTTGTCTCATATTGTTTAGCGCGCATACACATATATATATAAAATCCGCGTCATTTTATTAAACATGCAAAGCATGTTTGCATAAAATATAATATATATAATACTTAGCATACACATATAGAATACTATATTCTACCCGGATTGATTATGGATTTTTATTCTAGTTTGGTTCACTAGAGTGTGACGCCCCAAAATAGGTTCAATACCAACCCATTCTGAGTCGCCAAATACATGGTACAGAATTCCAAATACATATCTCTTATAACAAAAGGTCGTGAGAAATACGACCATACAACTGTGAGTGTCAATACAAACATGTAGAAAATATAAACACTCAAACTAAGTCCTCATTACAATTATTATCACACTATTTCACAAAAATAGTGAGGACTACTAGTGCTCTTATTCTGACCATCACACTGTTTTTCGACTAGTTCCCGCAACATTCTCATTCCCTGAAGAAGACAATAGATGAAAAAGGTGAGCTCAACTAGCCTAGTAAAGAATATTATGACTAAGATAATGAAAAATAAATTATCGTTAGCCTTCAATAAATCAGATAAAATATTATGGACAACAAGTTTTAGATCAATATTCGCAATGAAAATAACAATTCATTAGAAGAGTTAAGTAGAGAATGAAGTCTACTATCTTCTATGATTTAAAAGTCCATCATCAATATTTTATCTCTGTAACATCAATCAATATACATCTTCAATCAAATATTCATCTTTGTACTACAGGCCAAAGATATTCATTTGTATCACCAGTTGGTCATGTTCATCTCAACACCTGTCCATCTTTGTACTACGGGCCAAAGATATTCATCAGGTAATCATTTATCTTTGCTCTACAAGCCAAAGATATTCAGTTATATCACCATTTAGGACTGAGGATGATGAAAAATAATATAAATAACGAATCCAGTGAGATAAAGGACAAAAATTAGGGATTCGTAATTTAGTTTATTCAAGTTCAAGAATACTCGATAATAATCAATTGTGGAGCAAAAATCAAGAATAAAGTTCAAAACATGGATACAATTAAAGATAGTATCCATAACAGACAACTTAGACAATTAACAGAAAATTTAATTTTTCTGTGAATAGTGCCGTATACGTGAATAGTGCCGTATATGTAATACCCGAGAATTTCTATATATTATTAAATGAATATATTAATGGAAGTGAATATTTATTCATATATAAATGATTTTGTGCTATAGGTGAGTTAACTCAATTATATTCAATTGAATATTTACAATAATTGAGAAAATATTGGAGCCTTGTGTGACACAATAATGAGATATATTAATGATAATATTAATTAACAAAAGAAATATTAAGTGAAAATTAATTTATATTAATTATAGTACGTTGAATTATTATTAATGCATGTGATAGCATAATAATAATTGATAAGAAAATTCTGTGTGAACGATTAATCAGTATTGATTGATAAATTGTTAATTGTACAGTATTAATTAATTGTTGTCGTAGAATATTAATTAATTGTTATAAAATATTAATGATAGTTAATAATGTGTGGATTATTATTATTGCAAATAATATAATAATAATACGCAACATGTTTATAAATATAATAAGATTTATATTAAAGTGATAATTAATCATATAAGGGTTAATTAAATTGTTGTGGAGATTAACAATTATATTGATTGATGAAGGATGGGTGTATATTATTAATTAATATTTAATTAATTGATGAGATAAGTAAATTATTTACTTCTATGTTCGAGCATGCGAATTAAAAAGTATAAAGTATAGTAACTAATTATATATTATAATGTGACTATGTTATATAAACTACATAGTAGGGTTATTAAATTATATGAGTTACATGAAATGCCTATGTAACAATGTGAATATGTATTAAAGTGAGACATCATGAGTATGTGGTAGATAATTTAATAATACTTAGCTATCTTATGTTATCTTTATTAATTATTAAATGATTACCTTTAATAAAGAAGATGATGTAATGTGAGGATACCTGATAAAACTATACTAGTATGATAAAATGTACATTGCTCAAATTGCATTTACTACAACATGTGAATCCATGTTAGTATCATTAGAATTATATTGAAATACTATTTTATTGTGACATTTAAACCTGTGTAGCGATAAAATGTATACAAGATGTAACCTAAGAGTACATATAATATATAACATGTGTATACAAATGTAGCATTTAGTCCATTTGCAATTGTTGAGACTTATCTTGCTTGTCCCATAATATAAGGCACTCATTCTCCTTCACGTGAAATACACAAGCTATCCTACTCCCCTATATTCCTTAAACTCAGCATTCCATAGCAAATAATGAGTAAGGGTGTGGCTATCATGATGGATTTCAACAACCATTACCAACCCCCTATTGACCAACCTGCAATTCAAATTCCCGTTGGTTCAATTTGTTGTACATATACATTGTCTGGGTCTTGGTTTTGCTATTTATATGGCCCCTTCTCCTTCACATTTCTTTGCTGAGATTTTGCTAAGTGTTGAGAGGGAAAGCATATACATATATCAGTATAGTAGCATTGTGAGTGGGAAGTAGCAGCAAGTTCACATACGTTTGACAGAGGTATAATTCCAAGTTTCGTATTCTTCATTGCCATTCTTGTTCTCTGTCAAAACTTCATTCTTGATCATATAAAATTTGGTGACAATTGGATGGTAGAATGCTTGTTTAATTGTTATATGGTCTTAGAAACATGTTTAAACTGAAATGTAGTTGAGTAGAAACGAATTGGTTGTGGAATTCAGAAATTGGCCTAGTATTCTGCCGTAGCAGATTGCTGTCTGGGTTGAACCAGTGGTGGCGCAGCTGCGCCGGTTTAACCCAGGGATGCTACGCAGGTACTGCAGATTTTTGATTTTTGTTTCCTGCTTGATGTCTGCTATATGTTAGTTGAAGAAATAAAATAGCACAAGCATGCTGATATGATTAATACATATATATGGACTTGTTAAACTAGTATGAGCATGTTATATTCGGATCGCTTATGTGAACGATAAAGTTATAGATTTTCGAAATGAACTTAGGATTTCAAAATGGACGTTGATTCGTTGAATCCATTTTAGACATTCTGACTTTTGAGTCACGTTTGTATGACCTAGAAACACATGAAATGTATGTTCACTTATATAGATAAGTTTCATAACGAAATACGAACATGCAAACCTCATTAGTAACAGAAATGTAAGTTTTTACAAACGAACTTTTGACATGTATATACCATATATGAGTTCTGATTTTTCAAGCATGTTTATATGACCTTGAAATGCGTGTCAGACATATTAACTTATGTATACGAATTTCATGATGTAAAACGAACATTTTAGTAAGACTTACTAATGAAAATATGAGCTTTGATTGTGAACCTTACACATGTTATTGTAAGTTTCGTATTCTGATATTTATGGACACATGTGATAGTACTCTTAGACTTATTCATGTGTCATGCATGTATATATACCATGATTAGTGGCTGTGATTTAAACTTTGCGTAAATAAAGCATGTTTTCAAATTAATGACAATGATAGTTGCATGTATACGATATGAATACTCGTGAACATGCTTAATATAAGTATATGAACACCTTATGTGTTTACAAGGTGAGCATGCTAGATTTTGTAACATCATGACCTTGAACGGTTTTAAATTATCGAAAGTGTTAACTTAGAAACTATATCACATATGTTTGGAATGAGGGAAGGTTATACAAACATAAAAGTATTCTTTAAAATGTATACATGCTACGTGATATTATATGATGTTACTTGAACCCGATTTTGACGGTTAACTTATGGGAATTCCATAACTTGCTAAAATGAAATATATTTAGTATTGATTGTGGTCTTATGTGGTATTAATAATATGAGGGCATGTTTGCTAATTGTTGCGATCTTATATGATATGAGAATGTGTTTAAACTCTGAAGGAGGAACGTGAAGGATAGAAATTATACTCTATATAACTATGTAGCTAGGCTAAGACTTAGCTTGTGTGTTGATCGTATGTCGAAGATAAGACATGAAGCTATAATATATGACTAATGGATATCATATATATACGTAACTATATTACGATAGGGATTCGAAAGTGTTGGCTAGCTTTACGTGAGTAAACTACGCATAAGGCAAGTATCTAAACCTTAGCTCTTTGGATGCAAGTTTCCTAACTTACACTCTTGTACGGTGCAAGTATTTTATCCTTGTATATTTCGAGTTAGTTTCTTTACTTACTAGTTTGAATTGAATTAGCATACTTGAACTCTTATTTCATTAAAGCTATTATTCATGTTAAACTTGGTATTGTTCTTGAATATTGTGAAAGTGTATATGCCATTTGATTCGGCTAGACTTATATTATTGAAAAGTGACCCAAAACCAATTGATTGGTGCGGGATCTCATCTTTGACTGAGAAGAACAACCTTCTTTTAAAGGGAAAATATAATTATCGGAGAACCGACGTGCGCACTTGAGTATGATTGATTGTTATGTATAACGTAGGATACTTTAGGCTGATCACCTGTTATACTTGTTTTTGATTTGGGTTATCAGTTTATTACTGTTAATTCTAGTAGAAGTTCATAGTCCTTAGTGACTGCTCAGTATTCAGTTATCTTTAAATCTTGAATTGATTTATTATTAAATCACATTGATATTATTCTGTCCTTAGTGACTATTATTGAGAACTGTTGATAGTCTTGATATCCTTGAACTATCAAACCTTGCTATACCCTTTCGAGAATTAAAAATTATATTACTCACCCTTATTGTATATTACTTGCTGGGAAAATTGTGCTCATTCTTACTTTCCCTAAAACATTTCAGTTAAGGCAGAGCAGTGCGGACCTTTGGGCACAGATAAAGGCAAGGGAAAGGCTACTGAGTAGCTTAAATTATGTAGGACTGATGATTGTAATTAAGAACTTATGATATTATGTACTAGTTAAGGTTATTTATGCTTAAGATATGTCTAAGCTATGTAATCACTGTTTAAGTTACGAGACCTTGGGATGTGAATAATTATATGTTTTAAATGTAATTTATTCGGTATTAGTTGTGTATTATTCCGCTGTGCGATGCGACATTTAGTCGTATTATTATTGTGATGTATTACCATGAGCACGTGACGAACCCAATTCGAGCGACCCCGTGACGGTCCTGGAATTTGGGGGCGTCACAGTATACGTGAATAGTAACCCGATATGAAAAGGTAAAAATTTCATGATAAAATTCATACCAACATTCCAATGAAATAATACTAGATGAAATGCAAAATTCGAAGAATTTTTGATCATTTCAGGAATTATAGAAGCAATACTTACCGTAGTAAGTTTTAATTTGGGTATATGAAATGAAATATTATCGCTTTCATAATATAGAATGTGAAAGAAAATAATTTTCTTTATGAATATTGAAAGAAAGTAACATCATTTACGAGAAAAATAATATCCCTTACCTTAAAAGAAAAGTACTTCTGACTGGTATAGTAGGGATATTCTTGAAGAAAACTTGTACTGTTTTCTACACTCAAACCTTCCTAAAACTCGAAAGAAATACGCTCAATATTATAGAAGAAGAATTCTCTGATTCTGGTGTGATTTTCAATTCTAAACTAAGCATCCTATTTATAGGAGAATGGAAAGGATACTATTTGAATAAAATCACAGGTGAACAATATTTTTTTTCTCACGGGCGCGAATTTGCCGACTGAAAATCACATAATTTACTATGCAAGCACTATGCAAACACTATGCATAATAAAATATAATATATTCTATTTTTTATAAAAAAACAAAACTTATTATAATATATATATATATATATATATATAATAATACTCCCTCCACTCCACGCAATCACTCCCCCCCTTTTTTCTTCCCCTGACAACATATATATATATATATATATATATCATACTCATATATATATATATATATATATATATATATATATATATATATAACAAAACTGAGATAACTTCTATCGACCGTTTTGAAAAATGGGTAAATGGGGGTCCATATAATAAGCCAACTTTATAACAAATATTGATAAAAATACCTTAGCACTAATTCCTTCTTTTATATCCACAACCGGAAAGCCGGGACGGGAGACAACTCCTTCAATAAATATTTTCTTATCATATAAATCAATAATTATTTATTTACAAATAATATTACAGAACTACAAAATTGGCAACCAAGTCGTTCCTAGGAAAGAGAGGGCCTTCCGATAAAGATTTCTCCTTACTGGCGCGCAATTAAATAACCCCTCCTAGACAGAGCTTCCTTAGACATTGTCAATAATGCTATCTAATAATATTATTCAAATAATATGAATTATTGATAATGTGAAATACTGTGCAATGACAATTATTGAATCAATAAAATATTATGCAATTATCAATGTAGCAATTATTGAATCAATAATATAAAATATTAAACAGTAATTACTGTAACAATTATTGAGTAGTGACTTCTTACATAAGAATCAATAATTAGAATTACTGTGCAATACCGTGTGCTACTGTGTAACACTGCGTATTACTGTATTTTAACCACCGGGTATTTCAAAAATTTTAACGGTAACAACCACGCCGTTATTTTTAGAAAAACTTATTCTTGTCGTTTTCTTCATCCGATAATTTTCCGTTGTGGGGCCTGATAAGTACACAATATTCATAATTTTTTTACTCTTTTACATTTGGTTTTATTACATGTTTCATGTGTATATGAGCTTAATAAGTTGTTTATTATTTTCAGGTGAATTAAAGCTAAAAGGATGAAAACAAGTTGATTTGGAGTTGAATTGAAGAGGAGTTTGACCAGCAGTTGACTTTCTCAATATTTGGAGATTCCTACATGGAATTGGATTGATATTACTATTAGAATTAGGACTTCTTTGGACTGAGATTTTATTTCCTTATTAGATTCTATTTCTTTATGGAAACTAGTTATAATTGCAATTCCTTTTAGGATTTGGATTCCTAGTTCTTATAGGATTTAAGTCCTTGTCTAGCACTATAAATAGAGGATGATAGTCAAGGTTTTATTCATTCAATCTTCTACCAACTATCATACCTCATTGAAGTGCAGACTTAGAGCATGTCAGGCTAGTTTCTTTATTCAGTTCTAAAGGGAGGTGGAACCTTGTTACAAGTAATTAATTAATTGAGTATTATTATTTATTCCTTCTTGTATGAAATTTCTTCTGATAATCTGTTTTCATTGATTGCATGCTAATTGATCTAATTAATTTGATATGGCCAATTGAGTTAATTTAATCATTATCATATGCTAGATTAAGATTGGTATTACGTGTAATTGATATCTGTCTTCATCACAAGTAGTAAATTAGTGATACTAATTGTGGACAAGCTTTTGTGTATTGCTAAGATTATCAGAAAACAAGTTAAACAAATCGAGCTTATGTGTTTGTTGCTTGGATTAGCCTAATTCTCTATTTCTTAATGCTTCTATCATATTAAATCTAGAGAGCTTGTTCTAGATTATATGCTAGTTGAATCTGGTGAAGAGCTTGTTTCATACAGTGAATATCTAAGGAGAATTTTGGATAACAGAGCTTATTGTTATCTAGGGTTAATAGTTTCATTGAAGGGTAAAGAATAATAACTTGATTAATTGATTGCTGTGCTTGGTGAAACTGAACTACAGAACTGAAGTTTTTACATATTTGGTTAATCTCTTTATTTAAATTCTGTTTTTCTTAGTTTAAAACAATTTCAAAAATCCCCCATTTTTATTTTCTGTTAAAATAGTTGAATAAATCTAAAACAAACTCACTCTCTGTGGGATCGATCCTTGCTTACTACTGTGCTAATTATTTAAATTCGTGAAGTGAAAGTGAGGTTAATTTAGGAGTGTAAACGACAGCTCCCAAATTTTGGCGCCGTTGCCGGGGAGTAATTGTGCGTTTTGTTTTTATTCTATTATTTCTTTTATTTTTGTTTTATGACTCGATCTTCTCAGACTACTATATTAGATTTTGATCCAGAGATTGAGAAAACTGCAAGGAGGCTAAGAAAGCAAAAAGTTCAACAGTCTACTGCAGATTTAGACGAGGCTTCTGCATCATCACCGGGCCTCAACTTAGCTTTGGAATTACTTTCTGATAAATCATTCACCGAATCAGACGAAGAAGAAAAGATGGCGGAGCCCAACAACAATCGGACATTGAAACAATTGGCTACTCCTAATCTTACTCATCAACCTTTGTGCATTGAATATCCTGCTTTAAATGCTGCATTTGAACTTAAATCCGGACTAATTCATCTTTTGCCTACTTTCCGTGGTCTTACAGGTGAAGATCCATACAAGCATTTGAAGGAGTTCCATGTGGTGTGCTCGACCATGAAACCACACAGAATTTTAGAGGAACAAATCAAATTAAGAGCCTTCCCATTCTCCCTAGCAGATTTAGCGAAGGATTGGCTGTACTATCTCCCATCCGGATCAATAAATTCATGGAGCGACATGAAAGGGCTATTCTTAGAGAAATATTTTCCTGCTTCAAGAGTGGCCAACATAAGGAAGGAGATTTGCGGGATCCGACAATTTAGTGGAGAGACACTGTATGAGTACTGGGAGAGATTCAAGAAATTGTGCTCCAGCTGCCCTCCCCACCAAATCGACGAGCAACACTTGATTCAGTACTTCTACGAGGGATTGATACCAATGGAAAGAAGTATGATCGATGCGGCTAGCGGAGGAGCATTAGTGGACAAGACACCAGAGGCTGCAAGAAATCTGATTGCAAATATGGCTGCTAACTCACAACAATACGGAACAAGGAATGATCATACTCCGAAAAAGGTAAATGAGGTAAGCACAAGTGAATTGGTACAACAGATTTCTAATTTAACTGCTGTGGTGCAACAATTAACAACAGGAAACGTGCCGGTTGCTAGGGCTTGCGGATTATGCCTAATGGCAGGGCATGCTACTGATGCATGCCCAACATTGCAAGAGGATGAGAATGCACAGCAAGCCAATGTAGTAGGTAACTACCAGACACAACCAAAGAAGTATGATCCCTACTCAAACACTTACAATCCAGGCTGGAAAGATCATCCAAACCTCAGTTATGGAGGGAACAGGTCACAAACACAAGGAGTGTTCCCACCGAGGCAGCAAGGCTTCCAATCAGCCTAACCTCAATATCAATCTAAGCAAGCAGCACCTGCACCTACTGGAACCACATTGGAGGATATGTTCAAAGCATTCATGAATCAGACACAGCAGTTCCAGCTGGAGACAAAAGCTTCGGTTCAAGACTTGAGAAACCAAGTAGGACAGCTGGCTACAACTGTGGGGATATTGGAATCCAAAGACTCGGGAAAATTACCATCTCAAACAGTAGTCAACCCAAGGGAGAATGCAAGTGCCATAACTTTGCGGAGTGGAACACAGTCACATACACCACCTACCCCCGTAGAGTTTGAGGAGGAAGCAGCTAAGGAGGAAACAGAAAAATCCAAGGTACAACCTAACCCTCCTACTCAGCTTAAAAACATTCCTCTTCCATTTCCTCCCAGAAATTCTAAAACCACAAAGAAAGATGAAAAAGAAAAAGAAATTCTGGAAACTTTTAGAAAAGTAGAAGTAAACATCCCTCTCCTTGATGCAATCAAACAAGTGCCAAGATATGCAAAATTTTTAAAAGAATTATGCACTAATAAAAGAAAATTGCAAAATGATGAAAGAGTTACTGTTGGAGAAAATGTATCTGCTGTCCTTCAAAGAAAAATGCCTCCTAAATGTAAAGATCCAGGAATGTTCACAATCCCATGCAAAATAGGAAACACCAGATTTGAAAAGGCCATGCTAGATTTAGGAGCGTCAATTAATGTTATGCCTTTATCTATTTATGCCTCGTTAAATCTAGGTCCTTTGAAAAATACTGGTGTGATTATTCAATTGGCAGATCGTACTAACACTTACCCCCGAGGGGTAATTGAAGACGTCTTAGTGCAGGTGAACGAACTAATCTTTCCTGCAGATTTTTACATTGTGGACATGGAAGATGATATATCACCAAACCCTTCCCATATCTTGTTAGGAAGGCCATTCCTAAAAACAGCAAAAACCATGATTGATGTGCATAATGGGACCTTGACAATGGAATTAGATGGAGAAAAGATTCAATTTAACATCTATGATGCCATGAGGTACCCTAGTGATATAGGGCAAGTTTTTGCTATTGATGTGAGAGATTCCATAGTACATAGAACTTTGGAAAGAATACACAGGGATAGTTTGGAGGTGGTCATCACCAACAGTATGGATATGGACAAGGAAGATGAAGTTGAGCGAACTCATGAATTGAATGAAATTGTGGCTGCACTACACTCATTGCCGAAATTCTCAGATAAGTCAGCAGTACATTCTATTCAATTACCTATTTCTCATCAAAAGTTACTACCATCTGTTGTGCAAGCTCCAACCCTAGAATTGAAACAATTACCTGTACATTTGAAATATGCATATTTGGGGACTAATGATACTTTGCCTGTTATTATTGCTAGCAATCTAACTAAAATGCAGGAAGATAAATTGCTGAGAGTCCTAAGGGACCATGCCACAGTTTTTGGTTGGACGATAGCGGATATCAAAGGTATTAGTCCTGCGATGTGCATGCATCGGATATTGTTAGAGGATGGAGCTAAGCCCACGAGGGACGCACAGAGAAGATTGAATCCACCCATGATGGAGGTGGTGAAAAAAGAGGTGCTCAAGCTGCTTGATGCAGGCATAATCTATCCCATTTCCGATAGTCAATGGGTGAGTCCAGTGCAGGTAGTCCCAAAGAAATCCGGAATCACCGTTGTCAAGAACGATGATAATGAGTTGGTGCCCACACGGATACAAACAGGATGGAGAGTGTGTATTGACTACAGGAAATTAAATGCTGTAACAAGAAAAGATCACTTTCCTCTTCCTTTTATTGATCAAATGTTGGAAAGATTAGCTGGGCACACTTATTACTATTTTCTAGATGGTTTTTCAGGATATAACCAGATTGTGATTGCACCCGAGGACCAAGAAAAGACCACATTCACATGTCCCTTCGGCACATTTACATACCGACGTATGTCATTTGGACTCTGTAATGCTCCTGGTACTTTTCAGAGATGCATGGTAAGCATTTTTTCAGATCTTTTAGAAAACTGCATTGAGGTCTTTATGGATGACTTCACAATACATGGTGATTCTTTGGATGCATGCTTAGATAATTTGAGTCGTGTTTTGGATAGATGCATGGAAACTAATCTTGTTCTAAATTGGGAAAAATGTCATTTTATGGTAGAACAAGGAATAGTACTTGGTCATGTTGTATCATCTAAGGGTCTCGAAGTTGATAAAGCTAAGATAGATATTATTTCTGCTTTGCCTTACCCCGTCAGTGTGCGGGAGATTCGTTCTTTTCTTGGTCATGCAGGATTCTATCGAAGGTTTATCAAGGAGTTTTCGAAGACTGCATTGCCCTTGTGTAAGTTGCTACAAAAGGATGTGGACTTTCAGTTTAATGATGAGTGCAAGGAGGCTTTTGATATTTTAAAGAAATTGCTGACCTCTGCCCCTGTGATCCAACCACCGAATTGGAAGTTTCCATTTGAAATCATGTGTGACGCAAGCAACTATGCAGTGGGGGCTGTTTTGGGACAAAGGATTGACAAAGTTGTTCATGCTATCTACTATGCTTCTAGAACTTTGAATGGAGCTCAGATAAACTATTCCACAACTGAAAAGGAACTTTTATCTGTGGTTTTTGCTTTAGATAAATTTCGATCATATTTGCTTGGCACTAAAGTTATAGTTTATTCTGACCATGCTGCTCTTAGGTATTTGCTAACTAAGAAAGACTCTAAACCTAGGATTATTAGATGGATTCTCCTTTTACAAGAATTTGACTTGGAGATCAAAGATAAGAAGGGTGCGGACAACTTGGTAGCGGATCACCTGAGTAGATTGTTGAGAGAAGAGGATGAACTACTCTTGCGTGATGCCTTCCCCGATGAGCAGTTACTTTCCATCCATGCTGAAATTCCATGGTATGCAAATCTGGTAAACTATTTGGTAAGTGCATATTTTCCTAAGGAATTTTCCAAATCCCAGAAAGAAAAGCTAAAGAGTGATGCTAGACACTATGTTTGGGATGATCCATACTTATGGAAATTTTGTGCTGACCAGATAATTAGAAGATGTGTGCCAAATAATGAATTCCAATCTATTCTAGTTTTTTGCCATTCTCAGGCATGTGGAGGACATTTTGGTCCAAAAAGAACTGCTAACAAAGTTTTGGAAAGTGGTTTTTATTGGCCGTCACTTTTTAAAGATTCCTATCTGTTTTGTAAAACATGTGATAATTGCCAAAGGACGGGGAATATCTCTCAAAGAAATCAAATGCCCCAAACTCCTATTTTAGTTGTTGAGATTTTTGATGTTTGGGGTATAGATTTTATGGGACCTTTTCCTTCATCCTTTGGGAATGTATACATTCTTTTAGCTGTTGATTATGTCTCAAAATGGGTGGAAGCTAAAGCCACTAGGACTGACGATTCTAAAGTTGTTGCAGATTTTGTCAGGACTAACATATTTGTCAGGTTTGGAGCACCACGGGCCATCATTAGCGATCGTGGAACTCACTTTTGTAATAGGGTATTAGCGGCTTTGTTCAAGAAGTACAATGTTTTGCACAAGGTTTCTACATCCTACCATCCGCAAAGTAATGGCCAAGCTGAGGTGTCCAACCGGGAGATCAAATCCATTTTAGAGAAGGTAGTCAACCCAAGCAGGAAGGATTGGAGTTTGAGACTAGATGATGCACTTTGGGCCTATCGAACGGCATTCAAAACTCCTATTGGGATGTCACCATATCGGATTGTGTTTGGGAAACCCTGCCACTTACCAGTTGAGTTAGAGCATAAGGCTTTTTGGGCAATCAAGCAGTGCAACATGAGTTTGGAAGTAGCTGGAGTACACAGGAAGTTGCAGTTACAAGAATTGGAAGAATTAAGGAATGAAGCCTATGAAAGTTCAAAGATTTACAAGGAAAAGACCAAGGCCTTTCATGATAAGCAAATTGTGCGGAAAACCTTTGTTGTAGGACAGAAAGTTTTGTTATATCATTCTCGGTTTAAGTTATTTCCAGGTAAATTGAGATCTAGATGGGTTGGTCCTTTTGTTATCACTAATGTGTTTTCTCATGGTGCAGTCGAGATTCAGAGTCCAAGTACAGGAAAGGTTTTTAAAGTGAATGGACATAGATTGAAACCGTTCTATGAGGGACATCAGGTGGAAAATATTGAGATGGTGGAGCTTGATGATCCGGTCTATGCAGAATGAGAAGGGAGACATGATGTCAAGCCAATGACAATAAACAAGGGCAGCTACTTGGGAGGCAACCCAAGAAATCAGATTTGATTTTTCTATCCCTTTATTATTTAGTTTTTTTATTTGCATCTAGTTCTTTCTTCTTTGCACGATTTTCTTACATTGGGGACAATGTAAGGTTTGAGTGTGGGGGGAAAGATTTAGGTTTTTATTTTATTTAAAGATATTGATCCGATTTTGATAGGAAACTTGAAAATTGCCCATGAAATTTTTTAAAAAAATTTTTGACTTCCATAATTCTATTTGCCTATGTGTTCGAAGATTAAAGTCAAAAAAAAAAAAAAAAATTTGAAAATCAATGCTAAAAATTCAAAATCTGTTTGATGCTTAATTGGTTAATGATTGAGAAAAACTAAGTTATGATCCAAAGTAATTGATTTGAGTTGAATTTGTGTCTCATGAGTACTTGAACATGTGATATATGCTTAGTTGGCTAAGTTATCTGTGGAGTTGTCTATGTGCACTAATCTCATGCTCTAGAACTATTGAACTGCTTAAGTTTTTTGCAGGACCATGTGAAAAAAAAAATAAGAAAAATTGGAAACCAGTGAAATTGTTGAAAAAGAAACACAAGAGAAGTCATGTGGTGGGATAAGATGGAGCGTAAAACGCACTCTCCCATAAACACGTGCGAATAAGTGAGATGGAGCATAAAATGCACTCACTTACAAAAGAAAAAATTGAGGAAGGTGAAACGGAGCATAAAATGCATTCACCGGAAACAAATTAGAAAAATGAAAGGGTCCTACAGAAAAAAATTAAAGCAGAAAAAAATTATGTTTTGAGTTTTTGAGTGGTGTGCACGGTTTTTGTTCCATGATAATTAAGTTGAGTAAGTGTGTGGATCATAGACAAGGGCTTATGTGATTACAATTTAATTAAAGGAAATTCATTGGTGAAATGGCGAGGTGTTTATCTTGAGTTGATTGATGAAGCGTTGATTATGTTTTTGTGGGTTTAGTGTTGATAATCATGATTTGATTTTAAAATCTTTTGACATAATGGTTGAATAGAATTGTTTTTGGAAATCAAAATTTTGGTTTACACGAGGACGTGTAAAAGACTAAGTGTGGGGGAATTTGATAAGTACACAATATTCATAATTTTTTTACTCTTTTACATTTGGTTTTATTACATGTTTCATGTGTATATGAGCTTAATAAGTTGTTTATTATTTTCAAGTGAATTAAAGCTAAAAGGATGAAAACAAGTTGATTTGGAGTTGAATTGAAGAGGAGTTTGACCAGCAGTTGACTTTCTCAATATTTGGAGATTCCTACATGGAATTGGATTGATATTACTATTAGAATTAGGACTTCTTTGGACTGAGATTTTATTTCCTTATTAGATTCTATTTCTTTATGGAAACTAGTTATAATTGCAATTCCTTTTAGGATTTGGATTCCTAGTTCTTATAGGATTTAAGTCCTTGTCTAGCACTATAAATAGAGGATGATAGTCAAGGTTTTATTCATTCAATCTTCTACCAACTATCATACCTCATTGAAGTGCAGACTTAGAGCATGTCAGGCTAGTTTCTTTATTCAGTTCTAAAGGGAGGTGGAACCTTGTTACAAGTAATTAATTAATTGAGTATTATTATTTATTCCTTCTTGTATGAAATTTCTTCTGATAATCTGTTTTCATTGATTGCATGCTAATTGATCTAATTAATTTGATATGGCCAATTGAGTTAATTTAATCATTATCATATGCTAGATTAAGATTGGTATTACGTGTAATTGATATCTGTCTTCATCACAAGTAGTAAATTAGTGATACTAATTGTGGACAAGCTTTTGTGTATTGCTAAGATTATCAGAAAACAAGTTAAACAAATCGAGCTTATGTGTTTGTTGCTTGGATTAGCCTAATTCTCTATTTCTTAATGCTTCTATCATATTAAATCTAGAGAGCTTGTTCTAGATTATATGCTAGTTGAATCTGGTGAAGAGCTTGTTTCATACAGTGAATATCTAAGGAGAATTTCGGATAACAGAGCTTATTGTTATCTAGGGTTAATAGTTTCATTGAAGGGTAAAGAATAATAACTTGATTAATTGATTGCTGTGCTTGGTGAAACTGAACTACAGAACTGAAGTTTTTACATATTTGGTTAATCTCTTTATTTAAATTCTGTTTTTCTTAGTTTAAAACAATTTCAAAAATCCCCCATTTTTATTTTCTGTTAAAATAGTTGAATAAATCTAAAACAAACTCACTCTCTGTGGGATCGATCCTTGCTTACTACTGTGCTAATTATTTAAATTCGTGAAGTGAAAGTGAGGTTAATTTAGGAGTGTAAACGACAGCTCCCAGGGCCCACAAATGATTGCGCCGTCGTACGAATATTCTCCGACAAAAAGAATATTCTCCGACCAAACGAATATTTCCCGACACAATGAATATTTTATTACCACTTGCTTACTTTGTAAAACTTGCACAAATCACCCCATAAGTTACCACATTCATCAAATCAACCCCTTACTATTTCAAAATAATATATAGAGGAAATTCAATTTTATTAATAAAAGTTGGGGTCTTACAACCTCCCCTCCTTATAAAATTTCGTCCTCAAAATTGACGTGCGTACTTGGTGTTTCGAAAAGGCGAGGATACCTCGCTTTCATTTTCGATTCTAACTCCCAGGTCATTTCCTCAATAGCATGGTTCATCCACAAAACTATAACTTGAGGTATAACCTTTGAGCATAGAACATGTTCATTCTTATCCAAAATCTTGACAGGTACCTCCTCGTACATTAAATCTTTGGCTATCTCATCTGGTTCTAACTCAATAATGTGGTTTGGGTCTTTCACATATTTACGTAGCACGGATATGTGAAAAACGTTATGAACACGAGACATACTTGGAGGTAAAGCGAGTTTATATGCAACATTTCCTACTCGATCAAGAATCTCAAATAGACCAATAAATAGTGGATTGAGCTTTTCTCTCTTCCCGAATCTTGTAACTCCCTTCTATGGAGCAACACGTAATAACACATCGTCCCCAACATTAAATTCCACGTCCTTTCGATGAAGATCCGCATAACTCTTTTGTCGATCCTGCGCCGTTTGTATACTTTGTCGGATCATTTGGATCTTTTTCGTAGTCATATGTACTAACTCCGGTCCCAACAATGTTGCTTCACCCACCTCATCCCAGAATACTGGAGAACGACACTTTCGTCCATACAACGCCTCGAATGGAGCCATGCCTATACTTGCCCGATAACTGTTATTGTATGAGAATTCCACTAATGGTAAGTACTTATCCCAACTCCCTTTGAAGTCTAGAACACAGAGTCTCAATAGATCTTCAAGAGTTTGAATAGTCCTTTCCGATTGCCCATACATTTGAGGATGATATGCCGAACTGAATTGTAAATCCGTGCCCATAGCTTTCTGCAAACTGACCCAAAATTATGAAGTGAATCTTGGGTCACGATTCTAAACTATGGATACTGGCATGCCATGGAATCTCACAATCTCATTTATGTACATACGAGCAAGACATTCCAGTGAATAAGTCTCTCGTATAGGCAAGAAATGAGCAGACTTGGTTAATCTATCGACAATAACCCAAATTACATCTATGCCTTGAGAAACCTTTGGAAGACCCTTAACGAAATCCATGGTAATGTGTTCCCACTTCCATTTTGGAATCTCAAGTGGTTGCAATGGACGCTTTGGCACTTGATGCTCCGCCTTAACACATTGACACATTAAACACCTCGAGATAAACTCCGCGATCTCTCTTTTCATATTGCTCCACTAAAATAAATGTCGAAGATCACGATACATTTTAGTACTCCCAGGATGGATTGCAAACTGTGTGTTGTGTGCCTCTATCATGATTTTATACTTCAAATCAGGATCGTTAGGAACACAAAGTCTGGAGTTGACTCGAAGTATTCCTTCTTCATCGATTCTTGCTTCTGGAATAGCACCTTCTTGCACTTTCTTCTTCATCTTTATCAGCTCCGGGTCTGTAGCTTGAGCAACTTTAACTTTATCAATTAAAGCTGGTTCTACACGTATACTTGACATCATTGCACTCGTTCCCGTATATAATCTTCTACTCAACGCGTCAGCTACCACGTTCGCTTTTCTTGGATGGTATTGGATGGTATGGTCGTAATCTTTCAATAGCTCAAGCCAACGTCGCATGTTGAGTTCCTTTTAAGTGAATAAATATTTAAGGCTCTTATGATCCGTATAAATCTCCACTTTCTCTCCATACAGGTAGTGTCTCCAGATCTTCAACGCGAAGACGACAGCTGCCAACTCTAGATCATGAGTAGGATAATTCCTCTCATATTCTTTGAGTTGCCGTGAGGCATAGGCTATGACTTTCCCATGTTGCATGAGAACACATCCTAACCCTTTGCCGGAAGCATCGCTGTAGATGACAAATCCATCCGAACCAGATGGTATTGTCAAAACAGGTGCGAAAATGAGTCTTCTCTTGAGCTCTTGGAAGCTTTTCTCGCATTCCTCGTTCCATACAAATTTTGTATCTTTCTAAGTTAGCTGAGTTAATGGAGTAGCGATTCAAGAAAATCCTTCCATGAATCTCCGATAATAACTAGCTAAATCCAAAAAGCTACGTACTTCAGTCACCGACTTCGGTTGCTTCCAACTTTGTATTGCTTCAATCTTCGCCTGGTCAACAGATACTCCACGTTTTGATACCACATGCCCAAGGAATGCTACCTCCTCAAGCCAGAACTCGCATTTCTTCAACTTGGCATAAAGCTTGTTATCACGAAGCCTTTGAAGTACCAGCTTCCGGTGGTGCTCATGATCTTCACAGCTTTTGGAATAGATGTGGATGTTAACAATAAAGATAACCACAAACTGATCTAAATATTCCTTGAATACACGGTTCATCATATCCATGAAAGCAGCAGGAGCATTAGCCAATCCAAAAGACATGACTAAGAATTCATAATGCCCGTATCAAGTTCTGAAAGCAGTCTTCGGAATATCCTCAATTTTAATCTTTAACTGATGATATCTAGAACGAAGATCGATCTTTGAAAAGAATTGTACACCTTACAACTGGTCGAACAGGTCATGAATACGAGGTAACGGATACCTATTATTAATGGTGACATGGTTCAACTCCCGATAGTCAATACAAAGTCGCATACTCCCGTCTTTCTTCTTTACGAATAAAATAGGAGCACCCCAAGGAGATGTACTGTGACTCCCCAAAATCCGGGACCGCCACTTGGTCTCTCGAATTCGGTTCGTCACGTGCTCATGGTAATACATCACAATAATAATACGACTAAATGTCGCATCACACAACGGAATAATACACAACTAATACCGAATAGATTACATTTAAATAATATAATTTATTCACGTCCCAAGGTCTCGTAACTTAAACAGTGATTACATAGCTTAGACATATCTTAAGCATAAATAACCTTAATTAGTACAGAATATCATAAGTTTTTTATTACAATCATAAGTCCTACATAATTTAAGCTACTCAGTAGCCTTTCCCTTGCCCTTAGCTGTGCCCGAAGGTCCGCACTGCTCTACCTTAACTGAAATGTTTTTAGGGAAAGCAAGAATGAGCACAAATTGCTCAGCAAGTAATATACAATAAGGGTTTGTAA
The DNA here is from genome assembly GCA_020205555.1 of Panax stipuleanatus. Lineage (NCBI taxonomy): Eukaryota > Viridiplantae > Streptophyta > Magnoliopsida > Apiales > Araliaceae > Panax > Panax stipuleanatus. The sequence continues at coordinate 132,402,905 of CM035117.1, read as the reverse complement.
TATAATTCTCAATTCTCAAAAAGGGTATAACAAGGTTTAATAGTTCAAGGATAACAAGAATATCAACAGTTTTCAATAACAGTCGCTAAGGACAGAATAATATCAATATGAATCAATAATAAATCAATTCAAGATTTTAAGATAACTGAATACTAAGCAGTCACTAAGGACCATGAACTTCTACTAGAATTAACAGTATTAAACTGATAACCCAAATCAAAAATAGGTACAACAGGTGATCAGCCTAAAGTACCATACGTTATGTATAACAATCAATCATACTCAAGTGCGCGCGTCGGTTCTCCGACAGTTATATTTTGTTCTTCTCAGTCAAATACAAGATCCTGCACCAATCAATTAATTTGGGTCGCTTTTCAATAATATAAGTCTAGCCGAATCAAATGGCATAGACACTTTAACAATATTCAAGAACAATACCAAGTTCAACATGAATAATAGCTTTAGTGAAATAAGAGTTCAAGTATGCTAATTCAATTCAAACGATTAAGTAAAAAAACTAGTTCGCAATATACAAGGATAGAATACTTGCATAAAGTAAATGCGTCGGTTAGGATACTTGCACCATAAAAGAGTGTAAGTTAGGAAACTTGCATCCAAAGAGATAAGGTTTAGATACTTGCCTTATGCGTAGTTTATCCCCGTAAATTAATCAACACTTTTCGAATCCTATCGTAATATAGTTACGTATATATGATATTCATTAGTCATATAGTTTAACATTATATCTCATTTCGTATATACGATTAATACATAAGCTAAGTCTTGACCTAGCGACACAGTTATACTATGCATAGTATCATACAATTTCACAAGTCTCGACTTTTAATATCTTTTATCATTAACGTTCCTCTTCTCAAGTTAATTGTCTTCATACATCATTATTGTCATGTGAGACTTCAACAAATAGCAAACATACTCTCATATTATTAATATCACATAAGACCACAATCAATACTAAATATATTTCATTTTAGCAAGTTATGGCATTCTCATAAGTTAACCGTCAAAATCGGGTTCAAGTAACATCATATAATATCACGTAGCATGTATTCATATTTAAAGGATACTTTCATGCTTGTATAACTTTTCCAAATCCAATCATACATGGTATAGGTTCTTAAGTTAATACTTAAAGCCATTCAAGGACACGAACTCATAAGGTCTAACATGCTCGCTTTTTAAACACATAAGATATTCATATAACTTGTATTAGGCATGCTCATGAGTATTCGTATCGCATATATGTAGCTAGCATTGTTATTATCTTGAAAACATGCTTCGCTTACGCTAAACTTGAATCACAGCAACTAATCATGGTATATATACATGCATGACACATGAATGAGTCTAAGAGTACTATCACATCTGTCCATAAATATCAGAATACGAAACTTACAATAACATTTTAAGGTTCACAATCAAAGCTTATATTTTTGTTAGAAATGTTCAATAGTGGGTCTAACATGCTCTTGTCATACTATGAACCATACATACATAAGTTAATATGTCTTTCATGTATCTCTACCTCATACCAACATGCCTTGAAAATCAGAACATCAATGTGTTACACACATGTCAAAGTTTGTTTTCAAAACTTTGATTTTCATTAGGAAAGTGCGCTAGTTAGGTTCACATATTCACATTATATCACGATACCTATATACTTAAGTCAATATGCATTTCGTGTGTGTCTAGGTTATACCAATATGTCTCACAAGTCAGAACATAACCATGGCGCCTATATATCAAAGTCCTTTTTTGAAAACTCTAAGTTCACTTTGAAGAACAGAAGTTATTTTGTCAAAAGGTATACCATCTTGGTTTAAATATGCTTATGTTAGGCCTATGTTCTCATACATATGTTCTACTCATGTTCACATGCTTGCCTTATCTATACAAGTAACTACCACATAGCATTTTTAGGAACAAAATTAGATTATGGTTCTAGAGGCCGGCGTAGCTGCACCGTGCTTCGGCCAACACCAGTGAGCTCCCTGCTTCGGCAGTTCCCAGCCCAAACATAAATCTTCTCAACGAATTCTCTTTCAGACAAACTACATTATTTCACTATCATATTATAAGACTGTACAACAACCAAGCAAGCATTTCCCAACTCAATTATCACATAATTAAGAATTAAGAAATGAAGAACTACAATGGAAACTATACCTCTGTTATAATGGTTTGCTAAGCTTGCTGCTACAATCTCCCTAAATTCTTAGATTCTGCACTATAATGCTATGCTCTCCCTCAATCCCCACTTATCAGTAAACTCCCAGCAAAAGAAATGAAACAGGTGGAGAGCTTATTTATAAAAAAATCCATTATTCAGTCCATAGCTTTGCTCACCATTTCTAACTAACGGAAGAAGAATGGATACATTGGTTAATGAAAGTGAGTTGGTAGAGTAGTTGAAGAACACTGTTGTGCCCACTCCCCATATCATGATTTGCTAGAATGCTGAGGATTGATTTATGCAAGTAATAGGCTTAGGCTTTGATTTGTTCACGTGTGGAGAGAATGAGCCATACATTTAGGGACAACTCATTCTCAGCAACATGGCAAAATAACATACTGCATACTTAGTTATATCACATATATATTATATACCCTTAGGCTATAAATTCCATTAGTCTCACAATATAGTTTTAAATGAAGAAATGATATGATAATATAGCAATTTGAGGTTCATATATACACCTCCACATATAATTCATGATGTTTCACTTTAATGTATATTCACACATCATTGCCACATAAGCATCATGATGTATTCATAACATATAGTTTCAATATGTACAATCATACAATATGGTTTAAATATACTTGCATGGTCACACATAAGTGTTTTTCTACACTATATACTATGGTTGTATTCCATATACTTTATATTATTAATTATTGCATGCTTGTACATAACAATCAATATAATCTTATTATATTAATAACTTACTTATTTATTTTATTATTCATAATGTCAAATAAATAAATTATTCATCTAATCGATTAATTACCAATAATATTAATTAATCCATTCTTCGTTAATTAATGAAATTATTAATTTTCACAACTATTGCTCATTTATCACGCACAGTATATAAATATAAATCTTATTATATTATAGACATGTTGCCCATCATTATTATTATATTTGCAATAATATTAATCCACACATCATCAATTAATTGTCATTAATACTCTATAACAATTAATTAATATTCTACAATAGCAATTAACAATTAATATAGATTAATTGTTTACTTAATAATTCATTCGTTAATTAATATAATCATTAATAATCCTCATCACTGTGCTACACAAGGCTCCCAACGAGTTTATCGCTACTCCATCAATTTCTCAATTATTATAATTATTCAATTTTATATATTTGAATTAATTCATCTCATAACACAATATCATTTATATTAAATAAATTCTCATTTCCAATAATATATTTATTTAATAATATTAGGAAATTCTCGGATATTACATCCTCCCCCCCTTATAAAAATTTCATCCCGAAATTGCTACAAGGTTACACAAATAATTGGGGATAATCCCTCATCATCCTATCTTCTAACTCCCACGTAGCCTCCTTGACATCGTGGTTACGCCAAATTACTTTTACAGATGAAATAATTTTATTTCTTAAAGTTTGTTCTTTCCTATCTAATATCTGGACAGGAATTTCTTCATACGCCAAGTTCTTCTCCACTTGAATGGGCTCGTAAGAAATCACGTGCTTGTAGTCGGCCTTGTACGGTCGCAACACGAAAATGTGGAATACGTTGTGGATGTGCTCCAACTCGGGTGGTAACATAACTTTGTATGCCACTTCACCAACTCGTTTCAGTATCTCGAACGGTCCTATAAATCTAGGACTCAATTTTCCTTTCTTACCGAAACGGATTTTTCCCTTCCATGGAGATACCTTCAAGAATACGAAACTACCGACTTTGAAGTCTCGGTCCTGCCGAAGCAAATCTGCATACTTTTTCTGGCGGTCTTGAGCTGCTACTAATCTGGCTCTTATCATTGTCACCACGTCTGCGGTTTGTTGAACTAACTCTGGTCTGAGTATTCGTCGTTCTCCGACTTCGTCCCAAAATAATGGCGTTCTGCACTTTCTTCCGTAAAGATCTTCGTACGGTGGCATGCCGATACTCGCATGGTAGCTATTATTATATGCGAATTCTACTAAGGGTAGGTGGTCGTCCCAATTTCCCTTGAAATCCATCACGCAAGTTCTAAGCATGTCCTTCAGCGTTTGTATTATTCGCTCACTCTGTCCGTCTGTCTGAGGATGGTAAGCCGTACTTAACCTCAACTGTGTTCCCATTCTTTCTTGCAAACTCTTCCAAAAATTGGACGTGAAGCGCGGATCTCGATCAGAGACAATAGATACCGGCACTCTATGTCGTAACACAATCTCCTTTATGTATAGACCCGCTAACTGATTCAAACTGTAACGGATCTTGATCGATAGAAAATGTGCTGTCTTGGTAAGTCGATTCACGATAACCCAAATAGCATCATAACCTTTCTGTGTAACTGGAAGTCCTACCACGAAGTCCATCGTAATATACATTTCCACTCTGGTATTTCCAACGGTTGTAGTAAACCACTCGGCCGTTGATGCTCTTCTTTAACGCGTTGGCAAGTCAAACATCTACTGACGCACTTTGCGACTTCCCGTTTCAAATTGGGCCACCAAAAATGTTGCCTTAGATCTCGGTACATCTTCGTGCCTCCCGGATGAACGGAATATGTCGTATTGTGTGCCTCGTGCAAAATCTCTTCCCTTAACTCGGTTACTGCTGGTGCCCACACTCTTCCTTCAAATCTTAAGATATCGTCTTTATCCATTCGAAATTTCTCTTCCTCATTTTCTGTGATCCTCTTTCAGATTTTCTCACACTCTTCATCCTTCTCCTGGGCTTCTTTTACTCTATCCAACAATGTCAGACGAGCTTCCATTACAATTAACTTCTCACCAGACTTTTCTGGTCCTTTCACTTCTATCTCCAATTTCTCCATCTCTCTTATCAATTCTTCCTGAGTCGTCAAATTAAACAACTTCTCCCTTCCTTTCCTGCTCAAAGCGTCGGCAACCACGTTTGCCTTTCCCGGGTGATAATGAATATCACAGTCATAGTCTTTGATTAATTCTAACCACCTTCTCTGCCGCATGTTCAACTCCTTCTATGTGAAGATATATTTCATACTTTTATGGTCCGTGTATATCTCACATTTTTCCCCATACAAATAATGCCTCCATATCTTTAAAGCAAAAATTACTGCCGCTAACTCTAAGTCGTGAGTAGGGTATCGTTTTTCGTAATCCTTCAATTATCGTGATGCATACGCAATGACTTTGCCGTGCTGCATAAGCACACAACCAAGTCCCTTGTGCGATGCATCACTATACACCACAAAATTTCTCGCATCATCTGGTAATGATAACATAGGTGCTTCGCTCAATCTCCTTTTCAGTTCTTGAAAACTTTCTTCGCATTTGTCAGTCCATATAAATTTCATCGTCTTTCTAGTCAAATTGGTCGACGGGGTTGCTATCTTAGAAAAATCTTGGATGAATCTTCGATAGTACCCAGCTAACCCTAAATAACTTCTCACCTCCGTTGGTGTTCTTGGTTGTTCCCAATTACTTACTTCTTCTACCTTCGCAGGGTCTACAGAGATTCCATTCCTATCCACCACGTGGCCTAAGAATTGAACCTTCTCCATCCAAAATTTGCACTTAGAAAATTTCACATACATCTTCTCCTTCCTTAGTGCCTCCAAAACAATCTTCAGATGTTCGGCGTGTTCTTCCTCTGTCTTCGAGTAGATCAAAATGTCGTCGATAAAAACCACTACGAATTTATCCAAGTATGGCTTGAAAACTCGATTCATCAAGTCCATAAATGCTACCGGAGCATTAGTCAATCCAAATGACATTACCAAAAACTCGTAGTGTCCATAACGGGTTTGAAACGCAGTCTTTGGTATGTCCTCATCCCTCACTTTCAGTTGATGATATCCTGTTCACAGGTCGATTTTTGAGAAACACTTTGCTCCCTTCAGTTGATCAAACAGGTCGTCTATCCTCGGTAGCGGATATCGGTTCTTGATCGTTACTCTGTTCAATTCTCGATAATTGATACAAGGCCTCATCGATCCGTCCTTCTTCTTAACGAATAGCACTGGTGCTCCCCAAGGAGAAACACTCGGTCGAATGTAACCCTTATCCAACAACCCTTACAATTGTATCATCAATTCCTTCATTTCTACTGGCGCCATACGATATGGAGCTTTCGAAATCGGTGCAGTTCCTGGTGCTAAGTCTATTACGAATTTAATTTCTCTATCTAGCGAAAGACCAGGCAGATCGTCCGGAAACACATCTTGAAATTCATTAATTACGAATATATCCTTAATTTCTACTCCCTTTTTTCGAGTATCAACGATGTAAGCTAAATAACCTACACATCCTTTCCTAAACAATTTCTTGGCCTGCATCATCGTAACGCAACACGATTGCTTAAGCGATGAGCTACCATAAAACACTACCTTAGACTTACTCGGAGTCTGAAGGTTCACACATTTATTCTGACAATCAATTATCGCTGCATGGTTATACAACCAATCCATTCCCAGTATCACATCAAATTCTTCCAATCTAATAGGAATCAAGTCTAAGCTCAGTTCATGTTCTCTAATGTTTGCGCGACAATCTCGATAAATGTATTCTACAAAGATTATTTACTTATTCGAAACTTCTATGTTCAAAGGATTTTTTAATCGTTCTCGGGGTGTACTAAGTTTACTAGCAAATTCTTCAGATATAAAAGAGCAGGTGGCACCCGAATTAAATAATACATAAGCATTTATATCATTGATTGGGATTAAACCTGACACTACGTCCTTTGCAGCCACGGCGTCCTGGACGGTCATGTTAAAAGTTCTGGCGGTTGGGCGGTTGGATTGTGTCGGCCCGCTGATCATCAGCTTGTTGCCTCCTTGCTGATTATTACCCCCTCCACTTCCCTTCTTTGGGCAGTCCTTAATTCGGTGCTCCGTCGAGCCACACGCAAAGAATCCTTGTATCTTCTTTGGTTTCGGGCAGTTGGGCGAGATGTGCCCTTCCTGTCCGCAGTTGTAGCAAGTGCCACGTCCCTTCCAGCACTCGCCCTGGTGATTCTTCCCACACTTTGGGCATCCTTCAACTTTCTTCTTGAAATATCCACGAAAATTCCCTGATTGATTATTGTTGTTGTTGTTGTTGTTGTTGTTATTCTCCCATTTTCTCTTTCCCAAGTTGCTTCCTCCACTACTGCTTCCTCCGGTACGGTTCTCTCCTCCAGTATTCTTTCCTTTCTTCTCCTTGTTATACAGACTTAAGGCCTCACTGCCACCTTCCGCAATGATTGCCTTCTCTAGTAATGTTGCAAAGGAATCAATTTGAAGAACTGATACCTTATTGAATAGCCACGGCTTCAACCCTTGTTCGAAGCGTCTAGCCTTCCTCTCTTCATCACCAACTTGGTGCTTCGCAAATCGCGCTAGTTAATTAAACCTAGCCGCGTATTGCGCCACCGTCATCTTCCCTTATTTTAACTCTAAGAATTTTACCTCCATTTGATTCTTCATACTTTTCAGGAAGTAATTCTCGAAGAACAACGTCTTAAACTTATCCCAAGCTATTATCCCTTCTCCAGCCCTTTGTTGATTAGCCTCCCACCAGTAGTTTGCTTCTCCTCTCATCATGAATGTGGCAAATACCATCTTCTGATCTTTTTCTACGCGAGCTATAGTGAAAGCTTTTTCGATCTCCTTGATCCACGTTTGTGCGACGATTGGGTCAGTAGTTCCCTCGAACTCGGGGGGTCCTACGCTTTTAATGTCTTTAAAGGATGTAACTGGCACAGCCTGAGGGGTTGGGCGAACGGGTTCATTGTTCCTCCCCCTTAAGGCTTCTCATAACAAGTCTACCAATTTCTAGATCGTGTCAACTTGTTCCCTCTCGTTGTTAACAGATTCTTCGGGTGCAGTCAATCTACGTCTGGGCGGCATTATCTGCATCACAAATTTTCATTTTATTATTATTCAAGTATATTACTTAAGTACTTCTCTTAATACTAAAAGAATAAATTTATAACATGTTTCTAAAATAAGCTTCATTTATATTCATATGCTATTTCAATTCATTACATGATTATCCTAGCATACTGCTATAAATGTTATCACATATACCCCTTAATATCACAAAAGATAGGGAATATACCAACCTACTACCATACTACCCCTCTAACAAAAGCTTACACAGGGTTTACATCACTATCCCATACTTTACACAAAACGTTAGGATTACAACATAGTATGTACAATACATAAGGATAAATTCTACTAAACTACCACAAGACCATTTAAGGAAATCTCATCACATTATGCCACGCTCCACAGCACTCTTGTAGTCTAACTGTGCCATATAAGCTACCAGCTCTTGGACTCATAGTGTGTAGAGTCTGTCCCTGCTCTGCCGGGTAGTGGTACACACCATCAATCACCCTCTCAAAAGCTGAACGGAACACATACCCCATCTTGCTCATCTTCCTCTTCTTGCACCTGACCTCGTCCTCTAGGTCGTTAGCTCTCTCATTGGCCGCTTCCCACTTCTCCTGGAAGTGTATCCTATCCATCACCTCCAACTCTAGCTGAGTACGAAGTGCCTCTTTCTCAGTCTTCTCACTCAATTCTCTCTATTCTACCTCTTCCAGCTTTCCTGCCAGATCCACATTTCTCGTCACCGACTTGTGGAATAAGGTTCCCATCTGAATTCCAGCCTCCCTACGATAAGCAATCTCCACCTCTAACTCCTGCATGTCTAACTTCCTCTGGTGGTCCTCGTACCTCAGCTTCTGGAACTCAGACTCTCTCTCTTGGGCCTCTGCCTCCAGCTCCTAGACTCTGCAGTCTAACTTTAGGATCCGCTCCTCATACTCTCCTAGCATCTGCTCCTCTACAGTAGTCTCATCAGAGTTGTGACGCCCCCAGAATAGGTCCATTCAACCCAACCCATTCTGAGTCGCCAAATACATGGTACAGAATTCAAATACAAACTTTATATCATACGGTCGTGCAAAATACGACCACACAACTGTGAGTCTTAATACAAATATGTAGAAAATATTAAGATTCAAACTAAGTCCTCATTACAATTATTATCACACTATTTATCAGAAATAGTGAGGACTACTACTGCTCTAACTCGGACCATCACTCTGTCCCCCGACTAGTTCCCGCAACATTCTCATTTCCTGAAGAGGACAACAGATGAAAAGGGTGAGCTCAACTAGCTCAGTAAAGAATATTATGACTAAGATAATGAAAAATAAATTATCGTTAGTCTTCAATAAATCAGATAAAATATAATGGACAACCAATCTTAGATCAATATTCGCAGCGGAAATAACAATTCATTAGAAGAGTTAAGCAGAGAATCAAGTCTACTATCTTCTATGATTTAAAAGTCCATCATCAATATTTTATCCCTGTAACATCAATCAATATACATCTCGAATCAAATATTCATCTTTGCACTACAGGCCAAAGATATTCATTTGTATCATCAGTGGTCATATTCATCTCAACACCTGTCATCTTTGCACTACAGGCCAAAGATATTCATCAGGTAATCATTCATCTTTGCTCTACAGGCCAAAGATATTCATCAAATAATCATTCATCTTTGCTCTACAGGCCAAAGATATTCAGTTACATCACCTTTTAGGACTGAGAATGATGAAAAACATTTAAAAAAACGAATCCAGTAAGATAAAAGACAAAGACTAAGGATTCGTATTTTAGTATATCCAATTCAAAAATACCTCGTAATAATTAATTATGGAGCAAAATTCAAGAATAGAGCTCAAAACTTGGATACAATCAAAGATAGTAACCTTAACAAGCAATTTGGACAAATAGAAAAAAATTTAATTTTTTCGTGAATAGTGCCGTATACGTGAATAGTGCCGTATACGTGAATAGTAACCCCGACGGAAAAAGTAAGAATTTCAACATAAAATCCATGACAATATTTCTGTATAATGATATTGAAAAGAATAATATCATTTACGAAAGAAAATAACATCCCTTACCTCAAAAAGATAGTACCTCTGACTGCAATATCGGATATAATATCGAAGGAAACTTGCACTGAATACTAATACCCAAAGTATAGAAATACTCACAAAAATACGCTCGATATTATAGAGAGAGAAAACTTCTGATTCTGGTGTGATTTTCAATTCTAACCTAAGCACCTTATTTATAGGAAAAACTTAGGATGCCAAAGGAGACTAAATGAATAAAATAATATATTTTTTCAAAATTTCCGCCGCCTGGCGGCTAAAAAATTTTCCACCAAAAGTGGGGCCCGCCCATAAAAAAAATATATTTTTCGAAACTTCAATAATTCATAACAAATATCCCCTTTGTCAGAAAAATATAAATTCTATGTCTTTTCATAGAAAATTTAATTCTCTACAACTTTGTAGAAGGAAGTTTTTCCAAATTCCAAACATAAATTATCCGAAATCCATAAACAGATGATTTCTCACACCAAAATATTGATAAAAACTCATCAGCGCCAATTCCTTCTTTAATATCCACCAAATAAATATTTCCTTATCATATAAATCAATAATTAATTATTCACAAATAATATTATAGAACTACAATATTAACAACCAGGTCGTTCCTAGGAAAGAGGGGGCCTTCCGATAAGGACTTCTCCTTACTAGCGCGCAATTAAATAACCCCTCCTAGACAGAACTTTCTTAGACATTGTCAATAATGCTATCTAATAATATTATTCAAATAATATGAATTATTGAGTTGATAACGTGAAATACTGTGCAACGACAATTATTGAATCAATACTACAAAATATCAACTGTAGCCATTATTGAATCAATCATATAAAATGGCAACGTAGCAATTATTGAGTCAATAAAATATCAATGTAACAATTATTGAGTCAATAATATAAAATATCAACGTAGCAATTATTGAGTCAATAATATAAAATATTGAACAGTAATTACTGTAACAATAATTGAGTAGGCTTTTCACGTAAGACTCAATAATTCGAAATACTGTGCAATACCGTGTGCTACTATGCAACACCGTGTATCACTGTATTTTAACCATCGGGTATTTCAACAGTACTAACGGTAACAACCACGCCGTTATTTTGTAAAAAAATTATTTTTGTCGCTTTCTATATCCGACAGTTATTCCGTTGTGGGGGCCCACAAATAGCTGCGCCGTCATACGAATATTCCCCGACAACAAGAATATTTTATAACCACTTGCTCATTTTAAAAATGTTTGCACATTCACCCATAACTTTCATATTTATCAAATCAACACCTTACTATTTCGAAATAATATATAAAGAAAATTAAATCTTTATTCATAAAAGTTGGGGTCTTACAACCTCCCCTCCTTATGAAATTTCGTCCTCGAAATTGACGTACGTACCTGGTATATTGAAAAGGTGAGGATACCTCGCTTTCATTTCCGATTCCAACTCCCAGGTCATTTCCTCAATTGCATGGTTTCTCCACAAAACTTTAACTTGAGGTATAATTTTCGAGCGTAGGACATGCTCCTTCCTATCCAAGATTTTGACAGGTACCTCCTCGTACGTTAAATCTTCAGCTATCTCGTCTGGTTCTAACTCAATAATGCGGTTTGGATCCTTCACATATTTACGTAACACAGATATGTGAAACACGTTATGAACACGAGACATGCTTGGAGGTAAAGCGAGTCTATAAGTCACATTTCCTATTCGGTCAAGAATCTCAAATGGACCAATGAATCGTGGGTTAAGCTTTCCTCTCTTCCCAAACCTTGTAACTCCCTTCCATGGAGCAATACGTAATAACACATGGTCTCCAACATTAAATTCCACGTCCTTTCGATGAAGATCCGCATAACTCTTTTGTCGATCCTGTGCCATTTGTATACGTTGTCGGATCATTTGGATCTTTTTCGTAGTCATACGTACTAACTCCGGTCCCAACAATGTTGTTTCACCCACCTCGTTCCAACATACTGGAGGGCGACACTTTCTCCCATACAATGCCTCGAATGGAGCTACACCTATACTTGCCTGATAACTGTTGTTGTAGGAGAATTCCACCAATGGTAAGTACTTATCCCAACTCCCTTTGAAGTCTAGAACACAGAGTCTCAATAGATCTTCAAAAGTTTGGATAGTCCTTTCCGATTGTCCGTCTGTTTGAGGATGATAAGCCGAACTGAATCGTAAATCCGTACTCATAGCTTTCTGCAAACTGATCCAAAATCGTGAAGTAAATTTAGGATCACGATCCGAAACTATGGATACTGGCATGCCATGCAACCTCACAATCTCATTCACGTACATATGAGCAGACGTTCAAGAGAATAAGTCTCTCGTATCGGCAAGAAATGAGCAGACTTGGTTAATCTATCAACAATAACCCAAATAGCATCTAAGCCTTGAGAAACCTTGGGAAGACCCGTAACGAAATCCATCGTAATGTGTTCCCACTTCCATTTCAGAATCTCCAGTGGATGCAATGGACCCTTCGGCACTTGATGCTCCGCCTTTACACGTTGACAAGTTAAACATCTCGAGATGAACTCCGTGATCTCTCTCTTCATATTGCCCCACCAAAATGTATGTCGAAGATCACGATACATTTTAGTACTCCCAGGATGGATTGCAAACGGTGTGTTGTGTGCCTCCATCATGATTCTATACTTCAAGTCGGAATCGTTAGGAATACAAAGTCTGGAGTTGACTCGAAGTATTCCATCTTCATCGATTCTCGCTTCTGAAATTGCACCTTCTTGCACCTTCTTCTTCATCTTCATCAGCTCCGCATCCGTAGCTTGAGCAGCTTTAACTTTATCAATCAAAGCTGGTTCTACGCGTATACTTGACATCATTGCACTTGTTCCCACATATGATCTTCTACTCAACGCGTCAGCTACCACGTTCGCTTTTCCAGGATGGTATTGGATGGTATGATCGTAATCTTTCAACAGCTCAAGCCAACGTCGTTGCCGCATGTTGAGTTCCTTCTGAGTGAAGAAATATTTAAGGCTCTTATGATCCGTATAAATCTCCACTTTCTCTCCGTACAAGTAATGTCTCCAGATCTTCAACGCGAAAACGACTGCTGCCAACTCTAGATCATGAGTAGGATAATTCCTCTCATATTCTTTGAGTTGTCGCGAGGCATAGGCTATGACTTTCCCATGTTGCATGAGAACACATCCTAACCCTTTGCCCGAAGCATCGTTGTAAATAACAAATCCATCTGAACCAGATGGTATTGTCAGAACAGGTGCCGAAATAAGTCTCCTCTTGAGCTCTTGGAAGCTCTTCTCGCATTCCTCTCTCCAAACGAATTTCGTATCTTTCCGAGTCAACTGAGTTAATGGAGTAGCGATTCGAGAAAATCCCTCTACGAATCTCCGATAATAACCAGCTAAGCCCAGAAAGCTTCGCACTTCGGTCACCGACTTAGGTTGCTCCCAGCTTTGTATTGCTTCAATCTTCGCCGGGTCCACAGATACTCCACGTTTCGATACCACGTGCCCAAGGAATGCTACTTCCTCAAGCCAAAACTCGCATTTCTTTACTTGGCATATAGCTTGTTCTCACGAAGCTTTTGAAGTACTAACTTCAAATGGTGTTCATGATCTTCATGGCTTTTAGAATAAATGAGGATGTCATCAATAAAGACAACAACGAATTGATCTAAATACTCCTTAAATACACGGTTCATCATATCCATGAAAGCAGCAGGAGCATTAGTCAATCCAAAAGACATGACTAAGAACTCATAATGCCCGTACCGTGTTCTAAAAGCAGTCTTTGGAATATCCTCAGTTTTAATCTTCAACTGATGATATCCAGAACGAAGATCGATCTTTGAAAAGAATTGCGCTCCTTGCAACTGGTCGAACAGGTCATTAATACGAGGTAACGGATACCTATTCTTGATGGTGACATGGTTCAACTCCCGATAGTCAATACAAAGTCGCATACTCCCGTCTTTCTTCTTTACGAATAAAACAGGAGCACCCCAAGGAGACGTACTAGGACGAATAAAACCGATGTCTAACAATTCTTGTAATTGGATCTTTAACTCCTGAAGTTCAATAGGAGCCATTCGATATGGGGTTTTAGAAATGGGCTTTGTACCTGGCTCAAGGTCAATAAAGAATTCAACTTCACGTTCTGGGGGTAGACCGGGAAGTTCTTCGGGAAATACATCAGGAAACTCATTAACAACGGAAATATCATTCAAATCTGATGTATTCTGATTTAGATCAGTGACATGAGCTAAGAAAGCTTGACATCCGTTTTTCAATAAACGAATAGCCTTGGGATTTGAAATGATATTGACTGATTTTAGTGGTTTGGTGGTTTGAATTCGCACAACAGGTTGATTAGGAATATGAAAACTAACAACCTTACGAAAACAATCAATTTTGGCATGGTAAGTGGTTAACCAGTCAATTCCTAAAATCACGTCAAATTCAAGTATTTTCAAAGATATAAGATCAACAGGTAAGGTAAGGGTACCAATCTGAATCAAGCAAGATTTGTAAACTGTAGATGTAACAAAGGTTTCTCCTAACGGAGTTTCAACAGATAAGTCAAAGTCTAATTTATCAGAAGTCAAGTTCAAACGTTGAGCACAAGCAGGTGAAATAAAGGAATGGGTAGCACCGATATCTAACAAGGTATAAACTTCGTAAAAATTTATGATTAACTAACCCGTGATAAATTCATTCGGGTTCCTCTCGTTTTGGGCAGTCTCGATAAACGCTCATCATGGAACCACTGACTTTGATTTGTCTGGGACAGTCTTTGGTGTCACTATCCCAACTGGTCTTGACTTTGCTATACAGCTCATTCCACCCTCAACTGCTTCGTCACACTCCTGATCCATGATCTGAATCATTACTCTTCGATCCATATCGAATTGGGGTTGACCGCTATGCACAGGGTAATTCCAAACTCGATGTTTGATTCTCCCAATTGCTGTCCAAAAAGTAAAATCCATTTCGTCTATTTTGGCCTTCTTAGATCGGACGTCTCTTTCTAAAATATCAACGCGTCGTGCGGCTTTTACCCATGCATCTTCAATTCTCACTCGTTCCGTTGCTTCTTCTTTCAGCTGATCGTTGACATTTGCATTTTCAGATTCTAGCTCTAATATCATATGTTCTGCCAGAGAGAACTTCTGTTCAAGCCTCGCATAACGAGTAGCAAAATCTTGAATTTCTATATCCCTTTCTTGAATTATTGTATCCCTTTGTTCCACGGCTGTCTGTCGTTCTTCACCCTGCTCTTCTAACTCAAGAATACGATTTTGCAGTTCTACATTTCGATCATAAAGTTCTCCTAATAAATACTCCTCCTCAGGTTCCTCTTCTTCCTCACTCTCAGCTGCTACCTCTGCGACTAGCTCGGGTGCAACTATTAATTCTTCACTCACCACATGGATATTTCTAATTTCTTCTTCTTCTGTCATCACATTATCCTGGTTGGTGATTAAAGGTGTCTCCACGGTCTCATTCACTTCGTTGTTAACATTCTCAGCTGCCATTCTCAAATACTGCCATAAAACAAGGGTTAATCAAATAAATAACATCCCACATATGAACCCTATGCTCCGACTGACCAATTAAATACCACATAAGCTTAGGTAGGACACACTAGCGAAGGATTTACTCGTCTCTCCCCTCCTAGTTCTATTCCCCGATCTCCGCCAGAGATAATATCCCTAAGCTCTGATACCAACTGTGACGCCCCCCCAGAATAGGTCCATTCAACCCAACCCATTCTGAGTCGCCAAATACATGGTACAGAATTCAAATACAAACTTTATATCATACGGTCGTGCAAAATACGACCACACAACTGTGAGTCTCAATACAAATATGTAGAAAATATTAAGATTCAAACTAAGTCCTCATTACAATTATTATCACACTATTTATCAGAAATAGTGAGGACTACTACTGCTCTAACTCGGACCATCACTCTGTCCCCCGACTAGTTCCCGCAACATTCTCATTTCCTGAAGAGGACAACAGATGAAAAGGGTGAGCTCAACTAGCTCAGTAAAGAATATTATGACTAAGATAATGAAAAATAAATTATCGTTAGTCTTCAATAAATCAGATAAAATATAATGGACAACCAATCTTAGATCAATATTCGCAGCGGAAATAACAATTCATTAGAAGAGTTAAGCAGAGAATCAAGTCTACTATCTTCTATGATTTAAAAGTCCATCATCAATATTTTATCCCTGAAACATCAATCAATATACATCTCGAATCAAATATTCATCTTTGCACTACAGGCTAAAGATATTCATTTGTATTATCAGTGGTCATATTCATCTCAACACCTGTCATCTTTGCACTACAGGCCAAAGATATTCATCAGGTAATCATTCATCTTTGCTCTACAGGCCAAAGATATTCATCAAGTAATCATTCATCTTTGCTCTACAGGCCAAAGATATTCAGTTACATCACCTTTTAGGACTGAGAATGATGAAAAATATTTAAAAAAACGAATCCAGTAAGATAAAAGACAAAGACTAAGGATTCGTATTTTAGTATATCCAATTCAAAAATACCTCGTAATAATCAATTATGGAGCAAAATTCAAGAATAGAGCTCAAAACTTGGATACAATCAAAGATAGTAACCTTAACAAGCAATTTGGACAAATAGAAGAAAATTTAATTTTTTTCGTGAATAGTGCCGTATACGTGAATAGTGTCGTATACGTGAATAGTAATCCCGACGGAAAAAGTAAGAATTTCAACATAAAATCCATGACAATATTTCTGTATAATGATATTGAAAAGAATAATATCATTTACGAAAGAAAATAACATCCCTTACCTCAAAAAGATAGTACCTCTGACTGGAATATCGGATATAATATCGAAGGAAACTTGCACTAAATACTAATACTCAAAGTATAGAAATACTCACAAAAATACGCTCGATATTATAGAGAGAGAAAACTTCTGATTCTGGTGTGATTTTCAATTCTAACCTAAGCACCCTATTTATAGGAAAAACTTAGGATGCCAAAGGAGACTAAATGAATAAAATAATATATTTTTTCAAAATTTCCGCCGCCTGGCAGCTAAAAAATTTTCCACCAAAAGTGGGGCCCGCCCATAAAAAAAATATATTTTTCGAAACTTCAATAATTCATAACAAATATCCCCTTTGTCAGAAAAATAAAAATTCTATGTCCTTCCATAGAAAATTTAATTCTCTACAACTTTGCAGAAGGAAGTTTTTCCAAATTCCAAACATAAATTATCCAAAATCCATAAACAGATGATTTCTCACACCAAAATATTGATAAAAACTCATCAGCGCCAATTCCTTCTTTAATATCCACCAAATAAATATTTCCTTATCATATAAATCAATAATTAATTATTCACAAATAATATTATAGAACTACAATATTAACAACCAGGTCGTTCCCAGGAAAGAGGGGGCCTTCCGATAAGGACTTCTCCTTACTGGCGCGCAATTAAATAACCCCTCCTAGACAGAACTTCCTTAGACATTGTCAATAATGCTATCTAATAATATTATTCAAATAATATGAATTATTGAGTTGATAACGTGAAATACTGTGCAACGACAATTATTGAATCAATACTACAAAATATCAACTGTAGCCATTATTGAATCAATCATATAAAATGGCAACGTAGCAATTATTGAGTCAATAAAATATCAATGTAACAATTATTGAGTCAATAATATAAAATATCAACGTAGCAATTATTGAGTCAATAATATAAAATATTGAACAGTAATTACTGTAACAATAATTGAGTAGGCTTTTCACGTAAGACTTAATAATTCGAAATACTGTGCAATACCGTGTGCTACTATGCAACACCGTGTATCACTGTATTTTAACCACCGGGTATTTCAACAGTACTAACGGTAACAACCACGCCGTTATTTTGTAAAAAAATTATTTCTGTCGCTTTCTATATCCGACAGTTATTCCGTTGTGGGGGCCCACAAATAGCTGCGCCGTCATACGAATATTCCCCGACAACAAGAATATTCTACGACCAAACGAATATTCCCCGACAACAAGAATATTTTATAACCACTTGCTCATTTTAAAAATGTTTGCACATTTCACCCATAACTTTCATATTTATCAAATCAACACCTTACTATTTCGAAATAATATATAAAGAAAACTAAATCTTTATTCATAAAAGTTGGGGTCTTACAAGAGTCCTCTACTGGCTCATCCTCCATCGGCTCGTCCTCCATTGGCTCCTCCTCTGGATCAGACTCTATCTTAATCTCGTCCTCGTCGTCAGACTTGAACGGTGCAACAGCCTGCACTGGTGTAGCCTCTAGAGGTGCCTCGTATACTACATATATATCCCTGGGCTCCTCCTCTGCCACTCTACTAGGTACACCTGTGTCTGTCATCCTACAATCACAAATACAAGACAAACAAACAGTAACTCCATTAGAATGTTATATAAAACATAAGTTCATTGTATAGAATGAAGTCACATTTTATAACACGCTAAGTCTCGCTCTAGGGAAAACTCTATGTGAGTTTTATCTCCTTCCTAACTTCTAAGTTCGCCTAAGTTAAAGTCTAAGGACACTCGTTCCTAAGGTTTATAACTACAGCTCTGATACCAACTTATGACGCCACCAAATCCGGGACCGCCACTTGGTCTCTCGAATTCGGTTCGTCACGTGCTTATGGTAATACATCACAATAATAATACAACTAAATGTCGCATCGCACAGCAAAATAATACACAACTAATACCGAATAGATTACATTTAAATAATATAATTTATTCACGTCCCAAGGTCTCGTAACTTAAACAGTGATTACATAGCTTAGACATATCTTAAGCATAAATAACCTTAATTAGTACAGAATATCATAAGTTTTTTATTACAATCATAAGTCCTACATAATTTAAGCTACCCAGTAGCCTTTCCCTTGCCCTTAGCTGTGCCCGAAGGTCCGCACTGCTCTACCTTAACTGAAATGTTTTTAGGGAAAGCAAGAATGAGCACAAATTGCTCAGCAAGTAATATACAATAAGGGTTTGTAATATAATTCTCAATTCTCAAAAAGGGTATAACAAGGTTTAATAGTTCAAGGATAACAAGAATATCAACAGTTTTCAATAACAGTCGCTAAGGACAGAATAATATCAATATGAATCAATAATAAATCAATTCAAGATTTTAAGATAACTGAATACTAAGCAGTCACTAAGGACTATGAACTTCTACTAGAATTAACAGTATTAAACTGATAACCCAAATCAAAAATAGGTACAATAGGTGATCAGCCGAAAGTACCATACGTTATGCATAACAATCAATCATACTCAAGTGCGCGCGTTGGTTCTCCGACAGTTATATTTTGTTTTTCTTAGTCAAATACAAGATCCCGCACCAATCAATTAGTTTGGGTCACTTTTCAATAATATAAGTCTAGCCGAATCAAATGGCATAGACACTTTAACAATATTCAAGAACAATACCAAGTTCAACATGAATAATAGCTTTAGTGAAATAAGAGTTCAAGTATGCTAATTAAATTCAAACTATTAAGTAAAGAAACTAGTTCGCAATATACAAGGATAGAATACTTGCATAAAGTAAATGCGTCGGTTAGGATACTTGCACCATAAAAGAGTGTAAGTTAGGAAACTTGCATCCAAAGAGATAAGGTTTAGATACTTGCCTTATGCGTAGTTTATCCCCGTAAATTAATCAACACTTTTCGAATCCTATCGTAATATAGTTACGTATATATGATATTCATTAGTCATATAGTTTAACATTATATCTCATTTCGTATATACGATTAACACATAAGCTAAGTCTTGACTTAGCGACACAGTTATACTATGCATAGTATCATACAATTTCACAAGTCTCGACTTTTAAAATCTTTTATCATTAACGTTCCTCTTCTCAAGTTAATCGTCTTCATACATCATTACTGTCATGTGAGACTTCAACAAATAGCAAACATACTCTCATATTATTAATATCACATAAGACCACAATCAATACTAAATATATTTTATTTTAGCAAGTTATGGCATTCTCATAAGTTAACCGTCAAAATCGGGTTCAAGTAACATCATATAATATCACGTAGAATGTATTTATATTTAAAGGATACTTTCATGCTTGTATAACTTTTCCAAATCCAATCATACATGGTATAGGTTCTTAAGTTAATACTTAAAGCCATTCAAGGACACGAACTCATAAGGTCTAACATACTCGCTTTTTAAACACATAAGATATTCATATAACTTGTATTATGCATACTCATGAGTATTCGTATCGCATATATGTAGCTAGCATTGTTATTATCTTGAAAACATGCTTCGCTTATGCTAAACTTGAATTACGGCAACTAATCATGGTATATATACATGCATGACACATGAATGAGTCTAAGAGTACTATCACATGTGTCCATAAATATTAGAATACGAAACTTACAGTAACATGTTAAGGTTCACAATCAAAGCTTATATTTTTGTTAGAAATGTTCAATAGTGAGGTCTAACATGCTCTTGTCATACTATGAACCATACATACATAAGTTAATATATCTTTCATGCATCTCTACCTCATACCAACATGCCTTAAAAATCAGAACATCAATGTGTTACACACATATCAACGTTTGTTTTCAAAACTTTGATTTTTGTTAGGAAAGTGCACTAGCTAGGTTCACATATTCACATTATATCACGATACCTATATACTTAAGTCAAATTGCATTTCGTGTGTGTCTAGGTTATACCAATATGTCTCACAAGTCAGAACATAACCATGGCGCCTATATATCAAAGTCCTTTTTTGAAAACTCTAAGTTCACTTTGAAGAACAGAAGTTATTTTGTCAAAAGGTATACCATCTTGGTTTAAATATGCTTATGTTAGGCCTATGTTCTCATACATATGTTCTACTCATGTTCATATGCTTGCCTTATCTATACAAGTAACTACCACATAGCAGTTTTAGGAACAAAATTAGATTCTGGTTCTAGAGGCCGGCGCAGCTGCACCGTGCTTCGGCCAGCACTAGTGAGCTCCTTGCTTCGACAGTTCCCAGCCCAAACATAAATTTTCTCAATGAATTCTCTTTCAGACAAACTATATTGTTTCACTATCATATTATAAGACTATACAACAACCAAGCAAGCATTTCCCAACTTAATTATCACATAATTAAGAATTAAGAAATGAAGAACTACAATGGAAACTATACCTCTATTATAATGGTTTGCTAAGCTTGCTGCTACAATCTCCCTAAATTCTCATATTCTGCACTATAATGCTATGCTCTCTCTCAATCCCCACTTATCAGTAAACTCCCAGCAAAAGAAATAAAATAGGTGGAGAGCTTATTTATAGAAAATCCATTATTCAGTCCATAGCTTTGCTCACCAGTTCTAACTAACGGAAGAAGAATGGATACATTGGTTAATGAAAGTGAGTTGGTAGAGTAGTTGAAGAACACTGTTGTGCACACTCCACATATCATGATTTGCTAGAATGTTGAGGATTGATTTATGCAAGTAATAGGCTTAGGCTTTGATTTGTTCACGTGTGGAGAGAATGAGCCATACATTTAGGGACAACTCATTCTCAGTAACATGGAAAAATAACATACTGCATACTTAGTTATATCACATATATATTATATACCCTTAGGCTATAAATTCCATTAGTCTCACAATATAGTTTTAAATGAAGAAATGATATGACAATATAGCAATTTGTGGTTCATATATACACCTCCACATATAATTTATGATGTTTCACTTTAATGTATATTCACACATCATTGCCACATAAGCATCATGATGTATTCATAACATATAGTTTCAATATGTACAATCATACAATATGGTTTAAATATACTTGCATGGTCACACATAAGTGCTTTTCTACACTATATACTATGGTTGTATTCCATATACTTTATATTATTAATTATTGCATGCTTGTACATAACAATCAATATAATCTTATTATATTAATAACTTACTTATTTATTTTATTATTCATAATGTCAAATAAATAAATTATTCATCTAATCGATTAATTACCAATAATATTAATTAATCCATTCTTCGGTAATTAATGAAATTATTAATTTCCACAACCATTGCTCATTCATCACGCACAGTATATAAATATAAATCTTATTATATTATAGACACGTTGCACATTATTATTATTATATTTGCAATAATAATAATCCACACATCATCAATTAATTGTCATTAATACTCTATAACAATTAATTAATATTCTACAATAGTAATTAACAATTAATATAGATTAATTGTTTACTTAATAATTCATTCGTTAATTAATATAATCATTAATAATCCTCATCACTGTGCTACACAAGGCTCCTAACGAGTTTATCGCTACTCCATCAATTTCTCAATTATTATAATTATTCAATTTTATATAATTGAATTAATTCATCTCATAACACAATATCATTTATATTAAATAAATTCTCATTTCCAATAATATATTTATTTAATAATATTAGGAAATTCTCGGGTATTACATGTACTAGGACGAATAAAACCGATGTCTAATAATTCCTGTAGTTGGACCTTTAACTCCTGGAGTTCAATAGGAGCTATTCGATATGGGGTTTTAGAAATGGGTTTTGTATCGGGTTCAATGTCAATAAAGAATTTAACTTCAAGTTCTGTGGTAGACCGGAAAGTTCTTCGGGAAATACATCCAGAAACTTATTAACGATAGAAATATTATTCAAACCTGACATATTCTGGTTTAGATCAGTGACGTGGGCTAAGAAAGTTTGACATCTGTTTTTTAATAAATGAATAGCTTTATGACTTGAAATAACATTGATTGATTTTAAGGGTTTAGTTGTTTGAATTCGCATAACAGGTTGGCTAGGAATATGAAAACTAACAACCCTACGAAAATAATTAATTTTGGCATGATAAGTGGTTAACCAGTCAATTCCTAAAATCACGTCAAATTCAAGTATTTTCAAAGATATAAGATCAACAGGTAGGGTGAGGGTACCAATTTGAATCAAGCAAGATTTGTAAACTGTAGATGTAACGAAAGTTTCTCCTAACGGAGTTTCAACAGATAAATCAAAGTCTAATTTCTCAGGAGTCAAGTTCAAACGTTGAGTACAAGTAGGTGAAATAAAAGAATGGGTAGCACCGGTATCTAATAAGGTGTAAACTTCGCAAGAGTTTATGATTAGCTTACCCGTAATAACCTCATTCGGGTTCTTTGCTTGTTGGGCAGTTACGACAAAAGCTCTTTCAGAAACCACTGACTTTGACTTGTCCGGGACGGCCTTTGGAGCCACCATCCCCGCTGGACTTGGTTTCGCTATAGGACACATTCGAGCAATGTGACCTTCCTTTCTACAGTTATAGCACACCTTAGATTGCTGTGTGCAGTTAGGACTGATGTGTCCCTCTTGCCCGCATTTATAGCATACGACTGGTGGTCGTTCTCCTCCCCTAGAAATAGTTGATGCTGGTGTTGCTGTCGACGTTTTCACGTTCTCATTGTTGTACATTCTCTTCTTAAAATCTCCCCCCGACTCACTTCTTCTATTATCATGGCCACGATTACCACCAGAGTGATTACCGCTTCTGTCATGATAATTTCCTCCCCGCTGGTTCTCACTGTTCTGATGACTGCTGCCACCGATACGACCTTGGTTGTTATCCCTTGGTTGAACATAATCATTATCCCGTTCTAATAATTGGGCCCTATTCACCACATCTGAATACAAACAAAGTTTGTGAGAAATGAGGTACTGATAAATTTTGGGTTTCAAACCTCTCAAAAACATCCGCATCATACGTTCCTCATTATCCACCAAATGAGATGCAAACCGGGATAACTCCGCGAACTTAGCCTCGTACTAAGACACAGTCATGTTGTTTTGTTCCAGTTTGATAAACTCTACCTCCTTCATATGACGAATACTTTCTGGAAAATACTTTTCATTGAACAGTTTCTGGAACTCCTCCCAAGACATCTTGAGTGCGGCAGGCTGGGTACGCTTCACAGATTCCCACCAGTAATCTACCTCTCCGCGGAACATAAACGTGGCGAATGGAACATTCTGTTCCTCCGTGCATCCCAAGACATCAAATATCTTGGTAATTTGCTTAACCCACGTCTTTGACTTGATTGGATCTGGCTTTCCCTGAAACTCTGGTGGTCCCAACTCTTTAAACTGCTTGGCAGTGACAAGCCGCGAGTTGTTATTATTTCCACCTGTATTATGAACACGAGTCTCCTTCTTCTGGTTTTGTATGAACTGCAAAAAGCTTTTAAACATCCCATCGTTCATCGTCTGATCGATGTCGTTGTTTACAGGAGAATTATTGCCTTCCTGTTGCACGTTCTCCTGGTTGGTGATTAAAGGTGTCTCCACGGTCACATTCACTCCATTGTTTAGATTTTCAGCTGCCATTCTCAATTACAGCCAATTAAATACCAAATAAATACCAAATAAGCTTAGGTAGGACACACTAGCGAAGGTTTTACTCGTCTCTCCCCTCCTAGTTCTATTCCCAGATCTTCGCCAAAGATCATATCCCTAAGCTCTGATACCAACTGTGACGCCTCCAAAATAGGTTCAATACCAACTCATTCTGAGTCGCCAAATACATGATACAGAATTCCAAATACAAATCTTTTATAACAAAAGGTCGTGAGAGATACGACCATACAACTGTGAGTGTCAATACAAACATGTAAAAAATATAAACACTCAAATTAAGTCCTCATTATAATTATTATCACACTATTTCACAAAAATAGTGAGGACTACTACTGCTCTTATTCTGGCCATCACACTGTTTCCCGACTAGTTCCCGCAACATTCTCATTCCCTGAAGAGAACAATAGATGAAAAAGGTGAGTTCAACTAGCCTAGTAAAGAATATTATGACTAAGATAATGAAAAATAAATTATCGTTAGCCTTCAATAAATCAGATAAAATATTATGGTCAACAAGTTTTAGATCAATATTCGCAGTGAAAATAATAATTCATTAGAAGAGTTAAGTAGAGAATGAAGTCTACTATCTTCTATGATTTAAAAGTCCATCATCAATATTTTATCCCTGTAACATCAATCAATATACATCTTGAATCAAATATTCATCTTTGTACTACAGGTCAAAGATATTCATTTGTATCACCAGTTGGTCATGCTCATCTCAACACCTGTCCATCTTTGCACTACGGGCCAAAGATATTCATCAGCTAATCATTCATCTTTGCTCTACAGGCCAAAGATATTCAGTTATATCACCATTTAGGACTGAGGATGATGAAAAATAATATAAATAACGAATCCAATGAGATAAAGGACAAAGATTAGGGATTCGTAATTTAGTTTATCCAAGTTCGAGAATACTCCATAATAATCAATTGTGATGCAAAATTCAAGAATGAAGTTCAAAACATGAATATAATCAAAGATAGTATCCATAACAGACAACTTAGACAATTAACAGAAAATTTAATTTTTTTTGTGAATATTGTCATATACGTGAATAGTGCCGTATACGTGAATAGTGCTGTATACGTGAATAGTAACCCCGACATGAAAAGGTAAAAATTTCATGATAAAATTCATACCATCATTCCAATGAAATGATACTAGATGAAATGCAAAATTCAATTTTTTTTTGATCATTTCAGGAATTATAGAAGCAATACTTACCGTAGTTAGTTTTAATTTAAGTATATGAAATGAAATATTATCGCTTTCATAGTATGGAATATGAAACAAAATAATATTCTTTATGAATATTGAAAGAAAGTAACATCATTTACAAGAAAAATAATATCCCTTACCTTAAAAAGAATGTACTTCTTACTGGTATAATAGGAATATTCTTGAAGAAAACTTGTACTGTTTTCTACACTCAAAGCTTCCTAAAACTCGAAAGAAATACGCTCAATATTATAGAAGAAGAATTCTCTGATTCTGGTGTGATTTTCAATTCTAAACTAAGCATCCTATTTATAGAAAAATGGAAAGGATACTATTTGAATAAAATCACGGGTGAACAGTATTTTTTTCTCACGGGCGCGAATTCGCTGGCTGAAAATCACATGATTTACTATGCAAATACTATGCAAGCACTATACAAACACTATGCATAATAAAATATAATATATTCTATTTTTTATAAAAAAACAAAACTTATTATAATATATATATATATATATATATATATATATAATACTCCCTCCACTCCACGCAATCACTCCCCCCCCCCTTTGTTCTTCCCTTGACAACATATATATTAATATATAATACTTATATATATATATATATATATAAACAAAACTGAGATAACTTCTACCGACCGTTTTGAAAAATGGGTAAATGGGGGTCCATATAATAAGCCAACTTTACAACAAATACTGATAAAAACACCTCAACACTAATTCCTTCTTTTATATCCACAAAAATAAATATTTCCTTATCATATAAATCAATAATTACTTATTCACAAATAATATTACAAAACTACAAAATTGACAACCAGGTCGTTCCTAAGAAAGAAGGGGCCTTCCGATAAAGATTTCTCTTTACTGACGCACAATTAAATAACCCTCCTAAACAGAACTTCCTTAGACATTGCCAATAATGCTATCTAATAATATTATTCAAATAATATGAATTATTGATAATGTGAAATACTGTGCAATGACAATTATTGAATCAATAAAATATTATGCAATTATCAATGTAGCAATTATTGAATCACTAATATAAAATATCGAACAGTAATTACTGTAATAATTATTGAGAGTGACTTTTTACGTAAGAATCAAAAAATTAGAATTACTGTACAATACCGTGTGCTATTGTGCAACACCGCGTATTACTATATTTTAACCACCGGGTATTTCAATAGTTTTAACGGTAACAATCACGCCGTTATTTTTAGAAAACTTATTCTTGTCATTTTCTTCATCCGACAATTTTCCGTTATAGGGCCCACAAATGATTTCGCCGTCGTATGAATATTCTCCGACAAAAAGAATATTCTCCGACCAAACGAATATTCTCCGACACAATGAATATTTTATGACCACTTGCTTATTTTATAAAACTTGCACAAATCACCTCATAAGTTACCACATTCATCAAATCAACCCCTTACTATTTCAAAATAATATATAGAGGAAATTCAATTTTCTTCATAAAAGTTGGGATCTTACATAGAGCCACCAAGTGAACCAAAAAGTCAAACTTAAGAGTGCAAGAATTTAAATTTAAACGTAATTATTACAATTAAACCCGGGCTCCATACAAACGGGTCTTCACGCGCTCCTTGCTCTTTGGTCTCCAATTTTTCAAGATAATTCTAACTATTTTTATAACATAAACTATTTAATTTAAATAGAAACCTTGATCAGCAGTCAAGGAAAAGTACATAGGAGGGAGATAGAATTTTACATCAAGAAAAAATCAGAGAAGACGAGGTACGCAGACCCCATTTAATAAAACTCATTCATTCAAGCATTCAACTAAAATAAAGTTCAATCGCATTGGTCAATAGTCCATAATCAATCCTATTTATTATCATACATATCACCATATGTATCAATAAATCACATTCATCTCATGAATTAAAATCATTCCATATATACGTATCATTTAATCGGCAATTTTAAATTGCTTGAAATCCAATTTTAAGATTAAAATAAATTGTTTATTTTAATTATAAAATTATTATACATATAGTAACATGACTCCTTAAAAAAACACAGTTTTCACAACCAAAAAAAATTCAGCTAAGCGAACTTGCCTTTTTTTCAAAAAAATAATTTTATACAATAAAATTATGCCGAATAAATTATTCTAAATACATACTCATACATATATGTAATCAAAATAATTAATAATTGCATAAAGGTTTGTCTCTGATGCCACTGTTAGGTTTGTACGAAATCATGGCACAATCAAATTGTAAAAATTAGCGGAAGCATGGTAAAATCAGAGTTTAAAAATTTATACAAAATAATTATCCGGATCATTCTTTATGCAAATTATTAATTTAAAACGATAAATAAGAAGTTAAGGAATTTATACCTTTGTAGAACGAAGCTTCCATAGGTACAAGTTCAACACCTTGTTCTTCGCGATCTCCTTGAATATCCGGGATTGATTTCTTCCTTTGATCAACGTTAGTCATCCAAGTGTTTGGCCTCTAGAGGTGATCCACCAAGGAATGGGAATTGTTCAAGAAGGAGGGTGGTTAACTAAACCTGTTGGGTAAAATCTAGTTACGCACAACACGCAAGTATACGTGGTCAACAAGTAATAAAGTGAAAGTAAAGTATCGTTCCCACAAGGAATTATTTAATAAGAATCACCAAGTATTAACCCGTAACCAACTCAATCTTATTTAAACGAATGAGTTTCAATTTATAAGTAAACTAATTCTAATTACCACTAGTCAAATTAAGATTACGGATATTTAAGATCACAACTTCACTTATTGCTTCATCTAAGTTAACATACTTCTCATCAATTATTCTCTCTATTCTGAATTGTTAATCAAGAACACGAAAGCAAATATAACCACCTCACGATGCATCATACCATACTCACTCAAATCCACAGATGATAGAATTAAGCAAGACACCCTAATTAACTAATTCACTATATTGCTATGTGAATTACAATTAAAAAGAATTTAATCACAAGTTCTCTATAAGATTACATATGGCGTAAAGGCATATCTCTATCCTAAACACGAATCATAATTTTCATCTATGCAAAAATCACAAACACATGTTATTATGATCAGATCTAAATCTATACTCCTCCCGCGATTTATATAGATTATCACGGTAATTGATAATTAGGCAATTAATCAGTTAAGTCCAAATCATAATAGACAA
Source organism: Panax stipuleanatus (assembly GCA_020205555.1). Lineage (NCBI taxonomy): Eukaryota > Viridiplantae > Streptophyta > Magnoliopsida > Apiales > Araliaceae > Panax > Panax stipuleanatus. Next base: position 132,373,758 of record CM035117.1, on the reverse strand, counting down.
TCTCAACGATAGATCACAATAATTGATAGAGAAACATATTAAAATAAACTACACAATAAGATCCATTGTAATCTTAAACAAAGAATTAGTTCATTATCATTGAATTAAAACTAAGAATCCACAATTGAATACATATTAAAAGATCAAAATAAAAGTAGAGAAGAGAATAAATCTGTTGCCGGCAAATTTCTGCTCCTCCTGGCTCTTGATCTGGATCTCCAATGGCTTTCACTTGTTTCAATCTCCAAATCCCCTTTCAACTAGGGTTTATTATTTTTCATGGAAAAACTAAATTAAAACTAAAACTAATAATCATATTCCTAAAGCTACTATACTAATATATTATATATGTTAAAGGAATCACCCTAAGCTGCTCTCGCCTATCTCATATATATATCCTTGCTGGAGGAATCCTAATTGAATATATATAATATATATTATCTCCTCCCTCTGGTTTTATCATGTTCTTTTTTTTATGTTTCATGGCAGTCCACAATCACATCTCCATTATTGCACTAGAGTCCGAATGGGGGAAGGAAAACAGACCAATCCCAATGAGAAAAGGAATCAGGCCAGCTACTTTTATTATATCAGGTCACGTGGCCCATCTGTGACCGAGAACGAAAAAGGAACATGCTGCTCTCCCATGCAACTGGTCACCATTTCCTTATAATATATGTGCAGCCCACTTTCATCCCAATTGAGAGCCCACAATCCAAGACGAAAAAGAAAAGCAGCCCTCATATGCTTGTTGCGTGTCATGTCCAATTATAACTTCCTCCTTATCTTGCATCCGTGTACCACTTGAAGTAGGGAAGCAGCTGGAGTCACCCTCTTTATATCCTAGCAGCTCACGAATCATCCATAAGCCAACCAAAGTCCACTCGGAATAGGACTTCTCCAATTGAAGCTGCCGCCTCCTCGCCCCAGCGGGGATTCCCTTCGTCAATCCCCCGCCCCAGCAGGGGTTCCTTCTGTCCAGCCGAATTTTATTTCATTGCTGCCCATGAGTTGATTCCTTGCATGCTTGCTTATTTGTTGCTGATTTCATAGCTCTTTTTTGAATGCATGCAAATCTTTGCCCACTTGCTAATTATCTTGCATGGAAATCAAATTGTGGCCCACTTAATAACTTTCATGAATAGTTTTTTTAATTCCTTTGGTCCAATAAATGTTCAATTTGTCCCTTAAGCCTCCATTTCATTACCTGCACATAAACCAAGTTAACCCAGTAAAAATAATAGTAAAATCAATTGAAAACCTTAAGAAGCAAGCTATTAAGACTATAGATTAGTGGGTACTAAACCCACTCATCAAATACCCCCAAACTTAAGACTTTGTTTGTCCTCAAGAAAAACACAATTTAGAAAAATTCATCCTCTAGCAATGATCCACTCAGGCAATTAGTCAATATGAATTTCACTGGCCTCAAAGGTTACAACAAATGATACCCCAAAGAAAATTTCAAAACAATGCCATGTCTAAAAATTTCAACAAATTTCATTAGTTCCACAACTACTCATGATCCTTTAAGTGCGTGTGTGCATCTAAATATTCAAACTAGTCATGATTTAGATAAGATCAACCAATACTCATTAAAGATTTTCAAAAACAACTCTCAAAACTTTTTATCACATCAATCACTGCTAATATAGGCAGAGCACAAATTTTTCTTGAGGATCAACCGGATATTTAAATAATTAAGCACATATGAACCCTTCCCAAGTACTTCAAAGATACTTCTTCTTTTTTCTTTCTTTTTAGTGAGTACGTTTTACGCTCCATCTCACTTTTCACTTTCCATTGAACGAGTGCATTTTACCCTCCATCTCGTCCCTGTGTTTATGGGTAATGCGCTTTACACTCCATCTCGACCCACCACATGATTCAATTATTCAACTCGGGAAGGTTCAAATTTTTTTCAAAAATACCCAAAATTTCCACCAAACTTATGTGAGTGCCTAATTTTCACTTTGACTGATGCTCAAATACGATTTCTCAAGTTGCAATGATATCCTTCATAAGCATTTAGCTAAAAAAAAATTCAATCCCAACTTGCTAAACAAATGGATGTGTAAAAGTTTTCAAAAATTTTGCAAGTAGTGTGAAACCAACTAATGAATTAAAATATAGACTACGCATGCTCATCAAATCTCCAAGAGTTAACAACATTAACCACCCACTTATCATTGGCCAAGATCAAATTTTCATCAAAACATTACCCAAGTGAATACTAAATATGATAAATACCCCCAAACTTAAAACAGACATTGTCCTCAATGGCTAAGATAGAAAAAATTAAAAGTGAGGACTTCCCTGACAAATAGCAATTTTTCTCCTTACCTGCTAAGTCTGAAGAATAGGCTAGGCACATTAGAATGAATCGGGCACCACACTTTAGTTGGACTTGACTAACCTGTGAACACAATAGAAGCACGCTTATTAAATCCTAAAAAATGAAAAATCTAAAAACTAATATGAAACCTGAAAAAACTAAAAATAAAAATTAAACTTGGGTTGCCTCCCAATAAGCGCTTGATATATAGTCCTTCAGCTGGACTTTGTCTGGTCAACGCTAGACAATTCCTCTTCGGATGTTGAGAAACCCTCCATCCATCAGTAGCAAATAATCCTTTGAGAGGTTCCCACACGCGATGGCTAGTGCATCAAAATCACCTAGCAATCTCTTATTCAGTCTGATCTCCATGAAAAAGGTCCCACTGCTAGGTGTTTTCTCCATTGTGTATGTGATCACTTTGGGGCATGGAAGCTTGTCACACACAATGGGCTCTTCGTCTATCTTCTCTCTCTCGTCCCACCATGGCTTCAAAATTATACTCGCTCTTATGTCATAAAGAGCTTTGACGACGAGATGACTACCAAGCGGGCATGGTTTTGCAAATCTGACCGACTCTTTGATCTTTAGTGGAGACACCTTTAGATCTTCGTCGACCTCCATTTCATTATCCCCATTTGTCTCCACACTTTCGATATCTTGTGGCTCATCCAGTCGCAAATTTGGTTCGGGTTCTCCGTCAGTTTCGTCATCCATGTCATAAAGCCTAGTGTTTGGAGGAAGGTTGTTTACGACTTTGGTCATTTGCCCTATCTGATCCGCAAGATTTTGAATTGACCTCGCTTGATTACTCATCTTCTCCTCATTCGCTATGAACTTGGACAATAATTCCCCTAGCCTTGAATTTTCTTCTTGTGGCAATGGAAGTGGACATAAAAATTCCCGTGTGTGTTGTGACACCCCCAGAATAGGTCCAGTCAACCCAACCTATTCTGAGTCGCCAAATACATGGTACAGAATTTAAATACAATCTTTTATATCACACGGTCGTGCAAAATACGACCACACAACTGTGAGTGTCAATACAAATATGTAGAAAATATTAACATTCAAACTAAGTTCTCATTACAATTATTATCACACTATTTACTAGAAATAGTGAGGACTACTACTGCTCTAACTCGGACCATCACTCTTTTCCCCGACTAGTTCCTGCGACATTCTCATTTCCTGAAGAGGACAATAGATGAAAAGGGTGAGCTCAACTAGCTCAGTAAAGAATATTATGACTAAGATAATGAAAAATAAATTATCGTTAGTCTTCAACAATTTAGATAAAATATTATTGACAACAAGTTTTAGATCAATATTCGCAGCGAAAATAACAATTCATTAGAAGAGTTAAGTAGAGAATGAAGTCTACTATCTTCTATGATTTAAAAGTTCATTATCAATATTTTATCCCTGTAACATCAATCAATATACATCTCGAATCAAATATTCATCTTTGCACTACGGGCCAAAGATATTCATTTGTATCATCAGTTGGTCATGTTTATCTCAACACCTATTAATCTTTGCACTACGGGCCAAAGATATTCATCAGGTAATCATTCATCTTCGCTCTACAGGCCAAAGATATTCTGTTATATCATCATTTAGGACAGAGGATGATGAAAAATAATATAAATAACGAATCTAGTGAGATAAAGGACAAAGATTAGATATTCTTAATTTAGTTTATCCAAGTTCAATAATACTCCGTAATAATCAATTGTGGAGCAAAACTCAAGAATGAAGATCAAAACTTGGATCCAATCAAAGATATGAACCTTAACAAACAACTTGAACAAATAGAAAAAAATTTAATTTTTTCGTGAATAGTGCCGTATACGTGAATAGTGCTGTATACGTGAATAGTAACCCCGACAAAAAAAGTAAGAATTTTATAATAAAATCCATGACAATATTTTGGTATAATGATATTGAAAAGAATAACATCATTTACGAAAGAAAATAACATCCCTTACCTTAAAAGAATAGTACTTCTGATTGGAATATCGGATATAAGACTGAAAAAAACTTGCACTGAATAGCAACACTCAAAGTATCGAAATACTCACAAAAATACGCTCGATATTATAGAGAGAGAAAACTTCTGATTCTGGTGTGATTTTTAATTCTAACTAAGCACCCTACATATAGGAAAAGCTTAGGATGCCAAAGTAGACTTTTGCGCCCGGCGACTTTTCCAGCACACCTCGTGAGATTTTGAAAAAAAATTCAACATTCAACAAGCAAATGACAAAAGTGGGACCCACCATTTTATTTAAAAAATATTTATTTTTGAAACTTCAATAATTCATAATAAACAACCCTTTTATCAGAAAAATATAAATTATATGTCCTTTCCATGGAAAATTTAATTCTCTACAACTTTGTAGAAAGAAGTTCTTTCAAAATCCCAACCGAAAATAGCTGAAATCCATAAACGGATGATTTTTCACACCAAAATACTGATAAAAACACCTCAGTACTAATTCCTTCTTTTATATCCACAAAATATATATTTTCTTATCATATAAATCAATAATTAATTATTCATAAATAATATTACAGAATTACAATATTGACAACCAGGTCGTTTCCAGGAAAGTGGGGGGCTTCCGATAAGGATTTCTCCTTACTGGCGCGCAATTAAATAACCCCTCCTAGACAGAACTTCCTTAGACATTGTTAATAATGCTATCTAATAATATTATTCAAATAATAAGAATTATTGAGTTGATAATGTGAAATAATATGCAGTGACAATAATTGAATCAATAATACAAAATATCAATGGTAGCAATGATTGAATCAATCATATAAAATATCAACGTAGCAATTATTGATATAAAATATCAACGTAACAATTATTGAACCAATAAAATATCATGCAATTATTGAATCAATAATATAAAATATTAAACAGTAATTACTGTAATAATTATTGAGTAAGTGACTTCTTACGTAAGAACCAATAATTCGAAATACTGTGCAATACCGTGTGCTACTGTGCACAACGCGTATTATTGTATTTTTATCACCGGGTATTTCAACAGTTTAACCGTAATAGTTTTACCGTTATTTATAAAAAGGTTATTTCTGTCGCTTTCTATATCCGACAATTATTCCGTTGTGGGGCCCACAAATAGCTGCACCGTAGTACGAATATTCCCTGACAGCAAGAATATTCCACGACCAAATGAATATTTTTCAACAACAATGAATATTTTATAACCACTTGCTTATTTTGAAATATTTGCACATTTCACCTATAACTTTTCACATTTATCAAATCAACACCTTACTAGTTCGAAATAATATATAAAGAAAATTAAATCTTTATTCATAAAAGTTGGGGTCTTACAACCTCCCCTCCTTATGAAATTTCGTCCTCGAAATTGATGTACGTACCTGGTATGTCAAAAAGGGGAGGATACCTCGCTTTTATTTTTGATTCCAACTCCCAGGTCATTTTCTCAATTTCATGGTTTCTCCACAAAACTTTAACTTGAGGTATAATTTTCGAGCGTAGGACATGCTCCTTCCTATCCAAGATCTTGACAGGTACCTCCTCGTACGTTAAATCTTTGGCTATCTCGTCTAGTTCTAACTCAATAATGTGGTTTGGGTCTTTCACATATTTGCGAAGTACGGATATGTGAAAAATGTTATGAACACGAGATAGGCTTGGAGGTAAGCGAGTCTATAGGCCACATTTTTTACTCGATCAAGGATCTTAAATGGACCAATGAATCGTGGGTTGAGCTTTTCTCTCTTTTCGAATCTTGTAACTCCTTTTCACGGAGCAACACATAATAACACATGGTCCCCAACATTAAATTTTACGTCCTTTCGATGAAGATCCGCATATCTCTTTTGTCGATCTTGTGCGGTTTGTATCCATTGCCGGATCATTTGAATCTTTTCCGTAGTCATACGTACTAACTCTGGTCCCAACAATGTTGCTTCACCCACCTCATCCCAGTATACTGGAGAACGACACTTTCTCCCATACAACACTTCGAATAGAGCTACGCCTATACTTTCCTGATAACTGTTGTTGTAGGAGAATTTCACCAATGGTAAGTACTTATCCCAACTTCCTTTGAAGTATAGAACACAGAGTCTCAATAGAAATTCAAGAGTTTGAATAGTCCTTTCTGATTGTCTGTCTGTTTGAGGATGTTAAGCCGAACTGAATCGTAAATCCATGCCCATAGCTTTCTGCAAACTGATCCAAAATCGTGAAGTAAATCTGGGGTCACGATCCGAAACTATGGATACTGGCATGCCATGCAATCTCACAATCTCATTCACGTACATATGAGCAAGACGTTCAAGGGAATAAGCCTCTCGTATCGGCAAGAAATGAGCAGACTTGGTTAATCTATCAACAATAACCGAAATCACATCTATGCTTTGAGAAACCTTGGGAAGACCCGTAACGACATTCATCGTAATGTGTTCCCACTTCCATTTCAAAATCTTCAGTGGTTGTAATGGACCCTTCGGCACTTGATGCTCCGTCTTTACATGTTGACAAGTTAAACATCTCAAAATAAACTCCGCGATCTCTCTCTTTATATTGCTCCACTAAAATGTATGTCGAAGATCACGATACATTTTGGTACTCCAAGGATGGATTGCAAACGGTGTGTTATGTGCCTCCATCATGATTCTATGCTTCAAGTCAGAATCATTAGGAACACAAAGTCTGGAGTTGACTCGAAGTATTCCCTCTTCATCGATTCTTGCTTCTGGAATGGCACCTTCTTGCACCTTCTTCTTCATCTTCATCAGCTCCGGGTTTGTAGCTTGAGCATCTTTAACTTTATCAATCAAAGCTGGTTCTACGTGTATACTTGACATCATCATGTGGGTCCCCGGAGTCTTGAACTCTATCTCCATCTTTTGTAATTCACACAGAATAGGCTTTTGTGTGGACATCATCGCACTCGTTCCCGCATATGATCTTCTACTCAACGCGTCAGCTACCACGTTCACTTTTCCAGGATGGTATTGGATGGTATGATCATAATCTTTCAACAGCTCAAGCCAACGTCGTTGTTGCATGTTGAGTTCCTTTTGAGTGAAAAAATATTTAAGGCTCTTATGATCCGTATAAATCTCCACTTTCTCCCCGTACAGGTAGTGTCTCCTGATCTTCAATGCGAAAACGACTGCTGCCAACTCTAGATCATGAGTAGGATAATTCCTCTCATCTTCTTTGAGTTGTCGTGAGGCATAGGCTATAACTTTTCCCATGTTGCATGAAAACACATCCTAACCCTTTGTCCGAAGCATCGCTGTAGATAACATATCTATCCGAACCAGATGGTATTGTCAGAACAGGTGCCGAGATAAGTCTTCTCTTGAGCTCTTGGAAGCTCTTCTCGCATTCCTCGCTCTAAAAAATTTTTGTATCTTTTTTAGTCAACTAAGTTAATGGAGTAGCGATTCGAGAAAATCCCTCTATGAACCTCCGATAATGACCAGCTAAGCCCAAAAAGCTTCGTACTTCGGTCACCGACTTAGGTTGCTCCCAACTTTGTATTGCTTCAATCTTCGCCGGGTCAACAGATACTCCATGTTTCGATACCACGTGCCCAAGGAATGCTACTTCCTCAAGCCAGAGCTCGCATTTCTTCAGCTTGGAATATAGCTTGTTCTTACGAAGCTTTTGAAGTACCAACTTCAAGTAGTGCTCATGATCTTCACGGCTTTTAGAATAGATGAGGATGTCATCAATAAAGACAACAACGAATTGATCCAAATATTCCTTAAATACACGGTTCATCATATCCATAAAAGCAGCAGGAGCATTAGTCAATCCAAAAGACATGACTAGGAATTCATAATGCCCGTACCGAGTTCTGAAGGCAGTCTTCGGAATATCCTCAGTTTTAATCTTAAGTTGATGATATCCAGAACGAAGATCGATCTTTGAAAAGAATTGTGCTCCTTGCAACTGGTCGAACAGGTCATCAATACGAGGTAGCGGATACCTATTCTTGATGATGACATGGTTCAACTCCCGTCTTTCTTCTTTACGAATAAAACAGGAGCACCCCAAGGGGACGTACTAGGACGAATAAAACCGATGTCTAACAATTCCTGTAATTGGACCTTTAACTCTTGAAGTTCAATAGGAGCCATTCGATATGGGGTTTTAGAAATGGGTTTTGTACCGGGTTCAAGGTCAATAAAGAATTCAACTTCACGTTCTAGGGGTAGACCGGGAAGTTCTTCCGAAAATATATTAGGAAACTCATTAACAACGGAAATATCATTCAAACTTAACGTATTTTGGTTTAGATCTGTGACATGAGCTAAGAAAGCTTGACATCCATTTTTCAATAAACGAATAGCTTTGTGACTTGAAATGATATTGACTGATTTTAGTGGTTTGGTGATTTGGGTTCGTACAACAGGTTAATTAGGAATATGAAAACTAACAACCTTACGAAAATAATCAATTTTGGCATGGTAAGTGGTTAACCAGTCAATTCCTAAAATTACGTCAAATGCAAGTATTTTCAAAGATATAAGATCAACAGGTAGGGTGAGGGTACCAATTTGAATCAAGCAAGATTTGTAAACTGTAGATGTAACGAAAGTTTCTCCTAACGGAGTTTCAACAGATAAGTCAAAGTCTAATTTATCAGAAGTCAAGTTCAAACGTTGAGCACAAGCAGGTGAAATAAAAGAATGGGTAGCACCGGTATCTAACAAGGTGTAAACTTCGCAAGAGTTTATGATTAGCTTACCCGTAATCACCTCGTATGGGTTCCTCGCGTTTTGGGCTGTCACGACAAACGCTCTTCCAGGAACCACCGACTTTGACTTGTTCGAAACTGCCTTTGAAATCACCACCCCCGCTGGACTTGGTTTCGCTACAGGACAATCTCGAGCTATATGTCCTTCTTTTCCACAGTTATAACATGCTTTGAATTATTGTGGGCAGTTTGGACTGATGTATCCCTCTTTCCCACATTTATAGCATACGATCGGTGGTCGTTCTCCTCCCCTAAAAATAGTTGATGCTGGTGCTGATGTCGACTTCTTCATGTTCTCATTGTTGTACCTTCTCCTCTTAAAATCTCCCCCCGATTCGCTTTTTCTACTATCATGGCCACGATTACCACCGGAGTGGTTACCGCTTCTGTCATACTTTCCTCCCCGCTGGTTGTCATTGCTCCGATGACTACTGCCACCAGTACGACCTTGGTTGTTGTCCCTCGGTTGAACATAATCACTATCTCGTTCTAACAATTGGTCCCTGTTTACTACATCCGAATATGGAGAAAATTTGTGAGAAATGAGGTATTGACGAATTTCGGGTTTAAAACCTCTCAGAAACATCCGCATCATACGTTCCTCATTCTCCACCAAATGAGGTGCAAACCTGGACAACTTCGCGAACTTAGCCTCGTACTGGGACATAGTCATGTTGTTCTGTTCCAGTCTGATGAACTCTACCTCATTCATATGATGAATACTTTCAGGAAAGTACTTGTCATTGAATAATTTTTGGAACGCTTCCCAAGACATCTTGAGTGCGGCAATCTGGATACGCTTCACAGATTTCCACCAGTAATCTGCCTCTCCACGGAACATAAAGGTGGCAAATGGAACCTTCTGTTCCTCCGTGCATCCCAAGACATCAAATATCTTGGTAATTTGCTTAACCCACGTCTCTGCCTTGATCGGATCCAGCTTTCCCAAAAACTCTGGTGGTCCCAATTCTTTGAACTACTTGGCAGTGATAATTTGCGTGTTGTTATTATCTCCACCTGTATTTTGCACACTAGTCTCCCTCGTCTGGTTTTGTATGAACTGCAAAAAGCTTCTAAACATCTCATCGTTTATCGTCTAATCAGTGTTATTTTCAAGATGAACATTGCCTTCTTGTTGCACGTTCTACTGGTTGGTGATTAAAGGTGTCTCCACGGTCTCATTCACTCCATTGTTAACATTCTCAGCTGCCATTCTCAAATACTGCCATAAAACAAGGGTTAATTAAATAAATTAACATATCACATATTAACCCTATGCTCTGACTGACCAATTAAATACTACATAAGCTTAGGTAGGACATACTAGTGAAGGATTTACTCATCTATCCCCTCCTAGTTCTATTCCCAGATCTCCGCTAGAGACCATGTCCCTAAGCTCTGATATCAACTGTGACGCTCCCAGAATAGGTCCAGTCAACCCAACCCATTCTAAGTCGCCAAATACATGGTACAGAATTCAAATACAATCTTTTATATCACACGGTCGTGCAAAATACGACCACACAACTGTGAGTGTCAATTCAAATATGTAGAAAATATTAACATTCAAACTAAGTCCTCATTACAATTGTTATCACACTATTTACTAAAAATAGTGAGGACTACTACTGCTCTAACTCGGACCATCACTCTGTTTACCGACTAGTTCCTGCGACATTCTCATTTCCTGAAGAGGACAATAGATGAAAAGGGTTAGCTCAACTAGCCCAGTAAAGAATATTATGACTAAGATAATGGAAAATAAATTATCGTTAGTCTTCAACAATTTAGATAAAATATTATTGACAACAAGTTTTAGATCAATATTTGCAGCGGAAATAACAATTCATTAGAAGTGTTAAGTAGATAATGAAGTCTACTATCTTCTATGATTTAAAAGTCCATTATCAATATTTTATCCCTGTAACATCAATCAATATACATCTTGAATCAAATATTCATCTTTGCACTACGGGCCAAAGATATTCATTTGTATCATCAGTTGGTCATGTTTATCTCAACACCTGTTCATCTTTGCACTATGGGCCAAAGATATTCATTAGGTAATCATTCATCTTTACTCTACAGGCCAAAGATATTCAGTTATATCGCCATTTATGACTGAGGATGATGAAAAATAATATAAATAACAAATCTAGTGAGATAAAGAATAAAGATTAAAGATTCGTAATTTTGTTTATCCAAGTTCAATAATACTCCGTAATAATCAATTGTGGTGCAAAACTCAAGAATGAAGATCAAAACTTGGATCCAATCAAAGATAAGAACCTTAACAAGCAACTTGGACAAATAGAAAAAAATTTAATTTTTCTGTGAATAGTGCCGTATACGTGAATAGTAACTCCGACAAAAAAAAGTAAGAATTTCATAATAAAATTCATGACAATATTTTGGTATAATGATATTGAAAAGAATAACATCATTTACGAAAGAAAATAACATCCCTTACCTCAAAAGAATAGTACTTCTGACTGGAATATCGAATATACGGCTGAAGAAAACTTGCACTAAATAGCAACACTCAAAGTATCGAAATACTCACAAAAATACGCTCGATATTATAGAGAGAGAAAACTTCTGATTCTTGTGTGATTTTCAATTCTAACCTAAGCACCCTATTTATAAGAAAAGCTTAGGATGCCAAAGTAGACTTTTGCGCCCGATAACTTCTCCAGCACACCTCGTGAGATTTTGAAAAAAAATTTAATATTCAACAAGCAAATGACAAAAGTGGGGCCCACCATTTTATTTTAAAAAAATATTTATTTTTGAAACTTTAATAATTCATAATAAATAGCCCTTTTATCAGAAAAATATAAATTATATGTTCTTTCCATGGGAAATTTAATTCTCTACAACTTTGTAGAAAGAAGTTTTTCCAAAATCCCAACCGAAAATAGCTGAAATCCATAAACGGATGATTTTTCACACCAAAATACTGATAAAAACACCTCAGCACTAATTTCTTCTTTTATATCCACAAAATAAATATTTACTTATCATATAAATTAATAATTAATTATTCACAAATAATATTACAGAACTACAATATTGACAACTAGGTCGTTCTCAGGAAAGAGGGGGCCTTCCGATAAAGATTTCTCCTTACTGGCGCGCAATTAAATAACCCCTCCTAGACAGAACTTTCTTAGACATTGTCAATAATGCTATCTAATAATATTATTCAAATAATATGAATTATTGAGTTGATAATGTGAAATACTGTGCAGTGACAATTATTGAATCAATAATACAAAATATCAATGGTAGCAATTATTGAATCAATCATATAAAATAGCAACGTAGCAATTATTGATATAAAATATCAACGTAGCAATTATTGATATAAAATATCAACGTAGCAATTATTGAACCAATAAAATATCATGCAATTATTGAATCAATAATATAAAATATTGAATAGTAATTACTGTAATAATTATTGAGTAAGTGACTTCTTACGTAAGAACCAATAATTCAAAATACTGTGCAATACCGTGTGCTACTGTGCACAACGCGTATTACTGTATTTTTATCACCGGGTATTTCAACAGTTTAACCGTAACTGTTTTACCATTATTTATAAAAAGTTATTTCTGTCGCTTTCTATATCCGACAGTTATTCCATTGTGGGGCCCACAAATAGCTGCGCCGTCGTACGAATATTCCCCATCAACAAGAATATTCCACGACTAAACGAATATTCCCCGACAACAATGAATATTTTATAACCACTTGCTTATTTTGAAATATTTGCACATTTCACCCATAAGTTTTCACATTTATCAAATCAACACCTTACTAGTTCGAAATAATATATAAAGAAAATTAAATCTTTATTCATAAAAGTTGGGGTCTTACATATATGATGGATTTGGAGCGTAGTATTGGTCTTCATAATTGTAGCTCCATGAAGAATCCGGGTGATACCCCCAATCTTGGTGATAGTTAGGCTCAACATAGTTGTTGAGGTAATCACCACTATATGGTACCAGTTCAAAACTGACGGTGCATTGATGACTCGAATGATTGCCAGCACAATAATCACAGGTAACTGCCATCCTTCGACTCCGTTGGGCTGCGATAACCTCCAACGTCTTCGAAAGCTCTTCAATGTTTGCTAATATTGCAGAAGATGTATTAAGTCCATCAATCCCTGTTTCCCTTAGTTGAGTCATGTTCGTGTATGGCCATTGATACGCAAAGTCATCCATGTAACCTGAAAAAAAAAAGTAAAATAATTAAATAAGTAAAAAAAATATTTAAATTAAGACTAATTTGATTGAAATTAATATTGGTAAATAATTATTAAATTAATTCCCCGGTAATGACGGCAAAAATTTGTTGGGTAAAATCTAGTACGCACAATACGCAAGTATACGTGATCAACAAGTAATAAAGTGAAAGTAAAGTATCGTTCCCACGAGGAATTATTTAATAAGAATCACCAAGTATTAACCCGTAACCAACTCAATCTTATTTAAACGAATGAGTTTCAATTTATAACTAAACTAATTCTAATTAACACTAGTCAAATTAAGATTACGGAGATTTAAGATCATAACTTCACTTATTGCTTCATCTAAGTTAACATACTTCTCATCAATTATTCTCTCTATTCTGAATTGTTAATCAAGAACACGAAAGCAAATATAACCACCTCACGATACATCATACCATACTCACTCAAATCCACAGATGATAGAATTAAGCAAGACACCCTAATTAACTAATCCACTATATTGCTATGTGAATTACAATTAAAAAGGATTTAATCACAAGTTCTCTATAAGATTACATATGGCGTAAAGGCATATCTCTATCCTAAACACGAATCATAATTTCCATCTATGCAGAAATCACAAACGCATGCTATTATGATCAGATTAAATCTGTACTCCTCTCGCAAATTATATAGATTATCACGGAAATTGATAATTAGGCAATTAATCAGTTAAGTCCAAATCATAATAGACAATCTCAACGGTAGATCACAATAATTGATAGAGAAACATATTAAAATAAACTACACAATAAGTTCCATTGTAATCTTAAACAAAGAATTAGTTCATTATCATTGAATTAAAACTAAGAATCCACAATTGAATACATATTAAAAGATCAGAATAAAAGTAGAGAAGAGAATAAATCAGTTGCCGACAAATTCATGCTCTTCCTCGCTCTTGATCTGGATCTCCAATGGCTTTCACTTGTTTCGATCTCCAAATCCCCTTTCAACTAGGGTTTATTATTTTTCATGGAAAAATTAAATTAAAACTAAAACTAATAATCATATTTCTAAAGCTACTATACTAATATATTATATGTGCTAAAGGAATCACCCCAAGCTGCTCTCGCCTATCTCATATATATATCTTTGTTGGAGGAATCCTAATTGAATATATATAAAATATATTATCTCCTCCCTCCGATTTTATCATGTTCTTTTTCTTTATGTTTCCTGACAGCCCACAATCACATCTTCATTATTGCACTGGAGTCCGAATGGGGGAAGGAAAACAGCCCAATCCGGATGAGAAAAGGAATCAGGCCAGCTGCTTTTATTATATCAGGTCACGTGGCCTATCCGTGACCTAGAAGGAAAAAGGAACATGCTGCTCTCCCATGCAACAGGTCACCATTTGCATATAATATATGTGCAGCCCACTTTCATCCCAATTGAGAGCCCACAATCCAAGACGGAAAAGAAAAGCAGCCCTCAAATGCTTGTTGCGTGTCATGTCCAATTATAACTTCCTCCTTATCTTGCATCCGTGTATCACTTGAAGTAAGGAAGCAGCTGGAGTCACCCTCTTTATATTCTAGCAGCTCACGAATCATCCACAAGCCAACCAAAGTCCACTAGGAATAGGACTTCTCCAATTGAAGCTACCGCCTCCCCGCTCCAGCGGGGATTCCCTTCGTCAATACCCCGCTCCAGCGGGGGTTCATTCTTTCCAGCCGAATTTTATTTCATTGCTGCCCATGAGTTGATTTCTTGCATGCTTGCTTATTTGTTGCTGATTTCGTAGCTCTATTTTGAATGCATGCAAATCTTTACCCACTTGCTAATTATCTTGCATGGCAATCAAATTGTGGCCCACTTAATAACTTTCATGAATAGTTTGTTTAATTCCTTTGGTCCAATAAATGTTCAATTTGTCCTTTAAGCCTCCATTTCATTACCTGCACATAAACCAGTAAAAATGATAGTAAAATCACTTGAAAACCTTAAGAATCAAGCTATTAAGACTATAGATTAGTGGGTACTAAACCCACTCATCAAAAACCTAGTTTTCTATCCTAAAATGAGTACTCTCCAACAATTGGAATTGCATCAATTGATATCTAACATAAGACTCCTCTTATATAGATATTGCTCAACCCATCTAATCCTATTAGAAATAGGTTTTCATTTAATTAATTAAACTCTTTTAATTAATTAGGCTTCCCCACATATTGGGATTAATTAATTAAACACCTTTAAATAATTTGCCTCCTAATCTTATTAGGAATAAAGGAGAGTACTAATATTAAATTAATTCCTAAACTCCTTTAAAAATTAAAATAATAATAATTATAATAATATTAATAAGACTCCTCTTATTAATTTATATTTAATATTTCCAAAATATTAAATAATAAACATTAAGCTATTTAATTTATTCTATCACTATTGATTAAATTAATTACACTTAATGCATTATTACGATTATGTCATTACCTTCTTAAATAATTATTCTTCCTTTTATGGTGTGACCCTTTAGGTTCTCCATATTAAACCGGTTGTGAATAAATCAATTAGAAAAATTCTAATCTTATTTAAATAAATAAATAAAACTAATAATCTATTTAAATAAATAATATTTATTCTACAATAGGGATATGCCTCCCTAACGATCAACGATTTTCCAAATAATATAGATTTCAACATTAATCATAAAAGAACCTGTGAGTAAATAGTTACCGTACAATTCAATCCTTCCACCAGACAATGTTCCAATTAAATATAAGATATGAAATTACTGTCAAATCTTATTTTATTTAATTATATGTATTTCGATCAAAAAACGCACAACTTCAAATAATACAAATTAGAAACTCCTTTCTAATTTCATTCTGTCTTGGCCAATGACTACTGGGTTGTCATTTAACGAATCACATAGGACATATATCTTCTTTTACTAGAAGCTGTAGATTCTTTATTGATCATTCATTATCTCCATATGTAATTTATTACACCCAAGCATACCCTTTGATATATACAAAGGGTCTTAAGGAATAAGTCAAAGTATAATTCATTACACACAAGATACTATGATGATCTCAAGTCCAAGGATCACTTGTACTACTATCACATTAGGAATTCCTATTGACAGACAAGTAAAACTCGATTAGGTATTCCTTAGCGAGTCACGTTCAGTATATTTATTCTCTAATAAGCACCTACATACTTGCTTTAGTGTCTCCACACAAATGATCATGAGATCAATCATCCTCATCCAATGAGCAAGCAACATATGTATCAATCTATCCGGATTTATTAATCCTCTTTTTAGTAATCCAACGATTGAGAACTATTTTAGTTTTAAGCTTTCTTAGAATTTAGATCTCATTAGCATGATCAACATCATGATTCTAAAAGTATTGCTTAAAATTATGTGTTATTTACATATTATAAAAATAATATCATATAGATAATTAAATGCCTTTAATAAATAAATACTTTTATTAATAAACAAATAAGATCATTTACAAAGCATATGTTTTATCATCATACATGATTGGCTTGTATGCATACTACTTTCAATAGAAATATACATATATGTTGCATGTAACTGTTGGGAGAATCTAAATTTAATGAATCTTATTCTAAGTTATTTCATATAGGAATATACTGATTTAATTAGAATGGATATTTTTATCTGATCATCGAAAAAAGGCTTATAAATAATTTTAAATTCTCGGTTAACGATTTGTTATGGTTATTTAATTAAAAAGAGAGTGAAGAGATTTACATGAGGCGTTAGGGGAAATTGTAGTCTTAACATTTTAATCTGATATTAATCTTTGTTTTGTAACTTAAATTTTAGTTTAAATAATTTATATTTTACAATCTTAAGTCATTTGTTTAGATAAGGTTAATTTGATATAATCTTGGTAATTGGTAATTATTAGTGATAATTCCTCGTGGGATCGACAACCTTCTTATTATTATATTACTTGTTGACCATTTATACTTACACGTAATTGTTAATACTGAAATTGGACGACAATCTTAGTGCATATTTACTTTACGTTCACATTACTTTATGCATTAGTAATTGATGTTCTGATCTAAACTATTGGTTGTGTCATCATCTAATAAAGAAAGATTGTTAGTACGTGCATGATGATTTATTGCATTTTATTCACCTTTATTTAATTTGATGATGACATTGTATATTTGTAAAGATAACTTTTATACAGTTCTTAATAATAATGATAATTGATGTAAAATGAATGTCGACGTCGGTTAAAAAATTACACGGGTCGGATCACAACCCGGAACTTTTTATCTCTTTTCCTAAGTTATCTCTACCCTCACTCTTTTTATTTGCAAAAAGGGTTTTGAAGGGTTTTTTAGGAAAAAGGCCAACATGTATCATGTCGACGATTTGAACATTTTACAGAGTCGCCAGTTGGTAGATTTGAAAATGATTGTATCAACTCAACCGAGTTTTGTTTGAAAGAGGCCCAATTACTGGACACTGTCGAAACTTGATCTTTGAAAATAATGTTTTGAGTTCGGGGGCTTGGTTAAGTGTGG
This sequence comes from Panax stipuleanatus, assembly GCA_020205555.1. Taxonomy (NCBI): domain Eukaryota; kingdom Viridiplantae; phylum Streptophyta; class Magnoliopsida; order Apiales; family Araliaceae; genus Panax; species Panax stipuleanatus. The sequence continues at coordinate 132,355,808 of CM035117.1, read as the reverse complement.
GGAAGGTGTTAGGCACCCCACAACTCCCGTGTAAACACGGTACCACATCTTTTTAATATTTTTCTTAAAACTGAAATGCGTGTGTGAATGCTGCTTGAAAATTGGGCCTATGTTTGATTGATTGAAAGTAGTGCTTTGCTTCGTTGAACCTATATACGAAGGGTTCGACTTTTTTTTGAAAATAGTTTTTGATTTGATTTGCAGAAGTATTTAATTTGATTTGCAAAAGCTTTTCTTTTGATTTGAATTGAAATGATGTTTTGAAATCTGGTTATCAAACTCTTACGGTAACATAGGAATTGAAGCCTGTTGATACTTCTAATTTTTATCTTTTTAGCCTTAAGGCTGCATTTGAATGGCAATTTGTCGGGCTGCGAAGCATCCTCGACCACAATAAATATACAAGTGTCGATTTCCTCATGGGCATGATAGCCATCGGAGGGACGCTGACACGATAAATCATATTTTTCACTATGTTGAGACCTTAAATCCGAATAATCATTTTAAGGTCTTTTGTATGTACACTGTTGAGTTTGTATGAAATTGTGACGCAATCAAATTGTAAAAATTAGCGGAAGTATAATATATCAGAGTTTAGAAAAATTTCTACAAAACCATTACCCGGATCATCCTTTATGCAAATTATTAATTTAAAACGATAAATAAGAATTTATGGAATCATACCCTTGTAGAACGAAGCTTCCACAGGTACGAGTTCAACTCCTTGTTCTTCGTGATCTCCTTGAATTTTTGGGTTAGATTCCTTCCTTTGAACAACGTTAGCCACCCAAGTGTTTGGTCTCTAGAGGTGATCCACCAAGGAAGAGGAATTATCAAGAAGGAGGGTGATTGGCTAAACCTGGTTTTCTATCCTCTATAGAAAAAGAGTACTCTCCAATAATTAAAATTTTTATCAACTGATATCTATTATAAAACTCCTCTTACATAGATATTGGTCAACTCTTCTAATCCTATTAGACAAGGGATTTCATTTAATTAATTAAACTCTTTTAATTAATTTAGGCTTCCCACCACATTGGGAATAATTAATTTGTCTCTTAATTTTATTAGGAATAAATGAGAGTACTAATATTAAATTAATTACTAAACTCCTTTAGAAATTAAAATAATAATAATTGTAAGAATATGAATAAGTCTCCTCTTATTAATTTATATTTAATATTTCTAAAATATTAAATAATAAATATTAAGCTATTTAATTTATTCTATCACCATAGATTAAATTAATTATACTTAATGCATTATTACGATTATGTCATTACCTTCTTAAATAATTATTCTTCCTTTTATGGTGTGACCCTTTAGGTTCTCCATATTAAACCAGTTGTGAATAAATCAATTAGAACAATTCTAATCTTATTTAAATAAATAAATTAAACTAATAATTTATTTAAGTAAATAATTTTATTCTATAATAGGGATAAGCCTCCCTAGCGATCAACGACTTTCCAGATAATATAGATTTCAACATTAATCGTAAAAGAACCTGTGAGTAAATAGTTACCGTATAATTCAATCCTTCCACCGTACAATGTCCCAATTAAATATAAAACATTGATTTACTGCCAAGTCTTATTTTATTCAATTATATGTATTTCGATTAGAAAATGCACAACTCCAAATAATGTAAATTAGAAACTCCTTTCTAATTTCATTCCACCTTGGCCAAGGATTCCTGGGTTGTCATTTAACGAATCACATAGGACATATCTCCTCTTTTACTAGAGGTGGTAGATTCTTTATTGATCATTCATTATCTCCATATGTCACTCATTATACCCAAGCATACCCTTTTATATACCCTAAATGGCTTTAAGGAATAAGTCAAAGTATAATTCATTACATACAAGACACTATGATGATCTCAAGTCCAAGGATCACTTGTACTACTATCACATTAGGAATTCCTATTGATAGGCGAGTAAAACTCCATTAGGTATTCCATAGCGAGTCATGTTCAGTGAACTTATTCTCCAATAAGCACCTACATACTTACTTTAGTGTCTCCACACAAATGATCATGTGATCAATCATCCTCATCCAATGAGCAAGCAACATATGTACCAATCTATTCGGATTTACTAATCCCCTTTTTAGTAATCCCACGATTGAGAACTATTTTAGTTTTAAAGCTTTCTAAGAATTTAGATCTCATTAGCATGATCATCATCATGATTCTAAAAGCATTGCTTAAAACTATGGGTTATTTACATATTATAAAAACAGCACCATGTAGATAATTAAATGCCTTTAATAAATAAATATTTTTATCAATAAATAAATAAGATTGTCTCCAAAGTATATGCTTTATCATTATACATGATTGGCTTGTATGCATACTACTTTTAATCTCCCACTTGCATTAAAGCCAATCGCCATGGTATCTCATACCAACTTCTCTAAGTGATGATCAAACTGCTGTTGTGCTATAGCTTTAGTAAATGGATATGCAATGTTATCTTGAGAGTCTATATGCTCCTCTTTCAATGATTTCTTTAATCAAAGTGCCGCAACACATGTTTAGATTCAAGATGAGACTTAGGAACTATTCCTAATTTTGTAATGAACTTTTCATCCGAAACATCAACTTGCAGCTTCACTTACAGTTATATACTTTGTCTTTGTCACTAAAGCAGCAACCTTTTGTTATTTGGAATCTTTCCAATTCACTACACCATCTTTCAAGGTAACGACTTACCCTAAAGTGGATTTGTTATCGTCTTGGTCAGTCTGAAAACTTGAGTCTGTTTAGCACTCTAGTTTAATTCAGACTCATCATGTGATATGATGACATCCTTAGTGTCAGTTAAGTACTTTAAGATGTTTATCACTGTCTCACAGAGATCTTCTCCAGAATATGACTGATCAACATCAAGTCTCGTATATTTCATTGCATACATGATAGTAGCTCATGCGATCTCTCTTTTATTGAGGATAATTTTAGAGAGATTCACTCCATGGCTCATCATCATAAGACACCTTTTGGAGTTTGCCATGCTAAACGCCTTTAGTATCTAATGAATATATGTTTCTTTGGGCTTAGCCGAACATCCTTTTAAATATATCAATAAAGATTTATATCCCCAATGTGGGATGTTCTACCTAAATCATTCATCGAGGAATGTTTAGACAACTTTGTTTTGATCGATTTTAGCATAGGAATTTCATTTCCTATCAGTAATATATCATCAACATATAATACAAGGAATGAAATAGCGCTCCCACTAACCTTCTTGTACATACATGGTTCATCCTCGTTTTTGATAAAATCAAACTCTTTGATTGTCTCATCAAAACGAATGTTCCATCTATGAGAATCTTGCTTCAATCCATGAATGGATTGTTGTAGCTCATATACATGATTTGCTTCAACCATTGAAACAAAAAACTATCTGGTTGTATCATACATACTTTCTCCTCTAATAATATATATTTGAGGAAGGACGTCTCCACGTTTATTTTGCCAGATTAAGCAATAATAAGCTGCAATCGCAAGTAAAATCCAAATGGACTTGAGCACAGCTTCAAAATCCATTTAAAATTTTATGGTCATCTACCATTTCTCTTAGTCTTTATTACTCATAGTCTGTTCATAATTCAATGTATCATCATCATCCATGATGTGTACCTCATCATCATCCTCTATGACGAAACCATACCTTTCAGGTATCTTCGGTACCTTTCCAGATTTACGAATAGGGTGTTGTACAGTAGGTATCTCTACTTGGACAGGTTCGTCCACTTAATCTGTAGTGGTTTGTGGTTCTTGAATTTCTTCAAGATCTATTTTTCTCCCACTAGCCCCTTCAAGGATAAACTCATTTTCCAAGAAGGCAACGTGTTTCGCAACAAACACCTTTTGTTCAATAGGATTGTAAAAATAGTATCCCAAACATTCTTTAGGATATCCACAAATGTGCACTTATCAGATCTTGTCCCAAGCTTATCATTTTGAAACCTTTTCACATAAGCTGGACATTCCCAAATCTTAACATACTTAAGACTAGGTTTCCTCCCTGTCCATATCTCATATGGAGTCTTGGGGACGAATTTGGTGGAGACCTTATTTAGTAGATATGTAGCCGTTTCTAGGGCATGACCCCAGAATAAAATTAGAAGATCGGTAAAACTCATAATGGAACGAACCATGTCCAACAATGTTCGATTTCTCCTTTTAGATACTCCATTTAACTGTGGTGTACCTAGTGGAGTCCATTGTGAAATTATACCATTTTCTTTGAGACAATCGAGAAACTCACCGCTTAAGTATTCACCACCTCGATCTGATCGAAGAATCTTAATACTCTTGCCCGTTTGTTTCTCTACTTCACTTCTGAACTCTTTGAACTTTTCAAATGATTCTGATTTGTATTTCATTAAATAAACATATCCAAATCTTGAGTGATCATCAGTGAAAGTAATAAAATAAGAATACCCACCCTGTGCATTCGTTGTCATAGGTCCACAAACGTCTGTGTGAACCAACGCTAACAACTCTGTAACTTTTTCTCCTTTTCCACTAAAAGGAGAGTTAGTCATTTTATCCAATGAGACAAGATTCACAAGTTGGATATGATTCATAATCGGATAGCTCTAGGAGCCCATCCTTATGCAACTTGGATAATTTTATTTCATTAATATGACCGAGTCTACAGTGCCACATATAGATATAATTAATATCATATCTTTTTCTTTTCTTAGTTTGTTCTATTTAAAGTATATTTTTATGCAAGTCAAGTATATAAAGTCCATTTTGCAAATTACCAACACCATATAAAACATTGCTTTTATAAATAGAAAACTGTTGTTCTTTATTATAATGTCAAACCCATCCATACCTAATACGGAAATAGAAATATTGTTTCTAATGATATTTGGAACAAAGAAACAATTATTTAAATAAATAGACTTGCCCGTAGGTTGTGCTAAACAATAAGTGCCTACAGCTAATGCAATAACCTTTGCTCCATTTCTCACTCGTAGGACAACCTCATCCTTGTTCAGCTTTCTACTTCTGACCAGTCCCTTCACATTATTACATATGTGAGAACCACAGCCGGTATCCAATACCCAAGTAGAATTTTGACTTTCTGAAAAATTAATTTCAATCATGAACAAACCTTGATTGGAAGTCGAAGCTTCTCCAAGCTTCTTCTCTGCCAGAAACTTCTTGCAGTTCCTCTTCCAATGACCCGGCTCGTTGCAATGGAAGCACATTCCTTTGCTAGCTGGATCAGGTTTTTTTTGTTCCTTTATGTTCACCTTACCCTTGGTCATCCGAGATTGGAAGAGCTCCTTAGATATCTCATATCTAGCAGTCCTACTTTGTTCACCATACAACTCCTTGAGATGAAGCAACATAGTAGGAGCATCCATGTTTTCATGCTGACGCTGAAGTTCGTTATTCGTGGATGCGAGAAGGATGCATTGAGCCACAGATACGTCATTTTGCCACTTTACAATGGTGGCAATTTCTTCCTCAGCTGCTGATTCTGGAACAGTTCCAGAGACAAGTGAATTTAGAACATAAGAAATCTTTTCAGTAGTGAGAACTATTCTCAGATTTCTTAACCAGTCCGTATAATTTGGTCCGGTTAGTTTATTAGCATCAAGTATGCTACGCAGTAAAATTAGTGATTTTGATATTTTTTAAATTTCTGTATGTGAAAAGATAATATTTTAGCAAATATTCATTTAATTAATTTTGCATACCAAAATAAATTTAGGTCTTTATTTTAAATTGGTATCTTCCACTATTTTCATCAAACTATATTACCCTCACTTATATAGTTCGGCAACATCTAATTAAAGATTTGCTAGTGAAATTAAGGATCCAATTTCAAATGTATATAGCCTTGTGGATAGCACAACAAACGATATATAAATAAATAGATAGACAACTTTTGTCAATTACATCAACATGTAACTCCTTTTATTTTGTCTCTTAAATCATAATGGTCAAGTGTGTGCACATCCTAACTAAAATTATTTAAGTTAAGTCCAACCTAGCACTTTCATAAATTTAAAAAAGAAAAATGTTCATCCTTGTGGATAGCACAACAAGACTATATTGTTCAATTTTCTTGATAAGCATAAAATGTGATTAATTAATATCTTAAATATGCAATACTCGTCTTGTGGATAGCACAACAAGCTCATATTAAATATTTAATACTCTATTAATTTATCATGCTAGAAGGCGACGTTCGATATTCCAAATATCATTGAACGCTTCGGACTTAATATTATTTCTTTGAGGGGTTTGTTACTATTTGTCTTATCTTGTTTAGCGCGCATGCACATATATATATATATATATATATATATATATATATATATATAATACACGTCATTTTATTAAACATGCGAAGCATGTTTGCATAAAATATAATATATATATATATATATATAATACTAAGCATGCACATATAGAATACTATATTCTATCAGGATTGATTATGGACTTTTATTCTAGTTTGGTTCACTAGAGCCACCAAATGAACCAAAAGGTCAAACCTAGGAGTGTAAGAATTAAATTTAAATATAACTATTACATTTAAATCCCAGGCTCCATACAAATGGGTCTTCATGCACTCCTTGCTCCTTGGTCTCCAATTTCTTCAAGATAATTTTAACTATTTCTATTACATTAAACTATTTAATTTAAATAGAAACCTTGATCAGCAGTCAAGGGGAAGTACATAGGAGGGAGATAGAATTTACATCGAGAAAAAAATCAGAGAAGACAAGGTATGCATACCCCATTTAATAAAACTCATTCATTCAAGCATTCAAATAAAATAAAATCCAATCACATTGGTCAATAGTCCCATAATCAATCCCTATTTATTATCATACATATCATCATATATATAAATAAATAAATATTCATCTCATGAATTAAAACCATTCCATATATATATGAGTATCATTTAATGGGCAATTTTAATTTGCATGAAATTTAATTTCAAGATTAAAATAAACTCTTTATTTTAATTATAAAATTATTAAGAATATTATATATATATATATATATATATAATATAACCTTAATATATATATATATATATATATATATATATATTATATATTAAGGTAATCATGGGATACCTTTCTTTTAAAACTTCCTATACGTTTCAAAAAGCTTGCAGAAACTTTTTTGTTTTGAATTGGATAACTTTTCATTTAAAACAATTAATATCCTTTTCTAAGGCAACGTGAGTCAGCTTTTAAAAAATAAATTCGGTAGGTTCCCTTTTAAAAAAAATCGGCAGTCACCATTTTGTGATCAATTCGCGGACACAGCGAACCAAGAAGGAAAAAAAAATATTTTCATTAATTTTTTTTCTTTCTCCCATAAAAAAATAATTTTATACAACTAATTATGTCCAATAAATTATTCTAAATACATATTCATATGTATATGAAATCAAAATAATTAATAATTACGTAAAGGTTTGGCTCTGATGCCATTGTTGAGTTTGTATGAAATCGTGACGCAATCAAATTACAAAAATTAGCGGAAGCATGATATATCAGAGTTTAAAAAATTTCTGCAAAACCATTACCCGGATCATCTTTATGCAAATTATTAATTTAAAACGATAAATAAAAAGTTATGGAATCATACCTTTGTAGAATGAAGCTTCCACAGGTACGAGTTCAACTCCTTGTTCTTCGTGATCTTCTTGAATTTTCGAGTTAGATTCCTTCCTTTGATCAACGTTAGCCACCCAAGTGTTTGGCCTCTAGAAGTGATCCACCAAGGAAGATGAATTATCAAGAAGGAGGGTGATTGGCTAAACCTGATTTTCTATCCTCTATAGAAAAGGAGTACTTTCCAACAATTAGAATTTTTATCAACTGATATCTATTATAAAACTCCTCTTATATAGATATTGGTCAACCCTTCTAATCCTATTAGACATGGGATTTTATTTAATTAATTAAACTCTTTTAATTAATTTAGGCTTCCCACCACAATGGGAATAATTAATTAAATTTATTTAATTAATTTTCCTCCTAATTTTATTAGGAATAAATGAGAGTACTAATATTAAATTAATTACTAAACTCCTTTAGAAATTAAAATAATAATAATTATAATAATATTAATAAGTCTCCTCTTATTAATTTATATTTAATATTCCTAAAATATTAAATAATAAACATTAAGCTATTTAATTTATTCTATCACCATAGATTAAATTAATTATACTTAATGCATTATTACGATTATGCCATTACCTTCTTAAATAATTATTCTTCCTTTTATGGTGTGACCCTTTAGGTTCTCCATATTAAACCGGTTGTGAATAAATCAATTAGAACAATTCTAATTTTATTTAAATAAATAAATTAAACTAATAATATATTTAAATAAATAATATTTATTCTACAATAAGGATAAGCCTCCCTAGCGATCAACGACTTTCCAGATAATATAGATTTCAACATTAATCATAAAAGAACATGTGAGTAAATAGTTACCGTACAATTCAATTTTTCTACCATACAATGTTTCAATTAAATATAAGATATGAAATTACTATCAAATCTTATTTTATTTAATTATATGTATTTCGATCAAAAAATGCACAACTCCAAATAATGCAAATTAGAAACTCCTTTCTAATTTCATTCTATCTTGGCCAAGGACTACTGGGTTGTCATTTAACGAATCACATAGGACATATATCTTCTTTTACTAGAAGCGGTAGATTCTTTATTGATCATTCATTATCTCCATATGTCACTTATTATACCCAAGCATACCCTTTTATATACCCTAAAGGGCTTTAAGGAATAAGTCAAAGTATAATTCATTGCATACAAGATACTATGATGATCTCAAATTCAAGGATCACTTGTACTACTATCATATTATGAATTTCTATTGACAGGCGAGTAAAACTCCATTAGGTATTCCTTAGCGAGTCACGTTTAGTGAGCTTATTTTCCAATAAGCACCTACATACTTGCTTTAGTGTCTCCACACAAATGATCATAAGATCAATCATCCTCATCCAATGAGCAAGCAATATATGTACCAATCTATCCAGATTTACTAATCCCCTTTTTTAGTAATCCCACGATTGGGAACTATTTTAGTTTTAAAGCTTTCTAAGAATTTAGATCTCATTAGCATGATCATCATCATGATTCTAAAAGCATTGCTTAAAACTATGGGTTATTTACATATTATAAAAATAGCACGATGTAGATAATTAAATGCCTTTAATAAATGAATATTTTTATTAATAAATAAACAAAAATTGTCTCCAAAGTATATGCTTTATCATCACACATGATTGGCTTGTATGCATTCTACTTTCACATTTCTACAGAAAAATTGGCAGGGTGCATTCATAAACTGGAGTTTGTCCATCGTGGGAATCAGATTTTGATCAGTTTGATCATGAATCTTATGATTTCTAGGCTCACATATGAGTAGCCAATAAACCTGCACAGTTCAAATTTGTACAGAAATAGATAAATATCCCAAGATTGTCAGAACCGAGGATTCATTCAGTAAATTCCGGTTCGCACGGCCGAAACGTCTCGTTACCACTAAATAGCGATCTAAGGGACGCAAGGTTGCTTTTGTAACTGAAAAATGCTGATTCATATCAAATGAATATTTAAAGCATTAACTGAGTAAAAAGCAAGTAATAGCAGTATATATAAATAGTTATATATATAAAAGCTGTAAAGGGCGATGGGTTTTCACGCCGGTGCCCGGACTGGAATTGAAATATATATATATATATATATATATATATATATATATTGACAGAAACGTAGTCAACCAAGACTGGAAAGAGAATCCAGTGATGATGAAGGCTGCTTAAATATGCATGAATATATATAAAAGCAATAAAAAGGCCACAAAATAATCTAGGCCGAATAGAAATGTAAATGTACAGAAACGTAGTCAACCAAGACTGAGAAGAGAACCCAGTGGTGGTGAAGGCTGCTTATATATGAATAATTATATATGTAGACACTCAAAATTTTTCTTACCCCAATACTAACACTGTAGGAGGGCAAAACCGTCAATTAAATCAACCCCGGTACCAATGCCGGGTATCCAGTTCAAATCTGATCATCAATATCGGTACTCAAGCCAATTCGATTCCCAATATCGGTAATCAATCCAAGGCTGATCGTCAATCGGACTGTTAATACAGCTCCGATAGTTAATCGGACCGTCTATCCAGCTCCGATAGTCAATCAAACCATTCATCCAACTCCGATCGTCAATCGGACCGTTGATCTAGCTTCGATCGTCAATCAGACCGTTGATCCAGTTCCGATAGTCAATCAGATCGTCTATCCAGATTTGACAGTCAATCGGACCGTTGATCCAGATCTGATAGTCAATCAGACTGTCTATCCAGCTTCGATAGTCAATCGGACCTTCAATCCAGCTCCGATCGTCAATCAGACCGTTCATCCAGTTCTGATCGTCAATCGGACTGTCAATCCAGCTCCGATAGTCAATCGGACAGTCAATCCAGCTTCGATCGTCAATCGGACCATCAATTCAGCTCCGATCGTCAATCGGACCGCCAGATTAACCCCGATCTCAATATCGGGCTATCAGATCAACCCCGATCTTCTATTAGGCCATCAAGTCCAACCCTGATCTCAATATCGGGCCTTCAAATCAGCCTCGGCGGCAACCTGAGAGGTACAAGGCAGCCCCGACATCAACCCGGGAGGTACCGATCAATCCCGATTTCAATATCGGGGCGTCAAGACAACCCCGACATCAACCAGAGAGGTACAGGTCAACCTTGAAATCAACCCAGGACATGTCAGGTCATCCCCGATCTCAGCCCCGAAAGTACAGATTAGCCCCAGCATCAATCCGGGAAGTGCAGTTCAGCTTCAGAGACAACCCTAGGAAGCCATATTCACCAAGGACCACCCCGGGAGGGGAAAAATGGTCATTTTACCAATTCTCATTCGATTCGATCAAACGCAAGCCGAATTGTTGCCATCAAAGTCAGAACGAACCATAACGACGATCCCGAGTACAAACAGCGCAAGACAGCTCAACGAACAAACTGCGGGGAATCGAAGACCTGGTTATGAACCTGTCTTCTGGGACCCAAAAAATGTTTTATCCTTGTCATTACAACACTCTCGGCGATGGCTTTCCAAAAAGGTATCGCACACCTCAAACGGACGCTCCGATCAAAAGGTAGAAAGTTTCGACTTCGACTGCGCATTATTCGGAGTGCACGTACTTCGAGACGATAGAACCCGGCACCGCGGGCTCCACCAGGGGAGCCGCACCTCTACCTGCGGCAACCGCAGGTAGAGTGGAGGCTCCCTGACCTATATATAAGGGTGCACCCCCCTCTCATTTTTAAGTTTTTGAGACGCGGCGAAGCCCTGTCAGTTTGATTTTCTGACTTTTACACCTCTTCCAAACCCAAATATTTTCACTCCAACACATAGATATACCCATATACTACCACATATCAGAAAATAACTGGTAGATTTGGACGTATAGAGCCTACGATTTGGCAAAAAGCCCATGTAGCAGTCCATTGTAAGTATTTTCACAATCAAAAAGTGAATATTACTTCTTCGTATTTTTATACATTTGCACGTTAAGTTTTGTTTTCTAAAAATCCCCGAAACTTAGTTTCGTGGCCGTTTTCGTCAAAATTTGGTACATTTTTGTACACAAACTGATTTTTTGGCATTTCTACAACTCGGATTGATGATCCGTCAGCTCTAGCAGCTTCAATGCACTAGCACACACATTCTGGCAACTTTACCAGACTGGGTTATCTTCCCAGTCTGTTATTTGGCCCTTTTTTGTACATATTTAACTGTTTATATACTAACATTTCAATTCTGTCAAGCCCGAATGTCAAATCCGAGGTAGTTTATCGCTTTTATATATATTTACGCATATATAAGCAATTTTCACCATTACTGGCTCTTATACCAGCCCTGGTTGACTACATTTATGTCAATATATATATATATATATATATATATATATTTATATATATAAATATTTAAATTCAGTTCTGGCACAGGCGTGAAAACCCTTCGCCCTTTTTACTATTTTTTGCACTCTTCGCCATACTGGGTGCTCTCCCCAGTCACTGGTTGACTACTTTTTTGTAAATTTACATTTCTGTTAATATATATATATATATATATATATTTATATATTTTCAGTCTGTCATGGACTATTTTGTGGCCTTTTTACTGTTTTTGCACTCTTCACCATTATTGGGTTATCTTCCGAGTCCCTGTTTGACTACTTTTCTGTACATTTATATTCCAGTTCGGTCTGGATCATTCTGTGGCCTTTTTACTGCTTTTATATATATTTATGCATATATAAGCAGCTTTCACCATCACTGGTCCTTTCCCAGTCTTGGTTGACTACATTTCTGTCAATATATATATATATATATATATATATATATATATATATATATATATATGTATGTATACTTCAATTTCAGTCTGGGCACTGGCGTGAAAATCCATCGCCCTTTACAGCTTATATATATATATATTGATTTACTCGCTTTATATTCAACTGCTTCTTTAAATATTCATTTTATATGAATCGGCACTGACATATATGCCGGCGGACTAGATTTATTTAAATCTCGCCAATTCTAGTTTTTAAACGGTTCAAATCCTTTAGACTGAACCGGGAAGCTAGAATGGCTAAGATTTCCTTAAATCTAGCTTTCTTTCTAGTTTCAGCTTCAAAAGCAACCTCGCGTCCCTTAGATCGCTATCTAGTGGGAAAGAGTAGCTTCAGCCATGTGCGAACCAGGATTTACTGATGAATCCTCGGTTCTGGCAATATTGTGATATTTATCTATTTCTGTACAAATTTGAACGGTGCAGGTTTTGTCTACTCATATGTGAACCTAGGAATCGTGGGATTCATGATCAAACTGATCAGAATCTGATTCCCACGATGGACAAACTCCAATTTACAAATGTCCCGTACCAATTTTTCTGTACAAATGTACATGTAAACAGACCTTAAAACGATTATCCGGATTTAAGGTTTCAATATAATGAAAAAATGCCAATTTTCGTGTCAGCGTCCCTCCGATGGTTTTTATACCCATGAGGAGACCGACACTTGTCTATTTTGTGGTCGAGGATGCTTTGCAGCCCAACAAATCACCATTCACATGCAGCCTTAAGGCTATAAAGATAAAATTGGAAGTATCAACATGTTTCAATTCCCATGCTAGCGTAATGGTTTGATAAACCAGCTTTCAAAATATCATTTTCAATTCAATCAAATGAAAAGCTTTTGCAAATCAAATTAAATGCTTTCGTAAATCAAATCAAAGACTAATTTTCAAATCAAATCAAACCCTTCGTATATACGTTCAATGAAGCAAAGCACTACTTTCAATCAATCAAATCAATAGGCCCAATTTTTAAACATCATTCACTCACGCATTACAGTTTTAAGGGAAATATTGAAAAGATGCGGTAATGTGTTTACACGGGAGTCGTGGGGTGCCTAACACCTTCCCCACACTTAACCAAGCCCCCGAGCTCAAACTTTGTTTTCAAAGATCAAGTTTCGACAGTGTCCAGCAAATGGGCCTCTTTCAAACAAAACTCGATTTAGTTGGTACAACCATTTTCAAATCTACCAACTGGCGACTCTGTAAAACGTTCAAATTATCGACATGATACATGTTGGCCTTTTTCCTAAAAAACCCTTCAAAACCTTTTTTTTCCAAAATAAAAAGAATAAGGATAGAGATAACTTAGGAAGAGTGATTAAAAGACCCGGGTTGTGACCCAACCCATGGATTTTTTAAACCAACATTGACAGGTGGCGAATCTGCTGGGACAGTAGAGGGCTTAGGCCACTTTCAAATCTTTTCAAACATTTCCCTTTCAAAAACTATTGAATGCGTGAAATTCTGCGTATCCACAGTCAATGAATGAGTGAATGCTACGTCTTCATTGAATGAATGTTGCGTCTTTATATTGAATGAATGTGAATGAATGCTTTCCTGCTTTTTAGTGCTTCGCACCCATATTTAGTGCTTCGCACCCATGTCATCATATGCACAATGGTGAGCCACGATGTATGTGAATGTATGTTGTGTGTCCCTCTTACAAGGAGGATAACCCGGTCAGTGATTAGTAATGTCTCTGGGAACGACTAAGTCTCTGGGGCTCATGAAAATGCACCACCTAGATTCGCTCCAGTTGAAAGATCGGATTAATTTTCCCTTAAGTAGATTGCGATGATCTGGTAAACTTCATGCCGAAACAAAAGCCGCGAGAGTAACCTAAGATAGGTCAACCTCTGACTAACCAAATCCGAAGGGAAGCTTCTTCATGCCTTCCTTTTTTAATTCCATGTTAAGTCTCCAATTATCGAGGAGCACAATGCAAATATTATAATGAAAGATTTACTTTTCCTATCAAAATACCATGTCATCCGGCCATCAAAAACAACTAACCTCGGTTTTGCAGGAAATCTAAAAAATACATCATGCATCCGGTTCTTACCTACATTAGGAAATTGACACACCTACGTTTTGTTGTAGGTAAAAATTGTTCCTGTTACCATGTCTAAATCCAAAGCACACGGTCCACGGACATGGCTTCCAGTGCTCCATCAGAATCCACCCCGGTATCCAGGGAAGAGTTCGAAGGTCTGAAAAATCAAATAGCCGAATTAGTCGATTTTCTCTGAGAACAAAGCAAGGCTCTTAAGGAGAAACAATCTCAAGCTCATCCAGAACTAGGAGCATCTGGTAGTGGTGCTGGCGATCAAGATACTGAAAAGGCTGAAACTCAGATTCTTGGATCACAAAACCAGGACAAGACCAGCAAAACCCCTGAAATCACTCCCCTTTTCAAAGAACAGGAAGCTGGTGACATCATGAAAACAGTACAATAGATGGAAGAAACCCTCTAGTCTATCAAAGGGACCGGGGCGTTCGGCAGTGTTACTTACTCTGACCTCTGTATATTCCCCGGGGCTCGTTATCCCTAGAAGTTTTAAGTCCTCAATTTTGAGAAATATGACGGATTGGGGGATCCTTACACACACCTGAAGTATTCATCGGAGAGCTTGGATCCTATGCAGAGGATGAGAAGCTTCGAATGTAGCTATTTCAAAAGAGTCTGACTGGAGAAGCTAGAGCATGGTATGGCCATCTAGACAACTCCAAAATCTATAGTTGGGAAGAATTGGCCCATGCCTTTCTCAGCCAATATAGCTTCCAATCTCAGCTGGCTCCAGACAGATACAAAATTACCAAGATCAGAAAGAAGAACAGTGAATCATTCAGAGAATATGCCCAGCGATGGAGACGGGTCGGAACACAGGTCACCCCAGCCATGACTGAATCAGAAATAGTCATAACCTTCATCGATATCCAAGAGCGCCTTATTATGAGAGGGTTTTAGCCGGTATAGGAAAACCATTCTCTGAAATGATTAAACATGGCGAAATGGCAGAGATGGGACTCAAATCCGGGAAGATAAAAGATCTAACCGCCCTTGAAGCTGTCGCTGAGCATATCCAGTCCGAAAATTACGGGAGTAATCCTTGGAGGGTCCACAAAAAGAAAGACGAAGAAGTCTCCTTGGTCTTACAAGGACAGAATTTAAGGGGCGAGTCAAAAAATATGCCCATTTAAAGGACGAACTATACTCCTTTTTAAAATCAAGCCCAGCCTTTAAACCCTCCATTCCAAAAAAATATGGAGGTTAGGCGGCGAAGAAATTTCACCCCTCTAGGGGATTCACTTGAGAACATATTCAAACTTCTGACAGCTCTGAAGAAGATTGTTCAACTGCTTCCACCAACCAATACTAATGCTCGAAATTTTGACCCAAGCAAGAAATGTGCTTATCACTCTGGATCTCCAGGCCATGACACCCAAGATTGTTGGTCTCTCAAGCACAAAATACAAGACTTGATTGACAGCGGAGATATTGTGGTCACAAAGCCTGAGCAACCCCATGTGCAGGACAATCCTCTACCACATCATAAAGAAGAGAATGTCAACATGCTCAGCACCTCAAGTGGAGAAGGATCCAAAGACCTCCACTATATTGGGGAATCAACTCAATCCAGTTATAGCACCCCAGACAGTTGGGAAGTTTTTGAAAGGCAATTCCTGATGGAGAAAGAAATCAAGTCTATCAAGGAACAGATCGAACATTTGGCAGAACTGGTCGTCTATCAACATCAGATCACCAGAAAGATGATCAAACGAGCCAACTAGTCTGACACTGAAAATCAATTTCGGGCAGGATCATAGCTAGTCTCATAAGCATGAACCCTGGACTGAAAAAGGGGTCGAAGAAGCGAGTGTCCAACTGGTAGGAAATTCCCATTTCAAAGGAACTTCACCAACCTAAACCAATCAATGGAAGAAATCCTTCAAATGTTATTCAATGAGGGAATGGTTGCAGACTTGTTACCTCCATTGAACCCTCGATCCAGAAAATTCAAACCTGACCATATTTGTTAATACCATTCTAATTCACCCGGTCATGATACTAAAGATTACTGGGCCCTACGTAACCTGATCCAGGACATGATTGAAAATGGGGACCTGATTAGGGGAAATTAAATCCTCGATCTCCCAGACAATGAAACTCTCTGGATCCCTACTGTATGGAATCAGAACACAGTGGCTGTCATATCCTGCGATAGCGAGTCAACTCTCAAACCCTTAGTACTTCCAGGGAAAGGGGTCCAAGAAATGCACAATCCTGTAAAGGTGGCTGCACCTGAGCCTTTGATATTGCCCTTTAGACCTCAATATCCAATTATAAGTCTGAAGAGTGTCCCATGGAGCTACGAGGACATTAAAGGCTCCACTTCAAACAACATTACCATTGTGCCAAAGGACAATCCACTATACCTACCCCAGAGGGTAATCAAGCCAGTCGTCAAAGCAAAAGAGAAGGTGGCTGAAGAGAAAATCAGAGGGTTCCTCAACAAAATGGGACACAATGAAATTAAGATAGTGCAGAGCTTGAAGGACGCACCCAAGCAAATGTCTATCCTCGACTTGATCCTATCCTCAGAGGATCATCGCAACATTCTAGTGAAAGTACTAGAAGAAGCTCATCTGCCACACACGGTGGACACCGAGAAATTCTGTCACGTGATCGAACACATCTTCAACAGCAATGTGATATCCTTTACGGACGATGATATCCTGACAGAGGGAAGGGGCCACCACAAGTCCCTGTATATAGCTGTAATGTCCTCCGGATATGTGATCGGAGGCGAGCTTATCGATAGAGGATCATCCCTCAACATTTGTCCATACGACACTCTAGAAAGAATGAGGATTAATCCGAACCGGATCAAAACCAGTCATATGGTCTTCCGGGCCTTCGATGGATCTCGCCGACAGGCTATGGGAGAAATCGAGCTTCCTCTAGAGATTAGCCCACACACTTTCTATGTATCTTTCTAGGTGCTCAACATCGCCACCGAATATAACTTATTGCTGGGCAGACACTGGATCCACATGGCAGGGGCAGTGCCATCCACCCTCCATCAACAACTCAAGTACATTATCAACGGTAGCCTCATTACAGTGAATGCCAAGAGGTGGGCGATACTCAATATCTACCTATTGGGGAACCAGCCTTAAAGCCTAAAGTCTCCACTGAAGTAATGATGATGGTCCAAGAAATGGTATCATCGGGCTTCCAACCTAGAGAAGGGTTGGGAAAGGATAAGCAAGGTATCAAGATGCCAATACAAATCCCAAGTCAGACTGGGAGAGCAGGATTGGGATATTCATCCGGGTCAAGCCACCGGAACCCACATAAACATCCTAAAGCTCATGCCCCCACAATTCTACTGCCAAACCTCACAAATGCCGGATGGGTGAAACCTACGAGGAAAATCCTGATTGCGATATCTGCCATGCTATTTCCTCCAGTCACACCTGTCCATGAAAGAAAAGCCTTCAAGCCTGAGGCAGACAGCGAAAAGGGAAAAGAAATGATCCTGTATGAAGGATGAGACCCATTCGCTAACATGAGGATCATTATAAACTACGAGGGTATGAATGACAAGCTCCCATATAGTGACGATGAGGATCAGACTCAAATCCCTCGCCTTAAGACAAAGGGGGGAAATTCAAAGAAAAATCCTGGCTCGGTTACGAAGGATGTTTTCGTTATCATCCGAGAGGAAGCATACGAATCCAATTCCTCGATTCTCCTGGTTCATGAGAATCTAACACTGAACAACTGGAGCAGTGTCCCTTGCCTCGGTCGAAAAGGGTAAAGGGGCAGAGAGTACATTTGTCCTTAATCATGCTTTCATTTACTACTTACTTTTGGTTGCATAGCTATAGCAGTAACTTTTGTCATGCTTTGCAAATGCCATATGTATTTAAGCAGTTGTATATATTAAGATGAAAGCATTTTTTATTTTCAGGACTCAAGCATTGGATGTGTGTGTCTCTACTGATTAGATGCCAACCTGTCAAAATGACTACGACTTTGATGTAGAATTGAACTTCGACTTGATGGATATTGATCAAGAGGAGGAAGATGACTATGAGATGCCTGAGGAGATCAAAGTATGGGTCGAAGACAAACCCAAACCAAACCTCGACCAAACCACCACCACCAACATAGGAACCTCCGAAAACATCAAAGAAATCTAAATAGGTTCAGACCTCACATCAAATCAAAAAGCCGACCTGATCGAACTCCTAACACAGTACTAGGATGTGTTTACATGGTCACATAAAGACATGATCGGCCTTTCTATGGACATTATCATCCATCGAATGCCCATCAAGGATGGATTCAAACCAGTCAAACAAAAACTCAGGCGATTGAAACCTGAGTGGAGTCTGAAAGTCAAAGAAGAAGTCGGTAAACAATTCAAAGCCGGAATCATCATGGTATCAACATTGTTGGGAATTGCATATTAATATTTGATATTGAAAGTATATATAAATGCTTAAGTGTAAAGTCCTTCAGTGATCATATGTACAAGGACTTAGATGATAGATCAAAAATGTTAGGTTGATCTGAGCTTTAATGTTTATCATTTAGGTTGATCTATTTGAGCTGTAAAAGTTAAAGCCTTGATAGAATACTAGTCTGTCAAAGGTAGCATACAGAAAGTAATGTAGAATCGTGGAGCTTAAAAGAAGATGTCCAGAATCGTAGTCTGCCAAGAGAACCACGTCTGCAGAGGCCAAGGCAAGATTCATAGAGCTTAAGTGAAAGTATCAGAATCGTAGTCTGCCCTTGGAAGTCACACTGAGAATCATGGAGAAAATTCGAGCGCTTTCCGAGCTAAGTCAAGAAACGCAGTGTGCTCTCGGAAACATGAAGTCTGCAAGATAAAGCAAGAAGGAATCGTAGTATGTCGAAGAGCTTAAGAGAAATCGTAGTGTTCCCTACGATCAAGTCTGAATCAAGCATGTGCAAGCCAACACACAATGATTATGGTACAATGCCCATAATCGTAGTGTTTCTCCAGTCAGCATTAAAGTTCGTAGTTCTGATGAAGGGAGGAAGAGCAACAAATGAAGAAAGGCTTATAGCCGTTGACAATTTGATGGTCCCAATGATTCTATATTCATCCTTAGTTCAAATTGAAGAAGCGTATTGAAGAAGCTAAGGAAATAACTAAATCGCCTGCAAAAAACACCTTTTTAGGTGTTATGTGAAGTTGCAGTCTGCTGTGTTAGTGGGCCAGTCGACAATGCAGCAGGAAAACAGGATGTCAACATCAACTGCACAGAAACATCTGAAGCATTAAATGCTGCAACGGGAGAACTCAAACGGATATATTTTGAATGGCTCTTTTATAAGAAAATCAGACAAGGATTCAGACTAAGCAAACAAGACAAAGAAAAAGAATACTTTGAGAAAAGCTCAAGAACACTCAACGATCAACTCTACGATCTTGAAAGAGGAAAGCTTGCTTCGCTACTCAGTTCTTCAAAACTGATGTTTAATTGCAACTGAGTAGCGCATCTCAAACAACTACTGTCAATCCAAGTGAGGTCCCAAGTCAGAAGGACTTGAAGAGTTCTAAGTGAACTGAGAAGAGTACCAAGGCTGCTGGCCTTGAAGAGTTCTAAGTGAACTAAGAGAAGAGTACCATGGCTGCTGGCCTTGAAGAGTTCAAGAGTGAACTAAGAGAAGAGTACCAAGGCTGCTGGCCTTGAAGGAATCTAAGTGATTCAGTTATAAGAGACATCCTTAGTGGATTTCTTACTCGTGGAGTAGAAGAGCGGATTAGGAGCCTTGTGTGCTCTGAACCACTTAAAACCTTTGTGTCTCATTGTCTCATATTAACTGCCATAACTATTATATCTGTTATAATTGTTATAACTGCTTATCAAACCATAACTTCAATATCTAAAAGGGGGAACAAACATTTATTCTGCTGCAGTTAGTATATTCAATACTGACAAAGTATTTTAAAGAAAGAAATTTAAAATATCTATTCAACCCCCCCTTCTAGATAACTAACGTGCCTTTGGGAACTAACAAACATACCCCGAATGACTGTCAAATATAGTTCCCGTACCTACGCCCATAGGAAAGGTGCGAGTCTGCATGAATTACTGGGATTTGAACAAAGCCTGCCTCAAGGACAATTTCCCGGTACCTTTTATCCACATCCTGATTGACAATACTGCGCAGTATGACATGTATTCCTTCATGGATTGCTTTTTTGATTATCATCAAATCATGGTTGCTGAAGAAGACCGGGAGAAAATAGCTTTCATCACTCCCTGGGGAACCTTCTGCTACTGACAACTATCCTTCAGCCTCATCAATACCGGAGCCACATATCAGCGAGCCATGATGGTCCTCTTTCATGACATGATGCACAAAGAGATAGAAGTTTATGTGGACGACATCATCATCAAATCCCAGAGGGAGGATGATCACATCGACCATCTTAGGAAGCTGTTCAACAGGTTACGTAAGTATAACCTCAAGCTAAATCCCGCCAAATGTGCTTTTGGTGTCAAAGCAGGCAAACTGTTAGGATTCCTGGTGAGCAATCGGGGCATCGAGTTAGACACTGCTAAGATCAAAGCCATTACTGAAATGCTCGTACCTTGTACAGAGAAGGAGATACGTGGATTTCTTGGAAGGATCAACTTCATAAGCTGATTTATTTCACAACTCACAGCAACCTATGAACCCATCTTCAAGCTGTTAAGGAAGAATTCCTCCACCAAATGGAATGATGATTGTCAACAAGCCTTCCTTTCCATCAAGAAACAGCTGACTGAAGCACCTGTGTTGGTACCTCCAAGGAATGGAGTTCCCTTATTCCTGTACCTGTCCATCAACACCAATGCAATGGGCTGCATGTTAGAACATAAGGATGGAAGTAACAAAGAAAGAGCCATCTACTACATCAGCAAAAGATTCAGAAGTGGTGAACAGAAATACACCTTGATCGAGAAGATATGTTGTGCATTAGCATGGGCCGCCATGAGGTTGCAACATTATTTGCATGGGCATACAACCTACCTCATATCCCGCATGGATCCACTCAAATACGTATTCAACAAACTAATGCTGAATTGCCGACTGTCCAAATGGCAGTTAATCCTACAGCAGTTCGAAATTATCTACGTAACTCAGAAGTCAATCAAGGGTCAAGGCATTGCAGATCAATTAGCTAAAGCACCTTCAGGAGGGTTCGAGCCCCCTGGAGACATATTTCCCAGATGATGGGATCATGACAATTCAATAACTCCAGTCAGAGAATACAGTCCAACCATAGAAAATGTATTTCAACAGAGCGGTAAACATGGAAGGTGCCGGAGCTGGGGCAGTCCTCGTCTCTGGTATAGGAGATCAATATCCTGTGGCTACCAAACTTTAATTTGGCAACGCCAACAACATGGCCGAGTACGAAGGCTATATAATGGGGTTGAAGCTAGCCCAATCCATGTCTATCAAGCACTTATTCGTCTTCGAAGATTTCGAACTGTTCATCAGACAAACCACCGGCGCGTATCTCACCAAAGAACTACATTTGCTGCCCTATCATCGGCAGGTCCTCAAAATATCCCAGGAATTCGAAGACATAACCTTCGTTCACATTCCTCGGGGTCGAAATGACTTCGCCGATGCATTAGCAACGTTGGCTTCATTAATCCGCATGTCTGATAAGAGTGGATTTCCCAACATCCAGTTCACAATGCAGAAAGCCCCTATATATGGGAGTTACATTTGAGAAGTATTAGATGAAATACCTGTTGTCAAGCAACCTTAGTATCAAGATATCAAGGAATATCTCCGTGATGGATCCATGCCAACTAGGGCAAGCCAATTAGAGCATAAACGAATTCACAAAATGGCTATGAAGTTCTATTTAAGGAGAGATACATTATACAAAAGGGATACTGGAATAAGCCTGTTAAGACGCCTCGACAAAGAGCAAGCCCAAAGACTTATGGATGAAATCCACGACGATCACGTTAAGAGATGTTTTCAATGCCAAATACATGGAAATGCCATCCACGCTCCTCCAAATGAGCTGCACAACATGAGTTCACCATGGCCTTTCTCTATGTGGGGAATGGATGTGATAGATCCAGTGGAACCAAAAGCCAGCAATGATCATCGATTCATCTTCACCATGATTGATTACTTCACCAAATGGGTTGAAGCAACCTTTTTTCCCAAAGTCACAAAAGAGGTCATCATTAGTTTCATCAGAAACAATGTCGTATGTCGATATGGACAACCGGAGGTAATCGTATCAGACAACGCCAAGAACCTGAATAATTAAATGATGATGGATCTGTGCAGTAAGTTCCACATCAAGCATCTCAATTTCGTCATCTATCGGCCTAAGATGAACAGTGCTGTCGAAGCGACTAATAAAAACATCAAGAAGATCATGCAAAAAATGTCTGCCAATCACAAGTTATGGCCTGACCTGCTACCTCTCACCCTGTTAGCATACAGGACGTCAATGCGCACCTCTACTGGGGCTACCCCCTATTCATTGGTCAATGGCATGGAAGCAGTACTCCCCATAGAGGTAGAGATGGAATCCTTACGAGTTATGATCGACGCTCAGGTAGGTGAAGATCAATGGTTGCAAGACAGATATCATCAATTGTCCCTAATAAATGAAAAGAGGGCTACATCCATTTTCCACGGATAGTTATACCAGCAAAGGATCGCCAGATCCTACAACAAAAAGGTCTGAATCCGACAATTCAAAGTAAACGACTTGGTGCTAAAGAAAGTCCTGGCCAATCAGAATGAAGCCAAAGGAAAGTTCGCCCCAAATTGGGAAGGCCCTTTCATTGTCAAGGAGGTGTTGACAGGGGGAGCTATCAGACTATAAGAAATGGATGGGAATGAATTTCCCCAACTTATCAATTCAGAAACCATCAAAATGTACTACGTCTGAGACACATGCATACCCGTATCCGGGTCCTACGAATCAAATCAAGTTCAATTTTTCACTAGAAAGCCGGAACTATGAATGACCTGATCTCCCTCAACTCGGGAGTACGTAAGCAGCCATTTCTGGTGCGGTCAAACCTAAGAAAAATCAAAAAATCAAAAAAATCAAACCATACCGGCGCAGCCAGAACTACGAATGACCTGATCTCCCTCAACCCGGGAGTACGTAGGCAGCCATTTCTGGTGCGGTCAAAACTAAGAAAAATTAAAAAACTCAAAAACTCATCAAACCAAACTCAAAATCCAAGATAAATACCTTTTAAACCTCTCTCCAACCACACAACCAGAACTATGAATGACATAATCTCCCTCAACCAGGGAATACGTAGGCAGCCATCTACGACGCGGTTTGACCTTTAAGAAAAAATAAAAAACCAATAAAAGACCAATCCCAAGACACCAAAGGCAAATAGAAGCTAAATTCTATTAAGCTATCCTGGTCAACAGGCCCATCTGAGATACTCCCTGATATCTTAACTGTAGTCCATCAAGGAGAAACTTGAGATACATCTACAGTTGCAAGTCATAAAAGAAGTGGTAATCACTCAGCAATGACAGTACATATCCAATCAGGGAAGTGTATCAAAACTATATTTCTCTGATATATAACACTGTTTGATATATACATGATGCCCTATACATGACAAAAATGGCTGATCTAGTCTGTGCAGGAAAAATAAAGCTAGTCTATGGACCCAAAGACAAGCGGGTCAGCAATGCCAGCATGATATCTCTCTCTGAAGATGGGGGAACAGCTGTAAGTGCAGTCCACTCAGCCTCCATACGGCCCAAAACCTCCACAGACATCTGCAAGGTGGCACTGTGGTCATCCATGTACGCACTCATCTTGGTGACCAAACCACGAGTGTACAATCGAAGAGTCGTACTATCAGTAATGTGGAAATCAAAGGAAGCTATAGCCTCATCCCTATCCGCAAATGCTATATCCCGAGCAATCAAAGTCTCCTCGATCTCAACAAATGCTGCATCCCTGGCTGAGCGGATCTCATCTCGCTCTATAATAGCTGCATCTCTGGCAGATCGGAGCTCCTCCTGCTCAATCAATCTAGTATCTAGAGCGACTTTGAGTCCATCTTGCTCAGCAAAAGCCAAATCTCTGCCAAATAAAGCGGCCAACATCTGTGCTCTGGGCGAGTCTCTCTCAAAGGTTATCTTGAATAGTGAGCCCACAAAAGTCGAATCCGTCCCTGCAGGAATAACTGGCAGGTCACTCACTAAAGCCACTGTCAAACTCGTGAACAACTCATCCTCGGTAGGAGAATCCAGATCATCCATAGGCTCCTCCTCGTTGGAGTCCACGATCGGAGATAAATAAGGCTCTAATGCCGCAACTGCTGTCTCTGCCTCCAACCATACAGAATACTCTAGAGAATGGCTCGGATGGCTACCTGAGAAATCAGATCTCTTTCAATGAGTCCAGCGCTCATATACTCTAACCAAGTCGGTGAATGACATAGATGAAGCCGACATCCTCTGATCAACAGCCCCCTCAAAATGGTGCAAACTCTGCAGCTGATCAAACTGAGACATGACTACCAAAGGATGATAGGTAGTCACTCCCCTCAAACCTGCTAGGGGCAAATAATCTAGGCCAGATGCATGGGTGATAAAGCTATATGGGGATGCTAGCCCTGAATATGGCAAAATACTAACGGATGCTCAATATTCGACAGAAATGCCAACCATGACTCGGCATCAATACACTCCGCAGGCTAAAAGGAGTAAGCTGTAGATGTCTCGTGAGTGAAATAAAAACCCCGAGGCCTGAAGAATCCAATCGATCTTATATGGGACATCAGCCATATATACAGCAAGACCGAGGTGCCCCTAAAAAACCCCTCTGGATGGGTACTACAATGTGTGGCGGATCTAAATGTCTCAGCCAATATCATCGGGATGATGGTGCTGCTCTGTCTAAGGGCTCAAACCACAAACACTAATCCCACGTCCATATGATCCAAATAAAGAGGCATATAGACGTATGCCACAATACACATCAGTAGAATGTCTACTCTGGCCAGATGCCATGCCTCTGCTGAAATAATGAAATCCCCGACATGGCGGTCATAGCTATCAAGCTCGCCAAATCGATTGATCAAAAAGTCAATCGAGATCACGTGCCCCGATACAACCTCATCCCTGATCACGCTCTGACGAAGACCAGACATCTTGGTAAATGGTCTCCTCATGTCACTAATAGCCGTACGAGCACATGGCAGATCCAGAGCTAACCTAGTAAATCTCTCATACTCCTCGAGAGTCGGCGTCAGCTCATGCCTCCCAAAGCGGAACACCTGTCTCTAAGGTATCCAGAAGGGTAAAATGCCATCGACAAATCCAAATGGCACCCGATAATTTGCGAGGGCCAATGAATGCCCCAATATATGGTCCACTGTCCCCTGTCTGAAAAGGGCAAACTCTCATACCAGGACCTCAACGATACTGCCACCGCTGACGGCGGTACATGCTCAATACGGCTGATAGAAGACGACGTCATCTGTATCACCATACCATAAGACCGTCTAGGGGTCAAACTCACCTGTCTGAATGCATACATATGGCATAATACATGCAGGATGAAAAATATAAACATAATATGATAGATAGAACAGATCGTGAATATCTATAACAAGCTATCTACTGTGGGCATCCTCCCTCTATAATAATACAAAGCAGAAAGGAAAATACAGGGAAATGGGGTACCACCACCCAGCTAATACAGTGGTCTATCAAAATGATGGCACAAACGCTGAATATCCAAAATAGTGGCTGACCAAAAAGTATAGCTCCAATAGATATTAGAGGAAGTCTTAGACATCAGTGTCAAAATGATTGACCTGCTCCATCTCTTCGGTGGATACAAAACCGCTGCTATCAAGTATGGTTGGGTGGTACAAGGAAGGATCTGCCCCTGCATAGCTACTGCTAAATGGACCTAAAGAGGGACCTGCTCCTGAGCTAGATGGGTAAAAGGAAGATGCCTTTGACGGATCTCGGCCAAGGTGCCTGATAAAGAAATGGGCCAAATCCAACTCCCTGGTCAGATCTGCTATCTGGTTTGCATGAGTAGGCTCTCTAAGGTAAGCTATCCAGTCCGTCATCATCGTGGATCCTGGCACCATGTCTGCCATGAGCTGGGTAGCACGAGTCTGAGCTCCAATCATGTGAAGACTCCATCAACTGCTAAAGGCCTCCTGACTGTACGACCCTCTGATAAGGCAAAGCCATCTATGCCCTCCACAAGGATATCTGTCAATGGCATGGTCAATGGCCAATGATGCCAACTTGGAGGAACAATAGGAATACGAATCTCCCCCGTAATGCTCCTAATGGCACGCTCTCCAAGATAGAGCTCCAAGCCTTCTGCCATCAATAATGGGACTCTGCGGGTAGATAAGATAAACTCCCAGCTAGTAGGGACACCTCTCTTGAGTCTGACAGTCAAAAACTCAGATGTATACGGCGTCTAAGTGACCGAACACACCGTCAAAAGTTCCAACTACAGACGAGCATAAATAAATCCCTCAGCAACAGGGACCTCCGTCAAAGTGGAGTGGTGCCATCTCCGTCCCCGAGGATAGGTTTCTAGACCTAGGGCAGAAGCGGGCCGTACACAAGGAAGCCTCTCAAATGCCCAGAGCTGATCATATAAATATCAAAAGACCTCAGTGACCAAGACTGACAAAACGAATGATGAAATCAAAAAGGTACAAAAAGATGTACTCACCAGCAGAAACGAATAAAATCCTAACCAAGCCTCTGTCATACCCTCTTAAAGTATGTGCATGCCACGGAGAAATTAGGCAAAGGTATAGGATCCCCAATCATAGTCACTGAGGCGCTCTACATGTCGAGTGGCGCTAATCAAGGCGAAGGACACAATAGACGAGTTGTCCGCCACAAAACAACCCCTGATGATCGACAAAAAACAATCGCTTCAAAATACGATCTCTGGCCCTCTAATCATCAGGCGGAGGTAACTGTAAAGTCCCATCCTGAGCATCTATACTCAAGGGATCGGATCGGACTGTCCGACCCTTGAATGCCATCGTAGGGACTCCCAACAGGGACCTAACGACAGTGGGCGTAATGTCAGCCGTGACAGGCACTGGCTCGCCCTCAAACTCAATGCCGGTGATAATCTCCAATTCATAGGAGTCATCATCACCTCGCAATCCAGCATATGAAGGGACTGAGTCTGGTGGAACCAGTGCTCAGACAAAGCCCTCATATACACCCAAGGACAACGGCGGGGCAGGATCGAGAAAAAGGCCTGAAAGCCCCAGCCATCTACGATATCCCTATAATTCTCGTGTAGAGTGTGATACATAGAATGCACGCTAAACCAGTTCCCTCGAGGCTGCGTAAAGCCGGGAACCTGCATCAAAAATTAACACATGTCAAAAACCTGTGCCCTGAGAATGGCAAAAAAGATGGAAAGAATCAAGAGAGAAGAAAAAACTTCAAGTCACCTCGTTGGCGTGAAGATGTTTTGAAGGATGGTGACTCAAGTCTCCCAATAACTCCTGTGTTTGCACAATAATGCCAGGGACCTCCGCACGTGGAGCCTGAGCTGGAATAGGAGCAACAGAAGGAGCCTCCTTGTCGTCAATATCCAGTGGCTGCTCATCCTGTGCTGGACGAATCACCGCCTCCACCAATCTATGAGGCGTTCGAGCTGGACGAGGCTGAGGAACATTAGACGCCCTCCTACATCTAACACCCGAGGAGACCCTACTGGAACTGCCGGGTCTATCTCGATCCATCGATGGCAACAAATCTCCAAAGCACCTCAGAAAGGGTGGGGTAAGCCTAAAACCTGTGGCTTATCATTTTCAATCAGTCCAGTATATATCTCTAGGTCCTAATACATGCATAGGTCAGTCAAAAATACCCAATAAAGTCAAAAATGCATGTTTTCAAAACCTACAAACTCAAAACCTACACGGGTCAGTAAAAAATTCCTCAGTAGGGTCAAAAATGCATGTTTTTCAATGCCTAAGATTTTGGAATTTTTTTGCAAGAGTCTCCTTTGTAAAATGGACTGTCCACATGCACTTAGGCATGTCTAGGTGGCCATTCAGTAGCACACCTATCCAAAAATAGAAACAGTTCATATTTATGAAAAAAAATCAAAAGTCAACCTCACATGGTAGCCAAATTACCATGGACATTTTTAAGCTCAGTAGGCCTAAAAAAGGATGACTAAACTGATCAAAAAGTGCAAAATAGTACTGTCTCCGAACCTGAATTTTCTTACATCTAAACGTGCATTACTGTAAGATATGCATACATATGTAGTCAAAAAAATTTTTACAGGTCATATAGGCATACATTTTTCGTACATTGCGTCTAAAAGCACCCTAGGTGGTTCACATGCTTTTAAAGGTCAAAAACTGCAAAAAAAAAAGTATGTAAAATGTTACCTATGCTGCGTTGAGCGCGTAGGAACTGACGGGATCAGAAAATAGCTGCCCGAACTCCGTAGATCTGAAAAAGAAGATCGAAAATTTGTTGTGAACTCAAAACTGAAACTTGAAAAATAAAAATTCCGCAGCCTATTAAATAGCCCATGTGGCCACACCTCCACCTACGGCTACCGCACCTCCATCTGCGGCAGCCTAAGGTGGGTCCCACTCCCCCAGGCTCGATCCGATTCGAGTCAAAACGGAGTTCTTATGTGCTGCCGAGTCAAATCTGAAGAGAAATCGCTACGCGATTGAGCGGTTTGTCCTGAAATCCTGTGTTTAAGCAGCGTAATCCTGAAAAAAAAGGGAAACCCCATGGAAACCCTTGGTATTCATCCCGGAGTCTTGTTTGGATATCAACAAAGCAAACCACGAAAAAAAATGCGCAAGGAATGCGCGAAACTCCCAAAAACTATTATTTTTCGAAGTTCGAGTTTTGACCGAAGCAGTTTCAGCCGTTGTCTCAGTCCCAGTGAAGTTCGGGTATTGACCAAAGCAATTTCAGCCGTTGGCTCAGCCCCAGCGAAGTTTGGATACTGACCGAAGCAGATTTAGCCGTTGGCTCAACCCCAGCGAAGTTCGGGTACTGCCCGAAGCAGATTCAGTCGTTGGCTTATCCCCAGTGAAGTTCGGGTACTGACCGAAGCAGTTTCAGCCGTTGGCTCAGCCCCAGCGAAGTTCAGATACTAACTGAAGTAGATTCAGCCGTTGGCTCAACCCCATCGATGTTCTGGTACTAACCGAAGCAGTTTCAGCCGTTGGCTCAGCCCCAGCAAAGTTCGGGTATTGTCCAAAGCATTTTCAGCAGTTGGCTCAGCCCCAGCGAAGTTCGGGTACTAACCAAAGCAGTTTCTGCCATTAGCTCAACCCTAGCAAAGCTCGGGTACTGACAGAAGTATTTTCAGCCGTTTGCTCAGCCCCAGCAAAGTTCAGGTACTGACCGAAGCAGTTTCAGCCGTTGGCTCAGCCCCAGTAAAGTTCGAGTATTGACCGATGATAATTTCAGCCGTTGGCTCAGCCCAGCGAAGAGTCGGGTACTGACCGATGATAATTCAGCCATTGGCTCAGCCCAGCGAAGCATCAGGTACTGACCGATGACATTTTAACTGTTGGCACAACCCCAGCAAAGCCTCGGGTACTGACCAATGACATTTTAACCGTTGGCACAACCCCAGTGAAGCATCGGGTACTGACCGATGACAGTTCAATCGTTGGCTCAGCCCCAGCGAAGCGTCGGGTACCGACCGATGACAATTCAACCATTGGTTTCATTCTAGCGAAATTCGGTACAGACCGAAATCCAGTCCAGCCATTGGCTCAACTCCAATGACACTTCAACTATCGGCTCAACCCCAACCAAGCATCAGAAAGGATCCGGTGACGGAAGCAATTATCATAATCCATCACCAATGATGGAATCTGTTATACACATCCTCAAAGGGATCACTGAGGTAGTATCAATCATATTAACCTCATCAGAATCTACGAAGCTATCACATAGAACGTCATCCTCAGCAGATTAAGACGAGAATAATCTGTGAAAGCTCATCTTTGACAATCTCATCCCCATCAGAGGCAAACAAGTTACCATGAATAATGTCATCCCCAGTAGACAATGGAAAATATAGTTCGCGGTAACCTATCAATAATATCAAGGGTTGCCCATGACAATGTTATCCCCAGCAGATAGATGACGTAAGCAGCCAAGAGCATCCCCTTTCCACTCAAAGGCGCCCAACCTTCATAGCGCCTCCAGCATTTATCTTATTTCCAGTGTCTACTAATCTTTATCATATCCATTCCACTACATTGCATGGACATAATAAAAAGGGGCATCTGTAGACACTCAAAATTTTTCTTGCCCCAATACTAACACTGTAGGAGGGTAAAACCGTCAATCAAATCAACCCCGGTACTAATGCCGGGTATCCAGTTCAAATTCGATCGTCAATATCGGTACTCAAGCCAATATGATTCCCAATATCAGTACTCAATCCAGGGTTGATCGTCAATCGGACTATTGATCCAGCTCTGATAGTCAATCGGACCGCCTATGCAGCTCTGATAATCAATTAAACCATTCATCCAGCTCCATCATCAATCGGACCGTTGATCCAGCTCCGATAGTTAATCGGACCGTCTATCCAGCTCCGATAGTCAATCGGACCATTGATCCAGCTGCGATAGTCAATCAGACTGTCTATCCAGCTTCGATCATCAATCAGGCGATTCATCCAGCTCCGATCATCAATCGGATCGTCAATCCAGCTCTGATAGTTAATCGGATAGTCAATCCAGCTCCGATCGTCAATCGGACCGTCAATCCAACTCCGATCGTCAATCGGACCGCCAGATTGACCCTGATCTCAATATCGGGATATCAGATCAATCCTGATCTTTGATCAGGCCATCAAGTCCAACCCTGATCTCAATATCGGGCCTTCAAATCAGCCTCGACGGCAACCTAAGAGGTACAAGGCAGCCCCGGCATTAACCCGGGAGGTACCGATCAATCCCGATTTTAATATCGGGCCGTCAAGACAACCCTGGCATCAACTCGAGAGGTACAGGTCAACCTTGACATCAACCCAGGACATATTAGGTCATCCTCGGTCTCAGCCCGGGAAGTACAGATCAGCTCCAACATCAATTCGGGTAGTGTAGTTCAGCCCCAGAGACAACCCTGGGAAGCCAGATTCACCAAGGACCACCCCGGGAGGGGAAAACGGTCATTTTACCAACTCACAGCCGATTTGGTTAAACTCAAGCCAAATTGATGCCATCAAAGTCAGAACGAACCATAACGACGATCCCGAGTGCAAACAACGCAAGACAGCTCAACGAACAAACTACGGGGAATCGAAGACTTGGTTATGAACCCGTCTTCTAGGACCTGGAAAATGTTTTATCCCATGTCATTGCGATAATCTCGGTGAGGGCTTTCCGAAAAGGTATCGCAGGCCTTAAATGAACGCTCTGATCAAAAGTTAGAAATTTTTAACTTCGACTGCGAGTTGTCCGGAGTGCACGTACTTCGAGACGACGGAACCCAGCACCGCAGGCCCCACCATGGGAGCCGCATCTCTACCTGCAGAAATCGTAGGTAGAGTGGAGGCTACCTGGCCTATATATAGAGGTGCACCCCCCTCTTATTTTCAAGTTTTCGAGACGCAGCGAAGCCCTATCAGTTTGATTTTTTGACTTTTACACATCTTCTAAACCCAAATATTTTTACTCCAACACGTAGATATACCTATATACTACCACATATCAGAAAATAACCGGTAAATTTGGATGTATAAAGCCTACGATTTGGCAAAAAGCCCGTGTAGCAGTCCATTGTAAGTATTTTCACGATCAGAAAGTGAATATTACTTCTTCGTACTTTTATACACTTGCACGTTAAGTTTTGTTTTCTAAAAATGCCCTGAACTTAGTTCCTTGGTCGTTTTCGTCAAAATTTGGTACATTTTTGTACATAAACTGATTTTCTTGCATTTTTACAACTCGGATTGACGATCCGTCAGCTCCAGCAGCTTCAATGCACTAGCACACACATTCTGGCAACTTTGCCAGACTAGGTTATCTTCCCAGTCCGGATTTGGCCATTTTTGTACATATTTAACTGTTTTTGTACTAACATTTTAATTCTGTCAAGCCCGGATGTCAAATCCGAGGTAGTTTACCGCTTTTATATATATTTACGCATATATAAGCGATTTTCACCATTACTGGCTCTCATACCATTCCTAGTTGACTACATTTCTGTTTATATATATATATATATATATATATATATATATATATATATATATATATATATATATATATATATATATATATATATATTTTTAAATTCAGTCCGCGCACAGGCGTGAAAATCCATCGCCCTTTTTACTATTTTTTGCACTCTTCGCCATACTGGGTGCTCTCCCCAGTCACTGATTGACTACTTTTCTATAAATTTACATTTTTGTCAATATATATATATATATATTTATATATTTTCAGTCTGGCCTGGACTATTTCGTGGCCATTTTACTGCTTTTTCACTCTTTACCATTACTGGGTTATCTTCCCTGTCCCTAGTTGACTACTTTTCTGTACATTTACATTTTAGTTCTGCCTGGATCATTCTGTGGCCTTTTTACTGCTTATATATATATATTTATGCATATATAAGCAGCTTTCACTATCACTGGTCGTTTCCCAGTCTTGGTTGACTACATTTCTGTCAATATATATATTCAACTGCTGCTTTAAATATTCATTTTATATGAATTGGCACTGACATATCTGCGGGCGGACTAGATTTATTTAAATCTTGCCAATTCTAGTTTTTAAACGGTTCAAATTTTGCAGACTGAACCGGAAAGCTAGAATGGCTGAGATTTTCTTAAATCTAGCTTTCTTTCTAGTTTCAGCTTCAAAAGCAATCTCGCGTCCCTTAGATCGCTATCTAGTGGGAACGAGTAGCTTCAGCCATGTGCGAACCAGGATTTACTAATAAATTATCGGTTCTGGAAATATTGGGATATTTATTTATTTCTGTACAAATTTGAACTGTGCAGGTTTTGGCTACTCATATGTGAGCCTAGGAATCGTGGGATTTGTAAGAACTCGAATTTTCAGAAATTAGAAAATAAGAATTTAGTAAATAAAATTCTTAAGGCATGAGATGAATTCAAATAAGAATATGTGTTGTATATCTTGAAGTATGTGATTATAGTAAGTGCCTTTATATATTACTTGGCATGGTATATTGTGAATGTGCGAATGCCGTTAATAAAATATATATATATATATATATATATATATATATATATATATATATATATATATATATACGTTGTTAAACCAATATATCTTTAAATAAATATTAATTAGAGAATTAATTAATATTTGAGATATGGTTAAATGTATAGATTAAAGAAATTATTTTGGGGACAATTTGTAGAAAGGAAAGAAAAATAATTATTATATATTTCTAATAAAGGATATTAAAATAATTTCTAATATTAAATTCTTTTAATAAAAGGGAGGATGTTATTTTAAATAATAATATTATCTTATATGTCCTTGTATGGGGTAAAATGTATGATTAGTTATTATGGTAAATATATTAAAACATATTTGTTATATGTAATATATTTATAGAAACATTTATCATAATAAAAAATAAACTTATTATCTATTTTCTATAATACGTGTACATGTGTCGTACATGCAATTACTTTAGTGAGACATGAATATTATGTTAAAATAATATCTTGAGAAAATAAGTAAATCATTTTATTATAATTAATGCCTATATTGGGAGAAAACATGATAAAAATATTTTATGTCATGTTATAGCAAAATACATAATTTTTAATGTATTTTCAAGAGAGTTAATTAATAAAAGAAAGCTAAGTTATTTTAATGTACTAAATAACTTAAGTTATTATTTTACCTTAGATTCTATTATTTAAATAATTAATAGAGTAAATATTAATTATTCTAGGCGTAAATGTTATACATATTATAAGTGTATAATTATTTGAGGTAGCTTAGCATTAAAGTGCATGTGTCACACAAACCTTATATTAAAGGAATATTAAAGTATGGTGGAATAGACATTCATTAAATAATTTAATGAATGAATAATTAAAGGAATTAATTAGTATTATTATGTGAATTAATTTCTATGGGCAATGATATGTAATCATATGTTATAACTACATCTATATGATATGAAGTGTAACACTACAAGATAACTATATTATATAAGAACTATATAGTAAGATTGAAAGAATGATATAAGTTACATAAATAATGTTTATGTGACAATATGTGATGAATGGATACATTAAGGTGTATGTATGGAATAATAAAGATGGGTTAATATAGTGGTGTGACAATACCCAATTAAAATATATTCGGTATTGTCAAATGTACATAGATTATATACTGTGTAATATAAGTTGATGAACACATGTATAAATATATGTATAGGTATATATGTATATGGATGTATAAGGGATATATTTAATTACACATGTGTGTATAAAGACATATATGCTAGCTTTGTGTACAATGTGAGAATTAATTATGTAACATGGGGCAATAGACCACTCCTATGAACCTTAGAATGCTAAAAATTGGAGTTAACTAAGCTTGCATGATGGCCCATGTGATAGCAATGATGGTTAACCAAGTGGCTAAGGTACAATGAATAGTAGTAGTTGGTGGGAGTTAGCCACCAACTCTCCTTTGCCCTTTGTGTAATGACCATAGGAAGGTAATAGTTTGACTACAATTAGAGGCAATGCATTGATGTGTAGAGTTTGTTAGTTCAATTGCTAAATTATTGCTAAGAGAGCATATAATAAGAAATGTAATGATATTACCTCATGAGCATATTATAAGATGTAATGTTAAGAATAATATTATTTTGTGAGATTATATTATTATAAGCTTGTGGACTATTAATTACTGAATTCACATAGTTATGCCTAGTGTGACAAAGTGGTGGAATAAGCATTAATTAATTAATTTAATGAATGAATAATTAAAGGGATTAAATTAATATTATTATGTGAACTAATCACTATGTGCAAGTATATATGTTATGAGAACATATAAGTATGGTAATGATAATATCTTATGACCATATTATAAAATATAATATTAGTTGGTGAGATTATTGTATTAAGCTTGAGACCTATTAATTTTCAAGCTTATATAATTATGTCTTGTGTAGCATAAATAGTAGAGTTAAATCAATTGGTGGTTTAACTATAATTATTAAATGGCGAGTTAATGAATAACTGACATTAATTATCATTATAATATTTGGGTGTACATGAGGTTATGTGACTATATGTGTGGGTGAACATTAATAAGTTCCTGATGAATATTATTATGAGTAAGCAATTGTTAATTGATGATTACTTCAATAATTTAATTGGAATAATAGAGTTGGGATAATACAATGTGATGATACCCGATAAAATTATATCCGGAAGGATGAAATATATATGGATTATATATGTGCAAATTAAATTTACTACATTGTAGTATTATTTTATTTATTGGGATTACATAGTGACTCTAGTTATAACCTAAGTATACATTATATGTATATGTATATAACCTAAGTGTTAAACTCTTCATTTTCCAAATGCTGAGTTCATTTCCTTGTCCCATAATGAGAGGCTCTCTCCCTTCTCACGTGTTTAGCATTATGAGGCCTAAGCCTATTCCTTCTCAAACTCAGCAACATATATAGCCAATGATCATGGGGGGGAGTGGGCAAAATAGTGAAGTTCAACAACTAATCACGAACTTCTCCTTAACCATCATGCAATCCTTCATTCCTTTGGTTTGATTTGGGAGGCAATAGCATGGTCTGTGTAATGAAAGTTCTATAAATAGAGTTCCTCTCTTCTAAGAAATCAATTACTGAAAATTCTAAGTGAAGCTAATACAAGTATACTGTGAGTTTGAGAGGGGGTATAGCAGGGTAGTGAGGAGACTGAGATTAAGAAGAACAAATTCGTTCAAGCCTTAAAGGTATAACTCTCATTGTGTTCTTCATTGATGAAATTTCTAAAGTTCTTAAATTGAGCATGAATTTCATAATAATTTGATTTGGGAAATGTTTGGTAGTTGATATATAAGTTAGTGATCATCTTAGTTAGACAATGTGGCTGCTTGGGAATGAAATTCGTAAAGAAATTTGGTAATTGGCTTAAGTTCTGCCGAACAGAAGCCATTTCAGCTCTGGTTGAGCAACAGCGCAGCTGCGCCCTATTTGTACTAGGGTGCAGCGCCGCTGCGCCAGACCCTGACTTTGAATTTGTTGGCCGAGACGCGGCTCAGCTGCGCCCATTTAGGACTTGGGTGCAGCGCAGCTACGCCAGGACTTGATTTCAGTTTCTATTTCTAATGAAATCTGTTATGTGCTAATTGGTTGATATTACTTAGACAAGCATGCTAACAGGTTTAACATGTATAAATATGTACCTTGACATAGCATGAACGTTCTTGACTTCGTTAGTATGCGATTTCTAAAAGAAAGTTATAGGTTTTGAAAATGGATTTTGACTTATACTTGAGATGTTTATATTCTGACTTCTAAGCAAGTTGTATGGTCTAGATATGCGTGAAAATGGACATGATATGTGGATTAATGATGCCTTAATAATAATGCATTACTTTAGCATGATTAGTATATGTTTTGAAAAGAAACTTGAAGATTTTGAAAATAAATCAAGACTGACCTTGAGACTTTTGAATTCTGATATTTGTAGCTTGTGTAAATGGTTTAGTCATGCATACAAATAAGTATGACATATGGTCTTGAGTACCTTTGTATAGCATAAGTTGCTTAAATGGTTATTTTCCAAAGATTATATAAAGGTTTTGAAAGCAAACTTTGACAAAACTTGTGTACCTTAGATTCTAATCTTGATAGCATGTATGCGAAGTCTAGCTATGCATGACATAAGATTCAAAGTTGTTTCGTATGTGTTAGACTGATTTGATATGGTTTAAAACGATTTCAGAGGCAAACTCGGATAGTTTTGCAAACTAAGTTTTGTAAACGTGGAGTGGTTATATTAAGCATATGTAGATACATGTATAAATAAGTATGTCAAGTAATTTAAAGTGGCCTTGCATGATTAGTTTAATGTATGACATGGATTTTGAAAATAAAACTAAGAAGTTTTGAAAGTAAGATGAATAAAGCATTGAGTTACTTGCATTCTAACTTTATGTTCAAGCATGATGGTACTTTTTATGCCTTTAAGCATGAATGTTATTTGCACCCAATTAGTTAAGCATAACATAAGCTATTCAAACATGTTTTAAAGTAGGTTGTCAAAAGGGGGACTATACTAACTATGTGTAAACGAGTTTGATACACATAATCATGCGTATTAAGGATTGTTTATTATCGTTATGTGACTTAATGGTTAACATAGCAAGTCCCTTGTAGAATAAACCTATTTAGTCTTGATTAAAGAGTTTTGAAAAGGAAGATGTATGCTTGATTCGAGTTTTATCTCAAAGTCTGTTGTAAATACCTAAGATGGTGTTCAACTTGGTCTATAGACTTTTGAACATGTTAATACTAGTTGTGCCAAGAAAATGCAAAAGAAACTAAAAGTTTTAGAAGTTAACCTCAACGTTAGCAAGTGTGGGAAACCAAATTTGTTCTAAATTCTGTCTTTATGTGTTTATATTGTGTTCAAAGGTATTAGTGTGATAAGAAAATTGGATCCTTAAAAATTTCAGTTCTGGTTTTGACAGGGAGTAGCGCGGCCGCGCCACTGCCAGACCTATATTCAGCGCGACCGCGCCGTGCTGCTGAGTGGTCAAGAACAGTTTGTTAACTGTCTAGACTTTAGAACATGTCTATATATATTCCTTAAAGACTGTAAAAGATGAAATAAGATTGTTTCGAAAGAATAAGCATGAGAGTGGAATGGACTAGCAATATAGCTATCCTAAGTGTATATTGAAGAAGTGAAATGAAACAATGTAAAAGTTATTATTAATTTCATTGAGAATATATGAATGTATAGACTAATGGGTGTGGATCAATGATTATATAACTGTGTAGGATTACACGAAGTGCATATATCTTTAGACAGTTAAGTCGTAGTTGTTAAACTATGAATCAGGCAAGTCTTTCAGTTCTTATTTGTTATATTAATTCGATAACTGTTAGTCGAATTATATTATGCTATGAGAATGTTGATATGAAATGCATATGGAATATGTATGATATTTGAAAGCTGATCTTTGATGATACATTTAAGAAGTTAATCTCTATGCCTGTTATGTGAGAAGTAACATGCGTAGTATATTTAAATGATTATGAATGCATGAACTGAGGATGATATTATATGCTATGTACTGTATGAAAACTATTAGAATTGCTGAGCTGTCGAGCTCACTCTTGCAAATAACCATTTTTGCAGGTTAAGGATTCACGGTAAAGTTACGTGCTAAGTGATTGATAGAGTTCGTTAGCATTGAAAGAAGATTACTATTTGATTAAAGTTATGATCTTGAACCATGTTTAGGTTCTAGGAGATGTACTTGATAGTTGTTTATGATGTTTAACACTAGTCGTGTTGTAAAGATGTACTAGTTAATACATAGAGGATATCGAATCGAGATGTAAAATCTTATACAATAATTCGAATAGAATGAATCACTTTATATTTGATTCAAGGATATGTAATTGATTCAAGTTATGAAATCAATAAAAGATTTTATTCAAATGAGATTGAAAAGGTTTAAGTTATTTCGCATTTTTATAATATTGAATATGATGTGTAGACAGGAATGGTAAATGACCAATATTGTAACTTATAAAAGTTTGGGGTCATTATACGGATCCTGGATATTAAAGGAATTTATATTCTAAATTGTAATAAAGTAAAGTTATATTCTTTAAGTTATGAATAAAAGATGTAGATATTTGACTAGTAGTACCGTGACTGCACCGGATCCGAGGTAATCGAAGGGACCCGAATTTGGGGGCGTCACAGGATTCATGATCAAACTGATCAGAATCTGATTCCCACAATGGACAAACTCCAATTTACAAATGTAACCTGCCAATTTTTCTATAGAAATGTACATGTAAACAGACCTTAAAACTGTTATCCAGATTTAAGGTCTCAATATAATGAAAAAACGTCAATTGTCGTGTCAGCGTCCCTCCGATGGTTTTCATACCTATGAGGAGACCAACACTTGTCTATTCTGTGGTCGAGGATGCTTCGCAACCCGACAAAGCACCATTCACATGCAACCTTAATGCTATAAAGATAAAATTAGAAGTATCAACATGTTTTAATTCATATGCTAGCGTAAGGGTTTGATAAACCAGCTTTCAAAACATCATTTTCAATTCAATCAAAAGAAAAACTTTTGCAAATTAAATTAAATGCTTTTGCAAATCAAATCAAAGACTGATTTTTAAATCAAATCATACCCTTCGTATATAGGTTCAACGAAGCAAAGCACTACTTTCAATCAATCAAATCAATAGGCACAATTTTCAAACAGCATTCACTCACGCATTCTAGTTTTAAGGAAAATTTTGAAAAGATGTGGTACCGTGTTTACACGGGAGTCGTGGGGTGCCTAACACCTTCTTCACACTTAACCAAGCCCCCGAGCTCAAACTTTGTTTTCAAAGATCAAGTTTCGACAGTGTCTAGCAATTGGGCCTCTTTCAAACAAAACTTGGTTGAGTTGGTACAAGCATTTTCTAATCTACCAACTGGCGGCTCTGTAAAACGTTCAAAACGTCGACATGATATATGTTGGCCTTTTCCTAAAAAATCCTTCAAAACCTTTTTTTTTCAAAATAAAAAGAATAATGGTAGAGATAACTTAGGAAGAGTGATTAAAAGACCCGGGTTGTGACCCGACCCGCGGATTTTTTAAACCAACGTCGACAATATATAAAAGCAGTAAAAAGGCCACAGAATAATCTAGGCTGAACAGAAATGTAAATGTACAAAAAAGTAGTCAACCAGGGACTGGAAAGATAACCTAGTATGGTGAAGAGTGAAAAAAGCAGTAAAAAGGTCACAGAATAATCCAGGCCAAACTGAAATATAAATATATATATATATATATATATATATTGACAAAAATTTAGTCAACCAAGACTGGGAAGAGAACCCAGTGGTGGTGAAGGCTGCTTATATATGCATAAATATATATATATAAAAGCAGTAAACTACCTCAAATTTGACATCCGGGCTTGACAGAATTGAAAAGTTAGTATATATACAGTTAAGTAAACACAAAAAAAGCCAAAATCAGAATGGGAAGATAACCCAGTTTGGCGAAATTGCTTAAAACGATGGTGCTAGTGCATTGAAGCTGTTAGAGTTGACGGATCGTCAATCCGAGTTGTATAAATGCCAGAAATTAAGTTTATGTACAAAAATATACCAAATTTTGACGAAAACCGCCACGGAACTAAGTTCCGGGCATATTTAGAAAATGAAACTTAACATACAAGTGTATAAAAGTACGAAGAAGTAATATAAACTTGTTGATCGTAAAAATACTCACAATGGACTGCTACACGGGCTTTTTGCCAAATCGTAGGCTCTATACATCCAAATCTACCAAGTATTTTTTGATATGTGGTAGTATGTGGGTATATCTACGTGTTAGAGTGAAAAAATTTGGGTTTAGAAGAGGTGAAAAAGTCAGAAAATCAAACGGGCAGAGGTGCGCTGCGTTTCAGAATTCTTGAAAATGAGGGGGCACATTTATTTATAGGTTAGGGAGCCTCAGCTCTACATGCTGCTTCCACAAGTAGAGGTACGGCTCCCCTGGTGGGGCCCACGTGTCCGGCTTGGTCGTCTCAAAGTACGTGCACTCTGAGAAACGCGAGGTCGAAGTCGAAACTATCTAATTTTTGATCGAAGCGTCCGTTTGAAGCATGCTATACCTTTCTGGAAAGCCCTCACCGAGAGTGTCATAATAACATGGGATAAAACATTTTTTGGTTCCAAGAAGACGGGTTCATAACCAGGTCTTCGATTTCCCGCAGTTTATTCGTTGAGTTGTCTTGCGTTGTTTGCACTCGGGATCATCGTTATGATTTGTTCTGACCTTGGTGGCATAAATTCAGCTTAAGTTTCACCAAATCAGCTTAGGGTTGATAAAATGACCATTTTTGTAAGACCCCAACTTTTATGAATAAAGATTTAATTTTTTTTATATATTATTTCGAAATAGTAAGGTGTTGATTTGATAAAGGTGAAAAATTATGGGTGAAATGTGCAAATATTTCAAAATGAGCAAGTGGTTATAAAATATTCATTGTTGTCAGGGAGTATTCGTGTGGTCGTGGAATATTCTTGTTGTCGGGGAATATTCGTACGACGGCGCAGCTATTTGTGGGCCCCACAACGAAATAACTGTCGGATATAGAAAGCGACAGAAATAACCTTTTTATAAAATAATGGCGTAGTTGTTACCGTTAGTACTGTTGAAATACCCGATGGTTAAAATACAGTAATACGTGGTGTTTCACAGTAGCACACGGTATTGCACAATATTTTTAATTATTGATTCTTACGTGAGAAGGCACTTACTCAATTATTGTTACAGTAATTACTGTTTAATATTTTATATTATTGATTCAATAATTGCATGATATTTTATTGATTCAATAATTGCCAGGTTGATATTTAATATCAATAATTGCTACGTTGCTATTTTATATGATTGATTCAATAATTGCTACCGTTGATATTTTGTATTGTTGATTCAATAATTGTCACTGCACAGTATTTTACATTATCAACTCAATAATTCATATTATTTGAATAATATTATTAGATAACATTATTGACAATGTCTAAGAAAGTTCTGTCTAGGAGGGGTTATTTATTTGCGCGCCAGTAAGGAGAAGTCCTTATCTGAAGGCCCCCTCATTCCTGAGAACGACCTGGTTGTCAATATTGTAGTTATGTAATATTATTTGTGAATAATTAATTATTAATTTATATGATAAGAAAATATTTATTTTGTGGATATAAAACAAGGAATTAGTGTTGATGAGTATTTTGGTGTGGAAAATCATCCGTTTATGGATTTCGGATAATTTCTGTTTGGAATTTGGAAAAACTTCCTTCTACAAAGTTGTAGAGAATTAAATTTCCTATAAAAAGACATAGAATTTGTATTTTTCTGATAAAAGGGCTATTTATTATGAATTATTGAAGTTTCGAAAAATAAATATTTTTTTTTTATAAAATGGTGGGCCCCACTTTTGGTTGGTGAATGCTGATGGCTTTCTTTGGAGGCGGTTGGAAATTTTTTTTAAAAAAATATTTTTTTATTCAAAAGTCTACTTTGGCATCCTAAGCTTTTCCTATAAATAGGGTGCTTAGGTTAGAATTGAAAATCACACCAGAATCAGAAGTTTTCTCTCTCTATAATATCAAGCGTATTTTTGTGAATATTTAGATACTTTTAGTGTTACTATTCAGTGCACATTTCCTTCAGCCTTATATCCGATATTTCAGTCAGAAGTACTATTCTTTTGAGGTAAGGGATGTTATTTTCTTTCATAAATGATGTTATTCTTTTCAATATCATTATACCAAAATATTATCATGGATTTTATTATGAAATTCTTACTTTTTCAATCGAGATTACTATTCACGTATACGACACTAGTCACGTATACGGCACTATTCACAGAAAAATTAAATTTTCTTCTATTTGTCCAAATTGCTTGTTAAGGTTTCTATCTTTGATTGGATCCAAGTTTTTATCTTTATTCTTGAATTTTGCTCCACAAAGTATTATTATGGAATATTCTTGAACTTGAATAAATTAGATTACGAATCCTTAATCTTTGTCCTTTATCTCACTGGATTCGTTATATATATAGTTTTTCATCATCCTTAGTCCTAAAAGGTGATATAACTGAATATCTTTGGCCTGTAGAGCAAAGATGAATGATTACCTGATGAATATCTTTGGCCCGTAGTGCAAAGATGAATAGGTGTTGAG
Organism: Panax stipuleanatus; assembly: GCA_020205555.1. Classification (NCBI taxonomy): domain Eukaryota; kingdom Viridiplantae; phylum Streptophyta; class Magnoliopsida; order Apiales; family Araliaceae; genus Panax; species Panax stipuleanatus. Next base: position 132,312,240 of record CM035117.1, on the reverse strand, counting down.
ATGAACATGACCACTGGTGATACAAATGAATATCTTTGGCCGTAGTGCAAAGATGAATATTTGATTCGAGATGTATATTGATTGATATTACATGGATAAAATATTGATGATGAAGTTTTAAATCATAGAAGATAGTAGATTTCATTTTCTACTTAACTCTTCTAATGAATTGTTATTTCCGCTACGAATATTGATCTAAAACTTGTTGTCAATAATATTTTATCTGAATTATTGAAGACTATCGATAATTTATTTTCCATTATCTTAGTCATAATATTATTTACTGGGCTAGTTGAGCTCACTCTTTTCATCTATTGTTCTCTTCAGGAAATGAGAATGTCGCGGGAACTAGTAAGGGGATAGAGTGATGGTCCGAGTTAGAGCAGTAGTAGTCCTCACTATTTCTAATAAATAGTGTGATGATAATTGTAATGAGGACTTAGTTTGAATATTAATATTTTCTACATATTTGTATTGACACTCACAGTTGTGTGGTCGTATTTTGCACGACCGTGTGATATAAAAGTTTGTATTTGAATTCTGTATCATGTATTTGGCGACTCAGAATGGGTTGGGTTGACTGGACCTATTCTGGGGGCATCACAGTTGGTATCAGAGCTTAGGGATATGGTCTCTGGCGGAGATCGGGGAATAGAACTAGGAGGGGAGAGACGGGTAAATCCTTCACTAGTATGTCCTACCTAAGCTTATGTGGTATTTAATTGGTCAGTCGGAGCATAGGGTTAATATGTGATATGTTAATTTGTTTAATTAACCCTTGTTTTATGACAGTATTTGAGAATGGCAGCTGAGAATGTTAACAACGAAGTGAATGAGACCGTGGAGACACCTTTAATCACCAACTAGGAGAACGTGCAATAAGAAGGCAATATTCATCCTGAAAACAACACTGGTCAGACGATAAACGATGCGATGTTTAGAAGTTTTTTGCAGTTCATGCAAAACCAGACGATGGAGACTCGTGTGCAACATACAGGTGGAGATAATAACAACTCGAGGCTTGTCACTGCCAAGCAGTTCAAAGAATTGGGACCACCAGAGTTTTTGGAAAAACCGAATCCGATCAAGGCGGAGACGTGTGTAACGCCCCCAAAATAGATCCAATCCACCCAACCCATTCTGGGTTGCCACGAAATACACTCAACAAAAATTTCAAATATAAATCTTCAAATTCTATCTTTTATAATATCGTACAAAATACGATCACAATTAAACTGTGAGTTTCAATACAAATACCTTGCCCATACTTCAAATCAATGATACGTTACAGAAAGGTACAGTCAATAACTGTTTTAGGAATTAAAATCTTTGGAAAATACTCAAGGAAACCTTCGTACATGGGAGGCCATGCATCTAAGTTATAATAGATATCATATGACTTGAGAATTATCCTTGGTTGACCCAATAGGCCCCAAAGAAAAATGAGAAGATTACTATCTTGTTCATTCCAATGGTGGGTCTTCTCTTGCCAAATAATTATCTCTGTTGTCTCAAACTGAGAATTATATTCTAACCGTACTCCAAGATTATATAGGTAGTGTTCATGGATATAATCAGCAAGTGGATGTGCACAACTATGTCTTATGATAACATGAAGTCGTATGTGGCTAGACATCTTGTATGATAGTGACAAAACACCCTTCCAAAATTGGGATCACCTCACCGAAGTCAGGTCACCAAAATCAACGGTTAAATGACGTATAAAATACGACACACTTATCTAAAATTTTTAATAAAATTATTTTCATACTGTTTGGTGGAAAACTTCAACAGTTATAGACCCTCGTTCTATTCCCCTGTTATCTCCGCTCGACTCAGCTACACTCTTATTACCTGAAAGGAATTGTGAAGCAAAAGGGTGAGCACAAATAGCCCAGTAAAGAATATCATGACTAAAGATAATTAAATTATCAATAGTCTTCATCAGTAATAAATCAGAGATTTATAATATATGGTAGATGATAAAACTTTTCAACCATAGTTGCAGCGAAACGAGCAATCCATTAGAAGAGTCAAATATACCATAATGTCTATTATCTTCTCCATGTTAAAAGTTCACCAACAATGTTTTATCCCTGTAACATCAATCAACAGTTCCTGTTCATAATCATAATTGTGTTGCTAAATTCCTCTTCGCACCCAGGACGAAGATAATTCTCATCACCTATCTTTACCTGAAACACCAAAGATTATTGTTATACCAAATCACAGTTCCTGTTCATAATCATGCTAATCAATTCATCTTTGTACTATGGGCCAAAGATATTCAACAATTAGTCATTCATCTTTGCACTACAGGCCAAAGATATTTATCAATAATTCATCTTTGCACTACGGGCCAAATATATTCAACAATAGGTCATCTTTGCACTACATGCCAAAGATATTCGTATCTCAAAAAATATCTAATCATTCCAGAATTTATATAAACAATAATTATAACTATGTTGATCAATTCACCTTTGCCTTTAAGCTAAAGATATTCAATTGTAAATTCAATGGTCATTAACATACCAGTCAACAATCCATCTTTGCACTACTGACCAAAGAGAATCTATAGTCATGTTCATACCAATAATCTACCCATCTTTACATTTAAGTCAAAGAGAAATTTCATCTCTAGGATTATAAAAATGTTATATATGATAATAAAAATAATATGATCAAAACATCGATCTCCAAGTTCAAAAATACTCTATAATAATACTTTGTGGAGCAAAATTCAAGAATAAAGATAAAAACATGGATCCAATCAAAGATAGGAACCTTAACAAGCAACTTGGACATATAGAAGAAAATTTAATTTTTTCGTGAATAGTGCCGTATACGTGAATAGTGCCGTATATGTGAATAGTAACCCCGACGGAAAAAGTAAGAATTTCATAATACAATCCATGATAATATTTTGGTATAATGATATTGAAAAGAATAACATCATTTATGAAAGAAAATAACATCCCTTACTATCCCTTACCTCAAAAGAATAGTACTTCTGACTGGAATATCGGATATAAGGCTGAAGAAAACTTGCACTGAATAGCAACACTCAAAGTATCTAAATACTCACAAAAATACGCTCGATATTATAGAGAGAGAAAACTTCTGATTCTGGTGTGATTTTCAATTCTAACCTAAGCACCTTATTTATAGGAAAAGCTTAGGATGCCAAAGTAGACTTTTGAATAAAATAATATTTTTTAAAAAAATTTCCAACCGCCTCCCCAAGAAAAGCCATCAGCATTCACCAACCAAAAGTGGGGCCCACCATTTTATAAAAAAATATTTATTTTCTGAAATTTCAATAATTCATAATAAATAGCCCTTTTGTCAGAAAAATATAAATTCTATGTTCTTTTTATAGGAAATTTAATTTTCTTCAACTTTGTAGAAGGAAGTTTTTCCAAATTCCAAACATAAATTATCCGAAATCCATAAACGGATGATTTTTCACACCAAAATACTGATAAAAACACATCAGTACTAATTCCTTCTTTTATATCCGTAAAATAAATATTTCTTTATCATATGAATCAATAATGAATTATTCACAAATAATATTACAGTACTACAATATTGACAACCAGGTCGTTCCCAGGAAAGAGGGTGCCTTCCGATAAGGACTTCTCCTTACTGGCGCGCAATTAAATAACCCCTCCTAGACAGAACTTCCTTAGACATTGTCAATAATACTATCTAATAATATTATTCAAATAATATGAATTATTGAGTTGATAATATGAAATACTATGCAGTGATAATTATTGAATCAATAATACAAAATATCAACGGTAGCAATTATTGATATAAAACATCAACGTAATAATTATTGAATCAATAAAATATCATGCAATTATTGAATCAATAATATAAAATATTAAATAGTAATTACTGTAACAATAATTGAGTAAGTGCCTTCTTTCGTAAGAATCAATAATTCAAAATACTGTGCAATACCGTGTGTTACTGTGCAACACCGCGTATTACTGTATTTTAACCACCGGGTATTTCAACAGTACTAACAGTAACAACTACGCCGTTATTTTATAAAAAGGTTATTTTTGTCGCTTTCTATATCCGACAGTTATTCCGTTGTGGGGTCCACAAATAGCTGCGCCGTCGTACGAATATTCCCCGACAACAAGAATATTCCACGACCAAACGAATATTCCCCGACAACAATGAATATTTTATAACCACTTGCTTACTTTGCAAAATTTGCATATTTCACCCTTAACTTTAAACTTTTATCAATTTAACCATTTACTAAATAGAAAAATTGAATACTTTTATTTCATAAAATCTGGGGTCTTACAACGTGGATTAAACAAATTACCAAGATATTTGATGTCTTGGGATGCATGGAGGAACAGAAAGTTTCATTCGCCACGTTTATGTTCCGTGGAGAGGCAGATTACAAGTGGGAATCCGTGAAGCGTACCCAGCTTGCCGCACTCAAGATGTCTTAGGAAGCGTTCCAAAAACTGTTCAGTGACAAGTACTTTCCTGAAAGTATTCGTCATATGAAGGAGGTAGAGTTTATCAGACTAGAACAAAACAACATGACGGTGTCCCAATATGAGGCTAAGTTCGCGGAGCTGTCCAGGTTTGCGCCTCGTTTGGTGGAGAATGAGGAACGTATGACGCGGATGTTTCTGAGAGGTTTGAAACCTGAAATACGTTAATACCTCATTTCTCACAAATTTTCTCTATATTCAGATGTAGTGAACAGGGCCCAGTTGTTAGAACGAGATAGCGATTATATTCAACCAAGGGACAATAACCAAGGTCGTACCGGTGGCAGCAGTCATCGGAGCAATGACAACCAGCGGGGAGGAAAGTATGACCGAAGCGGTAACCACTCCGGTGGTAATCGTGGCCATGATAGTAGGAAAAGCGAATCGGGAGGAGATTTCAAAAAGAGAAGGTATAACAATGAGAACGTGAAGACGTCAACATCAACACCAGCATCAACTGTTTCTAGGGGAGGAGAACGACCACCGGTCGTATGCTATAAATGCGGGAAAGAGGGACACATCAGCCCAAACTACCCACAACAATTCAAAGCATGCTATAACTGTGGAAAAAAAGGACATATAGCTCGAGATTGTCCTGTTGCAAAACCAAATCCAGCGGGAGTGGTGATTCCAAAGGCGGTTTCGGACAAGTCAAAGTCGATAATTCCTGGAAGAGCGTTTGTCGTGACAGCCCAAAATGCGAGGAATCCATACGAGGTGATTACGGGTAAGCTAATCATAAACTCTTGCAAAGTTTACACCTTGTTAGACACCGGTGCTACCCATTTTTTTATTTCGCCTTCTTGTGCTCAACGTTTGAACTTGACTTCTGATAAGTTAGACTTTGACCTATCTGTTGAAACTCCGTTGGGAGAAACATTTGTTACATCCATAGTTTACAAATCTTGCTTGATTCATATTGGTACCCTTACCTTACTTGTTGATCTTATATCTTTGAAAATACTTGCATTTGACGTGATTTTAGGAATTGACCGGTTAACCACTTACCATGCCAAAATTGATTGCTTTTGTAAGGTTGTTAGTTTTCATATTCCTAATCAACTTGTTGTGCGAATCCAAACCACCAAACCACTAAAATCAGTCAATGTCATTTTAAGTCACAAAGTTATTCGTTTATTGAGAAATGGATGTCAAGCTTTCTTAGCCCATGTCACTGATCTAAACCAGAATACGTCAGATTTGAATAATATTTCCGTTGTTAATGAGTTTCCTGATGTATTTCCCGAAGAACTTCCCGGTCTACCCCCAGAACGTGAAGTTGAATTCTTTATTGACCTTGAACCCGGTACAAAACCCATTTCTAAAATCCCATATAGAATGGCTCCTATTGAACTTCAGGAGTTAAAGGTCCAATTACAAGAATTGTTAGACATCGATTTTATTCATCCTAGTACGTCTCCTAGGGGTGCTCCTGTTTTATTCGTAAAGAAGAAAGACGGGAGTATGCGACTTTGTATTAACTATTGGGAGTTGAACCATGTCACCATCAAGAATAGGTATCCGCTACCTCGTATTGATGTCCTGTTCGACCAGTTGCAAGGAGCACAATTCTTTTCAAAGATCGATCTTCGTTCTGGATATCATCAGCTGAACAAAGACTGCTTTTAGAACTCGGTACGGGCATTATGAGTTCTTAGTCATGTCTTTTGGATTGACTAATGCTCCTGCTGCTTTTAGGGATATGATGAACCGTGTATTCAAGGAATATTTGGATCAATTGGTTGTTGTCTTTATTGATGACATCCTCATCTATTCTAAAAGCCGTGAAGATCATGAGCACCACTTAAAGCTGGTACTTCAAAAGCTTCATGAGAACAAGCTATATGCCAAGCTGAAGAAATGCGAGTTCTGGCTTGAGGAAGTAGCATTCCTTGGGCACGTGGTATTGAAACGTGGAGTATCTGTTGACCCGGAGAAGATTGAAGCAATACAAAGTTAGGAGCAACCTAAGTCGGTGATCAAAATACGAAGCTTTCTGGGCTTAGCTGGTTATTATCGGAGGTTCTTAGAGGGATTTTCTCGAATCACTACTCCATTAACTCAGTTGACTCGGAAAGATACAAAATTTGTTTGGAGCGAGGAATGCAAGAAGAGTTTTCAAGAGCTCAAGAGAAGACTTATCTCGGCACCTGTTCTGACTATACCATCTGGTTCGGATGGATTTGTTATCTACAACGATGCTTCGGGCAAAGGGTTAGGATGTGTTCTCATGCAACATGGGAAAGTCATAGCCTATGCCTCGCGACAACTCAAAGAATAAGAGAGGAATTATCCTACTCATGATCTAGAGTTGGCAGCTTTCGTTTTCGCGTTGAAGATCTGGAGACATTACCTGTACGGAGAGAAAGTGGAGATCTATACGGATCATAAGAGCATCAAATATTTCTTCACTCAAAAGGAACTCAACATGCGGCAATGACGTTGGCTTGAGCTGTTGAAAGATTACGATCATACCATCCAATACCATCCTGGAAAAGCGAACGTGGTAGCTGACGGGTTGAGTAGAAGATCATATGCGGGAACGAGTGCGATAATGTCAAGTATACTCGTAGAACCAGCTTTGATTGATAAAGTTAAAGCTGCTCAAGCTAGGGATCAGGAGCTGATGAAGATGAAGAAGAAGGTGCAAGAAGGTGCCATTCTAGAAGCAAAAATCGATGAAGAGGGAATACTTCGAGTCAACTCCAGACTTTGTGTTCCTAACGATTCTAACTTGAAGCATAGAATCATAATGGTGGCACATAACACACCGTTTGCAATCCATCCTGGGAGTACCAAAATGTATCGTGATCCGGCAACGGATACAAATAGCACAAGATCGACAAAAGAATTATGCGGATCTTTATCGAAAGGACGTGGAATTTAATGTTGGGGACCATGTGTTATTACGTGTTTCTCTGTGGAAAGGAGTTACGAGGTTTGGAAAGAGAGGAAAGCTCAATCCACGATTCATTGGTCCATTTGAGATTCTTGACCGAGTAGGAAATGTGGCCTATAGACTCGCTTTACCTCCAAGAATGTCTCGTGTTCATAACGTTTTTCACATATCCGTGCTTCATAAATATGTGAAAGATCTAAATCGCATTATTGAGTTAGAACCATACGAGATAGCCGAATATTTAACGTACAAGGAGGTCCCTGTCAAGATCTTGGATAGGAAGGAGCATGTCCTACGCTCTAAAATTATACCTCAAGTTAAAGTTTTGTGGAGAGACCATGCTATTGAGGACATGACCTAGGAGTTGAAATCGGAAATGAAAGCGAGGTATCCTCACCTTTTCGACATACTAGGTACGTACGTCAATTTCGAGGATGAAATTTCATAAAAAGGGGAGGTTGTAAGACCCCAACTTTTGTGAATAAAGATTTAGTTTTCTTTATATATTATTTCGAAATAGTAAGGTGTTGATTTGATAAATATGAAAAATTATGGGTGAAATGTGCAAATATTTTAAAATGAGCAAGTGGTTATAAAATATTCATTGTTGTAATACCCGAGAATTTCCATCTATTATTAAATGAAAATATTAATGAAAATGAGAATTTATTTAATATAAATGATTTTGTGTTATGAGAAGGATTAATTCAATTCTATTAAATTGAATAATTATAATAATTGAGAAATTGATGGAGTTTGCGATAAACTCATTGATAGCCTTGTGTGGCACAGTGACGTAATATGAGAATGATTATATTAATTTAAGCAAACAGTTAATCTATATTAATTGTAGAATATTATTTAATTATTGTAAAATAAAACTGTGATTAATTAATAATATGTGATTATTATTATTGCAAGAAATATAATAATAATGAGCAACGTGTTTATAAATATAATAAGATTTATATTAAAGTGATAATTAATCATATAAGGGTTAATTAAATTATTATGGAGATTAACAATTATATTGATTGATGAAGGATGTGTGTATATTATTAACTAATATTTAATTAATAAGATGAGTAATTCTATGTGCAAGCATGCAAATTAAATGTGTAACATATATTAGCTAACTATGTATTATGTGAAGTGTAATATGACACTATTATATGGTAAGGCTTATTGAATTATGGAAGTTACATGATAATAGCCTATGTGACAATATGTATGTAAGTATACATTAAAATAATGTAGTATGAATATAAATAATAATTGATGATTATTTATATATATAATGGAAGAATAAAATTTAATAAATGAGATAATGTGATGTGATTATATCCGAGTAAATTATATCCGGTATTAATAAATGTACATGGATGATATGTATGTTACATTGCCATATCACATCTACTACCTTAAAATATTAAGCATGTGACTTACATTATAATGTTAATTATAACCTAAATATATAGTATGAATATATATGTAATAACCTAAGTGTATGATATATACATGTTGCTAGAATGCTGAGCTTTTAATTGGCTTGTTCCATATAATTGGTCACAAACCTTGTACACGTGAAATGCATCATGAAGCTAGCCTACTCTCTTCTCTCAAACTCAGCATTCTAGCCATCATGAAGGGAGTGGGCAGAATAGTGGAGATCACCAACTAATTACCAACTCCCACTTATCTAGCATGCAATCCTTCAATCCGTTGTTTTGATTTGGAAGAAAAAGGCTTTGCCTGGATACTAGTTTTGCTATATATATGGCCCTTCTCTTCAGATTGTTCATTGCTGAGATTTTGCTTGAGTATTGAATTGAGAGTAATACATATATTAGTATAGTAGCATTGTGAGTGGAAAGTAGCAGCAAGCTCAGATTGTTTGCAGAGGTATAATACCTCTTCCTTTGTTCTTCATTTTCAGTTTCTGTTTTCGAAATTTCAGTTTTAATTCTTGAATTTAGTTGGAGTTCATGAAATTGGGGATCGATTGGGCGATTGACTGTTATATAAGCATATATATCTGTTAGTAAGTTAAAAAGGTTAGTCTAATGGTATATGGGTATGTCGAAATCGATGAAATGAGAAGTTTGGGGACGGTTTTGGCTGCAGCGTGAACTGCAGGAACTGAGTCTGCATCACGGCGCCGCAGCGCCAATCCCAGGCATTATGCCCGCGCCGCAGCGCTAGATTGTGGCTGTTGTTGCCGTGCCGCAGCGCCGGCACCCTGCTGCAATTTTCTGCACCCTGCAACAAAACTGTTATGTACTAATTATTTGATTTTGTTTAAATAAGCATGCAAGCATGATTAATACATATATATAAACCTAATGAGGCAATGCAAGCATATTTTAGTATATTAGCATGCATGGTTAACAAAACGACATGAAGTTTGGAAACGAACGTAAAGTTTCATAAACAATCATTAACATTATAAAGCATGAGTATATTCTAATTTTTGATACATGGTAGAGCGACTTAGAAATGCATGAAATGAATGATGACTTGTGTATACATGTTTTATAGTATAACGTGAGTATGCTAAACCTCGATTAGTAAATATTTCGAACGAAAATGGAAGTTTTATGAAACAAACTTTGACATATGTGTGACACATTGAGGCACTGATTTTGCAAACATGTTTACATGACCTAGAATCACATGTAATACATGTTAACTTGCATATATAGATTTTATAAGGTAACGTGAGCACGTGGATCGCGTTAAATGAACTTTACTAGTGAAAGTATAAGTTTTGAACGTAAATCTTAACATATTATTGTAAGTTTCATATTCTGATATTTATGAACACATGTGATAGTACTCTTAGACTCATTCATGTGTCATGCATGTATATATACCATGATTAGTTGCCATGATTCAAGTTTAGCGTAAACGAAGCATGTTTTCAAGATAATAACAATGCTAGCTACATATATGTGATAGTAGTACTCATGAGCATGCCTAATACAAGTTAATATAAATACCTTAAGTGTTTTGAAAGCAAGCATGGTAGGCTTTGTAAATTTCATGACCTTGAATGACCGCAAATGTTGACCTAGAACCTATATCACATATGTTTGGAACAAGGGAAGGTTATACGAATATAAAAAGACTCTTTAACATATATATATACTATGTGATATATGTGAATCCTATTTTGACTGTTAACTTAGGGAAATGCCATAACTTGCTAAAATGAAATATATTTAGTATTGATTGTGGTCTTATGTGATATTAATAATTTTCGAGTATGTTTGCTAATTGTGGTAGTCTCACATGATAGTAATGATGTATAAATATGATAAACTTGAGAAAAGAGGAAGTTAAGGATAGAAATTATACTCTATATAACTGTGTAGCTAGATAAAATGTAAAGTTTAATTATATGACTAATGAATATCATATATATACGTTACGATAGGAATTCAAAAGTGTTGGCTAGCTTTACGTGAGTAAACTACGCATAAGGCAAGTATCCTAAACCCTTGCATTATTTTATTCAACGAATATCGTAAGCGAGTATCTAAACCTTATCTCTTCGGATACAAGTATTCTATCTTTGTATATTGCGAACTAGTTTCCTACTTAATCGTTTGAATTGAATTAGCATACTTGAACTCTTATTTCATTAAAGCTATTATTCATGTTGAACTTAGTATGGTTCTTGAATGTTGTGAAAATGTCTATGCCATTTGATTCGGCTGGACTTATATTATTGAAAAGTGACCCAAACTAATTGATTGATGCGGGATCTTGTATTTGACTGAGAAGAACAACCTTCTTTGAAGGGAATATATAATTGTCGGAGAACCGACGTGCACACTTGAGTATGATTGATTGTTATGCATAACGATGGTACTTTAGGCTGATCACCTGTTGTATCTATTTTTGTTGGATTTTCAGTTTATTACTGTTAATTCTAGTACAAGTTCATAGTCCTTAGCGACTGCTCAGTATTCAGTTATCTTGAAATCTTGAATTGATTTGTTATTGAATCACATTGATATTATTCTGTCCTTAGCGACTATTATTGAAAACTGTTGATATTCTTGTTATCCTTGAACTATCAAACTTTGTTATACCCTTTCGAGAATTAAGAATTATATCACTTACCCTTATTGTATATTATTTGCTAAGCAAATTGTGCTCATTCTTGCTTTTCCTAAAACATTTCAGTTAAGGCAGAGCAGGGCGAACCTTCGGGCATTGATAAGGGCAAGGGCAAGGCTACTAACTAGCTTGTCTCTGTTATGTTTTAAATATTTTAATATTGTATTGAGATGATGTAGTAAGACTGGATTTGATTATGTTTAAGCTTAAGTTAGATTATGTAATAAGTCGTTAATTGATATTATTATGTAATCTATTAAGTACTGTAGGTTACGAGACTTGGGGGAATAATTATGATAAATCATTGTAAATTATTCTAGAATAGATTTTCTGCTGTGATTGTGTGATATTAAGTTATTATTATTGTGATGTATTACCATGAGCACGTGATGAACCGAATTCGAGAGGCCAAGTGGCGGTCATTGGAATTTGGGGGCGTCACAGGTTGGTATCAGAGCTGTAGTTATAAACCTTAGGAACGAGTGTCCTTAGACTATAACTTAGGCGAACTTAGAAGTTGGAAAGGAAATAAACTCACATAGAGTTTTTCCCTAGAGCAAGACTTAGTGTGTTATGAAATGTAACTTCTTTCTATACAATGAACTTATGTTTTATTTAACATTCTAATGGAGTTGTTGTTTGTTTGTCTTGTGTTTGTGATTGTAGGATGACAGACACAGGTGTACCTAGTAGAGTGACAGAGGAGGAGCCCAGGGATATACATGTAGTATACGAGGCACCTCTAGAGGCTACACCAGTGCAGGCTGTTGCACCGTTCGAGTCTGACAACGATTGAGATAGAGTCTGATCCAGGGGAGGAGCCGATGGAGGACGAGCCGATGGAGGATGAGCCAGTAGAGGACTCTGATGAGGCTACTGTAGAGGAGCACATGCTAGGAGAGTATGAGGAGCGGTTCCTAGAGTTAGACTGCAGGGTTCAGGAGCTGGAGGCAGAGGCCCAAAAGAGAGAGTCCGAGTTCCAGAAACTGAGGGACGAGGACCACCAGAGGAAGCTGGCCATGCAGGACTTAGAGGTGGAGATTGCTTACCGTAGGGAGGCAGGGATCCAGATGGGGACTCTGTTTCACAGGTCAGTGGCTAGGAACGTGGATATAGCAGAAAAGCTGGAAGAAGTAGAACAGAGAGAATTGAGTGAGAAGACTGAGAAAGAGGACTCCGTACTCAGCTAGAGTTGGAGGTGATGGATAGGATACACTTCGAGGAGAAGTGGGAAGCGGCCAATGAGAGAGCTGACGACCTAGAGGACGAGGTCAGGTGCAAGAAGAGAAAGATGAACAAGATGGGGTATGTGTTTCGTTCAGCTTTTGAGAGGGTGATTGATGGTGTGTACCACTACCCGGCAGAACAGGGACAGACTCTCCATACTTTGAGTCGGGAGCTGGTTGCGTATATAGCACAGTTAGAGTACAAGAGCGCTGTGGAGCGCGGGATGATGTGATAAGATTTCCTTAGATGGTCTGGTGGTAGTTAAGTAGAATTTATCTTTATGTGTTGTACATACTATGTTGTAATCCCAATCTTTTGTGTAAGATGTGGGATAATGATGTGAACCTCGTGTTAGCTTTTGTTAGAGGGGTAATAAGGTAGTAGGTTGGTATATTCCTCGTCTTTTGTGATATTAGGGGATATATGTGATAACATTTATAGCAGTATGCTAGGGAAATCATGTAATGAAATGATTTGGCATATGAATATAAATGGAGTTTATTCAGAAATGTGTTATAAATTTCTTCTTTTGTATTAAAAGAAATACTTAAGTAATATACTTGAATAATAATAAAATAAAAAATTTGTGATGCAGATAATGCCGCCCAGACGTAGATTGACTGCACCCGAAGAATCTATTAACAACGAGAGGGAATAAGTAGATCCCATTCAGAAGTTGGTGGACTTGTTAGGAGAGGCCTTAAGGGGCAGGAACAATGAACCCGTTCGCCCAAACCTTCAGGCTGTGCCAGTAACAACCTTTAAAGACTTTAAGAGTGTAGGACCCCCGGAGTTCGAGGGAACCACCGACCCAATCGTCGCACAAACATGGATCAAGGAGATCGAAAAAGCTTTCACTATAGCTAGCGTAGGAGAAGATCAGAAGACAGTGTTTGCCACGTACATGATGAGGGGAGAAGCGAACTACTGGTGGGAGGCTAATCAACAAAGAGTTGGAGAAGGGATAATAGCTTGGGATAAGTTTAAGACGCTGTTCTTCGAGAATTACTTCCCAAAGAGTATGAAGAATAGGATGGAGGTGAAATTCCTAGAGTTAAAACAAGGTGAGATGACGGTGGCGCAGTACGTGGCTAGGTTTAACGAACTAGCGCGATTCGCGGAGCACCAAGTTGGGGATGAAGAGAGAAAGGCTAGACACTTCGAACATGGGTTGAAGCCGTGGCTGTTCAATAAGGTATCAGTTCTTCAAATTGATTCCTTTGCAACTTTACTGGAGAAGGCAATCATTGCGAAAGGTGGCAGTGAGGCCTTAAGTCTGTATAACAAAGAGAAGAAAGGAAAGAATGCTGGAGGAGAGAATTGTATTGGAGGAAGCAGCAGTGGAGGAAGTAATTTGGGAAAGAAAAAGTGGGAGAATAACAACAACAACAACAACAAAAACAACAATAATCAATCAGGGAATTTTCATGAAGGTTTCAAGAAGAGGGCTGAAGGATGCCCAAAGTGTGGGAAGAATCAGCAGGGCGAGTGCTGGAAGGGACGTGGCACTTGCTACAATTGCGGACAGGAAGGGCACATCTCACCCAACTGCCCGAAACCAAAGAAGATACAAGGATACTTTGCGTGTGGCTCGACGGAGCACCGAATTAAGGACTGCCCAAAGAAGGGAAGTGGCGGGAGTAGCAATTAGCCAGGAGGCAACAAGCTGATGATCGGTGGACCGGCACAATCCAACCGTCCAACCGCCAGAACCTTTAACATGACCGTCTAGGACGCAGTGGCTGCGAAGGACGTGGTGTCAGGTATAATCCCAATCAATGATATAAATGCTTATGTATTATTTGATTCGGGTGCCACCTGTTCTTTTATATCTGAAGAATTTGCTAGTAAACTTAGTACACCCCAAGAACGATTAGAAAATCCTTTGATCATAGAAGTTGCTAATAAGGAAGTATACCTGTAGAATACGTTTATCGAGATTGTCGCGCAAACATTAGAGAACATGAACTGAGCGTAGACTTGATTCCTATTAGACTAGGAGAATTTGACGTAATACTGGAATGGATTGGTTGTATAACCATGCTGCGATAATTGACTGTCAGAACAAATGTGTGAACCTTCAGACTCCGAGTAAGTCTAAGGTAGTGTTTTATGGTAGCTCATCGCTTAAGAAATCGTGTTGCGTTACGATAATGCAGGCCAAGAGATTGTTAAGGAAAGGATGTGTAGGTTATCTAGCTTACATTGTTGATACTCAAAAGAAGGGAGTAAAAATTAAGGATATATCTGTAGTTAATGAATTTCAAGATGTGTTTCCGGACGATCTGCCTGGTCTTCTGCCAGACAGAGAAATCGAATTCGTAATAGACTTAGCGCCGGGAACGGCACCGATTTCGAAAGCTCCATATCGTATGGCGCCAGTAGAAATGAAGGAATTGATGATACAACTGCAAGAGTTATTGGATAAGGGTTACATTCGACCGAGTGTGTCTCCTTGGGGAGCACCAGTGTTATTCGTTAAAAAGAAGGACGGATCGATGAGGCTCTGTATCGATTATCGAGAATTGAACAGAGTAACGATCAAGAACCGATATCCGCTACCGAGGATAGATGACCTGTTTGATCAACTGAAGGGAGCAAAGTGTTTCTCAAAAATTGACCTGAGGACAGGATATCATCAACTAAAGGTACGGGATGAGGACATACCAAAGACTGCGTTTCGAACCCGTTATGGACACTACGAGTTTTTGGTAATGTTATTTGGATTAACTAATGCTCCGGCAGAATTTATGGACTTGATGAACCGAGTTTTCAAGCCATACTTGGATAAATTTATAGTGGTTTTTATCGACGACATTTTGTTCTACTTGAAGACAGAGGAAGAACACGCCGAACATTTGAAGATTGTTTTGGAGGCACTAAGGAAGGAGAAGATGTATGCGAAGTTTTCTAAGTGAGAATTTTGGATGGAGAAGGTTCAATTCTTAGGCCACGTGGTGGATAAGAATGGAATCTCAGTAGACCCTGCAAAGGTAGAAGCAGTAAGTAATTGGGAACAACCGAGAACACCGAAGGAGGTGAGAAGCTTTTTAGGGTTAGCTGGGTACTATCGAAGATTCATCTAAGATTTTTCTAAGATAGCAACCTCGTTGACCAATTTAACTAGAAAGATGGTGAAATTTGTATGGACTGACAAATGCGAAGAAAGTTTTCAGGAACTGAAAAGGGCATTGAGCGAAGCACCCGCGTTATCATTACCAGATGATGCGGGAAATTTTGTGGTGTATAGTGATGCATCGCACAAGGGACTTGGCTGTGTGCTTATGCAGCACGGTAAAGTTATTGCGTATGCATCACGACAATTGAAGGACTACAAAAAACGATACCCTACTCACGACTTAGAGTTGGCGGACGTAGTTTTTGCGTTAAAGATATGGAGGCATTATTTGTATGGGGAAAAATGTGAGATATACACGGACCACAAAAGTCTGAAATATATCTTCACACATAAGGAGTTGAACATGCGACAGAGAAGGTGGTTAGAATTAATCAAAGACTATGACTGCAATATTCTTTATCACCCGGGGAAGGCAAATGTGGTTGCCGATGCTCTGAGCATGAAAGAAAGGGAGAAATTAATTAATTTTGACAACTCAGGAAGAGTTGATAAGAGAGATGGAGAAATTGGAAATAGAAGTGAAGGGACCCAAGGGGTCTAAAGAAAGGTTATTTATGGTGGAAGCTCATCCGACATTGTTGGATAGAGTAAAGGAAGCCCAGGAAAAGGATGAAGAGTGTGAGAAAATCCGAAAGAGGATCACAGAAAATGAGGAAGAGAAATTTCAAATGGATAAAGACAGTATCTTAAGGTTCGAAGGAAGAGTGTGGGTACCAGCGGTAACCGAGTTAAGGAAAGAGATTTTGCACGAGGCACATAATACGACGTATTTCGTTCATCCGGGAGGCACTAAGATGTACCGAGATTTGAAGCAACGTTTTTGGTGGCCTAATTTGAAATGGGAAGTCGCAGAGTGCGTTAGTAGATGTTTGACTTGCCAACGCGTTAAAGCAGAACATCAACGACTGAGTGGTTTATTACAACCGTTAGAATTACCAGAGTGGAAATGGGAGCATATTACGATGGACTTCGTGGTAGGACTTCCAGTTACACAGAAAGGTTATGATGCTATTTGTGTTATAGTGGATCGACTAACGAAGATCACACATTTCCTACCAATCAAGATCCGTTACAGTTTGAACCAATTAGCGAGTCTGTACGTAAAGGAGATTGTTTCGCGACATGGAGTGCCGGTGTCAATTGTCTCTGATCGAGATCCACGCTTCACGTCAAATTTTTAGAAGAGTTTACAAGAGAGGATGGGAACGCAGTTGAGGTTGAGTACCGCTTATCATCCTCAGACCGACGGACAGAGTGAGCGAACGATACAAACGCTGGAGGACATGCTTAGGACTTGCGTGATGGATTTTAGGGGAAAATGGGACGACCACCTACCTTTAGTAGAATTTGCGTATAACAATAGTTACCATGCGAGTATCGGCATGCCACCGTACGAAGCTCTTTAAGGGTGAAAGTGCAGAACGCCATTATGTTGGGACGAAGTCGGAGAGCGATGAATACTCGGACCAGAGTTAGTTCAACAAACCGCAGACGTGGTGACAATGATAAGAGCCAGATTAGTAGCAGCTCAAGATCGCCAGAAGAAATACGCAGATTTGCATCGGCAGGATCGAGACTTTAAAGTCGGCAGTTTTGTTTTCTTGAAGGTATCTCCATGGAAAGGAAAGATCCGTTTCGGCAAGAAAGGAAAATTGAGTCCAAGATTCATAGGACCGTTCGAGATACTGAAGCGAGTGGGCGAAGTGGCATACAAAGTTGCGTTACCACCCGAGTTGGAGCACATCCACAACGTGTTCCACATTTTCGTGTTACGACCGTACAAGGCCGACTACAAGCACGTGATTTCTTACGAGCCCATTCAAGTGGAGAAAAACTTGGCATATGAAGAAATTCCTGTCCAGATATTAGATAGAAAAGAACAAACTTTGAGAAATAAAGTTATTTCATCTGTAAAAGTACTTTGGCGTAACCATGATGTCAAGGAGGCAACGTGGGAGTTAGAGGATAGGATGATGATGGACTATCCCCATTTATTTGTGTAACCTTGTAGCAATTCCGGGACGGAATTTTTATAAGGGAGGGAGGATGTAATACCCGAGAATTTCCATCTATTATTAAATGAAAATATTAATGGAAATGAGAATTTATTTAATGTAAATAATTTTGTGTTATGAGAAGGATTAATTCAATTCTATTAAATTGAATAATTATAATAATTGAGAAATTGATGGAGTTTGCGATAAACTCATTGATAGCCTTATGTGGCACAGTGACGTAATATGAGAATGATTATATTAATTTAAGCAAACAGTTAATCTATATTAATTATAGAATATTAATTAATTATTGTGGAATATTAACTGTGATTGATTAATAATATGTGATTATTATTATTGCAAGAAATATAATAATAACGAGCAACATGTTTATAAATAAAATAAGATTTATATTAAAGTGATAATTAATCATATAAGGGTTAATTAAATTATTATGGAGATTAACAATTATATTGATTGATGAAGGATGTGTGTATATTATTAACTAATATTTAATTAATAAGATGAGTAATTCTATGTGCAAGCATGCGAATTAAATGTGTAACATATATTTGCTAACTATGTATTATGTGAAGTGTAATATGACACTATTATATGGTAAGGCTTATTGAATTATGGAAGTTACATGATAATAGCCTATGTGACAATATGTATGTAAGTATACATTAAAATAATGTAGTATGAATATAAATAATAATTGATGATTATTTATATATATAATGGAAGAATAAAATTTAATAAATGAGATAATGTGATGTGATTATATCCGAGTAAATTATATCCGGTATTAATAAATGTACATGGATGATATGTATGTTACATTGCCATATCACATCTACTACCTTAAAATATTAAGCATGTGACTTACATTATAATGTTAATTATAACCTAAATATATAGTATGAATATATATGTAATAACCTAAGTGTATGATATATACATGTTGCTAGAATGCTGAGCTTTTAATTGGCTTGTTCCATATAATTGGTCACAAACCTTGTACACGTGAAATGCATCATGAAGCTAGCCTACTCTCTTCTCTCAAACTCAGCATTCTAGCCATCATGAAGGGAGTGGGCAGAATAGTGGAGATCACCAACTAATTACCAACTCCCACTTATCTAGCATGCAATCCTTCAATCCGTTGTTTTGATTTGGAAGAAAAAGGCTTTGCCTGGATACTAGTTTTGCTATATATATGGCCCTTCTCTTCAGATTGTTCATTGCTGAGATTTTGCTTGAGTATTGAATTGAGAGTAATACATATATTAGTATAGTAGCATTGTGAGTGGAAAGTAGCAGCAAGCTCAGATTGTTTGCAGAGGTATAATACCTCTTCCTTTGTTCTTCATTTTCATTTTCTGTTTTCGAAATTTCAGTTTTAATTCTTGAATTTAGTTGGAGTTCATGAAATTGGGGATCGATTGGGCGATTGACTGTTATATAAGCATATATATCTGTTAGTAAGTTAAAAAGGTTAGTCTAATGGTATATGGGTATGTCGAAATCGATGAAATGGGAAGTTTGGGGACGGTTTTGGCTGCAGCGTGAACTGCAGGAACTGAGTCTGCATCGCGGCGCCGCAGCGCCAATCCCAGGCATTATGCCCGCGCCGCAGCGCCAGATTGTGGTTGTTGTTGCCATGCCACAGCGCCGGCACCCTGCTGCAATTTTTTGCACCCTGCAACAAAACTGTTATGTACTAATTGTTTGATTTTGTTTAAACAAGCATGGAAGCATGATTAATACATATATATAAACTTAATGAGGCAATGTAAGCATATTTTAGTATATTAGCATGTATGGTTAACAAAACGACATGAAGTTTGGAAACGAACGTAAAGTTTCATAAACAATCATTAACATTATAAAGCATGAGTATATTCTAATTTTTGATACATGGTAGAGCGACTTAGAAATGCATGAAATGAATGATGACTTGTGTATACATGTTTTATAGTATAACGTGAGTATGCTAAACCTCGATTAGTAAATATTTCGAACGAAAATGGAAGTTTTATGAAACAAACTTTGACATATGTGTGACACATTGAGGCACTGATTTTGCAAACATGTTTACATGACCTAGAATCACATGTAATACATGTTAACTTGCATATATAGATTTTATAAGGTAACGTGAGCACGTGGATCGCGTTAAATGAACTTTACTAGTGAAAGTATAAGTTTTGAACGTAAATCTTAACATATTATTGTAAGTTTCATATTCTGATATTTATGAACACATGTGATAGTACTCTTAGACTCATTCATGTGTCATGCATGTATATATACCATGATTAGTTGCCATGATTCAAGTTTAGCGTAAACGAAGCATGTTTTCAAGATAATAACAATGCTAGCTACATATATGTGATAGTAGTACTCATGAGCATGCCTAATACAAGTTAATATAAATACCTTAAGTGTTTTGAAAGCAAGCATGGTAGGCTTTGTAAATTTCATGACCTTGAATGACCGCAAATGTTGACCTAGAACCTATATCACATATGTTTGGAACAAGGGAAGGTTATACGAATATAAAAAGACTCTTTAACATATATATATACTATGTGATATATGTGAATCCTATTTTGACTGTTAACTTAGGGAAATGCCATAACTTGCTAAAATGAAATATATTTAGTATTGATTGTGGTCTTATGTGATATTAATAATTTTCGAGTATGTTTGCTAATTGTGGTAGTCTCACATGATAGTAATGATGTATAAATATGATAAACTTGAGAAAAGAGGAAGTTAAGGATAGAAATTATACTCTATATAACTGTGTAGCTAGATAAAATGTAAAGTTTAATTATATGACTAATGAATATCATATATATACGTTACGATAGGAATTCAAAAGTGTTGGCTAGCTTTACGTGAGTAAACTACGCATAAGGCAAGTATCCTAAACCCTTGCATTATTTTATTCAACGAATATCGTAAGCGAGTATCTAAACCTTATCTCTTTGGATACAAGTATTCTATCTTTGTATATTGCGAACTAGTTTCCTACTTAATCGTTTGAATTGAATTAGCATACTTGAACTCTTATTTCATTAAAGCTATTATTCATGTTGAACTTAGTTTGGTTCTTGAATATTGTGAAAATGTCTATGCCATTTGATTCGGCTAGACTTATATTATTGAAAAGCGACCCAAACTAATTGATTGGTGCGGGATCTTGTATTTGACTGAGAAGAACAACCTTCTTTAAAGGGAATATATAATTGTCGGAGAACCGACGTGCACATTTGAGTATGATTGATTGTTATGCATAACGATGGTACATTAGGCTGATCGCCTGTTGTACCTATTTTTATTAGATTTTCAGTTTATTACTATTAATTATAGTAGAAGTTCATAGTCCTTAGCGACTGCTCAGTATTCAGTTATCTTGAAATCTTGAATTGATTTGTTATTGAATCACATTGATATTATTCTGTCCTTAGCGACTATTATTGAAAACTATTGATATTCTTGTTATCCTTGAACTATCAAACTTTGTTATACCCTTTTGAGAATTAAGAATTATATCACTAACCTTTATTGTATATTACTTGTTGACCAATTTGTGCTCATTCTTGCTTTCCCTAAAATATTTCAGTTAAGGCAGAGCAGGGCGAACCTTCGGGCGTTGATAAGGGCAAGGGCAAGGCTACCAACTAGCTTGTCTCTGTTATGTTTTAAATATTTGAATATTATATTGAGATGATGTAGTAAGACTGGATTTGATTATGTTTAAGCTTAAGTTAGATTATGTAATAAGTCGTTAATTGATATTATTATATAATCTATTAAGTACTGTAGGTTGCGAGACTTGGGGGAATAATTATGATAAATCATTGTAAATTATTCTAGAATAGATTTTTCGCTGTGATTGTGTGATATTGAGTTATTATTATTGTGATGTATTACCATGAGCACGTGATGAACCGAATTCGAGAGGCCAAGTGGAGGTCAATGGAATTTGGGGGCGTCACAATTGTTGTCGGGGAGTATTCGTTTGGTCGTGGAATATTCTTGTTGTCGGGGAATATTCGTACGACGGCGCAGCTATTTATGGGCCCCACAATGGAATAACTGTCGGATACAGAAAGCGACAGAAATAACCTTTTTATAAAATAACGGCGTAGTTGTTACCGTTAGTACTGTTGAAATACCCGGTGGTTAAAATACAGTAATACGCGGTGTTGCACAGTAGCACACGGTATTGCATAGTATTTTGAATTATTGATTCTTACGTGAGAAGACACTTACTTAATTATTGTTACAGTAATTACTGTTTAATATTTTATATTATTGATTCAATAATTGCATGATATTTTATTGATTCAATAATTGCTACATTGATATTTTATATCAATAATTGCTACGTTGCTATTTTATATGATTGATTTAATAATTGCTACCGTTGATATTTTGTATTATTGATTCAATAATTGTCACTGCACAGTATTTCACATTATCAACTCAATAATTCATATTATTTGAATAATATTATTAGATAGCATTATTGACAATGTCTAAGAAAGTTCTGTCTAGGAGGGGTTATTTAATTGCGCGCTAGTAAGGAGAAGTCCTTATCGGAAGGCCCCCTCTTTCTTGGGAAAGACCTGGTTGTCAATATTCTAGTTATGTAATATAATTTGTGAATAATTAATTATTAATTTATATGATAAAGAAATATTTATTTTGTGGATATAAAAGAAGAAATTAGTGCTGATGAGTATTTTGGTGTGGAAAATCATCCGTTTATGGATTTCGGATAATTTCTGTTTGGAATTTGGAAAAACTTCCTTTTACAAAGTTGTAGAGAATTAAATTTCCTATAGAAAGACATAGAATTTGTATTTTTCTGATAAAGGGCTATTTATTATGATTTATTGAAGTTTCGGAAAATAAATATTTTTTTTATAAAATGGTGGGCCCCACTTTTGGTTGGTGAATGCTGATGGCTTTCTTTGGAGGCGGCTGAAAATATTTTTTAAAAATATATTATTTTATTCAAAAGTCTACTTTGGCATCCTAAGCTTTTCCTATAAATAGGGTGCTTAGGTTAGAATTGAAAATCACACCAGAATCAGAAGTTTTCTCTCTCTATAATATCAAGCGTATTTTTGTGAGTATTTAGATACTTTGAGTGTTACTATGCAGTGCAAGTTTCCTTTAGTCTTATATCTGATATTTTAGTCAGAAGTACTATTCTTTTGAGGTAAGGGATGTTATTTTCTTTCATAAATGATGTTATTCTTTTCAATATCATTATACCAAAATATTATCATGGATTTTATTATGAAATTCTTACTTTTTCCGTCGGATTACTATTCACGTATACGACACTATTCACGGAAAAATTAAATTTTCTTCTATTTGTCCAAATTGCTTGTTAAGGTTTCTATCTTTGATTGGATCCAAGTATCTTTATTCTTGAATTTTGCTCCACAAAGTATTATTACGGAATATTCTTGAACTTAAATAAATTAGATTACGAATCCTTAATCTTTGTCCTTTATCTCACTGGACTCGTTATTTATATGGGTTTTCATCATCCTCAGTCCTAAAAGGTGATATAACTGAATATCTTTGGCCTGTAGAGCAAAGATGAATGATTACCTGATGAATATCTTTGGCCCGTAGTGCAAAGATGAACAGGTGTAGAGATGAACATGACCACTGGTGATACAAATGAATATATGTGGCCGTAGTGCAAAGATGAATATTTGATTCGAGATGTATATTGATTGATGTTACAGGGATAAAATATTGATGATGAACTTTTAAATCATAGAAGATAGTAGATTTCATTTTCTACTTAACTCTTCTAATGAATTGTTTCGCTGCGAATATTGATCTAAAACTTGTTGTCAATAATATTTTATCTGAATTGTTGAAGACTAACGATAATTTATTTTTCATTATCTTAGTCATAATATTCTTTACTGGGCTAGTTGAGCTCACCCTTTTCATCTATTGTCCTCTTCAAGAAATGAGAATGTCGCGGGAACTAGTTAGGGAACAGTGATGGTCCGAGTTAGAGCAGTAGTAGTCCTCACTATTTTTAATAAATAGTGTGATGATAATTGTAATGAGGACTTAGTTTGAATATTAATATTTTCTACATATTTGTATTGACAATCACAGTTGTGTGGTCGTATTTTGCACGATCGTTTGATATAAAAGTTTGTATTTGAATTCTGTACCATGTATTTGGCGACTCAGAATAGGTTGGGTTGACTGGACCTATTCTGGGGGCGTCATAATTTTTCCCTTCCCGGGGTTGCCTTTAGTGTCGGCATAGCCTTTGGTTGACTTCCGGGAGTCGTGTCCAAGACTTGGTTCCCATTCGAGTCTGTTTGTCCCCAGGGTTATCTCTGAGGTTAAATTGGTCATTCCAGGTTTCCTTTTGGAGATGTTGTGAATCTTCAGGTTAGTTCTCGAAGTTGACTTGACTTCCCGAGTTACGACTGGGCCTGACCTACACTTCCTGGATTGAGATCGGGCCTGAACTGTACCTCTCGGATTAAGACCGGGGCTGAGTTGACATCCCGAGGATGATTATCGAGGCTATGGTTATCCCGGTATTGTTGATCAGGATTGAGTTGACATCCCGGTATTGAGACCGAGGCTGATTAGAAGGCCCGATATTGAGATCGGGGTTGATTTGACGGTCCGATTGGAGATCGGAGTTGATTTGACGGCCCGATATTGAGATCGGGGTTGATTTGACGGTCCCATTAGATATCGGAGTTGATTTGATGGCCCGATATTGAGATCAGGGTTGATTTGACGGCCCGATATTGAGATCAGGGTTGATTAAACGGTCCGATTGGAGATCAGAGTTGATTTGATGGCCCGATATTGAGATTGGGGTTGATCTGACGGTCCGATTGGAGATCAGAGTTGATTTGATGGCCCAATATTGAGATCGGGGTTGATCTAAAGGTCCGATTGGAGATCGGAGTTGATTTAATGGCTCGATATTGCGATCGGGGTTGATCTGACGGTCCAATTGGAGATCGGAGTTGATTTGATGGCCCGATATTGAGATCAGGGTTGATCTGACGGTCCAATTGGAGATCGGAGTTGATTTGATGGCCCGATATTGAGATCGGGGTTGATCTGACGGTCCGATTAGATATCGGAGTTGATTTGATGGCCCGATATTGAGATCGGGATTGATTTGACAGTCCGATTAGAGATCGGAGTTGATTTGATGGCACAATATTGAGATCGGGGTTGAGCTGACGGTCCGATTGGAGGTTGGAGTTGATTTGATTGCCCGATATTGAGATCAGTGTTGATCTGACGGTCCGATTGGAGATCAAAATTGATTTGACGGCCCGATATTGAGATCGGGGTTGATCTAACAGTATGATTGGAGATTGGAGTTGATTTGACGGCCTGATTTTGAGATCGTGGTTGATCTGACGGTCCGATTAGAGATCAGAGTTGATTTGATGGCCCGATATTGAGATCGGGGTTGATCTGACGGTTCGATTGGAGATCAGAGTTGAATTGATGGCCCGATATTGAGATTGGGGTTGATCTAAAGGTCCGATTGAAGATCGGAGTTGATTTGATGGCACGATATTGAGATCAGGGTTGATCTGAAGGTCCGATTGGAGATCGAATTTGATTTGATGGCCCGATATTGAGATCGGGGTTGATCTGACGGTCCGATTAAAGATTGGAGTTGATTTGATTGACCAGTTTGCCTTCCTACGGTGTTAGTAACAGGGAAGGGAAATTTTGAGTGTCTACAATGACTTAGTTAGAGATTTAAATGGATAGGAAGATCCATTATGTTATCTTGATTGTAGAGCTAATGTATAGGAGTTCATACTGTAGCAACTTAAGATCGTTTAGTTGTAACTTAGATGGAATCGCTTAGTTACAAGCTACTCAAGAGGACTTTGAGATCGCAAAGTGTGAAGAATTGTGTAGCTGGAAGGCTGACTAGGGACTATAAGATCATTTAGTAGATGTAGAGTAAGACTAATTTATAAAGACAATCTCTTAGTAAAGCCACTAAAGGATCATAAAGCTTAAGTCGTTTAGTGGAAGTTAGAAAATGATACGAGACAAACACTATGATTGTGACCACATAGGTAGTTTAGCTCAAATCGTAGAGTCAAATAGTCTGACAAGTTGTGGCATGGGTCACCTAACCTGGACTCCAAATCACAACCCTGATCATATTTGTTGAGTCAACACATAGGGATAAAGGGAGCAAGACAACCTTTTCAACAGCTAACAGCTCAGCGCCTAGGACCCCAGAAACGATTCGTGTATATATTTCACAGAAATGTGAAATAATATATATATATATATATATATTATAATAAAAGAAGGAGGTTTTCAATGCGGGATCTAAAAACATATCTCTTTATGGCACCGTTATTAAGTACTCTATAGTTTGGGTCTTTAGCAAGTCTATTGATGGATATTAATCATTTTTCCCAGATGTGTTGACATTCCCTTTTTTTATTTCTTTTATTGACATGGTAACAAATAACAAAGATTAGGAATATAATTAAATATTTGTAACTAATCCTTGCCCCCCCCCTCCCCCTTCTCTTTTTTCCCTTTTATTTTTTAGAATAAGGGATGAAAGAGAAACAAAGACAAAGTAACAGCTGCAAGACTTGGGTTCAAGCTCGAATTAAATAAGGATGGAGGTAGAATAAAAAACGTTTGGGGCTTTCAAGCACTTATTGATCAATGAATGGAATGTTGGTTGCTTACTTAAATGTTCCAATACATTCAACAATGTTTGAATTATCTAATGGTCTTCAGGGGGCAACAAAGAGGATCTCAACTAACTCTAAGGATCCCAAGAAGATGTGGTTTTCCTTGACCAGGTCTGGTATATGTCGTCTTCTTCATGCTTTCCCTATAAAGTTCACATGCTCTATTGGGTTAAATCTAACTACGCACAACACGGAAGTATACGTGGTCCACAAGTAATAACGTGATGAGTCGAGTATCGTTCCCATGGAGAAAATAACGGGATTTTATCCTAACAATTACCAACTTTATATTATTTTAATTTTATTAAACTAATGATCAAATTTGTGAAAATTATGAAAACTACTAATGAATTCAAAACCAACTAACTATCCACGCTCTTAATCAAATATTGAAGATTTAAGTCTACAATTTCACTTTATGCTTCACTTAGAATGACACACTTCCTTTTAATTCAAATCAAATATCCCACCTTGTAAATCAAGAACACAATAGTAGATATAACCATCCCTCAATGAATTATACCCATATCCACTTAAATTCACATTTGATAGAATTAAATAGAACACCGTAGTTAACTAATCTACTATATCTCTATGTGAATTATAATTAAAGAAGGTTTAATCACGAGTTCTCATAAGATTACGTGCGACACATAAGTATATCTCTATACTAAGCATAAATTATGACTCATAATAGTATGCAAAAATCACAATCATACGCCACTATGATTAGGTCTAAACCCATAATCCATCTCTCGAGTTCATATGGGTTGTCAAGAAATTGGTTATCAAACAATTTATTAATTAAGCATAAACCATAGTACAAAAATCTAGAATTAGTCTCATTGAATTAATATAGAAGAATGTCAATCCTCGTTAAACACGAAGATCCATCGTAGACTTAAAAAGTAATTTAGTTCATGATAAATGAATAAGAAACTGAAATGCACAATGATACTAGCATTCTGAATACAAAGATGAAGATAGAGAATAAAAACTGTAAGTAGAACTGCTGATGTTCTTCAATCTCCTTCGCGTTCTTCGTGCTCAAAATACTTGCTTCAATCCTCTAATTGTGTTCCACGAGTTAGGGTTATGTTACTGATAATGAATAATGTCTTCTTTGCCCATCTAGTTGCTTAAATTACTCTCCCAACCACAATCCAAATCCATCACAACAATCTGTCCAGAGTCCTTCCCGAACTAGGAAATCTTTAAGTTAACTACCGCGTAGCCCGCCCGGGCAGGTAATTTATACTGAGGATGCCCGCCCCAGTGGGTGTTCAATGTTTGATGAAAAGGTGACCCCCGCCCCGGCGGGTGGTTTGGCTTGTAGAAGCCCGCCCCTGCGGGTGTGCTGGCTGAAAACTGCATCCTTTTGCCCTTAACTCCTACCTTCCCTCCAATCCAATTCCTGCAACACCACCACAGAAAACAAGTAAAACAATACTAAAACTACTCGGAGTAGCAACGAATTAAGCTTGAAAGGTAACCAATTTGTAGGTATAAAACCCACTCATTATGGTCTAACGGTTTTCTAGTTATTATATTTCTTATAATTCTAAGGCGAGAACCCGACCCATAAGGAGGCTCTAAGCCTACTATACTATAATATTTAAGAGTATAAATCTAATCTAACAAGATTAAGATCTCGATGAAAAGAAATATTAGAATCATGACGCATCACCGTTTGCATCAATAAGTGCACTGATGGACAGTGAAATCTCATGGTACATCAGACAAAGGTTTTAGGTTAAGGAATTAGTTGATGCCAAGTGTCGTTGGGAGATTTGAACATTGGTAATGATCCAACGGATTTGAAGCCTTGCTATAAAAGGATTACTCCTACAACGTTGGATCAACTACTAAAGAATTGAATTCTAGTGTTTAATAACGAAAGACTCCAACGCTGTACTCTACGATCTTAGAATTACATTTAGTTGCTAAGTCAATCATTTTAAATCCTTCACCGAGAACTTAATAGCACCTCAAACACACATTCTCTTAGTGTTTTCAACAGATTTCAGTGATAAACATTGTAAACAAGTCTAAGAGACTTGTAGATTCTGTGTGAATCTTGTTGTAACGATTCTTAGTGAACTTGGTTATCTTGTAACCCCCATCCTTATTCTCGGAATAAAAGGGATGACGAAGAGACTTTTGTGCTCCGAAACCTTTTTAAAATATGTGTTCATTTACTTTTGTTTTATATTTCTATATGTTCGTTTCAGTGGTTTCACTTTACATTTGTTGAACTCTTAATCAAGAATTTTCATTTTTTTTCTTTAAAGGATTTTGTTCCGCTACATATTTAATGTGTGTGATTAATTAACTTTGGTAAAATTTAAAGGATTTATTCAACCTAACAAAACAACAAAGAATGGTTTACTTTCAAAGTTACAAATATTTGTGTTTTGTACAATCAGTAGCCAATATTATATATTAAATAAATATATTACATTTAATTATTGAAACATGAGACATTTCGTTTTAGACCTAATATAGAAAAAGTATATTGTCTTTCTTATACCTTTTTTCGGTACAAGTTCCTTTGCATATTCTTTTACATATTTTTGGGTCCTGTATCTGAAATTACGATTGTATTCTTTCTTGTGCTCAACTCACTAAAAAGAAACTTGGATGGTATCTCAAGGGCCCTCCACTAATTCATGGATTTTTTTTGTCCGTGGTTGGATAAATTTATGCCTCTTTTGTTGAATCCCAGAAAGTTGATCTATTGGTTTAGAGCCCACTTACATTTACAATTAACAAAAAGTCATAACTTTAAGTTTATCTTTTAACTACGTGTACTATACTAAAAAGTTGATTAAAAGAAAATCAGTTTATATATATAGGGGTTGCATCCACAGCAACCGGTTGCTGGGAGCAACCCCTTTATATGGGGTTTGAGAATCATTATTATAATGGGGCCCACTGTACTTGGGGGATAAATTGAGTCAAAAGCTCCTACAAGGAGTGAGATAAAGGGGTTGCTCCCAGCAACCGGTTGCTGTGGATGCAACCCCATATATATATATATATATATTGTTCATGCCAAGATCCATCCACGCGCTCCAATCACCAAAGCGCGTCCAATCCTACACAAAACAGGTAAACACCAAAGCTTAACGGCTTGGGCCGCCGGGGGATAGCTCCGGTGTGAGAGTAAGTATAGGATGACAAGGTTAACAATGGAGGTAAAATACTCTATTGCTAGAAAATAGTAATATCGTGTGTATGTCTCTTATGAAGAGTCAAACCATGTACTTATAGTGTCTCACATCCCTGCAAGAATCCATATTCCCATTGGATTAGGGTTCCCCCATGTATCCTTTTCATAACATGATTATATTAAATCTCCCAAGATATGGGAAGTCCAATCAATAACTAATCCCTCTTCCCATAAATAGAATCTCAATATAATTAGGAGTTTCCTCCCATAATAACCTAACCGGACCCATCCATGGCCAACCTGAGGCTAAGCCCAATCCGGGTCTTGGACCTCAAATATTCGGGCCCCAACATTGCCCCCTAGTCTTCCATTAAATGGAACATTTGATGGAAGAGTATTATAGCCCAACCATTCAAATCTATCCAGCCCACTTACTAATAAACCCAACCGAACCAAGAAAGGGAACTCTCTGATCGAGCCCCAAGAATGATCCGTCTGGCATCGGCCCACCTCACATGGCCCAATAGCCTTCTCCACGCAACCCACACCCATAAACCGGTGTAACCCAAATAGCCCCCCTAGATCAAAATCCTTCACCTCCTCACGTGCCCCATCATTTCCACCATCAATGCACCGTCCCTTGGAATTCGAGAATAACTTCCAAAAAGACACAACAAAACCCCTTCCCCCTCACAATCATTACCCACCGATTTCAAAAACTTTTCTCTATAATTCTTCTCTTCGGCAAGAACCCCCATCCACTAAGATTCTCAAAGCTCCAGCAATGGCATCCCCATCCAACTCTCCTGGTTCTAACACCATCACCATCGCCCCTATCACCGCCATCCCTCTTTCAACCATTCCGGCCCCAACTGTACCCATCACTACCTCATCCACTATTCCAACCATCATGTCCATTGCAGTCACCACCGATTCTACCACAGTAGCCACCGGACCATCAGAGATCGATACTGCAAAGGCCTAATGCCAGTACTCTGACGAGACTAAATTCTCCCATGCCAACACTCCCTCAAAGCTGAAGGAGGCAGATATAAAGAGCATCCACCAAGCCGGCCAGATTCCGGCCACCCACTCCCTGAAGGCCCCCTCAACAACTGACAGAATGTACCACTCCAACAACGGCTGGATCATCGTGCCCCTGACTCTAATGGAGAAGGGGGTTCGGTTCCCCCTCCAGGCTTTCCTCCTAACCCTCCTCGGGTTCACAGACATTGGCTTCAGCCAGTTGGTGCCGAACTCATATATCAATATAATCTCTTTCATTGCCTTCTGTCACAAATACAATATACAACCTTCTGTTGACCTGTTCTTCTCTCTGTTTCAACTAGCCAAGTCCCGCAATCCAGGCTTCAAAGCCTTTAGCAAAATAGCCAACAAACCGAACGCCAAGATAGAGAGACGCTCCCTGATGAACGCCCCTTCGAGCAACAAAGGATGGCATGAAGATTGGTTCTTTGCCCGAGGACCAGAAACCTCCCAACTGCCGGGCTAGGCATCCCATAGACGATCCAACCCCCATATGGGTTGCATTTCCTCTAATCGAGCTTTAGAGATTACCAAACTAATCGAGAAGATGCTACAGACAGAATGGAGCTATAACATTCTCACCAAACAAGCTCGGCTCTTCGACCATAACCAAAAGTCACCGAACCTTTATCTGTTACCTTTTATACCATAACTATCGCTAATGTCTTTCACTTATGCAGTATCCCTGATCTGACCAACTACATTCAAGCGACGCGATCTGGACCTGTTCCTTTCTGGCAAACAACATGCTAAAGCCGTTGAAGCCTCCACAGATCAAAACACATCCACTGAAGCCCTAACCTCCACCATACTGAGTGTCGAAGACACCCAGGCGGAAGTCACAAACCCAAAAACATCCACAAAGTTCCGTCACAAGATGAGGGTCTCGAAAAAGTCCTCCAAAAGAAAAGCCGACCCTCCCCCTGGAAATCTCAAAAAATCTCATCAATCTGCCAGTGGAAAACGAGCACAAATTCTTCATTTTAAAATGAAACGAGCTAAGGTAAACCCTATGACTGCCGAAGAGCTCAGAGTCCCTTATCCTAAAACAATCGCCCCTTCCTCCAAAGTCAACCCTAACCCTTCATCCAGCAAGAGCCCAAAACACAATGCCTCCGAAGAGAGTACCTCGGATCCACCCCTCAACGAACCACGGACCAATGAGCCACCTTCTTCATCCCAACAACTCTGTCCGCCTCCACCTCCACCAGGAGACGAGCCGATTCGAAAGACGATCTTCTCTAACAACCCCAAAAACTATCCCATAGAGGCCTAAAAACACTTCGTACTCCCCGCTGACGACGACCGATTCAAAGAAATACCCTACCAAGGTTTTATAATCGATGGTCTCATTCAGCAGGATAGGGTAAGCTTCTTCTGTACTCCTTTATCTAATATTGTCATCTTACAGCTCTCCTTTATCAATATTGACCTGTCCTTTGCAGACCAATGCTATATGGGGTCGGGTCGCTCAGAAATGGAAGAATCACGAAGCCGAGATGAAAAGATCTGCAAAAGTAGTAGAGGCTCTTCAAATAGCTCTACAATAGAAACAAGCTGCCCACGCCAGGGCCAACCGCATCAACACCCAACTCTAGAATGAAGCCTCTACGCTTCAGGCTGATAACACACAACAAAAGGAATATGCCGCCCGAACCGAAGCCAAATGCCAAGTCCTGATGGAAAAGTCTGAAGCTGATCAATCGGAGATCTACCAGCTGAAGCAGAGAAGCTTCAACAGGAAAACTCTATTTTGAAGAAGCAGGAGGAAGACGCTCGCCAGGTGCGCATTTCTCTGGGGAAAGAAATTTTCGAGCTCAAAGCATTGGGGTCAACTCTTACTGAAGATCTTCGGCTTCAAGCTATTAAGAAGTATCAGGAATCGGTTGAGCTGAACGCGGAGATACTTAAAATGTACTTCGAAGGATATGAAGCTTGTCGAATCAACGGCAAAGCTAAGATGCTCGAACACTGTGTCAACTCTGCACTATTTGAAACTTCAGACGCTGAAGAAGATACCACTGATGATCCTTCTTCTTCAGATTAGGAGTCTTTATGTAAAAATCTGGTCTCCCTGTAAATGTTAAATTTTCAATGAAAAAATATCTATCCTTTCTCATCATTTTTCGAATAGCAATTATGTTATGCATATATATAATACTTAATCCAAAAATGAATTATAAGCAATTAAGTATAAAAATACTTTCTACATCCCAGGGCTAAATAAATCCAACCTTATAACCGGCAACCTGGTTCTCTCCGTGAGCCGAATAGGTTCAACTAAGAATATTCACTTTGCTACGCAGAAACGAAGGAATCCAACCTTATACCACTGGCGACCTTCGTTGCTTTGAGAGCTGAATAGGTTCGATCAAGAATGTTCGCGTCACTCCGAAGAGGCGAAGGAACCCCACCTTATAACTAGCAACCTTCGTTCGCTCCGAGAGCCGAATAGGTTTAACAAAAAATATTCACTTTATTACGCAGAGACGAAGGAATCCAACCTTATACCACTGTCGACCTTCGTTGCTCCGAGAACTGAATAGGTTCTACCAAGAATGTTTGCGTCGCTCCGAAGAGGCGAAGGAACCCCACCTTATAACTGGCGACCTTCGTTCACTCCGAGAGCCAAATAGGTTCAACCAAAAATATTCACTTCGCTACGCAGAGACGAAGGAATCCAACCTTATATCGCAAACTTGGTCCTCGGGTCGAACAGATATTCCAAAAATCTAGTCCGTGACATATATTCTAAAAATCTGGTCAGCGGGTCGAACAGATATAAAACAAACATATTGAACAACACTGCAGGAGAAAAATGCTTCTTTTATTGATAATTTCTGGCGCTATTACTAACCTTTGACTCTGACTTCTGCCCTACTGAAAATCCTGCCCTATTAAAGATGTTTCCTTTCTTACTGAAAGTATTTCCTGAGCCTGCCTGCATGCCAATTATTCTTGATGTCTGACCCATCCATTGCTCGAAGCCGATAGGTGCCAGGCTTTGATACCTCTATGATCTCATATGGGCCTTCCCAGTTCGGCATTAGCTTCCCTTGATTCTGAGGCATAGAAGCTTCTACCTCCCGAAGGACAAAATCCCCTACCTAGAACCTTTTGAGTTTTACACCTTTGTTGTAATACTTAGCCACCCTTCGCTGATATACAGTAAGTTTCACCAAGACAGCTTCTCTGACCTTTTCTAGTAAGTCCAGGTTGGCCCAAAGTCCATCTTCATTGAACACCTCCTTATACTGACTGACCCTATAAGACGTGGATCCGATTTCAACCGGTACCAGAGCATCCATACCGTAAGCCAATCTGAACGGAGAATCTCAGTTGTAGATCGTGGTGTGGTTCGATAGGCCCATAGGACACTGAACAGTTCTTCAGGCCATCTTCCTTTTGCCTCATCAAGCCTCCTCTTAATCCCATTTAGCAGAGTTCTGTTTGTAACCTCAACTTGTCCATTCGACTGAGGGTGCGCCACTGAAGTCTTCCTATGCCGTATGCCCAGTTTTGCCAAAAATGCTTCGAACTTGGCCCCCACGAATTGTCAACCATTATCCAAAACCACTGCCATAGGTATGCCGAACCGGAACACCACGCACTCCTTCAAGAATTTTAAACACTCTTGCTCAATAATCAGCTTGAGAGGTTTGGACTCCACCCACTTGGTCATGTAATCTATGGCCACGATGACAAAGCTAACTTGCCCCTTAGCCTTTGGTAATGGACCCAATATATCGACCCCCCATACAGCAAAAGGAATAGGCGATAATACCAAGTATAACTCCTCTGGTGGGTGATGAGTGATCGGACTGTTCAGCTGGCACTTCGGACACTTTTTCACGTACTCAATCGCTTCTTTGAATATCGTAGGCCAGTAGTATCCTTGCCAAAGTACTTTGTATGCCAGGGACTTCGCCGCCATGTGATCACCGCATATTCCCTCATGAACTTCCCGAAGGGCATACTCTACATCGGATGGTATCAGACACTTTAGCAACGGGGATGAATAAACCCTTCGATACAGATCTCCATCTATTAGCACGAAGTTTGCACTTTTGTGCTTTATCTTCCTTGCTAGCAGCCGATCCGAAGGTAATATACCATCACTAGATAATCCAGATATGGAGCCATCTAGCTTGTTAACCATTCTAGGCACATCACCTCAATATGCTAAACAATTGGCTGATTTAAAACCTCTAAGTAGACCGATCCACTAAATGTACTTGCCTCGATCGCGGCCAACCTCGCCAGTGCGTTGACTATCGTGTTATTCGACTGGTCCACCCCTTGGAATTCAAAAGACTCGAACATCTACAACCGATCCTTTATTTTTGCCAAGTATTTTACTATTTTGGTCCCTCGAGCTTCATATTCCCCTGAGATCTGCTTAACAACCAGTTGTGTGTCACTGAAAATAATCAATCTCTGCACCTCAAGACTCTTTCCTAACCGAAGCCCTGCCAGAACTGCTATGTACTCAGCCTCATTATTTGTGGCCTTAAACCCAAATCTGATGATGAACCTTGAACCCTTCAGGACTGGTTAGAATGACGCCAGCCCCACTAACATCCGATGTAGTCGAACCATTTGTGTATAATGTCCAAGAGTTCTTCCCTGGCTGGACAATCGCAACTGTCCGCTCGGTCCCTTCGGCCTGTTCCATGCTATCATCTGCTTCGGAGAATGATCACTCCACCACAAAGTCTGATAAAGCCTACCCTTTAATGGCTGTCCAAGGGTGGTACTCCGGTATAAATTGGGACAACTCTATGGTCCATGCTGCAAGCCTTCGTGAGACCTCTGGCCGACCCAGAACTTTCTTCAACGGCTGATCTGTATATACCACTGTCAACCGAGCCTGGAAATATTGTCGAAGCTTCCTACTGGCAATCACTAAGGCATATGCAAACTTTTTTAGGTTTGGATACCTTGTTTCTGCATTCCTTAGGGAATGGTTTATTTAATAAACTGGGTGCTACTTACCCCTAATCTCCCGCACCAAAACAGCTCCTACTGCCAACGAACTTGCCACTAAATACAAGTACAATGGCTCTATAGGAACGGGTTTCACCAGCAAAGGCGCCGAAGACAAATACCTCTTTATCCCTTAAAAAGCGTCTTCACACTCCGACGTCCACTGAAAGCTCTTCGCATTCTTCGGCCCTTTCAAAGTATCAAAGAACGACAAACATCTTTTTGCTAATTTAGACATAAACCTCCTCATAGCTGCTATCCGACCCGTCAGACGTTGGACGTCTTTGTACGATTGTGGAGACTTTATATCGAGGATGGCCTTGATTTTCATAGGATTCGCCTCTATCCCTCTCTGGCTGATCATATACCCCAAGAATTTCCCTGCTCCCGTTTCGAAGGTACACTTGGTTGGGTTTAGCCTCAGGTTGTAGTGCCGAACTGTCTGAAAGAAGTTCTCCAAGTCATCCAGGTGGCCTCTAACTGACATGCTTTTGACAATCATGTCGTCCACATAAACTTCCATGCTCGTTCCTAACTGGTTTGTGAAGACATAGTTCATCATCCTTTGATAGGTGGATCCCGCGTTCAGCAATCCAAAGGTCATCTTTTTGTAGGCATATACCGACCAATGCGTAATAAAAGCCATCTTCGGTATATCCTCTTTGCTTATTAAGATTTGATGATATCCCGAGAATTCGTCCATGAAGCTGAGCAGAGCATACCCCGAAGTCGTATCGATGAGCTGATCGATGTGTGGTAGAGGGTAGAAGTCCTTTGGGCATGCCTTGTTCAGGTTGGTGTAGTCGATGCAAACATGCCACTTGCCATTCTGCTTTTGCACCAAAACCACATTGGCCATCCACTCCGGATAGTCTATCTCAAAAATAAAATCTGATGCCAGCAGCTTCGCTATCTCCTCATCAATTATCCTTTGCCTCTCCGAGGTGAAGATTATCCTCTTCTGCCGAACCGGCTTCTTTATTGGATCCACGTGTAGCCTGTGCTCAGCAACCTTCAAATCTACTTCCGGCATGTTACTGGGAACCCATGCGAAGACGTCTGCATAGCCCTATAGCAGCTCCACCAGGTGGGTTCCAAAAGGGTTATGGCAACCCTGTCACGATCTTCACTATTTTATCCGACTTCTCTGGTACCAGCTCTATCTCTTCTGTCTCCCATGCTGGCATGACCAATGGCTCCTGGCTGCTCTCTGTGAAGGGCTCGATCTCTATCTCAATTGTCTTCTTCTGCTTGCTGACCCCTACCCCTAAGGTGATCAGCGAATTTTGGTAGCACCTTCTTGCCAGATCCAGATCCCTGGCTACTTCCCCGACCCCATGCTGGGTAGGAAATTTGATCTTGAAGTTGGGTATGAAGGTCACTGCTTGGAGGGCCGTCAAAGTAGGCCTTCCCAGATGGCGTTATAAGCTGAATACACATGCACCACATAGAATTTGCACATAACCTCCACCTGACATCGGGCTATCCCAAAGACTACTGGCAGCTCGATCGTCCCAGCAACTTTGAACGGCTCGTTGCTGAACCAGTACAACGGTGACTCCTGTCCGATCACCATCTTTCTTCCATCCAGGTTCATCCTCTGATAGGCATGTGAGTACAGTATATCCACCTTAGACCCGTTGTCTATCATCATCCTCTTCATGTCCACCGATCCCAGTTGTGCTGTGATCACCAGAGCTCCTTCATGCGGTTCATTCGGTTCTGTAGGAAAGTCTTCGTCCATGAATGATATGACCGAACCCGAGTAAGTTCTTTCTCACCTCACGGGTTGGTCGACTACTGACATTACCAAATCCAAATAGCCACGACGCTTCTTACTGGAGACCTTTCCCATCATACCACCAGTGATAACGTCCACCACATGGTGAGTCCCCTGAGTCTGATTCTGTTGTGGTTCTTGGTCAGTCTGGTTCAGCGTATTATGCGTCTGTTATGCCTTCGGGGCCTCTCGTCCTGACACAAATTGGACCAGATTGCCATGTTACACGTTCCTTTCGATCAGTTCCCTTAGGCCCCAATAGTCCTCAGTATAATGTCCCGTCGCTTTATGGTAGTCACAGAATCGATTGGAATATCCTGAGCCGGGTCTGATGCCATCCGGAGGCATCTGGTAGCCAGGCTGTTTCTTCATGTGTTCCAGGATGGTGGACCAACTTGAAAGTAGTATGCATACAAGTCAATCATGTGTGATGATAAAGCATATACTTTGGAGACAATCTTATTTATTTATTAATAAAAATATTTATTTATTAAAGGCATTTAATTATCTATATGGTGCTGTTTTTATAATATATAAATAACCCATAGTTTTAAGCAATACTATTAGAATCATGATGATGATCATGCTAATGAGATCTAAATTCTTAGAAAGCTTTAAAACTAAAATAGTTCCCAATCGTGAGATTACTAAAAAGGGGATTAGTAAATCCAGATAGATTGGTACATATTTTTCTTGCTCATTGGATGACGATGATTTATCTCATGATCATTTGTGCGGAGACACTAAAGCAAGTATGTAGGTGCTTATTGGAGAATAAGTTCACTGAACGTGACTCTCTATGGAATACCTAATGGAGTTTTACTCGCCTGTCAATAGGAATTCCTAATGTGATAGTAGTACAAGTGATCCTTGGACTTGAGATCATCATAGTATCTTGTATGTAATGAATTATACTTTGAATTATTCCTTAAAGCCCTTTAGGATATATAAAAGGGTATGCTTGGGTATAATGAGTTACATATGGAGATAATGAACGATCAATAAAGAATCTACCACCTCTAGTAAAAGAGGAGATATGTCCTATGTGATTCGTTAAATGACAACCCAGGAATCCTTGGCCAAGGTGGAATGAAATTAGAAAGGAGTTTCTAATTTGCATTATTTGGAGTTGTACATTTTCTAATCGAAATACATATAATTGAATAAAATAAGAATTGTGATAAGTGGTTTTATAACCACTTATTTAGATATCAACTCACTTCGATTGTTGTTTAATCTCATGTGTTATCGTAGCTTTTCATCCATTTTTACCTTCTTTTGCAGATTTCTGTAGTTGGAACTCTTCGCGTGTATTTTGAGCTGAAACGGATAAAAGAATGCTAAAACGGGAACAAAGTGCATGAAAAGGGGCAACGCTTAAAGAAGCAATGGGCATGGGGGAATTGACAGAAGCCATGAGCAGAAGGATCAAGGAGGGAGTCAGAATAGGGCAACAGGAACAATGCACCAGCAAAGCTGCAGAATTCCAGAACCTGAAGCCTGCGCAGCTGCGCCAGCTGCAGGCCTATAACCTGCGCAGCTGCGCCGGTCTCCTCACTGGCCAGTTGACTTTTATTTAATCGGCAGCTTTGGTTTGTTGGGGGCAGCAAGGCAGGCTCGGCTGAAAAAGGCATATATGGGCATTTTGGCAACAGAATATAGCTCTCTCCCCTTAAGGGAGTTTAGCCCTAATTTTCTTATTCTAGTTTTTCATTTTCTTTTACATTTTCTTGTCTAGGAGTAGAATAGAAGTAGAGATTAGACTAGTTTATAGTAGTTAATGTTGTAGGGTTTTATTAGACTTTATTGCTGAAGCATTTGAAGAACATCAAGGATTCGTATTTTGATCAAGAGGAATCAGATTTGCATTTCTTACTCTTATTTTCTCTTTGATTCATATTTGTGTTCTTACGATGCTTATTCTACATGTGGATGGTATGTTTGAGTTGCCTATGACTTAAAGTATACCTTGAGGTTCCAATGGAATCTAATGAGTAGTCTATATTAATTTCTCTTCCATGTTGGTTCTTATTTATAATTTTGTGATTGTCTACTGCGATATTTATTTTCATTGCTTAATTGAGTCATGACCAATTACTGTGATAACCCACATGGGATTGAAAGACGAAATATGGGTTTAGATCAAATCGTAGTAGCGAGCGTTTGTACGTTCACATGGCGTTGGATGTATGATTTGTGCTTAGGATAGACATATACCGAAGCGCCGCTCGTGGCCAATAGAGAACTTGACCTTAAACCCTAATTATTTGTAGATCACATAGACATATAGTGGTTTAGGTAATGTGGGTGTTCACGTGCGTTCTATCATCTGTGGATTGCACGTGATATGGATTAGGTGCATCGAAAGATGGCCTTCTCTCACTTTCGTGTTCTCGGCTAGCACTCTTAACGATTAATTTAACCTAATTGGAAGTGAATTGGCTTAGATGAATCATTAGGGGAAATTAGAGTCTCATGCCTTCATTATCTGATTCTACCTTAGGATTATTTATTTTAATTCCTTGCCTAGTTAACTTAGTTTTAATTCCAACTCTTTATCTCTCGTTTAAATAAGACTGAGGCGATTATGTGCTAGTGGTTTGGCGACCTTTTATTTGTTAATTCTCCGTGGGAACGATCTTTACTTATCTTATATTACTTGTTGACCGCGTATACTTGCGCGAATATATTGACCGTTAAATCGACCAACAAGTTTTTGGCGCCGTTGCCGGGGAATTAATTGGATAACTGTTTGCCAACATTAGTTTAAATCAAATTAGTCTTAATTTAAACTTTTTATTTTTGTTTAATTCTCTTCTCATATTCTCTTTTCAGGTACAATGGACTTAAATTTCTATTCATGGAACTGTACAAGACAAGAGCAACCAAGGGAAGCAAGCACTGATGGACTCGACCCAATTGCCACACTCTCAGCACAGTTAGAGGAGCTCTCGAGAAAGCTGGATACTGTTTCAGTCCAATAGAGTCGAGAGCCAGTGACTTCATATGACTATGGTGCTGGAGCTTATATGAGCCATCAGGAGCCTATCATTTATGGACAGGAGCAGTATGGGGGTGGTTATTCCTACACTGAACCTTATCCCGACTATCAGCAAGAGTGGGGGTATCACCCAGACCCTTTAGTAAACTACTATCAAGACCAACACTGGGATCCAAATCCCGCATACGCCCCAGAATGCACCTTCCAGACTCCAGTTTACGAGCCTCAACACAATTTTGAGGGTGACACAGAAAATGCAAGCTTGGAGGAAGAAGGTGACATATCATTGAAGGACATCTTGATTGAGCAATAGAAGTCAGTCAAGAATATCCAGAACTGGGCAGAGCAAATTAGTAGGGCCTTGATGGTAGAGGAGGAGCAAGGGAAGACCCATACTGTGAGCTATCAAGAACAATGCGAGCCAAGTCTAAATTTTGCACCAGAACCCACTTATCAATCCCCGTGTTTACAAGGAGAACAGTCAACAATGGACTTCATGTATAGAGCCTTAGCAAACCAAGAGGAGATGATTAGGAGCCAAGAGCTATCGAACCAAAATTTTCAGAATTAGATGGCCCTAATCAACAATACTCCAACAAATGAGACTCACTACATGGAGCCCGTGGCTGAAACAGAAAAGGAAGGATTGAAAATTATGTGGGGGAATTCTATAGCATCAACACAGGAGACCTTGGTTGAGCAAGAACAATCAATTGAGGATCTTTAGATTTGGGTGGAGCAATTTAACACAGCTTTAAGGAATGAGGAGG
Organism: Panax stipuleanatus; assembly: GCA_020205555.1. NCBI lineage: Eukaryota > Viridiplantae > Streptophyta > Magnoliopsida > Apiales > Araliaceae > Panax > Panax stipuleanatus. The sequence goes on along the minus strand of CM035117.1, from coordinate 132,270,782 downwards.
TGATTGAGGAAGGAACCGCTCAAGATCGTCAAAGTCCAATGCCTCAGATAACTGAAGCCGTGAGTAATGATCCCCAGGATACTTGGTGCTATGACATGGGTGCAGAAACTGATAGAAAATTCGAAGTGCAATTGCAACTGGACGAGCCAAAAGCAATGGCAATAGAGGAGCCAATTGGGGATGTGGAGTATGAACCAACAGTGATAATACCCCAAGAGCCTCCTCCGCCAAAGTGTGAGACTCCAGTCAAGTTTGCACACCCTTGCCCCCTTGGTAGCCACATCACAGAGACGGGTCTCGATGACACGAGAAATTCCGCATTCTTGACACCATAGTGGTCAGAAGAAAAGAGAAGAGAAGAAGAGTCCGTTGTGTGTTCTATGCCTCCATGACCCGATCATTTCACATACACAACGGAACCATTGCCTAGCTCCCCTACTTTCCGTACGGGGAATTCTTGTTCATATCATGTGCTAGGTAGTTTAATTCCTAGTCCTCCTCTATTGGGAAGCCTCCAAAAGCATATAGCAATTCTGATGGATGGAGGGGTTCTCCAATATCGTCGGGGAGTCGGATAGCAGTAGTCAGACACAGTCGAGCTAGAGGACTATAAATCAAGCGCTAGATGGGAGGTACCCCATCATCTCTCTTTCTCCCTAGCTGTTTAATTCTCCATTACATGCTTTTTATCACATTTCCCTCCCCATGTTTAATTCTCAGTAGTATAGTTCTTAGTTGTAAATATTTCCACATTTTGGTTGTACAAGGTACAATGCCTACATTTGTGGACTTAGATAGTGACGCGTATAATTTTTGGGGCATGCAATGCTTATTGAATATAGTATGATGCCGTGACACATTTCGTATACGCATGTAAAGAATTTTTTTTGGGATTCAAACGGTTAATGGACATATTTTCGTTGCACGTACATGTTGCATATATATTTTTGGGACTTAAAAGTGTTCTGATCATATTTTTGAAAATGAGCTTGTGGCTTATGTGCACATATTGACATTTTTGGGATTTGATATGCCTATGATTATCGTCTTTATTATGTAATTTTCTCCCTTTATGTAATTCTCTTAATCGTTATTAGTTAATAGTAATAATAATTGTTTGTTGTAATTAAGTGACTTGACACTTTTTGCATGCCTTCTAGGTCTATGTATTTGGTTGTAAAGCCTTTTGATCCACTACAATTGAGATGCTGCACTCCAGACCAGTCACAGAGTTTCCTGAAACTTGGCGCGCCCGCGCCAAGTCTAGCAAACCAGCGGCGCGGCCTCCTTGATTTCCAGACAAGAATCCGGATTTTATACCCTGCGCAGCTGCGCCCATTTTCCTCATGTCCTTTGCGCAGCTGCGCCATTATCGTCCTGCCGAAAATTTTTTGTTTTAAAACAAAGCCCGCCCACTTCTTTATTTCATTTCCCTACTTGAAAACTCGGCAGTTCTTTCTGACTCGCTCCCTAAAACCGAAACCTCTTTCCCTCACTCGACAACCTGCATGACTCGATTCCCTCCTACAGAAACCCTATTCCTCTCATTCTCCATCTCTCAAGGCCCATGCTGACCTTCTCCATTCTTTGTAACTTGTGGATTCTAGGGCTCAATTCATTTAGCCAGCACCCCAAGTGTTTGATACAAGTTCAGTGAGAAATCGGGGGGGGGGGCACATTTGACGGAATTTGAGGCACTTCACCAAATTTGATAGTAAAAGAGGTAGATTTTTGGGTTCCATTGGAGAATTGCATTTGATACAAGTCTGACAGAGGGTTGAGGGCAGGTTTTTGGCAGTTTGAAACAGAGCAATTTCTGGCAATTGGGGGCATCCTTCTTGGAGAGATTAGGGGCAAAAATTTTGACAAAGGTTGGGATAATTTTACAGAGCATTGAAACCAAAAGCAGATAGGGTGTATTCCCAGTGTTTGATCATCACTGGGTTTGCATTCATTCAGTTGCTTATTGCATTTCAATTTCAACATGCCCAAGCGAATTCGAACTCCATCACCCCCGTCTCCCCCTCCGAGCACAGAGCATGGCGAGGGTAGTTCCCATGAGGCTCTTGACGCCTTTAGATTTGTGGACTTGACTGCTCAGCATTACTACTTCAATGTTTTGGACAAAAAGAACTGTGTGAAGGAGAGGGGATTAAAGCCGGGCAAAGACGATGGGCTTATGAAGAGGCAGATTATTGATCATGGCTGGGCGCTTGTTGCGGCCACACCGCTGCCAGCTCCTATTCCCCATGTGAAGGAGTTTTATGCCAATGCACACGAGGCACAGAATGGGATATCATATGTAAGGGTGAAGCAGGTGCCGTACACCAAGCAGGCCATAAATGACATTTTCAAGTTGGACACTATTCCTTCTGGCCCGACAAATTGGGCCGAGTCTCAGCGTCATGAGACTAACTTGGACAGACTGATAAAGGAATTGTGCAAACCGGGCACTAAATGGACAACATACTCAGGCACGACCAGAAAGATAGGTTTCCCTCAGACTGCCTTGAGTCGATACGCCAAGGCTTGGTACATCTTCATTTGTGTGAGCATTCTTCCTTCGAGCCATCATACCGAGGTCACCACTGAGCGAGCTACCCTACTCTACGGCATCATCAAGAATAGACAGATTGACATTGGACACATTCTGAATCAGTCCATGCTGAAGTTTATGAGGGGGAGCACCTCAGGAGGGATTCCACATGCCTCGGTGATTACACGCTTATGTTTGGCTGCTAGAGTGGTATGGGATAATGAAGAGCTGCTGCGCCCGATGCGCGATATAGACCATACAACCATCCAGCAGTACACCATCTGGCAGGGGGCAGAGTCTCATCCCCGAGGACTGGGGTTTGTGCGAGATGATGATTCTGATGAGGATGAGGATGATGAAGAAGACGAAGAAAATGATCCAGAGCAGGCTCAGCAGGCAGCAGGGCCAACTCCCGCACAGTATGCTATGCAGCAGAGGGAGATTCGACTGCTGAGGAGACGGATGGATACCACATACACAGACTTCCAGACTTATACATTCGGTTTCTCCCAAGCTTTATCTCATGCATTCGGGCAGTTGGGCATACATGCAGAGTTTCCTACATTTGGGACCGGCAGTCAATACCCTCCTCCAGACACACCACCAGAGTAGATTGATGAGGAGGAGGACGACGAGTCCGAGTAGGGGAGTTCCCTTTTTACCATTTTTACCTTCAATGCGGACATTGAACATTTTAAGTTTGGGGGTATTAGGGGGTTTATTTGCATGTAGTTTAATTCATTTAGTGCATGTTATTTGTATATTTAGTGCATGTTATTTGTATGTAGTTTAATTCATTTAGTGCATGTAGTTCGTATTTTGTTTAAAAATTGTCAAATTTTTAAAAATTTTCTTTTGTTTTAGTCAACTGTGTTAGGACATGTTGCATGACATACTGCATAAATTCAGGTTGAAGTTGGTTTGTTAATAAGTTGGCCTATGATGAAATCTAAAATTTCTTGTTTTTCAAATCGATTTGAGACTTAAGCTTGATTTTAAGATCATATATGTAAATCTTTATCTGTCAGATGCTGTGTAGCCAATTAGCACGATGAAGTAGCCATCATGATATGTTTAGTTGAAATGTTCACATACTTATCTTCTGGTGGAAAATTTGTGTTTTAATAAAAGAGTCAGTGTTCATATGATAATAACTAAGATTGTTAAAAGCTTAAGTTTGGGGGAAAACAGGGGGACATGTATGATATATGCGGGGAGATGGAGCGTAAGACGCACTCCCTTGCAGGAAAAGAAATAGAAAAAGAAAACAAAAGAAAATACATTGAAAAAGAAAAAAAAATAGAATAAACACTTCGGCTACGTTGAGTTCTATGGCCTTTGATATTCGAGCAAGCAAGCCCTAGGGGTGTCTCTACACCCAACGCCCTAAGGCCGTCTGGTCTGGGAGTCGTTGGTCGAAAGCTCGCTACATAGATATCATTGAAAAGCCTAAGAGGACTAGGCATTGCACAGTCGAATGTGTACACGGGAAAGTGCGAATACGCCCTCGTGGGTCAATAAAAAGAATAATAAACTCCCTGTTGTCTCTTAACTTAAGTAATACGTGGTCTTAGTTAGAACTTATATGATTTACTGTTTTCCTTTAATTAAAACTAGTTTTTTCCCCTTAAGAAGCATAGTATGTGGTATATTTGTTCAAAGCATGTTTAATGGTTGCTAGGCACGCAACGCACATTGCATCAGTGATGACAGATTTGGATTTGCAAAGTTATACTTTTGATCTTGTCTTGGGTTGCTTATCTGTTTGACTGGATGTGGTTTTTCTGAGGCAATGCACTTGAATATCTATTCTGACAAAGACCTGAATTCACTTTCATGCTAGTGTAGGTTGCATGCATTCTAGTTATTTGAAATGCATCTGTGTTTTGTTTTGTTTGTGACACTTGAGGGCAAGCAACGTTTAAGTTTGGGGGTATTTGATAAGTGGTTTTATAACCACTTATTTAGATATCAACTCACTTCGATTGTTGTTTAATCTCATGTGTTATCGTAGCTTTTCATCCATTTTTACCTTCTTTTGCAGATTTCTGTAGTTGGAACTCTTCGCGTGTATTTTGAGCTGAAACGGATAAAAGAATGCTAAAACGGGAACAAAGTGCATGAAAAGGGGCAACACTTAAAGAAGCAATGGGCATGGGGGAATTGACAGAAGCCATGAGCAGCAAGGATCAAGGAGGGGGTCAGAATAGGGCAACAGGAACAATACACCAGCAAAGCGGCAGATTTCCAGAACCTGAAGCCTGCGCAGCTGCGCCGGCTGCAGGCCTATAACCTGCGCAGCTGTGCCGGTCTCCTCACTGGCCAGTTGACTTTTATTTAATCGGCAACTTTGGTTTGTTGGGGGCAGCAAGGCAGGCTCGGCTGAAAAAGGCATATAAGGGCATTTTGGCAACAGAATATAGCTCTCTCCCCTTAAGGGAGTTTAGCCCTAATTTTCTTATTCTAGTTTTTCATTTTCTTTTACATTTTCTTGTTTAGGAGTAGAATAGAAGTAGAGATTAGACTAGTTTATAGTAGTTAATGTTGTAGGGTTTTATTAGACTTTATTGCTGAAGCATTTGAAGAACATCAAGGATTCGTATTTTGATCAAGAGGAATCAGATTTGCATTTCTTACTCTTATTTTCTCTTTGATTCATATTTGTGTTCTTACGATGCTTATTCTACATGTGGATGGTATGTTTGAGTTGTCTATGACTTAAAGTATACCTTGAGGTTCCAATGGAATCTAATGAGTAGTCTATATTAATTTCTCTTCCATGTTGGTTCTTATTGATTGTTTTGTGATTGTCTACTGCGATATTTATTTTCATTGCTTAATTGAGTCATGACCAATTATTGTGATAACCCACATGGGATTGAAAGACAAAATGTGGGTTTTGATTAAATCGTAGTAGCGAGCGTTTGTACGTTCACATGGCGTTGGATGTATGATTTGTGCTTAGGATAGACATATACCGAAGCGCCGCTTGTGGCCAATAGAGAACTTGACCTTAAACCCTAATTATTTGTAAATCACATAGACATATAGTGGTTTAGGTAATATGGGTGTTCACGTGCGTTCTATCATCTGTGGATTGCACGTGATATGGATTAGGTGCATCGAAAGATAACCTTCTCTCACTTTCGTGTTCTCGGCTAGCACTCTTAACGATTAATTTGACCTAATTGGAAGTGAATTGGCTTAGATGAATCATTAGGGGAAATTGGAGTCTCATGCCTTCATTATCTGATTCTACCTTAGGATTATTTATTTTAATTCCTTACCTAGTTAACTTAGTTTTAATTCCAACTCTTTATCTCTCGTTTAAATAAGACTGAGGCGATTATGTGCTAGTGGTTTGGCGACCTTTTATTTGTTAATTCTCCGTGGGAACGATCTTTACTTGTCTTATATTACTTATTGACCGCGTATACTTACGCAAATATATTGACCGTTAAATCGACCAACAATTTGACAGTAAATCCATGTCTTATATTTAATTGGGACATTGTATGGTGGAAGGATTGAATTGTACGGTAACTATTTACTCACACGTTCTTTTATGATTAATGTTGAAATCTATATTATCTAGAAAGTCGTTGATCGTTAGGGAGGCTTATTCCTATTGTAGAATAAATATTATTTATTTAAATAGATTATTAGTTTAATTTATTTATTTAAATAAGATTAGAATTATTCTAATTGATTTATTCACAACCGGTTTAATATGGAGAACCTAAAGGGTCACACCACAAAAGGAAGAATAATTATTGAAGAAAGTAATGGCATAATCGTAATAATGCATTAAGTGTAATTAATTTAATCTATGGTGATAGAATAAATTAAATTGCTTAATGTTTATTATTTAATATTTTGGAAATATTAAATATAAATTAATAAGAGGAGTCTTATTAATACTATTACAATTATTGTGACATACCCCAAATCCGGGTACTTCGTTTCCACATGATTTGGTGTTCACTTTCTAATTAAAACATACATCTACCCAGTAATAAAGAATTTCAAACTAATTACAACCTTCATAAAACCTTAATAAAAATCTCCCTCTAGAAAGAATGACAACTTGTTCAATAAAATCCCAGGGTTATCTAAACCATAACATCATTCAGATAACGTAAATGCGGAAACATAAACATAACCAACTAAGTCTTATTACAAAAGTAACTTGACATAACAAGCCTTCATTTATTCATCTTTCCTTTTTCTTTACTTGTTGATGGTATGTTAACATTCTTGGTCTCAACTGCAAGTGGTGGTAAAGCAGGCAAGAGTGAGCAAACAAAAGCTCACTTGAAAATACAACAGTAATATGACATAAGTGAATCTTTTCAAAAGAGTTTGAATAACTTTACTTTCATCAATATAAAGAATTGAATTATAATTCTTTCATCAATATATAGAATTCGAATATGGAATCATCTGAGGGTCATAAGACCTTGAACCATTGTCCTAGGTTATAAATATTTCTATTTAAACCATTAATAGTAAATAAGACTATAGACATTAACTCGTACTCAGGGGGATCAATCCTTTGTACCATGAATTGTGCACAACCATCTTAACGCTTTCGCATAAAATATACCCTAATTAATAGGGTTGTTCCTTCTCAGAAATTGAATACAAGTCCGCACCAAAGAAAGTTTGGTTTGGATTGATAAGGGAACTTTAGAGTTCAACTATCATCAACTAGGAGTAGTTGAATCGACTTTCAGTTCTTTACAGTTCAATAATATAAGAATCATGAACCAATTGCAAAATATGACAATAAACTTCATAATAGATAGGCATGCTTTTAGAAACAACTTAAAGCATTCGATAGACTAAGTAGATCTTACTTGAACAACTAAGTCAAGTTCATATTACTAAAATAACGCTTTAATAATTACGCTTTATGAGTGTAGTATAACTTGTACCACATATAACAAGTTAAGGAACGTGAATGAACTTTCATAATTTCTTGAGCAAGGGTTAGGAAACTTGCACAATGAAAATATACAATGAATAGGCTTGTATAGCATTCAAGAGTAGCTTAAAGAACTTGCACAATATAAATAACAAGTTTAGAAACTTGCTTAACATAAGAGAATAAGGGTAAGAGAACTTGCCTTAAGCGCAAGCTACACTTTAACAATTATAACCACTTCACAAACACCCTACACATTTATATTACATTCAAACCATCTATTAGTATCCAACTACAATATTTAAACCATCGAACTTCATATCTAAGTCCAACTCACAATATAATTTACCACATTGGTTGCTAATTAGTCAAGTACGTGAGTCTATACTCACGGCATACATTCATAAGCCTATAACTCAATAAATCGTGTTGTGTGCCTCGTGAAAGCAACACACACACACACACACACATGTAACACATTCATAATATATTTCAATCTAACTTAAACACATCAAAAACATGTTATCTTATTACACCTTTCACTTTCCAAGTCTTAGAAACAAGTTAGCTTAACAAACGGGGCATAAAAACTCAAAAATAAAACTCAAAATTTTCTGGGCAGCAACATCACCCACTGGGGCGGGTCCCCATAGGGAAATACACCCGCTGGGGCGGGTGCTCCCCCTGCTGCACCACTTGGTTCGCGAACTGGTGGAGAATTAAGCCAATTTGGCTCATTCCTTCACACTGAATTTGATTTTTTTCCAACATGATAAACATAAAACTTGATACTAACAATATTTTAAACTTATTAACATGATCATAACATATATAATCCATAAAACACATAATCCAAAACAAGATTTCATGATTTTCAAAGAAAACACAATTTTAAGCGTTCTTGACGAAAATTGCTACTACGAATTCGTTTTTCATCCAATTCAAGTGATTCCAATTGTAATCACTCATATTCTTAACATATTAACTTAATACATGATCAATTTTAACAATGACTCAAAATCAACAATAATTTGATAGTTTTAAAAGCCGTTTTTCAGAAATGATTTCACCGAAAATCACTATGAACACACATCCTATTGTTTATCAAAAATTCATTGATTGAATTGCTAGAACAACCATATAACTCATATATAATCATGTTATATCACATATTACACATAATTCATGCTCACATCAAGGATTTAAAGAAATTTTCAACATAAATTCATAATATAACACTATGAACATGGATTTCATAGTATTCATCATATACTTATGAATTGAAATTCTTAAACAACTATGAAACCCTCATGTAAACATATATATATATATATATATATATGTATATATATACATACATATCCCATTCACATATCAAAATAAATAGCTTTCACAAAGAGACTTTCACATAGAGTTCTAAAACCATGAAAACATAAAAGAATATGCTTTGAAAACTTGTTTTTACGACAATTGTATTTTGAAAACCCTTTCATGGCATACAATTATATATGAAAACATATGAACACCATATATACATATAATTTCATGATTGTAAAAACCTAATTTGATAAAAAAGAATTACAACACATAAGAATTGAGTACGTGGGTTAGGGTATAACCTTACTAGTTTTACTTAAAGAGAAGAGATGATGAAGATGATGATCCTCTTATGCCTTCTCAAGCCTTTCTTCCTCTTCTCTCTTCTTCTTCTCTGACAATTCTCTCTAACCCTCTTCTTCTTTCTTTCTTTGTTTTGTAAAACTAACGTAACTTTTAACTTAACATATATTATACAATATACAATATACATATATAATAGATATGTAACTTATATATAATAAATATAATACTTATAACCATATTAATTCTTATTAATAACATAGGTTACAAAATTTAAAAAGTCCAAGGCCATGTTTGGCAACCTCTTAGAAAAATAGGTTTTTAGTGCTAAGGCCTTGTTTGCGTAAAATAAGATTAAACAAGTACAAGGGCCTTGGGTAAAATAAGATTAAACAAGTACAAGGGCCTTGTTTGGTAAAACACTTTAAAATCATTTTCTAGTCTTTTAATAACTCTTTAAATCCATAGATTAAATATTACACTTATTTAATTAAATTACAACACTCTAATTCAATTAAATAAAGTAACATTCACATAATACCAAATTGTCACACAATTGAATTTCCTTTATTAAATATAATTCATCTAACAAATTATTATCACTTAGCACATAACATTAACTCTAATTAAATTATTCCCAATTAAATTAAAATGATGCTACACCATTGCTAACATATCAATTTAATTAATCATATAACACTTAATTAAATTGTCCACAACAATCGCACAATTTATTTATTTATCTTCACAAATAAATTCTATAAAATATTTATTTAATTCAATAAATATTTACAATTAACATATAAAATTCTCAATCGTTACAGTCTTCCCTCCTTAAAAGGATTTTGTCCCCAAAATCACAACATAAAAAAAATCTCATAAAAATTCTCACCTCATAAAAATTCTCATCTGTTACATTCTTCCCCCCTTAAAAGGATTCTGTCCCCAGAATCGATATCTAAGGGGTTACACACTTCAATTAAGCAAGTAATTGAGGATAAGGCTTTATCATAACATCTTCGAGTTCCCACGTAGCTTCTTTAGCACTGTGGTTCCTCCAAATTACCTTAACAGAAGGTATCACTTTATTCCTAAGTACTTGTTCCTTTCTGTCAATAATTTGAATAGGAACCTCTTCATAAATTAAGTCTTTATCAAATTGTAAAGGCTCGTATTCTATTACATGTTTATAGTCGTGTTTGTAAGGCCGTAACACGGAAATATAAAATACGTTATGTATATTCTCGAGTTCCGGAGGTAATGCCACTTCGTAAGCTACCTCGCCAACTTTTCGTAATACCTCAAAAGGTCCAATAAATCGGGGACTCAGTTTCCCTTTCTTTCCAAATCTAATCTTCCCCTTCCAGGGAGATACCTTTACGAAAACGAAGCTTCCTGGTAAGAATTCTCGGTTCTGTCGATGTTGATCGGCATATTTCTTCTGTCTGTCCTGAGCAGCAACCAATCTTGTTCTGATCAGCTTCACAATTTTAGCAGTTTGTTGTGCCAATTCCGGTCCCAACAGCTGACGTTCACCGACTTCATTCCAGCATAGAGGAGTTCTGCACTTTCTGCCGTATAACGCTTCGTAAGGCGGCATGCCGATACTCGCGTGGTAACTATTATTGTAGGCGAACTCCACCAACGGTAGATGATCGTCCCAGCTTCCTTTGAAGTCCATCACACATGCTCTCAGCATATCCTCAAGCGTCTGAATTGTTCTCTCGCTCTGGCCATTGGTTTGAGGATGGTACGCTGTACTCATTCGCAACTGCGTTCCCAAACATTCTTGTAAACGCTTCCAGAAATTTGACGTAAAATGCGGATCTCTATCTGACACAATCAACACTGGAACACCATATCGAGAAATAATCTCCTTAACGTATAATTTAGCTAATTGTTCCAAGTTATATTTAATCCTGATTGGTAAAAAGTGGGCTGACTTCGTCAGTCAATCCACAATAACCCATATTGCATCGAAACCTTTCTGAGTCGTTGGAAGACCAACCACGAAATCCATCGTGATATGCTCCCACTTCCACTCTGGAATTTCTAACGGTTGCAGCAATCCGCTAGGTCTCTGGTGTTCTGCCTTGATTTTTTGACAAGTTAGACATTTCGCAACGCATTCAGCTACATCCTTCTTCATATTCGGCCACCAGAAATGATGCCTGAGATCCTGGTACATCTTCGTACTCCCAGGGTGAATTGAATATCTCGAGCTGTGAGCTTCGCTCAAGATTTCCTCCTTAACTTCCGATACTGGCGGTACCCAGATTCTACCTTCAAATCGTAGCAGATCCTCACTGTCGATCTTGAATTTAACCTCTTCGCCATCAGCTATTCTCTTTCGAATCTTCTCACATTCTTCATCGCGAAGTTGAGCTTCTTTTACCTTGTCCACAATTATAGAACCAGTGGTTACTTAGAACAACTTTTCATCCAATTTCTTTGGAAACTTTACTTCCAGCTCTAATCTAGCCATCTGCTCTATTAACTGATCCTGATCAGTTAACATATTCAGCTTCTCCCGACCTTTCCTGCTCAAAGCGTCAGCGACAACGTTAGCTTTAACCGGATGGTAAAGTATCTCGCAATCGTAGTCTTTAATCAGTTCCAACCATCTCCTTTGGCGCATATTCAAATCCTTCTGGGTAAAGATATACTTCAGACTCTTGTGATCTGTGTATATTTCACACTTCTCTCCATATAAGTAGTGTCTCCAAATCTTTAGAGCAAACACTACTGCTGCCAACTCCAAGTCATGGGTCGGATACCCCTTCTCGTAGTCCTTCAGCTGACGTGAAGCATAGGCAATGACTTTGCCGCTCTGCATCAACACACAGCCTAATCCTTTATGTGAGGCATCACTATATACCACGAAATTTCCCGAACTATCCGGTAAAGATAATACAGGCGCAGTACTCAACCTCTTCTTCAACTCTTGAAAACTCTCCTCACACCTCTCCGTCCAAACAAACTTAAATGTTTTACGAGTCAGATTCGTCAACGGAGTTGTGATTTTAGAAAAGTCTTGGATAAATCTCCGGTAATAACCTGCCAATCCCAAGAAACTCCTCACTTCAGACGGCGTCTTCGGCTGATCCCAATTCATTACCGCTTCAACCTTCGACGGATCTACCGAAATACCATTCTTGTCGATCACGTGGCCAAGAAATTGTACACGTTACAACCAAAATTAGTATTTTGAGAATTTAGCGTAAAGTTTTTCTCGTCTCAGTGCTTTTAAGGTTAGTCTTAAGTGTTCAGCATGCTCCTCCTCGGTCTTGGAATAAACCAGGATGTCATCTATAAACACTACCACAAACTTGTCCAGAAATGGCTTGAACACCCTGTTCATTAGGTCCATAAATGTAGCTGGGGCATTCGTAAGACCAAATGACATCACCAAGAACTCATAATGACCATACCGAGTTCTAAAAGCAGTTTTCGGTATATCTTCCTTCCTCACCTTCAACTGATGATACCCGCTTCTCAAATCGATTTTTGAGAAGTACTTCACACCCTTCAGTTGATCAAACAAGTCATCGATCCTAGGTAAAGGGTACCTATTCTTGATCGTAACTTTATTCAACCCCCTATAATCAATGCAGAGACGCATCGATCCATCCTTCTTCTTCACGAATAAAACAAGAGCTCCCCACGGCAAAACGCTCGGTTGGATATACTTCTTGTCTAACAGTTCTTGCAGTTGAACCATTAGTTCCTTCATCTCGACTGGAGCCATTCGATATGGAGCCTTCGAAATTGGAGCAGTTCCAGGTGCTAAATCGATCACGAACTCTGTCTCCCTATCTGGCGGAAGTCCTGGCAAATCGTTTGGAAAAATGTCCACAAACTCCTTAACTACCGATATCTCCTCTACCTTAGGGCTCTCCTTACGCGTATCTACTATATAGGCTAAATATCCTACACAGCCTTGCATCAAAAGTTTCTTGGCTTGCATCACCGTCAGACAATTCGCTTGTCTAGGCGATTTACTACCATAGAACACCAACTTTGACGGAGTCGTAAGGTTTACTAACTTCTTCTGACAGTCAATTATCGCCCCATGGTTGAACAACTAGTCCATACCTAGTATGACATCGAATTCCCCAAGTTTAATCGGAATCAAATCTACTCTAAGTTCCTGACCTTTAATATCCAGTCTACAATTCCTATAAACACTCCTAACAGGAATAATTTCCCTATTCGCAATTTCTATGCTCAAAGGGTAAACTAACTCCTCTACAGGTAAGTCTAGGGTTTTAGCAAAATCATCAGATATAAATGAACAAGTAGCACCCGAATCAAATAATACATATGCATTTATACTATTGATCGGAATAATACCTGCCACCACATCTTTTGATTGCACCGCGTCTTGCACCGTCATGTTGAATGTACGGGCAGTGGGTCGAACGGCCTGTAGTGGCGATGGTCCGACAAGAGTCAGAGTGCTGCCGTTGTCCTTCCCTCCATTCCCTATTGACCTTGTCGCTGGCTTCTTAGGGCAATTACGAGCCATGTGATCCTTGGATCCACATATATAACAAGCTCCTTTCTTGGGGTTTGGGCAATATGGCGCGATGTGGCCTTCCTGACCACATTTGTAGCATACGCGTTTCACTTTCATGCACACTCCAGTGTGAGTCTTCCCGCATGTAGCACACGCTTCGAGCTTCCTCTTCTGCTGGCCTCCCTGCTGACTCCCAGCAGAGTTATTATCATTCCACTTCCTCTTCTGATGGATAGCCCCGCTACCACTAGCCTTAGTTTCCGTTTCATTCTTCTTCTTCTTATCTTGGTTGAATTTATTCACCGCTTCACTTCCCCCTTTAGCTAGAATAGCCTTTTCCAGCACGGCTGCAAACGTGTTTAGCTGGAACATAGAGACCTTGATGTAGAGCCAGGGTTTTAGTCCCCGCTCAAACCTCCTCGCCTTCCTAGCATCCGTGCTGACCTGGTAAGTAGCGAACCTGGCCAGTTCATTAAACTTTGTAGCGTATTCCGACACTGACATCATTCCCTGCTTCAGCTCTAAGAATTGGACCTCCATCTGATCTTGCGAACTCACTGGGAAGTACATCTCGTAGAACATCTCTTTGAAACGTTCCCACGCTCTGACTCCTTCTCCCTCTCTAGTCTTATTCGCCTGCCACCAGAAGCTAGCATCTAACTTCAACATAAAAGTCGTAAATGCCATTTTCTGGTCTTCACTGACCCTAGCCACGTCAAATACCGTTTCTATTTCCATAATCCACGTCTGAGCAACTATAGGGTTTGTCGATCCCTTAAATTTCGGCGGTCCTACTGCCTTAAACTCTTTAAACGTCGTGGCTTGCACTTACGGCTGATTTGCCACTGCTCATGCCAGCAGGTTTACTAATTGCTGAACCGCGTTAGGGTTTGTTACATCGTTATTGTTGTTGTTTGTTGAACCCTCGGGGTTTTGACGTGTTACTCTTCTTGTAGGAGGCATTTTTTGATAAGAAAATATTATTATTAGATCCTTTATTCAAATCTTAAGTATTCAAGTTCACACTTAAAGGTTTGAATATCTCAGTTCACATAGAACACAAAGCACGTCAATAAACTTCTTTTATTCATTAGTCGTAGTTTAAAAACATCAATCAGATAGCATTTCTGCCATTTACATCATCCTTCCTGAACTGAAAAAGTTGCAGGATTACATTATTAACTTATCCCATTCTTATCTCAATTATGGAATTTACTTTATTTACTACAAAAGCAACACATAAACAAAAGCTCTACTACTACTGCTACTACTACTATTACTGCTATTGTTGCTACTGCCTAGGCATATTAATACGTCGCACAACCTCTCTGCGTTCCTCTTCCATTACCCGAATTTCCGTTCTTTGGTCCACCACATACCATGGTAAACCTTGGAACTGAGCTGGGTAGTAGAAAATACGGTCCTGAGCTCTTTCTATTGTTGTATGAAAAGCATATTCCGTTTCCCTCAGCTTGGCCCTCTTGGCCTCAGCTTCATCTTCAGCTCGATCAGCTCGTTGATTAGCCCTCAAGCTTGACTCTTCAGCCCTGGCACGCTTCATCGACTCCTCCTGGATGTCTTGCTTCAGCTTTGCCAGTTCAAATCGAGCAGCATCTCTATCAACCTCCATATGTATCAGGTTCCACTGTGCATCTCCCAGGTCATTTGCCATTTCCTCGATCGTATTGTCTCGTTGATGGATAGTTTCCTCGAGATCTCCTACTCGTCCATGAAGCTCCATGTTACTATCGTAGACTGCCTCATACATCTCAACACTAGTAAAGTGAGGTGGGAATTCCTCTTCGGGATCCTCTTCCTCCTCTTCAGACTCGTCCTCGTCCTCATCCTCTGGAATAGGTGTCAGCTCACGCTCCCGACCAGCTATGGTGATCACTGGAGATGGCTCTCTCCTAACCAGCTGCTCCCAGACAACATGTATGTCACGGGGCTCCTCCTCTCTAGGCACCTGAGGTACAACCTCTCTAGCCTGACTAGGTTCTCCAACGTTCGTCATCCTGATAATAGAATTTTAAAGCTTATTATTACGTGATATCGAGTCGTCACCCTTCGAATACCTGAACGTAAACACATAGCACATAAGGTAGTTTATTATCTTTACCTATCACATCTATCTTTTCGATCTTACCATAAGGCTACTACCTAAGGTTTTTCCCTACCTAAGGTTTCATAACCTCTAGCTTTGATACCAACCTGTGACATCCCCCAAATTCGGGTACTTCGTTTCCACATGATTTGGTGTTCACTTTCTAATTAAAACATACATCTACCCCAGTAATAAAGAATTTCAAACTAATTACAACCTTCATAAAACCTTAATAAAAATCTCCCTCTAGAAAGAATGACAACTTGTTCAATAAAATCCCAGGGTTATCTAAACCATAACATCATTCAGATAACGTAAATGCGGAAACATAAACATAACCAACTAAGTCTTATTACAAAAGTAACTTGACATAACAAGCCTTCATTTATTCATCTTTCCTTTTCCTTTACTTGTTGATGGTATGTCAACATTCTTGGTCTCAACTGCAAGTGGTGGTAAAGCAGGCAAGAGTGAGCAAACAAAAGCTCACTTGAAAATACAACAGTAATATGACATAAGTGAATCTTTTCAAAAGAGTTTGAATAACTTTACTTTCATCAATATAAAGAATTGAATTATAATTCTTTCATCAATATATAGTATTCGAATATGGAATCATCTGAGGGTCATAAGACCTTGAACCATTGTCCTAGGTTATAAATATTTTTATTTAAACCTTTAACAGTCAATAAGACTATAGACATTAACTCGTACTCAGGGGGATCAACCCTTTGTACCATGAATTGTGCACAACCATCTTAACGCTTTCACATAAAATATACCCTAATTAATAGGGTTGTTCCTTCTCAGAAATTGAATACAAGTCCGCACCAAAGAAAGTTTGGTTTGGATAGATAAGGGAACTTTAGAGTTCAACTATCATCAACTAGGAGTAGTTGAATCGACTTTCAGTTCTTTACAGTTCAATAATATAAGAATCATGAACCAATTGCAAAATATGACAATAAACTTCATAATAGATAGGCATGCTTTTAGAAACAACTTAAAGCATTCGATAGACTAAGTAGATCTTACTTGAACAACTAAGTCAAGATCATATTACTAAAATAACGCTTTAATACTTACGCTTAATGAGTGTGGTATAACTTGTACCACATATAACAAGTTAAGGAACGTGAATGAACTTTCATGAAACTTGCACAATGAAAATATACAATGAATAGGCTTGTATAGCATTCAAGAGTAGCTTAAAGAACTTGCACAATATAAATAACAAGTTTAGAAACTTGCTTAACATAAGAGAATAAGGGTAAGAGAACTTGCCTTAAGCGCAAGCTACACTTTAACAATTATAACCACTTCACAAACACCCTACACATTTATATTGCATTCAAACCATCTATTAGTATCCAACTACAATATTTAAACCATCGAACTTCATATCTAAGTCCAACTCACAATATAATTTACCACATTGGTTGTTAATTAGTCAAGTACGTGAGTCTATACTCACGGCATACATTCATAAGCCTATAACTCAATGAATAGTGTTGTGTGCCTCGTGAAAGCAACACACACACACACACACACACATGTAACACATGCATAGTATATTTCAATCTAACTTAAACACATCAAAAACATGTTATCTTATTACACCTTTCACTTTCCAAGTCTTAGAAACAAGTTAGCTTAACAAACGGGGCATAAAAACTCAAAAACAAAACTCAAAATTTTTTGGGCAACAACATCACCCGCTGGGGCGGGTCCCCATAGGGAAATACACCCGCTGGGGCGGGTGCTCCCCCTGCTGCACCACTTGGTTCGTGAACTGGTGGAGAATTAAGCCAATTTGGCTCATTCCTTCACACCGAATTCGATTTTTTTCCAACATGATAAACATAAAACTTGATACTAACAATATTTTAAACTTATTAACATGCTCATAACATATATAATCCATAAAACACATAATCCAAAACAAGATTTCATGATTTTCAAAGAAAACACAATTTTAAGCGTTCTTGACGAAAATTGCTACTACGAATTCGTTTTTCATCCAATTCAAGTGATTCCAATTGTAATCACTCATATTCTTAACATATTAACTTAATACATGATCAATTTTAACAATGACTCAAAATCAACATCAATTTGATAGTTTTAAAAGCCATTTTTCAGAAATGACTTCACCAAAAATCACTATGAACACACATCCTATTGTTTATCAAAAAATCATTGATTGAATTGCTAGAACAACCATATAACTCATATATAATCATGTTATATCACATATTACACATAATTCATGCTCACATCAAGGATTTAAAGAAATTTTCAACATAAATTCATAATATAACACTATGAACATGAATTTCATAGTATTCATCATATACTTATGAATTGAAATTCTTAAACAACTATGAAACCCTCATGTAAACATATATATATATATATATATATATATATATATTTATATATATATGTATATATATACATACATATCCCATTCACATATCAAAATAAATAGCTTTCACAAAGAGACTTTCACATAGAGTTCTAAAACTATGAAAACATAAAATAATATGCTTTGAAAACTTGTTTTTACAACAATTGTATTTTGAAAACCCTTTCATGGCATACAATTACATATGAAAACATATGAACACCATATATACATATAATTTCATGATTGTAAAAATCTAATTTGATAAAAAAGAATTACAACACATAAGAATTGAGTACATGGGTTAGGGTATAACCTTACTAGTTTTACTTAAAGAGAAGAGATGATGAAGATGTTGATCCTCTTATGCCTTCTCAAGCCTTTCTTCCTCTTCTCTCTTCTTCTTCTCTGACAATTCTCTCTAACCCTCTTCTTCTTTCTTTCATTGTTTTGTAAAACTAACGTAACTTTTAACTCAACATATATTATACAATATACAATATACATATATAATAGATATGTAACTTATATATAATAAATATAATACTTATGACCATATTAATTCTTATTAATAACATAGGTTACAAAATTTGAAAAGTCCAAGGCCATGTTTGGCAACCTCTTAGAAAAATAGGTTTTTAGTGCTAAGGCCTTGTTTGGGTAAAATAAGATTAAACAAGTACAAGGGCCTTGTTTGGTAAAACACTTTAAAATCCTTTTCTAGTCTTTTAATAACTCTTTAAATCCATAGATTAAATATTACACTTATTTAATTAAATTACAACACTCTAATTCAATTAAATAAACTAACATTCACATAATACCAAATTGTCACACAATTGAACTTCCTTTATTAAACATAATTCGTCTAACAAATTATTATCACTTAGCACATAACATTAACTCTAATTAAATTATTCCCAATTAAATTAAAATGATGCTACACCATTGCTAACATATCAATTTAATTAATCATATAGCACTTAATTAAATTGTCCACAACAATCGCACAATTTATTTATTTATCTTCACAAATAAATTCCATAAAATATTTATTTAATTCAATAAATATTTACAATTAACATATAAAATTCTCAATCATTACAATTATTATTATTTTAATTTCTAAAGTAGTTTAGTAATTAAATATTAGTACTCTCATTTATTCCTAATAAAATTAGGAGGCAAATTAATTAAATAAATTTAATTAATTATTCCCAATGTGGTGGAAAGCCTAAATTAATTAAAAGAGTTTAATTAATTAAATAAAATCCCATGTCTAATAGGATTAGAAGGGTTTACCAATATCTATATAAGAGGAGTCTGATAATAGATATCTGTTGATACAATTCCAATTGTTGGAGAGTACTCCTTTTCTATAGAGGATAGAAAACTAAGCCAACCACCCTCCTTCTTGATAATTCATCTTCCTTGGTGGATCACCTCTAGAGGTCAAACACTTGGGTGGCTAACGTTGATCAAAGAAAGGAATCTAACCCAAAAATTCAAGGAGATCACGAAGAACAAGGAGCGAAACTCTTACCTGTGGAAGCTTCGTTCTACAAGGGTATGATTCCATAACTTCTTATTTATCATTTTAAATTAATAATTTGCATAAAGGATGATCCGAGTAATGGTTCTGTAGAAATTTTTAACTCTGATATACCATGCGTCAGCTAATTTTTGCAATTTATTGCGTCATAATTTTGTACAAACCCAACACGACTGGCGTTAAGCTGGGTGTAAACTCTGTTCACCCTTTCCTTTGGAGCTGAGCGGCCTCCTCCCGAACCCCTGTTTTTATCGTTATACCGCTTCTGGTAGTTATCCGATCTATTGTTCCCATTCCTCTTCGAATTTCCATCGGACTTACCCTTCTCCTTTTTTATGTCTTTGGGCTTCTCTGTAGATCCTCGCTTCAGACTTTCCATTGTCTCTTCCATCACTATGAAGATTTCTTCTTTCTTGAACGCTTCGACTAGGCTTCTCGGGTGGTTGAGCATCAATTTTTTCACCAATTTTTCTTACTTCACTAGATCCAGCCCATTCTGGAAGAGTCCTACCACTTGTAGATCTTTGAGGTCTGTCACCTGACCTAGCGCCTCTCTGAATCTTTTCACGTACTGTCCCAGCGTCTCATTGGAGTACTGTCTGACCTGGGACAAAGACCCGGTTGGTCTCCCTCTTCTCCTATTTCTCCCAAACCGAGCATGGAATTTATCGCATAACTCTTCCCAAGACAAGACTGTGTTCGGGGCCAGGGTCATCATCCACTGTCTAGCGTCCTTCCTCAAGGTGGTGATGAAGGTATTGCACTTTGTCGCATCGATATAGTCATAGTAGTCCATCATCCTGTCATATGTCTGGCTGTGCTCATATGGGTCTCCCGAACCGTCATAACTTTCTATATATGGCAGTTTCTTGGTGAGATCTGCCTTTTCTCATAGGATCTCTGCTTAGAATGGTGAGGCCTTCTTTCCCGAACTGACTTTCACCTGCTGGGCCTCAATCAACTGCTTCTACATATCCTTAAGCTTTTTAGTCAGCATCTCAATTCCTGCCAGGGCCGGGTCAGAATTTTTCCTCGGAGAGACTCTCTTCCTTCGATTTCTTCGATCTGCGCTGCCAGCCCGGGAAGGGCTTCTGTGATCTCTATCTCTTTTCCAAAAAAGGCTATCCTGACGATTGCCCTTTAATTTTTGTACTGATGGTTCTGCCCTTTGATGAGTCTGATCCCTGCGACCATTGGCTTTCGAACCATCTTCCCATGAACGGCTCCTGTGCCTCCTCTCGTCGCGCCGAGGACTGTTAGAGCGGTGTACTCCTAAACGTCCTTCGGTTTAACGACCTCTCGATCTGCCCCTGTCACGAGAGTGGCTCCGAAGCCTTCTCTCGGTTCTCCTCTTGTTGTCCGTATGTCGATCTCTGGACTCCCTGTGTAGAGACCTCCCCCGTCCTTTATGGTGAGGGTGGTTGGAGGCCTTGTCCTTTTGCTCGACCACGTGTACCACCTTCTTGGCTAGCTCTTCCTTCTACATCATAAGGACCTTTAGTGCCTGTTTTGTCTCCTCTATCTGTCTTGATTTCTGGGCCAAAGCAGCCTTCTGATCCTCTCGAAGTTGGGTTCGAGGAGGTGTGCCTCCTACCCTTCTCCGATCTTTCCCATCCTTCCTAGCCGTGGTGAAAAGCTTTCGCCGTGCGTCGTCCCGATCCCTGCCGTCCCGATTCCTTACTTGGGAATCTTCTAAATGGGTTTTGGGGCCAAGCAGCGAATGGATTCTCCTGGATGGCCCCAACCAATCATTCACTGATCCTTTCTGCTGGACTGATGCTGCTGCCGTCTGCTGTCCCATGCCAGATACTGTCTTGCTATTCACCATTTTTTCTGTCGTGGTGATCTGCTGGTTGTGATTGAATAAAATCCCTCCTTCTAGTGCCAATGTTAACGCCAAGATCCGTCCACGTGCTCCAATCACTAAAGCGCGTCCAATCCTGCACAAAATGGGTAAACACCAAAGCTTGACGTCTTAGGTCGCCGGGGATAACTCCGGTGTGAGAGTAAGTACAGGCTGACAAGGTTAACAATAGAGGTAAAATACTCTATTGCTGGAAAATAGTAATACTGTGTGTATGCCCTTTATAAAGAGTCAAACCATGTATTTATAGTGTCCCACATCCCTGCCAAAATCTATATTCCCATTGGATTAGGGTTCCCCTATGTATCCTTTTTATAATAGGATTATATCAAATCTCCCAAGATATAGGAAGTCCGATCAATAACTAATCCTTCTTACCATAAATAGAATCTCCATATAATTAGGACTTTCCTCCCATCATGGCCCAACCGGACCCATCCATGGCCTAACCGAGGCCGAGCCTAATCCGGGTCTTGGACCTCAAATATCTGGACCCCAACATATATATATATATATATATATATATATATAAGATAAATGATCTATAGCACGTCCGTGTTATAGATCATTATATGGCATACACAATTAATAGCGTTCAATACAAGAACCAACGGCTGAGATTAAAACTTTATATTAGTCATTTGCTACTATTAGTAGTAGACATGGTTCAAAATTTAATATGCCCACTACTAATAGTAGCAGACGTTAATCGGAATATTCTTAGTCTACTTAATCTCTTTCACTCGATTTATTATTTAGGGTTTGTTCTCCTTCCTCTCTTCCACTCGATTTATTATTTAGAGTTTGGAGTTTATTAACTAGGATTTGGGGTTTATTAACCAGAGTTTAGGATTTATTAACTAGAGTTTAAAATTTATTAATTAAGGTTTAGGATTTATTAACTAAGATTTAGTGTTTATCTATTAAAGTTTAGGGTTTATCTGTGGTCAACCCCTAGAATAATAAATCGCGTGGAAGAGATAAAAGAAACTAAAGGTATTTTGATTAGCATCTGCTACTATTAATAGCGGATATATTAAAATTTTGAACCATGTCCGCTACTAGTAGTAATGGATGTCGATTTTCTATTTTTAATTATGATCATTTGTTCTTATTTTGTACGGTAATAATGGTGTATAGTCATTTTTTATCCATAGCACATACGTGCCATGGATCATTCTTTCTCTATATATATATATATAATTCACATAATGTTAACGTAAATGATAACTCCACTATAATATTAACATGGATCATTCTCCATATATATATATATATATATATATATATATATATATAATGTTAACGTAAATGATAACTCCACTATAATATTAACATGTTAGCATCTGCATTCAGGGGCTGATTTAGGATATGTTCCTAGCAAGGGTGGATTTTAACTAATTTTTGTGTTGAAATTAAATAAAGAAAACTTGAACTGATCATATTAATGTTTACGAATTGCAATGTTATCCTCCTATACCCCATAGCTTAAAATTGTTCTAAGATAGCTTCATTATCAATAGTTTCAAATACATTATTTTCAATGTAAAGAACTAAACAATCACTTAATTATTTATCGCTCATTTGGTTTTGGAGATTAGTTTTAACAATATTCATCGCTGAAAATATCATATCTACCGTGACAGTAGCAATCAGCAAAATCAAAACCAATTGCAACAATAAATAAATCGAGGATACAAATTAGCCTTATTCTTCTTAACCAACTTTTGAGCAAGTTCACCAATCTCTTTTGTAACGCCACCAAAATAGGTCCATACAACCCGTTCTGACTCGCCAAATACATGGTACATAATCTAAATACAAATTTTTTTATATCAAACTGTTGTACAAAATACGACCACACAAACTGTGAGCTACAATACAGATATTATGTCGTATATAATACGAAAATATCAACGCTCAAATTAAGTTCTCATTATAATTATTATCATACTATTTTACAAAATAGTGAGGACTACTATAGCACTATCTCGGACCATCACTCCATTCCCCGGTAACTCCCAGCTATATTTTCATTTCCTGAAGAGAACAATAAAAGAAAAGGTTGAGCTTAACTAGCTCATTAAGAATGCTATGACCAAGATAATGAAGAATAAATTATCTTTAGCCTTTAACAATAACAAATCAGATAAAATATAATGGACAACAAGTTTTAGATCAACAACTGCAGCGGAAATAACAATCCATTAGAAGAGTCAAGTAGAGCATGATGTCTACTATCTTATATAATTTTAAATTCCATCATCAATATTTTATATATCTGTAACATCAATCAATAAATATTTCAAATCAATAATTTATCTTTGCACTACGGGCCAAAGATATTCATTTGTATCACTAGTGGTCATGATCATGACAAACACATGTCCATCTTTGCACTACGGGCCAAAGATATTTATCAACCAATAGTTCATCTTTGCACTACGGGCCAAAGATATTCATCAATCAATAGTTCATCTTTGCACTGCGGGCCAAGGATAACTTTCACCACAATTTAAGACTGTGGATGATGAAAAATGATATAAAGAACGAATCAAGTGAGATCAAGGAAAAATATTAAAGATTTGTAATTTAATTTATCCAAGTTCAAGAATGTTCAAATTGTCAATATAATAATCAATTGTGGAGTAAAATTCAAAAATTATATTCATATATCAAAAATAATTTAGACAGAAAAGAAATCAATTTTTATTGTGAATAGTACCCCGTATGAATAGTACCGTATGAATAGTATCCCGTATGATTATATTAAAATTTGATAAGAAAGTTCAGACCAATAATCCAGTTAAATAATATCAGATGAAGCGCAAACCTTAAGGAATTTCTAATCATTTTAGGAATTATAGAAGCAATACTTACCATAGTAAGTTTAAATTTAAGAATATGAAATGAAATAATATCACTTTCATAATATGGAGTATGAAAGAAAATAATATCTTTTACGAATATTGAAAGAAAATAACATCATTTACCTGAGTAGAAAACTAGATTTGACTGGTATACCAGATATTATTCAGAGAAAATCTTGCACTATAAACTACACTCAAAGTATTCTTATACTCTAAAGAAATACTCACAATATAATAGTAGAAACACTTATATTTTTTTTGTGTGTTAGGATGAAGGGGTAACCCCCCTTTTATAGTGCAACCTCGGAAGAAAAATAAAATGAGTTGCCTAACTTTTTTTTCTTTCTCCGCCTAACTGTCCTTTTTTTCCCTTTCTTTCTTTGCCTAACCTGCCTAAGTTGCCTAACTTCTTATTGGTTGATGAGAGCCCACAATTTGGAAATAAAAGGATTTTGCAGGAAGTATTCCTCCCATTAGGAAAAAGAGAAGTGCACGGAAAGTTTTGAAAAACTTAACAATCTGACAAATTTAATATAATATTATAATATTATATTATTATAATATTATATTAAAAAACTATACTATTATAATAATATATTTGAATGAATATTTTATCGGAGGAGATAATTATAATTTCACATAAAAATATGCCAAACTTTCAACAAATATATCATGCTAAATTCCTCCATTTGTAACAAAAATTGGACAAATATCCACCACATAACAATTATTCACAATTAATATTATAAGCTCATAATATTGACAACCAGATCGTTTCTAGGAAAGAGGGGACTTTTCGATAAGGATTTATCCTTATTGGCGCGCAATTATATAACCTAACCCATTTTCATAACAAAACTTTCTAGACATTGCCAATAATGCTATCTAATAATATCATTTCAATAATACGAGTTACTGTGTTGTGGCAATTATTGATTTGATAATATAAAATACTATACAATTATCACTGTACCAATTATTGAATGAAATACTGAGTGACTTTTTACGTAAGCATCAATAATCAGAGATATTGTGCAATACCGTGTGCTTTTGTGCAACAACGCATATTACTGTACTTTTATCACCTAGTATTTCAACAGTTAACGGTAAAAGTTTCGCCGTCAATTTTTAGAAAACTTATTTTTGTCAATTTCTTCATCCGATAGTTATTTTGTTATGGGGGGCCATCAATGATTGCGTCGTCGTATGAATATTCCCCGATAAAAAGATTATTCCACGACCAAATGAATATTCCTCGAATATTTTATAACAACTTGCTTACTTTGAAAAATTTGCACATATCACCCCTAACTATCACGTTTATCAAATCCACACCTTACTATTTAAAATAATATATAGAGGAAAGTAAATCTTATTCATAAAAAGTTGGGGTCTTACAACCTCTCCTCCTTATGAAATTTCATCCTCGAAATTGACGTACGTACCTGGTATTTCGAAAAAGTGAGGATACCTTACTTTCATTTCAGATTCTAACTCCCAGGTTATTTCCCCAATATCATGGTTTCTCCATAAAACTTTGACTTGAGGTATAACCTTTGAGCGTAGAATATGTTCCTTCTTATCCAAGATCTTGACAAGTACCTCCTCATATGTTAAATCTTCGGCTATCTCGTCTGGTTCTAATTCAATAATTTGGTTTGGGTCTTTCACATATTTAAGTAGCATGGATATGTGAAAAACGTTATGAACACTACACATAAATGAACATGCTTGGCGGTAAGGCGAGTCTATAGGCCACAGTTCCTACTCGATCAAGGATTTTAAATGGACCAATAAATCATGGGTTGAGCTTTTCTCTCTTTCCGAATCTCGTAACTCCTTTCCATGGAGCAACACGTAATAATGCATGGTCTCCGACATTAAATTCCACGTCCCTTCGATGAAGATCAGAATAACTCTTTTGTCAATCTTGTGTTGTTTGTATACGTTGTCGGATCATTTGAACCTTTTCCGTAGTCATACGTACTAACTCCGGTCCCAACAATGTTGTTTCACCCACCTCGTCCAAGCATATTGGAGAACGATACTTTCGTCCATACAACGCCTCGAATGGAGCCATGCCTATAATTGCTTGGTAACTGTTGTTGTAGGAGAATTCCACCAATGGTAAGTACTTGTTCCAACTTCCTTTTAAGTCAAGAACACAAAGTCTCAATAGATCTTCAAGAGTTTTAATAGTCCTTTCTGATTGCCCGTCCGTTTGAGGATGATATGCAGAACTGAATTGTAAATCAGTGCCCATAGCTTTCTGCAAGCTAACCCAAAATCGTGAAGTGAATCTTGGGTCTCGATCAGAAACTATGGATACTGGAATACCATGTAGTCTTACAATCTCATTTATGCACATACGAGCAAGACGTTCAAGTGAATAAGTCTCTCGTATAGGTAAGAAATGAGTAGACTTGGTTAATCTATCAACAAACACCCAAATTCCATCTATGCCTTGAGAAACCTTGGGAAGACCCTTAACGAAATCCATGTTGATGTGCTCCCACTTCCATTCTGGAATTTCAAGTGGTTTCAATGGACCTTTTGGCATTTGATGCTCTGCCTTGACACGTTAAACACCTCGAGATAAACTCCGCAATCTCTCTCTTCATATTGCTCCACCAAAATGTATGTTGAAGATCACGATACATTTTGGTACTCCCAGGATGGATTGAAAACGGTGTGTTGTGTGCCCCCATCATGATTTTATACTTCAAATCAGAGTCGTTAGGAACACAAAGTCTAGAGTTGACTCAAAGTATTCCCTCTTCGTCGATTTTTGCTTCTAGAATAACACCTTCTTCTTCTTCATATTCATCAGCTCCGGGTCTGTAGCTTGAGCAACTTTAACTTTATCAATTAAAGCTGGTTCTACGCGTATATTTGCCATATTCACGTGGATCCCTAGAGTCTTTAACTCTATCTCCCACCTTTGTAAGTCATACAAAATGGGTCTTTGTGTTGACAGCATCGCACTCGTTCTCATATATGATCTTTTACTCAACGCGTTCGCTACCACGTTCGCTTTTTCAGGATGGTATTGGATGGTATGGTTGTAATCTTTCAACAGCTCAAGCCAACATCGTTGCCGCATGTTGAGTTCCTTTTGAGTGAAGAAATATTTAGAACTCTTATGATCCGTATAAATCTCCACTTTCTCCCCATACAAGTAGTGTCTTCAGATCTTTAAAGCGAAAACGACAGCTGTCGACTCTAGATCATAAGTAGGATAATTCCTCTCATATTCTTTGAGTTGTCGTGAGGCATAGGCTATGTGTAATACCCGAGAATTTTTGAATATTATTAAATGAATATATTTATAGAAATGAATATTTATTTGAAATATAAATATTTATGTGTTATGAGATGAGTTAACTCAATTAATTTTGAATTGAATATATATAATAATTGAGAAAAATGTGGAGTTAATAATAAACTCGTGCAATGCCTTGTGTTGCACGAGAATAGAAGCGATAATTTGTTTTGGGGATGAATGGATAAGTAATTCAACAATTAATATTATATTAATTGTTATTATGAGTGATAGAATATTAATGGACTAATTAATATTATTAATAATTAATTGATGAGATGAGTAATTAATATTGATTAATTGTCATGGAGAATAATAACGCATAAGCGAGTAAATTATTAATATAATAAGATTAAATTTGCTCGGTTAATTGTTATGTGCAAGTATGCGATAATTAAATGTACAATGTATAGTAGCTACATATATATTATATGAAGTGTAAAGTGCAATGTAACACTTATGTGTGACTATACAATATACGAGAACTATATATTAATATTAAATAAGTTATAAGAATAAATCATGAGGTTATGTGACAATGTGAGTGTGTGGACATTAAATTAGTACCTCATGATTATATTGTAAACAATTGTTGATTAATGAATATTTCACTATCTTATAATTGAATAATATATAAGGTAATGTAATATGATAATACCCGATTAAATAATAATTTGGTATTATTAAAATGTACATGGATTATATATTAATGTGTATACATGTACCCCAAAATTGCTACCATGTGATATTATTACAACATTATAACCCATGTGTATAACCCAAATTGCTATTATGTATTATGTATACCCTCTAATTAAATTATAACTTATGTATATATGATATGTAAATATACATAGCCTTAGTATTACTACTCTTCATTGCCCAAAAATGATGAGCTCTGAATTCCTTGTCCCATAATAAGAGGCTCCCTTTCCTTATCACGTGAATACTCCAAGGATAGCCTACTCCCTATATTCTCAAACTCAGCAATTTAGATGGAAATCATTATAAGGAGAATGGCCTCAATAGTGTAAATCAACAACCATTCAACTACTTCTCCTTAACCATAATGCAATTCTCATTCCCGTTGGTTTAATTTGGAGAGTAAAGTTATGGACTGTGTTTTGGTTTTCCTATAAATAAAGCATCCCTCCTTCTCATTTGTATTGCTGAGATATTGTTTATGGCTGGTATATTGAGATATAGAGAGAGTGAGATATTAATTGAAGGCTGAGTTTTTGAACAAAAGCTTCAAAGAGGTAATTTAAATATTTTAATCTCTAAGTTCTTACAGTTTCAGAAATAACATGAGTTCTTACTAGCTTAGTCAAAAAATTGATGGTGTTATCTTGAAGTAATCTGTAAATTTTGGTTAAACATGGTTAGTATACTCAAATACGAACCCAACGGATGTTAAACGAACTAAATTGGTTAAGAAATGAATTTATTGTGGAAAAGTTTGCTAAACATGAGGAAAGTATAGAAAATTAGCATAATCATGAATTTTGGTTACTGAAAGGAGTTAGTTAGTTGATATGTATGCTAGAAATACTTGCTTAGTGGTTATATAGACTTATAAGTGTGTTAGTAAGGCAATGTGGCTGATTAGAATCGAAATTATTGTGAAATTTTGAGGTTTGGCTTGCATTCTGCCGAAGTAGAAGCATTCAGTTCAGTTCAGGCAACGGCGCAGCTGTACCAGTTTTGAACTGAGAGCAGCGCAGCTGCGCCAGTCTCTAGTTCCAGATTCTGACTTCTGCTAAAAATCTGTTAGAGTGTAGTTAGTTAATATGGGTTAAACAAGTATGCTAATAGGTTTGACATGCCTATATGAGTACATTGAGATAACATAAACATGTTTTACTAGGATTACATGCATGATTGATGAAAACTTATAGTTTTGAAATAAACTTAGAGTTTTAAAAATGAACTTTGATATGTTAGACTCATATTTGTATTCTGACTTTAGATGCATGTTCATATGACCTAGAGAGGCATGAAAAACTTGTTGACTTGTGTATATATATTTCAGAATATAACATGTACATGTTGAACTCATTAGTGAACGATACTAACTAAATATGAGCTTTGAACGTGAACGTTGACATGTTATATTGAGATTTAGATTCTGATATTTATGGACATGTTTAAAATTCTCTTAACCTCACTAATATATCATACATGTATACATGCCATGTTAGATGCCATGAAAACTAGTTGAGCACGGGTGAAGCATGACTTAAGCTAGTAATAATACTAGTTATGTTTATATGAAATAGAAACTTGCAAGCATGCCTAAAATGAGTTATGTGGTCACCTCATATGTTTAAAATAACAAGCATGATAGCTAATGTGGTTTCATGACCTTGAATGGCCTTAAGTTGTTAAAGGTATTAACTTAGAACCTATATCATGTAAAATTGAACAGAAAAAGGTTGAACAAGCATGGAAGGGCCCTTCAACATGTATATATGCTATGTGATATCGTATGTGGATGCTTGAATCCAATTCTTGATAGTTAACTTATAGCAATGCTATAACTTACTAAATAAAATATGTTTGGTATTGATTGTGGTATTATGTGATAATAATGATATGCGAATACGTTTAACTCAAAAAAAAAGAGGAACGTTAAGGATAAAGGATAATAAAAGTTATATTAGTCGAGATTTGTAAATTAGTATGATACTATACATGATATGACTATATATTAAGGTTAAAGACTTAACTTATATGCGGATTGTATATATATAAGATAAAGTATGATGTTAAACTATATGACTAATAGATATCATATATATACATAACTATATTACGATAGGGATTCAAAAGTGTTGATTTACTTAACGTGGATAGACTATGCTTAAGGCAAGTATCCTATCCTTGTGTTTACTTTATTCAAGAAACATTGTAAGCAAGTTCCTAACCCTACTCTTTATTGAGCGTTCATTAAGCTTGTGCTATTATTGTCGTACAAGTAAACTATCGGAATTGCGAATCATGTTTCATAACTTAGTTACTTCGTGGACAAGATAAAGTCGATTTATATTCTTTGAACTTTAAATCTTGAGTGTTGGACTTATAAATGTTGCGATCTATGCCATTTGATTCGGCTAGACTTATATTGTTGAAAGGCAACCCAAACTAATTGATTAGTGCGGGATCTTGTATTTGACTAAGATGAACAACCTTCTTTGAAGGGAAATTATATATTGTCGGGAGACCGACGTGCACACTTTAATACGATTGAATGATATGCATAATGTAGGGTACTTTAGGCTGATCACCTGTTGTACTTGTTTTATTGGATTATCAGTATATTTCTGTTAATTCTAGTAGAAGTTCATAGTCCTTAGTGACTGCTCAGTATTCAATTATCTTGAAATCTTGAATTAATTTAGTATTGAATCTTATTAATATTCTGATGTCCTTAGTGACTGTTGTTAAGAACTGTTAATATTCTTACTATCCTTGAATTATCATACCTTACTATACCCTTTTGGATTCGAGAACTATATTACTCACCCTTGTTGATTATATTACTTACTGAGCAAACTTGTTGCTCATTCTTGCTTTTCCTAAAACATTTCAGTTAAGGCAGAGCAGGTTGGACCTTCGGGCGCCGACAATGGCAAGGGAAAGGCTCAAGAGTAGTTTTTATTTATGTAGAACTTTATGAATGTAATAAGAACTTATGCTGTTATGTATTAGTTAGGTTTATATATGCTTAAGATATGTTTAAGCTATGTAATCGATGTTTAAGTTGCGTGACCTTGGGACGTGAATAAATTATATTAATTAAATGTAATCTATTCGGTAGTAGTGTTGTGTATTATTTCGCTGTGCGATGCGAGATTTAGTCGTAATATTATTATCATGGTGTTAGATTTTAGACCGTGAAGGACCAAATTCAAGAGACCAGTGGCAGTCCGAATTTGGGGGCGTCACAGGTTGGTATCAAAGCTGTAGTTATAAACCTTAGGAGCGAGTGTCCTTAGATTATAACATAGGAGAACCTAGAAGTTAGAAAGGGATAGAACTCACATAGAGTTTTTTTCCCTAGAGAGAGACTTAGTGTGTTATGAAATAGAACTTCATTCTATACAATGAACTTATGTTTTATTTAACATTCTAATGGAGTTGCTGTTTGTTTGTCTTGTGTTTGTGATTGTAGGATGGCAGACACAAGAATACCTATTAGAGTGGCCGAGGAGGAGCCCAGAGATATACATGTAGTATACGAGGCACCTCTAGAGGCTGTGCCAGTGCAGGCAGTAGCACCATCCGAGTCTGACGACGAGGATGAGATTGAGGTGGAGTTTGATCCAGAGGAGGACAATCCTGTTGAGGACGAGCCTATAGAGGAGGAGCCCATAGAGGACTCCTATGAGCCTAACCTGGAGGAGCATATGCTGGGAGAGTACGAGGAATGTATGATGGAATTGGACTGCAGAGTCCAGCAGCTAGAGGTTGAGGCCTAGGAAAGAAAGTCCGAGTTCCAGAAGCTGAGGGACGAGGACCATCAGAGGAAGTTGGCCATACAAGAATTTGAGGTGGAGATTGCTTATCGCAAGGAGGCAGGGATCCAGATGGGAACCTTATTCCACAGGTCAGTATCCAGAAATGTAGACTTGGCAGGAAAGTTAGAAGAGGTCGAGCTGATATAGTTAAGTGAAAAGACTGAGAAAGAGGCACTCCGTACTCAGCTAGAGTTGGAGGTTTTGGATAGGATACACTTCGAGGAGAAGTGGGAAGCGGCTAACGAGAGAGCTGACGACCTAGAGGATGAGGTCAGATGCAAGAAGAGGAAGATGAACAAGAAGGGGTATTTGTTCCATTTAGCTTTTGAGAGGGTGATCGATGGTTTATACCACTACTCAGCAGAGTAGGGACAGACCCTACATACTTTGAGCCGAGAGCTGATAGCATGTATAGCACAGATCAAGTATAAGAGCGTTGTGGAGCGCGGGATGATGGGATGAGCTTTCCTTGGTCAGTCTAGCTATAGTATTAGTAGTGTCTTTTATGTGATGTATATACTATATTGAGATCCTAATCTTTTGTGAAAGATATGGGATAGTGATGTAAACCCCGAGTAAGCTTTTGTTAGAGGGGTAGTATGTTAGTGTTCCCCGTTTTTTGTGAGATTAGGGGAGATGTGATAACATTTATAGCAGTATGCTAGGGAAAATCATGTATTGAAACGAATTGGCATATGAATATAAATTATCTTATTTCAAAAAACGTGCTATAATTTTATTCTTTTAGTATTAAAAAGAAATACTTAAGTAATATAAATGGAGTATTAATAAAGTGAAAATTTTGTGATACAGAAAATGCCGCCAAGATGTAGATTAACTACACCTGAGGAATCAGTTAACAAGGAGAGGGAACAAGTAGACCCGATCCAGAAGTTAGTAGATTTGCTAGGAAAGGCTCTTAGTGGAAGGAACAACGAACCCGTTCTCCCCAATCCTCAGGCAGTACCA
Source organism: Panax stipuleanatus (assembly GCA_020205555.1). NCBI lineage: Eukaryota > Viridiplantae > Streptophyta > Magnoliopsida > Apiales > Araliaceae > Panax > Panax stipuleanatus. Next base: position 132,237,572 of record CM035117.1, on the reverse strand, counting down.
GTCATAAATTTCAAGAACTTTAGGAGCGTAGGACCCCCAGAGTTCGAGGGAACTACCAACTCGATCATTGCGCAGACCTAGATAAAAGAAATAGAAAAGGCTTTCACTATCGCTCGTGTGGGTGAAGACCAGAAGACGGTATTTGCTATGTATATGATGAGGGGCGAAGCCAACTACTGGTGGGAGGCTAATCAACAAAGGGCTGGAGAAGGGATAATCACATGGGAGAGATTCAAGACTATGTTCTTTGAGAACTATTTCCCAAAGAGCATGAAGAATAGGATGGAGGTTATGTTCTTAGAACTGAAGCAAGGTGACATGATGGTGGCGCAATACGCGGCTAAGTTCAATGAACTAGCACGATTTGCAGAACACCAAGTTGGAGATGAGGAAAGAAAGGCGAGACGTTTTGAGCAAGGACTAAAGCCTTGGCTGTTTAACAAGGTATCAGTTCTTCAAATTGATTCCTTTGCAACATTGCTAGAAAAGTCAATCATTGCGGAAGGTGGCAGTGAGGCCTTAAGTCTGTACAATAAGGAGAAGAAAGGAAAGAATACCGGAGGAGAAAACTGCGGAGGAGGAAGCAGCAGTGGAGGAAGTAATTTGGGAAAAAGAAAGTGGGAGAACAATATCAACAACAACAAAAACAACAACAATCAATCGGGGAATTTTAGTGGAGGTTTTAAGAAGAGGGCTGAGGGATGCCCAAAATATGGAAAGAGTCACCAAGGTGAGTGCTGGAAGGGACGCGACACTTGCTACAATTGCGGTCAGGAGGTGCACATTTCACCCAACTGTCCAAAATCAAAAAAGATACAAGGATGTTTTGCATGTGGCTCGACGGAGCACCGGATTAAGGATTGGCCAAAGAAGGGAAGTGGAGGAGGTAGCAACCAACAAGGGGGAAACAAGCTAATGATCAGCGGACCGGCACAATCCAACCACCCAACCACTAGGACCTTTGACATGACCGTCCAGAAAGCAGTGATTGTGAAGGACGTGGTGTCAGGTATAATCCCAATCAATGATATAAATGCATATGTATTATTTAATTCGGGTGCCACCTGTTCTTTTGTATCTGAAGAATTTGCTAGTAGACTTAATACACGCCGAGAACGACTAGAAGATCCCTTGAACATAGAAGTTGCGAATAAGGAAATAATCCATGTAGAATACGTTTATCGAAATTATCGCGCAAACATTAGAGAACATGAACTGAGCGTAGACTTGATTCCAATTAGATTGGGAGAATTTAACGTAATACTGGGAATGGATTGGTTGTATAACCATGCAGCAATAATTGACTGTCAGAACAAATGTGTGAACCTTCAGACTCCGAGTAAGTCTAAGGTAGTGTTTTATGGTAGCTCATCGCTTAAGCAATCGTGTTGCGTTACGATGATGCAGGCCAATAAATTATTAAGGAAAGGATGTGTAGGTTATTTAGGTTACATTGTAGATACTCGAAAAAAGGGAGTAGAAATTAAGGATATATCCGTAGTGAATGAATTCTAAGATGTATTTCTGGACGATCTGCCTGGTCTTCCGCCAGACAGAGAAATCGAATTTGTTATAGACTTAGCACCGGGAACTGCACCGATTTCAAAAGCCCCATACGGTATGACGCCAGTAGAAATGAAGGAGTTGATGATACAACTGCAAGAGTTATTAGATAAAGGTTACGTGCGACCGAGTGTGTCTCCTTGGGGAGCACCAGTGTTGTTCGTTAAGAAAAAAGACGGATCGATGAAGCTCTGTATCGATTATCGAGAATTGAATAGAGTAACGATCAAGAACAGATATCCATTACCGAGGATAGACAACATATTTGATCAACTGAAAGGAGCAAAGTGTTTCTCAAAGATAGACCTATGGACCGGATATCACCAACTAAAATTACGGGAAGAGGACATACCAAAGACTGTGTTTCGGACCTGTTATGGACATTACGAGTTTTTGGTAATGTCATTCGGATTGACTAATGCTTCGGTAGCATTCATGGACTTGATGAACTGAGTGTTCAAGCCCTACTTGGATAAGTTTGTGGTAGTTTTAATCGACGATATCTTGATCTACTTCAAGATAGAGGAAGAGCACGCCGAACATCTGAAAATTATTTTGGAAGCACTAAGGAAAGAGAAGATGTATGCAAAATTTTCTAAGTGTGAATTTTGGATGGAGAAGGTTCAATTCTTAGGTCACGTGGTGGATAAGAATGGAATCTTAGTAGACCCTGCGAAGGTTGAAGTAGTGAGTAATTGGAAGCAGCCGAGAACACTAACAGAGGTGAGAAGTTTCTTAGGGTTAGTTGGGTACTATCGAAGATTCATCCAAGATTTTTCTAATATAGCAACCCCGTTGACCAATCTGACAAGGAAGACGGTGAAATTTGTATGGATAGACAAATGCGATGAGAGTTTTCAAGAACTGAAGAGAAGATTAAGCGAAGCGCCTCTGTTGTCACTACCAGATGATGCGAGAAATTTTGTGGTGTATAGTGATGCATTGCACAAGGGACTTGGCTGTGTGCTTATGTAACACGATAAAGTCGTTGCGTATGCATCACGATAATTAAAGGACTATGAAAAATGATACCCTACTCACGACTTAGAGTTAGCGGCAGTAGTTTTTGCGTTGAAGATTTGGAGGCATTATTTGTACGGAGAGAAATGTGAGATATACGCGGACCACAAAAGTCTGAAATATATCTTCACACAGAAGGAGTTGAATATGCGTCAGAGAAGGTGGTTCGAATTAATCAAAGACTATGACTGTGATATTCTTTATCACCCGGGTAAGGCAAACGTGGTTGCCGACGCTCTGAGTAGAAAGGGAAGGGAGAAACTGTTTCACTTGACGACTCAAGAGGAGTTGATAAGAGAGATGGAGAAATTGGAAATAGAGGTAAAGGGACCGAAGAGGTCTGTAGAAAAGTTGTTTGTAATGGAAGCTCGTTCGACATTGTTGGATACAGTGAAGGAATCACAAGAGAAAGATGAAGAGTGCGAGAAAATTAGAAAGAGGATCGCAAAAAATGGAGAGGACAGATTCAGAATGGATAAACATGGTATCTTGAGATATGAAGGGAGAGTGTGGGAGCCAGCAATAACCTAATTGAGAGAAGAGAGTTTGCAGGAGGCACACAATACGACGTATTTTGTTCATCCGGGAGGCACGAAGATGTACCGAGATTTTAGGCAACACTTTTGGTGGCCCAATCTGAATCGGGAAGTCACAGAGTGCGTTAGTAGATGTCTGACTTGCCAACGCGTCAAAACAGAGCACCAGCGGCAGAGTGGTTTACTACAACCGTTGGAAACACCAGAGTGAAAATGGGAACACATTACGATGGACTTCGTGGTGGGACTTCCAGTCACGCAGAAAGGTTATGATGCCATTTGGGTTATCGTGGATCGACTAGCGAAGATCGCACATTTTCTACCAATTAAGATCCGCTGTAGTTTGAATCAATTAACGAGTCTGTACGTAAAGGAGATTATTTCACGACATGGAGTGCCGGTGTCAATTGTCTCTGATCGAGATCCGCGCTTCACGTTAAATTTCTGGAAAAGCTTGCAAGGGAGAATGGGAACATAGTTGAGGTTGAGTGCCGCTTATAATCCTCAAACCGACGGACAAAGTGAACGAACGATACAAACGCTAAAGGATATGCTTAGGACTTGCGTGATGGATTTCAAGGGAAATTGGGATGACCACCTACCCTTAGTAGAATTTGCGTATAACAATAGTTATCATGCGAGTATCGGCATGCCACCGTACGAACCTCTTTACAGAAGAAAGTGCAGAACGCCATTATATTGGGATGAAGTAGGAGAGCGACGAATACTCAGACCAGAGTTAGTACAACAAACAGCAGACGTCGTGACAGTGATAAGAGCCAGACTAGTAGCAGCTCAAGATAACCAGAAAAAATACGCAGACTTGCATCGACAAGACCGGGACTTTAAAGTCGACAGTTTTGTATTCTTGAAGGTATCTCCATGGAAGGGAAAAATCCGATTCAGAAAGAAGGGAAAACTGAGTCCAAGATTTATAGGACCGTTCGAGATATTGAAGCGAGTGGGCGAAGTGGCATACAAAGTTTCATTACCACCCGAGTTGGAGCACATCCACAACGTGTTTCACATCTCCGTGTTGAGTCCGTACAAGGCCGACTACAAGCACGTGATTTCTTATGAGCCCATTCAAGTGGAGAAGAACCTAGCATATGAAGAAATTCCTGTCCAAATATTAGATAGGAAAGAGCAAACCTTAAGAAATAAAGTTATTTCATCTGTAAAGGTACTTTGGCGTAACCACGATGTCGAGGAGGCTACGTGAGAATTAGAAGATAGGATGATGAGGAGCTATCCCCATTTATTTGTATAACCTTTTAGCAATTCTGAGGACGAAATTTTTATAAGGGGGGAGGATGTAATACCTGAGAATTTTTAAATATTATTAAATGAATATATTTATGAAAATGAATATTTATTTGAAATATAAATATTTATGTGTTATGAGATGAGTTAACTCAATTAATTTCGAATTGAATATATATAATAATTGAGAAAAATGTGGAGTTCATGATAAACACGTACAATGCCTTGTGTGGCACGAGAATAGAAGCGATGATTTGTTTTGGGGATGAATGGATAAGTAATTCAATAATTAATATTATATTAATTGTTATTATGAGTGATAGAATATTAATGAATTAATTAATATTATTGATAATTAATTGATGAGATGAGTAATTAATATTGATTAATTGTCATGGAGAATAATAACGCATAAGCGAGTAAATTATTAATATAATAAGATTATATTTGCTCGATTAATTGTTATGTGCAAGCATGCGATAATTGAATGTATAATGTATAGTAGCTACATATATATTATATGAAGTGTAAAGTGCAATGTAACATTTATGTGTGACTATACAATATACGAGGACTATATATTAAGATTAAATAAGTTATAAGAATACATCATGAGGTTATGTGACAATGTGAGTGTGTGGACATTAAATTAGTACCTCATGATTATATTGTAAACAATTGTTGATTAATGAATATTTCAATATCTTATAATTGAATAATATATGAGATAATGTAATGTGATAATACCCGATTAAATAATAATTTGGTATTATTAAAATGTACATGGATTATATATTAATATGTATACATGTACCCCAAAATTGCTAACATGTGATATTATTACAACATTATAACCCATGTGTATAACCCAAATTACTATTATGTATTATGTATACCCTTTAATTAAATTATAACCTATGTATATATGATATGTAAATATACACAGCCTTAGTATTACTACTCTTCATTGCCCAAAAATGCTGAGCTCTGAATTCCTTGTCCCATAATAAGTGGCTCCTTTCCTTCTCACGTGAATACTCCAAGGCTAGCCTACTCCCGATATTCTCAAACTCGGCAATTTAGATGGAAATCATTACAAGGGGAATGGCTTCAATTGTGTAAATCAACAACCATTCAACTACTTCTCCTTAACCATAATGTAATTCTCATTCCCGTTGGTTTGATTTGGAGAGCAAAGCTATGGACTATGTTTTGGTTTTCCTATAAATAAAGCATCCCTCCTTCTCATTTCTATTGCTGAGATATTGTTTTAGGCTGGTATATTGAGATATAGAGAGAGTGAGATATCAATTGAAGGCTGAGTTTTTGAATAGAAGCTTCAAAGAGGTAATTCAAATATTTTAATCTCTAAGTTCTTATAGTTTTAGAAATAACATGAGTTCTTACTAGCTTAGTCAAAAAATTGATGGTGTTATCTTGTAGTAATCTGTAATTTTGGTTAAACATGGTTAGTATATCAAATACGAACCCAATGGATGTTGAACGAACCAAATTGGTTAAGAAATGAATCTATTGTGGAAAATTTTGCTAAACATGAGGAAAGTATAGAAAATTAGCATGATCATGAATTTTGGTTACTGAAAGCAGTTAGTTAGTTGATATGTATGCTAGAAATACTTACTTAGTAATTATATAGACTTATAAGTGTGTTAGTAAGGCAATGTGGCTGATTAGAATCGAAATTATTGTGAAATTTTGAGGTTTGGCTTGTATTCTGCCTAAGCAGAAGCATTCAGTTCAGTTCAGACAACGGCGCAGCTGCGCCGGTTTTGAACTAGGGTGCAGCACAGCTGCGCCAATCCCTGGTTCCAGATTCTGGCTCCTGCTAAAAATCTATTAGAGTGTAGTTAGTTAATATGGGTTAAACAAGTATGGTAATAGGTTTGACATGCCTATATGAGTACATTGAGATAATGTAAACATGTTTTACTAGGATTACATGCATGATTGATGAAAACTTATAGTTTTGAAATAAACTTAGAGTTTTAAAAAGGAACTTTGATATGTTAGACTCATGTTTGTATTCTGACTTTTGATGCATGTTCATATGACCTAGAGAGGCATGAAAAACTTGTTGACTTGTGTATATATATTTTAGAATATAACATGTATATGTTGAACTTAGTAGTGAACGATACTAACAAAATATGAGCTTTGAACGTGAACGTTGACATGTTATATTGAGATTTAGATTCTGATATTTATGGACATGTTTAATAGTGCTCTTTACCTCACTAATATATCATACATGTATACATGCCATGTTAGATGCCATGAAAACTAGTTGAGCACAAGTGAAGCATGACTTAAGGTAGTAACAATACTAGTTATGCGTATATGAAATAGAAACTTGCAAGCATGCCTAAAACGAGTTATGTGATCACCTTATATGTTTAAAATAATAAGCATGATAGCTAATGTGGTTTTATGACCTTTAATGGCCTTAAGTTGTTAAAGGTATTAACTTAGAACCTATATCATGTAAAATTGAACGTGAAAAGATTGAACAAGCGTGGAAGGACCCTTCAACATGTATATATGCTATGTGATATCGTATGTGGATGCTTGAATCCGATTCTTGACAGTTAACTTATAGCAATGCTATAACTTACTAAATAAAATATGTTTGGTATTGATTGTGGTATTATGTGATAATACTCTAAAAAAAAGAGGAACATTCAGGATAAAGGACAATAAAAGTTTTATTAGTCGAGATTTGTAAATTAGTATGATACTATACATGATATGACTATATAGTAAGGTTAAAGACTAAACTTATATGTGGATTATATATATATATATAAGATAAAGCATGATGTTAAACTATATGACTAATGGATATCATATATATGCGTAACTATATTACGATAGGGATTCGAAAGTGTTGATTTACTTAACGTGGATAGACTACGCTTAAGGAAAGTATCATATCCTTGTGTTTACTTTATTCAAGGAACATTGTAAGCAAGTTCCTAACCCTACCCTTTATTGAGAGTTCATTAAGCTTGTGCTATTATTGTCGTACAAGTAAACTATCGAAATTGCGATTCATGTTTCATAACTTAGTTACTTCGTGGACAAGATAAAGTCAATTTATATTCTTCAAACTTTAAATCTTGAGTTTTGTACTTATAAATGTTGCGATCTATGACATTTGATTTGGCTAGACTTATATTATTGAAATGCAACCTAAACCAATTGATTGGTGCGGGATCTTATATTTGACTTAGATGAATAACCTTCTTTGAAGGGAAATTATATATTGTAGGAAGATCGATGTGCGCACTTTAGTACGATTAAATGATATGCATAACGTAGGGAACTTTAGGTTGATCACCTGTTGTACTTATTTTATTAGATTATCAGTATATTTCTGTTAATTCTAGTAGAAGTTCATAGTCCTTAGTGACTGCTCAGTATTCGATTATCTTGAAATCTTGAATTAATTTAGTATTGAATCTTATTGATATTCTGCTGTCCTTAGCGACTGTTATTGAGAACTATTGATATTCTTATTATCCTTGAATTATCATACCTTGCTATACCCTTTTGGATTCGAGAACTATATTACTCACCCTTGTTGATTATATTACTTGCTGAGCAAACTTGTTGCTCATTCTTGCTTTTCCTAAAACATTCCGGTTAAGGCAGAGCAGAGTGGACCTTCGGGCGCCGACAAGGGCAAGGAAAAGGCTACAGAGTAGCTTTTATTTATGTAGAACTTTATGAATGTAATAAGAACTTATGTTGTTATGTATTAGTTAGGTTTATATATGCTTAAGATATGTTTAAGCTATGTAATCGATGTTCAAGTTACGAGACCTTGGGACGTGAATAAATTATATTAATTAAATGTAATCTATTCTGTAGTAGTGTTGTGTATTATTCTGCTATGCGATGTGACATTTAGTTGTAATATTATTATCATGGTATTAGATTTTAGGCCGTGACGAACCGAATTCGAGAGACCAGTGGCGGTCTAAATTTGGGGGCGTCACACTCTGACTTTCCCATGTTGTATGAGAACACATCCTAGCCCTTTGCCCAAAGCATCGCTGTAAATGACAAATCCATCCGAACTAGATTGTATTGTCAGAACAGGTGCTGAAATGAATCTCCTCTTGAGCTTTTGGAAGCTTTTCTCACATTCCTCGCTCCATCCGAATTTTGTATCTTTTTGAGTCAGCTGAGTTAATGGAGTAGCGATTCGAGAAAATCCTTCTAAGAATCTCCGATAATAACCAGCTAAGCCCAGAAAACTACGTATTTCGGTTATAGACTTAAGTTGCTCCCAATTTTGTATTGCTTTAATCTTCGTCGGGTCAACTGATATTCCATGTTTCGATACCACATGCCCAAGGAATGCTACTTACTCAAGTCAGAACTTGCATTTCTTCAACTTGACATATAGCTTGTTTTCACGAAGCTTTTGGAGTATCAGCCTAAGTGTTGCTCATGATCTTCACGACTTTTGGAGTAAATGAGGATGTCATCAATAAAGACAACCACAAAATGATCTAAATATTCCTTGAATATCCGGTTCATTATATCCATGAAGGTAGCAGGAGCATTAGTCAATCCAAAAGACATGACTAAGAATTCATAATGCCCGTATCGAGTTCTTAAAGCAGTCTTTGGAATGTCATCAGTTTTAATCTTTAACTGATAATATTCGGAACGAAGATCGATCTTTGAGAAGAATTAAGCACCTTGCAACTTTGACAACCCTAGAATTTATAAGATTTTAAATGATTAAATAAATTTTAAATAATAAGACCTAGACTAAAAATAGAGTATGGATTTAAAAATTTTGTGAAGGACTTATATGGTTTTGTGTATGTATAATATTTGATTTCTTATATTTGTTTATTATATAATAATCAAATAAAAGAAACTAATGTAACCTAATATATATATTAGGTATAGAAATTTAAATAACCTAAAGGTTATAATAGGAAAGGATGTTAGTATTTAATATTAACTAACACTAAGAGATTAAGTTTATTATCTCAATTTATTAATTTTATAATCTAAGTATAACACGTCTAATTGGGTTATGGAATTAAAGATTTATGTGTAAGAAATTATTTGTGTAGCCCAATATAATATTTTTTAGACAAGTATATTGATGACCCAATTTATTTATGTGTGGAAGCCCAAGTTTAATTTTGTTAGTAAGTAAACAAGAAAAAGGTGCAAGCCTAAGTGAATAAAAGCAAAGCCCAAACTTAGCCCAATAGGAGAGAGAAATTATTGGACCTTTAGTAAGTTAAGTTAGGAATTAAGGAAAAACAAAACTTAGACGAAAGAAGGCCCAAGTGGCCGGCCCAAGCTAGGAAAGAAATGGAGAGATTTGGTGAGATATGCTTAAATTTGCTAAAGATTATGAGAGAGAAAGAAAAGATATTGGATAGATTTTGTAAAGATATGGAAAAATATGGAGAGATTTGGTGAGATATGCTTATATTTGCTAAAGATAAGAGAGAGGAGATAGAAGATATTAGGAGATTTAGTATAGATATATAAGTTATATCTACACCTATTGCTAGCTTATAAATAAACCCATCTCATTTGCAAATAAGGAGTTTACACATTTTCATTTCATTCTCCAAGTTAGCTAGCAAAAGAAAATCAAAACATAGAAAAAAAAGTGGGAGAGATTTTTGGCCAAGAGGAAGTAGAAGAGAGGATCTTGTGCTTCATGCATACCAAGTTTGTAAGCTACTTTGGCAAGATAAGGAAGATAGCAAGAAAAACTAGGTATTGATTCTCTTTATTTTTTTTAAGCTTGATTTCTTATTTGGTGGGTTTTTGATGAAACAAAAGTCTTAAGTTTGATTTTTGATAAAGTCTTCATCTATTGGTGTATAAATGTTTTATTTGATGATCAAATCATTTTTTGAAGTTGAATATAAGATCAAAAGGGAGATTTGTACCAAATGAGTAGAGAAAGGTACATGCATGCATGCACTAGGTGATTTTATGATAGATTCTTGTGATGCATATTGAATATGGTTAATATAATGATTAGAGTGTTAGATCTTGAGTTTAACAAACGAGACTTGTGGATTTATATGTGTTCATATGGTAAGATTTGGAAAAAGGAAGTTAAATGGATTTTTGAATGAATTTTTGTTTAACTAGTATGCTTTATCATGTGCATGTTGAGATCTACAAGTGATATTTGAGGTTTTATTTATTGGTATGCTAGATGCATGAGTTGAGGGCTAAACCCCTTTGGAATCACTCAAATATGTTTTAAAATGAGCAAGATATGGATTAAATCCCAAACTACTCAACTGCTGAAAATATGCTACTGATTAGTCACTTGTGGACTATTTTCGGTAACCAAAACGAACTAAAATTTGGTGTTTGATATATGAAAAACATAGTTAGGAAAAATACGAATCCAACGATACCAAATGCACCCAAATCCGAGATTTAGATCTCGAGATATGAGCGTTTTCGTAAAGGACCTCAAATCTAGAAAACGACTAAACTATTGCAAATTTTCCTGCTGATCAGTCACTTTGGCACTAATTTTCGGGACCTAAACAAAATATAATCTGATGTTTGATGATTGGAAATTGGAGTTCGGGAAGATATGAATCCAACGCCTCCGACGGAACCAAAATCCGAGTTGTAGACTTCGTTCTATGGGCGTTTCCGTGAAGGACCCCAAATCTGGAAATTTTAGGCGAAAATTTGAGTATCATTATGGAACGAAATGAAAGCAAGATATTGTAATAAATAACTTTAAAGCCACTAATGGGCTATTAAGTTAAATACATATAAAATGAAATATAATTAATGATTTAATTACTATTTAAATGATATTAAGTAATAATTAAAATGGGTTAGTGTTAGTAAGATAGCTACTTATTATTTAACCAAGCTTAAATAATAAATTGAGTTAATCAATTAATTAATAATTATTAAATAATGATTAAAGTATAATTAAGTAAGATTAAGTAATTACTTACTTACTTTAACATGAAAGTTTATAGAATTAATTATTTAGTATTTGAATAATAAATAAAGATGAATGTTAATTAATTATCCTTTTAAAATAATAAGGAATAATTAAAGAAGAATGAAGTGAATAAATCAAATATTATTTATTCAAAGATGAGGGAGTTATTAATTATTATTTACAGACAAATAATAATTTAATTGTCCATTATTTAATTAACATTAAATAATGAGCAGTTATAATTGGTTATTTGTAAGTAATAACTAAAGGTAAATAGTTAATTACTATTTGACTAATATTAAATGGTAATCGAAGGAAGAGGGAGTTAACAATTGAACGAAATTAAATAACTCCTTAATTAAACAAATAAAATAAATTGTTTAAAGACCTAATAAGTGTTTATCCTTAAGGAAAGCCTTATTAATTATTAAATCATTAACCTAAGATCAATTAAATATCTTATAGGATTAATGATAATACATTTGATGCATGTACCCGGTGAATGTATTATTGGTGAGATAACAATACGAGTTAGCGTATTGATGAAATATATGCAGTATTAATTGACAGATCTACCTTATCAATGATAGGTCATTCAAAGATTGTTAATTAAAGCTAGAAAGTTGTAGCTCGTTGAACAGGCAAGTTTTCTTTAACTCAACATTGAGTTATATTTCAAAGCATGTTCGTGAATAATTATTGTTAATTATTCACATCTATACTGATTATTGATTCGCACTTAGTGCATGTTGCATATGTTCATCAAGTATGAAAGGCTGATCACCTTCATTACCATTTGGTTCAGTTAAATTTGTTCATGTTCATTATTGGCCATTCATCATTATTGTATCAGTCATTCAGTTATGTAAATTGATTCATATTCTTTCACCAATATTATATGGTTGAAAGGTTGTTATCTTATTATTCTTTTCCATCATGATATATCTTATTTTGAACTTAAACTTGCTGGACAAACTTGTTGTTCACCCTTGCTATATCATAATAAATATTTTAGATTAAAGATGAAACTTCGGACACAGTCAAAGGCAAAGACAAGTTTCAGGATGGAATTATTATACGGTTAAAATAGTAATATTATTGGATACAAATGACATTGTATGTCATGTAGGTTATTGAATGCAGGTATTAAGTTAAGATTACGGACCTTGGAAATTATGTGTAAAAGATTAATGTATAAACAATTTATGTTTATATCTTCCGCAGTAGTTATAGAAATGATGTATCGTAACGTACCAGGTCCGAGGTTCTTGGGACCCGGATTTGGGGGCGTCACAGTTGGTATCAGAGCTGTAGGTTATAAACCTTAGGTAGGGGTTACCTTAGGGTATAACTGTAGAGGTAAGAAATAGGAATAAACTCAAATAGAGTTTAAGTTCTAAGCGATGAATTTGGGCAAGGTATTAATAAGTTAATAAGATTCAAAGAAGAATCCTAACAAGTAATAAAGATTCATAGTTACCTAACTTTGATAATAAAGATGAACAGTAGTAATGAATAGATATAGTCTAAAAGACTAAAAGTATAAAGGGAAAAAAGATCGTAAAACAAAACGATCATAAGATAGAAAAGAATTGTAATATAATACGATTATAATATCAGATGACAACGTGATCTGATGAGGTCATAAGAGGGCAGATGATCAATCAAATGATTGAAAACTTTGTAGCAGAATTGCTGTATGACAGTTATACTATAAAATTATACTATTAAAACTCAGGAAAGTGTTGTGAATTGTAGATACGGATTAAATAAAATTCGTATCGAGTATTGAGGGAGCTAGGATTATATGGGATTTCAATTGAGGACTCAGGTGATTGCTAAGTTGTACAAACCTTTGTATGGGCGGGGGTTTTGTGCTTGGTCTAACGACTACTTAGTTTATCACATTGATAATCATTGAAATGTCGGTGTCGCGCTATTCCCTATATGTATGATGAGAAGGTGATTCTTTTCTCATTTGTATAACGAATAGGTAGAGATCATAAGACTAGGTGAGAGTTCTTAAAACTCATACGTATGGTAAGTTCGTGACTCATAATCATATGGTATGTTTTTGAACCCCTAAGCGTATGGACAGTTCCTGATTGGTTCTTGAACTACGTATTGCTAGGATAAGTTCCTAAACTCATATTATTATGGTAAGTTCCTGAACTCATAACGTGTAGTATGTTTGATGAACTATACGGGGGTATAGAAAAATTATGAATGAAGGATTGAAGATAATAGAAATAAATTGAATTATTAACTAATGGATCATTAGAGCAATTGAAGTTGATGGTGGAAGCATAGGTATTCCAAATCTTTTAGCTATGCTAGACTTCGAAATTTTTGACATCAAGCTAAATTCGCACTAATGTGCCCTTTTCGAAATAAAATGAATTTTGTTATCCTCAAAACATGGTGACAAGGGTGTGGAGATGGATTTCGAGCCATTATCACATCGTTACCTGTTGCGATATGATAATTCCAAAAATGATTTTCAATAGTTTTGAACGATTTAAAGAAGAATCTACGCTAATTATTTTGGCTAGATAAAAATTATTTAAAATATCAAAATGTATTTTATATATCATCAATGCATCATGGAACCTGATGCAAAGATGATAAATAGATGGAGTTATTAATGCAGTATTACCTAGTGTTGAACGTGATCTATAGATCGTCAGCCTGCTATGGTATGATGTAATATGACAACGTCACAAATATGAAGGAATCTTCAACGAACTGTAAATATAGTGCGATATCATGACGTCATAAAATAATTTTTTGAATTTTAAAGAAAAGTCAAGTGTCAATTAAATTTGGCCAGACACATGTTTCGATTGATATTTGAATTATTGGTATACGTCTAAGCTATTTGATTCAGCTAGACAAATGTTTATGAAATTCAAGTATTATTTGAGAGCTTATGCCAAACCAAATTGCTTTGGTGCGAAATCTTATGATAAGTTGGTATCAAATAGGTACAAGTTGGTATCCGACGCAAGTTGGTTTCAGCATTACGTGATACAAGTTTGTATCAAATTGACACAAATTGGTGTCAAGCTAATGCAACTAGTATCAAATTACACAAGTTGGTGTCCAGATAAAATGGTTTACTGATGAATTTCTGTTCAAACCTTTTCGAAATTGAAAAATGAAAGTTCATGGTCTATATGACCCCTCAGTGTGATTTAAAAAGTTTTTTTTAACTCCTTGGGGAGAAGTCTTAGTAGATGTGATGATAGAATAGTTTCTCATAGAAGGAAGCAAGATGTACTTATTAAAATGAGAATGAAATCAGATAAAGGTTAAGTTAAAATCCTAGGTTTGGTGAATAGAAGGAGTAGGGATTAGTAGGCTGTAATTTTGAGGACAAAATTCTTAGAAGAAGGGGTGAATGTGACAACCGGAGAATTTATAAGATTTTAAATAATTAAATAAATATTAAATAATAAGACCTAGACCAAAAATAGAGTATAGATTTAAAAATTTTGTGAAGGACTTATATAATTTTGTGTATGTATAATATTTGATTTCTTATATTTGTTTATTATATAATAATCAAATAAAAGAAACTAATGTAACCTAATATATATATATTAGATATGGAAATTTAAATAACCTAAAGGTTATAATAGGAAAGGATGTTAGTATTTAATATTAACTAACACTAAGAGATTAAGTTTATTATCTCAATTTATTAATTTTATAATCTAAGTATAACACGTCTAATTGGGTTATGGAATTAAAGATTTATGTGTAAGAAATTATATGTGTAGCCCAATATAATATTTTTTAGAGAAGTATATTGATGGCCCAATTTATTTATGGGTGAAAGCCCAAGTTTAATTTTGTTAGTAAGTAAACAAGAAAAAGGTGCAAGCCCAAGTGAATAAAAGCAAAGCCCAAACTTAGCCCAATAGGAGAGAGAAATTATTGGACCTTTAGTAAGTTAAGTTAGGAATTAAGGAAAAACAAAACTTAGACCAAAGAAGGCCCAAGTGGCTGGCCCAAGCTAGGAAACAAATGGAGAGATTTGGTGAGATATGCTTAGATTTGCTAAAGATTATGAGAGAGAAAGAAAAGATATTGGATAGATTTTGTAAAAATATGGAAAGATATGGAGAGATTTGGTGAGATATGCATAAATTTGCTAAAGATAAGAGAGAGGTGACAGAAGATATAGGGAGATTTAGTAAATATATATAAGTTTATATCTACACCTATTGCTAGCTTATAAACAAACCCATCTCATTTGCAAATAAGACGTTTACTCATTTTTATTTCATTCTCCAAGTTAGCTAGCAAAAGAAAATTAAAACATAGAGAAAAAAGAGGGAGAGATTTTCGGCCAAGAGGAAGAAGAAGAGAGGATCTTGTGCTTCATACATGCCAAGTTTGTAAGCTACTTTGGCAAGATAAGGAAGATAGCAAGAAAAATTAGGTATTGATTCTCTTTATTTTTTTAAGCTTGATTTCTTATTTGATGGGTTTTTGATGAAACAAAAGTCTTAAGTTTGATTTTTGATAAACTCTTCATTTATTGGTGTATAAATGTTTTATTTGATGATCAAAACATTTTTTGAAGTTGAATATAAGATTAAAAGGGAGATTTGTAATAAAAGAGTAGAGAAAGGTACATGCATGCATGCACTAGGTGATTTTATGATAGATTCTTGTGATGCATGTTGAATATGGTTAATATCATGATTAGAGTGTTAGATCTTGAGTTTAACAAATAAAACTTGTGAATTTATATGAGTTCATATGGTGAGATTTGGAAAAAGGAAGTTAAATGGATTTTTGAAGGAATTTTTGTTTAACTAGTATGCTTTATCATGTGGATGTTGAGATCTACAAGTGATATTTGAGGTTTTCTTTCTTGATATGCTAGATGTATGAGTTAAGGGCTAAACCCATTTGGAATCACTCAAATATGTTTTAAAATGAGCAAGATATGGATTAAATCACAAACTACTCAACTGTTGAAAACATGCTACTAATCAGTCACTTGTGGACTATTTTCGGTAACCAAAACAAACTCAAATTTGGTGTTTGATATACGGAAAACATATTTAGAGAAAATACGAATCCAACGATACCAAATAGACCCAAATCCGACATGTAGATCTCGAGATATGAGCTTTTCCGTAAAGGATCCCAAATTTGGAAAACGACTAAACTATTGCGAATTTTCTTGCTAATCAGTCACTTTGGCACTGACTTTTAGGGCCTAAACAAAACAGAATCTGATGTTTGATGAATGAAAATTGGATTTCAGGAAGATACGAATCCAACGCCTCTGACGGAACCAAAATCCGAGTTGTAGACTTCGTTCTACGGGCGTTTTCGTGAAGGATCCCAAATTTAAAAATTTTAGGCGAAAATTTGAATATCATTATGGAACGAAATGAAAGCAAGATATTTTAATAAATAACTTTAAGGCCACTAATGGGCTATTAAGTTAAATACATATAAAATGAAATATAATTAATGATTTAATTATTATTTAAATGATATTAAGTAATAATTAAAATGGGTTAATATTAGTAAGATAACTATTTATTATTTAACCAAGCTTAAATAATAAATTGAGTTAATCAATTAATTAATAATTATTAAATAATGATTAAAGTATAATTAAGTAAGATTAAGTAATTACTTACTTACTTTAACATGAACCTTTATAGAATTAATTATTTATTATTTAAATAATAAATAAAGATGAATGTTAATTAATTATCCTTTAAAAATAATAAGGAATAATTATAGAAGAATGAAGTGAATAAATCAAATATTATTTATTCAAAGATGAGGGAGTTATTAATTATTATTTAAAGACAAATAATAATTTAATTGTCCATTATTTAATTAACATTAAATAATGAGGAGTTATAATTGGTTATTTGTAAGTATTAACTAAAGGTAAATAGTTAATTACTATTTGACTAATATTAAATGGTAATCGAAGGAAGAGGGAGTTAACAATTGAACGAAATTAAATAACTCCTTAATTAAATAATTAAAATAAATTTTTTAAAGATCTAATAAGTGTTTATCCCTTAAGTAAAGTCTTATTAATTATTAAATCATTAACCTAAGATCAATTAAATATCTTATAGGATTAATGATAGTACATTAGATGTATGTACCCGGTGAATGTATTATTGGTGAGATAATTATACGAGTTAGCGTATTGATGAAATATATGCAGTATTAATTGACAGATCTACCTTATCAATGATAGGTCATTCAAAGATTGTTAATTAAAGCTAGAAAGTTGTAGCTCGTTGAACAGGCAAGTTTTCTTTAACTCAACTTTGAGTTATATTTCAAAGTATGTTCGTGAATAATTATTTTTAATTATTCACATCTATACTGATTATTGAATCGCACTTAGTGCATGTTGCATATGTTCATCAGGTATGAAAGGCTGATCACCTTCATTACCATTTGGTTCAATTAAATTTGTTCATGTTCATTATTGGCCATTCATCATTATTGTATCGGTTATTCAGTTATGTAAATTGATTCATGTTCTTTCACCAATATTATATGGTTGAAAGGTTGTTAGCTTATTATTCTTTTCCATCAAGGTATATCTTCTTTTGAACTTAAACTTGTTGGGCAAACTTGTTGCTCACCCTTGCTATATCATGATAAACATTTCAGATTAAAGATGAAACTTCGGACACAGTCAAAGGCAAAGACAAGTTCCAGGATAGAATTATTATACGGTTAAAATAGTAATAGTATTGGATACAAATGACATTGTATGTCATGTAGGTTATTGAATGCAGGTATTAAGATAAGGTTACAGACCTTGAAAATTATGTGTAAAAGATTAATGTATAAACAATTTATGTTTATATCTTCCGCAGTAGTTATAGAAATGATGTATCGTAACATACCAGGTCCGAGGTTCTTGAGACCCAGATTTGGGGGCGTCACAGTTGGTATCAGAGCTGTAGGTTATAAACCTTAGGTAGGGGTTACCTTAGGCTATAACCGCAGAGATAAGAAATAGGAATAGACTCAAATAGAGTTTAAGTTCTAAGCGATAAATTTGGGCAAGGTATTAATAAGTTAATAAGATTCGAAGAAGAATCCTGACAAGTAATAAAGATCCATAGTTATCTACCTCTGATAATAAAGATGAACAGTAGTAATGAATAGATATAGTCTAAAAGACTAAAAGTATAAAGGGAAAGAAGATCGTAAAATAAAACGACCATAAGATAGAAAATAATCGTAATATAATACGATTATAATATCAGATTACAACGTGATCTAATGAAGTCATAAGAGGGCAGATGATCAATCAAATGATTGAAAACTTTATAGCAGAATTGTTATATGACAGTTATACTATGAAATTGTACTATTAAAACTCAGGAAAGAGTTGTGAATTGTAGATACGGATTAAATAAAATTCGTATCGAGTATTGAGGGAGCTAGGATTATGTGAGATTTTAATTGAGGACTCAGGTGATTGCTAAGTTGTACAAACCTTTGTATGGGCGGGGGTTTTGTGCTTGGTCTAACGACTACTTAGTTTATCACATTGATAATCATTGAAATGTCGGTGTCGCGCTATTTGCTATATGTATGATGAGAAGGTGATTCTTTTCTCATGTGTATAACGAATAGGTAGAGATCATAAGACTAGGTGAGAGTTCTTAAAACTCATACGTATGGTAAGTTCGTGACTCATAATCGTATGGTATGTTTTTGAACCCCTAAGCGTATGGACAGTTCCTGATTGGTTCTTGAACTACGTATTGTTAGGATAAGTTCCCAAACTCATATTATTATGGTAAGTTCCTGAACTCATAACATGTGGTATGCTTGATGAACTATACGGGGGTATAAATAAATTATGAATGAAGGATTGAAGATAATAGAAATAGATAGAATTATTAAGCAATGGATCATTATAGCAATTGAAGTTGATGGTGGAAGCATAGGTATTCCAAATCTTCTAGCTGTGTTATACTTCAAAATTTTTGACATCAAGCTAAATTCGCACTAATGTGCCCTTTTCGAAATAAAATGAATTTTGTTATCCTCAAAATATGGTGACAAGGGTGTGGAGATGGATTCCGAGCCATTATCACATCATTACCTGTTGCGACATGATAATTCCAAAAATGATTTTCAATAGTTTTGAACGGTTTAAAGAAAAGTCTACGCTAATTATTTCGGCTAGACAAAAATTATTTAAAATATCAAAATGTATTTTAAATATCATCAATGCATCATGGAACCTGACGCAAAGATGATAAAAATGATGGAGTTATTAATGCAGTATTACCTAGTGTTGAACGTGATCTATAAATCGTCAGCCTGCTATGGTATGATGTAATATGACAACGTCACAAAAATAACAGAATCTTCAACGAACTGTAAATACAGTGCGATATCATGACGTCATAAAATAATTTTTAGAATTTTAAAGAAAAGTCAAGTGTCAATTAAATTTGGCCAGACACATGTTTTGATTGATATTTGAATTATTGGTATACGCCTAAGCTATTTGATTCAGCTAGACAAATGTTTATGAAATTCAAGTATTATTTGAGAGCTTATGCCAAACCAAATTGCTTTGGTGCGAATTCTTATGATAAGTTGGTATCAAATGGGTACAAGTTGGTATCCGACGCAAGTTGGTGTCAGCATTACGTGATACAAGTTGGTATCAAATTGACACAAGTTGTTGTCAAGTTAATGCAATTGGTATCAAACTACACAAGTTGGTGTCATCATTACGTGATACAAGTTGGTATCAAATTGTCACAAGTTGGTGTCAAGTTAATGCAATTGGTATCAAATTACACAAGTTGGTGTCAGCATTACGTGATATAAGTTGGTAACAAATTGACACAAGTTGGTGTCAAGTTAATGCAATTGGTATCAAATTACACAAGTTGGTTTCTAGATAAAACGATTTCCAGATGAATTTATGTTCAAACCTTTTCGAAATTAAAAAATGAAAGTTCATAGTCTATATGACCCCTCAGCGTGATTTGAAAAGTTTTTTAACTCCTTGGGGAGAAGTCTGGGTAGAATGTGATGATAGAATAGTTCCTCATAGAATTCCTCATAGAAGGAAGCAAGATGTACTCATTAGAATGAGAATGAAATCAGATAAAGGTTAAGTTGAAAACCTAGTTTTGGTGAATAGAAGGAGTAGGGATTAGTAGGCCGTAATTTCGAGGACAAAATTCTTAGAAGAAGGGGTGAATGTGACAACCCGAGAATTTATAAGATTTTAAATGATTAAATAAATGTTAAATAATAAGACCTAGACTAGAAATAGAGTATAGATTTATAAATTTTGTGAAGGACTTATATGATTTTGTGTATGTATAATAGTTGATTTCTTATATTTGTTTATTATATAATAATCAAATAAAAGAAACTAATGTAACCTAATATATATATTAGGTATGGAAATTTAAATAACCTAAAGGTTATATTAGGAAAGGATGTTAGTATTTAATACTAACTAACACTGAGATATTAAGTTTATTATCTCAATTTATTATTTTTATAATCTAAGTATAACACGTCTAATTGGGTTATGGAATTAAAGATTTATGTGTAAGGAATTATTTGTGTAGCCCAATATAATATTTTTAAGACAAGTATATTGATGGCCCAATTTATTTATGGGTGGAAGCCCAAGTTTAATTTTGTTAGTAAGTAAACAAGAAAAAGGTACAAGCCCAAGTGAATTAAAGCAAAGCCTAAGTTTAGCCTAATGGGAGAGAGAAATTATTGGACCTTTAGTAAGTTAAGTGAGGAATTAAGGAAAAACAAAACTTGGACCAAAGAAGGCCCAAGTGGCCGGCCCAAGCTAGGAAAGAAATGGAGAGATTTGGTAAGATATGCTTAGATGTGCTAAAGATTATGACAAAGAAAGAAAAGATATTGGATAGAGTTTGTAAAGATATAGAAAGATATGGAGAGATTTGGTGAGATATGCTTAGATTTGCTAAAGATAAGAGAGATGTGATAGAAGATATTGGGAGATTTAGTATATATATATATAAGTTATATCTACACCTATTGCTAGCTTATAAGTAAACCCATCTCATTTGCAAATAAGGAGTTTACTCATTTTCATTTCATTCTCCAAGTTAACTAGCAAAAGAAAATCAAAACATAGAGAAAAAAGATAGAGATTTTTGCCAAAAGGAAAAAGAAGAGAGGATTTTGTGCTTCATGCATGCCAAGTTTGTAAGCTACTTTGGCAAGCTAAGGAAGAAAGCAAGAAAAACTAGGTATTGATTCTCTTTATTTTTTTAAGCTTGATTTCTTATTTGATGGGTTTTTGATGAAACAAAAGTCTTAAGTTTGATCTTTGATAAACTCTTCATCTATTGGTGTATAAATATTTTATTTGATGATCAAAACATTTTTTGAAGTTCAATATAAGATTAAAAGGGAGATTTGTAATAAAAGAGTAGAGAAAGGTACATGCATGCATGCACTAGGTGATTTTATGATAGATTCTTGTGATACATGTTGAATATGGTTAATATCATGATTAGAGTGTTTCATCTTGAGTTTAACAAATGAGACTTGTGGATTTATATGAGTTCATATGGTGAGATTTGGAAAAAGGAAGTTAAATAGATTTTTGAAGGAATTTTTGTTTAACTTGTATGCTTTATCATGTGCATGTTGAGATCTACAAGTGATATTTGAGGTTTTCTTTCTTGGTATGCTAGATGCATGAGTTAAGGGCTAAACCCCTTTGGAATCACTCAAATATGTTTTAAAATGAGCAAGATATGGATTAAATTCCAAACTACTCAACTGTTGAAAATATGCTATTGATCAGTCACTTGTGGACTATTTTCGGTAACCAAAACAAACTCAAATTTGATTTTTGATATATGGAAAACATATTTTGGGAAAATGCGAATCCAACGATACCAATTGGACCCAAATTCGAGTTGTAGATCTTGAGATATGAGCGTTTCCGTAAAGGACCTCAAATCTGAAAAATGACTAAACTATTGCGAATTTTCCTGCTGATCAGTCACTTTGGCATTGATTTTCGAGACCTAAACAAAATAGAATATAATGTTTGATGAATGGAAATTAGAGTTTGGCAAGATACGAATCCAACGCCTTTGACGGAACCAAAATCCGAGTTGTAGACTTCGTTATACGGGCATTTCCGTGAAGGACCCCAAATTTGAAAATTTTGAGCGAAAATTGAAGTATCATTATGGAACGAAATGAAAGCAAGATATTGTAATAAATAACTTTAAGGCCACTAATGGGCTATTAAGTTAAGTACATATAAAATAAAATATAATTAATGATTTAATTATTATTTAAATGATGTTAAGTAATAATTAAAATGGGTTAGTGTTAGTAAGATAACTACTTATTATTTAACCGAGCTTAAATAATAAATTGAGTTAATCAATTAATTAATTATTATTTAATTAATATTAAATAATGATTAAAATATAATTAAGTAAGATTAAATAATTACTTACTTACTTTAACATGAAAGTTTATAGAATTAATTATTTATTATTTGAATTATAAATAAAGATGAATGTTAATTAATTATCCTTTTAAAATAATAAGGAATAATTAAAGAAGAATGAAGTGAATAAATCAAATATTATTTATTCAAAGATGAGGGAGTTATTAATTATTATTTAAAGATAAAAAATAATTTAATTGTCCATTATTTAATTAACATTAAATAATGAGGAGTTATAATTGGTTATTTGTAAGTATTAACTAAAGGTAAATAATTAATTACTATTTGACTAATATTAAATGGTAATCGAAGGAAGTGGGAGTTAACAATTGAACGAAATTAAATAACTCCTTAATTAAATAATTAAAATAAATTTTTTAAAGATCTAATAAGTGTTTATCCCTTAAGGAAAGCCTTATTAATTATTAAATCATTAGCCTAAGATCAATTAAATATTTTATAGAATTAATGATAGTACATTAGATGCATGTACCCGATGAATGTATTATTGGTGAGATAATAATACGAGTTAGCGTATTGATGAAATATACGCAATATTAATTGACAGATCTACCTTATCAATGATAAGTCATTCAAAGATTGTTAATTAAAGCTAGAAAGTTGTAGCTCGCTGAAAAGGCAAGTTTTCTTTAACTCAACCTTGAGTTATATTTCAAAGCATGTTCATGAATAATTATTGTTAATTATTCACATCTATACTGATTATTGATTCGCACTTAGTGCATGTTGCATATGTTCATCAGGTATGAAAGGCTGATCACCTTCATTACCATTTGGTTCAGTTAAATTTGTTCATGTTCATTATTGGCCATTCATCATTATTGTATCGGTCATTCAGTTATGTAAATTGATTCATGTTCTTTCACCAATATTATATGGTTGAAAGGTTGTTAGCTTATTATTCTTTTCCATCATGATATATCTTCTTTTGAACTTAAACTTGCTGGGCAAACTTGTTGCTCACCCTTGCTATATCATGATAAATATTTCAGATTAAAGATGAAACTTCGGACACAGTCAAAGGCAAAGACAAGTTCCAGGATGGAATTATTATACGGTTAAAATGGTAATAGTATTGGTTACAAATGACATTGTATGTCATGTAGGTTATTGAATGCAGGTATTAAGTTAAGGTTACAGACCTTGGGAATTATGTTTAAAAGATTAATGTATAAATAATTTATGTTTATATCTTCCGCAGTAGTTATAGAAATGATGTATCTTAACGTACCAGATCTGAGGTTCTTGGGGCCCGAATTTGGAGGCGTCACAGCAACTGGTCAAACAAGTCATCAATGCGAGGTAACAGATACCTTTTCTTGATGGTGACATGGTTCAACTCCCGATAGTCAATACAAAGTCGCATACTCCTGTATTTCTTCTTTAAGAATAAAACACGAGCTCCCCAAGGCGATGTACTAGGACGAATGAAACCAATGTCTAACAACTCCTATAGTTGTGTTTTTAACTCCTGAAGTTAGGAGTCATTCAATATGGGGTTTTGGAAATGGGTTTTGTACCGGGTTCAAGGTCAATAAAAAATTCAACTTCACGTTCTGGGGGTAGGCCAGGAAGTTCTTCAGAAAATACATCAGAGAATTTATTAACAACAGAAATATCATTCAAATCTGACGTATTCTTGTTTAAATCGGTGACATGGGCTAAGAAAGCTTGACATCCGTTTTTCAATAAACGAATAGCTTTATGACTTGAAATGATAATGATTGATTTTAGTGATTTGGTTACTTGAATTCGCATAACAGGTTGGTTAGGAATATGAAAGCTAACAACCTTATGAAAACAATCAATTTTAGCATGATGAGTGGTTAACTAGTCGATTCCTAAAATCACATCAAATGCAAGTATTTTCAAAGAGATGAGTTCAACAGGTAATGTGAGGGTGCCAATTTGAATCAAACAAGATTTGTAAACTATGGATGTAACGAAGGTTTCTCCCAACGGAGTTTCAACATCAAAGTCTAATTTCTAAGGGGTTAAGTTCAAACGTTGAGCACAAGCAAGTGAAATAAAAGACTGGGTAGAACCGGTATCTAATAAGGTATAGACTTCGCAAGAGTTTATGATTAGCTCATTCGTGATAACTTCATCCAGGATCCTCGCTTTTTGGTAAGTCACGACAAAAGCCCTCCCCTGAACCACCGACTTTGACTTGTCTGGGACAACCTTTGGTGTCACCATCCCAACTAGACTTGACTTCGCTATAGGGCACACTCGAGCTATGTGACCTTTATTTCCGTAATTGTAGCACACCTTGGATTTCTGTGTGCAGTTTGGACTGATATGTCTCTCTTGTCCACATTTGTAACATACGACCTATAGTTGTTCCCCTCCCCTAGCAACAGTTGCTGGTGCTGGAGCTGTTGTCGATGTCTTTCTGTCGTCATTATTGAATCTTCTCTTTTTGAAATTTCCACCTAACTCACTTCTTCTATTATCTTGGCCATGATTACCACCGAAGTGATTACCATTTCTGGCATGATAATTTCCTCCACGCTGGTTATCATTGTTCCGATGACTGTTGCCACCAGTACGACAATGGTTGTTGTCCTTTAGTTGAACAGTTTCATTATCTCGCTCTAATAATTAAGCCCTATTCACAACATCTGAATATAAATAAAGTTTATAAGAAACTAGGTATTGACGAATTTCAGTTTTCAAATCTCTCAAAAATATTTGTGTCATTTGTTCATCATTATCACCAAATGGGTTGCAAATAGGGATAATTCCATAAACTTGGCCTCGTATTGTGATACATTCATATTGTTCTGTTCCAGTTTGATGAATTCCACCTCCTTCATATGACGAATACTTTCTGGAAAGTACTTGTCGTTGAACAATTCCTGGAACTTTTCCTATGACATCTTAAGTGTGGAAAGATTAGTACGCTTCACAGATTCCCACCAGTAATCTGCCTCTCCACGAAACATAAAGGTGGCGAAGGGAACCTTTTGTTCTTCTATGCATCCCAGGACATCAAATATTTTGGTGATTTGCTTAACCCAAGCTTCTGCCTTGAGTGGATCTGGCTTTCCCAAAAACTCTGGCGGTCCCAACTCCTTGAATTGCTTGGTAGTGATAAGCCGTGAGTTACCATTGTTTCCACCTGCGTTTTGAACATGAGTCTCTCTCGTCTAGTTTTGCATGAATTGTAGAAAGCTCCTAAACACCCTATCGTTCATCATTTGGTCGGTGGTGTTGTTTACAGTAGTATTATTGCCTTCCTGATGCATATTATCCTGGTTATTTATTGGCAGTGTCTCAATGGTCTCATATGCTCCATTGTTCATCTCCCGATTTTCAGATGTCATTCTCAAATACTGCCATAAAACAAGGGTTAATTAAAGAAATTGACATGTCACATATTGGTAGCTGTCGTCTAGCACTACAAAATTTACCTTACTTTTTATTTAACTTGTTGGGTTTGTACGAAATCGTGACACAATCAAATTGCAAAAATTAGCGGAAGCATGGTATATCAGAGTTTAAAAAATTTCTACAAAACCATTACCCGGATCATCCTTTATGCAAATTATTAATTTAAAACGATAAATAAGAAGTTATGGAATCATACCCTTGTAGAACGAAGCTTCCACAGGTACTAGTTCAACTCCTTGTTCTTCGTGATCTCCTTGAATTTTCGGGTTAGATTCTTTCCTTTGATCAACGTTAGCCACCCAAGTGTTTGGCCTCTAGAGGTGATCCACCAAGGAAGATGAATTATCAAGAAGGAGGGTGTTTGGCTTAACTTTAGTTTTCTATCCTCTATAGAAAAGGAGTACTCTCCAACAATTAGAATTGCATCAAATTAATATCTATTATAAGACTTCTCTTATATAAACATTGGTCAACCCTTCTAATCCTATTAGACATGGGATTTCTTTTAATTAATTAAACTCCTTTAATTAATTTAGGCTTCCCACCACATGGGAATAATTAATTAAATTCATTTAATTAATTTGTCTCCTAATCTTATTAGGAATAAATGAGAGTACTAAATATTAAATTAATTACTAAACTCCTTTAGAAATTAAAATAATAATAATTGTAATAATATTAATAAGACTCCTCTTATTAATTTATATTTAATATTTCCAAAATATTAAATAATAAACATTAAGCTATTTAATTTATTCTATCACCATAGATTAAATTAATTATACTTAATGCATTATTACGATTATGCCATTACCTTCTTAAATATTTATTCTTCCTTTTATGGTGTGACCCTTTAGGTTCTCCATATTAAACCGGTTGTGAATAAATCAATTAAAACAATTTTAATCTTATTTAAATAAATAAATTAAACTAATAATCTATTTAAATAAATAATATTTATTCTACAATAGGGATAAGCCTCCCTAGCGATCAACGACTTTCCAGATAATATAGATTTCAACATTAATCATAAAAGAACCTGTGAGTTAATAGTTACCATACAATTCAATCCTTCCACCATACAATGTCCCAATTAAATATAAGACATGGATTTACTGTCAAGTCTTATTTTATTTAATTATATGTATTTCGATTAGAAAATGCACAACTCCAAATAATGCAAATTAAAAACTCCTTTCTAATTTCATTTCACCTTGGCCAAGGATTCCTGGGTTGTCATTTAACGAATCACATGGGACATATCTCCTCTTTTACTAGAGGTGGTAGATTCTTTATTGATCATTCATTATCTCCATATGTAACTCATTATACCCAAGCATACCCTATATATGCCTTAAAAGGTCTTAAGGAATAAGTCAAAGTATAATTTGTTACATACAAGATACTATGATGATCTCAAGTCCAAGGATCACTTGTACTACTATCACATTAGGAATTCCTATTGACATGCGAGTAAAACTCCATTAGGTATTCCATAGCGAATCACGTTCAGTGAACTTATTCTCCAATAAGCACCTACATACTTGCTTTAGTGTCTCCACACAAATGATCATGAGATCAATCATCCTCATCTAATGAGCAAGCAACATATGTACCAATCTATCCGGATTTACTAATCCCCTTTTTAGTAATCCCACGATTGGGAACTATTTTAGTTTTAGAGCTTTCTAAGAATTTAGATCTCATTAGCATGATCATCATCATGATTCTAAAAGCATTGCTTAAAACTATGGGTTATTTACATATTATAAAAACAGCACCATGTAGATAATTAAATGCCTTTAATAAATGAATATTTTATTAATAAATAAATAAGATTGTTTACAAAGTACGTGCTTTATCATCATACATGATTGGCTTGTATGCACACTACTATCAATCTCCCACTTGCACTAAAGCCAATCGCCATGGTATCTCATACCCATCTTCTCTAAGTGACGATCAAACTGCTGTTGTGTTAAAGCTTTAGTTAATGGATCTGCAATGTTGTCTTGAGAGTCTACACTCTCCTCTTTCAATGATTTGTTTAATCAAAGTGCCGCAACACATGTTTAGATTCAAGATGAGACTTAGGAACTATTCCTAGTTCTGTAATGAACTTTTCATCTAAAACATCAACTTGCAGCTTCACTTACAGTTATATACTCTGCCTCTGTCACTGAATCAACAACTGTTTGCTGCTTGGAACTCTTCCAACTCACTACGCCTCCGTTCAAGGTAAAAAATATACCCCGAAACAGATTTACTGTCATCTTGGTCCGTTTGAAAACTTGAGTCTGTGAAGCCCTCGAGTTTTAATTCAGACCCACCGTAGACAAGAAAAATATCTTTAGTCCTTCTCAAGTACTTTAGGATATTCTTCACTGCCTTCCAGTGCTCTTCTCCAGGATTCGACTGGTATCTGCTCGTTACACTAAGTGCATGAGCAACATCCGGTCTAGTACATATCATACCGTACATGATAGATCCTATTGCAGAAGCATAAGGGATCTTACTCATACGGTCTCTCTCCTCAGGTGTCTTTGGGGCCTGTTTCTTGGAGAGATGTATTCCATGGCTCATCAGCATGAGACCTCTTTTGGAATCTTCCATGCTAAATCTCTTTAGCATTGCATCAATGTACGTTCCTTGGGATAAACCAAGAATCCTTTTAGATCTATCTCTATAGATCTTTATCCCCAAAATATAGGATGCTTCTCCCAAGTCCTTCATGGAGAAGTGTTTAGATAACCAGATTTTAATTGATTGTAGCATAGGAATGTCATTCCCTATCAGTAATATATCATCAACATATAATACAAGGAATGAAATTGCGCTCCCACTAACCTTCTTGTACACACATGGTTCATCGTCATTTTTGATAAAATCAAACTCTTTGATTGTCTCATCAAAACGAATGTTCCATCTACGAGAAGCTTGCTTCAATCCATAAATGGATCGTTGCAGCTTACAGACTTGATTTATTCCAACCTTTGAAACAAATTCCTCTGGCTGTGTCATATACACATCCTCCTCAAGTTTCCCATTGAGGAAGGCTGTTTTCACTTCCATCTGCCAGATCTCATAGTCGTTATAAGCTGCAATCGCAAGCAAAATCCAAATGGACTTGAGCATAGCTACTGGTGAAAAAGTTTCATCATAATCAACTCCTTGTCTTTGTTTGAAACCTTTTGCAACCAGTCGGGCCTTATAGGTCTCCACCTTGCCGTTCGCTCCAGTCTTTCTTTTAAAGACCCATTTACACCCAATAGGCTTAATGCCTTCAGGTGGTGAAACCAAAGTCCATACTTTGTTTTCATACATGGAGTCCATTTCGGATTTCATGGCTTCAAGCCATTTCCCTGAGTCTTTATTACTCATGGCCTGTTCGTAATTCAATGGATCATCATCATTCATGATGTGTACCTCATCGTCATCCTCTATAACGAATCCATACCTCTCAGGTATCTTCGGTACTCTCCCAGATTTACGAACAGGGTGTGGTATAGTAGGTTCTTCTACTTGGTCAGGTACCTGACTTTGATCCGTGGTAATTTGTGGTTCTTGAACTTCTTCAAGATATATCTTACTCCCACTGACCCCTTCATGGATAAACTCCTTTTCCAAGAAGGCAGCATGTTTCGCAACAAACACCTTTTGATCAGTTAGATGATAGAAATAATACCCTACAGTTTCTTTAGGGTATCCCACAAATCTACACTTTTCGGATTTAGTCTGTAGCTTATCATGTTCAAACTTTTTGACATAAGCTGGACAACCCCAAGTCTTAACATGCTTAAGATTTGGTTTCCTCCCCTTCCACATCTCATATGGAGTCTTTGGGACGGATTTGGTAGGCACCTTGTCAAGTAGGTATGCAGCCGTTTCTAGGGCATATCCCCAGAAGGAAATTGGAAGGTCGGTAAAACTCATCATGGATCGAACCATGTCTAACAGTGTTCGATTTCTCCTTTCAGATACTCCATTTAACTGTGGTGTACCTGGAGGAGTCCATTGTGAGATTATACCATTTTCTTTGAGACAATTGAGAAACTCACCGCTTAAGTATTCTCCGCCTCGATCTGATCGAAGTATCTTTATACTCTTGCCCGTTTGTTTCTCTACTTCACTTCTGAACTCTTTGAACTTTTCAAATGATTCTGACTTGTATTTCATTAAATACACATATCCAAATCTTGAGTGATCATCAGTGAAAGTAATAAAATAAGAATACCCACCCCGTGCACTTGTTGTCATAGGCCCACAAACGTCTGTGTGAATCAATGCCAACAACTCTGTAACTCTTTCTCCTCTTCCACTAAAAGGAGATTTAGTCATTTTACCCATGAGACAAGATTCACAAGTTGGATATGATTCATAATCGGATAGCTCGAGGAGCCCATCTTTATGCAACTTGGATAATCTTGTTTCATTGATATGACCGAGTCTACAGTGCCACATGTAGGTATAATTAATATCATCTCTTTTCCTTTTCTTAGTTTGTTCAATTTGAAATATATTTTCTTGTAAGTCAAGTGTATAAAGTCCATTTCGCAAATTTCCAATACCATATAAAACATCGTCTTTATAAATAGAACAACTATTGTTCTTTATAACAACATTAAATCCTTCCATATCCAATACAGAAATTGAAATAATATTTTTAATAATATTCGGAACATAATAACAATTATTAAGATAAATGGACTTGTCCGAAGGCATTGCTAAATAATAAGTTCCTACAGCTAATGCAGCAACCTTTGCTCCATTCCCCACTCGTAGGATCACCTCATCATTGTTCAGCTTTCTACTTCTGACCAGTCCCTGCACAGTATTACATATGTGAGAACCACAGCCGGTATCCAATACCCAAGTAGAATTATGACTTTCAGAAAAATTAATTTCAATCATAAACAAACCTTGATTGGAAGTCGAAGCTTCTCCAAGCTTCTTCTCTGCTAGATACTTCTTGCAGTTCCTTTTCCAATGTCCCGGCTTGTTGCAATGAAAGCACATTCCTTTAGCTGGTTCAGGTTTCTTTTGTTCCTTTTCTTTCCCCTTTCCCTTAGCCTTCTTGGATTTCTTCTTTTCAGAAGATACCTTAGGTCTCTTCCTTTTATTGGAAGAATCCACCATCAAGATATGGTTCTTCTTGGATGGGAAGTGACCTTCTGCAGTTTTCAGCATGTTAAGCAGCTCAGGCAAGCTGACATCTAGCTTATTCATGTGAAAATTAACCACAAACTGCGAGAAGGTCTCAGGGAGTGACTGCAAGACCAAGTCTTGACTCAACTCCCCATCCATGACGAACCCAAGCTGTCCAAGGCGTTCAATCAAATTGATCACTTTCAGGACATGAGTCTCGACAGCAGTACCCTCGGTCATCCGAGATCGGAAGAGCTCCTTAGATATCTCATATCTAGCAGTCCTACTCTGTTCACCATACAACTCCTTGAGGTGAAGCAGCATAGCAGGAGCATCCATTTTTTCGTGCTGACGCTGAAGCTCGTTATTCATGGATGCGAGCATGATGCATTGAGCCACAGATGCATCATCTTGCCACTTATTGAAAGTGACAATCTCTTCCTCAGAGGCTGTTTCTGAAACAAATTCAGGGACAGTTGAATTTAGGACATAAGAAATCTTTTCAGCAGTGAGAACAATTCTCAGATTTCTTAGCCAGTCCTCATAATTCGGCCCGGTAAGCTTGTTTGCATCAAGTATGCTTCGTAGTGAGATTAGTGATTTAGACATTTTTAAAATTCTGCATGTGAAAAATAACATTTTAGCAAACATTCATTTTATTAATTTTGCATACCAAAATAAATTTAGGTCTTTATTTTAAATTGGTATCTCCCACTATTTTCATCAAACTATATTACCCTCACTTATATAGTTCGGCAACATTTAATTAAAGATTTGCTAGTGAGAATAAGGATCCCATTTCAAATGTATATAACCTTGTGGATAGCACAACAAGCGATATACAAATAAATAGGTAGACAACTCTTGTCAATTACAACACTATATAACTCCTTTTATTTTGCCTCTTAAATCATAATGGTCAAGTGTGTGCACATCCGAACTAAAATGATTTAAGTTAAGTCCAGCCTAGCACTTCCATAAATTCAAAAAAGAAAAATGTTCGTCCTTGTGGATAGCACAACAAGACTAGATCGTTCAATTTTCTTGATAAGCATCAAATGTGATTAATTAACATCTTAAATACGCAATACTCGCCTTGTGGATAGCACAACAAGCTCATATTAAATATTTAATACTCTATTAATTTATCATGCTAGAAGGCGACGTTCGATATTCCAAATATCATTTGAACGCTTCGGACTTAATATTATTTCTTTGAGGGGTTTGTTATTATTTGTCTCATCTTATTTAGCGCGCATGCACATATATATATAAAATACGCGTCATTTTATTAAACATGCGAAGCATGTTTGCATAAAATATAATATATATAATATTTAGCATGCAATATAGAATACTATATTCTACCCGGATTGATTATGGACTTTTATTCTAGTTTGGTTCACTAGAGCCACCAAGTGAACCAAAAGGTCAAACCTAGGAGTGCAAGAATTTAAATTTAAATATAACTATTACATTTAAATCCGGGCTCCATACAAACGGGTCTTCACGCGCTCCTTGCTCCTTGGTCTCCAATTTCTTCAAGATAATTCTAACTATTCTTATTACATTAAACTATTTAATTTAAATAGAAACCTTGATCAACAGTCAAGGGGAAGTACATAGGAGGGAGATAGAATTTTACATCAAGAAAAAAAAATTAGAGAAGACGAGGTACGCAGACCCCATTTAATAAAACCCATTCATTCAAGCATTCAACTAAAATAAAATCCAATCACATTGGTCAAATAGTCCATAATCAATCCCCATTTATTTTCATACATATCACCATATATATCAATAAATAAATATTCATCTCATGAATTAAAACATTCCATATATATATGAGTATCATTTAATGGGCAATTTTAAATTGCATGAAATCCAATTTCAAGATTAAAATAAACTCTTTATTTTAATTATAAAATTATTTAGAATATAATATATAAATATATCATATTTATTTTTTAAAAAGAAGTCACCTTCTTTTATTAAAAGAGTCCTGCAGGTTTATTAAAAAAGTCCTTTCCTGATGGGTCACCTTCTTTTTGGAGTAAGAAAGAGAAAACACCTTTTCTTTGCAGAATTCAAGATTAGCACCAAAAAAAAAAAATTGTGATTCGTCCCAAAAAAAGTTTTTTTTTTTTTTTTTTTTCTTAAAAAATATAATTTTATACAATAAAATTATGCCCAATAAATTATTTTAAATACATACCCATATGTATATGAAATCAAAAAAAAATTAATAATTGCATAAAGATTTGGCTCTGATGCCACTGTTGGGTTTGTACGAAATCGTGACACAATCAAATTGCAAAAATTAGCGGAAGCATGGTATATCAGAGTTTAAAAAATTTCTACAAAACCATTACCTGGATCATCCTTTATGCAAATTATTAATTTAAAACGATAAATAAGAAGTTATGGAATCATACCCTTGTAGAACGAAGCTTCCACAGGTACTAGTTCAACTCCTTGTTCTTCGTGATCTCCTTGAATTTTCGGGTTAGATTCTTTCCTTTGATCAACGTTAGCCACCCAAGTGTTTGGCCTCTAGAGGTGATCCACCAAGGAAGATGAATTATCAAGAAGGAGGGTGTTTGGCTTAACCTTAGTTTTCTATCCTCTATAGAAAAGGAGTACTCTCCAACAATTAGAATTGCATCAAATTAATATCTATTATAAGACTTCTCTTATATAAACATTGGTCAACCCTTCTAATCCTATTAGACATGGGATTTCTTTTAATTAATTAAACTCCTTTAATTAATTTAGGCTTCCCACCACATGGGAATAATTAATTAAATTCATTTAATTAATTTGTCTCCTAATCTTATTAGGAATAAATGAGAGTACTAAATATTAAATTAATTACTAAACTCCTTTAGAAATTAAAATAATAATAATTGTAATAATATTAATAAGACTCCTCTTATTAATTTATATTTAATATTTCCAAAATATTAAATAATAAACATTAAGCTATTTAATTTATTCTATCACCATAGATTAAATTAATTATACTTAATGCATTATTACGATTATGCCATTACCTTCTTAAATATTTATTCTTCCTTTTATGGTGTGACCCTTTAGGTTCTCCATATTAAACCGGTTGTGAATAAATCAATTAAAACAATTTTAATCTTATTTAAATAAATAAATTAAACTAATAATCTATTTAAATAAATAATATTTATTCTACAGTAGGGATAAGCCTCCCTAGCGATCAACGACTTTCCAGATAATATAGATTTCAACATTAATCATAAAAGAACCTGTGAGTTAATAGTTACCATACAATTCAATCCTTCCACCATACAATGTCCCAATTAAATATAAGACATGGATTTACTGTCAAGTCTTATTTTATTTAATTATATGTATTTCGATTAGAAAATGCACAACTCCAAATAATGCAAATTAAAAACTCCTTTCTAATTTCATTTCACCTTGGCCAAGGATTCCTGGGTTGTCATTTAACGAATCACATGGGACATATCTCCTCTTTTACTAGAGGTGGTAGATTCTTTATTGATCATTCATTATCTCCATATGTAACTCATTATACCCAAGCATACCCTATATATGCCTTAAAAGGTCTTAAGGAATAAGTCAAAGTATAATTTGTTACATACAAGATACTATGATGATCTCAAGTCCAAGGATCACTTGTACTACTATCACATTAGGAATTCCTATTGACATGCGAGTAAAACTCCATTAGGTATTCCATAGCGAATCACGTTCAGTGAACTTATTCTCCAATAAGCACCTACATACTTGCTTTAGTGTCTCCACACAAATGATCATGAGATCAATCATCCTCATCCAATGAGCAAGCAACATATGTACCAATCTATCCGGATTTACTAATCCCCTTTTTAGTAATCCCACGATTGGGAACTATTTTAGTTTTAGAGCTTTCTAAGAATTTAGATCTCATTAGCATGATCATCATCATGATTCTAAAAGCATTGCTTAAAACTATGGGTTATTTACATATTATAAAAACAGCACCATGTAGATAATTAAATGCCTTTAATAAATGAATATTTTATTAATAAATAAATAAGATTGTTTACAAAGTACGTGCTTTATCATCATACATGATTGGCTTGTATGCACACTACTATCACAACTAACTCAAGAATTAGTATAGTAATTGTAATACCCGAGAATTTCCTAATATTATTAAATAAATAGATTAATAGAAATGAGAATTTATTTAATATAAATGATTTTGTGTTATAAGAAGGATTAACTCAATTCAATTAAATTGAATATTTATAATAATTGAGAAATTATGGAGTTGCGATAAACTCTTGAAAGCCTTGTGTGGCACAGTGATGAGGATTATTAATGAGATATATTAATTGACGAAGGATTTATTAAGTGAACAATTAATTAATTGTTAATTGTTGTTAATTGTTATCGTAAAATATTAATTAATTGTTATAGAATATTAATGAGAATTAATTGATGACATGGGATTATTATTGCAAAAATATGATAATAATAAGCAACGTGTTCATAAATATAATAAGATTTACATGTATTCATGTGATATTTAATCATGTAAAGGTTAATCTATTATTGTGAATATTAATAATTGTATTGATTAATGAGAAATGAATTAGTTAATATTATTATTAATTAATTTATGAGATAAGTAAATTATTTACTTCTATGTGCGAGCATGCGGATTAAAAAGTATAAAGTATAGTAATTAACTATATATTATAATGTGACTATGTTATATAAACTACATAGTAAGGTTATTAAATTATATGAGTTACACGAATTGCCTATGTGACAAAGTGAATATACATTAAAGGGAGACATCATGAATATATGGTAGGTAATTTAATAACTAAGGGATACAGTGTAATGAGATGACATCCGATTAAATTATATCCGAGGAGATAAAATGTACATGGATTATATGTGTGTGAACTACAGTTACCATTATATGAATTACATGGTAGTATTATTGGGATTATATTGTACCTTTAATTGTAATCTAAATATATAATATGTGTATATATGTATGATAGCTTAAGTATACTTGTATGCTTAAATATATATACAACATGTGTATAACAATGTAACTGTTTGTGTTATTAAAATGCTGAGATTGCCTTGTTTGTCCCTAATTGCTAGTCTCATTCTCTCTTCACGTGCTTGACAAAAGGCTAAGGCCTATCCCCCCATTCATCTCCTAAGCTCAAGCTAGCACATTATGAACTAGGATATGGGAATCATGATTGATTCTAACAACCATCTACCAACTCTCTATTAGCCAACATACAAGCCTTCAATTCATTAGTTTGATTCATGGGGAGATAACATTATCTGGATAATTGAAATTCTATAAATTGAGCTCTCCTTCTCCATTTTCATTTGCTGAGAATTGCTTAACTTAAGAGCATATATACTTTAGCAATATCATTCTAGCAGTGGGAGACTTCAGTAGAAACAAGTTTATAGCAAAGGAATAATCACATTATCGTGTTCTTCATTTTTGCTTCTCTGTAAATTTTAAGATTTCTTGATTTTGCCAGATTAGAGTGTGATTGGATTATAGAATGCTTGGTTAAGTGTTATATAGACATATAAGTGTGTTGGTAGAGCAATGTAGTTATGTAGAATCGAAATTGTGAAGAAATTTTGTGATTTGGGCTTGATATCTGCCGAGGCTGGAGCTCTCTGGACTAGAACGGGAGCTGCGCGGCCGCGCGTCTCCCTAGTACAATTTGGGCGCGGCCGCGCGCCACTACAGAATTTGTTAATGATTTCTATTATATCTTCTGATATATCGAGCATGTTGTACTGTTAGGATATGCATATAACTCACAATAACATATGGAATAAGGGTACTAGGTTATATTAATCCATACTAGTCGTTTTAGTTGAGTATTTCGAAGAAAACTGAAAGTTATGAAAAGAGGAACTTTGATATGTTAGCCTTATATTGACATTTTGACTTTTGAGACATATTTGTATGACCTAAAAACACATGATATGAATGTTAACTTGTGTATCTAAGCTTCATAATGTAACTTGAGCATGTGAACCTCAATAGTGAACCTTTCCAACGAAAACACAAGCGTTGAACATGTACTCTAATATGTTATATTAGGATTCTAGGTTCTGATTTTTCAAGCATGTTATATGGCCTTGAAATGCGTGTCAAACATGTTAACATATGAATCTAGATAGCATGAGCATGTTAGGCCTTATTAGTGAGCTTTACTAATGAGAATACAAGTTTTAAACGTGCACCTTGACATGTTAACTTGAAGTTTAAATTCTGAAGTTTATGAACGTGTTGGATAATACTATTGACTTCATTAACGTCATGTATGTATACATACCATGCTAGATGTCATGATTAAAATTTAGCATAAACGAAGCATGTTTTCAACTAATAACTGTAATAGTTACATGTATGAAATGTGAATACTCATAAGTATGCCTAATGCAAAGTATATGAATACCTTATGTGTTTAAAGAGCGAGCATGATAGGCCTTGTGAATTCCATGACCTTGAAGGGCTTTAAATTATTGAAAGTGTTGACTTAGAATCTATTGCATGTATGATTGGAACGAGAAAAGGTTGTATACACATAAAAGTATCCTTTAACATGTATATATGCTATATGATATACTATGTTGTTACTTGAATCCGATTTGACGGTTAACTCACAATAATGCTATAAAGTGCTAGAAAGGTTATGTTTGCTAATTGTTGTGACCTTATGTGATATAAGAAGGTGTTTAAACTCAAAAGGAGGAACGTTAAGGATAAATGTTATATTAATATGATACTATATAACAGTGTAACTAGGTTAAAACTTAACTTATGTGTTGATCGTATATTCAAAGATAAGATGTGACGTTAGATTATATGACTAATGAATATCATATATATATGTAACTATATTACGATAGGGACTCGAAAGTGTTGATTTACTTTTCGTGGATAAACTACGCTAAAGGCAAGTTTCTCTAACTTACACTCATTTATAGTGCAAGTATCCTAAACCCTTGAATTACTTTATTCGACAGATATTGTAAGCAAGTATCTAAACCTTATCTCTTTGAAGGCAAGTAGCTTTACCGTTCATTTGAGCTAGTATGTTTGAACTCTCGTGAAAGCTGTTATTCATATTAAACTTGGTGTTGTTCTTGAATATTGTGAAAGTGTCTATGCCACTCGATTCGGCTAGACTATATGCATGTTTATAACAATTGTCCAAACCTTTTTATTAGTGCAGAAATCTTGAAAACTGAGTTGAACAACCCTTATGGTAAGGGGAGTGTTTATTGTTGGAAGTCCCAACACACGCGTGA
Organism: Panax stipuleanatus; assembly: GCA_020205555.1. Lineage (NCBI taxonomy): Eukaryota > Viridiplantae > Streptophyta > Magnoliopsida > Apiales > Araliaceae > Panax > Panax stipuleanatus. Next base: position 132,198,763 of record CM035117.1, on the reverse strand, counting down.
ATATTACTGTGGTTATGCATAACATAGAGTATCGTAGACTGATAATCTATTATACTTGTCTCTTTTGGGTTATCAGTTTAATATTGGTAATTCTAGTAGATGTTCAATAGTCCTTAGTGACTGCTCAGTATATAAATTATTTTATCCAGTTGGATACGTTGATAGCCTTTGAAGTCATATATTTCTGTTGAACTATATTGAACTATCATTTCATATTCCAAGATTTGATTCGAGAATTGTTGATATTCGTTATTCATGATATTATCCTGAAACCTTGAACTATCTTAGAGATTTTACTTCGATATTTTAGCTCGTGTTATGAAACTCTTCACCCTTGTTGTATATTACTTGCTGGACAATTTGTGCTCATTCTTGCTTATTTAAAACCTTTCAGTTAAGACGGAACAGGGAGGTGTCTCTGGGAAAGACAAGGGGCAGAGCAAGGCTACCGACTAGCTTGTTCCTTTATGTTTAAATTTATGATGTTGTATTAAGACTGGTTTCAGACTATGTTTAAGCTTAAGTAGGATTATGTAATAAGTCCTTATTCGATGTTATTATGTAATCTATTAAGTACTGTAGGTTGCGAGACTTGGGGAATATTATAATAAATCATTGTAAATTATTCTATATTAGATCTTCCGCTGTGAATGTGTGATTTTAGTTATTATTGTATTACCATGAGCACGTGACGAACCGAATTCGAGAGACCAAGTGGCGGTCTCGAATTTGGGGGCGTTACAGTAATAAGCAAGGATCGATCCCACAGAGAGTGAATTATCTTTTAGTTATCCAATGATTTCCAATGAATTGGGGGTTTTAGCGTGAATAGTTTAATTAACTAAAGTGAATTAAGTAAATATCAATGAGTAAAAAGCTTCAATTCTTTAGTTCAGTATCCCCTTTTCTCAATTATGAATTAATCAAGTTATTATACTATTTACCCTTTCAATGAGATTAATAACCCTAGATAACCGCGATTGCAAATTACCAGAAATTCTCCTTAAGTGTAGATCTAATGCGACGATCGCAAACAAAAGATTCTAACTAACATACAACCTAGAACTATCAGTCTAGATTTAATATGATAGAAGCATTAAGAATGATAATTAGATTATTCCAAGCAATAATTACACAATCAAAAATTATTTAACTTGTCTTCTGAAAACCTTAACAATATTTCAAAGGTTGACCATAATAAAATATCATTAATTGTTACTTAGATTAGACACACTTCGTTTGCTTAAAATATGGCTTAATCTAACAGATGATATCAATTTACTAATTTAATCCTGCAGAAACCAAATTAGTCAATTGAATAACATACATGAAAGTTTATATGAATAATCAGAATAAATCTCAATATGAAAGAATAAATATTATAAACTTAATCAAACCATAAATTGATACTGAGGTTCAATATCCCTTTAGAATTGAAATAAAGAACTTAGCCTGACATGCTTGACTCTTCAAAACTAGGGTTTGTAGTCTCTAAGCAATCCAAGAGAATATAGAATAAAAGATAAGCTAAACCTAATAAAATAACTGATATTTAAAGCCTAGACAAACCCTAGTTTAATTAGACAAGTATCCAATCCTATTCCTACTCAACTTTACATTTAAAAGCAATTAAATCTTGACAGCTCATCCGTCCGGCGCGGTCAGCGCTTGGACTCTTCACAATGTGGCGCGGTCTGCGCCCGCTATGCAGAGGCTTGGTCCCGTTCACTCGCAGTCAGCACTCCATTCCTTCACTCCGCAGCGCTGCTTAGCGCTCCTTAAGCAGAAACTCATCCTTGCTCATGCGCGGCCAGCGCGCCAATTACCCTAGCCAGAGCACGGTCAACGCTTCTTCATCAATTCCATTCGAATTTCATTCTTTTTAGCTTCAAGTCCACTCTAACCATCATACCTACATTATAAACACAAAACACCAAAAGTAATACGAACAGTACTTAAAAACTTACAATAAAACAAGCTAAACGAGATCAAATCATAGGTTTTCAACTTATTCATCAAATTCTCCCAAACTTGAACTATTGCTTGTCCTCAAACAAACACAATGCTACTAATACTAATCTACGATGAATGCAACTACAGAGATCGAATAATAACTATATGACATAAATAATACATCACACATTAACTTAACTTTTAACATGCTCACCTCACAAACATAAAATTTGCATGTTCTTATGCGTGTGTGTCCAACATGACTCCAACGATAATAATGATCAAAACAGATAAATTCATACGCATGTAAAACATCTAAAACCTTCAATAGCATACACATAGCTACGAGGGAAATCAACATTTTGAACCAAGCTCTTTATATCAAGTGAGTGCATTTTAATGCTCTATCTCACAAATTATTTCTTAAGTCTGACTTGTGCAATGCACAATTTCTTTAGGCTATTCAATGCTACCCATGTAACGGACTTTCAACCAACGACTCCCGGACCCGAAGGCTTTAGGGCGCTAGGTGTAAAGACATCCCCTAGGGTTTACTTGTCCGAGTAACAAAGGCCACGAAATTGAACTAAGTCATCTAATATTTTATTCCATAAATATTTTTTTCCTTTTTTGATTTTTCTTTTCTTTTCTTTTCTTTTGAGCAACTGTTTCCCCCAAACTTATATGTAAGCCACTGTTTAATCTTAATCCGTGATCGAATGAATACATGCCAATGTTTTATCTTGCATTTATTCCCTCATTATTATTGAAAATCAGTTGGTGTGCTTGAATTTTAGAAAACATAAAACTCATGTTATGAAGTTCCTATGGTCAAAATTAGTCAACACATGATAATCAATTTAGGCATGAAATTCATAAATAAATTCCTCATTGGCTTTCATCATAACTAACAAGGTTTATTTGCTCAATCTCTATGCAACCTAACAAATTTTTACATGAATGCAAATATTTTATATATATATATATATGAATATGAACTAAATAAATTAACCTAATCTACAGGCAACCTAGTGTGCAAAAACATAAAAAAATATATAATACCTCCCAACTTAATTCAGGTAATGTCGTCATTACGTGTAAATAAAGAATTTAAGCACGAGGACTTCCCTGCGAGACGAGTCAATGCTCGTCTTGAGATCCTTCATCATCCGAAGGAGGGTAGGCAAGTAGAGTGGTAGGATTTGGAAGATGGACTTGTTCATTTGGAATGATACGGGAGAATCCATCCGCCAATGCTGTGATCGCTCCAATATTGTAAGCATGCATTTGGTCTTGGCGTTGGGCAAGGCGGAGCATCTGCTTTCGACTCCTTGTTGTAGATGGTCTTGCTTTGGCTGTGGCTGGCGGTGGTGAGGGCGGTGTAGAAGCTGGTATCATGATGTAGCCTTCGCCACGAGGATGTGATAGTGCGCCTGACTATTCTCTGTAGGTGAGGATAGTCTTGTGATTAATGGCCCCCGTGGGCTGCTGAACAGCTCTGATGCATCACACTGTACTCCTACTTTTTGGCATAAGTCAGTGATGAGAAATTCGTGTAATAACCCGCATGTTGTGCCGCCACGCAATGCTCTAACAATGGACTGTTGGACATGCCGACATCCACTTGGGAGAATTCCATGACATTTGACCTTTCATACCAAGAATGTATGATCTCGTAGAGGAGGCGTGCTCTTTCCACCGCGACGTTCGACTGATGGGTTGAAGGCATGAGCCTAGCACATATGAAAGCGTACCATACTTTTCCATATTTGCTCAACTCGGAATGGGGAAACATGACTTTGATGTCCGTCCCAGACTTGGTGACCCACTTTGTGCCAGGTTTGCATAGGCAAATAATTATCTCATCCAATCTTGGGAGGTTATCTTTATAGCGGTCCCCCATTGGCGTTTCTAACCCAAAATGGTCATTGATCGCCCCGTGGTGGAACAAAATTGATTTTCCCCTGACTTTCACAACTCGCCCTTCATGTTCTATAGCATTGGCATAGAACTCCATTACAATGTTGAGCACTGCGGGTCATGGTTGTTCCACTAGCTGAAACCATTGCCTCTCGACGATCATCAGCGTCATGTCGCGATCCAAGTTAACATCGGGTATCAAACCCCGTTCCTGAACAAGAGACTTCTTGGAAAGCATGGCATTGTAACGGGTCACTGCCGTTTCACTCATAAACTTTAAGGTGTCAAAAGGTGGGCGAGCACTAGATGTTGAAGTTTTTGGCCGTTTTGATGTCATGATTGGAGAGTTTGCACACAAAAGTTGACTTGGACAATTTAACGAACACTTGGCGTGCACCCTTCTTTTCCCACAAACCTAACCTTATTGCTATCACAATCTAACCCACAAATTAGTAATCAAAGCCTTGGGTCTTCAGTAACCCAAGGTATCCTAACCACAATTATATCAAAAAAAACTAACAAAATTGAATAAGATAGTAATTTCAATAAGTAAGAACAATTCAATTTGTTACCTTTTGAGAGTTTGAATCCTTGGTTATTATACTTACCCTTTGTGAAGATGAGTGGATAGCAAGAGTGTGTTGATTATGGATTATAGAGGGATTTTGAGGAGATTGTATGTGGATTTTGGAGTTTAGAGGGTTTGGGTTTGCAAGTCACGAATTTTTGGAGAGAGAATGTGGAAAAGATAGGTGAGAATGCAATGGGTGTTGTGTTTGTAGAAACTAAATAGGAGAGAAGGTGGAGATTTAGGGTAGAATTAGAATAGGGGAAGGAATTTAGGAAGTGGAGAAGGAAATGGAAAGGGGCAAGAGGTTTAATGGTGCACGAATCCAATCAAAATTCAAATTGGAATATGATTCAGCTGTAAGGCGAGGTCAGCTCCCGCCAAGGGGCGCTCAGTGCGTGTTTTTTAAAAAAACTGAGAAGTTGCTATATGGTCCGCGCGGTCAGCGCTTGTGAAGCGCGGTCGGCGCCTCTTAAGCGCGGTCAGTGCTTTCATGTGGCGAATGGGCTGGAGAATGTTGCATACCTCGCGCGGTCAGCACCTTCCTGAAATTCGTTCTCCTTTTGTTTTCCTTTGCTAGCCTAACACAATTTAATTAAAACTTTTAGCACATCATGGATTGAATATTCTGGACCTCTAAGAATGAACTACATATATATATATATGTATAAAAGCTAAAATAATAAAAATTATTAAGGATTAAAAATTTGGGTTGTCTCCCAATAGCTGCCCTTGTTTAACGTCGGTAGCTCGACTGGACTTCATTCAGCTATCCAAAAATCGGCTTCATTAGCGTCAATATCTCAACTTCTTCCACCTGACTGTTCTCTAAAAATGGCTTCAACCTACGACCATTCACTTTGAATACATTCCCTGTCTTTGGATTCTGTATATCTATAGCACCATGAGTAAACAAATCAGTAACAATAAATGGACCCTCCCAACGTGAACGCAACTTACCAGGAAATAATTTCAGGCGTGAATTAAAGAGTAGAACTTTTTGTCCAACAGTGAAATTTTTTCTCAAAATTTGCTTATCATGGAAAGCTTTTGTCTTCGTCTTGTATACTTTAGAACTCTCATATGCTTCATTACGTATACCCTTGATGTCTGCTATAGTCCAACCAAATACTGTGATGTGATCCCTAAGGACTCTCAACAATTTTTCTTCCTGCAGTTTGGTTAGATTACTAGCAATTATCACATGTATAGTTTCATTAGTCCCTAAATATGCATATTTCAAGTGTGCCGATAATTATTTTAATTCAAGTGTTGGAGCTTGCTCCACAGATGGTAATAATTTTTGATGAGTTACAGGTAATTGAATTAATTGGACTGCATGCTTATCTGTGAGTTTTGGCAATGACTGTAGTGCAGCCACAGTTTCCTTCAATTCCTGACTGTGCTCAAGTTCATATGTCCCATCTATGTCTAAACTGCTGGAAATAGCGACCTCCAAACTGTCTCTCTAAATTTGTTCAAAAGTTTGCTGCACTAAAGAGTCACACACATCAATTGCAAAAACCTGACAAATATCACTAGGGTACCTCATAGCATCATAGATGTTCAATTGGATCTTCTCGCCATCAAACTCCATTGTCAAGGTTCCGTTGTGAACATCAATCATAGTCCTTGCAATCTTTAGGAAGCAAGATGTGTGATGGGTTTGGAGATGTATCATCTTTCATATCCACTATGTAAAAATCTGCAGGAAAGATTAGTTTGTTCACCTGCACCAAGACATCTTCAACTACCCCTCGGGGGTAGGTGTTAGTACGATCAGCCAATTGAATAATAACACCAGTATTTTTCAAAGGTCCAAGATTCAGAGACTTATAAATAGATAATGGCATCACATTTATTGAAGCACCTAAGTCTAGCATGGCCTTCTCAAATCTAGTGTTTCCTATTTTACATGGGATTGTGAGCATGCCTGGATCTTTACATTTAGGTGGCATTTTTCTTTGCAGAACAGCTAATACATTCTCCCCAACTGTGACTTTCTTATCATTTTCCAATTTACGTTTATTAGTGCACAATTCTTTCAAAATTTTGCATACCATGGCACTTGTTTAATTTCGTCAAGTAAAGGAATGTTCACTTCTACCTTCCTAAAAGTTTCTAGAATTTCTTTATCTTGTTCATTTTTCTTTAAATTTCTAGAATTTCTGTGAGGGAAGGGAAGTGGGATATCCTTAATCTGACAAGGAAGGTTAGGATGTACCTTAGATTGCTCCGGTTCCTCCTTTACTTGCTCTTTCTAAAACTCAATTGTAGCTGTTGGTGTATCCATCTATTTTCCACTCCGCAAGGTGATGACACTGGCATTCTCCTTTGGATTCACAACAGTTTGTGATGGAAGCTTCCCTGAACCTTGAGAGTCCAACCGACCTACAGTATTGGCTAATTGGCTTATTTGAGTCTCCAAATTATGGATGGAAGACTTTGTTTCTTGTTAAAACTGTTGTGTCTGCTGCATGAACGCCTTGAACATGTCTTCCAATGATAATCCAAGATTGGCAGGTGCTTCTGATCTGGGTTGGTACTGTGGCTGATTTGACTGAAACTGCGGTTTAACTGGGTAAAACCCTTGCGCCTGCGGCCTAGTACCCCCATAGCTCAAGTTAGGATGATCCCTCCATCCTGGATTGTATGTGTTGGAGAAGGGATCATATTATCTTCGCGGTTGTGCTTGGTAATTCCCCACCGCATTAGCTTGCTGGGTATTATCTTCCTCTTATAATGTCGAGCATGCATCCGTAGGGTGTCCTGCCATTAAAGAAATTTGGAAAGCTTGTGCAACTGGCGCGTTACCTGTAGCTAATTGTTTCACCAAGCAGTTAAGTCAGAAATCTGTTGCTCTACATTAGTCGTGCTTACCTCACTTACCCTTTGTGCTGGATGATCATTCCGTGTTCCATATTGTTGTGCATTAGCGGCCATATTTGCAATCAGATTCTTTGCAGCCTCCGATGTTTTGTCCACTAATGCTCCTCCACTAGAAGAGTCGATCATACTCTTATCCATCGGTATGAGTCCCTCATAAAAGTAGATGATGAGGTGTTGATCGTCGATCTGGTGAGGTGGACAGCTGGAGCAAAGCTTCTTGAATCTCTCCCAGTACTCATACAGTGTTTCACCACTGAATTGCCTTACTCCGTAAATTTCCTTCTGTATGTTGGCTACTCTCGAAGCAGGAAAGAACTTTTCCAAAAATAGCCTCTTCATGTCGTTCCATGATTGTATTGATCCCGAGCGGAGATAATACAACCAATCTTTTGCTAAGTCTGCCAGAGAAAATGGGAAGGCTTGCAGCTTTATCTACTTCTCCGTAATATTATATGGCTTCATGGTCGAGCACAAAACATGAAACTCCTTCAAATGCTTTTAAGGATCATCACCTGTAAGACCACGAAAAGTAGGCAAAATGTGAATTAGTCCAAATTTTAATTCAAAAGCAGCATTTAAAGAAGGATACTCAATGAACAAAGGTTGTTGAGTAAGATTAGGAGTTGACTACTCCTTCAAAATCTTGTTATTTGGCACCGCCATTTCCTCGTCTGACTCGCTCGAAGAGTGGTCTGAAAGTAGTGTGAGTGCGATGTTAAGGCCTGGTGATGAAGCTTCGTCGAAATCTGCAAGTGAACCATAGGTGTTCCGAGCTTCCGTCCTAAGCCTTCGCGCGGTTCTCTCTATTTTTGGATCAAATTTCAAGTCAAGAGAGTGAGAGGATCGAGGCATAAAAATAAAAATAAAAATAATTGAATAAATAAAAACAAATATCACTCCCCGGCAACAGCGCCAAAATTTGGTAGCTGTCGTCTAGCACTACAAAATTTACCTTACTCTTTATTCAACTAACTCGAGAATTAGTATAGTAATAAGCAAAGATCGATCCCACAGAGTGTGAATTGTATTTTAGTTATCCAATGATTTCCAATGAATTGGGGGTTTTAGTGTGAACAGTTTAATTAACTAAGGTGAATTAAGAAAATATCAATGAGTAAAAAGCTTCAATTCTTCAGTTCAATATCCCCTTTTCTCAATTATGAATAAATCAAGTTATTATACTATTTACCCTTTCAATGAGATTAATAACCCTAAATAACCGCGATCGCAAATTACCTGAAATTCTCCTTAAGTGTAGATCTAATGCAAAGATCGCCAACAAAAGATTCTAACTAACATACAACCTAGAACTATCAGTCTAGATTTAATATGATAAAAGCATTAAGAATGATAATTAGATTATTCCAAGCAATAATTACACAATCAGGAATTATTTAACTTGTCTTCTGAAAACCTTAACAATATTTCAAAGGTTGGCCACAATAAAATATCATTAATTGTTACTTAGATTAGACACACTTCGTTTGCTTAAAATATGGCTTAATCTAACAGATGATATCAATTTACTAATTTAATCCTGCAGAAACCAAATTAGTCAATTGAATAACATACATGAAAATTTATATTGATAATCAAAATAAAAATTAATATGAAAGAATAAATATTATAAACTTAATCAAACCATAAATTGATATTGAGGTTCAATATCCCTTCAGAATTAAAATAAAGAACCTAGCCTAACATGCTTGAATCTTCAAAACTAGGGTTTGTAGCCTCCAAGCAATCCAAGAGAATATAGAATAAAATATAGTCTAAACCTAATAAAATAACTGATAGTTATAGCCTAGACAAACCCTAGTTTAATTAGACAAGTCTCCAATCCTATTCCTACTCAACTTTACATTTAAAAGAAATTAAATCTTGATAGCTCGTTCGTCCGGCTCGGTCAGCGCTTGGACTCTTCATAATATGGCGCGGTCCACGCCCGCTATGCAGAGGCTTGGTCCTGTTCAGGCGAGGTCAGCGCTCCATTCCTTCACTCCGCTGCGCTGCTCAGCGCTCCTTATGCAGAAACTCATCCTTGCTCATGCGCGGCCAGCGCGCCAATTACCCTAGCCAGAGCGCGGTCAGCGCTTCTCCATCAATTCTGTCCGAATTTTATTCTTTTTAGCTTCAAGTCCACTCTAACCATCATACCTGCATTATAAACACAAAACACCAAAAGTAATACGAACAATACTTCAAAACTTACAATAAAACAAGCTAAATGAGATCAAATCATAGGTTTTCAACCTATTCATCACATATTATCCCTATATTACGACCAACCAATTAAATAACAAATAAACTTAGGTAGGATACACTAGCGAATGATTTTACTCGTATCTCCCCTCCTAGTTCTAATCCCAGATCTCCGCCAAAGATCATATCCCTAAGCTCTGATACCAACTTTGACGCCCCCAAAATAGGTCATCTTTTCACTGCGGGCCAAAGATAACTTTCACCACAATTTAAGACTGAGGATGATGAAAAATTATATAAACGAACGAATCAAGTGAGATCAATGACAAATATTAGAGATTAGTAATTTAATTTATCCAAGTTTAAGAATGTTCAAATTGTCAACATAATAATCAATTATGGAGTAAAATTCAAGAATGATATTCATATATCAAACATAATTTGGATAGAAAAGAAATCAATTTTTATCGTGAATAGTACCCCGTATAAATAGTACCGTATGAATAGTACCATATGCATAGTACCCCATATGACTATATTAAAATTTGATAAGAAAGTTCAGACCAATAATCTAGTGAAATGATATCTGATGAATCGCAAACCTTAAGGAATTTTTAATCATTTCAAAAATTATAGAACCAATACTTACCATAGTAAGTTTAAATTTAAGAATATGAAATGAAATAATATCACTTTCATAATATAAAGTATGAAAGAAAATAATATCTTTAACGAATATTGAAAGAAAATAACATCTTTTACCTTAGTAGAAAACTAGATTTGACTGGCATACCGGATATTATTCAGAGAAAATCTTGCACTATAAACTACACTCAAAGTATTCTTATACTCAAAAGAAATACTCCCAAAATAATAGTAGAAACGCTTAAGTTTTTTTGGTGTGTTAGGATGAAGGGGTAACCCCTCTTTTATAGTGCAACCACGAAAGAAAAATAAAATGAGCTGCCAAACTTTTTTTCTTTCTCCGCCTAACTGTCCTTTTTTTCCCTTTCTTTCTTTGCCTAACCTGCCTAAGTTGCCTAACTTCTTATTGGTTGATGAGGGCCCACAATTTGGAAATAAAAAGATTTTGTAGGATGTATTCCTCTCATTAGGAAAAAGAGAAATGCACGAGAAGTTTTGAAAAACTTAACAACCTGACAAAGTTAATATAATATTATAATATTATATTAAAAAACTATACTATTATAATATAATATTATAATAATATATTTGAATGAATATTTTATCGGAGGAGATAATTATAATTCCACAGAAAAATATGACAAACTTTCAACAAATATCTCATGCTAAATTCCTCCATTTGTGCCAAAAATTAGACAAATATCCACCACATAATAATTATTCACAATTAATATTATAAGCTCATAATATTGACAACTAGATCGTTCCTAGAAAAGAGGGGGCTTTCCGATAAGGATTTATCCTTATTGGCGCGCAATTATATAACCTAACCCCTTTTCTTGATAGAACTTTCTAGACATTGTCAATAATGCTGTCTAATAATATCATTTTAATAATACGAGTTACTGTATTGTGATAATTATTGATTTGATCATATAAATTACTATACAATTATCACTGTAGCAATTATTAAATAAAATATTGAGTGATTTCTTACGTAAACATCAATAATCAGAGATATTGTGCAATACCATGTGCTATTGTGCAACAACGCGTATAATTGTATTTTTATCACCGAATATTTTAACAGTTAACGGTAAAAGTTTCGTCGCTAATTTTTAGAAAACTTATTTTTATTGTTTTTCTTCATCCGACAATTATTCTGTTATGAGGGCCATCAATGATTGCGCCGTCGTACGAATATTCCCCGAAAAAAAGAAAATTCCCCAACCAAACGAGTATTCCTCAAATATTTTAAGACAACTTGCTTACTTTGAAAAATTAGCACATATCACCCCTAACTATCACATTTATCAAATCCACACCTTACTATTTAAAATAATATATAGAGAAAATTAAATCTTATTCATAAAAAGTTGGGGTCTTACATCTTTCACATTAGAAAATTCAGAAACATTTTTCACATCTGCAATGTAAGTTTCAAGTTCATTATCAATCCCCCAAATATCTCTATTTTGAAATTCCAACAGGTAAAACTTTACAAATTAAATCAATCGTTCCTTGTAAAATGTTGAAAATGAGTTACTTGGATCAAGACACGCCATACATGAGAGCAACTCTATTTTAACATTGTCAAATCGATCATTCAATTATTGAAGTTGACTATCTATCACTCATTGTATAGAATAACTCAATCTGAAAATGATGAAACTACAAGTATACTGTTAGGTTTGTAAGATCAAAATAGCATGCAACAATTACATACATAGCAGCGGAAGTGTAAAAATAAGGTTTTAAAATTTTACAAACCATAAATCCAGATCTTTCTTTATGCGCAATTATTAATTTAATCTAAAGAGATGAAGAACAAATCATACCCTTGAAGATTCGTGCTTCCTCAGGTACGAGTTTAATTCCAATCCTTTTCTTGTTCAACTTGAATCTACTGGGTGTGATTCCTTCCTTTGATCAACGTCAGCCACCCAAGTGTTTGGCCTCTAGAGGTGATCCACCAAGGATGAACAAATATTAAGAAGGTGGGTTATTGACAAAACTCTAGTTTTCTCTCCCTCTAGAAAAGGTGTGATCTCCCAACAATTGGAATTGCATTATCCCTTAATCAAAATAAGACTCCTCTTATTTATAGATATAGGTAACCCTCCTAACCATTTTAGGATTTGGGTTTCATATTATTTAATTAAACTCTTTTAATTAATTAGGCTTCCTAATCTTATTAGGAGCAATTAATTAAACTCCTTTAATTAATTTACCTCCTAATCTTATTAGGAATATAGGAGAGTACTTTTATTAATTAATTCTCAAACTTCTTTAGGAATTCAAATTAATAATAATAAGACTCCTCTTATTAATTTATATTTAATATTTCTAAAATATTAAATAATAAATATTAAGCTAATTGATTTATTCTATCACCATAGATTAAATTAAATACACTTAACTTATTATTATAATTATGTCATTTGCTTCTTAAATATATATTCATCCTTTTATGGTGTGACCCTTTAGGTTCTCTATATTAAACCGGTTGTGACTAAATTAATTAGTACAATTCTAATTTTATTTAAATAAATAAATTAACTATTAATTCATTTAAATAAATATTTATTCTACAATAAGGGTAAGCCCCTTTAGCGCTCAACGACTTTCCTGATAATATAGATTTTAACATTAATCATAAAAGAACCTTTGAATAATAGTTACCATACAATTCATTCCTTCTACCATACAATGTCACAATTAAATATAAGACATGGATTTACTATCAAGTCTTATTTTATTTAATTATATGTATTCTGATCCTAAATGCATAAACACCGATAATGCAAATTAGAAACTACTTTCTAATTTCATTCTGCATTGGCCAAGGACTACTGAGTTGTCATTTATCGAATCACATATGACATTCACTTCTTTTACAAGAAGCGGTAGATCCTTTATTGATCATTCATTATCTTCACGTATAATTAATTATACCCAAGCGTACCTTTGATATACCCTCAGGGTCTTAAAGGACATGTCAAAGTATAACTCATCATACATAAGATACTATGATGATCTCAAGTCTAAGGATTACTTGTACCACTATCACTAAAGGAATTTCTATTGATAGGCGAGCAAAACTCCATTAGGTATTCCTTAGCAAGCCACGTTCAGTGTACTTATTCTCCAATAAGCACCTACATACTTGCTTTAGTGTCTCCACACAAATAATCATGAAATCGATCATCCTCTTCTAAAGAGAAAGTAACGTATGTACCAATCTATCCGTATTCACTAATCCCTTATTTAGTAATCCATCGATTGGGAACTATTTTAGTTTTAAGCTATCTAAGATTTTAGATCTCATTAGCATGATCATAATCATGATTCTAAAAGCATTGCTTAAAACTATGGGTTTATCACATTAAAATATAGCAGCATAATGCAAATAATATAAACGCCTTTAAATAAATAATTATTTTATTAATAAATGAATAAGATTGTTACAAAGTATATGCTTTATCATCATACATGATTGGCTTGTGTGCATATTACTTTCAATCTCTCACTTGCACTAAAGCCAATCGCCATATATCTAATACCCATATGCTCTAGGTGATGATCAAACTGCTGATGTGTTAAAGCTTTAGTAAATGGACCTGCAATGTTGTTTTGAGTGTCCACTCGCTCTAGGGTGACATCTCCTCTTTCAATGATCACTCTAATCAAATGAAATCGCCGCAACACATGTTTGGATTTCTGATGAGACCTGGGTTCCTTGCCCTGTGCAACAGCTCCGGTGTTGTCACAGAATAAAGGTACTTCTCCTCTAATGTTAAGAACCACGCCAAGTTCAGTTATGAACTTTTTCATCCAAACAGCCTCCTTTGTAGCTTCACTTGTGTCGACGTCAGAAAAAATCTTTGGACAGATCTTCCTTTCCCTAATTTTGTTGTTTTCTACCCTTGTTTATCTTATCTATTTTATGAAGGGTGAAATTTTTAGGAAAAGGCCAACATGTATCATGTCGATGATTTGAAAGGTTTATAGAGTCGCCAGTTGGTATATTTAAAATGGTTGTACCAACTCAACCGAGTTTTGTTTGATTTTGCAAGTAGGCCCAATTACTGGACGTTGTCAAAACTTGGCCTTGGAAACCGAGATTCATAAAGTTTGGGGGCTTGATTAAGCGGGGGGAAGGTGTTAGGCACCCCCTGACATCCGTGAAACACGGTAATCGTATCTTTTCAATTTTTCCCTTTTAATTTGCAATGTGTGTGTGTGTGTGCTTGAAGTAATTGAGCCTACATTTTTTATTGGAAGTAGTGTCGTGCTTCGTTGGACCTATATACAAAAGGTTTGATTTGTTGAAAAGTCCATTTTTAGACAAAGATATGAAAATGACGTTTTGAAAGATGGTTTTCAAACCCTTTCGCTCGCATAGGAATTTAAGCCTTTTGATGCTTCCATTTTATACCGCATTCGCTTGATTTGGATTTTATTGTCGGAATGCAAAGCATCCTCGACCACAGAATGTATATACAAGTGTCAGTCTTCTTATGGGCATGAAAGCTATCAAAGTGACCCTAGTGTTGGGTTTGTACATAACACAATCATGCAATCAAATCACATAAATAGGGTGGAAGCGTAAAAACTAGGTTTTCAAAATTTATACAAACCCATTGCCATGATCATTCTTGTGCATCAATTATCAGTGAATGAGGAAGGAGAAAAACAGAATTATACCTTTGAAGATCCAAGCTTCCTCAAGTACAAGTTCTACTCCTTTGATTCCTTTGATTCCTCTGTAGTGGCTCCTTCCCTTGATCAATGTCAGCCACCCAAATGTTTGGCCTCTAACGGTGATCCACCAAGGAAGATGAAGAACTCAGTAAGATGGGTTATTGGCTTAACCCTTGTTTCTATCTCTATAGAATATGTGTACTCCCAACTCTTGAAAAATTCACGTACCTTATTTCTGATATAAGACTCTCTTATATAGATATTAGGTTAACCCTCCTAATCCAATTAGAATAGGATTTTATTTAATTAATTAATTAAATACTTTTAATTAATTTATATCCTAATCTTTATTAGGATTGAAAGAGAGTACTGATATTATATTAATTCCTAAACTCCTTTAGAATTAAAATAATAATAATAATAATAATAATATTAATAAGACTCCTCTTATTAATTTATATTTAATATTTCTAAAATATTAAATAATAAACATTAAGCTATTTAATTTATTCTATCATCATAGATTAAATTAATTATACTTAATGCATTATTACTATCATGCCATTTTCTTCTTAAATAATTCTTCTGCCTTTTATGGTGTGACCCTTTAGGTTCTCCATATTAAACCGGTTGTGAATAAATCAATTAGAACAATTCTAATCTTATTTAAATAAACAAATTAAACTAATAATCTATTTAAATAAATAATATTTATTCTACAATAGGGATAAGCCTCCCTAGCGATCAACGACTTTCCACATAATATAGATTTCAACATTAATCATAAAAGAACCTGTGAGTTAATAGTTACCGTACAATTCAATCCTTCCACCATACAATGTCCCAATTAAATATAAGACATGGATTTACTGTCAAGTCTTAATTTATTTAATTATATATATTTCGATTAGAAAATGCACAACTCCAAATAATGCAAATTAGAAACCTCTTTCTAATTTCATTCTACCTTGGCCAAGGATTCCTGGGTTGTCATTTAACGAATCACATAGGACATATCTCCTCTTTTACTAGAGGTGGTAGATTCTTTATTGATCATTCATTATCTCCATATGTAACTCATTACACCCAAGCATACCCTATATATGCCTTAAAAGGCCTTAAGGAATTAGTCAAAGAATAATTTGTTACATACAAGATACTATGATGATCTCAAGTCCAATAATCACATGTACTACTATCACATTAGGAATTCCTATTGACAGGCGAGTAAAACTCCATTAGGTATTCCATAGCGAGTCACGTTCAGTGAACTTATTCTCCAATAAGCACCTACATACTTGCTTTAGTGTCTCCACACAAATGACCATGAGATCAGTCATCCTCATCCAATGAGCAAGCAACATATGTACCAATATATCCGGATTTACTAATCCCCATTTTAGTAATCCCACAATTGGGAACTATTTTAGTTTTTAAGCTTTCTAAGAATTTAGATCTCATTATCATGATCTCATCATGATTCTAAAAGCATTGCTTAAAACTATGGGTTATTTACATATTATAAAACAGCACCATGTAGATAATTATATGCCTTAAATGAATATTTTATTAATAAATAAATAAATAAATAAGATTATTTACAAAGTATGTGCTTTATCATCATACATGATTGGCTTGTATGCACACTACTATCAATCTCCCACTTGCACTAAAGCCAATCGCCATGGTATCTCATACCCATCTTCTCTAAGTGACGATCAAACTGCTGTTGTGTTAAAGCTTTAGTAAATAGATCTGCAATGTTGTCTTGAGAGTCTACACTCTCCAAGGTGACGTCTCCTCTTTCAATGATCTCCCTGATCAAGTGAAATCGCCGCAACACGTGTTTAGATTTCTGATGAGACCTGGGTTCCTTAGCCTGTGCAACCGCTCTGGTGTTGTCACAGTATACGGGAACTGCTTCTCCAATGCTCACCAAGTTCAGTTATGAACTTCTTCATCCAAACAGCTTCCTTTGCAGCTTCACTTGCAGCTATATACTCTGCTTCTGTCACTGAATCAGCAACCGTTTGCTGCTTGGAACTCTTCCAACTCACTGCACCTCCATTCAAGGTAAACACATACCCTGAAACAGATTTACTATCATCTTGTTCTGTTTGAAAACTTGAGTCCGTGAATCCCTCGAGTTTTAATTCAGACCCACCGTAGACAAGAAAAATATCTTTAGTCCTTCTCAAGTACTTTAGGATATTTTTCACTGCCTTCCAGTGCTCTTCTCCTGGATTCGACTGGTATCTGCTTGTTACACTAAGTGCGTGAGCAACATCCGGTCTAGTACATATCATACCGTACATGATAGATCCTATTGCAGAAGCATAAGGGATCTTACTCATACGGTCTCTCTCCTCAGGTGTCTTTGGGGCCTGTTTCTTGGAGAGATTTATTCCATGGCTCATCGGCATGAGACCTCTTTTGGAATCTTCCATGCTAAACCTCTTTAGCATCGTATCAATGTACGTTCCTTGGGATAAGCTGAGCATCCTTTTAGATCTATCTCTATAGATCTTTATCCCCAAAATATAGGATGCTTCACCCAAGTCCTTCATGGAGAAGTTTTTAGATATCCAGATTTTAATGGATTGTAACATAGGAATGTCATTCCCTATCAGTAATATATCATCAACATATAATACAAGGAATGATACTGCGCTCCCACTAACCTTCATGTATACACATGGTTCATCCTCGTTTTTGATAAAATCAAACTCTTTGATTGTCTCATCAAAACAAATGTTCCATCTACGAGAAGCTTGCTTCAACCCATAAATGGAACGTTGTAGCTTACAGACTTGATTTGTTCCAACTTTTGAAATAAATCCCTCTGGCTGTGTCATATACACATCCTCCTCAAGTTTCCCATTGAGGAAGGCCGTTTTCACGTCCATCTGCCAGATCTCATAGTCGTTGTAAGCTGCAATCGCAAGAAAAATCCGAATGGACTTGAGCATGGCTACTGGTGAGAAGGTTTCATCATAGTCAACTCCTTGTCTTTGTTTGAAACCTTTTACAGCCAGTTGGGCCTTATAGGTCTCTACCTTTCCGTATGCTCCAGTCTTTTTCTTAAAAACCCATTTACACCCAATAGGTTTAATACCTTCAGGTGGTGAAACCAAAGACCATACTTTGTTTTCATACATGGAGTCCATTTTGGATTTCATGGCTTCAAGCCATTTCCCTGAGTCTTTATTACTCATAGCCTGTTCGTAATTCAATGGATCATCATCATTCATGATGTGTACCTCATCGTTATCCTCTATAACGAATCCATACCTCTCAGGTATCTTCGGTACTCTTCCAGATTTACGAACAAGGTGTGGTACAGTAGGTTCTTCTACTTGGTTAGGTACCTGACTTTGGTCCGTGGTAACTTGTGGTTCTTGAACTTCTTCAAGATATATCTTGCTCCCACTGACCCCTTCATGGATAAACTCTTTCTCCAAGAAGGTAGCATGTTTCGCAACAAACACCTTTTGATCAGTTGGATGATAGAAATAATACCCTACGGTTTCTTTAGGGTATCCCACAAATCTACACTTATCGAATTTAGTCTGTAGCTTATCATTTTCAAACTTTTTGACATAAGCTGGACAACCCCAAGTCTTAACATGCTTAAGATTTGGTTTCCTCCCTTTCCACATCTCATATGGAGTCTTTGGGGCGGATTTGGTAGGTACCTTGTTAAGTAGGTATGCAGCCGTTTCTAGGGAATATCCCCAGAAGGAAATTGGAAGGTCGGTAAAACTCATCATGGATCAAACCATGTCCAACAGTGTTCGATTTCTCCTTTCAGATACTCCATTTAACTGTGGTGTACCTGGAGGAGTCCATTGTGAGATTATACCATTTTCTCTTAGACAATTGAGAAACTCACTGCTTAAGTATTCTCCACCTCGATCTGATCGAAGTATCTTAATACTCTTGCCCGTTTGTTTCTCTACTTCACTTCTGAACTCTTTGAACTTTTCAAATGATTCTGATTTGTATTTCATTAAATACACATATCGAAATCTTGAGTGATCATCAGTGAAAGTAATAAAATAAGAATACCCACCCCGTGCACTTGTTGTCATAGGTCCACAAACGTCTGTGTGAATCAATGCCAACAACTCTGTAACTCTCTCTCCTTTTCCACTAAAAGGAGATTTAGTCATTTTACCCATGAGACAAGATTCACAAGTTGGATATGATTTATAATCAGATAGCTCGAGGAGCCCATCTTTATGCAACTTGGATAATCTTGTTTCATTGATATGATCGAGTCTACAGTGCCACATATAGGTATAATTAATATCATCTCTTTTCTTTTTCTTAATTTGTTCAATTTGAAATATATTTTCTTATAAGTCAAGTGTATAAAGTCCATTTCGCAAATTTCCAATACCATATAAAACATCGTCTTTATAAATAGAACAACCATTGTTCTTTATAATAACGTCAAAACCTTCCATATCCAATACAGAAATTGAAATAATGTTTTTAATAATATTCAGAACATAATAACAATTATTAAGATAAATGGATTTGCCCGAAGGCATTGCTAAACAATAAGTTCCTACAGCTAATGCAGCAACTTTTGCTCCATTTCCCACTCGTAGGATCACCTCATCCTTGTTCAGCTTTCTACTTCTGACCAGTCCCTGCACAGTATTACATATGTGAGAACCACAGCCGGTATCCAATACCCAAGTAGAATTATGACTTTCAGAAAAATTAATTTCAATCATAAACAAACCTTGATTGGAAGTCGAAGCTTCTCCAAGCTTCTTCTCTGCTAGAAACTTCTTGCAGTTCCTCTTCCAATGTCCCGGCTCATTGCAATGAAAGCACATTTCTTTAGCTGGTTCAGGTTTCTTTTGCTCCTTTTCTTTCCCTTTTCCCTTAGCCTTCTTAGATTTCTTCTTTTCAGAAGACACCTTGGGCCTCTTCCTTTTATTGGAAGAATCCACCATCAAGACATGGTTCTTCTTGGATGAGAAGTGACCTTCTGCAGTTTTCAGCATGTTAAGCAGCTCAGGTAAGCTGACATCTAGCTTATTCATGTGAAAATTAACCACAAACTGCGAGAAGGTCTCAGGGAGTGACTGCAAGACCAAGTCTTGACTCAACTCCCCATCCATGACGAACCCAAGCTGTCCAAGGCGTTCAATCAAATTGATTACCTTCAGAACATGAGTCTCGACGGCAGTGCCCTCGGTCATCCGAGATCGGAAGAGCTCCTTAGATATCTCAAATTTAGCAGTCCTACTCTGTTCACCATATAACTCCTTGAGGTGAAGCAGTATAGCAGGAGCATCCATTTTTTTGTGCTGACGCTGAAGCTCGTTATTCATGGATGCGAGCATAATGCATTGAGCCACAGATGCATCATCTTGCCACCTTTTGAAAGTGGCAATCTCTTCCTCAGAGGCTGTTTCTGAAACAGATTTAGGGATAATGGAATTTAGGACATAAGAAATCTTTTCAGCAGTGAGAACAATTCTCAGATTTCTTAGTCAGTCCTCATAATTCGGGCCGGTAAGCTTATTTGCATCAAGTATGCTTCGTAGTGAGATTAGTGATTTTGACATTTTTAAAATTATGCATGTGAAAAGACAACATTTTAGCAAACATTCATTTTATTAACTTTGCATACCAAAATAAATTTAGGTCTTTATTTTAAATTGGTATCTCCCACTATTTTCATCAAACTATATTACCCTCACTCATATAGTTCGGCAACATCTAATTAAAGATTTGCTAGTGAGATTAAGGATCCCATTTCAAATGTATATAACCTTGTGGATAGCACAACAAGCGATATACAAATAAATAGGTAGACAACTCTTGTCAATTACATCACCATGTAACTCATTTTATTTTGCCTCTTAAATCATAATGGTCATGTGTGTGCACATCCGAACTAAAATGATTTAAGTTAAGTCCAGCCTAGCACCTCCATAAATTCAAAAAAAAAAAAATTCATCCTTGTGGATAGCACAACAAGACTAGATCGTTCAATTTTATTGATAAGCATCAAATGTGATTAATTAACATCTTAAATATTCAATACTCGCCTTGTGGATAGCACAACAAACTCATATTAAATATTTAATACTCATTAACTAATCATGCTAGAAGGCGACGTTCGATATTCCAAATATCATTTGAACACTTCAGACTTAATAATATTTCTTTGAGGGGTTTGTTATTATTTGTCTCATCTTTTTAAGCGCGCATGCACATATATATATAAAATACACGTCATTTTATTAAACATGCGAAGCATGTTTGTATAAAATATAATATATATAATATTTAGCATGCAATATAGAATACTATATTCTACTCGGATTGATTATGGATTTTTATTCTAGTTTGGTTCACTAGAGCCACCAAGTGAACCAAAAGGTCAAACCTAAGAGTGCAAGAATTTAAATTTAAATATAACTATTACATTTAAACCCTGGCTCCATACAAATGAGTCTTCACGCGTTCATTGCTCCTTGGTCTCCAATTTCTTCAAAATAATTCTAACTATCTCTATTACATAAATTATTTAAAATTAAATAGAAACCTTGATCAGCAGTCAAGGGAAGTACATAGAAAGGAGATAGAATTTACATCGAGAATAAAACTAGAGAAGACGAGGTACGCAGACCCCATTTTATAGAACCCATTCATTCAAGCATTCAACCAAAATAAAATCCAATCACATTGGTCAGAGTCCATAATCAATCCCTTTTATTACCATACATATCATCATACGTATAAATAAAACTTATTCATCTCATGAAAATAAATTCATTCCATATATGTATTAATATCAGTTAATGGGCAAAAGTTTGCTAAACTTTGTTTTTGGAAAAATAAACTCCTTTATTTCATTCAAAAATAATTCCAAATTAAACTCTTTAATTTTAGCAATTCTGAAATCTCATTTCATATAAAATAAACATCTTTATTTTAAACCTTTATTAATTAAATAAACCATTCATTTAATTAAATAAAACAAAAAAAAATTCAGTTCCTGTCCAGTGGCATAGCTGCGCAGCATGAAAACCAGGAACAGCACCCGGCGCAGCTGCGCAGCAAGAAGGCCAGGAACCGGCGCAGCTGCGCAACTTCGCAGAATCTGAAAAAAATTTTGTTGCCCAGAACTCGATCCAATCGCATATTATACATGTATGGAATCACATAGACTGATAATTAGCACAAGATAGGCTCTGATACCACTGTTGGGTTTGTACGTAATGCAATCATGCAATCAAATCACATAAATAGGGCGGAAGCGTAAAAACTAGGTTTTCAAAATTTATTCAAACCCATTGCCATGATCATTCTTGTGCATCAATTATCAGTGAATGAGGAAGGAGAAAAACAGAATTATACCTTTGAAGATCCAAGCTTCCTCAGGTACAAGTTCTACTCCTTTGATTCCTCTGTAGTGGCTCCTTCCCTTGATCAATGTCAGCCACCCAAATGTTTGGCCTCTAACGGTGATCCACCAAGGAAGATGAAGAACTCAGTAAGATGGGTTATTGGCTTAACCCTTGTTTCTATCTCTATAGAATATGTGTACTCCTAACTCTTGAAAAATTCACGTACCTTATTTCTGATATAAGACTCTCTTATATAGATATTAGGTTAACCCTCCTAATCCAATTAGAATAGGGTTTTATTTAATTAATTAATTAAATACTTTTAATTAATTTATATCCTAATCTTTATTAGGATTGAGAGAGAGTAGTGATATTATATTAATTCCTAAACTCCTTTAGAATTAAAATAATAATAATAATAATATTAATAAGACTCCTCTTATTAATTTATATTTAATATTTTTAAAATATTAAATAATAAACATTAAGCTATTTAATTTATTCTATCATCATAGATTAAATTAATTATATTTAATGCATTATTACTATCATGCCATTTTCTTCTTAAATAATTCTTTTTCCTTTTATGGTGTGACCCTTTAGGTTCTCCATATTAAACCGGTTGTGAATAAATCAATTAGAACAATTATAATCTTATTTAAATAAACAAATTAAACTAATAATCTATTTAAATAAATAACATTTATTTTACGATAGGGATAAGCCTCCCTAGCGATCAACGACTTTCCACATAATATAGATTTTAACATTAATCATAAAAGAACCTGTGAGTTAATAGTTACCATACAATTCAATCCTTCCACCATACAATGTCCTAATTAAATATAAGACATGGATTTATTGTCAAGTCTTAATTTATTTAATTATATGTATTTCCATTAGAAAATGTACAACTCCAAATAATGCAAATTGGAAACCTCTTTCTAATTTCATTCTACCTTGGCCAAGGATTCCTGGGTTGTCATTTAACGAATCACATAAGACATATCTCCTCTTTTACTAGAGGTGGTAGATTCTTTATTGATCATTCATTATCTCCATATGTAACTCATTACACCCAAGCATAACCTATATATGCCTTAAAAGGCCTTAAGGAATTAGTCAAAGTATAATTTGTTACATACAAGATACTATGATGATCTCAAGTCCAAGGATCACATATACTACTATCACATTAGGAATTCCTATTGACAGGCGAGTAAAAATCCATTAGGTATTCCATAGCGAGTCACGTTCAGTGAACTTATTCTCCAATAAGTACCTACATACTTGCTTTAGTGTCTCCACACAAATGACCATGAGATCAGTCATCCTCATCTAATGAGCAAGCAACATATGTACCAATCTATCCGAATTTACTAATCCCCATTTTAGTAATCCCACAATTGGGAACTATTTTAGTTTTTAAGCTTTCTAAGAATTTAGATCTCATTATCATGATCTCATCATGATTCTAAAAGCATTGCTTAAAACTATGGGTTATTTACATATTATAAAACAGCACCATGTAGTTAATTATATGCCTTAAATGAATATTTTATTAATAAATAAATAAATAAGATTGTTTACAAAGTATGTGCTTTATCATCATACATGATTGGCTTGTATGCACACTACTATCACCTAGCACTACAAAGTACATTTTTACAATGTTGAGACCTTAAATTCAGAAAATCGTTTTAAGGTCCCTCTGATTTACATTTACAACAGGACATGCAGGTTGTATTTACAGTGCAAAGCTGTCCATCGTGGGAATCAGATTTAGATCCTTGTGAGTGATCTTAGATCCCATGATTCCTAGGCTCATAGAATAATATCAAAAAAGCCTGCACAACAAAGATATTGATATATAATGTAAATTGTACTCTAGACGTCGCAAGACAAAGGATTCATCAGTTAAATCCTTGCATGTGCGTAGCCGAAGCTTTCTGTTCCCACTACATATGGATCTAGGGTCACATAGTCGCTTTAATATTTACAAAAACTAGAAAGAAAACTAGATTTAAATAAATCTCAGCCATTCTAGCTCCCCGTTTCCGGTTTGACTGATTTTGAACTGATTGAAAGCTAGAAATGGTTAGATTTAGATGAATCTAATCTACAAAATTTACATTAATACAGATTCATATCAAATGAATAATTAAAATAGATATTTAATCACATTAAATAAAGAATATATATATATATATAAAAGCTAAAAAAGCCACGGATTTCCAATCCAGGTCAAACGAGTTAGTATATATATAATTATATATATAAAAGATCTAAAAAGCAATGAATTAGCAATCAAAGTCAGAATATATATATATATATATATATAAGCGGTAAATGCCATGGATTTATAATCCAGGCTTGACAGAATTGAATGTTAGTATATATATAGTCAGTTATATATATAATAAAGTTGAAAAGACCACAGATTAGCAATTCAGGACAAACAAATTAGTATATATACATATATACTTATAATTAAGCTAGAAAGGCTTATATGTACGTTCACATATATATGATAAAGTAGTAAACAGCTTCTAATCGTAAAAAAAACTTACAATGGACAGTTTGTCTCCTGCAGATAAGGCGACATTTGATCAGATGCTGGGGCATTCTTTAGCCATCTTAGCTTTTCAGGTCCCATTGGGCTTTGTGGACAACATGTTATCTTATTAGATACCTGAGCGCCAGGTTTTTAGATTCGGCATGCACGAATTGACTCCTACTTTGGAGGAGTATGAGTGTATCACCGGTTTGGCATTAGATCGGCCTTGTGCTAGGATGGCCCTAAGTGATGTAAGATGACAGTTCATGACCATGACTGGTCTGAGGCCCAGAGTTGTCACAGATGAGATTACTACGGGGCATGTGGTGTCCCTGGACTTCTTGATCGATCGCTTTAGCCGGCTGGACAGCTATGTGAGATATTCAGAAGACTTTATCATCCCTGCAGAAGAGTGACAGTTTGCATGCGTGGGCGATCTATTGATGTGCATCACAGCTTATCTATGCATGCCACTGTCTATGGACCATTTGGATATTGGCTTGATTGTAGTGGTTCGTGCTCTCAGACAGGGTTGTACCATCCTGCCCATGATATTAGTAGAGACCTTGAGGTCGGCTACATTTTGCCATACCCATCCTATAGGGTTTTTCAAGGGTAGTGCCGTCTTGTTGTACGTGTGGTTTATGACACACTTGAGACCCATCGACACTTTCAGACATCATGGGTATTTCATTACTCATAAGATATCCATGTCTTACTCCTTTCAGCCGGCGAAGTGTGCAGATGCTGCATCATGGTTGGCCTTTTTGACGCTGATTGAGAACCCTTTTCGATCTTGCCCTGCTCAGGGCTTAGCTCCCCTTACAGCTTCATTACTCATGCAGTTGGCATGAATTATCTTCCCCTGGCGGGTTTGAGAGGGGTGACCACATATCATCCATTGGCTTTCAAGGGTTAGTTTGATTAGTTTTAGGACATCCACCACTTTGAGTGGGCTTAGGATCAGAGGCTATCAGCTTCGTCTTTTTCATCAGCTGACTTGACCATGATTTATGATTGTTGAACTCGTCGTGAGAGTTCTAATTTTTTGACTAGTCATCCGGGTCGTTCCCTAGAGTATTCTGCATGGTTGAAGGCAGACATCGCATTGGCGACAGTTGTTCACTCAGCTCCGAGCTTTGATTCTGATGAGGAGGAGCCTATGGAGGACCCTGATACTCCCACTGAGGACGATTTATTTGTTGGTTTGATAGCAACTTTGGTCAGTGACCCCCCTAGCATTCCTACTGGAACAGATCTAGCTCTTATCAATTCGTTAGCTCGGATGACCTTTGAGAGGGATCAGGCGAGAGCACTGATGTTGACAGCCCTTTCTGGCAGGAATGCAGCATTTGTTGATAGAGACGATGCTCGAGCTACTCGGGACGCAGCTTTTGTTGAGATTGAAGAGGCTTTAGTTGCCCAGGATGCTGCTTTCATTGAGTGGGATGAGGCTATAGCTACTCGGGATGTTTATATTACTGATAGCACTACACTCGGTCATACACTCACAGCATTATTGCATATATGAGTGCCTTCATAGTTGGTCATAGTAGCACCATGCAGATGGCTGTGGATCTTCTAGCTCCCATGGAGACCGTGGGATGTGAGCTTACAGATGCTCCTCCATCTTCTAAGAGGGACGCCATGTTAGACTTGCTATCCTGTTTATCCATGGGTTTATAGACTAGCTCTCATTTTCCTGCACATACTAGATCAACCATTTTTGTCATATACAGGATACATTATATATATCAAACAGTATTATATAGTAGAGAAATATATTTTGATTCACTTCCCTATTGGATATATATAGCCATTGCTGAGTGATTACCACTTTTTTTCATTACTTGCTGTTTTGATGTATTATGAGTGTAGAGACTCAAAATTTTCTTTCCCTGTTACTAACCCTGTAGGAGGGCAAGACTGTCTTATCAGATCAACCTGCATAGATTAGGCATACAGGCATTCCAGCCTGTTTTAGTGGAAGGTCGTGCTATTTGTTTACATCCATTAGTTCGTAAAGGATTCAATGCAGACTTTGACGGGGATCAAATGGCTGTTCATGTGCCTTTATCTTTGGAGGCTCAAGCAGAAGCACCCGATCTCAATATCGGGCCATCAGTTCAATCCCGGTCTCAAATCAGGCAGTCAAATCAACCCCGATCTCAAATCGGGCCGCCAAATCAACCCCGATCTAAATATCGGGCCATCAGATCAACCCCGATCTAAAATCAGGCCTTTAAATCAACCCCGATCTCAATATCGAGCCTTCAGATCAACCCCGATCTCAATATCGGTCCATCAGATCAACCCCGATCTCAATAGCGGGCCATCAGATCAACCTCGATCTCAATTCGGGCAGTCAAATCAACCCTGATCTCAATATCGGGCCGTCAGATCAATCCCGATCTCAATATCGGGCCATCAGTTCAACCTTGATCTCAATATTGGGCTGTTAGATCAACCCTAATCTCAATATTAGGCCATCAGTTCAACCCCGATCTATATATCGGGTCATCAAATCAGCCCCGGTCTCAACCTAGGAGGTACAGGTCAGCCCGGGTCTCAACCCGGGAAGTACAGGTCAGCCCCGGTCTTAACTTGGGAAGTACAGGTCAGCCCCAGTCTCAACCCGGGAGGTACAAGTTAGCCCCGATCTTAACACGGGAGGTACATAATAGCCCCGGTCTCAACCCAGGAAGTACAAGTCATCCCCGGTCTCAACCCGGGAAGTCAGGACAACTTCAGGAACAAACCTGAAGCTCCACAACATCTCCAAAAGAAAACCTGGAGCGACCAAGTAAACCTCAGAGACAACACTGAGGACAAACAGACTCGAATGGGATCCAAATCTTGGAAACAACCCCAGAAAGTCAATTAAAGGCCATGCCAACACTAAGGGCAACCCTGGGAGGGGAAAAATGGTCATTTTATCAACACTAAGCCAATTTGGTCAGAATCAAACCGAATTGATGCCACCAAGGTCAGAACGAACCATAACGATGATCCCGAGTTCAAACAGCGCAAGACAGCTCAACGGATAAACTGTAGGGAATCGAAGACCTAGTTATGAACCCATATTCTTGGACTCAAAAAATGTTTTATTCTATGTCATTGTGACACTCTCGGCAAGGGCTTACCGAAAAGGTATCGCACACCTCAAACGGACGCTCAGATTAAAAGTTAGAAAGTTTGGACTTCGACCTCGAGTTGCTCGAAATGCACGTACTTTGAGATGACTAAACTGGACACGTGGGCCCCACCAGGGGAGCCACACCTCTACCTGCCTCAGCAGAAGGTAGGGTGGAAGCTCCCTGGCCTATATATTTGAGGGCACCCCCCCTCATTTTAATAATTCAAAAACGCTCTGAACCTCTGCCCGTTTGATTTTCAGTCATTTTCAAGTCTTCTAAACCCAAAATTTTTCACTCTAACACGTAGATATACCCACATAGTACCACACATCATAAAATAACCAGTAGATTTAAACGTTTAGAGCCTACGATTTGGCAAAAAGCCCGTGTAGCATCCATTGTGAGTATTTTTACGATCAGCAAGTCAATACTACTTCTTTGCACTTTTATACACTTGCATATCAAGTTTTGTTTTCCAAATATGCCCGGAACTTAGTTCCGTGGCCGTTTTCGTCAATTTTTGGTACATTATTATACATAAACGTATTTTCTGGCATTTCTACAACTCGGATTAACGATCCGTCGCTTCTAGCATCTTCGACATACTTGCATCTTCGTTTTAAGCAACTTCGCCGGACTGGGTTATCTTTCAAGTCCGAGTTTGGCTTTTTTTATGTTTATTTAATTATTTTTATACTAACTTTTCTATTCTGTCAAGCCCGAATGTCAAATCTGTGGTAGTTTACTGCTTTTATATATATTTATGTATATATAAGCAACTTTCACCACCGCTGGATTCTCTTCCCAGTCTTGGTTGACTTCATTTCTGTCAATATATATATATATATATATATATTGATATTTCAGTCCGGCCTAGATCATTCTGTGGCCTTTATACTATTTTTGCACCCTTCACCATTTCTAGGTTATTTTCCTAATCACTAGTTAACTACTTTTCTGTACAGTTACATTTCCGTTCGGCCTAGATTATTCTGTGGCCTTTTTACTGCTTTTATATATAAATATGCATATATAAGCAGCCTTCACCACCACTGGGTTCTCTTCCCAGTCTTGGTTGACTACTTTTCTATCAATATATATATATATATATATATATATATATATATATATTAATTTTAGTCCGGGCATATGCGTGAAAACCCATCGCCCTTTTTACTGTTTTTTTATATATTTATTTCAATTCTGTTTAGCCTGGATCATTCCGTGACTTTTATACAGCTTTTATAAATATATATATATATATATATATATATATATATATATATATTTCAATTCCAGTCCGGGCACCGGTGTGAAAACTCATCGCCCTTTACAGCTTTCATATATATAATTGTATATATATATTGCTTTACTTGCTTTATTAAACTGCTGCTTTAAATATTCATGTGATATGAATCGGCCATAACAAATTCAGCATTTTTCAGTTACAAAAGCAACCTCGCGTCCCTTAGATTGTTATCTATTGGGAACGAGACGCTTCGGCCGGGTGCAAACCAGGATTTATTGAATGAATCCTCGGTTCTGGCGACATTTGAGATATATATCTGTTTTTGTACAAATTTGAACTATGCAGGTCTATTAGCTACTCATATGTGAGCCTAGGAATCGTGGGATTCATGATCAAACTGATCATAATCTGATTCCCACGATGGACAAACTCCACTTTACGAATGTACCCTGCCAGTTTTTCTAAAGAAATGTACATACAAAAGACCTTAAAATGGTTATCCGAATTTAAGTTCTCAATATAGTGAAAATATGGTTTGTCGTGTCAGAGTCCCTTCGATGGCTATCATGCCCATGAGGAGACCAACACTTGTATATATGTTGTGGTCGAGGATGCTTCGCAGCCCGACAATCACCATTTAAATTGAGCCTTAAGGCTGAAAAGATAAAATTGAAAGTATTGATATGCTTCAATTCCTATGATAGTGTAGGGGTTTGATAAACTGCTTTCAAAACATCACTTCAATCAAAATAAAAGCTTGTGCAAATCAACTCAAATACTTTTACAAATCAAATCAAATACTTTTGCAAATCAAATCAAACCCTTTGTATATAGGTTCAACGAAGCCTGTCAAATGCTTTCAAAACAAACATAGGCCCAATTTTCAAGCAGCATTCACACACACATTTCAGTTTTAAGGGAAATATTAAAAAGATGCGGTACCGTGTTTACACCGGAGTTGTGGGGTGCCTACCACCTTCCCCACACTTAACCAAGCCCCCAAACTCAAAACTTTGGTTTCAAAGGTCAAGTTTCGACAGTGTCCAGCAATTGGGCCTCTTTCAATCAAAACTCGGTTGAGCTGGTATAACCATTTCAAATCTACTAACTGGCGACTATGTAAAACGTTTAAATCGTCGACATGATACATGTTGGCCTTTTCCTAAAAAACCCTTCAAAACCTTTTTTGTAATAAAAAGAGTAAGGGTAGAGATAACTTAGGAAGAGGGAAAGATCCGGGTTGTGACCTGACCCGCGAATTTTTTTCTCGACGTCCACAGGTGCCGACTCTGCTGGGGACAATAGAGGGCTTAGGCCGCGTTAAAATCTTTTCAAAAATTTTCCTTTCAAAACTACGTATGTGTGAATGCTTCGTCTTTACATTAAATGAATGCTTGAATGCTGCTTCTTTACATTGAATGAATATGAATGAATGCTTTTCTGTTTTTTAGTGCTTCGTACCCATATTAGTGCTTCGCACACATGTCATCATATGCATAACGGTGAGGCATGATGTATGTGAATGTATGTTGTGTGATTCCTCTCACAAGGAGGCAAAACCCGTCGGTGATAAGTAATGTCTCTGGGGACGGCTTAGTCTCTGGGGCTCATATAAATGCACCGCCCAGATTCGCTTCAGTTGAAAGATCGGATTTATTTCCCCTCTAGTAGATTGCGATGATCTGGTGAACTTCATGCCAAAAAGCTAAGAGAGTAGCCTAAGATAGGTCAGCCTCTGATTAACCAAATCCGATAGGAAGCTTCTTTATGCCTTCCTTTTTTAATTCAATGTCTAGTTTTCAATTCCAATGTAAATGCATCTTGCCATCCTGTCATCAAAACAACTGACCTCTATTTTGCATGATAAGATTAAAAACCACATCATAACATGCATCCTATCCCTACCTACCTCAGGAAATTAACATGCCTACGTTTTGTTGTAGGTGAAAAATTGGTCCTGTCACTAGATCTAAGTCTAAGAAAGCACTGCGTCTATCCACGGACATGACTTCGAGTGCTCAACCAGAATCCACCCCTGTATCTAGGGAAGAGTTTGAAGGACTGAAGAATCAGATAGCCGAATTGGCCAATTTTCTGAGAGAACAAAGCAAGGCCCTTAAAGGGAAGCAAGCCCAAACTCACACAGAACCGGGAACACCTGGTGGTAGTGGTGGCAGTCAAGAGACTGAAAAGGCCAAGACTCAGATTCCTGGACCACAAAACAAGGACACAACCAACAAAACTCCTGAAATCACCACCCTCAACAAAAAACAGGAAGCTGGTGACATTCTGAAGAAAGTACAGTAGATGGAAGAAACTATCTGGTCTATCAAAGGGACTGGGGCATTCGGCAGTGTTAATTACTCCGACCTCTGTATTTTCCCTGGGGCTCGTTATCCCAAAAAATTTAGAACTCCTGAATTCGAGAAATATGATGGATTGGGAGATCCTTGTCCCCACCTGAATGTATTCATTAGAGAACTCAGGTTCTATGCAGAGGACGAGAAGCTTCGAATGCAGTTATTTCAGAAGAGTCTTATTGGAGAGGTCAGAGCCTGGTATGCCCGTCTAGACAACTCTAAAATTCACAGTTGGGAAGAGTTGGCCCATGCTTTCCTCAGTCAGTACAGCTTCCAATCACAGCTGGCTCCAGACAGATACCAGATAACTAAGATCAAGAAAAAGAACACCGAATCATTCAGAGAGTATGACCAAAGATGGAGACGGGTTGCAGCACAAGTCACCCCAGCCATGACTGAGTCTGAGAAAGTCATGACCTTTATCGACATCCAAGAAGCTCCGTATTACGAAAGGGTCCCAGCATGCATAGGAAAACCATTCTCTGAAATGATTAAACACGGTGAAATGGCAGAAATGGGGTTCAAGTCCGGGAAGATAAAAGATCTGACCGCCCTCGAAGCTGTTGCTGAACATATCCAGTCCAAAAATTACGGGAGTAATCCCTGGAGGGTATATAAGAAGAAAGATGAAGAAGTGTCCTTAGTGTTACAAGGACATAATCAAAGAGGAGAGTCAAACAGTATGCCTATTCAAAGGAGGAACTACACCCCTTTTCAAACTCCAGCACAGCCTTCAAACCCTCCATTCCAGAAAAGTATGGAGGTCAGGCATCGAAGAATTTTCACCCCTCCAGGGGATTCACTCGAAAATGTGCTAAAGCTGTTGACGGCACAGAAGAAGATTGTCCAACTCCTTCCACCCACCAATAACGGTGGAAGAAATTTTGATCCAAGCAAGAAGTGTGCCTAGCATTCTGGATCTCCGGGCCATGACACTCAAGACTGTTGGTCTCTCAAGCACAAAATCCAAAACTTGATTGACAATGGGGAGATTGTAGTAACAAACCCCGAGCAACCACATGTGCAGGACAATCCTCTCCCACAACATAAAGAGGAGATTGTCAATATGATCAGCACCATAAGTGGAGAAGGATCCAAGTATCTCCGTTATGTGGGAGAATTAACTCCATCCAGCAACAACACCCCAGACAGTTAGGAAGTTTCAGATAGGCGGTTCCTGATAGAGCCGAAAATAAAATCTATCAAGGAACAAATCGAACAATTAGCAAAATTGGTCGTTTATCAGCATCAGATCACCAGGAAGATGATAAAACAGGCCAACTAGTCTGACATTAATCGTCCTCTCACACTGGAGATCAATACCAGGTGGGATCATAATCGGTCTCATGAGCATGAACCTTGGACCAACAAGGTGAGCGAAGAAGAAACTGTCTAAACTGGTAGGAAATTTCAATGTCAAATGAACTTCACCAACTTGAACCAGTCGATGGAGGAAAATCTCCAGATGCTAATCAACGAGGGAATGGTTGCAGACTTATTACCTTCATTGAACCCTTGATCCAGAAAATTCAAGCCTGACCAAATATGTCAGTACTACTCCAATTCACCATGCCATAATACTGAGGATTGCTGGGTACTTCGTAACCTGATTCAAAACATGATTGAGAGCGGTGAATTGATAAGGGGAAATCAAGTTCTCAACCACCCAGATGAAGATACCCTTTGGATCCCCACTGTATGGAATCAGGGTACAGTACCTGTCATCTCCTGTAACTATGAGCCAGCCATCACACCTTTAGTACTGCCAGGGAAAGTAGTCCAAGAAATATAAAACCCTGTGAAGGTGGCCGCACCTGAGCCTTTAGTCTTGCCCTTCAGACCTTAGTATCCAGTTATTAGTCTGAAGAGGATCCCATGGAACTACGGGAATGACGAAGGTTCCACTTCAAACAACATTGCCATTGTACCAAAGGATAATCAGTTGTACCTTCCTCAGCGGGTGATCAAACCAGTTATCAAAGCCAAAGCCAAGGTGGATAATGAAAAAATTGAAGAGTTCCTCGACAAGATAGGACACAATGAAATCAAGGTGGTGCAATGCTTGAAAGACACACCAAAGCAGATGTCCATCCTAGATTTGGTCCTATCATCGGTGGATCATCGCAACATTCTAGTGAAAGTATAAAAAGATGCCCATCTGCCACATACCGTGGATGTCAAGAAATTCTGGCATGTGGTGCAACATATTTTCAACAGCGATGTGATTTCTTTCACTGACGATGATATCCCTGCAGAAGGAACGGGCCATTATAAGTCCCTGCATATAGCTGTGATGTCTTCCGGGTATGTGGTAGGAGGAGTGCTCATAGATGGAGGATCATCCCTCAACATCTGTCCCTACGATACCTTGGAAAGAATGAAGATTAACCCAAACCGGATCAAAACCAGTCATGTGATCATCTGGGCTTTCGATGGGTTTCGCCGACAAGCTATGGGAGAGATAGAGCTTCCATTGGAGATTGGCCCACACACTTTTTATGTGTCCTTTCAGGTGCTCAACATCTACACTGGATACAATTTGCTGTTGGGCAAGCCATGGATCCACATGGCAGGGGCAGTGCCATCCACCCTCCATCAACAGCTAAAATACATTATCAACGGCAACCTAATCACGGTCACTGCCGAATCAGAACACCCTGTCTGTATACAGGGAGACATGCCAGTGATTAGCCTGGATGCAGGGATTGAACTTGCAAGTTTTCAAGCCCTGGAGGTGAGTGATACGTAGTATCTATCTATCGGAGCACCAGCCTTGAAGCCAAAGGTCTCCATCGAGGTAATGATAGTGGGCCAAGAGATGATATCTTTGGGTTTCCAACCTGGAGAAGGGTTAGGAAAGTATCAGCTAGGTATCAAGATTCCAGTACAAATCTAGAGCCAGACTGGGAGAGCCGAATTGGAATATTCATCCGGATTAAGCCGCAGGAACCCATACAAGCATCCTAAGGCTCATGCTTCCACAATTTTGTTGCCAAAACTTACGAGTGCCAAATGGGTGAAACCAATGAGGAAGATCCCTACTAGGGTATCAGCTATGCTGTTTCCTCCAATCATACCTGTCAATGAAAGAAAAGCCCTCAAGCCTGAGGCGCACAGCGAAAAGGGAAAAGAAAAGATTCTGTACGAAGGACAAGACCCATTCGCTAATATGCGGGTTATTATAAACTACGAGGGTATGAATGATGAGAACCCAGACAGCGACGACGAGGATCAGATTCAAATTCCTCGCATCAAGAAGGAAAAAGGTGGCAGTTCGAAGAAAAACCCTGGCCCTATTTCGAAGGATGTTTTAATCATCATTCGAGACGAAGCGGATGATCACCAATCCTTGATCCTCCCTGTTCATGAGGATCTGACTTTGGATAACTGGAGCAGTGTCCCTTGCCTCAGTCAAAAAGGATAAAGGGGCAGAGAGTCTGTCTGCCCTTTAAACATGCTTTCATTTACTGCTTACTTTTGATTGCACAACTATAGCAGTAACTTTTGTCATGCTTTTCCAAATGCTATGTACGTTTAAGAAGTTGTATATATTAAAATGAAAGCATTTTTGTTTTCAGGACTCAAGCATTGGATATATTTATCTCTGCTGATGAGATGCTAACCTGGCATAGTGACTACAACTTTGATGTAGAACTGAACTTCGACTTGGTGGATGATCAAGAGGAGGAAGATGACTAGGAGGTGCCCGAGGAGATCAAAGAATGTGTCAAAAACAAACCCAAACTAAACCTCGACCAAACAACCACTATCAACATAGGAACCTCCGAAAACATCAAAGAAATCCAGATAGGCATAGACCTCACCCAATACCAAAAAGCCGACCTGATCAAACTGACATTGTCATCCATCGAATGCCCATCAAAGAGGGATTCAAGCCTGTCAAACAAAAGCTCAGGCGATTAAAACCTGAATGGAGTCTGAAAGTCAAAGAAGAAGTTGTTAAACAATTCAAAGTCGGGATTATCATGGTATCAACCTACCCAGAGTGGCTTTCAAACATAGTTCCCGTGCCTAAGCCTGGAGGGAAGGTACGAGTATGCATGGATTATCGGGATTTGAACAAGGCCTGTCTCAAGGACAATTTCCTGGTACCTTTCATCCACATCTTGACAAACAATACGGCACAGTACGACATGTATTCCTTTGTAGATTGCTTTATTTGTTACCATCAAATCATGGTTGGTGAAGAAGACCGGGAGAAAATAGCTTTCATCACTCCCTGGGGAACCTTCTGCTACAGGCGACTATCCTTCGGTCTCATCAATATCGGAGCCACCTATCAGCGAGCCAAGCTGGCCCTGTTTCATGATATGATGCACAAGGAAATAGAGGTTTATGTGGACGACATCATCATCAAATTCCGGAGGGAGGATGATCACATTGACCATCTCAGGAAGCTGTTCAACAGGTTGCGTAAATATAACCTCAAGTTAAATCCAGCCAAATGTGCTTTTGGCGTCAAAGCAGGCAAGTTGCTAGAATTCTTGGTGAGTAATCGAGGCATTGAGCTAGACCCTGCCAAGATCAAAGCCATCACTGAGATGCCAGTACCTCGAACAGAGAAGGAGATACGTGGGTTTCTGGGGAGAATCAACTTCATAAGCCGATTCATTTCCCAGCTCACAGCAACCTGTGAACCCATATTCAAACTACTAAGGAAGAATTCCTCCACCAAATGGAATGAGGATTGTCAACAAGCCTTCCTTGCCATCAAGAAACAGCTGGTCGAAGCACCTATTTTGGTACCTCCAAGGGATGGAGTTCCCTTGTTCATGTACCTGTCCGTTAATGCCAACACAATGGGCTGCATGTTGGGACAGAAAGATGATAGTAGCAAGGAAAGAGCCATCTACTACATCATTAAAAGATTCAGTAGTGGTGAACAGAAGTACACCCTGATCGAGAAAATATAATGTGCGTTAGCATGGGCCGCCATGAGGTTGCAACACTATTTATAGGGGCATACGACCTACCTCATATCCCACGTGGATCACCTGAAGTACGTATTCAACAAGCTAATGTTGAATTATCGACTGCCCAAATGGCAGTTGATCCTACAACAGTTTGACATTGTCTATGTGACTCAGAAGTCAATCAAGGGTCAAGGCATTGCAGATCAATTAGCTGAAGCACCTTCAGGAAGGTTCGAGCCCTTGGAGACTTATTTCCCAGATGATGGAATTATGACAATTCAACAACTCCAGCAAAAGAATACAGTCCAACCATGGAAGATGTATTTTAACGGAGCAGTAAATTGGAAGGTGCTGGAGCTGGGGCAGTCCTTATCTCAGGTACAGGAGAATAATATCCTGTGGCTATCAAACTTTAATTTGGCAACACCAACAACACAGCCGAGTATGAAGGCTGTATAATGGGGTTGAAACTAGCCCAATCCATGGGTATCAAACATTTACTGGTCTTTGGAGACTCTGAGTTGGTCATCAGACAAACCACTAGGGCATATCACACCAAAGAACTGCATTTGCTACCCTATCATCGGCAGGTCATCAAAATATCCTTGGAGTTTGAAGACATAACCTTCATCCATATTCCTCGGGGTAGGAATGACTTCGCTAATGCATTAGCAATGTTGGCTTTATTAATCTGAATATCCGATAGGAGTGGGATTCCTTGCATTAAACTCACAATTCAGAAAGCCCCAACATACGGGAATTACATTGGGAAAGTATCAGATGAAATACCTCTTGTTAATCAGCCTCGGTATCATGACATCAAGGAATATCTACGAGATGGATCTACACCCGCTGGGGCAAGCCAATCAGAGCGAAAGCGGATTCATAAGATGGCTAGGAAATTCTATTTGAGCGGAGATGCACTATATAAAAGAGATGCTGGAATAGGCTTGTTAAGATGCCTTGATAAAGAGCAAGCCCAGAGACTGATGGATGAAATCCACGGTGGAGTCTGTGGTCCACACATGAGCGGTCATCTGCTGGCCAAGAGATATTAAGAACATGGCATTATTGGATCTGTCTCAAAGCTAACTGCGATGATCATGTCAGGAGATGCTTTCAATGCCAAGTTCATGGAAATGCCATCCACGCTCCTCCAAATGAGCTACACAACCTGAGTTCACCATGGCCTTTTTCCATGTAGGGAATGGATGTGATCAGTCCAGTGGAACCAAAAGCCAATAATGGTCATCGATTGATCATCACCATGATTGACTACTTTACCAAATGGGTTAAAGCTGCCTCTTTTCCCAAAGTCACGAAAGAGGTTATCCTAGGTTTCATCAGAAACAATGTCGTCTGTCGATATAGACAACCGGAGGTGATCATATCAGACAACGCCAAGAACCTGAACAATCAGATGATGAGAGAACTATGTAGCATGTTCCACATCAAGCATCTTAATTCCGTCATCTATTGGCCCAAGATGAATGGTGCTGTTGAAGCGGCCAACAAGAACATCAAAAAGATCATGCAAAAAATGTCCAACAATCACAAAGAATGGCCTGACCTGCTGCCTCTCACCCTGTTAGCATACAGGACGTCAATGCGTACCTCTACTGGGGCTACCCCCTATTCATTAGTCTATGGCATGGAAGCATTCCTCCCCATAGAAGTAGAGATGGAGTCCTTGCGAGTGTTAATCGACGCTTAGATAGACGAAGATCAGTGGTTGCAAGACCAATATCACCAACTGTCCCTGATAGATGAAAAAAGGGCTACAACCATTTTTTATGGACAGTTATATTAGCAAAGGATTGCTCGATCCTATAACAAGAATGTCCGAATACGGCAATTCAAAGAAAATAACTTGGTGCTGAAGAAAATCCTGGCCAATCAAGATGAAGCCAAGGGAAAGTTCACCCCTAATTGGGAAGGCCCTTTCATTGTCAAGGAGGTGTTGACAGGAGGAGCAATCAGATTACAAGAGATGGACGGGAACGAATTTCCCCAACTCATCAATTCAGATACAGTGAAAAGGTACTATCACTGAAGCACATGCATGCCCGCATTCGGGTCCTACAAATCAAATCAGGTTCAATTTCTCACAACCGGAACTACGAATGACCTGATCTCCCTCAACCTAAGAGTATGTAGGCAGCCATTTATGGTGCGGTCAAAACCAAACAGAAAACTCGAAAACATGTCAAACCAAACTCAAAACCCAAGATAAATACTTTTCAAACCTGTTTCACACAAAAATAGAACTACGAATGACCTGATCTCCCTCAACCCGGGAGTACGTAGGTAGCCATTTACGGTGCGGCTTGCCCTTCCAAAAAAAACAAAAACCAATCCCAAGACACCAAAAACATAAGTCCTATCAAGCTCCCCTGATCAACAGGCTCATCTGAGGTACTCTCTGACATCTCATATGTCAATCCATCAAGGAGAAGCTCAAGATACATCAACAATAGCGAGTCATGAAAGAAGTGGTAATCACTCAGCGATGACAATACATATTCAAATAGGGAGGTGAATCAAAAATATATTTCTCTGATATATAAAACTATTTTATACATACATAGTGTCATGTACATGACAAAAATGGTTGATCTAGTCTGTGTAGGAAAAATAAAGCTAGTCTATGGACCCAAGGATAAGCGGGCCAGCAATGCCACCATGGCATCTCTCTCTGAAGATGGAGGAGCAGCTGCAAGTGCAATACTCTCAGCCTCCATACGGCTCAAAACCTCCACAGTCATTTGCAGTGTGGCACTGTGGTCATCAATATATACACTCATCTTGGTAACCAGGCCATGAGTATAAGATCGAAGAGCAGTACTGTCAACAATGTCAAAATCACGGGAAGCTATAGCCTCATCCGTCTCCGCAAAAGTTGCGTCCCTAGTAATCAAAGTCTCCTCGATCTCATTAAAAGATGCATCTCTGGCAGAGCAGATCTCATCCCTCTCTACAAAAGCTGCATCTTTGGCAGATCGGAGCTACTCTCGCTCAATCAATCCTGCATCCTGAGCGGCTCGAGACTCATCTCTCTCAGCCAAAGCTATATCTCTGCCAGACAAGGCGGTCAACATCTGCGCTCTAGCCTGATCTCGCTCAAAAGTCATCCTAAATAGCGAGTCTGCCAAAGTCGGATCTGTCCCTACAGGAATAATTGATGGGTCGCTAACTAAAGCAGCTGTCAGGCCCATAAATAACTCATCCTCAGTAGGAGACTCAGGATCCTCCATAGGCTCCTCCTCATCTGAATCTTCAATAAGAGCTGAATGGACCTCTGCTGATGCTGCCATATCGGCCTTCAACCATGTAGAGTACTACGAAGAACGATCCGGATGGCTATTAGAGAAATTAGCCCTCTCTGTATGAGTCCAACACTCATATACTCTGATCAAATCGGTAGATGACATAGAAAAAGCCGACATCCTCTGATTAACAGTCCCCTCAAATTAATACAGGCTCTGGAACTGATCAAACTGGCCCATAACCGCCAGAGGATGGTAAGTGGTCACTCCCCTCAATCCCGCTAGGGGTAGATATTACATGCCAGATGCATGAGTAATGAAGCTATATGTGGAGGCTAACCCTAAGCATGGCAAGATCGAGAATGGATGCTCAATATTCGACAAAAATGTCGACCACGTCTCTGCATCAGTACACTCCGCAGGCTTAAAGGAGTAAGATGTGGCTACCTCGCTCGTGAAGCAATATCCATGGGGTCTAAAAAATCCCATCAGTCAAATATGGGACATAAGCCATACGTACAACAAGACCAAACTGCCTCTGAAAAACCCCTCTGGGTGGGTAAAACAGTGGGTGACTGACCTCAGCGTCTCAGCTAATATCATCGGGATGATGGTGCTACCCTGTCTAAGGGACCTAACCATAACTACCAATCCCACATCCAAGTGATCCAGGCGTAACGGCATGTAGACGTACGCCACAATGCACATCAGCAGAATATCTACCCTGGCCAGATGCCACGCCTATGCTGAAACAATAAAATCCCCGGCATGTCAATCGTAGCTATCAAGCTCACCAAAATGATCAATCAAGAAGTCAATCGAGATCACCCGTCCAGAGATGATCACATCCCTCACCACACTATGACGTAGACCTGACATCCGTAGGAACGATCTTCTCATATCACTAATAGCAGTACGAGCGTACGAAAAGTCTAGAGCCAGACCAGTAAGTCGCTTGTACTCCTCCAGAGTCAGAGTCAGCTCATACTGCCCAAATCAAAAGACCTGTCTCTCAGATATCCAACAGAATAGAAGGCCATCAACAAATCCATATAGCACCTGAAAATCTGCGAGGGCCAACGAATGCCCCAACATCTGATCTACTATCCCTCTAGCTGAGAAGGGCAGGCTCTCGTACCGTGATATCAATGATAATGCCACCTCAGACAGTGGTAGATGCTCGATACGGCTAACTACAGACGACATCATCTGTATCACCATACCACAAGTCCATCCAGGTGTCAAATTAGAACTCATCTGTCTAAATGCATATATATGATATAATACATGCATGATGACAAATATAAACATGATACGATAGATAGGAAATATCATGAGCACATACAATAAACTATCTACTGCGGGCATCATCCCTGTCTGATAATACAAAGCGAAATGAAGAATACAGGAAAATGGGGAACCACCACCCAACTACTAATAGTGGTCTATCAAAATGAGGCACAACCGCTAAATAGCCAAAATAGTGGCTGACCAAAAATATAGCTGCCATATCTATCTAAAGAGATCTAGATAATCTGCGCCTAGGTGATCAACCTGCTTCATCTCCGCTGTGGACACAAAGTTGCTGTCATTAGGCATGTCTGGGCGGTACAAGGGAGGATCTACCCCTACAAAACTGCTGGGAAATGGACCTAAAGAGGGGCCCGCTCTTGACCTGTACGGGTCAAAAGAAGATGCCTCTGACGGATCTCGGCAAAGGTGCCTGATAAAAAAGTGAGTTCTCTCCAACTCCCGAGTCAGCTCTACAATCTGATCTGAATGATTGGGCTCCCTGAGACAAGCTATCCAATCTATCATCATAACAGACCCTGGCACCATATCTTCCATGAATTGGTGGCCCGGGTCTGAGCTCAAATAGTGCAAGGGCTCCACCATCTACTGAATGCCTCCTGGCTGAACGGGCCCTCTGATAGGGTGAAGCCATCTATGCCCTCCATGGGAATATATGTCAGTGGTAGGATCAACGACTAATAATGCCAAGTAGGATGAATAATGGGAATGCAAATCTGACCCGTAATACTCCTGATAGCACGCTCTCCCAAACAGAGCTCCCACCCTCCCTCTGTCAAAATTGGGACTCTGCGGGTCGACAAGGCAAACTTTCGACCAGTGGGGAAGCCTCCCTCAAATCCAACCGTCAAAAACTCGGAGGTATACGGCATCCAAGGGATCGATCCAGCCGTCAAAAGCTCCAACTGTAGGCGAGCATGGGTAAATCCCTCAATAACAGAGACCTCCGTCAAAGTGGAGTGATGCCAATCTCGTCCTCGAGGATAGGTCTCCAGACCTAAAGTAGTGGCGGGCCGTAGGCAAGGAAGCCTCTCAAATCCCCAGAACTGGCCATGTAAAAATTAAAAGTCCTCAGTAACCAAGACTGACAAATATAAATGCTAAAATCAAAGGCGTACAAGAAAGATGTACGCACCAGCAAAAACGTGTAGAACCCTAACCAAGCCTCCGTCAAACCCTTCGAAAGCATGCGCATGCCCCGGAGAAAATAGGCAAAGGTGTAGGAACCCCAATCGAAGTCACTGATGTGCTCTACGTATCGGGTAGCGCTAACCAGGTCAAAGGATACAGTAGACGAATTATCCGCCACAAAATAACCCTTGATGATCACCAGAAACAATGGCCTCAAAATGCAATCTCTAACCCTCTAATCATCAGGCGGGAGCTCAAGCAAAGCCCCACTCTGGGCATTTATACTCAACGGACCCGATCGGACCGTCCGACCCTTGATCGCCGTCGCAAGAACTCCCAGCAATGACCGAATGGTAGTAGGTGTGATGTCAGCCACGACAGGCATTGGCTCACCCTCAAACTCAATGCCAGTGATGAACCTCCAGTCCATAGGGGTCATCATCACCTCACAGTCCAGCAACTGAAGGGACTGAGTCTGGTGGAACCAGCACTCAGACAAAGCCCTCGTATACCCCCAGGGGCAACGGCGAGGAAGAATAGAGAAGAAAGCCTAAAACCCCCAGCCATCAACAATATCCCTGTAATCCTGATGCAAAGTATGATACAGGGAATACACGTTGAACCAGTTCCGTCGAGGCTGCGTAAAGCCGGGAACCTGCATCAAAAACCAACCCATGTCAAAAACCTGTGCCCCGAGAATGGCAAAAGAAAGAAAAAAATCCACGAAGAGAGAAAACTTTAAGTCACCTCGTTGGCGTGGAGAAACCTTGATGGATGGAGACTCAAGTCGCCCAGCATCTTTTGGATCGGCACAACAATGCCAGGAACCTCCGCACGTGGAGCCCGAACCGGGGCAGGAGCAATAAAAGGAGACTGCTCGTAATCAATATCGATCGGCTGCTCGTCTTTTGCTGGATGAATCACTTACTCTGCCAATCTGCGAGGCGGTCGAGCCGGACGTGGCTGAGGAACATCAGAAGCCCTCCTACGTCTAACGCCTGAAACGACTCTGCTGGCACTGCCGGGTCTATCTCTATTCATCACCTAGACAAAGTCTCCAAATCACCTCAGAAAGGGTGTGGTAAGCTTAAAACCAGTGGCTTATTATTTTAAATCAGTACTATATGCATCTCTAAGTCCTAAAATATGCATGGGTAAGTCAAAAATACCCATTAAGTCAAAACTGCATGTTTTTTCAAAAGATAAATCCTAAAACATGCATGGGTCAGTCAAAAATCCCTAGTAGAGTCAAAATTACAAGTTTATTAAATACTCGAGTTTTGAAAAAATTTCACAAGAGTCTCCTTTGTAAAACGGACTGTCCGCATGCACATAGGCATGACTAGGTGGCCATTCAGTAACACACCTTTCCAAAAATAGGAACAGTTCATATTTATGAAATAAAATCAAAAGTAAACTTTACATGGTAGCTAAATTACCATAAGCATTTTTAATTGAAAATCCAAGCTCCCTAGGCCTCAAATAGGATGAGTAAACTGATCAAAAATAGCAAAATATGATTGTCTCAAAATCTGAATTTTCTTACATCCAAACGTGCATTACAGTAAGATATGCATACCTATAAAGTCAGAAATTTTTTTACAGATCATATAGGCATACATTTTTCATACATTGCGTCGAAAAGCCCATTACGTGGTTTACATGCTTTTAACGGTCAAAACTTGCAAAAAAAGGACGTAAAACGTTACCTGCGATGTGTTGAATGCGTAGAAACTGAAAAAATCAGAAAACATCAGCCCGAACTCCGTAGATCTAAAAAAGAAGATCGAAATCCGTTTGAAACTCAAATTGAAAATGTTTCAAATGAGCTCCCGCTACCAAAACATCAAACCACAGGTGGAAGCGGGCCCACCTACAGTTGTCGTACCTCCACCTGCGGCTCCCCAGGGTGGGTCCCACTCCCCCGGGTTCAGTTTTGTTCGAGTTAAAATGGAGTTTATATGAGCTGACAAGTCAAATCTGAAGAAAAATTGCTACGCGAATGAGCGATTTGTCCTGAAATCCTGCGTTTAAGCAGCGTAATCCTTACATGAAGGGAAACATTCTGAAAACCCTTGGTATTCATTCCAAAGTCATATTCGGGGATCAATAATGCAAACTATGGAAAAACTGCCAAAAAACTGCACAAAATTGTCGAAAACTGCCACTTTTAAAGCGTCAAGTACTGACTGATGATAGTTCAGCCGTTGGCTTCAACCCAACAAAGTTTCAGGTATAGAACGAGTCAAGTTCAGCCGTTGGCTTCAACCCACCGAAGCGTCGGGTACTGACTGATGACAGTTCAGTCGTTGGCTTCAACCCAACGAAGTTTTGGGTACAGACCAAGTCCAGTTCAGCCGTTGGCTTCAACCCAACGAAGTTTCGGGTACAGACCGGGTCAAGTTCAGCCGTTGGCTAAAAACCCAACGAAGTTTTGGGTACAAACCGAGTCTAGTTCAGCCGTTGGCTTCAACCTAGTGAAGTGTCGGGTACTGATCGATGACAGTTCATCCATTGGCTTCAACCCAACAA
Organism: Panax stipuleanatus; assembly: GCA_020205555.1. Classification (NCBI taxonomy): domain Eukaryota; kingdom Viridiplantae; phylum Streptophyta; class Magnoliopsida; order Apiales; family Araliaceae; genus Panax; species Panax stipuleanatus. The sequence continues at coordinate 132,154,026 of CM035117.1, read as the reverse complement.
AGTTTTGGGTACAGACCGAGTCCAGTTCAGCCGTTGGCTTTAATCCAGCGAAGCGTCGGGTACAGACCGATGATAATTCAGCCGTTGGCATCAATCCAATGAAGTTTCGGTTACTGACCAATGACATTTCAGCCATTGGCATCACACCAACGAAGTTTTGAGTACTGACCGATGACGGTTCAACCATTGGCACAACTCCAACGAAGTGTCAGGTAGGATCCAGCGGCGAAAGCAATATAGTAATCCATCACCAATGATGGAATCTGTTATACACATCCTCAAAAAGGAGCATCAGGAAGGACTGTGGTGCAACTCCCTATTGCCAGCTGCAGCTGTGAATTATCGTCGGGATAAGCATCGGAAGCATACAAGAAGGTCACTAGATAACCGAGATATATCCCCATCAGGGTTGGCAAAGCTATCATGAATGATGTCATCCCCAGCAGAAATCGACAAGAACATTATATGATAGCTTAAATCTGATATCCTACCAGCCATCGCATGGTAAGGCTGCAACAAGGGTTATCACGGGTGGCATTATCCCCAGTAGAAACTAATGTAATCAAACAATGATAACCCTACCCCCTCGAATGTATCCAACACTCAGGACATACCATATCATGCATTGCCTCCCCTTTGCATTTGCATTTCCAGTGTCTACTAATCTTTATCCTGTTCATTCCACTGCGTTGCATGAACATGATAAAGAGGGGCATCTGTAGACACTCAAAATTTTCTTTCCCTGTTACTAACCCTGTAGGAGGGCAAGACTGTCTTATCAGATTAACCCCGATCTCAAATTGAGCAATCAAATCAACCCCGATCTCAATATCGGGCCATCAGATCAACCCTGATCTCAAATCGAGCAATCAAATCAACCCCGATCTCAATATCGGGCCGTTAGATCAACCTCGATCTCAATATCGGGCCATCAGATCAACCCCGATCTCAATATCGGGCCGTCAGATCAACCCCGATCTCAATATCAGGACGTCAAATCAACCTCGATCTCAATATCGGGCCATCAGATCAACCCCGATCTCAATATCGGGCCATTAGTTCAACCCCGAATCTTCCGTTCTCAACTCGGGAGGTACAGATCAGCTCCGATCTCAACCTGGGAGGTTTAGGTCAACCCCGGTCTCAACCCAGGAAGTACTCGGGAGGTACAGGTCAGCCCCGGTCTCAACCCGGGAGGTACAGATCAGCCCCGATCTCAACCTGAAAAGTTAAAAACAACTCCAGGAAGTCAATCAAAGACCATATCGACACTAAGGGCAACCCCGGGAGGGGCAAAATGGTCATTTTATCAATCTTAAGCCGATTCAATCAAAATCAAATCGAATTGATGCCACCAAGGTCAGAACGAACCATAACGATGATCCCGAGTGCAAACAGCGCAAGACAGCTCAACGGATAAATTGCAGGGAATCAAAGACCTGGTTATGAACCCGTCCTCTTGGACCCAAAAATTGTTTTATCCCATGTCATTGTGACACTCTTGGTGAGGGCTTTTTGGAAAGGTATCGCACGCCTCAAACGGACGCTCCGATCAAAAATTAGAAAGTTTCGACTTTGACCATGCGTTGCTCGGAGTGCACGTACTTTGAGATGACTGAACCGGACATGTGGGCCCCACCATAGAGCCGCACCTCTACCTGTAGTATCATCATATAGGGTAGAGGCTCCCTGGCCTATATATATGAAGGCACCCCCCTTATTTTAATAATTCAAAAACGCTCCGTACCTCTGCCTGTTTGATTTTCAGTCATTTTCAAGTCTTCTAAACCCAAATTTTTTCACTCTAACACGTAGATATACCCACACACTACCACATATCAGAAAATAACAGGTAGATTTGGACGTTTAGAGCCTACGATTTGGTAAAAAGCCCGTATAGCAGTCTATTGTGAGTATTTTTACGATCAGCAAGTCAATACTACTTCTTTGCACTTTTATACACTTGCATATCAAGTTTTGTTTTCTAAATATGCCCGAAACTTAGTTTCGTGGCCTTTTTCGTTAACCTTTGGTTTATTTTTGTACATAAACGCATTTTCTGGCATTTTTACAACTCAGATTGACGATCTGTCGCTTCTAGCATCTTTGACATACTTGCATCTTCGTTTTAAGCAACTTCGCCGGACTGGTTTATCTTCCCAGTCCGGGTTTGGCTTTTTTTGTGTTTATTTAACTGTTTATATACTAACTTTTCAATTCTGTCAAGCCCGGATGTCAAATCTGTGGTAGTTTACTGCTTTTATATATATTTATGCATATATAAGCAACTTTCACCACCACTGGGTTCTCTTCCCAATCTTGGTTGACTACATTTCTGTCAATATATATATATATATATATATATATATATATATATATATATATTTCAGTCCGGCCTGGATCATTCTGCGGCTTTTATATTGTTTTTGCACCCTTCACCATTACTGGGTTATCTTCCTAGTCACTAGTTGACTACTTTTCTGTACAGTTACATTTCCGTTCAGCCTGGATTAATCTGTGGCCTTTTTACTACTTTTATATATAAATATGCATATATAAGCAGCCTTCACCACCACTGGGTTTTCTTTCCAATCTTGGTTGACTACTTTTCTGTCAATATATATATATATATTTCAATTTTAGTTCTGGCACAAGCGTGAAAATCCATCGCCCTTTTTACTATTTTTTTATATATATATTTCAATTTTGTTTAACCTGGATCATTCTGTGGCTTTTATACAGCTTTGATAAATATATGTATATATTTCAATTCTAGTCCAGGCACCCGTGTGAAAACCCACCGCCCTTTACAACTTTCGTATATATAATTTTATATATATATATATATATGTATATATATTGCTTTACTGGCTTTATTAAACTGTTGCTTTAAATATTCATGTGATATGAATTGGCCTTAACAAATTCAGCATTTTTCAGTTACAAAAACAACCTCGCATCCCTTAGATTGTTATCTAGTGGGAACGAGACGCTTCGGCCAGGTGCGAACCTGGATTTACATAATGAATCCTCAGTTCTGGCAACATTTGTCATATATATCTGTTTCTGTACAAATTTGAACTGTGCAGGTTTATTGGCTACTCATATGTGATCTAAGGAATCGTGGGATTCATGATCAAACTGATCAGAATATGATTCCCACGATGGATAACTCCACTTTACGAATGTACCCTGCTAGTTTTTCTGTCGAAATGCACATATAAAAGACCTTAAAACGGTTATCCGGATTTAAGGTCTCAACATAGTCAAAATATGATCTGTTGTGTCAGAGTCCCTCGGATGGCTAACTTGCCCATGAAGAGACCGACACTTGTATATATGTTGTGGTCGAGGATGCTTCGTAGCCCGAAAATCACCATTTAAATTGAGCCTTGTTGCGCCTTTTCGGTGTTAACAAAATGGACACAAACACGTGAAAGCATACACGGTCAACAAGTAATATAAATGTGATAAGTAAAGATCGTTCCCACGAAGAAAATAAATTAGACTTAAACTATCATGTAACAATTCTATAGTTATCTTCAGCTGCTCAAACGAGTATCAAAGTGGGAATTAATAACGAGACTGATTTTAAAGCTAAATTAATTAATTAACAAACGGTGGATTCAAATTGGAGAAATATGGGATCCTAACTTCACCTATTGCGTCGTCTAGATTACACACCTCATATCAAGCATAATTAATTACCTAGGATTGCTAGTCGAGAGCACGAATGTGAGAAATGGCTATCTTTCAATAAACCAAGTCCATATCATATAAAATCCACAAAAGAGATAGAATTTACATTAACATCAATAAAACCTAAATCACTATATGTCTATGTCATTTACAAGCAATATCGAATTAAGTGCAAGCTCCCAATTGGCTACATATGGTAAGCCGGTATATTTCTATCCGGATTACTAATCATAAAATTCATCACATGCAAATTTCACGAACATATGCTAGCATGACAAAATCTAAGTTTACACTTCCTCTTTCAATTCCATATAAACTATTACAGTAGATGGTGATCAAGCATCTATTTAATACACACAACCAAGCTAGGCAACCCATACATAATCAATAATACATATCAATGAGGCATTCAACTCTAGACTAAGCAATAAGATTCATTAGAATCCCATAATGGTAGTTAGTTCATCTCTGAACCAATAACCATTATGGGATTTGAGCAAAGCATTGAAGCAAATCTGAAAATAAAGAGAGTAGAGAGATGGAAAATGCAAATCTTGTGGTTCTCCTTTCAATAGAAGCCTTCAAGCTCAAGTTCAGACCACAATCAACCCCAATAAGAAACTCTAGAAATGAAATCTACTTAGAACTAGAAGGGAGAAGAAGTTAGTCTCCAAAACCCTTTCAAGCTCTCTAACCCTATAAAATAGGAAATATTTAATGCTGGTAATAAAATGACGTCTTCGGTTCTTTGCAAAACACCCTTATATTAATACACCCTCAGCCGAAATGCTAAATAAAAAAGTTAATAAATCTTGACAGGCGCGGCCGCGCAGCCCAGTAGTACATTTAGGGGGCAGTCGCGCGCTTTCCTAGAGGAGTCTCTGGACTCTGCATATTGGCGCGGGCGAGCGGCTTTGCTTCCTTAACCTGGCGCGGCCGCGCGGGTCTGCATTTTCTGCTAGTGTCATCTGTTGTAATGCTGATTTCTTTGTGCTTCCTTTTGCTATATTCTCCTTCACTTCTTGCTGCCTTAAGACCATTTTCAAATGCCTTTAGCTACTTCCTCTTGCCAATCCATCTTCATACCATCCCACATTGCCTTTTTGCCATTTCCATGCCTTTTTATGCCATTCCATGCCATTTGAGCTTCCTGACTGAAATCTACAAAATAAAGATAAAACGCATTAAAAGACACTAAAATACTTGAGTTTAAGCCATAATCATAGCAAGTTGATATTCAGTAAGTAGGTATAAAACCTACTTATCAAATACCCCCAAACTTGAATCATTGCTTGCCCTCAAGAAACAGACACAAATACAACTACATGCTATGCAACTAACTACATAAAAATAAATCCCAAAGTATCAGCCATGTTATGAATTCCAATAAGATGCGCCTCAGAGAAATAACAAGAACTATGAACAAAGTATCATCTCAAGCTACAGTTATAAAGACATACAATCTATAAATCACAACATGTTGTTAAGATATAATGTATGTGTGCTATGTCACAAACAAGCTTGAACGAGGAAAAGATTCCAAATGCTATACTTCTACGAAAGGAAAATTTAGGTTTTAAGTCAAGAATTTTTCATATATACAAAACAATGACCAAACCAACATATAGATACAAGCTAAGGAGCAACAAGAGTTTATTATGCTTTTATTCACACACGAGGGCGATATTCGTGCTTTCCCGTGGTTACACCAGACTGTGTAATGCTAAGCCCTCTTAGGATTTTCAATGATACCCATTTATCAAGCTTTCGACCAACGACTCCTAAACCATAAAGGCCTTAGGGCGCTGGGTGTAGAGACAATCCCCTCGAGCTTAGTTGCTCGAGTATCAAAGGCCACAAGACTTAGCTAGCCAAGGTGTTTATTTTATTTTATTTTCTTTTTTTCAACTTATTTTCTTTTCTTTTGCTTTTTCTTTTTCTTTTTAGCATGCATACCCTGTGTTTTCCCCCAGACTTGTATTTCTGTGTCCTTAAGGTCATTATTGACTTATTACACAATTTTAGCAATTAAAAACAAAATTTTCTACCTCAGAAGACAAATATGTGCTAATCTAGCCAACAAGTAAATAAAGACAATACGTGTTATCCGATAACATTAAAGCAACATATATAGATTACATCATGTATAAAAATATAACTGAGCATAAGCTAAGCATTAAGTTCAAAATTTTTATCATAATTCAATATCATCATTAGCCAAACTAGAATTCAACAGGCTAAATAGAAGGAACTATGCTAAGTAATGCAATTAAACATAAACTAAATAAGCAAAACAAAATAAAACAGAAAAATTTTTATGCAAAATTTAACTAACACATACTAGAGTGTAACTACTATATGCAACCTAACATGCAATAAAAACTATATGCAATTTACTAAATGCAACTACTACTAATTACACCCAATACCACCGAATTAAAAATTTTCAATGTCTGCATTGAAGGTAAAGGGTCAGGAAAACTCCCCTATGGATCGGCATGGCCATCCTCCTCGGGTGGTGAATCTGGCGGCGGGTATGGCATGGAAGAACCGAAGACAGGCCATTCCAGCATCGTCCCTTGCTGAGCAAATGCCTCAGCCAGCGCACGGGACATGCCATCGACGAATGCTGCGAAGTTCCCATGAAGCACGTCCATCCTCCTTTCTAATCGCCTCATCTGGCGATCCTGTGGCCCTAAACTGGAGGTGGAAGTACCGACAACTGCTGCTGGCTACGGTGGGGGAACTGGTGGAGGAGCTAACACAATGAAACCTTTGCCCCTCGGGTCTGCCATGCCTCCAGCCCAATCTTCAAAGTTCTTGACGGTAGAATAAGTTATGTCTTGGGTCGGCCTTTGTACCTGCTCTTATTCTCAGTCAATGCCGGCCTCAGAACACAGATGCGCCACAATTAAAGCGTGTGGAATTCCTCTGGTGGTACTGTCGCGTATGAAGCGCAACATGTTCTGATGGATCAAATGCCCAATGTCGACATACTTTCCAGTGATGATCCCCCGCAAAATAATTTCCCTTTCAACCGTAATTTCGTGCTGGTGGGTAGATGGCATCAAATTTGAGCATATGAACAAGTTCCAAGCTTTGGCATATTGGTTCAGAGCGGAGGCGGGGAAAGTAGTGTGCTCATCTGTGCCCTGTCTGTACTTCAACTGCGTGCCTGGCACGCGCAAGTCAGCGACCAACTGGTCTAGGTCAGTTTCAAACTTGTCTACCTTAACCCAATTACTTCGACCAGCCGGTGGTGATGGCATATTGTAGACTTCCCTGATTGCTAGTGGACGGTAATTGATTTGGACTCCCTTGACAAAAGAAACACCATTTTGAGCTTCCTTGGAGTTAGCATAAAACTCTCGTACTAAGGCCATTGGAGCTGGTATAGGAGTTGTCACAAATCAAATCCAAGCCCATTCTCGAATCATCTATAACATTTCTCCATCGCCCCTGGCTGGCTTCAACCATCTTTCATTCACAAATGATTCAGTAGCAATCCGGTAGTATTCAGTTTGAACATCAAGACTGATGAACTTGGTCAAGTCCACCGTGGCCTCGCCTTGGCTACTGTGAACGGATGAATCAGGCGTGATAAACCTTGCTCGCTTTGGACCAATGATGATTTTCAGAAAATTTTCTTTCAAACCCTTGATTATACTTGGAAAACACCCCCAAACTTGTATCTCTGCAAACCAATTGAATAACCTTTCTAAAACACGATTCCCCCAATTTGCAATCTCTGACAATCAAAACTTGAAACCCTAATTTTGACAAAATTTGTTGGAGAGTGATGGTAAGGGAGTGGAGGCTAGGTTTAAAAAATGAAGAGAGGGAGAATTTGTGTAGGAGAAGGAGAGGTTTGTGTATTGCAATGGAATTAGGGCTTGGTTGGTAGAGAATAGGATTTGGAGAAGGAGAGTTCGAAGGTTGATATCTGAGGGGGCTTGTGTTTGTGTTTTGAGAGAACGGGTAAGTTAAATAGATATAGAATAGGGCTTGAAATCAGATTTTACAAATTAAAAACCGTCAGTTTGCTAGGATCGGGCGCGCCGGGTTGAAATCTATATGGGGCTCGGACGCGCGTGTCAAGTACACTCTCTGGACATTCTGAACATTGGCGTGGGCACGCTGCTGAGTGCCTTGAGGTTGGCGCGGCCGCGCTGCCCTGAGCCTGGCCAAAAAAAATTGTTCTTTATCCCGCAGCAATAATGTGAAGGCTTAAGCAGCAACTTTAAACACTTTTCTTTCCTGCCCACATAGCAATAAAAAATAAGATGTAACTTGATTCCGTAATCACAATTTGCCTATATAAGATGTATGTACGCTTAAATCCTTAGCAATGCTATGTAAGTAATCATATGTATGTGAATTCCCAAATAATTATTATTTGTGCTTATATGCAATATGCTAATACTTCATAAATATGTTCAATGAGCTCCCAACTCCACAAATATATGCAATAACGCCTAAGTTCAAAAATATAGGCAAAGAGCTCCTAGTTCCCAAAAATATATGCAACAATGCCTAATGTCCAAAAATGAAGGCAATGAGCTTCTAACATCAAAACTGTTCAAAAATAGTCAACTTTTCCAAAATGCTTAGAATTAAACAGGGGGAGGAAAATATAGAGTCATGCAACCAGAATTAAACAATAGGGAGAAATAGAAATATGACGCAAGAATTATATATATGAGAGAGAAGAGAGATATGATGGGGTACCTCCCATCGAGCGCTTATTTACAGTCCATAAGCTAGACTCTGTCTGAATTGGTCAAGTGGTAGAAAGAATCGAGGCGACCTTCTCTCAATTGACTTTGCTGCCATAATAATGCTTTAACCTTTGTCCATTCACTTTGAAAGGCTTGTCTGGGTATTGATCAAAAATCTCCACTACACCATGGGGAAACAAAGTTTTCACTGTGAAGGGACCCGACCATCATGATTTGAGCTTGCCTGGAAAGAGTTTGAGATGTGAGTTGTACAGCAACACTGCTTGCCCTGGCTCAAATGTCCTTTCCATGATCTTTCAGTCATGCCACCTTTTTACTTTCTCTTTATACAGCTTGGAGTTTTCACAGGCTTGCAATCTGAATTCGTCAAGCTCATTAAGTTGGAGAAGTCTTTTCTCCCCTGCAGCCTTCAAGTCAAAATTCAGCTTCTTGATGGCCCAGTAGGCCTTGTGTTCAAGCACCATAGGAAGGTGACAGGCCTTCCCATATACAAGCTGATATGGTGACATACCTAGTGGATTCTTATAGGCAGTCCTATATGCCCACACTGCATCGTCAAGCTTTAGCGACCAATCCTTCCTCTTGGGATTTACAACTTTTTCTAGTATTCGCTTTACCTCACGATTCGAGACCTCAGCTTGGCCATTTGTTTGGGGATGGTACGCCGTAGCAATACGGTGATTTACCCCATACTTGGGCAAAAGTGTAAAAAATTGGCGATTGCAAAAGTGGGTTCCTTTATCACTTATGATGGCTCTAGGGGTCCCGAAGCGTGTGAATATGCTCTTCTAAAGAAAATGTAAGACCACCCTAGCATCATTGGTCGGTAAGGCTGCTACCTCTACCCATTTGGATACGTAATCCACTGCCAGCAAAATATATAGATTTCCACATGACGAGACAAAAGGCCCCATGAAATCTATCCCCCAAACGTCAAAGATCTCGACCTCTAAGATCATATTAACAGTTACATTTTTGGACGTAGTTATAAGCATCTTTAAACAATGCTGGCCAATAGAAGCCTGCCTGAAGTACTTTGGCGGCTGTCCTCTCACCCCCGTAATGATCTCCATAAACTGATGAGTGGCAATCTCGCAGTATGCTATCCATCTCACTTTCTGGGATGCACCGTCTGATAATCCTATCAACGCACTGCTTAAACAAATATGGCTCATCCCAATTATACCATCTAGCATCGTGTAGAAACTTCTTTTTCTGGGCTCTAGTGAAGTCAGAAGAGATAATATTGCTTACAAGGAAGTTCACAACGTCCGCAAGCCAGGGCATCTCGCCTTGCACCATAAATAGCTGTTCATCCGGGAAGGACTCATTAATCATCACTTTGTTATTTTTGTCCATCCTCGAGTTCTCCAGTCAAGATAAGTGGTCAGTCACTTGGTTTTCGGTCCCTTTTCTGTCTTTAATTTCCAAGTTGAATTCTTGAAGAAGAAGTATCCACCGAATAAGATGAGGCTTAGCATCTTTCTTACTAATCAGGTATCTGATTGCAGCATGATCTGTGTATACAACTACTTTTGTGCCAATCAGATAAGACCTGAATTTATCAAATGCGTATACCACTGCAAGAAGCTCCTTCTCTGTGGTGGTGTAGTTCAATTGGGCATCTATCAGGGTTTTGCTTGCATAATATATCACATGAAAAACCTTACCCTGCGTTGTCCCAAAATGACTCCCACAGTGAAGTCACTTGCGTCGCACATCAATTCGAATGGGAGAGACCAATCAGGAGCTATAATGATGGGGTGGTAGTCAATTTCTTTTTCAAGTGTTCAAAGGCTACCAGGCATTCCTCGTTAAATCTGAATGGTACATCCTTCTCAAGCAGACTGCACAGAGGCTTAGTAATCTTTGAGAAGTCTTTAATAAAGCGATGATAAAATCCTGCGTGCCTGAGGAAACTACGAACCCCCTTTACTGAGGTTGGTGGCGGTAAACTTTCTATGGTCTCCAATTTCTCTTTATCCACCTCTAGACCTTTCCCAGAAACTTTGTGGCCCAAAATAATGCCTTCCTTTACCATGAAATGGCATTTTTCCCAGTTCAGTACTAAGTTGGTCTCTATATATCTCTTTAACACCAGTACCAGATTCTCCAAATAGATGTCAAAAGAGTCTCCAAAGACAGAGAAATCGTCCATGAAAACTTCTACATTGTGTTCGACCATGTCAGAGAATATTGCCATCATGCATCTCTAGAAAGTGGCGGGAGCGTTGCATAGCCTGAAAGACATCCTTCTAAATGCAAATGTACCGTATGGGCACATGAAGGTGGTCTTCTCTTGGTCCTCTGGGGCGATAACAATCTAGTTATACCCTGAGTAACTGTCCAAAAGGCAATAGTAGTCGTGGTCTGCTAGCCTATCCAGCATCTGATCAATAAACGGGAGAGGGAAATGGTCATTCCTTGTAGCTTTGTTCAGTCTACGATAGTCCATGAAGACTCTCCATCCCGTAAATGTCCTGGTAGGAATAAGCTCATTCTTCTCATTTGTCACAATTGTCATGCCTCCCTTCTTTGGGACGCACTGCACCGGGCTTACCCAAGAGCTGTCTGAGATTGGATAAATTATTCCAGCATCTAACCACTTAAGGATCTCCTTTTTGACAACATCTTTCATAATCGAATTCAATCTCTGTTGTTGCTCTATTGATGGCTTATTGTCATCCTCCAAGAGTATCTTGTGCATGCAGTATGAAGGGCTGATCCCTTTGATGTCAGCTATGGTCCACCCAATAGCTGATTTGAACTCTTTTGGAACCCGCAATAACTTTCTCTCCTGATCGGACGATAGAGCAGAGGCAATAATAACCGGCAACGTAGAAGATTCCCCCAGATATGCATATCTTAAATGATCAGGAAGAGGTTTAAGGTCAAGTGTGGGAGCCACTTCAAGAGAAGGCTTGAATCGCACTGATGACTCCCCAGTATGTCCAAGTTGTTCGATGGAAATCTTAAATTTTCTCATCTGAGGCACCGTATTCAAAATTTGTATGCACTCCACCACATCTGTATCTTCTAATTCAAAATCTCCCTGTAAAGCACTTTTTAATGGATCCATACTCATTAATTGTTCAGTCTCCTCATGCAGTATCATGTCGACAGTATCAATTCTGAAACATTCTTCTTCATCCGTGGGAAACTTCATAGCTTTAAAGACATTGAACGTGACCTCTTGATCCTGAACCCTCATAGTTAGTTCTCCTTTCTGTACATCTATGAGTGTTCTCCCAGTAGCTAGAAATGGTCTCCCCAGAATGATTGGTATGTTTTTATCCTCTTCGAAGTCCAGGATGATAAAGTCTGCAGGAAATAAAATTTGTCCACCTTTACCAACACATCTTCTATGATACCTCTGGGGTAGGTGATGGATCTATCGGCTAGTTGCAATGAAATGCATGTTGTCTTAGGAGCCGACAATCCCAACTGAGTGAACACCAATAGAGGCATCAAGTTGATACTTGCCCCCAAGTCGCATAAGCACTTGTTGAAAGACAACTCTCTAATAGAACATGGTATCGTAAAGCTCCCTGGATCCTTAAGCTTTGGAGGTAGTTTTCTCTGTAAGACTGCACTGCATTCCTCTGTCAAAGCCACTGTTTTATAGTCCTCTAGCTTCTTCTTCCTTGACAGTATTCCCTTCATAAACTTCGCGTAGCTCGGCATTTGTTCCAAAGCTTTGGCAAAGGGAATGTTTATCTGCAGTTTCTTGAATACCTCCAAAAACTTCGCAAACTGCTTATCCAATCTTTGCTTTTGAATCCTCTATGGATAGGGTGCAGGAGGATAGATTACTTGTGGTGGAACCTTGGGTTTCTCAGTAGATACCTCCTTTTCTGGCTCAATTGCATTGCCCCCATCTTTCCCATCTTCCAAAACTACCTCAGAATTTTCTGCACTTGGACGCGCTCACGCCAGGTTTTGTTCTTCTTGGGGCGCGGCAGCGCCAGGCTCCAAATTAGCAGTCTACTTCCCAGACCTTAGTGTAATTGCTTGGCACTGTTCCTTGCCATCCCGTATTCCTGGATTTGCCTCCGTACTGCTTGGAAGAGTCCCTTGCGGTCTGTTGAGGACTGCATTGGCAATTTGGCCTATTTGAGTCTCCAATGTTTTTAGAGACACCGCTTGGCTCTTAACCAACAACTTAAGTTCTTCTATATCAGCTCTCTCTTCAGATTTTTAACTAGGAGCTGGATTGTGTTGATGTTGTGGTTGATTAAATCCGGGTGGGTGTGACTGTCTCGGGGCATACTGCTTTTGAGACTGCTGTGGCTGAGATTTTTGTTGTTGGTAGGGTTGATATTGTGACTGTTGAGCACTTTGGTATAGTTGTTGTTGTTGAGGAGGTTGGTACTGAGGATGTTGAGACTGTTGAGATGGTTGAGGCTGTTGAGCATTTTGGTTGTTGCTCCAACTGAAATTAGGATGGTTTTAATTGTTTGGATGGTAGAAGTTCGAGAATTGGTTATGAGGCTTTTGATAGTTGCTGACGAACTGAACCGACTCTGTAGTGATGGCGCATTGATCTATCAAGTGTGCTCCGGCACACAACTCACACACAAAAGCAACTTGTTGAACTCTATTTTCAGCCAGAGAGTTTAACTTCTTTGACATTGCTGCCATCTGAGCTGAAAGGGCTGTAACGGCATCCACATCCAAGACTCCAGCCACTTTTGGTTGTGGCATTCTGGATGTCGGATTCTGATATTCATTGGCCGCCATAGTCTCTATTAAGTCATATGTTATCGGATAGTCCTTGGCCCATAGAGCTCCTAATGATGCGGCATCGATGATCGACCTCGACTGCCATCCCAAACCATTATAAAATGAACTTATCACCATCCAGTCCGGCATTCCGTGATGCGGGCATTTCCTGAGCATTTCTTTGTAACGTTCCCAGAACTCATATAAAGATTCCCCCTATTATTGTGCAAACTGAGACAGGGCACTGCTCATCTGAGCTGTCTTGGCCATGGAAAAGAATTTGGCAAGGAACTTCTGAGCTAAGTCCTCCCATGTAGTGATTGATCCTGAGGGTAATGAATGCAACCAACTCTTTGCTTTACCCTTCAAGGTGAAGGGAAATAGGCGAAGCTTCACAGCATCATCGGACACATTGTTGAATTTGAATGTGTCGCATATTTAAATAAAGCTCAAGATATGCACATTAGGATCTTTTATAGCTGCACCCCCAAACTGGACTGTGTTCTGAACCATTTGAAGTGTCCCTGGTTTGATCTCAAAAGTATTTGCAGCTATTGTTGGCCGGACTATACTGGACTGCAGATCAATGATCTTCGGTATTGAGTAGTCCTTCAATGCTTTATTCTCGGCTCTCTGTTATTCGGCTGCCATTTGCTCTTGTTGTTCAAGTTCTCCTTGTGTGTTAGTATTTCGTGTGTTCGCTCTCCAAGCTCTACCGTTGATGTTATCTTGCAGAGGCACCAACGCAGGATTGGTAGCTTGAGTGTGCATAAACTAACCACAAATACCTGAAACACAAGTAAAAATAAATTAGAAATAAGATAAGAAGTAAATTGTTCAAATCAGACAAATCTAACAAAAATTGATGTCAATAGTACTAAGAATAAAAACTATTCCCTGGCAACGGCGTTGTAGTATAGTGGTAAGTATTCCAGCCTGTCACGCGGGTGACCCGGGTTCGATCCCCAGCAACGACGCCAAAAAACTTGTTGTGCCATTTTGGTGTTAACAAAACGGACACAAACACGTGCAAGCATACACGGTCAACAAGTAATATAAATGTGATAAGTAAAGATCGTTCCCACAGAGAAAAGAAATTAGATTTAAACTATCATGCAACAATTCTATAGTTATCTTTAGCTGCTCAAACGAGTATCAAAGTGGGAATTAATAACTAGACTGATTTTAAAGCTAAATTAACTAATTAACTAATTAACAAACGGTGGATTCAAATTGGAGAAATATGGGATCTAACTTCACCTATTGCGTCGTCTACACTACACACCTCATATCAAGCATAATTAATTGCCTAGGATTGCTAGTCGAGAGCACGAATATAAGAAATGGCTATCTTTCAATAAACCAAGTCCATATCATATAAAATCCACAAAAGAGATAGAATTCACATGAACATCAATAAAACCTAAATCACTATATGTGTATGTGATTTACAAGCAATATCAATTTAAGTGCAAGCCCCCAATTGACTACATATGGTAAGCCGGTATATTTCTATCCGGATTACTAATCATAAAATTCATCACATGCAAATTTCACGAACATATGCTAGCATGGAAAAATCTAGGTTTACACTTCCTCTTTCAATTCCATATAAACTATTACAGTAGATGGAGATCAAGCATCTATTTAATACACACAACTAAGCTAGGCAACCCATACATAATCAATAATATATATCAATGAGGCATTCAACTCTAGACTAAGCAATAAGATTCATTAGAATCCCATAATGGTAGTTAGTTCATCTCAGAACCAATAACCATTATGGGATTTGAGCAAAGCATTGAAGAAAATATGATAGTAAAGAAAGTAGAGAGCTGGAAAATGCAAATCTTGTGGTCCTCCTTTCAATAGAAGCATTCAAGCTCAAGTTCAGACCACAATCAACCCCAATAAGAAACCCTAGAAATGAAATCTACTTAGAACTAGAAGGGAGAAGAAGTTAGTCTCCAAAACCCTTTCAAGCTCTCTAACCCTAAAAAATAGGAAATATTTAATGCTGGTAATAAAATGATGTCTTCTGTTCTTTGCAAAACACCCTTATATTAATACACCCTCAGCCAAAATGCTAAATGAAAAAGTCAATAAATCTTGACTGACGCGGCCGCGCGGCCCCGTAGTACATTTGGGGCGCGGCCACGCGCTTCCCCAGAGGAGTCTCTAGACTATGCATATTGGTGCGGGTGCGCGGCTTTCCTTCCATAACCCGACGCGGCCGCGCGGGTCTGCATTTTCTGCTGGTGTCATCTGGTGTAATGCCGATTTCTTTGTGCTTCCTTTTGCTGCTTTCTCCTTCACTTCTTGCTGCCTTAAGACCCTTTTCACATGCCTTTAGCTGCTTCCTCTTGCAAATCCATCTTCATACCATCCCACCTTGCCTTTTTGCCATTTCCATGCCTTTTTATGCCATTCTATGCCATTTGAGCTTCCTGACTGAAATCTACAAAACAAAGATAAAACGCATTAAAAGATACTAAAATACTTGAGTTTAAGCCATAATCAAAGCAAGTTGATATTCAAAAAGTAGGTATAAAACCTACTTATCAAACCTTAATGCTGAAAAGATAAAATTAAAAGTATTGATATGCTTCAATTCCTATGATAGCGTAGGGGTTTGATAAACTGCTTTCAAAATATCACTTCAATCAAAAGAAAAGCTTTTGCAAATCAACTCAAATACTTTTATAAATTAAATCAAAGATTTTTGCAAATCAAATCAAACCCCTACGCTATCATTGGTTCAACGAAGCCTATCAAATGCTTTCAAACAAACATAGGCCCAATTTTCAAGCAGCATTCACACACACATTTCAATTTTAAGGAAAATATTGAAAAGATGTGGTACCGTGTTTACACGGGAGTTGTGGGGTGCCTAGAACCTTACCCACACTTAACCAAGCTCCCGAACTCAAAACTTCGGTTTCAAAGATCAAGTTTCAACAGGATCCAGCAATTGGGCCTCTTTCAATCAAAACTCGATTGAGTTGGTACAACCATTTCAAATCTACCAACTGGCGACTCTGTAAAACGTTCAAATCGTCGACATGATACATGTTAGTCTTTTTTTTAAAAATTCTTCAAAACCTTTTTTGCAATAAAAAAAGTAAGGGTAGAGATAACTTAGGAAGAGAGAAAGATCAGTGCTGGGACCCGACCCGTGGATTTTTTCCCGACATCAACATTGAGTTTTTCCTTGATGGATTGACATTAAGATGTCAGAGCGAACATCAGAAGGACCTGTTGATCAGGGATGCTGGATAATATTTGGGTTTTATATGAGTTTTGGTGTCTTGGGACTGGTTTTATTGGTTTTTGTTTTTTCTTGAAGGTTAGACCACACCATAAATGGCTGCCTACGTACTCCCGGGTTGATGGAGATCAGGTCAGTCGTTATTCAGGCTTGGCCTAAAAGGTTTGAGAAGTGTTTAATTGGGTTTGAGCTTGGTTTGATGGGTTTTTGAAATATTTTTTTTGTTTACTTTGACCACACTGTAAATGGCTGCCTACGTACTCCTGGGTTGAGGGAGATCAGGTCATTCGTAGTTCAGGCTTCTAGTGAAAACCTAAATTATTTTGATTCCACAGGACCAGGATGATGGCTTACAGGTACTTCAGACATATTACCTCTTCACGGTGTCTAAATTGATGAGCTGGGGAAATTCTTTCCCATCCATTTCTTGCAATATGATGGCTTCTCTTGTCAATACTTCTTTGACAATGAAAGGGCCTTCCCAATTTGGGGCAAACTTTCCTTTGGCTTCCTCTTGATTGGCAAGAACTTTCTTCAGTACCAAATTATTTTCTTTGAATTATCAGAGTCGAACTTTCTTGTTGTACGACCGAACAATCCTTTGCTGATATAATTATCCGTGGAAGATGGTTGTAGCCCTTTTTCATCTATAAGGGATAACTGGTGGTACCGCTCTTGTAACCACTGGTCTTCTTCCATCTGAGCATCTATTAGAACCCTCAATGACTCGATTTCTACTTCTATGGGGAGTACTACTTCCATGCCATAGACAAGTGAGTAGGGGGTAGCCCCAGTAGAAGTACGCAACGACATTCTGTAGGCCAACAGAGTCAGGGGCAATAGGTCAGGCCATCCTTTGTAATTGGCGGACATTTTTTGCATGATCTTCTTGATATTTTTGTTGGCCGCTTCTACAGCACCATTCATCTTGGGACGATAAATGACAGAATTAAGATGCTTGATATGAAACTTGCTGCATAATTCTTTCAACATCTGGTTGTTTAGATTATTGGCATTGTCTGATACGATCACCTCCGGCTGTCCATATCGACAGATGATATTATTTCGGATGAAACCAATGATTACCTCTTTGGTGACTTTAGGAAAGGAGGCAGCTTCTACCCATTTGATGAAGTAATCGATCGTGGTGAAGATGAATCGATGACCATTGCTGGCTTTGGTTTCTATTAGCCCAATTACGTCCATTCCCCACATAGAAAAAGGCCATAGTGAACTCAAGTTGTGCAGTTCGTTTGGAGGAGCGTGGATAACGTTCCCATAGACTTGGTATTGGTAGCATCTTCTAACATGATCATCACAATCAGCTTTGAGAGAGATCCAGTAATGCCCGGCTCTCAATATTTTTTTGGAAAGTAAAGGACCACTTGTTACGCCCCCAAATTCGGACCACAATGCCTCGAATTCGACCTGTCACTATCTAACAATAATAACTAAAATCATACCATCACAGCGGATAATCTAGAATAATATACAATGCTTTATTATATTTATTCCCCCAAGTCTTGCAACCTACAATACTTAATAGATTACATAATAATATCAAATAAAGACTTATTATATAACCCTACTTAAGTTTAAACATAACTCTGAATCAGTCATAATACATCACCATAGTTGTCATAATACAACACCAGAATTTCGAAAACATAAAGGGACTAGCTAGACGATAGCCTTGCCCTTGCCCTTATCTTTTCTAGAGATAACTCCCTGTTCTGCCTTAACTGAAAGGTTTTAAATAAGCAAGAATGAGCACAAATTGCCCAGCAAGTAATATACGATAAGGGTAAAGAGTTTTATAACACGAATTTGAAATATCAAGGTATAATCTCGATAATAATCCAGAGTTTAAAGAATAATATCATGAATAACGAGTATCAACAATTCTCAAACCAAATCCTTGGAATATGAAACAATAGTTCATTATAGACTAACAGATATATATGAATTCAAAGGCAATCAACGTATCCAACTAGATAAAATAATTTATACTGAGCAGTCACTAAGGACTATTGAACATCTACTAGAATTATCAATATTAAACTGATAACCCAAAAAAATAAGTATGATATATGATCAGTCTACAATACTTTATGTTATGCAGAACATCACAATAATTTTCACGCGTGTGTTGGGCTTCCAACAATATATACACTCCCCTTACCATAAGGGTTGTTCAACTCAGTTTTCAAAGATTCTGCACCAATCAATTGGTTTGGATAGTTTTCTAAATATGCATATAGTCTAGCCGAATCAAATGGCATAGACACTTTCACAATATTTAAGAACAATACTAAGTTTCAACATGAATAATAGCTTTCATAAGATTCGAATGAAACAAGAGTTTATTCAATAAGCATACTAACTCAAATTAAACAAGTAAGAAAACTTGCTTTCACAAGGATCCATTGCATAAAGTAAATGCAAGGGTTAGGATACTTGCAATTAATAATACAAGAATGGGTTTAATGAAACTTGCACAATAAAAGAGTGTAAGTCAGGGAACTTGCAATAAATGTGAATATTTTCTAATAATCAGTGAAGGTGGACTAATCAAAAATAATTATCCACTAGCATACAAAAAAATAATAACTCGAGTTGAGTTAAGGAAACTTACCTTTTTCGTTGATTACCGCTTATAACACAACCACCTCAATGAAATATATTATCCTATTTATGTACGTATAGGTATTCATTAGTCACAAGCACATATATATCAACAAGTATTTATTACACATATTTTTATTCATGTATGCTATACACATTAAAACTCATAGATGTATAATCCATATTGTTCTTACTTTAGAACATTCTAGCAAATTTTCGTCTCATATGCTCATTTCCTGTTTGTATACGTGAAATATTACTTAAGCCACGTACTCTGTTTCAAGTTGTTTCACACCTACATATTAAGGAACTTTTAAACTAGGTTCTATCTTTTTTTTTATTCACTTTCACCAACCGTTAGTTATACTCATAATATTTCCATTTTACAATTTAAGAAAGTTCATTGAGTCGAAGGTTTAACCAAAATATTCTTTAAACCACATAACAACGTTAAACAACCTCTCCTACGCATACTTGCAATAATTAGATTTATTTGCACGTAGCTAGTAAAACTCTTTTCTTAGAAAAATCATTTTTTTTGTTCATGCGTGAGTAGTTTATGACTAAATAATAATATTTATCATGTTAATCCAGCCTTTTCCAAGGTCACGATGCTATCTCAAAATCTGAAGACATCATCTGAAGTTAAAGATGTCATCTCCGAAGTCGAAGACATCACCCGAAGTCGAAGACATCATCCGAAGTCGAAGGTATCATCCAAAGTCGAAGACATCATTCGAAGTCGAAGACATCATCCGAAGTCGAAGACATCATCCGAAGTCTGCTCTTCGGAACAGCTTCAGTCCTTGGGGATTAAGACCGCTTCTTCTATCCCGACACCCATTAACTTCTCCTCAAACTCCATACCTATCTGTACTATATGTCTACTAGACGTGTACACAAGTTGGTTATCTTTAGAGACATACAGTATCTAATTAATCAAAGTTCACAAGATTTATCGAGTTTGGTTTGCTAACTAAGAGGCAAGGACCAGAAGGAATATTATAACAGGTCCCCGAGGCATGCCTAAGTTCTTTTTGGCAGAGCCTAAGTACTTGGGTTTGTTGAGGTTAACTAGGGGTACACAGATAGCCAACTTATCACTTTATTCAAGTTATTAGTTAGTTTAGTACTTTTAATGCTTGGTCTTAGATACAACTATCATGATAACCAATACAACTCCTTCTCATGCATATTACATTACTTAACCAAAATAACTAACTGGCTAAAATTGATAGGTAATACTTAAGGTAACAAGGTCATACCTTTATGCCTTTACAGTTGGTTTTCCTAGATTCTGCCTTCCCGAATAGCAAGAACTTCCCAAGTCTCCTTCTTTCCTCTCAATTCTCTCTCTAGCTCTCTCTCTTATACAAGAACGTAACAAATAAAATGTGGCAAATTTCCACCAACACTCTAAGGCTCCTATTTATAGGAAAATCATTATCCAATAATTGGGTATTATCCTAGTACTTGCAACATCATTTCCCTCGTGTGGACTTTACTTGTAAGCTCAATTAGCAAGTAAAATCAACAACTTGGCAAGGGGAAAGGGCCTGATCGGTCATGGGGCTCATTGCCCTATGTTATATTTTATTTATTCCACATTTTGTACCATAAGCTAGTATATTGACTTTCGAATTGTATACATTTACATATACTCATATAATTATGTAACCCAAGTGTATTGGGCTAATCCAATAAAATGCCCCTTGGGCTATTAGCACAATTTAATCAGCTCTTGGATCAAATATACTTATTTAGTTTCCCCACCACACATCATATTGCCACATGTGCTACTTTATGCAATTTAGTGAATTATATAATTTCCTTCATTTATATCATATGTCCCTATTCATATATTAATGTCATACTTCATTTTATCTAATGAAGAAACCTTAGTAAAAACTAACTACACATTAAATGTCATTGCACATAGAAATCAATTAACAAAAATTAGTTTATCACAGTATTTAATATGGTATTAATTAATCTCGTTATTATCTCATTCCTTCATTAATTTACTTAATGAATTCCTTAGTTTTTCTTCATGCCGCACTAGGCAATTCTCAAGAGCTCTGAATTAAGCTTTTTATCAAATCTCCCATATTACTCCATTATCATAGGCTTATTCAATTAAATCTAATTGAGCTACTCATCTCATAACACATAAATATTTATATAAAATAAATATTCACATCTTTATTAATATCATTATTAATATTTATTCACAAAATTCACAGTTCTTAAATCCTCCCCCCCCCCCCTTATAAAAATTTCATCCTCGGAATTGTTACAAGGTTATACAAATAGATGGGGATAGTCCCTCGCCATCCTATCTTCTAATTCCCACGTGGCCTCCTTGGCATCGTGGTTTCGCCAAAGTACTTTTACCGAAGATATAACTTTATTCCTTAATATCTGCTCTTTCCTATCTAATATTTGGACAGGAATTTTTTCATACGCTAAGTTCTTCTCCACTTGAATAGGATCATAAGAAATCACGTGCTTGTAGTCGGCCTTGTACGGACGCAACACGGATATGTGAAACACGTTATAGATGTGTTCCAACTCAAGGGGCTAATGCAACTTTATATACCACTTTGCCCACTCGTTTCAGTATCTCAAACGGTCCTATGAATCTTGGACTCAATTTCCCTTTCTTGCCGAATCGGATTTTTCCCTTCCATGGAGATACCTTCAAGAATACGAAACTGCCGACTTTAAAGTCTCGGTCCTGCCTATACAAATCTGCGTACTTTTTCTAGCGATCTTGAGCTGCTACCAGTCTGGCTCTTATCATTGTCACCACATCTGCGGTTTGTTGTACTAACTCTGGTCCGAGTATTTGTCGCTCTCTGACTTCGTCCCAACATAACGGCGTTCTGTATTTTCTCCCATAAAGAGGTTTGTAAAGTGGCATGCCGATACTCACATGGTAACTATTATTATATGTGAATTCTACTAAGGGTAGGTGGTCGTCCCAATTCCCCTTGAAATCCATCACACAAGTCCTAAGCATGTCCTCCAGCGTTTGTATAGTTCGCTCACTCTGTCCGTCTGTCTAAGGATGATAAGCGGTACTCAACCTCAACTGTGTTTCCAAAAATTTGACGTAAAACGCGGATCTTGATCAGAGACAATTGACACCGGAACTCTATGTCGTGAAACAACCTCCTTTACGTATAGGCTTGCTAACTGATTCAAACTATAGCGGATCTTGATCGGTAGAAAATGTGCGATCTTCTTAAGTCGATCCACGATAACCCAAATAACATCATATCCCTTCTGTGTGACTGGAAGTCCTACCACGAAGTCCATTGTAATGTGCTCCCATTTCCACTCCGGTATTTCCAATGGTTGAAGTATATCACTCGGCCGCTGGTGCTCTGCTTTGATGCTTTGGCAAGTCAGACATCTATTAACGCACTTTGCGACTTCCTGTTTTAGATTGGGTCACCAAAAATGTTGCCTCAAGTTTCGGTACATCTTAGTGCCTCCTGGATGAACAGAATACATCATATTGTGTGCCTCGTGCAAAATTTCCTCTCTTAATTCAGTTACCGCTGGTACCCACACTCTTCCTTCGAATCTCAAAATACCGTCTTTATCCATTCGAAATCTTTCTTCTTCATTTTTTGCGATCCTCTTCCTGATTTTCTCGCACTCTTCATCCTTCTCTTATGATTCCTTCACTCTATCCAATAAAGTTGGACGAGCTTCCATGACAAACAATTTTTCTTCAGACTTCTCCAGTCCCTTTACCTCTATTTCCAATTTTTCCATTTCTCTTATCAACTCTTCCTGAGTCGTCAAATGAAACAGCTTCTCCCTTCCTTTTCTACTCAGAGCGTCGACAACTACGTTTGCCTTACCCAGGTGATAAAGAATATCGCAGTCATAATCCTTGATTACTTCTAACCACCTTCTCTGACGCATATTCAACTCCTTCTGTGTGAAGATATATTTCAGACTTTTGTGGTCCGTGTATATCTCACATTTCTCTCCGTATAAATAGTGCCTCCATATTTTCAATGCAAAAACTACTGCTGCTAACTCCAAGTCGTGAGTAGGGTATCCTTTTTCGTAATCCTTCAATTGTCGTGATGCATACGCAATGACCTTGTCGTGCTGCATAAGCACACAGCCAAGTCCCTTGTGCGATGAATCACTATACACCACAAAATTTTCCACATCATTTGGTAGTGATAACACAAGCGCTTCGCTTAATCTCTTTTTTAGTTCTTGAAAACTCCCTTCGTATTTGTCGGTCCATACAAATTTCACCGTCTTCCTCGTCAGATTGATCAACGGGGTTGCTATCTTAGAAAAATCCTGGAGGAATCTTCGATAATACCCAGCTAATCCTAAGAAACTTCTCGCCTCCATTGGTGTTCTTGGTTGCTCCCAATTGCTCACTGCTTCGACCTTTGCAGGGTCTACTGAGATTCCATTCTTATCCACCACGTGTCCTAAGAATTGAACCTTCTCCACCCAAAATTCACACTTACAAAATTTCGCATACATCTTCTCCTTTCTTAGTGCCTCCAAAACAATCTTCAGATGTTCGGCGTGTTCTTCCTCTATCTTCGAGTAGATCAAGATGTCGTCGATGAAAAGTACCACGAACTTATCCAAGTATGGCTTGAAGACTCGGTTCATCAAGTTCATGAATGCTGCAGGAGCATTAGTCAATCCGAATGACATTACCAAAAACTCGTAATGTCCATAACAGGTTCGAAAAGAAGTCTTGGTATGTCTTCTTCCCGTACTTTCAGTTGGTGATAACTTGTCTGTAGGTTGATCTTTGAGAAACACTTTGCTCCCTTCAGCTGATCAAATAAGTCGTCTATCCTTGGTAAGAGATATATGTTGTTGATCGTTACTCTTTTCAATTCTCGATAATCGATACAGAGCCTCATCAATCCGTCCATTTTCTTAACGAACAACACTGGTGCTCCCCAAGGAGACACACTTGGTCGTACGTAACCCTTATCCAATAACTCTTGCAGTTGTATCATCAGTTCTTTTATTTCTACCGGCGCCATATGGTATGGGGCTTTCTAAATAGGTGCAGTTCCCAGTGCTAAGTCTATTACGAATTCGATTTCTCTATCTGGCGAAAGACCAGGCAGATCGTCCGAAAATACATCTCGAAATTCATTTACTATGGTTATATCCTTAATTTCTACTCTCTTTTTTCGAGTATCTACAATGTAAGATAAATAACCTACACATCCTTTCCATAACAATCTCTTGGCCTACATCATAGTAAGACAACACGATTGCTTAAGCGATGAGCTACCATAAAACACTACCTTAGACTTACTCTGAGTTTGAAGGTTCACACATTTATTCTAATTGTCGATTATCGCAGCATGGTTATACAACCAATCCATTCCCAGTATTACGTCAAATTCTCCCAATCTAATAGGAATCAAATCTACACTCAATTCATGTTCTCTAATGTTTGGGCAACAATTTCGGTAAACGTATTCCACAGGGATTACTTCCTTATTCGCAACTTCTATGTTCAAGGGATCTTCTAATCTTTCTCTGGGTGTATTTAATCTACTAGCAAATTCTTCAAATACAAAAGAACAGGTGGCACCCAAATCTAATAATATATAAGCATTTATATCATTGATTTGGATTATACCTGACACCATGTCCTTCGCAGCCACTGCGTCCTGGACGGTCATGTTAAAGGTTCTAGCGGTTGGGCGGTTGGATTGTGCCGGTATGTCGATCATCAGTTTATTTCCCCCTTGTTGGCTGCTACCTCCACCACTTCCCTTCTTCTGGCAATCCTTGATCCGGTGCTCCGTCGAGCCACTTGCAAAACATCCTTGGATCTTTTTCGGCTTCGGGCAGTTGGGCGAAATGTGCCCCTCCTGATTGTAATTGTAGCAAGTGTCGTGTCCCTTCCAGCACTCACCTTGGTGATTCTTCCCACATTTTGGGCATCCCTATGCCCTTTTCTTAAATCCCCCACGAAATTTTCCCGACTGATTGGTATTGTTTTTGTTGTTGTTGTTATTTTCCCACTTCCTTTTTCCCAAATTGCTTCCTCCACTACTGTTTCCTCCTCCGCAATTCTCTCCTCCGATATTTTTTCCTTTCTTCTCTTTATTGTACAAACTTAAGGCCTCACCTCCACCTTCCGCAATGATTGCCTTCTCCTGCAATGTTGCAAAGGAATCAATTTGAAGAACTGATACCTTGTTAAACAGCCACGGCTTTAGCCCTTGTTCAAAACGTCTCCCCTTCCTCTCTTGATCTCCCACTTGGTGCTCCGTAAATCGCGCTAGTTTATTAAACTTAGCCGCGTACTGTGCCACCGTCATATCACCTTGTTTCAATTCTAAAAACTTTACCTCCATTCGGTTCTTCATACTCTTCGGGAAGTATTTCTCGAAGAACAGCATCTTAAATCTCTCCCATGTTATCGTCCCTTCTCCAACCCTCTGCTGATTCGCCTCCCACCAGTAGTTTGCTTCTCCTCTCATCATGTACATAGAAAACACCGTCTTCTGGTCTTCTCCCACTCGAGCGATGGTGAAAGCTTTCTCTATCTTCTTGATCCATGTCTGCGCAATGACCGGGTCGATAGTACCCTCGAACTCTGGGGGTCCTACACTCCTAAAATCTTTGAAGTTTGTCACTGGTACTGTTTGAGGATTGGGGCGAATGGGTTCGTTGTTTCTTCCCCTAAGAGCCTCTCCTAACAGATCAACTAGCTTCTGGATCGGGTCTACTTGTTCCCTCTCATTGTTCACTGACTCCTCAGGTGCAGTCAATCTACGTCTTGGTGCCATTATCTGCATCACAAATTTTCATTTTATTATTATTCAATTATATAACTTAAGTATTTCTTTTAATACTAAAAATAATAAATTTATAACACGTTTTTTGAAATAAGCTTCATTTATATTCATATGCCAAATCGTTTCATTACATGATTTTCCCTAGCATATTTCTATAAATGTTGTCACATATATCCCCTATTATCACAAAAGACGAAGAACCTACAAACATACTACTATACTACCCCTCTAACAAATGCTTACTCGGGGTTTACATAATTATCCCACACTTTACACAAAAAGTTAGGATTTTAACACAACATGTATATCACAAAAGAAACCCACTAAAGCTACTGCTAGTCTAGCTAAGGGTCTTATTCCATCATCCCACGCACCACAACGCTCTTGTACTCCATCTGTGCTATGTACACCACCAACTCTCGGCTCATAGTATGTAGGGTCTATCCCTGCTCTGGTATACACCATCGGTCATCCTCTTGAAAGCCAAACAGAACACATACCCCATCTTGTTCATCTTCCTCTTCTTGCATCTGACTTCATCCTCTAGGTCGTCGGCCCTCTCATTTGTGGCTTCCCACTTCTCCTCGAAGTGGATCCTATCCATAACCTCCAACTCTAGCTGAGTACAGAGTGCTTCCTTCTCTATCTTCTCACTCAGTTCTCTCTGTTCTACCTCTTCCAGCTTTCCTTCCAGATCCACGTTCCTTGCCACCGACCTGTGAAACAATGTCCCCATCTGGATCCCTGCCTCCCTGCATGGCCAACTTCCTCTGGTGGTCCTCGTCCAGCAACTTCTGGAGCTCAGACTCTCTCTCCTGGGCCTCAGCCTCTAGCTCCTGAACTCTATAGTCCAACTCTAGAATACGCTCCTCGTACTCTCCCAGCATATGCTCCTCCAGGTTAGGCTCTTAAGAGTCCTTTATGGGCTCCTCCTCGATAGGCTCGTCCTCAACAGGCTCGTCCTCCATAGGCTCCTCCTTAGGGTCAAACTCCACCTCGATCTCATCCTCGTCGTCAGACTCGGATGGTGTAATAGCCTGCACTGGCACAGCCTTTAGAGGTGCCTCATACACTACGTGTATATCTCTGGACTCCTCCTCGGCCACTCTACTAGGTACTCCTGTGTCTGCCATCCTTCAATCACAAACACAAGACAAACAAACAACAACTCCATTAGAATGTTAAATAAAACATAAGTTCATTGTATAGAATGAAGTTACACTTCATAACATACTAAGTCTCTCAAGGAAAACTCTACACGAGTTTTATCTCCTTTCTAACTTCTAGGTTCTCCTAAATTATAATCTAAGGACACTTGCTCCTAAGGTTATAACTACAGCTCTAATATCAACCTGTGACGCCCCTACATTCGGACCACAATGCCTCTAATCCGATGTGTCACTATCTAATTATAATAACTAAAATCATACCATCACAGCGGATAATCTAGAATAATATACAATGCTTTATTATATTTATTCCCCCAAGTCTCGCAACCTACAATACTTAATAGATTACATAATAATATCAAATAAAGACTTATTACATAACCCTACTTAAGTTTAAACATAACTCTGAATCAATCTTAAGACATCACCATAGTTGTCATAATACAACATTAGAATTTCAAAAACATAAAGGGACTAGCTAGACGATAGCCTTGCCCTTGCCCTTATCTTTCCTAGAGACACCTCCATGTTCTGCCTTAACTGAAAGGTTTTAAATAAGCAAGAATGAACACAAATTGCCCAGCAAATAATATACGATAAGGGTAAAGAGTTTTATAACACGAGTTTGAAATATCAAGGTATAATCTCGATGATAATCTAGAGTTTAAAGAATAATATCATGAATAATGAGTATCAACAATTCTCAAACCAAATCCTTGGAATATGAAACGATAGTTCATTATAGACTAACAGATATATATGAATTCAAAGGCAATCAACGTATCCAACTAGATAAAATAATTTATACTGAGCAGTCACTAAGGACTATTGAACATCTACTAGAATTATCAATATTAAACTGATAACCCAAAAAAATAAGTATGATAGATGATCAGTCTACAATACTTTATGTTATGCATAACATCACAATAATTTTCACGCGTGTGTTGGGCTTCCAACAATATATACACTCCCCTTACCATAAGGGTTGTTCAACTCAGTTTTCAAAGATTCCGCACCAGTCAATTGGTTTTGCTAGTTTTCTACATATGCATATAGTCTAGCCGAATCAAATGGCATAGACACTTTCACAATATATAAGAACAATACTAAGTTTCAACATGAATAATAGCTTTCATAAGATTCGAATGAATCAAGAGTTTATTCAATAAGCATACTAACTCAATTTAAACGAGTAAGTAAGAAAACTTGCTTTCACAAGGATCCATTGCATAAAGTAAATGCAAGGGTTAGGATACTTGCAATTAATAATACAAGAACGGGTTCAAGTAAACTTGTACAATAAAAGAGTGTAAGTCAGGGAACTTGCAATAAATGTGAATATTTGATAAATAAACAGCGAAGGTGGACTAATCAAAAATAATTATCTACTAGCATACAAAAAAATAATAACTCGAGTTGAGTTAAGGATGTGACACCCCCAAATTCGAGTACTTCGTTTCCACATAATTTGGTGTTCACTTTCTAACTATACAAACATCTACCCAATATATCTCAAAATAAATTACAATCTTTATTCAAAATAATAAAATCTCCCTTAAAACAAGGGTTACAACCTTCTCAAAACTCAATCCCATGGTTACTCTAACCTTAACATAAACAATAAAGTGTAGAATAAAAACATGACATAAAAGTCTTATTACAATCATTTCAAAATAATTTAACAAGTCTTCACTTATTCATCTTTCCCTTGCCTTTACTCGTAGATGGTGCATCAACGTTATCAACCTTAACTGTAATTGTTATTTAATGCAAGAGTGAGCAAACAACAGCTCACTGGAGTTTAACAATAATAATTACATGAAAGGATATCTTTAAAAGAATCTGAATAATATGATTCGCTTCAACAATAAAGAATTGAATAATAATTCTTCCATCGCAATTACAATTCAAAAATAGAATTTATCTGAGGGTCATAAGAACTTTGAACTCTTCGTCCTAGGTTATAAATATTTCTATTTAAACCTTTAACAGTCAATAAGACTATGGGCCTTAACTCGTACTTAGAGGATCAGCCATTCGTACCATGTATTGTGCATAAACATCTTAACGCTATGCGTAATAACCTCCCCTAATAATTAGGATTGTTCAACTCAGTAATTTGAATTCAAGTCCGCACCAAAGAAAGTTTGGTTTGGATAATCTTACAAGGGTAATTTAGAATTCACGTTCATCAACTAAGGATTAGTTGAATCGACTTTCAATAATTCATAAATAAAAGGAATTATGAATTAACATATGCTTTAGAAGTAAACTTAAAGCATTTTATATAATAACTAGATCTTACTTAAACAATAAGTTAAGATCGTTTCAATTAAATAAACAATTGTCCAATACAGAAATGGAAAGGACATTTTTAACAATGAATATATGAACTCAAGAAATTGTATAGAATTAACAAGTTTAGGGTTAGAAGACTTGCCTCCAGCGCAAGCTACTTAACACTATTCACGTACTTTAATATTTTCTATACACATTCAATTATAATAATCTAAATCAGTTAACACATAACTAATTCACATAAGTGGTTAACCCTCATGGTTAACTCACTCTAATTAAATAAATAATAATAATCAACTATCACATAGTTAATTACATCACACACATATTCACATAATTAAATTAATTATGTATTTAACTAAATTATAATTAAACAATTATAATTCAAACACTTAATCAAATTATAATTACTTAAATTATAATTACCATTTAAATTATAAATAATTATAATTTAAAATCAATTAAAATACATTATGCATTATAATTACACAATTTATAATTAATCATGTATTTATCAATCATAATCTATAATAATCATGCATTTATTAAATTATAATTACATAAATTATAATTTAAATTAACATCTAATTGATTAAAATAAATCAACTTCTATACATTATAATTTCACAGAATTATAATTTAAATTAAATATTTATTCTTAATTATAATTAATTAAATTATAATTAAGTAACTTATTTTACAATTAAACAATTTATAGCTTATAATTTAAATACTATATTAGGTTTTTAAAACTTCCTTTTTCTCAAATTATGAAATTATCAACTTCATGTTAACACATTTTATAGCAGCTAGATACATGCTCATTATCTTAGCAATAATGTAATGATAACATAAAAACAAACTGCAAAATCTAATCAAGCCAACTCACTGTCTCTGCACAGCCAGCGGCGCAGCTGCGCAGCCAGCAGCCTTGGTACCGGTGCAGCTGCGCTGCTTTTGGCTGTACTACCGGCGCAGCTGCGCTGCTTTTGGCTGTACTACCGGCGCAGCTGCGCAGGAGCACAAACAGAGACAGACATCCACGATACTCTGCTTCACCAATTAACCCAAACAAGCCAACAAACGGCAATTCTCAGTAACTTAAACATTATAAATCATACATTTGCAATAATACATATATATAACATGTTTCTAAAACACAAAAGTCATCTAAACCACAAGAATCAACGGTTTTAAAAATCAAATTTGATATTTTTCATAAAACTCATATTTCCTCAAAATAATTCCCTGTAATTCAAATTCTCCACCAATTTAAATTACAATACATACATTATTATCATGACTGAAGATAGCATTACGCAAATATTCTAAATAGGCATATTGACACACAATTGAATCATCAATTTTACTCTAACATTGGCCAAAACCATATAAACTCATAAGAACACAAATTTTTAATTAAAACATATTTTAACAACAATTCGATTTCTGAAAGTCCTTTATAGTATACATAAAATGGATTACAACATTTATCAATTCATATAACATGTAATTAACCAATTTGTCAATTACAAATTCCAATTATCTATGAAACTCAAGAACAAAAGAGAACTAGGAATATAAACTAAGTAACACACCTTAATTCCTTGTTAAAAGCTTGACAATCCTTTGCTCCGTTCTTGTTGTCTCAATTTCAAACTCACAGAGAATCTTTTCTCTGCTTTTCTCACTTTCTTCACTATTTCTCTAAACTCTCTCTCTTTTCTGTTCTTTCTTCTTCTTTTAGTCTTAGGCTTAGAATACTAACGTAAACACATATAATAGATATAATACGATATAACTTATACGATATAATAACTGACAAAATAATAATACCCTTATTAAGTATATCAGTTACGTAAGTTTTAAAATTCAAAAAGCCTTAAGGCTTTGTTTGGCCAAACCTCTTTAATTTAAAAATAGATTTTAGTCACTAAGGCCATGTTCGGTAAATTAAGTTTAAAACGAATACAAGGGCCTTGTTTGGCAAAACAATTTTAAAATCCTTTTTCTTCTATTTAATAAATCTTTTAACACATATTTTAAATGTCACATTTTAATTAATTAAATATTTTAACGTCCTTATTTAATCAATTAAAATTAATTAACCACATAAATATTTGTCACATAATTATAATTACTCGCTAATTATAATTCATGTAACACTTAACACACAATTCATCTAATTTAACTCTCTCAATTAAATTAGAACTACAATATAAAATTAATATACATTAATTAAATAAATATTAAACATTCGTTTAATTAATATATAACACTTAATTAAATCACTCCATAAATCACATAATTTATTTATTTAACTCAATAAATAAATCACATAAAATATTTATTTAACTCAATAAATATTTAAAATTATTATATAAAATCACAATCGTTACAATCTTCCCTCCTTAAAAGGATTCTGTCCCCAGAATCACAAAAAAAAATTCTCGTCTATTACATTCTTCCCTCCTTAAAAGGATTCTGTCCCTAGAATTTGTACATAAGGGGTTACACAAAACTAATCAAATAAATGCGGATAAGATTTCATCATAACATCTTTGAGTTCCCACGTAGCTTCTTCAGCACTGTGGTTCCTCCAGATTCCCTTAACAGAAAGTATCACTTTATTCCTAAGTACTTGTTCCTTTCTATCAACTATTTGAACAGGCACTTCTTTATTTGTTAAGTCTTTATCAAATTGTAAAGGTTCGTATTCTATTACATGTTTATAATCATGCTTGTAAGGTCTTAACACAGAAATATGGAAGACGTTATGTATATTCTCGAGCTCCGGAGGTAATGCAATCTCGTAAGCTACCTCGCCAATTTTTTGTAACACCTCAAAAGGTTCAATAAATCTGGGAATCAGCTTTCGCTTCTTACCAAATCGAATCTTCCCCTTCCAGGGAGATACTTTCAGGAACACGAAACTTCCTAGTAAGAATTCTCGGTTTTGTCGATGAAGATCGGCATACTTCTTCTATCTGTCTTGGGCAGCAACTAATCTCATTCTGATCAGCTTCACAATTTCAGCGGTTTGTTATACCAATTCTAGTCCCAACAATTGACATTTACCGACTTCATCCCAGCACAAAGAAGTTATGCATTTTCTACCGTATAATGCTTCGTAAGGCGGCATGCCAATACTCGCATGATGACTATTGTTGTAGGCGAACTCCACCAACGGTAAATGATCTTTCCAGCTTCCTTTGAAGTCCATCACACAAGCTCTCAGCATATCCTCAAGCGTCTGAATCATTCTCTTGCTCTGTCCATCAGTCTGAGGATGATACGTTTTACTTATTTGCAATTGCGTTCCCAGACATTCTTGCAATCGCTTCCAGAAATTAGACGTGAAACGCGGATCTCTGTCGGACACAATCGACACTGGAACACCGTGTCTAGAAATAATTTCCTTCACGTACAGCTTCGCTAGCATAACCAGGTTGTACTTAACCCTGATCGACAGAAAGTGGGCTGACTTTGTCAATCGATCCACTATAACCCACATCACATCAAATCCTTTCTGAGTCGTTGGAAGACCCACCACGAAATCCATCGTGATGTGCTCCCACTTCCACTCTGGAATTTCTAACGGTTGTAGCAATCCGCTAGGTCTCTGGTGTTCTGCTTTGTCTTTCTGACACGTTAAGCATTTTGCACCGCATTCAGCAACATCCCTCTTCATATTCGGCCACCAAAAATGATGTCTGAGATCCTGGTAAATCTTCGTACTCCCAAGGTGAATAGAATATCTAGAACTATGAGCTTCGCTCAGGATCTCCTCTTTGACCTCAGGTACAGGCGGTACCCAGATTCTACCTTCAAACCGTAACAGACCTTCATTATCGATCTTGAACTTGAACTCTTCGCCATCGGTTATCCTCCTCCGAATCTTCTTACATTCTTCATCGTGAAGTTGTGCTTCTTTCACTTTGTCTACTAGAGTAGAACCAGTGGTTACTTGAAACAACATCTCATCCGATTCCTTCGGAAGATTCACCTCCAACTCCAATCTAGCCATCTGTTCTATTAACCAATCCTGATTAGTCAACATGTTCAGCTTCTCCCGACCTTTCCTGCTCAAAGCGTCGGCAACAACGTTAGCTTTACCCAGATGGTAAAGTATCTCGCAATCATAGTCTTTAATCAGTTCCAACCATCTTCTTTGGCGCATGTTCAAATCCTTCTGGGTAAATATATACTTCAGACTCTTGTGATCTGTGTATATTTCACACTTTTCTCCATATAAGTAGTGCCTCCAAATCTTTAGGGCAAACACTAGTGCCGCCAATTCTAAATCATGGGTCGGATACTCCTTCTCATAATCCTTTAGCTAACATGACGTATAGGTAATGACTTTGTCGCTCTGCATCAACACACAGCCTAATCCTTTATGTGAGGCATCGCTATATACTACGAAATTCCCCGAACTATCCGGTAAAGACAATACAGGCGCAGTACTCAGCCTCTTCTTCAGCTCTTGAAAACTTTTCTCACATTCCTCCGTCCAAACAAATTTAACCATTTTACGAGTCAAATTCATCAACGGAGTTGCGATTCTAGAAAAGTCTTGGATAAATCTACGGTAATAACCTGCCAATCCCAAGAAACTCCTCACTTCAGACGGCGTCTTCGGCTGATCCCAATTCATTACCGCTTCAACCTTCGACAGATCCACCGAAATACCATCCTTGTCGATTACGTGGCCAAGAAATTGCACACGTTCCAACCAGAATTCTCACTTCGAGAATTTAGCGTAAAGCTTCTCTCGTCTTAGGGCTTCTAAGGTTAGTCGTAAGTGTTCAGCATGTTCCTCCTCAGTCTTGGAATAAACCAGGATGTCATCTATGAACACTACCACCAACATATCCAGAAATGGCTTGAACACCCTGTTCATTAAGTCCATAAATGCAGCTGGGGCATTCGTGAGACCAAATGATATCACCAAGAACTCGTAATGACCATATCAAGTCCTAAAAGCCGTTTTAGGTATATCTTCCTTCCTCACCTTCAATTGATGATACCCGCTTCTCAAATCAATTTTCGAGAAATACTTCACACCTTTCAGTTGATCAAACAAGTCATCGATCCTAGGTAAAGGATACCTATTTTTGATCTTAACTTTATTCAACTCCCTATAATCAATGCAAAGACGCATCGATCCATCCTTCTTCTTCACAAACAAAACTGGCGCTCCCCACAGCGAAACGCTTAGTTGAATATACTTCTTGTCCAGTAATTCTTGTAGTTAAACCATCAATTCCTTCATCTAGACAGGAGCCATTCGGTATGGAGCCTTCAAAATCAGAGCAATGCCTGGCGCTAGATCGATCACGAACTCTATCTCCCTATCTGGCGGAAGTCCTGGCAAATCGCTCGGAAAAACGTCCACAAACTCCTTAACTACCGATATCTCCTCCACCTTCGGGCTTTCCTTACGCGTATCTACTATGTAGGCTAGATATCCCACACAGCCTTACGTCAGAAGTTTCTTGGCTTGCATAACCGTTAGAAAACTCGTTTGTCTAGGCGATTTGCTACCATAGAACACTAACTTCGACAGAGTCGTAAGGTTTACCGACTTCTTCTGACAGTCGATTATCTCCCCATGGTTGAACAACCAGTCCATACCCAGTATGACATCGAATTCCCCAAGTTTAATCGGAATCAAATCTACTCTCAACTCCTGACCCTTAATGTCCAGTCTACAGTTCTTATAAACGCTCCTAACAGGAATAACCTCCCTATTCGCAATCTCTATGTTCAAGGGGTAAACTAACTCTTCTACAGGTAAGTCTAGGGTTTTAGCAAAATCATCAGATATGAATGAACAAGTAGCACCCGAATCAAATAATACATATGCATTTATACTATTGACCGGAATAATACCTGACACCACGTCTTTTGATTGCACAGCATCCTGCACCGTCATATTGAATGTCCGTGCAGTGGGTCGAACAGCTTGTAATGGTGCAGCGTTAGTAACGGTACTGCCGCCTCCATTCCCTCCGCTCCCTGTTGACCCTGCCGTTAGCTTCTTAGGGCAGTTGCGAGCCATGTGATCCTTGGATCCACATGTAAAGCAAGATCCCTTCTTCGGGTTTGGGAAATTAGGTGCAATGTGGCCTTCCAGACCACAATTGAAGCACACCCGCCTCCCCTTCATGCACACGCCAGTGTGATTCTTACCGCATGTAGCACATGCTTCGAACTTCCTCTTCTGCGCTTCCTTGTTGACTCCTAGCAGAGGTGTTGTCATTCCATTTCCTCTTCTGGTTCACAGCGCTGCTACCCCCAGCCTTGGTTTCTACCTCATTCTTCTTTTTCTTATCTTGGTTGAACTTCGTCACCGTTTTGCTTCCTCCCTCAGCAAGTATGGCCTTCTCTAGCACAGCCGCAAATGTGTTCAGCTGGAACATAGAAACCTTGCTGTAGAGCCAGGGCTTCAGTCCCCGCTCAAACCTTCTAGCCTTCCTAGCGTCAGTGCTGACCTGGTAAGTAGCGAACCTAGCCAGTTCATTGAACCTCGAGGCATACTCGGACACCGTCATCCCTCCGTGCTTAAGTTCTAGGAATTGGACCTCCATCTGGTCCTGGGAACTCACTGGAAAGTACATCTCATAGAACATTTCCTTAAAACATTCCCACGTGATGACTCCCTCTCCCTCTCGGGTCTTGTTAGCCTGCCACCAAAAACTAGCATCCGACTTTAACATGAAAGCCGCAAATGCTATCTTCTGGTCTTCCCCTACCCTAGCCACGTCAAACACCTTCTCCATTTCCATAACCCATGTCTGAGCCTCAATAGGGTTAGTCGATCCTTTGAACTCAGGCGGTCCTACTGCCTTAAATTCCTTGAATGTAGTACCCTGCACTTGTGGCTGATTCGCAAGAGCTCTGGTCAACAGATTCACCAACTACTGAACTGAATTGGGATTAGTCCCATCGTTCGTCGAACCCTCGGGGTTTTGACGTGTTGTTCTTCTTCTAGGAGGCATTTTCTATTAAGAAAATATTATTATTAGACCCTTTATTCAACTATTAAGTATTCAAGTTCATACTTAACTGTTCGAATAACTTAGTTCACATAGAACACATAGCACATCAATAAACTTCTTTTATTCATTAGTTGTAGTTTAAAAACACCAATCAGATAGCATTTCTGCCATTTACATTATCCTTCCTGAACTGGAAAAGTTGCAGGATTATATTATTAACTTATCCCATTCTTATCTCAAATTATGGGATTTACTTTATTTACTACAAAAAGTAACACATAAATAAAAGCTCTACTACTGCTACTGCTACTACTACTACTGCTACTGCCTAGGCATATTAATACGTCGCACAGCCTCCCTGCGTTCCTCTTCCATTACTCGAAACGCCGTTCTTCGGTCCACCACATACCACGGTAAACCTTGGAACTGAGCTGGGTAGTAGAAAACACGGTCCTGAGCTCTCTCTATCGCTATATGAAAAGCATATTCTGTTTCCCTCAGCTTGGCCCTCTTGGCTTCAGCTTCAGCTTTAGCTCGATCGGCTCGTTGATTAGCCCTCAAACTTATCTCTTCAGCTCTGGCTCGTTTTCTCGACTCCTCTTGGATGTCTTGCTTCAGCTTTGCCAGTTCAAATCGAGCAGCATCTCTATCAACCTCCATATGTATCAGGTTCCACTGTGCATCTCCTAGGTCACTTGCCATTTCCTCGATCGTGTCGTCTCGCTGCTGAATGGTTTCTTCAAGCTCTCCAACTCGACCATGAAGCTCCACGTTGCTACCGTAGACTGCCTCGTACATCTCAGCACTAGTAGAATGAGGTGGGAATTCCTCTTCGGGATCCTCTTCCTCTTCCTCCTCCTCCTCTTCAGACTCGTCCTCGTCCTCTTCTTCTGGAATAGGTGTCAGCTCACGCTCCCGACCAGATACGGTGCTCACTGGAGATGGCTCTCTCCTAACCAGCTGCTCCAAGACAATATGTATGTCACGGGGCTCCTCCTCTCTAGGTATCTGAGGTACATCCTCTCTAGCCTGACTAGGTTCTCCAACGTTCGATATCCTGACAAAAGAATTTTAAAGTTCATTATTACGTGACATCAAATCGACACTCTTCGAATACTAAAACGTAAACACATAGGCACATAAGGTAGTTTATTATCTTTACCTAGCATCACTATCTTTTTGATCTTACCATAAGGCTACTACCTAAGGTTTTTCCCCACCTAAAGTTTCATAACCTACAGCTCTGATACCAACCTGTGACACCCCCAAATCCGGGTACTTCGTTTTCACATGATTTGGTATTCACTTTCTAACTATACAAACATCTACCCAATATATCTCAAAATAAATTACAATCTTTATTCAAAATAATAAAATCTCCCTTAAAACAAGGGTTACAACCTTCTCAAAACTCAATACCATAGTTACTCTAACCTTAACATAAACAATAAAGTGCGGAATAAAAACATGACATAAAAGTCTTATTACAATCATTTCAAAATAATTTAACAAGTCTTCACTTGTTCATATTTCCCTTGCCTTTACTCATAGACGGGGCATCAACGTTATCAACCTTAACTGCAATTGTTATTTAATGCAAGAGTGAGCAAACAACAGCTCACTGGAGTTTAACAATAATAATTACATGAAAGGATATCTTTAAAAGAATTTGAATAATATGATTCGCTTAAACAATAAAGAATTGAATAATAATTCTTCCATCGCAATTACAATTCAAAAATAGAATTTATCTGAGGGTCATAAGACCTTTGAACTCTTCGTCCTAGGTTATAAATATTTCTATTTAAACCTTTAACAGTCAATAAGACTATGGACCTTAACTCGTACTTAGGGGGATCAGCCCTTCGTACCATGTATTGTGCACAAACATCTTAACGTTATGCGTAATAACCTCCCCTAATTATTAGGGTTGTTCAACTCAGTAATTTGAATTCAAGTCCGCACCAAAGAAAGTTTGGTTTGGATAAGCTTACAAGGGTAATTTAGAATTTGCGTTCATCAACTAAGGATTAGTTGAATCGACTTTCAATAATTCATAAATAAAAGGAATTATGAATTAACATATGCTTTAGAAGTAAACTTAAAGCATTTTATATAATAACTAGATCTTACTTAAACAATAAGTTAAGATCGTTTCAATTAAATAAACAATTGTCCAATACAGAAATGGAAAGGACATTCTCAACAATGAATATATGAACTCAAGAAATTGTATAGAATTAACAAGTTTAGGGTTAGAAGACTTGCCTCCAGCGCAAGCTACTTAACACAATTCACGTACTTTAATACTTCCTATACACATTCAATTATAATAACCTAAATCAGTTAACACATAACTAATTCACATAAGTGGTTAACCCTCATGGTTAACTCACTCTAATTAAATAAATAATAATAATCAACTATCACATAGTTAATTACATCACACACATATTTACATAATTAAATTAATTA
Organism: Panax stipuleanatus; assembly: GCA_020205555.1. Taxonomy (NCBI): domain Eukaryota; kingdom Viridiplantae; phylum Streptophyta; class Magnoliopsida; order Apiales; family Araliaceae; genus Panax; species Panax stipuleanatus. The sequence goes on along the minus strand of CM035117.1, from coordinate 132,115,194 downwards.
TGTATTTAACTAAATTATAATTAAACAATTATAATTCAAACACTTAATTAAATTATAATTACCATTTAAATTATAAATAATTATAATTTAAAATCAATTAAACTACATCATGCATTATAATTATACAATTTATAATTAATCATGTATTTATCAATCATAATCTACAATAAACATGCATTTATTAAATTATAATTAAATAAATTATAATTTAAATTAACATCTAATTGATTAAAATAAATCAACTTCTATACATTATAATTTCACAGAATTATAATTTAAATTAAAAATTTATTCTTAATTATAATTAATCAAATTATAATTAAGTAACTTATTTTACAATTAAACAATTTATAGCTTATAATTTAAATACTATATTAGGTTTTCAAAACATTCTTTTTCTCAAATTATGAAATTATCAACTTCATGTTAACACATGTTATAGCAGCTAAATACATGCTCATTATCTTAGCAATAATGTAATGAAAACATAAAAATAAACTGCACAATCCAATCAAGCCAACTCACTGTCTCTGCACAGCCAGCGGTGCAGCTGCGCAGCCAGCAGCCTTGGTACCGGCGCAGCTGCGCAGGGGTCGAATCTAGGAAAGGCAAGCGGCGCAGCTGCGCTGCTTTTGGCTGTACTACCGGCGCAGCTGCGCAGGAGCATAGACAGAGGCAGACATCCACGATACTCTGCTTCACCGATTAACCCAAACAAGCCAACAAACGGCAATTCACAGTAACTTAAACATTGTAAATCATACCTATGCAATAATACATATATATAACATGTTTCTAAAACACAAAAGTCATCTAAACCACAAGAATCAACGGTTTTAAAAATCAAATTTGATATTTTCATAAAACTCATATTTCCTCAAAACAATTCTCTGTAATTCAATTTCTCCACCAATTTAAATTACAATACATGCATTATTATCATGACTGAAGATAGCATTATGAAAATATTCCAAATAGGCATATTGACACACAATTGAATCATCAGTTTTACTCTAACATTGGCCAAAACCATATAAACTCATAAGAACACAAATTTTCAATTAAAACATATTTTAACAACAATTTGGTTTCTGAAAATCCTTTATAGTATACATAAAATGGATTTAACATTTATCGATTCATATAACATGTAATTAACTAATTTGTCAATTAAAAATTCCAATTATCTATGAAACTCAAGAACAAAAGAGAACTAGGAATATAAACTAAGTAACACACCTTAATTCCTTGTTAAAAGCTTGACAATCTTTTGCTCCGTTCTTGTTGTCTCAATTTCAAACTCACAGAGAATCTTTTCTCTGCTTTTCTCACTTTCTTCACTATTTCTCTAAACTCTCTCTCTTTTCTGTTCTTTCTTCTTCTTTTAGTCTTAGGCTTAGAATACTAACGTAAACACATATAATAGATATAATACGATATAACTTATACGATATAATAACTGACAAAATAATAATACCCTTATTAAGTATATCAGTTACGTAAGTTTTAAAATTCAAAAAGCCTTAAGGCTTTGTTTGGCCAAACCTCTTTAATTTAAAAACAGATTTTAGTCACTAAGGCCATGTTTGGTAAATTAAGTTTAAAACGAATATAAGGGTCTTGTTTGGCAAAATAATTTTAAAATTCTTTTGCTTCTATTTAATAAATCTTTTAACACATTTTTAAATGTCACATTTTAATTAATTAAATATTTTAACATCCTTATTTAATCAATTAAAATTAATTAACCACATAAATATTTGTCACATAATTATAAGTAATCGCTAATTATAATTCATGTAACACTTAACACACAATTCATCTAATTTAACTCTCTCAATTAAATTAGAACTACAATATAAAATTAATATAAATTAATTAAATAAATATTAAACATTCATTTAATTAATATATAACTCTTAATTAAATTACTCCATAAATCACATAAAATATTTATTTAACTCAATAAATATTTAAAATTATTATATAAAATCACAATCGTTACAAAGGAAACTTGCCTTTTTTGTTGATTACCGCTTATAGCACAACCACCTCAATGAACTATATTATCCTATTTATGTACGTATAGGTATTCATTAGTCACACACACATATATATCAACATGTATTTATTATACATATTTCTATTCATTTATGTTATACACATTAAAACTCATAGATGTATAATCCACATTGTTCTTACTTTAGAACATTCTAGCAAATTTTAGTCTCATATGCTCATTTCCTGTTTGTATACATGAAATATTACTTAAGCCACGTACTCTGTTTCAAGTTGTTTCACACCTACATATTAAGGAACTTTTAAACTAGGTTATGTCTTTTTTTTTATTCACTTTCACCAACCGTTAGTTTTACTCACAACATTTCCATTTTACAATTTAAGAAAGTTCATTGAGTCAAAGGTTTAACCAAAACATTCTTTAAACCACACAACAACGTTAAACAACCTCTCCTACGCACACTTGCAATAATTAAATTTATTTGCACGTAGCTAGTAAAACTCTTTTCTTAGAAAAATCATTTTTTTTTGTTCATGCGTGAGTAGTTTATGACTAAATAATAATATTTATCACGTTAATCCAGCCTTTTCCAAGGTCACGATGCTATCTCCGAATCCGAAGACATCATCTGAAGTCAAAGACGTCATCTCCGAAGTCGAAGACATCACCCAAAGTCGAAGACATCATCCGAAGTTGAAGGCATCATCTGAAGTCGAAGACATCATCCGAAGTCAGCTCTTCGGGACAGCTTCAGTCCTTGGGGATTAAGACCACTTCTTCTATCCCGACACCCATCTAACTTCTCCTCAAACTCCATACCTATCTGTACTACATGTCTACTAGACGTGTACATAAGTTGGTTATCTTTAGAGACATACAGTATCTAATTAATCAAAGTTCACAAGATTTATCGAGTTTGGTTTGCTAACTAAGAGGCAAGGACCAGAAGGAATATTATAACAGGTCCCCAAGGCATGCCTAAGTTCTTTTCGGCAAAGCCTAAGTTCTTGGGTTTGTTGAGGTTAACTAGGGGTACACAGATAGCCAACTTATCACTTTATTCAAGTTATTAGTCAGTTTAGTACTTTTAATGCTTGGTCTTAGATACAACTATCATGATAACAAGTACAACTCCTTCTCATGCATACTACATTACTTAACCAAAAGAACTAACTGGCTAAAATTGATAGGTAATACTTAAGGTAACAAGGTCATACCTTTATGCCTTTACAGTTGGTTCTCCTAGATTCTGCCTTCCCGAACAGCAAGAACTTCCCAGGTCTCCTTCTTTCCTCTTAATTCTCTCTCTGGCTCTCTCTCTTATACTAGAACGTAACAAATGAAATGTGGCAAATTTCCACCAACACTCTAAGGCTCCTATTTATAGGAAAATCATTATCCAATAATTGGGTATTAACTAAGGGTAAAAGTGGAGTTGGTGCAAAGCTCAACCAACCCACACTATTCCTACACTATTCCTAGTACTTGCACCATCATTTCCCTCATGTGGAATTTACTTGTAAGCTCAATTAGCAAGTAAAATCAATAACTTGGCAAGGGGAAAGGGCCTGATCAGTCATGGGGCTCATTGCCCCTACGTTATATTTTATTTATTCCATATTTTGTACCATAAGCTAGTATATTGACTTCTGAATTGTATACATTTACATATACTCATATAATTATGGGACCCAACTGTATTGGGCTAATCCAATAAAATGCCCCTTGGGCTACTAGCACAATTTAATCAGCTCTTGGATCAAATATACTTATTTAGTTTCTCCACCACACATCATATTGCCACATGTGCTACTTTATGCAATTTAGTGAATTATATAATTTCCTTCATTTATATCATATGTCCTTATTCATATATTAATGTCACACTTCATTTTATCTAATGAAGAAACCTTAGTAAAAACTAACTACACATTAAATGTCATTTCACATAGAAATCAATTAACAAAAATTAGTCTATCACAGTATTTAATATGGTACTAATTAATCTCGTTATTATCTCATTCCTTCATTAATTTACTTAATGAATTCCTTAGTTTTTCTTCATGCCGCACTAGGCAATTCTCATGAGCTCTGAATTAAGCTTTTTATCAAATCTCCCATATTACTCCATTATCATAGGCTTATTCAATTAAATCTAATTGAGCTACTCATCTCATAACACATAAATATTTATATAAAATAAATATTCACATCTTTATTAATATCATTATTAATATTTATTCACAAAATTCACGATTCTTACATCCTCCCCCCCCCCTTATAAAAATTTCGTCCTCGGAATTGTTACAAGGTTATACAAACAGGTGGGGATAGTCTCTCGCCATCCTATCTTCTAATTCCCACGCGGCCTCCTTGGCGTCGTGGTTTCGCCAAAGTACTTTTACCGAAGATATAACTTTATTCCTTAATATCTGCTCTTTCCTATCTAATATTTGGACAGGAATTTCTTCATACGCTAAGTTCTTCTCCACTTGAATAGGCTCATAAGAAATCACGTGCTTGTAGTCGGCCATGTATGAACGCAACACAGATATGTGAAACTGCTTCTATATGGAAAGGAAGGCTTTTTGATAATCTTCATTCCATTTCATGGAGGAATTCTTCCTTAGCAGCTTAAAGATAGGTTCACAAGTTGCCGTGAGTTAAGAGATGAATCTGGTTATGAAATTGATTCTCCCCAGGAATCCCCGTATTTCCTTTTCTGTTCGGGGCACGGGCATCTCAGTGATGGCTTTAATCTTAGCGGGATCCAGCTTAATACCTCTTTTGCTCACTAAAAATCCCAACAACTTGCCTGATTTGATACCAAAAGCACATTTGGCCGAATTCAGCTTTAGGTTGTACTTGCGCAACCTGTTGAAAAACTTTTTGAGATGACAGATGTGGTCATCTTCTTTACGGGATTTGACAATGATGTCATCCACATAGACCTCTGTTTCTTTGTACATCATGTTATGAAAAAGGGTCATCATGGTTAGCTGATATGTGACACCGACATTGATAAGGTCGAAAGACAAATGTCTATTACCAAAGGTTTCCCAGGGAGTGATGAAGGTTATTTTCACCCTGTCCTCTTCAGCAACCATGATTTGATGGTATCCAGTAAAACAGTCAACAAAAGAATACATACCATACTATGACGTGTTGTCTATCAGTATGTGGATAAAAGGTACTGGGAAGTTATCCTTGAGACAAGCTTTGTTCAAATCCCGATAATCTATGCATACTCGTACTTTCCCTCTGGGATTAGGCACGAGAACTATGTTAGATAACCACTCGGGGTAAGTTGACACCATAATGATGTCGGCTTTGAATTGCTTGATAATTTCTTCTTTGACTTTTAGACTTCACTCAGGTTTCAGTACCCTGAGCTTTTTCTTGACGGGCTTAAATCCTTCTTTAATGGGCAGTCGATGAATGACAATGTCAGTAGAAAAACCAATCATGTCTTCATGTGACCATGCAAACACGTCCTGGATCTGAGTTAAGAGTTCAATCAGGTCTTTTCTTTGGTTTGGAGTAAGGTTCTTGCCTATCTAGATTTCTCTAGGGTTTTCTAAGGTTCCGATATTAACAGTGGTGGTTTGGTCGAGGTTTGGTTTGGATTTGTCTTTATCCCATTCTTTGATTTTCTTGGGTACCTCATAGTCATCTATCTCCTCTTGATCAATCTCCATCGAGTCGAAGTCCAGTTCTACATCAAAGTTGTAGTCACTGTGAAAATTTGGCATCTCATCAGCAGGGACAAACAAATCCAACTTTGGAGTCCTAAAAATAAAATGCTTTCACTTTAATATATGAAACTATTTGATCATACAAAGCATTTAGCAAGAATCATGATAAAAGTAACTATTATCGTTGTGCAACAAAAATAAGCAGTTGTTGGTCCAATTAGATGACACAATTAACGCGCAAGTATACGCGACCAACAAGTAGTAAAGAGTAAGTAAAGATATCATTCCCATGAGGAATTAATGGATAAAAGGTCGCCAAAGCACTAGCACATAATCATCTCCGTAATAACCAAGAATTGTAAGTCACATTGTAAATAAATATGTTAATTAAGCATTCATGATATTGAATTCTTTGTGGCATATAGTGAATAATTATGTGAATATTTAAATAATATGATTATTTTATCTATAGTGATAAATATGTATATATATTTATTTAGTATGAAGAGAATTAAAGAGAAAGTTACATAACCTAATTTTTCATTAGGTATGGTTAGTAAATAACCTAAGGGTTATAGTATTGAAGAATATTAGTATATAAAGGTATACACACTTAAAAGATTAATTTTATTATCTCAAGTTAATAATTATTTAAAACCTAATTTAAGTAAGTCTAATTGGGGTTATGAGATTAAATGTATATAAGTACTTATTTAAATTCCAAAGGAGTGGAATGGAAACCCTAACTAAATGATTAGGGTAGGATTATAAGTATTGGGTCATGTTATAAACAAGGCCCAAACCAAAGAAATTAGAAGCCCAAAACATTATTTAGGAAGCCCAATTGGTGGCCCAGTACTTAAAGGGCATTTTGGTCATTTGACTATATAAGTTATAAAAAAAACAAACAAACAAAACAAAAGTGAGGCCATGTGAAGACCATGTGGGAGCATGTGATTTCCATGTGAGAGGAGGTGAAAAGCTTGTGAATTTTTATTGGTTGTCAATCATTTATTGGCTAATTCCTAACTACCTCCTTATGTGTCATAATTTCATTTAGCCACCCTAACTAACACCATGTGATAGCCATGTGAAGGGATATAGAGAGCAAGATTATGTGGAAAATATGTATAGATATACATATTATATCTATACATATTTACTAATTAGATACCCTTTTGGTCATTTTGCTAGAAACTTTCATTTCTTCCTAATTTGCTCACAAAACAAAACAAGAGAGAAGAAGAAAAAAATGTGGCCGGGCACTAGGAGGAGAAAGGAGGAGAATTTTTAAAGCTAATTAACCCTAAGTTCATCACATATTTTGGAAGGGAGAGAAGGATTGCAAGAAAATCAAGGTATAAAACCTAAATTCAAGACTTATTTAATTTCTTTTGTTAGTTTTAAAAAAATACAAGACTTATGTTTTTGAAGTCTAAAACTCTTGATCTACATGATATTGAGTGTTCCATGTATGGATCTTACATGTTTGAGTGTTAGAATGTTGATAAAAAGGAAAAAAAAGAAAACTATGTTCAAAAGTTTAATCTTGTATGTTTTGTATATTTTTATGTAAGATATATGGAGCTCAAGCTTTAAATGGCTAGAAGCATGCTAGAATGATAGATATAGAGTTTAATGGGTTTAACTTGTGTATTGGTATGTGTTTATATAGAAAAGTTGAGCAAAATACTTGAAAACATTTTTACCGACGAACAAACCATAGGTTGTCCGTAAAATTTGTACATTTTGAAATTCACAAATGATTTTTGTGATATTCTTTTTGCTGGTATTAAAGGGTTAAGTTGAGAACAAAATCCCTTTAGAATCACTCAAAAAAGTTTTAAAATGAGGGAGATATGAATTTTATACCAAAACACTTCACTGTTAGAAATCTGTGCACAACAGTCTACTTCCGACTAAATTTTAGTGAGCAAAACGGGTTCAAATTTAATGTTTGATAACTGAAAACTGTAGTTCAGGAAGATATGAATCCAACGAGTTTAATTGGGCCTCAATCGGAGTTGTAGATTTCGTTCTATGAAGGTTTTAGTAAAGGACCCTAAAATTGAAAATAAAACCAAAAAGTTAGAAAAATTAAAGAATGTTGGTCGGTTCAGTTTTCTGGCGAACCGGCGGAACTTTTCGGCTGCCGGTTCACCACTTTTCCGGCTGGTTCTTGGGGTGGTTCTTGGACAGAAAATTTTCTAAAATTGTGAAGAACATTAAGATATTTTACTCAGAATTATTCGGGACAGTTATGTAATTATTAAGTAATTAATTGTTTAAACTCATTTAAATCATTTAAAACTTACTAATTAATAATTATTAATACTAATAAATAATTATTAAACTAATTACATATTTTTTAAGTGTGATTAATTATTTAATTAACATTAAGTGATAAATGAATGAAAATTAGTGTTATTTTGCTAACTATTTGTTATTTAATTAAGATTAAGTAATAAATAGAGTTAAATAATTTATTAATTATTATGTAATTAATATTAAATAATGATTAAAGAATGTTTAAAGTAAATAAATAAATTATTTATTATTTAAGTCAGAATAAGTAATAAATAATTATAATTACTTACTCACATGTTAGTTAAGTAATATAAAGTCAATAAATTAATTATTATTTAATTAAATATTAAATAATAAATAAGAATAAATATTAATTTATTATTTATTATTTATTGAATAGTAAATAAAAAATAAATATAAGTGTTAATTAATTATTTATTATTTAATTAATATTAAATAATAAATAAAGATAAATGTTAATTAATTATTTATTAAAGCTAAATAATTAGAACAGACTCATAAAGTTAAATAAATAAATTATTTATTATTTAATTAATAATAAATAAGTACAAATATTAATCAATTATTATTTAATTAATATTAAATGATAATAAGATTAATAATATTAAATTATTAAAATATTATTAAATAATTAATAATATTAGAAAGTTAAAATATTATTAAAAGATTAATAATATTAGATACTTAAAATATTATTAAAAGAGTAATAATATTAAAGAGAGACTAAAATATTATTAAATAATTAATAATATTAAGAAACAAATAAAATATTATTAAAAGGTTAATAATATTATTTGAGAGTTAAGATGATTATATAATAATATTATTATCAAGGAACGATAATATTATTAAGGAGTTATGTGATATCTAATATTTAAATTATGTGATTAATGTTAGATAATATATAAGAATAATAATGTTATGAATAATTATATGTGATACTAATTGAAGGATCCATGATAGGTATTTCCAAAGAGGATAATTTAAATTCATTAAGCGGATAAATAGAATTGCATAGCAGTAGTCCGCAAACAAGGCAAGTTCTCTAACTCAACTTGAGTTATTACTTTCGAAGCATGATTAGTGAATAATTATTGTTGATTATTCACATCTAAATTGATTATTGATATTCGCACTGTGTGCAATTGAATTCCTGTTCTATCATTATTGAACTATAAATTTATTAAAGTTCTTTTATTCATGAACTGTTTATGATATGGATCTATGCTAATTGTATCAGCTAGGTCAAGTATGTTTAAATTTGTTAAATCAAATATGTTTTAAAAGCGGTGTCTAACCAATTGAAATGGTAAGGACTCATGACTGAGAAAAAGAACAGTTTTACTAAAGCATTATTGGAAAATAATTGTTGCTAGTATACTGAGTGATTATGCATATTTCACCGGGTACGAAAGGCCGATCCCCTTGACTACCAAAACTTATTAAAAGGACTAGTTTAAATACTGACAACCTTAGTATATGTTCATGGTTATTTCAAACCACTCAGCCTCTGATATTCAATTATTCGAATATTCAGATATTAAGATTAATTCATGCTCTTTCACTATTCATTTGTCTGATTGAACTTTGAAAGTTAAATTCATTTCTGATCATGATATATCTCTTTCATAATTAAACTTGCTAAGCAAATTAGTTGCTTACACTTGCTATATCATGACAATTATTTCAGCTAAGCCCGAGAGTTCTAGTAAGAAAGACAAGGGCAAGGGAAAGGTCCAAGAATAGTTAATATAAATGCTTATGTATTATGAAATACTATGATCATGTAAACCTTTTGTGTTACTATATTTAATTAAGGTACTTTTATGTTAAGGTATTAGACCTTGGGATATTGATGTAATATTTTATTATAATGAACAATGTACGTTTATTATTTCGCAATAGTATATAGAATGCTTATGTTGATGATGTATCGTTAGCACTGAATCTGAGGTTAGATAACCCGGATTTAGGGGCGTCACAATCTCAGTCTTATTTAAACGGATGGTAAAGAGACTGAATTAAAACTAAGTTAAACTAGGTAAGCAGTTAACTTAAACTAATTAATTCTAGAGTTAAAATCAGATAATGAAGACAAGAGATTCCAATTTCCCCTAATGATTCGTCTAAATCGACATACTTCCAATTAGGTCAAATTAATAGTCAAGATAGTTAGCCGAGAACACGAACGTGAGAGAAGGCCATCTTTCGATGCACCTACTCCATATCACGTGCAATCCACATATGATAGAATGCACGTCAACACCCATATTAACTAAACCCCTATATGTCTATGGTGTTTACAAATAAATAGGGTTTAAGGTTAGGTCCTCTATTGACTACGGACGGCGCTTCGGTATATGTCTATCCTGAACACAAATCATACATCCAACGCCATGTGAATGCACAATCACCCGCTACTATGATTAGATCTAAACCTACGCTTTGTCTTTCAAGTCCACATAGGTTATCACAGTAATTGGTCGTGAATCAATTAAGCAATGCAAGCACGAATCGTAATAGACAGTCATATAACAATCAAAGAGACAAGCATGGAAGCATATCAAAGTAAACTACTCAAAAGGTTCCATTGGAACCTCAAAATAAGCTTAAGCCATAAATAACTCAAGTATATTATCCACAAGATTCAATAACATCATCTAAATATACAATATAATAGCAAAGAGAGATTAAGGATAGAGATTTCAAATCTTTCTCCAAGCTTGGACCCTTGATGTCAATCCTCTTGCTTCAATCTTCAATACAAATCAAACCCTAGAATCTAACTACTTTAGACTAATCTAACACTAATCTCTAACCTAATCTACTCCTAGATAAGGAATTGAAAGAGAAGGAAGAGAAAAAACTAGGGCTTAAGGTCAATATATGTATATCTCCTCCTTTTTCTTGCCCAAACGAGCCCCCTTATATCCCACTCAAAAGTCAAGTCCCGTTCAATTGAAAAGTCAAGTCTGGCACAGCTGGGGACTGGCGCGGCCGCTCCCAAAAATGCACTAGAACCCGCGCGCCCGGGCCAAGGCTTTTCTGCTGCAGTGTCCTCTGGTAAAAAGGCTATAACTTTTGATCCGGGAGGAGTTACGAGGCCTTCCACCTGTCAAATCGAAGATGTCGAAGAGCTCTACAACTTTCATTTTTTAAGCATTGAGAAATAATGGATGGATGAAGGGTGAAATTGAGCTCCAAGTGACGGCTATGCAATAGAAACCCAAAACCGTGGAGTTTAACGTCCGTTGGTATACGGGGCATAACTCTCGCCTCCGAACTCCGATTGGGATGATTCAAGATGTTACGAAAAGCTTAGAAGACGCTCTACATTATGAACTAAGCTCCAATCCAAGAACATAAAATGAACATAAACCCCCCAAATGATGTTCGGATTGCATTTCCTTCCCATTTTTGCTTCAAATGCCATTCTTGCTCCTTTTGGCCTCTAGACTCGTGGCATCACCTTCATTGCTTCCTCACCCATGCTATCTTCATGCTTTAAGCCCATTTCAGTGCTTTGCCCCATTTAAGCTCAATTTGCACCCGGAGAGTTTCTAAACCTGAAAATCACAAAACAAAGCAAAAACACATAAAACGCACAACGATACTTGAGTTTAAGCAATAGAATGAGTTGGTTACTATCCGAATAAGTGGTCATAAAAGCCACTTATCAAATACCCCCAAACTTAAACGTTGCTTGCCCTCAAGCAACCAAAATGAAACTAAACAAAAGATGCAATGCAGTAGCTACAATGTATGCAACCTACGCTATCATGAATGCGAATCCAAGTTCCCAGCCAGTATTGAACTTTCAAAGCAATGCCTCATAAAACCACGAGATAGTCAAATAGATAAGCTACCCAAAATAAGACAATAAGGAATTCTACAAATCCAAAACCGTCAGCACTGATGTATTGTGCGTTGGGTGCCTAGCAACCATTAGATATGCATTCAGATAAATAACTCACATACTATGCTTCTTAGGGAAAAAATAAGCTTTAACTTAAGAAAAATAGTAAATCATATAAGTTCTAACTAAGACCATGTATTACTAGAGTTAAGAGTCAACAGGGGGTTTTCATTAAGCTTTTATTACTCACGAGGGCATATTCACACTTTCCCGTGTACACATTCGACTGTGCAATGCCTAGTTCTCTTAAGCTTTTCAATGATATCTATGTAGCGAGCTTTCGACCAACGACTCCCAGACCAGACGGCCTTAGGGCGCTGGGTGTAGAGACACCCCTAAGGCTTACTTGCTCGAATATCAAAGGCCACAGAACTCGACGTAGCCGAAGTGTTTATTCTATTTTTTTCTTTTTCTTTTTCTGCAAGGGAGTGCGTCTTACGCTCCATCTCCCCGCATAAATCATGCATGTCCCCTGTTTCCCCCAAACTTAAGCTTTTAACAGTCTAGTTATTATTATATGCGAACTGAAACTCTTTTATTAAAATATAATTTTTCCACCAGAAGACAAGTATGTAAACATTTAAACTTAGCATATCATGGTGTTTACTCTATCGTGCTTACTAGTAACACAGTATCTGACAGGTAAGGATTTACATATGTGACCATGAAATCAGGCTTAAGTCTCAAATCAGTTCAACATTCAAGTGATTTCAGTTTCTTCACAGGCAACATACATAACTAACCAACTAAAAACTGGATTCATGCAGTAGGCTCTCATATAGAATGCAAAAACAAAGGAAATTTTTTAAAATTTTCACAACTTTTAACTATTTACAACCTACATGCACTAAATAAACAAACATAATATGCAATATGAATGCAACTACCCTATATGCAAAATAAAGCCAATACCCCCAAACTTAAATTATTCAATGTCCTCATTGAAGGTAATGGTAAAAAGAAACTCCCCTATTTGGCTTCTAATGTTGCATGAAATGAAGTGGCATCCTCTCAGAAGTTTCCCCGTCTCTCTCTGCTCTTGGTGAAATAAACCCCGCTCAACACTATACTCAATGAACCAACCCAACTCCATATCAATCTTGCTCTGCTAGAGATCCCACACTCAATATCTCAATTGATCAGGTTGAAAGGATGAGGTGGATGAGAATTGGTACTTTGGATTGAGGAGGTAGGAGGTTTTCAAAACTAAGGCTGGTAGTTGAGGGGATTGTATGAGATGGAAGAGATGGGGGATTGCATGAAGGAACTTGAGGGTTTGGGATAAGAGGCTTGTGTGCTGCTGATAATTTACATGAAGCGATGCCCCCCAAAATGTGCAAGATTTTCCTTAAGTTAGGCCCTTTTTGTGCTAGGCGCAGCCGCGCGCGGATGGTAAAGAGAATGAATTATAACTAAGTTAACCTAGGCAAGCAATTAACTAAAACTAATTAATTCTAGAGTTAAAATCAGATAATAAAGACAAGAGATTCCAATTTTCCCTAATGATTCGTCTAAATCGACATACTTCCAATTAGGTCAAATTAATAGTCAAGATAGTTAGCCGAGAACACGAACGTGAGAGAAGGCCAACTTTCGATGCACCTACTCCATATCACGTGAAATCCACTTATGATAGAACGCACGTGAACACCCACATTATCTAAATCCCTATATGTCTATGGTGTTTACAAATAAATAGGATTTAAGGTCAAGTCCTCTATTGACTAAGGACGACGCTTCAGTATATGTCTATCCTAAGCACAAATCATACATCCAACGCCATGTAAATGCACAATCACCCGCTACTACGATTAGATCTAAACCTATACTTTGTCTTTCAAGTTCACATAGGTTATCACAGTAATTGGTCGCGAATCAATTAAGCAATGCAAGCACGAATCGTAATAGACAGTCATATAACAATCAAAGAGACAAGCATGGAAGCATATCAAAGTAAACTACTCAAAAGGTTCCATTGGAACCTCAAAATAAGCTTAAGCCATAAATAATTCAAGTATATTATCCACAAGATTCAATAACATCATCTAAATATACAATGCAATAGCAAAGAGAGAATAAGGATAGAGATTTCAAATCTTTCTCCAAGCTTGGACCCTTGATGTCAATCCTCTTGCTTCAATCTTCAATACAAATCAAACCCTAGAATCTAACTACTTTAAACTAATCTAACACTAATCTCTAACCTAATATACTCCTAGACAAGGAATTGAAAGAGAAGGAAGAGGAAAAACTAGGGCTAAAGGCCAATACATGTATATCTCCTCCTTTTTCTTGCCCAAAACGAGCCCCTTTATATCCCACTCAAAAGCCAAGTCCCGTTCAATTGAAAATTCAAGTCTGGCACAGCTGGGGACTGGCGCGGCAGCGCCCAAAAATGCACTAGAATCCGCGCGCCCGCGCCAAGACTTTTTTTACTGCAGAGTCCTCTGGTAAAACGGCTATAACTTTTGATCCGGGAGGAGTTACGAGGCCTGCCACCTGTCAAATCGAAGCTATCGAAGAGCTCTACAACTTTTATTTTTAGAGAATTGAGAAATAATGGATGTATGAAGGCTGAAATTGAGCTCCAAGTGACAGCTGTGCAATAGAAACCCAAAACCGTGGATTTTAATGTCCGTTGGTATACGGGGCATAACTCTCGCCTCCGAACTCCGATTGGGATGATTCAAGATGTTCTAAAAAGCTTAGAAGACACTCTACAATATGAACTAAGCTCTAATCTAAGAGCATGAAATGAACATAAACCCCCCAAACGATGTCTGGATTGCATTTCCTTCCCATTTTTTCTTTAAATGCCATTCTTGCTCCTTTTGGCCTCTAGACTCGTGGCATCACCTTCATTGCTTCCTCACCCATGCTATCTTCATACTCTAATCCCATTTCAGTGCTTTGCCCCATTTAAGCTCAATTTTCACCAGGAGAGTTTCTAAACCTAAAAATCACAAAACAAAGCAAAAACGCATAAAACGCACAACGATACTTGAGTTTAAGCAACAGAATGAGTTGGCTACTATCCGAATAAGTGGTCATAAAAGTCACTTATCAGCAGTAAATAAGACCATACTTCAGGGCAGATGGACTTTCTGCCCTTTTACCCTTTTCGACTAAGGCATGGAATGTTGCTCCAATTGTCTAGAGTCAAGTCCTCATGAATAGAGGGGATAAAGAAGTTGATGTCGTCTATCTCCTCTTTGATAATGACTAAGACATCCTTCATATCAGAGCCAATTTTCTTCTTTGAACTGCTAACCTTATCCCTCTTGATGCGAGGGATTAGGATTTGATCTTCTGAATCATCATCGTTTAGGATATTATCGTTTATACCCTCATAGTGCACCAGAAAATACATGTTTGCAAACAGGTCTCGCCCTTCGTATAGGAACTTTTATTTGCCCTTTTTGCTTTCCTTATCAGGATTTGGAAGTCTTCTCTCACTAATCGGTTTTACCTCTGGAAACAGCATACCCGATACAGCAGCAAGAATCTTTCTCATTGGTTTCACAAACCCGGCATCAGTGAAGTTTGGCAGCAGGATTGTGGAGGCAGGAACCGTTGGATGCTTGTGTGGGTTCCGGTGGTTTGCTCCGGATGAATAGCCTAATCTGGCTTTCCCGGTCTGGCTAGGGATTTGTACTAGACTTCTAATTCCTTGTTGATTTTTCCCTAACCCTTCTCCAGGGCAGAAACCCAAGGATACCATCTCCTGACCGACTGTCATTACTTCGGGGGAAACATTTGGATTTAAGGCTGGAGCCCTAATAGGTAAGTATTGAGTGTTGATCACTTCTAGAGCTTGAAAACTGGCAGGCTCAACCCTTTCATCGAGACTGATTACTGACATATCGCTCTATATACAGATAGGATACTCGGCCTCGGTATTTACGGTGATCAGATTGCCAACAATGATGTACTTGAGTTGTTAATGAAGAGTGGACCAAACTGCTTCTGCCATATGGATCCACAATTATCCCAACAACAAATTCTATCCAGTGGTAATGTTTAATACCTGAAAGGATACCTAGAAAGTATGGGGTCCAATCTCCAGTGGAAGCTCTATCTCTCCCACAACCTCTCAGCGAGATCCATCGAAAGCCTGAATAACTACATAACTAGTCTGGATTCGGTTTGGATTGATCTTCATTCTCTCCAAGGTGTCGTAGGGGCATATGTTCAGGGATGATCCTCCATCTATCAGCACACCTCGAACCACATATCCTGAGGACATCACTGCTATGTGCAATAACTTGTAATGACCCGTCCATTCTGCGGGTATATCATCGTCAGTGAAAGATATCACATTACTGTTGAAAATGTGATCTATCACGTGATGAAACTTCTCAGTATCTATCGTCTTCGACAGATGTGCTTCCTCCATTACTTTTGCCAAAATCTTGCGATGATCTTTCGAAGATAAGATCAAATCTAGAATAGATATCTGTCGGGGTACCTTTTTCAAGCTTTGCACCACTTTGATATTAATATACCCCATTCTGTTGAGGAATTCTTCAATTTTCTCCTCGGACACTCTCCCCTTAGCTTTAATAACTGAGTTGATTACTCGCTGAGGCAGGTACATCGGGTTTTCCTTTGGTACAATAGCAATTTGGTTTGATGTTGATCCTTCATCTTTCCCACAGTTCCATGGGACTTTCTTCAAGCTGGTGACAGGATATTGCGGTCTAAATGGCAATATTAAAGGCTCGGGCGCAACCACTTTCACAGGATTCTTTCCTTCCTGGACCCCTTTTCCCTGTAATACCTGGGGTGTTATGGCTATCTCCTTCTCATAGGAAATGACAACCACTACTTATTTTTAATTCCCTGCTATGGGAATAAAGAGTGCTTCCTCACCATGATAGTCGTAATCTTGGTTTGCCTTCATCAGCTCACCGCTTTCAATCATATTTTGAATCAAGTGACGAAGTCCCCAACAATCCTCGGTGTCATGACAAGGCGTGTTGGAATGATATTGACTGATCATATCAGGTTTGAACTTTCTGGATCGAGGGTTCACCGGGGGTAATAATTTTGTGACTATCCCCTCGTTGATCAGTATTTGGAGGATTTCTTTCATTGGCTGGTTCAAATTAGTGAAATTCCTCTTGAAGGCGAATTCCTTGTTGGCTTGGAACTTCTCCTCCTTAGAAACCTTGTCGGCCTAGGATTCATGCTCATGAAATCGGTAATGATCCCTCATGGCGATGGGACTACTTTCAGGAGTAGAAGGATTGACTTCTTGTTGGTTGGTCTGATTTATCAACCGTCTCATTATCTGATGTTGATAAACCACCAGTTCTGCCAATTTTCCAACCTGGTCCTTGATAGACTTGATTTCCTGTTCTATCAGGAACTTCTTTTTTGAGAATTCCCAATTATTCGGGCTATTAGTGCTTGCTTGGGTTGACTCTCCAATATATTGGAGGTACTTGGATCCTTCTCCTTGTCCCATGCTAATCATATTGACACTCTCCTCATTGTGTTGAGGGAGAGGATTATCTTGCACATGTGGTTGCTCTTGTTTTGTCACCACAATCTCCCCATTATCTATCAAGTCTTGGATTTTGTGCTAGAGACCAACAATCTTGTGTGTCGTGGCCCGGTGCTCACTACAAGAAAACAGGTTAAATTCGACGAAATTAACTTCGACGAAAACTATTCAGTCGAGGTTAAGTTATTTACGACGGATTATTTCATCGAGGATAATTCAGTCAGAAATGAGTTAATATCGACCGAGTTCCATCGAGGAAAAGGTGAGAGGTTGGCGCCAAGTTTCCCACCAGCGCGAGGACTAAACTCGACGGAATTGTATGGTAATCTCAACATAACATCCGTTGGGGATACTGTAATTTTGACAGACCTAAATTCGACGCATATTTTATCGAGGATAGCTTTTAAAACCTAACTCTAACTTCTTCAGCAGCCTCATATCTGCTGCCTCTCCTCTCTCTCATACTCCCGTCCGTCTCTCTTCTCTCTCTCTCTCATATCTCTCTTCCCTCGCCGCCCAGCCCCCATCGCTGCCCAGCCGCCGTCGCTGCCCCAACCGCCTTCCCCTTCTAGAGTCGCCTCCTGTTGCCGCCTTCCCCTGCTGTCGGCGTGCCTCCTTCCAGTCAGTCATCAACCACCACCTCTTTAGCTAAAACCCTTAATTTGTTCCTACATTGCATGGTATGTTCAATGTAATTTGTTATTTTAGTTAGGGTTCATATATATATATATATATATATATATATATATATATATTCTATTTTGGGGTTTAATTTTGAGTTTATTGGACTGAAATTGGGTGTATTTTTGATAGAATATTATTGTTAAAATTGGGTTTCATTTTGCTAAAATCTGCAATCTATTTGATATGTGCAATCTGTTTGTATTTTTGATATATTTTAGCTAGGGTTCATATTTATATATTTTGCTAGAAACTTTGATATGTGCAATCTATTTTTAGAATCTGAAATTGAGATTTGCTACCATTAGTTGTTATATATTGATGTTGAAATTGAAATGAAATTGGGTTTATATATTGTTTATATATTGATGCTGAAATTGAGAATTTTTGTTGCTGAAATTGGGGAAAATGTAGTTGCTGTAACATAGATTTTGAAATTGGGTTTATATATTAAATATATAGGTATTGTTTTCGACGGAATTTCCGTGGGAATTATAGAAGGTAAAAAATTGATTCCAAACTATAAATACATTAAATTAAATTAGTTCCAATATATTAACATATAAATAAAATAACATAAAATAATTCAATAAAATTAAAAAATATAAATTAATATAATATAATATAATTAATTCTAATTAAATTTTATAATATAATATAATAGTAAATAAAATACACTATAAAATATTCAATATAATATAATACACTATAAAATAAAATAAAATAATAAATGATAAATAAATAATAATAATAAATAATAACTAATAACTAATAAATAATAAAATAATAGATAATAGATAATAGATAATAAATAAATAATTAATTAATAATTAATAATTAATAATTAATAATTAATTAAAAGAGATAAATAAAAAATAAATAATATAATTAAACACAATTAAATTAAATTAAATACAATATAATAAAATTAAATACAATTAATAACTAAGTAGCATTTGCTTAGTTGGGATGCAGTATTCAATAATCTAAGTAGCACTTACTTAGTTTTTCATTGGCAAAATAAACTAAGTAACATTTGCTTATTTTGCCGCAATATTCAATAAAATATAATTAAATACAATAAAATTAAATACAATTAATAACTAAGTAGCATTTGCTTAGTTGGGATGCAATATTCAATAAACTAAGTAGCACTTACTTAGTTTTTCATTGGCAAAATAAACTAAGTAGCATTTGTTTAGTTTGAATGATATGATCTGGTTCCTATAATAATATGGGAACCAGATCATATCATTCAAAATAAGCAAATGTTATACTTAGTTTATCTATAAATGATAAAATCTTGAGAGTCTTTCCGATCTTCGGAAGTGTAGACATTTCAGTTCCATCACAAAGAAATCATCTATGTGGAGCTTTGAATCCAAAGCATCTATGTCAACTTAGAAACCCGTTCGACACTCACTCATTAGGAGTGAATGTCGAATAGTCCCCAGTTTGGGACTGTTACTAGATGTTATGTCTCTCACTTAGGTCGGTGCCAATGCATAGGGTGCATTTTTATAAATTTTGAGGAACTTTCAGCTGGTGTCTCTACATGTTCTCCGAGTGCATACTTAGACTAAGTGGTCTTGGTCTATTTCGTGTACTTGGAGACCATGGGGAGGTGATGCTGAAATTTTCTGAAAATAGTAGAAATGTGCTTAAGATTGGCACTAGTGAGGAGACGCATCCAGGAACGAGATAGAAGCCTAACCCCTGTGGAGTGGAGATATATACTAGGTAAACTAAATTCATGCTTAGACCACATTGATGATTATTCTTGATCTAATTTGGTATTTTCTTCAATTAAAGATGGATGCCGACCGAAGTTGGATGTACTGTAGGATAAAGATTGATGGGAGGGGATTAGTTGATGCGTACCGTGACGGGGTGTCCAATTTTATGAACAAAGCAATAGAACATGCTGATGATCCGAACGGAAAGATGAGATGCCCGTGTCTCAAGTGTAAGAACATGATATGGAAGACTGCCGATGAAGTGAAGTTTAATTTATATTCGCGTGGGTTTGTGGATGGGTATTCGGTATGGATTCATCATGGGGAATCAATTAAGTTTAGAGAACTAACAGACAGTACTATAGACCAATCAGATAACTATGATGTTGTGGAGATGTTGGTAGATGCGTATGGCCCTACGAATATTGACTGGGCTGAAAATGAGCCTGCGTCAAGCAGTGCTGATCAACAAAAGACAAATGATTCAGCAGCTGCCTTCTACAAGATGTTATCTGAATTAGGGAACCCATTGTATCCTGAACACGACAAGCACACCAGGCTTTCTACAGTGACGAAGCTTTTACACTACAAGAATGAGCATGACTGCAGTGAGAGATGATTCAATGATTTGCTTGCTATTTTCGGGGAGTTCTTACCTAAGGATAATACCCTGCCCGCGAGTTACTATGAAGTGAAGAAGATGGCTAAGGGGTTGAATCTCGGGTATGAGAAGATCAATGCTTGTGAGCAGGACTATATGTTATACTATGGGGAGGATAAAGATAAGGTGCAGTGTGATATATGCAGTTTGCCTCGATACAAGATCACAAAAAGTGGGGGGAAGGAGAAACATGTTTCGAAGAAGATATTATGGTACTTTCCTCTTGTGCCGAGGTTGCAGCGAATATTCATGTCTTCGCAAACTGCACCCAGTATGCGTTGGCATAGGATAAGGGATGTCGTCCTTGGTCAGCTTACTCACCCAGCAGATGAAGATGAGTGGAAGAATTTTGATGCCAATTTTCCATAATTTGTCGACGAAGTTAGGAATGTCAGGCTTGGCATAACTACAGATGGATTTTATCCATTTAATAATTTTAGTCAGCCATACTCTGTTTGACCAGTGATTATAGTAGCTTACAATCTTCCACCGTCAATGTGCATGAGGGATCCGTATCTTTTCTTGACTTTACTAATACCATGGGATAAGAGTCCTACAAAAGACATCAACGTGTACCTTAGACCGTTAGTCGATGAACTTAAGATGTTGTGGGAAACAGGGGTTCAGACTTTTGATAAATCTGTCGGGCAGAATTTTTTGATGAAGGCAGCCTTGTTGTGGACTATCACTGACTTTTCAGCACTTGGGATGATCAGTAGTTGGTCAACCCGTGGTAAGTTGTCATGTCCAGTCTGTATGAGGGATGTACAGGGCACACAACTGCGTCATGTGCGAAAAACTAGTTTCTTTGGAACTGCTCGAAGATTCTTGCCTGTTGAGCACAGTTATAGGAAGATGTCTACACAGTTAAACAGAAAAACAGTGAAGAGGGGGTTATTAGTCGCTTGTCGGGCAGCGATGTACTGGGATGGCTAAATGATCTGTCATTTCCACCACCTGGGAAGGAGCATGGAAAGTTGAGAGCAATAGGGTATGGTAAAGCTCATAACTGGACACACTCACCCATTTGGTTTGAGTTGCCATACTGGGACACACTAGCACTTCGTTATTGCATAGATGTTATGCATACGGAGAAAAATGTGTTCAAGAACTTATTTTACGCTGTGCTAGATACGAGTGGTAAAACAAAAGACAATGATAAATCACGTAAAGACTTGGAGGAAATGAACATCAGGCGGGAATACCTAATAACTCAAAACCAAAAGCTCCATTTTGTCTTACCAAGCAATAGTTGAAAACATTTGCAAGTGGCTTAGTGCATTGAAGCTACCAGATGGTTATGCTTCTACCATCTCTCGTTGTACTAAGGTTGAGCAATTGTAAATTACTAGGTTCAAGAGTCATGATTGTCATGTATTCATGCGGAAGTTGATTCCAATTGCCTTTTGCGAAGTATTACCGAGGAATATTAATGATGCCTTTACCGCACTTTCAAATTTAATTAATGTCATCGTATCTATGTCTGTTATTTCAGTAGTACAGCTATGCCTCGACATAGCGGTGGAGGTAACCGTGGTGGCAGCCGCTCCGGATCGAGTGACGGCTCCCAGGGCGGGTCATCTTCAGATGCTAGTGACTTAATTTTTTTTTGGCTCAGTAACACTTTTTTCATAACTATATTAAACATTCGTTTATTATGTCATAACTATATTAAACATACAGATGCTAGACGTCGGCGTCAGTGAGGGCCTAACCTCGGTCGATTAGGTAGTCCGTTGGCAGTGACTGACACAGTTCCAGTTGATGTCGGCTCGTCCGTGTAGGTTTCAACTATAATATATCACTTATGTTCAATTAAAATGATATTATTATATGATTAATAAATTAAAATATTCTTAATAAATTTTGTATTCTAGTATTATGGATCCTGTCACTAAGGCGATCGTACACGTCATCTGCCTGGCACATCTCCCTACTGGCTACATGTGATTTAGCCAGTACTCGCGCTACAATGCCTGCTTTATGGTGACAGTATTGCAGGAGTTTCACGTAAGTCGAATTTAATATATTAAATCATGGTCCATGTTATTTATATATTGCTCAAATAATTAATTATACGTATGTTATGTCTGTTTGATAGAAATACTACAGATACGAGGCCGGCATCACTGAGGCGGATGGTGACGCCGTTATTATTGCCCACATCTCAAAGAAATATTTCGGCTGGCTGTACGAGATGCAACAGAGGGCAGTCCGGGCGGTAGAAGAATCGCCTGGGACTACTATGCGAGAGCATCAGCCTCCGGCAGCATCAGATGCAGCATGGGCTATGATGTGTGCGTACTGGGATGATGCTGCGTTCAAGACCAAGTCAGAGCAGATGAAGAAGAATCGCGGCAAGCTGCTAGTTGTACATACTTCTGGCTCGCAGTCGTTTCAGGAGGTTAAGTCGGTATGTATTTATATTTAGTTTAGTTTAATATTAAACTGTAACTATAGTAAATTAAGGTGATATTATTTAATGTATATGATTTAGGCCATGCTGAGTAGCTTGGGCCGACCTCCTACTATGATGGAGTTCTCGGATAGAGTCCATACGCCAAAGGACTCTACTTCGGGGTCGACGATATCTCCAGCAGCACTAGCTATACGGGTAATACATTTACTATAATAAATATTATTTAGGATCATATTACGTAATTTATATGATGATACCAAGATAACTCACATGTACATATATTAAATTATAGGAGCGATTTGAGAAGCTCCGCAGCCAGCGTATAGCGGAGTTGCAGGCTGCTAGGGGCGATGCTGAGATGTTAGATTCCCCCGTCCCTCCACCCGAGATTAGTTTATCTTAGGATGAGGAGACGGCTCTTTGAGTCGCGTCTCAGAATACTCCTACTAGCACTATTGGCCGGTATCGAGTGCTGGGGCTGTCGAGGATACTAGCCTATACATTGCCAGGAGGTATAATATTTTAGTTTATTTCTTGTTTATGAATAAAATAAACTTATAATATTATTCATGTTATATTTATTTTTGTAGGCTTAAGCCAGCGTCTGCGTCCGAGAGCCCCCGTGGGACCATCAGCTTTGGGTGCTGGCTTAGACGATGCTTTGTTCCAGCGGGTTATGGCTGAGGTGTCGGAGAGGTTTGAGACCGATCCGCTATTCCATCATCAGGACCTGCCCAGCCTTTCTCGCCTCCATTAGCTTGCGCAGGACGTTGCAACTGGTGCCACCGCCAAGAGTACGGGTATTTCTCCTAAGCAGTTCACCGCGATACGCGACGAGATTGTTCGAATGGTGGTTACTATGTCGAGGACACATTTGGGCCGATGTTGAGTCAGCCCTCGACAACTCAGGTATACTATTCATTTTAAATATATTCAAGTATATATTCTGCATGTTATTTAATTTTCATTTAGTTAATTATCTTTAACTGTATCATATATATGGACTAATGAGTTACATTATATTGTATCAACAGGGTGACGAGCGAACTGACGATGCTGAGCGGTCGGACGACGACAGCCCGTGACTTAGTTTTGTAGAAATAATTTGTGCATATTTATACTTTAGTTCATTGATCAGCTTCATGTGATGTAAATTTATATAGTTTAGTTGATTTTTGACGTATTGTAGCTTGTAATTATCATTACTTTAGTTTGAGATCTTTACTTTAGTTGATTTACACTTTAGTTGATTAGATCTTTAGTTGATTATCATTATCGTATTCATGTTGGCCTTGGTAATTCATATTCATGTTGGTTTTGGTTATTATTGGGCCTTATTATTAGTTGATGTGCTTGTTGGATAGTTAGTTAGCTTATATGTTTTGTTGGGAAAAATGAATAGGTTTACAAGTACAAAAACTATGGGTTAAAACCCTGGATATTGCAAAAACAAATAAAACCTTTAAAAAAAAGGACTAATCTCGATGGAATAGTACTAACCTCGACAGAATTCCGTCGTAAATAAGCCCTTTCCATTTTTGGCAACTAACACGTGGCATAATTATTCTCGACGAAAGATCTCCTAAGATTGACGGAATTCCGTCGAAATTTAAGGCTATATCCATTTTTACCAGGCTGCCACATGTCATGCTTAGTTTCGATGGAACATTCTCGACAGAACATTCTCGACGGATCACATTCAGTCGAACATAGCTTAAGACCGACCGAATCTTCAGTCAAGGTTAATTTCGTCGAGTATAAGTATCTCCGACCGAAAGACCAACGGACTTAATTTCGACGTGCTTATATCCGACCGAATTTTTGACCGAATATTCCATCGAAATTAAGCATATCCTCGACAGAATATCCTTAAGGCCGACGAAATATTCCGTCGGATATAGGCTTTTTTGTTGTAGTGGCTCCAGAATGGTATGCACACCTCTTACTCGAGTCAAAATTTCGTCCGCTTGAACTGGCTGGCGGAAGGAGTTGAAGGATCTTCTTTTGTGTTGTCAGTTTCAGCACATTTTTTAGTGAATCCCCTAAGGGTGTGAATGTTCTCCGACGTCTGACTTCTCCAGCTTTCTGAAAGGGAGGATTAGAAGATTGTGCAGGAGTTTGAAAAGGGGAATAATTTCTCCTTTGAATAGCCAAGCTGCTTGAATTACCTCTCTGATTTTGTCCCTGAAGTGTCAAGGACACCTCTTCTTCCTTCTTCTTGTGTACTCTCCTAGGATTACTACCATAGCTTCCAGATTGAATATGCTTAGTCACTGCCTCCAAAGAGGTAAGGTCCTTGATCTTCCCAGATTTTAGACCCATTTTGGCCATTTCTCCATGTTTGATCATCTCTGAGAATG
Source organism: Panax stipuleanatus (assembly GCA_020205555.1). Taxonomy (NCBI): domain Eukaryota; kingdom Viridiplantae; phylum Streptophyta; class Magnoliopsida; order Apiales; family Araliaceae; genus Panax; species Panax stipuleanatus. The sequence goes on along the minus strand of CM035117.1, from coordinate 132,089,869 downwards.
GTTTTCCTTTACCTGCTAGGACCCTTTCGTAATATGGAGCTTCTTGGATGTCTATGAAAGTCAGGACTATCTCAGTCTCTATCATAGGTGGGGTGACTTGTGCTGCCATCCATCTCCATCGTTGGGCATATTCTCTGAATGACTCAGTGTTCTGCTTCTTGACTTTGGTGATTTGATATCTGTCTGGAGCCATCTGAGATTGGAAGTTGTATTGATTTAGGAAGGCATGTGCTAGATCTTCCCAGCTATGCATTATGGCATTGTCCAGTCAGGCATACCAGGCTCTAGCCTCTCCGGTCAGACTTTTATGGAATAACTACATCCTGAGCTTCTTGTCCTCTGCATAGGATCCGAGTTCTCCAATAAATACTTCCAAATGGGTGTAAGGATCTCCTAATCCATCATATTTTTCAAAATCATGGACTTGAAACTTGTCTGGATATCGAGTCACTGGGAATATACATAAATATGAGTAATTTACGCTTCCAAATGCCCCAGTTCCTTTGATGGACTGGATTATTTCTTCCATTTGTTGGACCTTTTCATGATATCACCAGCTTCTTGATCTTTGGTGATTTCAAGGGTTTTGTTGGTCAAATCTTAGTTTTGAGGTTCAGGGGTCTGAGTATCTTTCTTGTCGGTATCCTGACTGCCACTTGGTGTGGATGATTCTGTTTTACCGGGTATTTATTTACCCTGAAGACTTTTACTTTGCTCTTTAAGAAAAATAGTCAATTCCGTTATCTGATTCTTCAATCCTTCGAACTCCTCACGTAACACAGGGGTGGATTCAGGTTGAGCACTTGAAGCCATGACTGGAGATGGGCTTAGTGCTTTTTTAGATTTTGATCTGGTAATGGGACCAATTTTTTCCTACAATAAAAGTAGTTGTGTTAATTTTGATGTCTATATATCAACAGGGTGCATGCTATGCAATGTGTTTATGATTTTTGAGGTTTTTTAATCTTTTTCTGTAAAGCAAAGGTCAGTCGTTTTGAGGATGACATGATTTAATAAGAAATGAAATGTATATTCACATTTATTTGAAATTTACATTGAATTGAAAGGGGAAGGCATGAAGAGACTTCCCTTCAGATTTGGTTTATCAGAGGCTGACCTATCTTAGGCTACTCTCGCGGTTTTTTAGCATGAAGGTCCCCAGATCATCACAATCTACTAGAGGGGAAATTAAACCATTCTTTCAATTAGAGCGGATCTGAGTGGTGTCTTTCCTGAGCCTCGCAGAATTAATCTCCTTTGAGTCCAGTAATCAATCACCGACGGGATTGCCTCCTGATGGAGGAACCACACAGCATACATTCACATACATCGTGTCTCACCGTATGAAATGATGACATTGTGTGAAGAACTAATATAAAGCAGTAAAGTATTTATTTACATCCATTCAATGTAAACACAACATCCACACACACGCAGATAAAAAGGGAAATTTTGAAAAGATTTGAAGTGCGGCTTAAGCCCTCTACTGTCCCTAGCAGAGTCGCCACCTGTCGACGTCGAAAAAAATCTTTGAACAGATCTTCCTTTTCCTAATTTTGTTGTGTTCTTCCCTTGTTTATCTTATCTATTTTATGAAAGGCAAAATTGTTAGGAAAAGGTCGACATGTATCATGTCGACGATTTGAAAGGTTTACAGAGTCGCCAGTTGGTATATTTGAAATTGGTGTACCAACTCAACCGAGTTTTGTTTGATTTTGCAAGTAGGCCCAATTACTGGACGCTATCAAGACTTGGCCTTGGAAACCGGGATTCATAAAGTTCGGGGGCTTGATTAAGCGAGTGGAATGTGTTAGGCATCCCACGACTTTCGTGAAACACGATTACCGCATCTTTTCATTTTTTTTACTTTTAATTTGCAATGTGTGTGTGTGCTTGAAGTAATTGAGCCTACATGTTTGATTGGAAGTAGTGTCGTGCTTCGTTGGACTTATATACGAAAGGTTTGATTTGTTGAAAAGTCCATTTTTAGACAAAGATATGAAAATGACATTTTAAAAGATGGTTTTCAAACCCTTTCGCCCGCATAGCAATTGAAGCCTTTTGATACTTCCATTTTATTCCGCATTCGCTTGATTTTTATTTTATTGTTGGGATGCGAAGCATCCTCGATAACAGAACGTATATACAAGTGTCGGTCTTCTTATGGTCATGAAAGCTATCAAAGTGACCCTAGCACAACAAACTATATTTTTACTATGTTGAGACCTTAAATTCGGATAACCGTTTTAAGGTCCCTCTGATTGACATTTACAACAGGACATGCAGGCTGTATTTACAGTGCAAAGTTGTCCATCGTGAGAATCGGATTTAGATCCGTGTAAGTGATCTTAGATCCCATGATTTCTAGGCTCACAGAATAATATCAAAAAAGCCTGCACAACAAAGATATTGACATATAATGTAAATTGTACTCTGGACGTCGCAAGACAAAGGATTCATCAGTTCAATCCTTGCATGCGCGTAGCCGAAGCTTCTCGTTCCCACTAGATATAGATCTAGGGTCGCGTAGTCGCTTTAATATTTACAAAAACTAAAAATAAAGCTAGATTTAAATAAATCTTAGTCATTCTAGCTCTCCGATTCCGGTTTGACCGATTTTGAACCGATTAAAAGTTAGAGATTGTTAGATTTAGATGAATCTAATCCACAAAATTTACATTAGAACAGATTCATATCAAATGAATAATTAAAACATATATTTAATCACATTGAATAAAGAATATATATATATAGTTATATATATATATATATATAGTTATATATACACATATAAAAGCTGTAAAGAGCCACGGATTTTCAATCCAGGCTTAGCTAGGAAATGTAAATATATATATATATTGAAAGTAGTATGCATACAAGCCAATCATGTATAATGATAAAGCTTATACTTTAGAGACAATCTTATTTATTTATTAATAAAAGTATTCACTTATTAAAGGCGTTTAATTATCTACATGATGCTATTTTTATAATATGTAAATAACCCATAGTTTTAAGCAATATTTTTAGAATCATGATGTTGATCATGCTAATGAGATCTAAATTCTTAAAAATCTTAAAACTATAAAAGTTCCCAATCGTTGGATTACTAAATAGGAGATTAGTAAATTCGGATAGATTGGTACATATGTTGCTTGCTCATTGGATGAGGATGATTGATCTCATGACTATTAGTGTGCAGACACTAAAGCAAGTATGTAGGTACTTATTGGAGAATAATTTCACTGAACGTGACTCACTATGGAATACCAAATGGAGTTTTACTTGTCTGTCAATAGGAATTCCTAATGTGATAGTATTACAAGTGATCCTTGGAATTGAGATCATCATAGTATCTTGTATGTAATGAATTATACTTTGACTTATTCCTTTAAAACCCTTATGGTATATCAAAGGGTATGCTTGGGTATAATGAGTTACATATGGAGATAATGATTGATCAATAAATAATCTATCACTTCTAGTAAAAAAAAATAAGATATGTCCTATGTGATTCGTTAAATGGCAACCCAGTAGTCCTTGCCTAAGGCAGAATGAAATTAGAAAGGAGTTTCTAATTTGCATTATTTGGAGTTGTGCATTTTATAATCGAAATATATATAATTAAATAAAATAAGACTTGATAGTAATTTTATATCTTATATTTAATTGGGACATTGTATGGTGAAAGGATTGAATTATACGGTAACTATTTACTCACAAGTTCTTTTATGATTAATGTTAAAATCTATATTATCTAGAAAGTCGTTGATCACTAAGGAGGTTTATCCCTATTGTAGAATAAATATTATTTATTTAAATAAATTATTAGTTTAATTTATTTATTTAAATAAGATTAGAATTGTTCTAATTTATTTATTCACAATCGGTTTAATATGGAGAACCTAAAGGGTCACACCATAAAAGGAAGAATGATTATTTAAGAAGGTAATGGCATAATCGTAATAATGCATTAAGTGTAATTAATTTAATCTATGTTGATAGAATAAATTAAATAGCTTAATATTTATTATTTAATATTTTAGAAATATTAAATATAAATTAATAAGAGAAGTCTTATTAATATTATTATAATTTCTAAAGGAGTTTAGGAATTAATTTAATATTAGTACTCTCATTTATTCCTAATAAGATTAGGAGGTAAATTAATTAATTAAATTAAATTAATTATTCCCAATGTGGTGGGAAGCCTAAATTAATTAAAGGAGTTTAATTAATTAAATGAAATCTCATATCTAATAGGATTAGAAAGGTTGACCAATATCTATATAAGAGAAGTTTTATAATAGATATCAGTTGATGCAATTTTAATTGTTGGAGAGTACTCCTTTTCTACAGATGATAGAAAACTAAGGTTTAGTCAACCACCCTCCTTCTTGATAATTCCTATTCCTTGGTGGATCACCTCTAGAAGCCAAACACTTGGGTGGCTAACGTTGATCAAAGTAAGGAATCTAACTCGGAAATTCAAGGAGATCACGAAAAACAAGGAGTTGAACTTGTACCTGTGGAAGCTTCGTTCTACAAGGGTATGATTCCATAACTTCTTATTTATCGTTTTAAAATAATAATTTGCATAAAAGATGATCCGGGTAATGGTTTTGTAGAAATTTTTTAAACTCTGATATACCATACTTCCACTATTTTTGCAATTTGATTGCGCCCACGATTTTGTACAAATCCAACATATATATATACATATATATAAGCTGAAAAAGCCACTGATTTCCAATTCAGGTCAAACGAGTTAGTATATATATATATATATATAATTAGATATATAAAAGCTATAAAAAACCACAAATTAGCAATCCAGGCTAACGAAGTCATAATATATATATATATATATATATATATATAAGCGATAAATGCCATGGATTTACAATCCAGGCTTGACGGAATTAAATGTTAGTATATATATAATCAGCTATATATATAATAAATCTGAAAATGCCACAGATTAGCAATTCAGACCAAACAAGTTAATTTAAATATATATATATATATATAAGAGGTAAAAAGTCACGGATTGGCAATCCAGGCTGTGCAAGCAAAGAAAAACTTATATATATACTTATATATACTTAAAAGTAAGCTAGAAAGATCACGAATTTGAAATCCATGAGAAACCAGAAGCTATAACTTTATATATACGTTCACATATATATGATAAAGCAGTAAACAGCTTCTGATCGTTAAAAAACTTACAATGGACAGCGCTACGGGCTTTATGCTACTCGGAAGGCTTAAAAACTCCGTTTCGACCAGTTAAAACTTGATATGTTATAGAATATACGTATGCAAATGTATTGGAAGAATAAAATTAAAGTTTAAAGTGCTATAGGTAGGGCTAAGGGTCGAAATGAGTGGAGTTTCTCTTCTTTTTTACTTTTTTTTTCTTCTTTTTTTGCCAAAGTGGGGGTCTTATTTATAGACCAAGATATCCGCGGGTCTACTCGTCGCAGCTACAGGTAGAGGTGCGGATCCCCGAGTAGGCCTCGCTCCAGCGGGTCCCATTATCTCTGAATGCATGCACTCTGACCAACGATATGTTTGCTTTGAACCTTTATAACTTTCAATCCGGGAGTCCGTTTGAGGCGTGCTATACCTTTTCAGAAAGCCCTTTTCTAGAGATACACAATGACATGGGATTTGACCTTTTCCAAATCCTGAAAGATGGGTCCATGACTAGATCTTCGAATTTTTACAGTTCGTCCGTTGAGTTGTCTTGTGCTGTTTTCACTCGAGATTGATGTTATGGTTCTTTCTAACCCTTGCTGCATCAATTTGGATTGATTTTGACTTGATTTGATGCCAAGTCGGTAAAATGACAATTTTTCCCTTCCGGGGGTTGTCGCCAAGATTGACAAGGTTTTTGACCATTTTCTCGGGGTTGTCTCCGAGGTTTGAACACAGCTAACTCTGTTCTTCCTCAAGGTTGTCTCTGAGCTTGACTTAATCTCCTGGTGTTGTCGTCGAGGATGATTTGATATCCCAGTGCTATCGTCGGGGTTGATTTAGTCACCCGGTGTTGTCGTAGGGTCTAGGTTTGATCTCCCGGTGTTGTCGCTGGGGTTTGATTTGATCTTTCGGTGTTGTCATCGGGGTTTGATTTTATCTCCTGATGTTATCTTTGGGATTTGATTTGATCTCCCGGTGTTATCGCCGGGGTTTGATTTGATCTCCCGGTGTTGTCGTCGGGGTTTGATTTGATATCCCGGTGTTGTCGTCGGGGTTTGATTTGATCTCCCGGTGTTATCACCAGGCTTTGATTTGATCTCCCGGTGTTGTCGCTGGGGTTTGATTTGATCTCCCGGTGTTGTCGCCGGGGTATGAGTTGATCTCCCGGTGTTGTCACCGAGGTTTGATTTGGACATCCAGAGTTATCTCTAAAAATTAAATGACGATTTTGCCCTCCTGGAAGGTTAGTAACAAAAATGCAAATTTTCGAGTGTCTACAACATGCAACTATGTACTTTGCCTCTGTCACTGAATCAGCAACTGTTTGCTACTTGGAACTCTTCCAACTCACTGCGCCTCCGTTCAAAGTAAAAATATACCCCGAAATAGATTTACTGTCATCTTGGTCCGTTTGAAAATTTGAGTCCGTAAAGCCCTCGAGTTTTAATCCAGACCCACCGTAGACAAGAAATATATCCTTAGTCCTTCGTAAGTACTTTAGGATATTCATCACTGCCTTCCAATGCTCTTCTCCTGGATTCGACTGATATCTTCTCGTTACACTAAGTGCATGAGTGACATCCTGTCTAGTACATATTATACTGTACATGATAGATCCTATTGCTGAAGCATAAGGTATCTTACTCATACGGTCTCTCTCCTCAGGTGTCTTTGGGGGCCTGTTTCTTGAAGAGATGTATTCTATGGCTCATTGACATGAGACCTCTCTTGGAATCTTCTATGCTAAATCTCTTTAGCATCGTGTCAATGTATGTTCCTTGGGACAAGCCAAGCATCCTTTTAGATATATCTCTATAGATCTTTATCCCCAAAATATAGGATACTTCTCCCATGTCCTTCATGGAGAAGTGTTTGATAACCATATTTTAATTGATTGTAGCATCAGAATATAATTCTCTATTAGTAATATATCATCAACATATAATACAATGAATGATACATCGCTCCCACTAACCTTCTTGTACACAAATGATTCATCTTCCTTTTTGATAAAATCAAACAATTTGATTGTCTCATCAAAATGGATGTTCCACCTTCGAGAAGCTTGCTTCAATCCATAAATGGATGGTTGTAGCTTATAGACTTGGTTTGTTCCAACCGTTGAAACAAAACCCTCTAGATGTGTCATATACACATCCTCCTCAAGTTTCTCATTAAGGAAAACCGTTTTCAGGACCATTTGCCAGATTTTGTAGTCGTTGTAAGCTGCAATCGCAAGTACAATCCGAATGGACTTGAGCATAGCTACTAGTGAGAAGGTTTCGTCAGAGTCAATTTCTTGCCTTTGTTTGAAACTTTTTGCAACCAATCTGACCTTATAGGCCTCTACCTTGCCATCTGCTCCAGTTTTTTTCTTAAAGACCCATTTGCACCCAATAATCTTAATGCCCTTAGGTGTGACGCTCCCAAAATAGGTCCACACAACCCATTCTGAGTCGCCAAAATACAAGGTACGGAATCCCAAAACACACTTCATATATGAAACTATTAATTGTCGTGCTAAATACGACAACACATAAACTGTGAGTTTTACAACAAATATTGTCTTATATAATACGAAAATATCAACGCTCAAATTAAGTCCTTATTACAATTATTATCACACTATTTTACAAAATAGTGAAGACAACTATAGCACTATCTCGGACCATCACTCCATTCTTCGATTAGTCCCACCTATATTATTATTTCCTGAAAAGAACAATGAAAGAAAAGGGTGAGCTCAACTAGCCCAGTAAAAAATATTATGACTAAGATAATGAAGAATAAATTATCATTAGCCTTCAATAAATCAGATAAATATTATGGACAACAACTTTTAGATCAACAACTGCAGCGGAAATAACAATCCATTAGAAGAGTTAAGTAGAGCATGATGTCTACTATCTTCTATGATTTAAAAGTCCATCATCAATATTTTATTCTTGTAACACCAATCAATAATTATTTCCAATCAACGATTTGTCTATACACTACAGGCCAAAGATATTCGTTTGTATCACCAGCGGTCATGATCATGCCAAACGACAGTCCATCTTTGCACTACGGGCCAAAGATAACTTTCATCACGAGCCTTTATCTATAACACCAAATGTCATGATTATACCAATACACAGTTCTTAGTCATAATCATACCAATCAACAGTTCATCTTTGCACTACAGACCAAAGATAACTTTCACCACAATTTAGGACTGAGGATGATAAAAAATGATATAAAGAACGAATCAAGTGAGATCAATGATAAATATTAGAGATTTGTAATTTAATTTATCCAAGTTCAAGAATGTTCAAATTGTCAACATAATAATCAATTGAGTAGTAAAATTTAAGAATGATATTCATATATCAAAAATAATTTGGATAGAAAAGAAATCAATTTTTATCGTGAATAGTACCTCGTGAATAGTATCCCGTATGAATAGTACTATATGAATAGTACATATAAATAGTAACGTACGAATGTACCCTGTATGAATAGTACTGTGTGAATAGTACTGTGTGAATAGTGCCGTATGCATAGTATCCCGACATAAAAATATTAAAATTTGATAAAAAAGTTCAGACCAATATTCTAGTGAAATGATATTAGATGAAGCGCAAAACTCAAGGATATTCTACTAATTTCAGAAATTTCCACCATTTAATAATAAGGTTATGGAAACAAACAATAATTTTGTACCATAAATGGAGAAATATGAAAGAAAATGATATCCATTGATGAGTACAAAAGAAATGATATCCCAAACAAGTATGAAAGAATATATGAAACTGCAAATGGATTTTCACCCGTCATGCGGTAATCCGCGTAGACAGATCATTTCCACAACTTAACAAAGAATGAATACGAAGGGTTATTCACCATGTATGCGGTAGTCCGCATAGACAGGTTATTCCCACAGATTAATAAGGAATAGAATGACAACCCTTACGAGTATTAAAAGAAAATAAATCCTTTACCTTAGTAGGAGACTAAATCTGACGGGTATAGCGGAGATATTCTTGAGGAAATCTTTCACTATAAGCTACACTCAAAGTATTCTTATACTAGAAAGAAATACGCACAATATTATAAAAGAAGAATTCTCTAATTCTAGTGTGATTTTCATTTCTTAACTAAGCATCCTATTTATAGGAGCATAGCAGGGCACTATTTAGAAATAATCACGGACGCACATTAAAAATTTTCACGAACGCACAGTAACCTTAAATTTCATCTGATTTTTACTATGCAACACTATACAATAAAATATTCTAATAAAACAAAATCTTTATATATAATATAATATATTCTATTTATATTCTAATAAAACAAACAACTTTATATATATTATAAAAAGTTTTCTATTTTATATAAAAAGTTTTTAGTTTTATTACTATTATAATAATAATAATAAAACAAAAACTGAAATAATTTTCTGCCGAAGGTTTGAATAATTTGGCACGTAGGGGTCCATGGAATAATAAGCCAAACTTACAACAACTCCTCTATTTATAACAAAAATTGAATAAATATCTACCACAAATCACTTATCTTTAATTAACACAATCTTTCAACAATTAGTCATCATTAATATTATAACTCACAATATTGACAACCAAATTGTTCCCAAAAAAGAGGGGGCTTTCCGATAAGGATTTCTCCTTACTGGCGAGCAATTAAATAACATAACCCCTTTCCTTGACAAAACTTTTTAGACATTGCTAATAATGCTAACTAATAATATTAAATAATATGAGTAACTGTGTCGTGACAATTATTAATTTAATAATATAAAATATTGTGCACATGATATTGTGATAATAATTAAATCAATAATATGAGATACTATGTAGCAACTACTATGGAAATTATTGAATGAAATACTGAGCGACTTCTTACGTAAGAATCAATAATCAGAGATGTTGTGCAATACCTTTTGCTACTGTGCAACAACACGTATTATTGTACTTTTATCACCGGGTATTTCAATAGTTTAACGGTAAAAGTCTTGCCGTTATTTTTATAAAAAGGTTATTTTTGTCGCTTTCTATATTAGACAATTATTCTGTTATGGGATCCACCAATGATTACGCCGTCGTACGAATATTCCCCAACAACAAGAATATTCTCCGACCAAACTAATATTCCCCGACACAACGAATATTTTATGATAACTTGCTTACTTTGTAAAATTTGCACAACTCACCCATAACTATAACATTATATCAAATCAACACCTTACTATTTAAAAATAATATATAAAGAAAATTAAATCTTTATTTATAAAAGTTGGGGTCTTACAACCTCCCCTCCTTAAGAAATTTCGTCCTAGAAATTGATGTACGTACCTGATATTTCGAAGAGGTGAGGATACCTTATTTTTATTTCAGATTCTAACTCCCAGGTCATTTTCTCAACATCGTGATTTCTCCATAAAATTTTAACTTGAGGTATAACCTTTGACCGTAGAATCTGCTCCTTCTTATCCAAGATCTTGATAGGTACCTCCTCATACGTTAAATCCTCTGCTTTCTCAGCTGGTTCTAGTTCAATAATGTGGTTTGGGTCTTTCATATATTTACGTAGTATGGATATGTGAAAAACGTTATGAACACGAGACATGCTTGGTGGTAAGGCGACTCTATAGGCCACAGTTCCTACTCGATCGAGGATTTTAAATGCACCAAAGAATTGAGGGTTGAGCTTCCCTCTCTTTTTGAATCTCGTAACTCCTTTCCATGGAGCAACACGTAACAATACATGGTCTCCGACATTAAATTCTACGTCCCTTCGATGAAGATCAGCATAACTCTTTTATCGATCTTGTGCTGTTTGTATACGTTGTAGGATCATTTGAATCTTTTCCGTAGTCATGCGTACCAACTCTGGTCCCAACAATGTTGCTTCACCCACCTCTTCCCAGCATACTGGAGAACGAAACTTTTGTCCACACAACGCCTCGAATGGAGCCATGTCTATACTTGCTTGATAACTATTGTTGTAGGAGAATTCCACTAATGGTAAGTACTTGTCCCAACTTTCTTTGAAGTCTAGAACACAGAGTCTCAATAGATCTTCAAGAGTTTGAATAGTCATTTTCGATTGCCCGTCCGTTTGAGGATGAAATGAAAAACTGAATCGTAAATCAGTGTCCATAGCTTTCTGCAAGCTGACCCAAAATCGTGAAGTGAATCTTGGGTCTCGATCAAAAACTATGGATACTGGCATACCATAAAGTCTTACAATCTCATTTATATACATACGAACAAGATGTTCAAGTCAATAAGTTTCTCGTATAGGCAAGAAATGAGCAGACTTTGTTAATCTATCGACAATGACTCAAATTGCATCTATGCCTTGAGAAACCTTAAGAAGACCCGTAACAAAATCCATGTTGATGTGTTCCCACTTCCATTTTGGAATTTCAAGTGGTTGTAATGGATCTTTTGGCACTTGATGCTCTGCCTTGACACGTTGACACGTTAAACACTCAAGATAAACTCCGCGATCTCTCTCTTCATGTTACTCCACCAAAATGTATGTCGATGATCACGATACATTTTGGTACTTCCAAGATGGATTGCAACAGTGTGTTGTGTGCTTCCATCATGATTTTATACTTCAAATCAGAGTCGTTAGGAACACAAAGTCTGGATTTGACTCGAAGTATTACATCTTCGTCGATTCTTGCTTCTAGAATAGCACCTTTTTGCACCTTCTTCTTCATATTTCTCAGCTCCGAGTCTGTAGCTTGAGCAGCTTTAACTTTATCAATTAAAGATGGTTTTACGCTTATATTTTCCATCTTCACGTGGATCCCTGGAGTCTTTAACTCTATCTCCATCTTTTGTAAGTCATACAAAATGGGCCTTTGTGTTGACAATATCGCACTCGTTCCCGCATATGATCTTCTACTCAACGCGTCAGCTACCACGTTCGCTTTTTCAGGATGGTATTAGATGGTATTAGATGGTATGGTCGTAATCTTTCAACAGCTCAAGCCAACGTCGTTGCAGCATGTTGAGTTCCTTTTGAGAGAAGAAATATTTAAGGCTCTTATAATCCGTATAGATCTCCACTTTCTCCCCATACAGGTAGTGTCTCCAGATCTTTAGCACGAAAATGACTGTTGCCAACTCTAGATCATGATTAGGATAATTCCTCTCATATTCTTTGAGTTGTCGTGAGGCATAGGCTATGACTTTCCCGTGTTGTATGAGAACACATCCTTACCCTTTGCCTGACGCATCACTGTAGATGACAAATCACTCCGAACAAGATGGTATTGTCAGAACAGGTGCTGAAATGAGTCTCCCCTTGAGTTCCTAGAAACTCTTCTCATATTCCTCGCTCCATCCGAACTTTATATCTTTTCGAGTCAGCTAAGTTAATGGAGTGGAGATTCGAGAAAATCCTTCCACGAATCTCCGATAATAACCAGCTAAGCCCAGAAAGCTATGTATTTCGGTTACTGACTTAGGTTTCTCCCAACTTTGTATTGCTTCAATCTTCGCCAGGTAAACTGATATTCCATGTTTCGATACCACGTGTCCAAGGAATGCTACTTCCTCAATCCAGAACTCGCATTTCTTCAATTTGGTATATAGTTTGTTTTCATTAAGCTTTTGGAGTATCAGCCTCAAGTGTTGCTCATGATCTTCACAGCTTTTGGAGTAAATGAGGATGTCATCAATAAAGACAACCATAAAATGATCCAAATATTCCTTGAATATCTGGTTCATCATATCCATGAAGGAATCAGGAGCATTAGTCAATGCAAAAGATATGGCTAAGAATTCATAATGCTAGTATCGAGTTCTGAAAGCAGTCTTTGGAATGTCATCAGTTTTAATCTTTAACTGATGATATCAAAAACGATGATCTATCTTTGAGAAGAATTTAGCACCTTACAACTGGTCAAACAAGTCATCAATGCGACGTAACGGATACCTATGTTTGATGGTGACATGGTTCAACTCCCGGTAGTCAATACAAAGTAGCATACTCCCGTATTTCTTCTTTAAGAATAAAACAGGAGCACCCCAAGGCAATTTACTAGGACGTATAAAGTTGATGCCTAACAACTCCTGTAGTTGGATCTTTAACTTCTAAAGTTCAGTAGGAGCTATTCGATATGGGGTTTTGGAAATGGGTTTTGTACCGGGTTCAAGATCAATAAAAAATTCAACTTCACGTTCCGGGAGTAGGCTAGGAAGTTCTTCAGGAAATACATCATAGAATTTATTAACAACAGAAATATCATTCAAATCTGAAGTATTCTTGTTTAAATCGGTGACATGGGCTAAGAAAGCTTGACATCCATTTTTCAATAAACGAATAGCTTTATGACTTGAAATGACAGTGATTGATTTTAGTGGTTTGGTTTCTTGAATTAGCATAACAGGTTGGTTAGGAATATGAAAGCTAACAACCTTATAAAAATAATCAATTTTAGCATGATGAATGGTTAACTAGTCGATTCCTAAACTTACACCAAATGCAAGTATTTTCAAAGAGATGAGATCAACAGGTAATGTGTGGGTGCCAATTTAAATTAAGCAAGATTTATAAATAGTGAATGTAACGAAGGTTTCTCCTAACAGAGTTTCAACAGATAAATCAAAGTCTAATTTCTCAGGGGTCAAGTTTAAACGTTGAGCACAAGTAGGTGAAATAAAAGAATGGGTAGAACCGGTATCTAATAAAGTATAGACTTCGCAAGAGTTTATGATTAGCTTACCCATGATAACTTCGTTCGGGTTCCTCGCTTTTTGGAAAGTCACGACAAACGCTCTCCCTTGAACCATCGACTTTGACTTGTTTGTGACAGCCTTTGGTGTCACCGTCCCAGCTGGACTTGACTTCGCTATAGGGCACACTTGAGCTATGTGACCTTCCTTTCCGCAATTGTAATACACTTTGGGTTGCTGTGTACAATTTTGAATGATGTGCCCCTCTTGTCTGCATTTTTAATATACGACCGGTGGTCGTTCCCCTCCCCTAGAAACGGTTGCTGGTGTTGTGCTGCTGCCGATGTCTTTCCGTTGTCATTGTTGAATCTTCTCTTTTTGAAATTTCCACCTGACTCACTTCTTCTATTATCTTGGCCATGATTACCATCGAAGTGGTTATCATTTCTGGCATGATAATTTCCTCCACGCTGGTTATCATTGTTTAGATGACTGTTGCCACCGGTACGACTATTATCGTGTTGTCAGTTGTTGTCCTTTGGTTGAACAGTCTCATTATCTCGCTCCAATAATTGAGCCCTATTCACAACATCTGAATACAAACAAAGTTTATGAAAAATGAGATATTGACGAATTTCAGGTTTCAAACCTCTAAAAAACATTCGTGTCATTCGTTCCTCATTATCCACCAAATGGGATGCAAATCGGGATAATTCTGCAAACTTGGCCTCGTATTGTGATACAGTCATATTGTTATATTCTAGTTTGATGAATTCCACCTCCTTCATATGACGAATACTTTCTAGAAAATACTTTTCGTTGAACAATTCCTGGAACTTCACCCAAGACATCTTAAGCGCGGAAAGATTAGTACGTTTCACAGATTTCCACCAGTAATCTGCCTCTCTACAGAACATAAAGGTGTCGAAGGGAACCTTTTGCTCCTCTGTGGATCCCAGGACATCAAATATTTTGGTGAATTTCTTAACCCAAGCTTCTGCCTTGAGTGGATCTGACTTTCCTAAAAATTCTGGCGGTCTCAACTCCTCGAATTGCTTAGCAATGACCAGCCGTGAGTTACCATTGTTTCCACCTGCATTTTGAACAGGATTCTCTCTCGTCTGGTTTTGCATGAATTATAGAAAGCTCCTAAACACCCCCATCGTTCATCATTTGGTCGGTAGTGTTGTTTACAGGAGTATTATTGCCTTCCTAATGCACATTATCCTGGTTATTGATTGGCAGTGTCTCAATGGTCTCATATGCTCCATTGCTCATCTCCAAATTTTCAGATGTCATTCTCAAATACTGCCATAAAATAAGGGTTAATTAAAGAAATTGACATGTCACATATTATCCCCATATTCTAACTGACCAATTAAATAACAAGTAAGCTTAGGTAGGACACACTAGCGAAGGTTTTACTCGTCCCTCCCCTCCTAGTTCTAGCCTTAGATATCCGTCAGATATCATATCCCTAAGTTTTGATACCAACTGTGACGCCCCCAAAATAGGTCCACACAACCCATTCTGAGTCACCAAAATACATGGTATAGAATACCAATATAAACTTCATATATATAAAACTATTAACTTTCGTGCAAAATACGACAACACATAAACTGTGAGTTTTAATAGAAATATTGTCGTATATAATACGAAAATATCAACGCTCAAATTAAGTCCTCATTACAATTATTATCACACTATTTTACAAAATAGTGAGGAGTACTATAGCACTAGCTCGGACCATCACTCCATTTCCCGACTAGTCCCAGCTATATTATCATTTCCTGAAGAGAACAATGAAAGAAAAGAATGAGCTCAACTAGCCCAGTAAAGAATATTATGACTAAGATAATGAAGAATAAATTATCATTAGCCTTCAATAAATTAGATAAAATATTATGGACAACAACTTTTAGATCAACAACTGCAGCAAAAATAACAATCCATTAGAAGAGTTAAGTAGAGCATGATGTCTACTATCTTCTATAATTTAAAAGTCCATCATCAATATTTTATTCCTGTGACACCAATCAATAATTATTTCCAATCAACGAATTATCTATGCACTACGGGCTAAATATATTCGTCTGTATCACCAATAGTCATGATTATGCCAAACAACAGTCCGTCTTTGCACTACGGGCCAAAGATAACTTTCATCACAAGCCTTTATCTATAACACCAAATGCCATGATTATACCAATACATAGTTTTTGGTCATAATCATATCAATCAACAGTTCATCTTTGCACTACGGGCCAAATATAATTTTCACCACAATTTAAGACTAAGGATGATGAAAAATGATATAAATAATGAATCAAGTGAGATCAAGGATAAATATTAGAGATTTGTAATTTAATTTATCCAAGTTCAAGAATGTTCAAATTGTCAACATAATAATCAATTGTGGAGTAAAATTCAAGAATGATATTCATATATCAAAAATAATTTGGACAGAAAAGAAACCAATTTTTATCGTGAATAGTATTCCGTGAATAGTACCACGTAGGAATAGTATCGTATGAATAGTACCCTATATGAATAGTACCATATAAATAGTACCGTGTGAATAGTATCCCATATAAATAGTACCCCGACATGAAAATATTAAAATTTGATAAGAAAGTTTAGACCAATATTCATGTGAAATGATATTAGATGAAGCGCAAAACTCAAGGATATTCTACTAATTTCAGGAATTTCCACCATTTAATAATAAGGTTATGGAAACAAACAATAATTTGTACCATAAATGGAGAAATATGAAAGAAAACGATATTCATTGACGAGTACAAAAGAAATGATATCCCGAACGAGTATGAAAGAATATATGAAATTGCAAATGAATTTTCATCCGTCATGCGATAATCTGCGTAGATAGATCATTTTCACAACTTAATAAAGAATGAATACGAAAGGTTATTCACCATACATGCGGTAATCCGCGTAGACATGTTATTCCCACAGATTAATAAGAAATAGAATGATAACCCTTATGAGTATTGAAAGAAAATAGCATCCTTTACCTTAGTATGAGACTAAATCTGACTGGTATAGCGGAGATATTCTTGAGAAAATCTTTCACTATAAGCTACACTCAAAGTATTCTTATACTAGAAAGAAATACGCACAATATTATAGAAGAAGAATTCTCTAATTCTGGTGTGATTTTTATTTCTTAACTAAACATCCTATTTATAGGAGAATGGCAGGGCACTATTTAGAAATAATCACGAACGCACAGTAACCTTAAATTTCGTCTAATTCTTACTGTGCAATACTATGCAATAAAATATTCTAATAAAATAAAAACTTTATATATAATATAATATATTTTATTTATATTCTAATAAAACAAACAACTTTAAATATATTATAAAAAGTTTTCTATTTATATAAAAAGTTTTTTATTTTATTACTATTATAATAATAATAAAACAAAAACTGAAATAATTGTATGCCGATGGTTTGAATAATTTGGCACGTAGGGGTCCATGGAATAATAAGCCAAACTTACAACAACTTTTCTATTTATAACAAAAATTGAATAAATATCCACCACAAATCACTTATCTTTAATTAACACAATCTTTCAATAAATAGTCATCATTAATATTATAACTCACAATATTGACAACCAGATTGTTCCCAGGAAAGAGGGGGCTTTCCGATAAGGATTTCTCCTTACTGGCGCACAGCCCTTTTCTTGACAAAACTTTTTAGACATTGCCAATAATGTTAACTAATAATATTAAATAATATGAGTAACTGTGTCGTGATAATTATTGATTTAATAATATAAAATATTGTGCAAATAATACTGTGATAATAATTGAATCAATAATATGAGATAATATGCAGCAATTATTGTGGCAATTATTGAATGAAATATTGAGTGACTTCTTGTGACGCCCCCAAATTCAGATCTTGTACCTCGAATTCGGTGCATCACGATCTAATTCTAATAACATACTACAATCTCATTCAACGGAATAATAGAATAATTTACATTGATTTAATATAAATATTCGCGTCCCACGGTCTCGCAACTTAAACATATCTTAAACCATAACATAACTAATACATAATATGAAATAAGTCTTATTACAACATCATAATAATCTTAAAAGAGAACAAAGCTATGTCGTAGCCTTGCCCTTGCCCTTGTCTGTGCCAGAGCGTCCGCACTGCTCTGCCTTAACTGAAATGTTTAGGGAAAGCAAGAATGAGCAACAAATTTGCTCAGTAAGTAATATAGCAATAAGGGTAAGCATAATTATAAATCTTAATGATATTCAAGGTATAATGTCAAAGGATAATTCAAGAGTTCAAGAAATAATGTTGTAAACGAAGATATATCAATAGTTCCAAAACAGTCCTTTGAATTTGTAAACAGAAGGTCGTTAAATACCGAAGCATTATCAAAAAGATTCAAAGGTTTCAACGTTTTTCAAAAGATAAAGTTTAATACTGAGCAGTCACTAAGGACTAAGAACTCTTGCTAGAATTAACAGTGTTTAACTGACAATCCGATATAAACAAATACAACAGGTGATCAGCCTAAAGTACCCTACATTATGCATAAAATTTACACGCTATTTGTGCGCACGTCGGTTCCCCGACAGTTATACAGTTTCCTCTTTAATGATGGTTGTTCATCTCAGTAGATTTATAAGATTTCGCACCAAAGCAATTGGTTTGGATCACTTTCTAATTCATGATATTGGTCTAGCCGAATCATGTGACACCCCCAAATTCGGGTACTTCAATTCCACGGGATTTGGTGATCACTATCTAAATAAAATATAACTACTGCCCATAATAAGGAATGCAAAATAAATTACAACCTTGAATAAATATAAAAAATCTTCCTTATCAAAAGAATTACAACTTAATCAAGTAAATCCCAGGGTTTGCTAACCTTAACGTCAATAATAAATGCGAAAAATAAATCATAACACAATAAAGTTCTATTACACATCATAATCAAACATAACAAGTCTTCACTTGTTCATCTTGTTTTTTCCTTTACTTATTGACAGGGCACTAACATTCTCGACTTTAGCTTCAATGGTTATTTAATTGCAAGAGTGAGCAAACAAAAGCTCACTTGAACTAATAACAATAATAATGATGACATAAACTGAATAACTTCAAAAGATCTGAATACTTTTCTCTCATCAATAATAAAGAATTGAATAAAAATTATTTCATCAACATTTAGAATTTCGAATGTAGAAATCATCTGAGGGTCTTAAGATCTTGAACTATGTCCTAGGTTATAAACATTTCTATTTAAATCCTTTAACATGAAAGTAGTATGCATACAAGCCAATCATGTATGATGATAAAGCATATACTTTAAAGACAATCTTATTTATTTATTAAAGGCATTTAATTATCTATATGGTGCTGTTTTTATAATATATAATAACCCATAGTTTTAAGCAATGCTTTTAGAATCATAATGATGACCATGCTAATGAGATCTAAATTCTTAGAAAGCTTTAAAACTAAAATAGTTCTCAATCGTGGGATTACAAAAAAGGGGATTAGTATATCCGGATAGATTGGTACATATGTTGCTTGCTCATTGGATGAGGATAATTGATCTCATGATTATTTGTGTGGAGACACTAAAGCAAATATGTAGGTGCTTATTGGAGAATAAGTTCACTGAACGTGACTCGCTATGGAATACCTAATGGAGTTTTACTCGCCTGTCAATAGGAATTTCTAATGTGATAGTAGTACAAGTGATCCTTAGACTTGAGATCATCATAGTATCTTATATGTAACAAATTATACTTTGACTTATTCCTTAAGGCCTTTTAAGGCATAAATAGGGTATGCTGGGTATAATGAGTTATATATGGAGATAATAAATGATCAATAAAGAATCTACCACCTCTAGTAAAAGAGGAGATATGTCCTATGTGATTCGTTAAATGATAACCCAAGAATCCTTGGTCAAGGTGGAATAAAATTAGAAAAAGGTTTTTAATTTACATTAATCGGAGTTGTGCATTTTCTAATCGAAATACATATGATTAAATAAAATAAGACTTGACAGTAAATTCATGTCTTATATTTAATTGGGACATTGTATGGTGGAAGGATTGAATTGTACGGTAACTATTTACTCACAGGTTCTTTTATGATTAATGTTGAAATCTATATTATCTGGAAAGTCGTTGATCGCTAGGGAGGCTTATTCCTATTATAGAATAAATATTATTTATTTAAATAGATTATTAGTTTAATTTATTTATTTAAATAAGATTAGAATTGTTCTAATTGATTTATTCACAACCGGTTTAATATGGAGAACCTAAAGGGTCACACCATAAAAGGAAGAATAATTATTTAAGAAGGTAATGGCATAATCGTAATAATGCATTAAGTATAATTAATTTAATCTATGGTGATAGAATAAATTAAATAGCTTAATGTTTATTATTTAATATTTTGAAAATATTAAATATAAATTAATAAGAGGAGACTTATTAATATTATTATTATTTTAATTTTTAAAGGAGTTTAGTAATTAATTTAATATTAGTACTCTCATTTATTCCTAATAAAATTAGGAGGTAAATTAATTAAATGAATTTAATTAATTATTCCCAATGTGGTGGGAAGCCTAAATTAATTAAAAGAGTTTAATTAATTAATGAATTCTCATGTCTAATAGGATTAGAAGGGTTGACCAATATCTATATAAAAGGAGATTTATAATAGATATCATTTGATGAAATTTCAATGGTTGGAGAGTACTCCTTTTCTATAGAAGATAGAAAACTAAGCCAACCTCCCTCCTTCTTGATAATTCCTCTTCCTTGGTGGATCACCTCTAGAGGCCAAACTCTTGGGTGGCAAACGTTGATCAAAGGAAGGAATTTAACCCGAAAATTCAAGGAGATCACGAAGAACAAGTAGTTGAACTCGTACCTGTGGAAGCTTCGTTCTACAAGGGTATGATTCCATAACTTTTTATTTATCGTTTTAAATTAATAATTTGCATAAAGGATGATCCGGGTAATGGTTTTGTAGAAATTTTTTAAACTCTGATATATCATGCTTCCGCTAATTTTTGCAATTTGATTGCATCATGATTTCGTACAAACCCAACAGTGGTATCAGAGACAAACCTTTATGCAATTATTAATTTATTTTTGTTTTCATATACATATGGGTATGTATTTAGAATAATTTATTGGGCATAATTATATTGTATAAAATTATTTTTTTTAAGAAAAAAAAAATGGCATTTTTTTTGGGACGAATCACAATTTTTTTTTATGGGTGCTAATCTTGAATTCTGCAAAGAAAAGGTGTTGTCTTTTTCTTACTCCAAAAAGAAGGTGACCCATCAGGAAATGACTTTTTTAATAAAAGAAGGTGACTTCTTTTCAAAAAATAAACGTGAATTTATATTATATATATATAACCTAATTCGTTATATATATATATATAAGATATACGGTAATATCATATATATATATATATGATATAAATTTATATATTATATTCTAAATAATTTTATAATTAAAATAAAGAGTTTATTTTAATCTTGAAATTGGATTTCTTGTAATTTGAAATTGCCCATTAAATGATACTCATATATATATGGAATGTTTTAATTCATGAGATGGATATTTATTTATTGATATATATGGTGATATGTATGATAATAAATAGGAATTGATTATGGACTATTTGACTAATGTGATTGAATTTTATTTTAGTTGAATGCTTGAATGAATTAGTTTTATTAAATGGGGTCTGCGTATCTCGTCTTCTCTAATTTATTCTTGATGTAAATTCTATCTCTCTCCTATGTACTTCCCCCTTGACTGCTGATCAAGGTTTCTATTTAAATTTAAAATAGTTTATGTAATAGTATTAGTTAGAATTATCTTGAAGAAATTGGAGACCAAGGAGCAAGAAGCGCGTGAAGACCCGTTTGTATGGAGCTCGGGTTTAAATGTAATAGTTATGTTTAAATTTAAATTCTTGCACTCCTAAGTTTGACCTTTTGGTTCACTTGGTGGCTCTAGTGAACCAAACTAGAATAAAAGTCCATAATCAATCCGGGTAGAATATAGTATTCTTTAAGTGCATGCTAAGTATTATATATATTATATTGTATGCAAACATGCTTCGCATGTTTAATAAAATGAAGCGTATTTTATATATATGTGTGCATGCGCGCTAAACAAGATGAGACAAATAATAACAAACCCCTCAAAGAAATAATATTAAGTCCGAAGCGTTCAAATGATATTTAAAATATTGAACGCCGCCTTCTAGCATGATTAATTAATAGAGTATTAAATATTTAATATGAGTTTGTTGTGCTATCCACAATGCGAGTATTGAGTATTTAAGATGTTAATTAACCACATTTGATGCTTATCAAGAAAATTGAACGATCTAGTCTTGTTGTGTTATCCACAAGGATAAACATTTTTCTTTTTGAATTTATGGAAGTGTTAGGCTGGACTTAACTTAAATCATTTTAGTTCGGATGTGCACAAATGACAATTATGATTTAAGAGGCAAAATAAAAGGAGTTACATAAGTGATGTAATTGACAAAAGTTATCTACCTAATTATTTATATATCGCTTGTTGTGCTATCCACAAGGTTATATGCATTAAAAATGGGATCCTTAATCTCACTAGCAAATCTTTAATTAGATGTTGCCGAATTATATAAGTGAGGGTAATATTGTTTGATAAAAATAGTGGGAGATACCAATTTAAAATAAAGACCTAAATTTATTTTGGTATGCAAAATTAATAAAATAAATGTTTGTTAAAAATGTTATTTTTCACATGCAGAATTTTAAAAATGTCAAAATCACTAATTTCACTGCGAAGCATACTTGATGCTAATAAGCTTACCGAGCCGAATTATACGGACTGGCTAAGAAATCTGAGAATAGTTCTTACTGCTGAAAAAATTTCTTATGTCCTAAACTCACTTTTTCCCTGGAACCGTTCTAGAAACAGCCTCTGAGGAAGAGATTGCCACCATTGTAAAGTGGAAAGATGATGCATCTGTGGCTCAATGCATCATGCTCGCATCCATGAATAATGAGCTTCAGCGTCAGCACGAAAACATGGATGCTCCTACTATGTTGATTCACCTCAAGGAGCTGTATGGTGAACAAAGTAGGACTGCTAAATATGAGATATCTAAGGAGCTCTTCCGATCTCGGATGACCAAGGGCAAGGTGAACATAAAGGAACAAAAGAAATTTGATCCAGCTAGTAAAGGAATGTGCTTCCATTGCAACGAGCCGAGTCATTGGAAGAGGAACTGCAAGAAGTTTCTGGCAGAGAAGAAGCTTGGAGAAGCTTCGATTTCCAACCAAGGTTTGTTCATGATTGAAATTAATTTTTTAGAAAGTTAAAATTCTACTTGGGTATTGGATACCGGCTGTGGTTCTCACATATGTAATAATGTGAAGGGACTGGTCAGAAATAGAAAGCTGAGCAATGATGAGGTCATCCTATGAGTGGGGAATGGAGCAAAGGTTGCTGCATTAGCTGTAGGGACTTATTGTTTAGTGACACCTTAGGGCAAGTTCATTTATTTAAATAATTGTTATTTTGTTCCGAATATTATTAGAAACATTATTTCTATTTCTGTATTAGATATGGAAGGATTTAACGTTATTATAAAGAACAATGGTTGTTCTATTTATAAAGACGATGTTTTGCATGGTATTGGAAATTTGCGAAATGGACTTTATATACTTGACTTGCAAGAAAATATATTTCAAATTGAACAAACTAAGAAAAGTAAAAGAGATTATATTAATTTTACCTATATGTGGTACTGTAGACTCAGTCATATCAATGAAACAAGATTATCCAAGTTGCATAAGGATGGACTCTTAGAGCTATCTGATTATGAATCATATCCAACTTGTGAATCTTGTCTCATGGGTAAAATGACTAAATCCCCTTTTAGTGGAAAAGGAGAAAGAGTTACAAAGTTGTTAGCGTTGATTCACACAGACGTTTGTGGACCTATGACAACAAGTGTACGAGGTGGGTATTCTTATTTTATTACTTTCACTGATGATCACTCAAGATTTGGATATGTGTATTTAATGAAATACAAATCAGAATCATTTGAAAAGTTCAAAGAGTTCAGAAGTGAAGTAGAGAAACAAACGGGCAAGAGTATTAAGATACTTCGATCAGATCGAGGTGGAGAATACTTAAGTGGTGAGTTTCTCAATTGTCTCAAAGAAAATGGTATAATATCACAATGGACTCCTCCAGGTACACCACAGTTAAATGGAGTATCTGAAAGAAGAAATCGAACACTGTTGGACATGGTTCGATCTATGATGAGTTTTACCGACCATCCAATTTCCTTCTGGGGATATGCCCTAGAAACGGCTACATACCAACTTAACAAGGTACCTACCAAATCCATCCCAAAGACTCCATATGAGATGTGGAAGGGGAGGAAACCAAGTCTTAAGTATGTTAAGATATACTTAAGATTTGGGAATGTCCAGCTTATGTGAAAAGGTTTCAAAATGATAAGCTTGGGACAAGATCTGATAAGTACACGTTTGTGGGATATCCTAAAGAAAGTTTGGGATACTATTTTTATAATCCTACTGAGCAAAAGGTGTTTGTTTTGAAACACACTGCCTTCTTGGAAAGGGAGTTTATCCTTGAAGGGGCTAGTGGGAGAAAAATAGATTTTGAAAAATTCAAGAACCGCAAACCACTTCAGATCAAGTGGATGAACCTGTCCAAGTAGAAACACCTACTGTACAATACCCTATTCGTAAATCTGGAAAAGTACCGAAGATACCTAAAAGATATGGATTCGTCGTAGAGGATGACGATGAGGTACACATCATGGATGATGATGATCCATTGAATTACGAACAGACTATGATTAATAAAGACTCAGAGAAATGGTAGATGACTATAAAATCTAAAATAGATTTTGATGCTATGCTCAAGTCCATTTGGATTTTTCTTGCGATTGCAGCTTATTTTTACTTATTCTGGCAAAATGGACATGGAGACGCCCTTCCTTAAATTTACATTATTAGAGGAGAATGTATGTATGATACAGCCAGATGGTTTTTTATTTCAATGGTTGAAGCAAATCATGTATATGAGCTACAATAATCCATTCATAAATTGAAGCAAGATTCTCATAGATGGAACATTCATTTTGATAAGATAATCAAAAAAGTTTGATTTTATCAAAAACGAGAATGAACCTTGTGTGTACAAAAGGGTTAGTGGGAGCACTGTTTCATTCCTTGTATTATATGTTGATGATATATTACTGATAGGGAATGACATTTCTATGCTACAATCTATCAAAATAAAGTTGTCTAAACATTCCTCCATGAATGATTTGGGTAGAACATCCCGCATTGGGGATATAAATCTGTATTAATAGATTTAAAAGGATGTTCGGCTTAACCCAAGGAAATGTATATTCATTAGATGCTAAAGGCGTTTAGCATGACAAACTCCAAAAGGTGCCTCATGATGATGAGCCTTGGAGTGTATCTCTCAAAAACTGTCCTTAGTAAAAGAGAGATCGAATGAGTTACTATCATGTATGCAATGAAATATACGAGACTTGATGTTGATCAGTCATATTCTGGAGAAGATCACCGTGAGACAGTGATAAATATCTCAAAGTACTTAACTGACACTAAGGATGTCATCGTAACACTGATGGGTCTGAATTAAACTAGAGGACTAAACAGACTTAAGTTTTCAGACTGACCAAGACGATAGCAAATCCACTTTAGGGTAAGTCGTTACCTTGAAAGATGGTGCAGTGAATTAGAAAGGTTCTAAATAATAAAAGGTTGCTGGTTTAGTGACAAAGACAAAGTATATAACTGTAAGTGAAGCTGTAAGTTAATGTTTCGGATCAAAAGTTCATTACAGAACTAGGAATAGTTCCTAAGTCTCATCTTGAATCTAAACATGTGTTGCGGCACCTTGATTAAAGAAATCATTGAAAGAGGAGCATATAGACTCTCAAGATAACATTGCATATCCATTTACTGAAGCTTTAATATAACAGCAGTTTGATCGTCACTTAGAGAAAAAGGATATGAGATACCATGGCGATTGGCTTTAGTGCAAGTGGGAGATTAAAAGAAGTATGCATACAAGCCAATCATGTATGATGATAAAGCATATACTTTAAAGACAATCTTATTTATTTATTAATAAAAATATTCATTTATTAAAGGCATTTAATTATCTACATGGTGCTGTTTTTATAATATGTAAATAACCCATAGTTTTAAGTAATGCTTTTAGAATCATGATGATGATCATGCTAATGAGATCTAAATTCTTAGAAAGCTTTAAAACTAAAATAGTTCTCAATCGTGGGATTACTAAAAAGGGGATTAGTATATCCGGATAGATTGGTACATATGTTGCTTGCTCATTGGATGAGGATAATTGATCTCATGATCATTTGTGTGGAGACACTAAAGCAAGTATGTAGGTGCTTATTGGAGAATAAGTTCACTGAACGTGACTCGCTATGGAATACCTAATGGAGTTTTACTCGCCTGTCAATAGCAATTCCTAATGTGATAGTAGTACAAGTGATCCTTGGACTTGAGATCATCATAGTATCTTGTATATAACAAATTATACTTTGACTTATTCCTTAAGTCCTTTTAAGGCATATATAGGGTATGCTTGGGTATAATGAGTTACATATGGAGATAATGAATGATCAATAAAGAATCTACCATCTCTAGTAAAAGAGGAGATATGTCCTATGTGATTCGTTAAATGATAACCCAGGAATCCTTGGCCAAGATGGAATAAAATTAGAAAAAGGTTTCTAATTTGCATTAATCGGAGTTGTGCATTTTCTAATCGAAATACATATGATTAAATAAAATCAGACTTGACAGTAAATTCATGTCTTATATTTAATTGGGACATTGTATGGTGGAAGGATTGAATTGTACGGTAACTATTTACTCACAGGTTCTTTTATGATTAATGTTGAAATCTATATTATCTGGAAAGTCGTTGATCGCTAGGGAGGCTTATCCCTATTATAGAATAAATATTATTTATTTAAATAAATTATTAGTTTAATTTATTTATTTAAATAAGATTAGAATTGTTCTAATTGATTTATTCACAACCGGTTTAATATGGAGAACCTAAAGGGTCACACCATAAAAGGAAGAATAATTATTTAAGAAGGTAATGGCATAATCGTAATAATGCATTAAGTATAATTAATTTAATCTATGGTGATAGAATAAATTAAATAGCTTAATGTTTATTATTTAATATTTTGAAAATATTAAATATAAATTAATAAGAGGAGACTTATTAATATTATTATAATTATTATTATTATAATTTCTAAAGGAGTTTAGTAATTAATTTAATATTAGTACTCTCATTTATTCCTAATAAGATTAGGAGGTAAATTAATTAAATAAATTTAATTAATTATTCCTAATGTGGTGGGAAGCCTAAATTAATTAAAAGAGTTTAATTAATTAAATGAATTCCCATGTCTAATAGGATTAGAAGGGTTGACCAATATCTATCTAAAAGGAGTTTTATAATAGATATCATTTGATGAAATTTCAATGATTGGAGAGTACTCCTTTTCTATATAGGATAGAAAACTAAGCCAACCACCCTCCTTCTTGATAATTCCTCTTCCTTGGTGGATCACCTCTAGAGGTCAAATACTTGGGTGGCTAACGTTGATCAAAGGAAGGAATCTAACCCGAAAATTCAAGGAGATCACGAAGAACAAGGAGTTGAACTCGTACATGTGGAAGCTTCGTTCTACAAGGGTATGATTCCATAACTTTTTATTTATCGTTTTAAATTAATAATTTGCATAAAGGATGATCCGGGTAATGATTTTGTAGAAAATTTTTAAACTTTGATATACCGTGCTTCCGCTAATTTTTGCAATTTGATTGCGTCATGATTTCGTACAAACCCAACATAACAGTCATTTAGACTATATGGACTCTTAACTCGTACTTAGGGGGATCAGCCCTTCGTACCATGTATTGTGCACAAACAGCTTAACGTTTTCGCATGGTAATCCCCTATTAAATAGGGTTGTTCATCTCCGTATTTGATAACAAGTCCGCACCAAAGAAAGTTTGGTTTGGTTAAGCTTAAAAGGAAATTTGGAGTTCAACTACCATCAACTAAGGAGTAGTTGAATCGACTTATAATAATCTAGAATAATTCAACAATAAAGAATTAAGAAATAACTATGAGTCATAATAATAGACATCATATTTAACAATCATGCTTTAGAAATAAACTTAAAGCATTTGAAAGACAATATGGACCTTGCTTGAATAATTAAGTCAAGGTCACAACAATTCAATAATGAATTTGCTCAATAATATGAGGATTAGAAAACTTGCATAAACGTAAAAGTAAGGTTTGAGTTTAGAACACTTGCCTCGAGCGCAAGCTAACAATACCACGTTCCTTAATTAATCCTACATACACGTAATTTACAATAGTAACATAAATTAGTTACGATATAGCTAATTCATATAACTAGTTAATCCATCTAAATTAACTCATTATTCTTAGGTTTAATTGTCAATTATCATCAAATCATACATTCTTAATAATCAATCAAACTATTTGTTTAATCAAGTCATAATCAACTTATAAAATTAAGTCATACTTTCACATTATTTAAATTATAATTAATCAAATTATAATTTACCTTATACACTTCCTATTTATAAATTAATCATTTGAAATACATTAATGAATCACTTTAGCATCTTAATGTATGCCTAACATGTTATCAAGTACATCACATTAGGTTAACTTTTCATAATACAAACTAAAAGCCACATAACAAACAAATAAAATTTTCTCTTCTGCACCCCCTTCCCCCTGCCGGGGCGGGTTTTTTGGCCTTGACATGCCCGCCAAGGCGGGCACCCTGCAGTGGGGAAAATTTGGTTCGCGAACTGTGCAGAGAAAAAATCAATTTGACTTATTTCTTCGCATCAAATTCTGATTTTAACTAACATATTGCATATAAAACTTTATATAAAACATAATTTAAAGCTTCTAACATGTTTTTAATATATATAATCATCATAACACATAATCAAAAACTCTAAATTTCATTATTTCTGAAGAAAAATTGTCGATAAGTGTTATTGATGAAATTGAACATTGTAAATTTGTTTTTAAATCAAAATACATAATTCAAAGCATATTGAATTTGTTTCTTGACATATTAACATAATCTATTATCAATTTACACAATAATTTACAATCAAACATGAATTTTGATTTTAAAGAACCATTTATTTTCAAAAGGAGTCCACTGTAACTTTTGATGAACATGATTTCTTTATGTTCATCATATTTATATGAATTAAACTATCTAATTATGCATAAAAATCATATATAAACGTATATATATGCAATATAACATGTATAACTCACAATCACATAATTTTTCATGAATAAATATTTTACAGAGAAAGAACTACGAAGAACAATAAAACATGATTTTAAGATATTACGGAGATAGAGTTATACCCTTTGTTGATTTAGTAGAGAAAGGTGGAGATGGTGATGGCTCCTAGTTTTGATTTCTCAAAACTTCTTCTTTTCTTTCTTCTTCTCTCTTCTTCTCTCTAACTCTCTGCTATTTTTCTCTTCTTTGTTCTAACTAACGTATACTAACTAATATGATATATTATACATATAATTAGATAATATATGTAACTGACAAATAATTTTAATTTATTAATACACCATATTAATAACAATGTCAGTTATATTTTATTTGAATTTCAAAAGCCTTAAGGCTTTGCTTGGCAAAACTCTTTATATTTAAAACTAGTTTTTTAATAGTTAAGGCTATGTTTGGTAAAACGAAATTAAAACAGGTGCAAGGGTCTTGTTTGGCAAAACTAATTTTAAAAAACCTTTAATTTACTTAATAAATCTTTTAACACATACTTTCAATGTTACACTTTAATTAATTAAATCTTAACATTCCAATTTAATTAAATTCAAGCTAACATCAATTAATCAAATAACATTTGCCACATAACAATTATAATTACTCGCTAATCATAATCTCATGTAACAATTACCACATAATATTCTTTTAATTTATTTATCTCAATTAAATTAAACTGTACCATAAAATCATTACACATCAATTAAATTAACATTCATTTAATTAACATATTGCACTTAATTAAATTACTCCACAATAATTACATAAATTATTTATTTAACTCAAAAAATAAATCAATTAAAATATTTATTTAATTCAATAAATATTAAAATTCATATATAAATTTCTCATTCGTTACAATCTTTCCTCCTTAAAAGGATTCTGTCCTCAGAATCACAAAACAAAACAAAACAAAATCTCATCTGTTACATTCTTCCCCCCCCCCCCCTTAAAAAGATTTTGTCCCCATAATCGATATATAAGGGGTTAGACAAATAATTAAGTAAATAATTGGGGATACATTTTCATCATTATATCTTCGAGTTCCCACGTAGCTTCTTCAGTACTGTGGTTCCTCTAGATTACCTTAACAGAAGGTATCACTTTGTTTCTAAGTACTTGTTCTTTTCTATCAACTATTTGAACAGGCACTTCGTCATAGGTTAAGTCTTTATCGAATTGTAAAGGCTCGTATTCTATTATATGCTTGTAGTCGTGTTTGTATGGTCGTAACACAGAAATATGAAAAACATTATGTATATTATCTAGTTCCGGAGGTAACACAACCTCGTAAGCCACTTCGCCCACCTTTCGTAGTATTTCGAAAGGTCCAATGAATTGGGGACTCAGCTTCCCCTTCTTGCCAAATTGAATCTTCCCCTTCCAGGGAGATACCTTCAAGAAAATGAAGCTTCCTGCTACAAATTCTCAGTTCTGTCGATGTTGATCGGCATACTTCTTCTGTCTGTCTTGAGCAGCAACCAATCTCGTTCTGATTAGCTTCACGATTTCGGCAGTTTGTTGTACCAGTTTCGGTCCCAACAGTTGACGTCCACCGACCTCATCCCCGCACAATGGAGTCCTACACTTTCTGCCGTATAACGCTTCGTAAGAATGCATGCCAATACTCGTATAGTAACTGTTGTTGTAGGCAAACTCCACTAACGGTAGATGGTCATCCCAACTTCCTCTGAAGTCCATAACGCAAGCTCTCAGTATGTCCTCTAGCGTCTGAATCGTTCTTTTGCTCTGGCCATTGGTTTGAGGATGGTACGCCGTACTCATTCGTAATTGTGTTCCCAAGCACTCCTTTAGTCGCTTCCAGAAATTCGACGTGAAACGCGGATCTTTGTCAGACACAATCGATACTGGAACACTGTGTCAAGAAATAATTTTCTTCACGTATAGCTTTGCTAACTGATCCAAGTTAAATTAAATCTTGATTGGTAGGAAATATGTTGACTTCGTCAGTCGATCCACTATTACCCATATTCCATCGAAACCCTTCTGTGTCGCTGGAAGACCCACCACGAAATCCATCGTGATGTGCTCCCACTTCCACTCTGGAATCTCCAGCGGTTGCAATAATCCACTCGGTCGCTGGTGTTCTGCTTTAACCTTCTGGCATGTTAGACATTTCGCAACGCATTCAGCAACGTCTCTCTTCATATTCGGCCACCAAAAATGTTGTCTGAGATCCTGGTACATCTTCATACTCCCAGGGTGAATCGAATATCTCGAACTGTGAGCTTCGCCCAAAATTTCCTCTTTGACATCTGGTACTGGCGGTACCCTGATTATTCCTTTAAATCGTAGCAGTCCTTCATTATCGATCTTGTCGACGTCAGGAAATAATCTACGGGTCGGGTCATAACCCGGATCTTTTATCTCTTCTTAAGTTATCTCTACCCTTACTCTTTTTATTGCGAAAAAGGTTTTGAAGGGTTTTTTAGGAAAAGGCCAACATGTATCATGTCGACGATTTGAACGTTTTACAGAGTCTCCAGTTGGTAGATTTGAAATGGTTGTACCAACTCATCCGAGTTTTGATTGAAAGAGGCCCAATTACTGGACACTGTCGATACTTGATCTTTGAAACTGAAGTTTTAAGTTCGGGGGCTTGGTTAAGTGTGGGGAAGGTGCTAGGCACCCCACAACTCCCGTGTAAACACAGTACCGCATCTTTTCAATATTTCCTTTAAAACTGAAATGTGTGTGTGAATGCTGCTTGAAAATCGGGCCTATGTTTGTTTTAAAAGCATTTTACAAGCTTCGTTGAACCTATATACAAAGGGTTTGATTTGATTTGCAAAAGTCTTTGATTTGATTTGTAAAAGTATTTGAGTTAATTTGCAAAATCTTTTCTTTTGATTGAAGTGATGTTTTGAAAGCAGTTTATCAAACCCTTACGCTATCAAAGGAATTGAAGCATATCAATACTTTCAATTTTATCTTTTCAGCCTTAAGGCTCAATTTAAATGGTGATTGTCGGGCTGCGAAGCATCCTCGACAACAACATATATACAAGTGTCAGTCTCCTCATGGGCATGGTAGCCATCGGAGGGACTCTGACATGACAAACTATATTTTCACTATGTTGAGACCTTAAATCCAGATAACTGTTTTAAGGCCTTTTGTATGTACATTTCTACAGAAAAATTGTTAGGGTACATTCGTAAAGTGGAGTTTGTCCATAGTGGGAATTAGATTCTAATTAGTTTGATCATGAATCCCACGATTCATAGGCTCACATATGAGTAGCCAATAAACCTGCACAGTTCAAATTTGTACAGAAACAGATATATATCCCAAATGTTGCCAGAACCGAGGATTCATTCAGTAAATCCTGGTTCGCACCTGGCCGAAGCGTCTCGTTCCCACTAGATAACAATCTAAGGAACGCGATGTTGCTTTTATAACTGAAAAGTGCTGAATTTGTTAAGGCCGATTCATATCACATGAATATTTAAAGCAGCAGTTTAATAAAGCGAGTAAAGCAATATATATATACAAAAACTGTAAAGGACGGTGGGTTTTCACACCGGTGCCCGGACTGGAATTAAAATATATATATATATATATATACATTTATAAAAGCTGTATAAAAGCCACGGAATGATCCAGGCTTGAAAGAATTGAAATATATATAGAAAAATAGTAAAAAGGGCGATGGGTTTTCACGCCTGTGCCCGAACTTAAATTATATATATATATATATATATATATATATATATATATATATATATATATATATATATATATTCACAGAAAAGTAGTCAACCAAGACTGGGAAGAGAACCCAGTGGTGGTGAAGGCTGCTTATATATGCATATTTATATATAAAAGCAGTAAAAAGGCCACAGAATAATCCTGGCCGAACGAAAATGTAACTGTACAGAAAAGTAGTCAACCAGTGATTGGAAAGATAACCCAATAATGGTGAAGGGTGCAAACACAGTATAAAGGCCACAGAATGATCCAGGCTAGACTGAAATATATATATATATATATATATATATATATATATATATATATATATATATATATATATATATATTAATAGAAATGTAGTCAACCAAGACTGGGAAGAGAACCCAGTGGTGGTGAAAGTTGCTTATATATGCATAAATAAATATAAAAGCAGTAAACTACCACAGATTTGACATCCGAGCTTAACAGAATTAACTAGTTAGTATATAAACAGTTAAATAAACAGAAAAAAAAGCCAAACCCTGACTGGAAAGATAACCCAATCCGACGAAGTTGCTTAAAACGAAGATGCAAGTATGTCGAAGATGCTGGAAGCGACGGATCGCCAATCCAAGTTGTAGAAATGCCAGAAAATGCGTTTATGTACAAAAATGTACCAAACGTTGACGAAAACGGCCACGGAACTAAGTTTCGAGCATATTTAAAAAATGAAACTTGATATGCAAGTGTATAAAAGTGCAAAAAAGTAGTATTGACTTGCTGATCGTAAAAATACTCACAATAGACTGCTACACGGGCATTTTGCCAAATCGTAGGCTCTAAATGTCAAAATCTACCGGTTATTTTCTGATATGTGGTAGTATGTTGGTATATCTACGTGTTAGAGTGAAAAATTTGGGTTTAGAAGACTTGAAAATGACTGAAAATCAAACGAGCAGAGGTTCGGAGCGTTTTTGAATTATTAAAATGAGGGGGGTGCCCTCATATATATAAGCCAGGGAGACTCCACCCTACCTTCTACTCTGGTGGGGCCCACATGTCTGATTCAGTCATCTCAAAGTATGTGCACTCCGTGCAACGCGAGGTCGAAGTTGAAACTTTTTAACTTTTGATCGGAGCGTCCGTTTGAGGCGTGCGATACCTTTCTAGAAAGCCCTCGTCGAGAGTGTCACAATGACATGGGATTAAACATATTCTGGGTCTAAGAAGATGGGTTCATAACCAGGTCTTTGATTCCCCGCAGTTTGTCCGTTGAGCTGTCTTGCGCTGTTTGCACTCGGGATCATCGTTATGGTTCGTTCTGACCTTGGTGGCATCAATTCGGTTTAATTTTGACCGAATCGGCTTAGGGTTGATAAAATGACCATTTTGCCCATCCTGCGGTTTCCCTTAGTGTCGGCATGGCCATCTATTGACTTCCTGGGGTTATTTCCAAGACTTGGATCCCATTCGAGTCTGTTTGTCCTCGGTGTTGTCTCTGAGGCTGACTTGGTCGCTCCAAGTTTTCTTCTGGAGATGTTGTGGAGCTTCAGGTTTGTTCCTGAAGTTATCTTGACTTCCCGGGTTTAGACCGGGGATGACCTATACTTCTCGGCTTGAGACAGGGGCTGATCTGTACCTCCCGGGTTGAGACCGGGGCTGACCTATACCTCCTGGTTAAGACTGGGACTGACCTGTACTTCTCGGGTTGAGATCGGGGCTGACTTGTACTTCCTGGGTTGAGATCGGAGCTTACCTGTATCTCCCGGGTTGAGATCGGGGCTGATCTGTACCTCCCGGGTTGAGACCGGGGCTAATTTGATAACACGATATTGAGATCGGGGTTGAACTGATGGCCTGATATTGAGATCGGGGTTGAAATGATGGCCTGATATTGAGAACGGGGTTGATTTGATGGCTCGATATTGAGATCGGGGTTGATTTGACGGCCCGATTTGAGATCGGGGTTGATCTGATGGCCCGATATTGAGATCGGGGTTGATTTAACGGCCCGATTTGAGATCAGGGTTGATCTGACGACCTGATTTGAGATCGAGATTGAACTGATGTCCCGATATTGAGATCGGGGTTGATCTGATAAGACAGTCTTGCCCTCCTACAGGGTTAGTAACAGGAAAAGAATATTTTGAGTGTCTACAGATCTTGAACTTGATTTCTTCACCACCGGCTATTCTTTTTCGGATCTTCTCGCACTCCTCGTCGTGAAGTTGTGCCTCTTTCACCTTGTCTACCAGAGTAGAACCAGTAGTTACTTGAAATAGCTTCTCATTCGACTCCTTCGGATACTTGACTTCCATTTTTAACTTAGCCATCTCTTCTATTAATCGGTTTTGATCAGTTAATAAATTTAACTTCTCCCGCCCCTTTCTGCTTAAAGCGTCGGCAACCACATTAGCTTTACCCGGATGGTAAAGAATCTCGCAGTTGTAGTCCTTGAATAGTTCCAACCATCTCCTTTGGCGCATGTTTAAATACTTTTGTGTAAAGATGTACTTTAGACTCTTATGATCCATGTATATCTCACACTTTTCTCCATATAGGTAGTGTCTCCAAATCTTCAGAGCAAACACTACTGTCGCCAATTCCAAGTCATGGTTCAGATACCCTTTCTCATAGTCCTTTAGCTGACGTGATGCATAGGCAATGACTTTGCCATTCTGCATCAGGACACAGCCTAATCCTTTATGTGAAGCATCGCTGCAAACAACGAAATTTCTTGTACTATCCAGCAATGACAACACAGGTGCAGTACTCAACCTCCTCTTCAGTTCTTGAAAACTTTCCTCACACTTTTTTGTCCAAACAAACTTAACTGGTTTACGAGTCAAATTCGTCAATGGAGTTGCGATTTTAGAAAAGTCTTGAATAAATCTTCTGTAATAACTTGCCAATCCCAAGAAATTCCTCACTTCAAACAGTGTCTTCGGCTGATCCCAATTTATTACAGATTCCACCTTCGATGGATCTACCGAAATCCCATCCTTGTCAATCACGTGGCCAAGAAATTGCACACGTTTTAACCAGAATTCGCACTTCAAGAATTTCGCATAAAGCTTCTCTTGTCTCAGCAGTTCTAATGTCAGCCTCAAATGTTCAGTGTGTTCTTCCTCAGTTTTGGAATAAACCAAGATATCATCTATGAACACTACCACAAACTTGTCCAGAAATGGCTTAAACACCCTATTCATTAAGTCCATAAATGCAGCTGGTGCATTTGTTTGACCCAATGACATCACCAAGAACTCGTAATGTCCATACCAAGTTCTAAAAGTTGTCTTTGGTATATCTTCTCTTCTCACCTTCAACTGATGGTACCAACTTCTCAAATCTATTTTCGAGAAGTATCTAGCACCTTTCAGTTGATAGAATCAGTCATCAATCCTAGGTAAAGGATACCTATTCTTGATCGTAACTTTGTTCAATTTTCTATAATCAATGAAAAGTCGCATCGATCCATCCTTCTTTTTCACGAACAATACCGGCGCTCTCCACAGCGATACGCTCGGCTGAATATACTTCTTGTTCAGCAATTCCTACAGTTGGACCATCAGTTCCTTCATCTTCACTAGAGCCATTCTGTACGGAGCTTTCAAAATCGGAGCAGTTCCCGCTGCTAAGTCGATCACGAACTCTATTTCTCTATCTGGTGGAAGTCCTGACAAGTCGATCAAAAATACATCCACAAACTCCCTAACCACTGATATCTCTTCTATCTTCGGGCTCTCCTTATAAGTATCCACTATATAGGCTAAATACCCTACACAGCCTTGATTCAATAGCTTCTTGGCCTGCATAATCGTCAGACAACTCCCTTGTCTAGGTGATTTACTACCATAAAATACTACCTTTGACGGAGTCGTAAGGTTTACAAACTTTCTCTGGCAATCGATTACCGCCCCATGGTTAAACAACCAATCTATACCCAATATAACATTGAATTCCCCAAGTTTTATCAGAATCAAATATACCCTCAATTTATGACCCTTAATGTCCAATCTACCGTTCTTGTAAACAAACCTAACAGGAATAACCTCCCTATTCACAATCTCTATGTTCAAGGGGTAAACTAATTCATCTTTAGGTAAGTCTAGGGTCTTACCAACATCATCGGATATGAATGAACAAGTAGCACCCGAATCAAATAATACATATGCATTTATACTATTGACCGAAATAATACCTGACACCACATCTTTTGACTACACAACATCCTGCACCATCATGTTAAACGATTTGGCAGTGGTCCAGCGATAGTCAGAGTGCTGCCACTGCCATTTCCTCCATTTTTGGTTGACCCTCCAGCTGGCTTCCTTGGGCAACTACAGGCCATGTGATCCTTAGATCCACATGTGTAGCAAGCTCCCTTCTTCAGGTTCGGGCAATTTGGCGCAATGTGGCCTTCCTGACCACAGTTGAAGCATACCCGCTTTCCCCTCAAACACACTCCAGTGTGATTCTTCCCGCATGTAGCACATGCTTCAATCCTTTTCTTCTGTTGGCTTCCCTGTTGACTCCCAGCAGTCGTGTTGTCGTTCCACTTCTTTTTTTGGTTGATAGCCCTGCTACCACCAGCCTTGTTTTTCGTCTCATTCTTCTTCTTCAGGTCCTGATTATATTTAGTCACCGCGTCGCTTCCATCTTCAGCGAGAATGGCCTTTACCAGCACAGCTGCAAACATTCTCAGCTGGAACATGGAGACCTTGTTGTAGAGCCAAGGCTTCAGTCCTTGCTCAAATCTTTTCGCCTTCCTCTCGTCAGTACTGACCTGGTACATAGCAAACTTGGCCAACTCGTTGAATTTAGCGGCGTATTCCGGCACCGACATTGTTCCCTGCTTTAGCTCTAAGAACTGAACCTCCATTTGGTTCTGAGAGTTAATGGGAAGATACATTTCAAAGAACATCTCTTTAAAACGATCCCACATTGTCACTCCTTCCCCTTCCCTCGTCTTGTTGGCCAGCCACCAAAATCTAGCTTCCGACTTTAACATAAAAGTCGCAAAAGACATCTTCTAGTCTTTGTTAACTCTGGCCACATCGAAGACCTTCTCTATTTCCATTACCCATGTTTGAGCCTCTATCGGGTTCACCGATCCTTGGAATTTCGGCTGTCCTACAGCCTTAAACTCCTTAAATGTCGTGCCCTGCACTTGCAGCTGATTTGCAAGCACTCCTGTCAGCAGGTTCACCAACTACTGAACAGAATTGGGATTCGTCCCATCGTTGTTGTTGTTGTCATTGTTATTTGTTGAACCCTCTAGGTGTAGACGTGTAGGTCTTCTTCTAGGAGGCATCTTTCTGTTAAGAAATACTCTTATTAGATCCCTTACTTATTTCGTTAAATATTCAAGTTCAATTTAAGCATTTAAATTAACTCAATTCATATTTGAACACATATCACATCAATAAACTTTGATACTTTATTCATTCTTAGTTTTAAAACATAGAATAGATAGTCTGCTATTACATCATCTTTCCTGAACTGAATAAGTTGCAGGAGTACATCATTATCTTATCCCATTAATATCTCAAATTCTGGGATTTACATTTATTTATATAAAAAACACATAATTAATGACTCTACTATCTAGGCATGTTAAGACGTCGCACAGCCTCTCTACGTTCTTCTTCCATCACCCAAAACACCTTCCAACGATCCACCATGTACCACGATAAATCTTTGAACTGAGCTGGGAAATAAAAGACACAATCCTGGGCCCTATCTATAGCCGTATGGAAAGCATAGTCTGTCTTCCTCAACTTGGCCTTCTTCATTTGGACCTCGTCCTCAGCTTAATCTGCACGTTGAGTAGCCCTCAAACTCGTCTCCTCTGCTCTGGCACGCTTCGCTGACTCCTCTTGGATGTCGTTCTTTAGCTTTGTTAGGTCGGTCAGTGCCTCATCTCTATCACTCTCTGCGTGAACTAGATTCCACTTTGCGTTTCCAAGCTCACTATCCAGCTCTTCAATGGTCTCGTCCCGCTGTTGTATGGTCGTTCGACTCTCGTCTACCAGTTCCTCGAGCTCTCTGACTCTCCCATGAAGCTCCACGTTGTTGTTATAGATCTCCTCGTACATCTCAGCGCTAGTCAACTGAGGTGGAAATTCCTCTTCAAGATCCTCCTCCTCCGCTGACTCATCCTCGTCATCTCGGTTAGATACTGGCTCATGCTCCTGACCAGCTACGGTGATCAATGGAGACTGCTCTCTCTGAACCAACTGCTCCCAGACAACTTGGATGTCTTGGGGCTCCTTATCTCTAGGCATCTGGGGTAACTCCTCCCTAGCCTGACTGGACTCACCAACGTTCGTCATCCTGACAACAAAGTTTTAAAGTTTAATTATTATGTGATATCGATCGATACTCTTTGCGTATATAATTAAAACACATAGCACATAAGATAGTTTATTATCTTTACTATCATCACTATCTTTTTGATCTCCTACAAGGCTACTACCTAAGGTTTCCCTTCACCTAAGGTTCATAACTTAAAGCTTTAATACCAACCTGTGACACCATCAAATCCGGGTACTTCAATTCCACGGGATTTGGTGCTCACTATCTAAATAAAATATAATTACTGCCCATAATAAGGAATGCAAAATAAATTACAACCTTGAATAAATATTAAAAATCTTCCTTATCAAAAGAATTACAACTTAATCAAATCAATCCCAGGGTTTGCTAACCATAACGTCAATTATAAATGCGGAAAATAAATCATAACAGAATAAAGTTCTATTACACATCATAATCAAATATAACAAGTCATCACTTATTCATCTTACTTTTTCCTTTACTTGTTGACGGTGCGTCAACATTCTCGACTTTAGCTGCAATGGTTATTTAATTACAAGAGTGACCAAACAAAAGCTCACTTGGAATAATAACAATAATAATGATGACATAAACTGAATAACTTCAAAAGATCTGAATACTTTTCTCTCATCAATAATAAAGAATTGAATAAAAATTCTTTCATCAACATTTACAATTTCGAATGTAGAAATCATCTGAGGGTCATAAGACCTTGAACTATGTCCTAGGTTATAAACATTTCTATTTAAAACCTTTAACAGTCTTTTAGACTATATGGACTCTTAACTCGTACTTAGGGGGATCAGCCCTTCGTACCATGTATTGTACACAAACATCTTAACGCTTTCGCATGGTAATCCCTTATTAAATAGGGTGGTTCATCTCAATATTTGATAACAAGTCCGCACTAAAGAAAGTTTGGTTTAGATAAGCTTAAAAAGAAATTTGGAGTTCAACTACCATCTACTAAGGAGTAGTTGAATCGACTTATAATAATCTAGAATAATTCAACAATAAAGAATTAAGAAATAACTATGAGTCATAATAATAGATATCATATTTAACAATCATGTTTTAGAAATAAACTTAAAGCATTTGAAAGACAATATGGACTTTGCTTGAACAATTAAGTCAA
The DNA here is from genome assembly GCA_020205555.1 of Panax stipuleanatus. Classification (NCBI taxonomy): domain Eukaryota; kingdom Viridiplantae; phylum Streptophyta; class Magnoliopsida; order Apiales; family Araliaceae; genus Panax; species Panax stipuleanatus. The sequence continues at coordinate 132,049,261 of CM035117.1, read as the reverse complement.
GGTCACAACAATTCAATAATGAATTTGCTCAATAATATGAGGATTAGAAAACTTGCATAAACATAAAAGTAAGGTTTGAGTTTAGAACACTTGCCTCGAGCGCAAGCTAACAATTACTACCACGTTCCTTAATCAATCCTACATACACGTAATTTACAATAGTAACATAAATTAGTTACGATATAGCTAATTCACATGACTAGTTAACACATCTAAACTAACTCATTATTCTTAGATTTAATTGTCAATTATCATCAAATCATACATTCTTAATAATCAATCAAACTATTTGTTTAATCAAGTCATAATCAACTTATAAAATTAAGTCATACTTTCACATTATTTAAATTATAATTAATCAAATTATAATTTACCTTATACATTTTCTATTTACAAATTAATCATTTGAAATACATTAATGAATCACTTTAGCATCTTAATGTATGCCTAACATGTTATCAAGTACATCACATTAGGTTAGCTTGTAATAATACGAACCAAAAGCCACATAACAAACAAATAAAATTTTCTCATCTGCACACCCCCCCCCCCCCCCCCCGCCGGGGTGAGTGTTTTGGCCTTGACAGGACCGCCAGGGCGGCGAACTGTGAAGAGAAAAAACCAATTTGGCTTATTTCTTCGCACCAAATTCTGATTTTAACTAACATATTGTATATAAAACTTTATAGAAAACATAATTTAAAGCTTCTAACATGTTTTTAATATATATAATCATCATAACACATAATAAAAAAACTCTAAATTTCATGATTTTTGAAGAAAAGTCATTGATAAGTGTTCTTGATGAAATTGAACACTCTGAATTTGTTTCTAAATCAAAATACACAATTCAAAGCATATTGAATTTGTTTCTTGACATATTAACATAATCTATAATCAATTTATACAATAATTTACAATCAAACATGAATTTTGATTTTAAAGAACCATTTATTTTCAAAAGGGAAACTTTTGATGAACATGATTTCTTCATGTTCATCATATTTATATTAATTAAACTATCTAATTATGCATACAAATCATATATAAGCGTATATATATGCAATATAACGTGTATAACTCACAATCACATAATTTTTCATGAATAAATATTTTACAGAGAAAGAACTACGAAGAACAATAAAACATGATTTTAAGATATTACGGAGATAGAGTTATACCCTTTGTTGATTTAGTAGAGAAAGGTGGAGATGGTAATGACTCCTAGTTTTGATTTCTCAAAAATTCTTCTTTTCTTTCTTTTTCTCTCTTCTTCTCTCTAACTCTGCTATTTTTCTCTTCTTTGTTCTAACTAACGTATACTAACTAATATGATATATTATACATATTATACATATAATTATATAATATATGTAACTGACAAATAATTATAATATATTAATACACCATATTAATAACAATGTCAATTATATTTTATTTGAATTTCAAAAGCCTTAAGGCTTTGTCTGGCAAAACTCATTATATTTAAAACTAGTTTTTTAATAGTTAAGACCATGTTTGGTAAAACGAAATTAAAACAGGTGCAAGGGCCTTATTTGGCAAAACTAATTTTAAAAAAACCTTTAATTTACTTAATAAATCATTTAACACATACTTTCAATGTTACACTTTAATTAATTAAATCTTAATATTCCAATTTAATTAAATTCAAGCTAATATCAATTAATCAAATAGCATTTGCCACATAACAATTATAATTACTCGCTAATCATAATCTCATGTAACAATTACCACATAATATTCATTTAATTTATTTATCTCAATTAAATTAAACTATACCATAAAATCATTACACATCAATTAAATTAACATTCATTTAATTAACATATTGCACTTAATTAAATTACTCCACAATAATTACATAAATTATTTATTTAACTCAATAAATAAATCAATTAAAATATTTATTTAATTCAATAAATATTAAAATTCATATATACAATTCTCATTCATTACAAATCAAATGGCGTAGACAACTTTTACAATGTATATAAGAATAATTTATAAGTTCAATACTCGCAACATGATTCGAAAAACATAATCGTGATTTAAATCGAGCTATGAAATATTAATTTATAAGACAAGAATCATACTATCAATTATTTACTCGTACGATCAATAATAGTACATGTTTTAAGTACGTGCTCAATAAAGAGTAAGGTTCGAATACTTGCATTCAATATAAAATCAAATGAAGTTAGAAAACTTGAATAATCATAGATTCCTTGCATAAAGTAAATGCATAGGTTAAAATACTTGCCTGAGTCGTTGATTAATTCTGACCTCGACTTCTTATCCTTGATTAACCTATTGTTATCATAACGGTTAATCTCTATCAACACATAAACATATAAACCTACATCGGTCTAACACACTAGCCTTAGGTATCTAAGACTTCTTAAAATAATTATATATTATTTCTCTAATTGTTATCTCTATCACTCTATCATTAATATAGTACTTCATTATTATCTTAGTAATTTCCTTAATTATAATTAGGGATATTTATATTAATGTCTCATTGGTTCACAATTAAATAATCTTTAAAAGTATTTAATTGTTTAGTAATTATTATTCACAATTAAAATATTTATTAATGTCACTTTAATTGTTCACACTTATACAATTAGAAATAGTCTTCACTATTACCAATTGGTCAAAGTCTTATTATTTTACAATTGAGTATTACCTTAATTGTTTATTTGTTTCACAATTAAAATCTTATTTAGTTTTAATTGTTTATACTTTAAGAATATTAGATTAATTATCACATATTGAATTACAATTAAAATTATTTTAATTGTTCTAATCTCCTTTAAGTAAAATAAGTCTTAAACTTTTAATCACAAATTATATTAAATTAAATTACTTTAATTGTTTAATTATCTTTGATTAATTAAATCTTTTAATATTAATCAAATTAAGTATTATTATTATTTAATTATTTTTATTTATTTTATCTTGTTATTAATCTTATTTTATCTCATTTTATCTTAAAAAACAAGTTTTGACCCGTTTGACCTGACCCGAACCGGACCGACCCAACTCAAAAAATGGCCTAGCGCACTAGGCGCTAGGTTTATGCCTGGCCAAGCGCACTAGGCGCTAGCCATCAGAAAAAAATCTAATTTTTTCAACATTTTAATTTTCGACCCTTTTTGATTAAATCTTGCATAACTTGTTCATTTTACATTCAAATGAGTTGAAACCACTTCCATTAGTCCACAAACTTACATATCTTCAATATTGGCTTTCTTAAACAATTTTACAAAGTATTTATTAAATCAAATTTTATCTCTTTCCAAGCTATTGCATATCGGGAGATTTTACGAAAAGTTCCGCAACGGGTTCGTTTTATGTCCGACTACCATGATTCCACTTGGGTTATGTCCGTATTTCATAGAGGTTCAATATAACATTATTGGATCATATATAAGGCTTATACATTTTATGACTCATAACAACATATCTCATACTTACAAGTGTTATAACTAGGTTTCAAGCTAACATGCACTTCTATCTACACTAACTCAACTTGACAAGTATAAAAGTGAAGTTAATGATGTTCCTACCTCTTGATGGCTTTCTTCCTCGTAGATAAGAACCTTGAGTAGGCCTCCACTTTTTTCCTTCTTTTAGTGCTCCACCAACAAGCAAGAACTTTTCTAGGTTTCTTCTTTTTTTTCTCTCAACTCCCTCTAACTCTTTATATCTCTACACTTAGCAAATGAATTGGTATACTTCTAACATCAACACAAGGCTCTATATTTATAAACAACCTATTACCCTCCTATGGTCATTACTCAATGAGCAAAGAAGGGAGTTGGTGACTAACTCCACCAACTACTACTATTCATGTACCCTTAGCCATTGGGCTGGTCATCATTATTATCACATTGGCTAACTTGTGAGCCTTTCTAGCTATAAAAATCAGCATTCTATTGGTCATAGGAGGGGGTCTATTGCACCATATCACATTTTATTTCCCACCTTGTACATAATGCTAGCATACAAGGCTCTATACATACATATATATATATATATATACCTCTATTATACACCCATATACATATATACCTACATGTATATGTATACATATACCCATCATCATATAATACTCATTGAGCCATTCCAAGCTAAATCAAATTGGGCTAGGCACACACTAATGCACATGGACTCTAATATTAACCTAACACATTTTATTGATTGGGCCACATCTCCTAACTCTTACAAGCATGTCACATTAATGTTATTGGTCTTGGATAGAACCTAAGTCCAATACATTATTAAATCATGACCCAATTATTCCAACTAGGAAATTAATTATGCCACACAAGGCCTAACACTTAAGCTTAATTAAGCTTATCATTATCATCAACATACTTCTTCATCATTCATACTTGATTCAATTATTAATCACATGACACACATATGTATATATATGCACACAAATAATTGCAATAGCCTTTGTTTTAAATTCTAAAATTATTTATAAAATTCTCGGGTATTACACTTCTTATGTAAGAATTGTAGACACTCGAAGTTTTCTTCAGTCCTGTAGCAGACACTTGAAATTTGGCATTCCTGTTGCAAAATCGTCTTTTTAACTCAACCACGGTCTCAATATCGGGAAGCCAGTTCAACCCCGGTCTCAATACCGGGAAGCCAGTTCAACCCCGGTCTCAATACTAGGAAGCCAGTTCAACCCTGGTCTCAATACCGGGAAGCCAGTTCAACCTCGGTCTCAATACCGAGAAGCAAGTTCAACCCCGGTCTTAATACCGAGAAGTCAGTTCAACCCTGGTCTCAATACTGGGAAGCCAATTCAACCCCGGTCTCAATACCGGGAAGCCAGTTCAACGTCGGTCGCAATACCGGGAAGCTAACTCAGCCCCGGTCTCAACCCGGGAGGTACAGGTCAGCCCCAGTCTTAACCCGGGAGGTACAGGTCAGCCCCGGTCTCAACCCGGGAGGTACAAGCCAAACTCGGTCTCAACCCGGGATGTACAGGTCAACCCCGGTCTCAACCCGGCAGGTACAGGTCAACCCCGGTCTCAACCCGGGAGGTACAGGTCAACCCCGGTCTCAACCCGGGAGGTACAGGTCAACCACGATCTCAACCCGGGAGGTACAGGTTAGCCCCGATTTCATCTTGGGAGGTACAGGTCAACGCCGGTCTCAACCCGGGAGGTCAGGTCGAGCTCCGGTCACAACCTGGGAGGCCAAATAAACTTCGAAGATAACCCCGAAGCCTCACATCATCTCTAGAGACAAACCTGGAAGAACCAAGTCAGCCTTAGAGACAACCCTAAGGACAAACAGAATCGGCTGGGATCCAAACCTCGAAGACAATCCCGGGAAGTCAGTCGAAGTCCATACCAGAACTGAAGGCAACCCCGGGAGGGGCAAAATTGTCAATTTACCAACTTAAAGCTGATTCGGTCAAACTTCAGCCGAATTGATGTCACCAACGTCAGAAAGAACCATAACAATGATCCCGAGTGGAAACAGCGCAAGACATCTCAACGGACAAACTGCGAGGAATCAAAGACCAGGTAATGAACCCGTCTTTTTGGACTCGAAAAAGGTTTACTCCCATGTCATTAAGACACTCTCGTCGAGGGCTTTTTGGAAAGGTATAACACGCCTCCAACGGACGCTCCGATCAAAAGTTAGAAAGTTTCGAATTTGACCTCGTATTGCTCGGAGTGCATATACTTCGATGCAACGGGACCCGCCACATAGAGCTGCACCTCTACCTGTGGCTGCCGCAGGTAGAGCCGCTTCCATTGGGTCTATAAATAAATGTGCAACCCCAGCTCAATTTATATCGAAAACGCTCTGAACCTCTGCCTATTTGGTTTCTCAGCCCCACTCTTGTACTCCAAACCCAGATTATATTACTCTAATACGTAGATAAACTCTATACTACCACATATCAAAAATTAACCAGTAGAAACGGATGTTTCAAGCCTATGATCTGGCAAAAAGCCCGTGTAGCAGTCCATTGTGAGTATTTTTACGATCAGAAAGTTTATATTACTTCATTGCATTTTTATACACTTGTACGTTAAGTTTCACTTTCTGATGATGCCCAGAACTTAGTTTTGTGGCCATTTTGCTTACGTTTTCGTATATTTTAGTATATAAACTCATTTTCTGGCATTTCTACAACTCGGATCGTCGATCCGTCGCTTCTAACATCTTTTATATACATATATCTTTGTTTCTAGCAACTTCGCTGGATTTGGTTATCTTCCTAGTCCGAGTTTGGCTTTTTAATATGTATATTCAACTATATATATACCAATTTTTCAATTCTGTCAAGCCCGGATATCAAATCCGAGGTAGTTTACTGCTTTTATATATATAACTATATATATATAAATTTTTTTGACTTATTTGGGACTGAATTTATACTTCGTGGCCTTTTTATTGCTTTAATATATATATATATATATATATATATATATATATATATATATTAACTATATATACATATTATTATTTACATTCCAGTTTGGCCTGGATCATTATGTGGCCTTTTTACTGCTTTTATATATATGTATATATATATATACTTACATTTTCTGTCCGGGCAAAGGATAAAATGCCCGTCGCCCTTTACATCTTATATATATATATATATATATATATATATATATATATATATATATATATGTATTTCCCTTCTGTCAAGCCTGGATCACTCCGTGGCTTTTACAGCTTTTATAAATATATATATTTACATTCCAGTCCGGGCATCGAAGTGAAAATCCATCGCCCTTTCCAGCTTTTGTATACATATAATTATATATATATATATATATATTTCTTTACTCATTTATAATTGAATTGTTGCTTTAAATATTCATTTGATATGAATCGGCACTGACATCTCTTCGGGAGAACTAGATTTATTTAAATCTCACCAACTCTAGCTTTCAAACGGTTCAAAATAGGTCCAGACGGAACCGAGAAGCTAGAATGGCTGAGATTTATTTAAATCTAGCATTTTTCTAGTATCAGTTATAAAAGCTACCTCGCGGCCCTTAGATTGCTATCTAGTGGGAACGAGACGCTTTGGCCATGTGCGGCCCAGGATTTACTGATAAATCCTTGGTTCTGGCAACATCTGAATGTAAATATATATTTTTTGTGAATATTTAATTTGTGCAGGTTTATTGGCTTCCCTATGTGAGCCTAGGAATCATGGGATTCACGATCAAACTGATCTGAATCTGATTCCCACGATGGACAAACTCCACTTTACAAATGTACCCTACCGGTTTTTCTGTAAAATGTACATCCAAAAGACCTTAAAATGGTTATCCGGGTTTAAGGTCTCAACATAATGAGAATAATGGTTTGTCGTGTCAGAATCACTCCGATGGCTGTCATGCCCATGAGAAGACCGACACTTGTATATATTCTGTGGTCGAGGATGCTTCGCTGCCTGACAATCACCATTCAAATTGAGCCAAAAGGCTGAAAAGATAAAACTGAAGTATCGATATGCTTCAATTCATATGTTAGCGTAAGGGTTTGAAAATCAACCTTTCAAAACATCATTTTAATAATCCTGTCTAAAAAATAGACTTTTGCAAATCAAATCAAACCCTTCGTATATAGGTTCAACGAAGCATGTCCCTGCTTTTAAATCAAACATAGGCCCAATTTCTTCCAGCATTTGCACACACACATTGCAGATTTAAAAGGGAAATATTGAAAAGATGTGGTACCGTGTTTATACGGGAGTTGTGGGGTGCCTAAGACCTTCGCCACACTTAACCAAGCCCCCGAACTTAGAACTTCGGTTTCAAAGATCAAGTTTCGACAGTGTCCAGCAAATTGGGCCTCTTTTCAAACAAAACTCGGTTGAGTTGTTACAACCATTTCAAAACTACCAATTGGTGACTCTGTAAAATGTTCGAATCGTCGACATGATACATATTGGCCTTTTCCTAAAAAACCCTTCAAAACCTTTTTCATAATAAAAGAATAAGGGTAGACAAAACTTAGGAAGAGAGAAAGATTCAGGCCCAACTCGACTCGTAATTTTTTCTCGACGTCGACAGGTGGCGACTCTGCTGGGGACAGTAGAGGGCTTAGGTCGCGTTCAAATCTTTTCAAAATCTCCCTTTCAAAGCTGCATATGTATGAATGTTGCGTCTTTACATTAAATGAATGCGTGAATGCTGCATCTTTTACATTGAATGAATGCAAATGAATGTTTCCCTGCTTTATATTAGAGCTTCGTACAAATATTAGTGTTTCACACCAATGTCATCATATGCAAACAGTGAGACGCGATGTATATGAATGTATGTTGTGTGATTCCTCCACCAGGAGGCAAACCCATCGGTGACAGAGTAATGTCTTCGAGGACGGCTAAGTCTTAGGGGCTCATGAAAAAACACCACTCAGATTCGCTCCAGTTGAAAAATCGGATTAATTTCCCCTCTAGTAGATTGCGATGATCTGGGAACCTTCATGCCGAAAAAGCTGCGAGAGTAGCCTAAGATAGGTCAGCCTCTGATTAACCAAACCCGAAGGGAAGCCTCTTCATACCTTCCTCTCTCAAATTCAATGTCTAGTTTTTTTCAATTCCAATGTAAATAAGCACAATGTAAATATCATAATGTAAATATACATTCTGTATTTTTGTACATCCTGTCATGTTATCCTGTCATCAAAACAACTGACCTCTGTTTTGCAGGATAAGATTAAAAAACCATAAAAACACATCATGGCATGCATCCTATCCATACCTACCTCAGGAAATTGACACGTCTACGTTTTGTTATAGGTGAAAAATTGGTCCTATCACTAGATCTAAGTCTAAGAAAGCACTAAGTCCATCTCTGGACATGGCCAGTGCTCAGCCAGAATCCACCCCTGTCTCTAGGGAAGAGTTTGAAGGACTGAAGAACCAGATAGTTGAATTGGCCACTTTCCTGAGAGAGCAAAGTAAAGCTCTTAAAGGGAAACAAGCATAAGGTCACACAGAACCAAGAAAACCCGGTGGCAGTCAAAAGACCGAAAAAACAGATACTAAGATTCCTGGACCTCAGAACAAGGATACTACCAACAAAACCCCAGAAGTCACCGTCCCTAACAAAGAAAAGGAAACCGGTGACATTCTGAAGAAAGTCCAACAGATGGAAGAAACCATCTGGTCTATCAAAGGGAGTGGGGCATTTCGCAGTGTCAATTATTCAGACTTATGTATTTTCCCTGGGGCTCGTTATCCCAAAAAATTTTAAGTCCCTGATTTTGAGAAATACGATGGATTGAGAGACCCCTACACTCACTTAAAGGTGTTCATTGGAGAACTCGGATCCTATGTAGAGGACGAGAAACTCCGAATGCAGTTATTCCAAAAAAGTCTGACCAGAGAGGCTAGAGTCTGGTATGCCCGTCTGGACAACTCTAAGATTCACAGCTGGGAAGAACTGGCACATGCCTTCCTTAATCAATACAGTTTTCGGTCTCAACTGGCTCCAGACAGATATCAAATAACCAAAATCAAGAAACAAAGTACTGAGTCATTCAGTGAATATGCTCAACGTTGGAGACGAATGACAGCATAAGTCACTCCACCTATGTCTGAGTCCGAGATAGTCATGACCTTTATCGACATTCAAAAAGCCCCGTATTATGAAAGGGTCCTAGCAGGCATAGGAAAGCCATTCTCAGAAATGATCAAACACGGCAAAATGGCAGAAATGGGGCTGAAATCTGGGAAGATAAAGGATCTGACAGCTTTAGAAGTTGTTGCCGAGCAAATTCAATCCGGGAGTTATGGGAATAATCCTCGGAGGACACACAAGAAGAAAGACAAAGAAGTTTTCTTAGTGTTGTAAGGACAGAATTAGAGGGGCGATTCAAGCAGCATGCCCATTCAAAGGAGAAACTATACCCCTTTTCAAGCTTCAGCACAGCCCTCAAACTCTCCATTTCAGAAAAATTTAGAGGCCAGGCGTCGAAGAACTTTCACCCCCCCTAGGGGATTCACTCGAGAATGTGCTAAAATTGTTGTCGGCACAGAAAAAGATCGTTCAATTCCTTCCACCCACCAATACCGGTGGACGAAATTTTGATCCAAGTAAAAAGTGTGCTTACCATTTCGGATCTCCGGGCCATGATACACAAGACTGTTGGTCTCTCAAACACAAAATCCAGGACTTAATAGACAATGGAGAGATTGTGGTGACCAAACCTGAGCAACCGCACGTACAAGAAAATCCCCTCCCTTGCACAAAAAAGAAGGTGTCAACATGATTAGCACATAAACTGGAGAAGGATCCAAATACCTCCGATACGTCAAAGAATAAACTCAATCCAGCCCAAACAGTTGGGAATTATCAGAAAGGCGATTGCTGATAGAACAAGAGATTAAGTCTATCAAGGAACAAATAGGATAGTTGGCAAAATTGGTTGTATACCAACATCAGATCACTAGACAGCTAATAAACCAGACCAACCAGTCTTAGGCAAACCCTCCCACACCTGAGATTAGCCCCATTGCTATGAGGGATCACTACCAGTCTCATGAATATGAACCCTAGGCTGATAAGATGGCCAATGAGGAGAAGTTCCAGGCGGGTCAGGAATTTTCTTTTCAAAGGAATTTCACCAACTTGAATCAACCTATGAAAGAGATCCTCCATATGATAATTAATGAGGGAATGGTTTTAGACTAATTACCCCCGGTAAATCCTCGATCCAGGAAATTTAAGCCTGATCGAATCTGTCAGTATCACTCCAATGCACCCGGTCATGACACTGAAGATTGTTGGGGACTTCGTAATTTGATTCAAAATATGATTGAAAGCGGTGAACTGATAAGAGGGAACCAGGAATATGGCCTTCCTGATGAAGAAACTCTCTTATCCCACTACATAGAGTCAGGATACAGTGGCTATTATTTCTTGTGATAAGGAGCCAGCCCTCACACCCTTAGTACTGCAAGGTAAAAGGGTCCAAGAAACACAAAATCATGTGAAGTTGGCGGTGCCTAAACCTTTGATATTACCATTCAGACCCCAGTATCTAGTGATCAGTCTGAAGAGAGTCCCGTAGAACTACGAGAATGATGAAGGTTCCACCTCAAACAACATTGCCATTGTACCAAAGTAGAATTCATTGTACTTGCCTCAGTGGGTGATCAAATCAGTCATCAAAGCCAAAGAAAAGATGGCTGAAGAGAAAATCGAAGAGTTCCTCATCAAAATAAGACATAATGAAATCAAAGTGGTGCAAAGCCTAAAAGACGCACCCAAGCATATGTCCGTCCTAGATCTGGCCTTATCATCAGTGAATCATCGCAACATTCTGGTGAAAGTACTGGAAGAAGCCCATCTGCCAAAAATAGTGGATGCCGAGAAATTTCGTCACGTGATAGAACACATCTTCAACAGCAATGTGTTATCTTTCACTGACGATGATATAACCGTAGAAGGGACGGGCCATCAGAAGTCACTGCACATAGCGGTGATGTCATCAGGGTATGTGATCGGAGGTGTGCTGATAGATGGAGGATCATCCCTGAACATCTGTCCTTACGACACCTTGGAGAGAATGAAGATTAACCCGAACCGGATCAGAACCAGTCATGTGGTCATCCGGGCTTTCGATGGATCTCACCGAGAGGCTATGGGAGAAATTGAGCTTCCTCTAGAGATTGGTCCACACACTTTCTATGTATCTTTCTAGGTGCTCAACATCACCACCGGATATAATTTGTTGATGGGCAGGCCATGGATCCACATGGCAAGAGCTGTGCCATCCACCCTCCATCAGCAACTCAAATACATTATCAATGGCAACCTAATTACGGTGAATGCCAAACCAAAATACCCTGTCTGCATACAGGGGCACATGCCAGTGATTAGCCTAGATGCAGGGATTGAGCCTGCTAGTTTTCAAGCCTTGGAGGTAAGCGATACTAAGTACCTACCAGTTGGGGCACCAGCCTTGAACCCTAAAGTCTCCCCCGAAGTCATAACAGTGGGCCAGGAGATGGTATCTTTGGGTTTCCACCTTGGAAAAGGATTAGGGAAGAATCAACAGGGAATCAAGAGCCCGATACAAATCCCGAGTCAGTCGGGGAAACTCGGATTGGGTTATTCATCCGGGTCAAACCATCGGAACCCACATAAGCATCCTAAGGCTTATGCTTCTGCTATACTACTGCCAAACCTTACTGATGCTGGATTTGTGAAGCCAGTGAGGAAGATCCCTGCTGTTGTGTCAGCCATGTTGTTTCTTCCAATCATACCGGTAGGTGAAAGAAAGACCCCAAATCCTGAAAGAGATAGGAAAAAAGGGAAAAAAAGTTCATGTACAAAGGACGAGACCCATTTGCTAACATGCGTGTTATCATACATTACGAGGGGATGAATGATGATATCCCAGACAGTGACGATGAGGATTGGATTCAAATTCCTTGCATCAAGAAAGAGAATGGAGGCAGTTCAAAGAAAAACCCAGGCCCTATTTTGAAGGATGTTTTAGTCATCATCCGAGATGAGGCAGACGAGCACACGTCCTTGATCCTCCCTGTTCATGAGGGTCTGACCCTGGATAACTGGAGCAGCGTCCCTTGCCTCATTTAAAAAGGGTAAAAGGGCAGAAAGTCTGTCTGCCTTATAACATGGTTTCATTTACTGCTTATTTTGGTTGCACAACTATAGCAGTAACGTTTGTCATGCTTTGCCAAATGCTTTGTATGTTTAAAAAGTTGTATATATTAAAGTGAAAGCATTTTGTTTTTAGGACTCCAAGATTGGATTTGTTTGTCCCTGCTGATGAGATGCCAACCTGTCACAGTGACTACAACTTTGATGTAGAACTGAGCTTCGACTTGATGGAAGTTAATCAAGAGGAGGAAGATGACTATGATGTGCCCGAGGAAATCAAAGAATGGGTCGAAGACAAACCCAAATCGAACCTTGACCAAACCACCACTATCAATATTGGAACCTTAAAAAACCTCAAAGAAATCCAGATAGGCATAGACCTCACACAAGATCAAAAAGCTGATTGAACTCCTAACACAATTCCAGGATGTGTTTGCATGGTCGCATGAAGATATTGTTGGCTAGTCTACTGATATTATCATCCATCGAATGCCCATCAAAGATGGATTCAATCCAATCAAACAGAAGCTCAGATGATTGAAACCTGAATGGAGTCTGAAAGTTAAAGAAGAAGTTGTTAAACAATTCAAAGTCGGCATCATCATGGTATCAACATACCCGGAGTGGCTGTCAAACATAGTCCCCGTGCCAAAGCTCGGAGGGAAAGTACAAGTATGTGTAGATTACAAGGATTTGAACAAAGCCTGCCTAAAGGATAATTTTCCAGTACCTTTCATCCACATCCTGATAGACAAGACGGCGTAGTACGACATATATTCTTTTGTGGATTGCTTTGCTGGTTACCATCAAATTATGGTTATTGAAGAAGACCAAGAGAAAACAACTTTTATCACTCCCTGGGGAACCTTCTGTTATAGATGATTATCCTTCGACCTCATCAATGCTGGAGCCACATATCAGCGAGCCATGATGGCCCTATTTTATGATATGATGCATAAGGAGGTAGAGATCTATGTGGATGACATCATCGTCAAATCCCGGAAGGAAGACGATCACATAGATCATCTCAAGAAGTTGTTCAACAGGTTGCGCAAGTACAACCTCAAGCTGAATCCAGCCAAATGTGCTTTTGGCATCAAATCAGGTAAATTATTAGGATTCCTAGTGAGCAACAGAGGCATTAAACTGGATCCTGCCAAGATTAAAGCCATCACTGAGATGCCTGTACCCCAAACAGAAAAGGAGATACGCGGGTTCCTAGGGATGATCAATTTCATAAGCCGATTCATTTCCCAGCTCACAACGTCTTATGAACTCATCTTCAAGCTACTAAGGAAGAATTCCTCCACCAAATGGAATGAGGATTGTCAGAAAGCCTTCCTTGCCATCAAGAAGCAGCTGATCAAAACACCAGTATTGGTACCCCCAAGGGACGGAGTTCCCTTGTTCATGTACCTGTCTGTCAATGCCAATGCAATGGGTTGCATGCTAGGATAAAAGGATGATAGTAGCAAGGAGAGAGCTATATACTACATCAGCAAAAGGTTCAGTAGCGGTGAGCAAAATTACACTCTGATTGAAAAAGACATGTTGTGCGTTAGTATGGACCTCCATAAGGTTGCAACATTATCTGCATGGGAACACGACCTATCTCACATGGATCCGCTGAAATACGTATTCAACAAGCCAATGTTGAATTGTCAGCTGTCCAAATGGCAGTTGATCCTAAAGCAGTTCGACATTGTCTATGTGACTCAGAAGTCCATCAAAGGATAAGGCATTGCAGATCAACTAGCCGAAGCACCATCAGAAGGGTTCTGGAGACTTACTTCTCGGATGATGGGATCATGACAATTCAATAGATCCTTCAAGAAAATGCAGTCCAACCATGGAAAATGTATTTCGATGGAGCAGTAAACATGGAAGGTGCCAGAGCTGGGGCAGTCCTTATCTCTAGTACAGGAGAACAATATCCTGTGGCTACCAAGCTGCAGTTTGTTAACACCAATAACACGGCTGAGTATGAAGGCTGCATAATGGGGTTGAAACTAGCCCAATCCATGGGTATCCAATATCTAGTAGTCTTTAGAGATTCTGAGTTGGTTATCAGACAAACCACCGTAGTGTATCACACCAAAGAACTGCATTTGCTGCCCTATCACCGGCAGGTCGTCAAAATATCCATGGAGTTTGAAGACATAACCTTCATCCATATACCTCGGGGTAGGAATGACTTTGCTGATGCATTGGAGACATTAGCTTCCTTGATCCGCATATCCGATAGGAGTGGGATTCCTGACATCAAATTCACAAGCCAAAATGCCCCGACATATGGGAATTACATTGGAGAAGTATTAGATGAAATACCTCCTATCAAACAGCCTTGGTATCAAGACATCAAGGAATATCTCCGAGATAGATCTACACCCGCTGGGGCAAGCCACTCCGAACGAAAGAGGATTCACAAAATGGCCATGAAGTTCTATCTGAGCAAAGATGCACTCTACAAAAGGGATGCTGAAATAGGGCTCTTAAGATGCCTTGATAAAGAGCAAGCCCAGAGATTGATGGATGAAGTCCACGGTGGAATCTGCGGTCCACATATGAGATGACTGTGATGATCATATCAGGAGATGCTCTCAATGCCAACTCCATGGAAATGCCATACACGTTCCTCCAAATGAGCTACACAATATAAGTTCACCATGGCCTTTCTCCATGTGGGGAATGGATGTGATAGGCCCAGTAGAACCCAAAGCCAGCAATGGTCATCGATTCATCTTCACCATGATCGATTACTTCACCAAGTGGGTTGAAGCTGCCTCTTTTCCCAAAGTCACCAAAGAGGTCATCATTAGTTTCATCAGAAATAATATCGTTTGTCGATATGGACAATCGGAGGTGATCGTATTAGACAATGCCAAGAACTTAAACAATCAGATGATGAGAGAACTATGCAGCAAGTTCCACATCAAGCATCTCAATTCCGTCATCTATCGGCCCAAGATGAATGGTGTTGTCAAAGCGGCCAACAAAAATATCAAGAAGATCATACAGAAAATGTCCGCTAATCACAAATAATGGCTTGACCTATTGCCTCTAACCCTGTTAACATACAGGACATCAATGTGCACTTCTACTGGGGCTACCCCCGACTCATTGGTTTATGGCATGGAAGCAGTACTCCCCATAGAAGTAGAAATGGAGTCCCTGAGAGTTTTGATAGACACTCAGATGGATGAAGACCAGTGGTTGTAAGAGCGCTACCATCAACTGTCCTTGATAGATGAAAAGAGAGCTACAGCCATTTTTCATGGGCGGTTATATCAGCAAAGGATTGCTCAATCATACAACAAGAAAGTCCGAATCCGGCAATTCAAAGAAAATAACTTGGTGCTAAAGAAAGTTTTGGCCAATCAAGGTGGAGCCAAAAGAAAGTTCCCCCCAAATTTGGAAGGCCCTTTCATTGTCAAAGAAGTCTTGATAGGAAGAGCTGTCAGATTGCAAAAGATGGTCGGGAGTGAATTTCCCTAACTCATCAACTCAGACACCATAAAAAGGTATTATGTCTGAAGTGCATGCATACCAGCATCATGGTCCTGCGAATCAAATCAGTTTAGTTTTCACTAAAAAACTGGAACTACGAATGACCTGATCTCCCTCAACTCAGGGGTACGTAGGCAGCCATTTCTGGTGCTGTCAAACCAAACAAAAAACTCAAAAACTCATCAAACCAAACTCAAAAGAGACACGTCTCAAGCCTCTCTTACACAAAAACTGGAACTACGAATGACCTAATCTCCCTCAACCCGGGAGTACATAGGCAGCCATTCATGGTGCGGCTTGACCTTCAAGAAAAAATAAAAAACCAATAAAAGCCATTCCCAAGACACCGAAATCATATGAAAGAACATCTCCAAAGACTAGTAGATGTTGGATATTCTCCAACATCTTAATGTCAGTCCATCAAAGAGAAGCTCAAGATACATCAACAACAGCAAGTCATGAAAGAAGTGGAAATCACTCAGCAATGACAATATATATCCAAACAGAGAAGTGAATCAAAATATATTTCTCTGATATATAATACTATTTGATATATACACTGTGTTCTTATTATGACAAAAATGGCTGATCTAGTATATGCAGGAAAAACAAAGCTAGTCTATGGACCCAAAGATAAGCGGGACAACAATGCCAGCATGGCATCTCTCTCTAAAGATGGAGGAGCCGCCACAAGCGCAATGCCCTCAGCCTCCATACGAGTTGGAACATCCACAGCCATCTGCATAGTCTCACTATGATCATCAATATAAGCACTCATATCGGCAACCAGGCCATGGGTATATGATCAGAGAGTAGTACTTTTAGCAATGTGGAGATCTCGAGAAGTTATAGCATCATCCCTCTCTACAAAATCAGCGTCCCTAGCAATCAAAGTCTCCCTAATCTCGACAAAAGCAGCATCTCAGGAAGATCGAGTCTCGTCTCTCTAGACCAATGTTGTATTCGGACTGGCTCGAGCCTCATCTCTATCAGTAAGCTATATCTCTGTCAGACAGGGCAGTCAACATCAGCGCCCTAGCCTGATCTCTCTCAAAACTTATCCTAGCTAGTGAATCTGCCAAAGCTGGATCTGTCCCGGCAGGAATGATCGATGGGTCACTAACTAATATTGTTGTCAGACCCATGAACAAATCATCCTCCGTAGGAGAGTCAGGATCCTCCATAGGCTCCTCCTCATCTGAATCCACAATCGGAGTCGACTGGATGAATGCAGCTGAAGCTATATCGGTCTACAACCATGCTGAATACTTTGGAAAGCGATCCGGGTGGCTAGTAGAGAAATCAGCCCTCTCCCTATGAGTTCAACACTCATAAATCCTGATCAGGTCGGCTGACGAAATAGAAGAAGCTGACATTCGCTGATCAATAGCCCCCTCAAATTGGTGCAGGCTCTGGAACTGATCAAACTGACCTATAACTTCCAATGGATGGTAGGTGGTCACCCCTCTCAATCCCGCTAGGGGCAAGTAGTCCATGCTAGATGCATGGGTGATGAATCTATAAGAGGAGACTATCCCTGAGCATGGTAGAATCAAAAAAGGATGCTCAATATCTGACAGAAAAGCTGACCATGTCTCTAAATTCGAACACTCTGCTAGCTGAAATGAGTAGGACGTAGCAATCTCGTGGAAGAAGCAATACCCCTAATGTCTGAAGAAGCCGATCAGGCGCAAATGGGTCATGAGCCATACATACAGAAGGACAGAGCTACCTCTAAAAAATCCCTCTGGATGGGTACTACAATAGGTAGCTGACCTTAATGTCTCGGCCAGTATCATCGGTAGGATGGTGCTACCATGTCTAAGGGCACAGACTATGACCATCAAGCCAGGGTCCAAATGGTCCAAATACAGTGGCATTTATACATAGGCCACGATGCACATCAGCAAAACATCTATCCTGGCTGAATGCCACGCCTCTGCCGAGATAAGGAAATCACCAGCATATCGATCATAACTATCCAATCTGCCGAAACAATCGATCAAGAAGTTAATCGAGATCACCCGTCTGGAAACGATATCATCTGTGACTACACTCTGACGTAGACCCAAAATTCGTAAGAACGGTCTCCATATATCACTAATAGCGGTATGGGCGCAAGGCAAGTCCAAAGCTAAACTAGTAAGCCGCTCGTACCCCTCCAAAGTCAGAGTTAGCTCATGCCCCCGATGCGGAAAACCTACCTCTTAGGTATCTAATAGGATTAGAGACCATCTAGGAATCCATATGGAACCTAGAAGTCCACTAGGGCTAATAAATGCCCTAACATCCGATCTACTGTCCCTCTGGCTGGGAAGGGCAGGCTATCATACCACGACCTCAAGGCCGACGCTACCATGGATGGTGGTAGATGCTCGATGCGACTGACTATTGAAGACGACATCTGTATCACCATATCACAAGACCATCCAGGGGTCAAATATGAACTCATCCGTCTAAATGCGTACACATGACATAATACATGCATAATGACAATGATAAACATGATGCGATAGATAGGAAATATCATGCATATCTAGAATAAACTATCTACTGCAAGCATCATCTATGTCTACTAATAAAGTGCAAAATAAAAAGTACGGGGATATGGGGCACAACCCCCCAACTACTAACAGTGGTCTATCAAAATGGGGAACAGTCGCCCAATAGCCAAAACAGTGGCTTACCAAAAGATATAGCTAGAAAAGCTATCCAAAAAGGTCAAGATAATCTACACTCAGGCTGTTAACCTGCTCCATCTCCTCCGTGGACACAAAGTCTTGGCCATCAGGAATGTCAGGGCAGTACAAGGGAGGATCAGCCCCTGTAAAACTACTGGAAAATGGACCTATAGAAGGGCCCACTCCGGAGCCGGATGGATCAAAAGAAGATGCCTCTAATAGATCTCGGCCCAGATGCCTGATAAACAAATGAGCTCTCTCCAACTACTGAGTCAGTCCTGTAATATGGTCCAAGTGAGTAGGCTCCCTTAGGCAAGCTATCCAGTCTGTCATCATCACAGACCCCGACACTATATCTGCCATGAACTGGGTAGCACGAGTCTAAGCCCCAATTGTGCAAGGACTCCACCAGCTGCTGAATGCCTCCTGGCTGTATGGACCCTTTGACAGGGTAAAGCCATCTACGCCCTCCATAAGGATGTCTGTGAGCGACTGAACTAGTGGGCAATGATGCCAAATAAGAGGAACATAGGGAATGCGGATCTAACCCGTGATGCTCTTGATAGCACGCTCTCTTAAATAGAGCTCCCAACCTCCCTCTGTCAAAAATAGGACTCTGCGTGTGGATAATGCATACTCTCGGCCAGTGGGGAAACCGCCCTCAAACCCGACTGTCAAAAAGTCTAAGGTATACAATACCCATGATATCGATCCTGCTGTCAAAAGTTCAAGTTTCAGACTTGAGTGGGTGAATCCCTCAGCTACAAGGACCTCTGTCAGTGTGGAGTGGTTCCAACGCCGTCCCCGTGGATAGGTCTCCAGGCCTAAAGTAGTAGCGGGACGTAGGCAAGGAAGCCTCTCATATGTCCAGAACTGGCCATGTAAATATCAAAAGTCCTCAGTGACCAAGACTGACAAATGTAAATACAAAAATTAAAAAGGTATAAGAAAGATGTACTCACCAGCAGGAACGGGTAGAACCTTAACCAAGCATCTGTCACACCCTACGAGCGCATGCGCATACCTCGAAGAAAATAGGCAAAGGTGTAGGTACCCCAATTAAAGTTACTGAGGCCCTCCACATGTCAAGTGGCACTAACCAGGGCAAAGGACACCATCGCAGAGTTGTCCGCCAGGAAATAACCCCTAATATTTACCAGGAACAATCGCCATAGGATGCGATCCCTAACCCTCTGATCATCAGGCAAAGGCTCAAGAAAAGCCCCACTCTGGGCATCTACGCTCAAGGGACCAGATCGGACCGTCCGACCATTGATCGCCATCGCAGGAACTCCCAGCAGTGACCGGACGGCAGTGGGTATAATGTCAGCCACAACAGGCACGAGCTCACCCTCAAACTCTATCCCGGTAATGAACCTCCAATCCATAGGTGTCATAATCACCTCACAATCCAGGAAGTGGAGAGACTGATTCTGGTGGAACCAGCGCTCAGACATAGCCCTCATGAAACCCCAGGGGAAACGACAGAGAAGGATAGAAAAGAACGCCT
Source organism: Panax stipuleanatus (assembly GCA_020205555.1). Classification (NCBI taxonomy): domain Eukaryota; kingdom Viridiplantae; phylum Streptophyta; class Magnoliopsida; order Apiales; family Araliaceae; genus Panax; species Panax stipuleanatus. The sequence continues at coordinate 132,028,898 of CM035117.1, read as the reverse complement.
GAAACCCCCAGGTGTCAACAATGTCCCTATAATCCTGGTGCAAAGTGTGATAAATTGAATGCACATTTAACCTGTTCCCTCGAGGCTGCATGAAGCCAGGAACCTGCATCAAAAGCCAACCCATGTCAAAAACTTGTGCCCCGAGAATGGCTAAAGAAAGAAAGAAAATCCAGAAAGAAGGAAACTTCGGTCACCTCGTTGGCGTGAAGGAACCTCGATGGATGCTAACTCAAATCTCCCAGCAGATCCTGGACTGACACAATAATGCATGTGAGCTCCACATGTGGAGCCTGAGCTGGGGAAAGAGCAGAAAATGGAGCCTCCTCACCATTTATGTCTATCGGCTGCTCAGCCCGGACCGAACGAATCACTGACTCAGCCAATCTACGAGACGGTCGGGCTGGCCGTGGCTGAGGAACATCGGAGGGTCTCCTCCATCTAACTCTTGAAATGACCTTGCTAGCACTCCCGGGTCTATCTCGGTCCATCACCTAACAAAGTCTCCAAATCACCTCAGAAAGGGTGAGGTAAGCCTAAAACATGTGGCTTATTAATTTAAATTGGTCTTTTATGCATTTTAAATCCTAAAACATGCATGGGTCAGTCAAAATCCCTAGTAGAGTCAAAATTGCATGTTTATTAAATGCTCAGGCTTTTGAAATTTTTTTGCCAGAGTCTCCTTTGTAAAATGGACGGTCCGCATGCACACAGGCATGTTTCAGTGGCCATTCAGTAGCACACCTTCCCAAAAATAGAAACAGTTCATATTTATGAAGAAAAATCTAAAATAAACTTCACATGGTAGCCAAATTACCATGGATATTTTTTAGTTGAAAATCCAGGCTCACTAGGCCTCAAAAAGGATGAGTAAACTGATCAAAAAGAGCTGAAATTGACTATCTCAAAATTCAAATTTCCTTACATCAAAACGTGTATCACAGTAAAATATGCATACTTATGAAGTCAGAAAATTTTTAGCAAGTCATATAAGCATACATTTTTTATACATTGCGTTCAAAAGTACCCTACGTGGTTTACATAGTTCTAACAATCAAAACTTGAAAAGAAAGAATGTAAACATTACCTAAGATATGCAGAACGCGTGGCCGCTGACAGAATTTGAAAAAAGCTGCCCGAACTCCGTAGATCTGAAAATGAAAATTGGATTCTGTTTGAAACTCAAAACTGAAAATGAGTTTGAGAGCTCCCCGCTGCCCATTATAAAACTGCAGGAAGGAGCAGGTCCATTTGCGGCTGCCGCACCCCTACCTGCGGCTCCCCAAGGTGGGCCCTGTCCCCTCTGACTCGGTCCATTTCGAGTTAAAACTGAGTTTATATGAGCTGAAAAGTCAAATCTGAGAAAAAAATCGCTACACGATTGAGCGGTTTGTCCTGAAATCCTGCATTTAAGCAGCGGATTACTGAAAGAAGTGGGAACTTAATGACAGCCATTGGTATTCATCCCAAAGCAGTATCCGGGGACCAATGACAAAATTTGCTAAAAAAACTACACAAAACTTCCGAAAATTGTCACTTTCAAAGCGTCGGGTACTGATCGATGACAGTTCAGTCGTTGGCTCAACCCCAGCGAAGCGTCGGGTACTGACCGATGACAGTTCAGCCATTGGCACAACCCCAGCGAAGCGTCGGGTACTAACCGATGACAGTTCAGGCGTTGGCTCAACCCCACCGAAGCATCGGGTACTGACCGATGACAGTTCATCCATTGGCACAATCCCAGCGAAGCATCGGGTACTGACCGATGACAGTTTAGTCGTTGGCACTGTAAGGACCGAGAATTTTATATGACTATAATTTTATGAATGAATTTTTTATATTATTATTTTGTTATCATTATTGTTATCAGTAATATTTTGAGCATACGTGATATGAATTTAGCAAGTAATTAGTCAATTTATTTATTGACTAAGAAATGTCAAGGAGGTAAAGGTGAATAGCGGATCAAAACCCTAATTTGAATAGGGCTTTGTATATTAATACAGTTATTATTATAATTTTATTTAAGATTATGTGTATGTACATTATGTGATTAATGTTAGGTACTGATTAGATGGAATGCAATTATATAAACCTAATTAGGAAACCCTAATGTGAAGTCAGAATCCCTAATGTTCATTTAGAAACCCTAATTTAAGATTTGAAAACCTTAACTTTAATTTGTAAATTCTAATGCTAATTAGTAAATCTTAAGGGTTACAATTTAAGGAAAATATGTGAAATGATTAAAATAGCCTTAAAATTATTTAGGAAATTGTGACGCTCCCCAAAATAGGTTCAATACTCAACCCATTCTGAGTCGCCAAATATATGATACAGAATCCAAATACAATCTTTTATAACATACGGTCGTGTAAAATACGACCACACAAACTATGAGCTTCAATACAAATCGTATATAATACGAAATATAAACACTCAAATTCATTCCTTATTCATTACAATTATTGTCCCACTATTTTATAGAATAGTGAGGACCTCTACAGATCTAACTCTGATCATCACACTGTTCCCCGACTAGTCCCCGCGATATTCTCATTTCCTGAAGAGAACAATGGAAGAAAAGAGTGAGCTCAACTAGCCCAGTAAGAATATTATGACTAAAATAATGAAAAATAAATTATCATTAGTCTTCAACAAATCAGATAAAATATTATGGACAACAAGTTTTAGATCAACAACTGCAGCGGAAATAACAATCCATTAGAAGAGTTAAGTAGAGAATGATGTCTACTATCTTCTATGATTTAAAAGTTCATTATCAATATTTTATCCTTGTAACATCAATCAATATATATCTCGAATCAAGTATTCATCTTTGCACTACGGGCCAAAGATATTCATTTGTATCACCAGTAGTCATGTTTATCTCAACACCTGTCCATCTTTGCACTACGGGCCAAAGATATTCATCAGGTAATCATCTTTGCACTACAGGCCAAAGATATTCATCAAATAATCATTCATCTTTGCACTACAGGCCAAAGATATTCGTTTGTATCACCATTTAAGACTAAAAATGATGAAAAACAATATAAATAACGAATCCAATGAGATAAAGGACAAAGATTAGGGATTCGTAAATTAGTTTATCCAAGTTCAAGAATACTCCCTAATAATCAGTTGTGGAGCAAAATTCAAGAATTAAGTTCAAAACTTGGATCCAATCAAAGATAATTTGGATAAAAAAAATAATATTTTTTTACCGTAAATAGTAACTCGTCATGAAAAGATGAAAATTTTATAAAACGTTCAGACTAATATTCCAGCGAAATGATATTAGATGAAGCGCAAAACTCAAAGAATTTCTTATCATTTCAGGAATTCTAGAAGCAATATTTATCGTAATAAGTTCAAATTTAGAAATATGAAATGAAATATTATCACTTTCATAATATGGAATATGAAAGAAAATAATATTCATTATGAATATTGAAAGAAAATGACATTATTTACGAGAAAAATAACATCTTTTACATTAGTAAAATACTAGATCTGACTAGAATATCGGATATTTTATTGAGAAAAATCTTGCACCGTAATCCACACTCAAAGTATCCTTATACTCACAAGAAATACGCTCCATATTATAGAGAAAAAAATTTCTGATCCTGGTGTGATTTTTATTTCTAACTAAGCACCCTATTTATAGAAAAATGCCAGAACATCAAAGCTGACTTAATTAACCAACGGATGAATTTTCAAGCCCATCACTTTTGAAAAAAATAATCAGCACACCACCATTCAAAGCCTCCACCAAAAATCCCACCAACCACATGTTTATAATATATATATATATATATATATATATATTTGAAACTTCAATAATTCATAATAAATAGCTCTGTTATCAGAAAAAGACGAACCTTATGTCCATTCCATATGAAATTTAATTCTCTAGAATTTTGTAGAAGAAAGTTTTCCCAAATTTCGAACGCAAAATGACTCAAATTTACATACTGATGATTTTTCCACACCTCCATTCTGACAAAATACATATATTGATAAAAACAACCATCAGCACTAATTCCTTCATTTATATCCATATTAAATAAATATTTTCTTATCATTTTTTTCACTAATTAATTATTTCCAAATAATATTATAGAACTACAATATTGACAACCAGGTCGTTCCCAGGAAAGAGGGGGCTTTCCGATAAGAATTTTTCCTTACTGGCGCGTAATAAAATTAATTAACCCCTTTCCTAGACAAAACTTCCTAGACAGAACTTCCTAGACATTGTCAATAATGCTGTCTAATAATATTATTTAAATAACATAAATTATTGATTTGATAATGTGAAATACTATGCAGTGGTTACTGTGACAATTATTGAATCAATAATATAAAATATCCATGATAGCAATTATTGAATCAATAATATAAATATTGAATAGTAATTATTGTAACAGTAATTGAGTAAGTGCCTTCTTACGTAAGAATCAATAATTCGAAATACTGTGCAATACCGTGTGCTACTGTGCAACAACGCGTATTACTGTATTTTTATCACCGGGTATTTCAACAGTTTAACGGTAACAGTTTTACCGTTATTTTATAAAAAGGTTATTTATGTCGCTTTCTATATTCGACAGTTATTTCGTTGTGGGGCCCATAAATGGCTGCGCCGTCGTACGAATATTCCCCGACAATATTTCACGACCAAACGAATATTCCCCAACAACAATGAATATTTTATTACCACTTGCTAACTATGAAAATTTTGCACATATCTCCCATAACTCACCACATTTATCAAATCAACACCTTATTATTTCAAAATAATATATAAAAAAAATTAAATCTTTATTCATAAAGGTTGGGGTCTTACAACCTCCCCTCCTTATGAAATTTCGTCCTCGAAATTGACGTACGTACCTGGTATGTAGAAGAGGTGAGGATACCTCGCTTTCATTTCCGATTCTAACTCCCAGGTCATTTCCTCGATATTATGGTTCCTCCATAAAACTTTAACTTGAGGTATAATCTTCGAGCGTAGAACGTGTTCCTTCTTATCCAAGATCTTGACAGCTACCTCCTCATACGTTAAATCTTTGGCTATCTCGTCTGGTTCTAATTCAATAATGTGGTTTGGGTCTTTCACATATTTACGTAGCATGGATATGTGAAAAACATTATGAACACGAGACATGCTTGGTGGTAAAGCGAGTCTATAGGCCACATTTCCTACTTGGTCAAGGATTTCAAATGAACCAATAAATCATGGATTGAGCTTTCCTCTCTTCCCGAATCTCGTAACTCCCTTCCATGGAGCAACACGTAACAATACATGATCCCCAACATTAAATTCCACGTCTCTTCGATGAAGATCCGCATAACTATTTTGTCGATCTTGTGCCATTTGTATACGTTATCGGATCATTTGAATCTTTTCTATAGTCATACGTACTAACTCCGGTCCCAACAATGTTGCTTCACCCACCGCGTCCCAACATACTGGAGAACGACACTTTCGTCCATACAACGCCTCGAATGGAGCCATGCCTATACTTGCCTGATAACTGTTATTATAGGAGAATTCCACCAATGATAAGTACTTGTCCCAACTCCCTTTGAAGTCTAGAACACAGAGTCTCAATAGATCTTCAAGAGTTTGAATAGTCCTTTTCGATTGTCCCTCCGTTTGTGGATGATATGCCGAACTGAATCGTAAATTCGTGCCCATAGCTTTCTGCAAACTAACCCAAAATTATGAAGTAAATCTTGGGTCACGATCCGAAACTATGGATACTGGCATGCCATGCAATCTCACAATCTCATTTATATACATATGAGCAAGACATTCCAGTGAATAAGTCTCTCGTATAGGCAAGAAATGAGCAGACTTGGTTAATCTATCGACAATAACCCAAATCGCATCTATGCCTTGAGAAACCTTGGGAAGACCCGTAACGAAATCCATGGTAAAGTGTTCCCACTTCCATTTTGGAATCTCAAGTGGGTGCAATGGACCCTTTGGCACTTGATGCTTTGCCTTGATACGTTGACACGTTAAACACCTTGAGATAAACTCTGCGGTCTCTCTCTTCATATTGCTCCACCAAAATGTATGTCGAAGATCACGATACATGTTGGTACTCCCATGATGGATTACAAACGGTGTGTTGTGTGCCTCCATCATGATTCTATACTTCAAATCAAAATCATTAGGAACACAAAGTCTGGAGTTGACTCGAAGTATTCCTTCTTCATCGATTCTTTCTTCTAGAATAGCACCTTCTTGCACTTTCTTCTTCATCTTCATCAGCTTTGGGTCTATAGCTTGAGCAGCTTTAACTTTATCAATCAAAATTGGTTCTACGCGTATACTTGACATCTTCACATGGATCCCCGGAGTCTTAAACTCTATCTCCATCCTTTGCAAGTCATACAAAATGGGCCTTTGTGTTGACAGCATCCCACTCACTCCCGTATATGATCTTCTACTTAACGCATCTGCTACCACGTTCGCTTTTCCAAGATGGTATTGGATGGTATAGTCGTAATCCTTCAACAGCTCAAGCCAACGTCGTTTCCTCATGTTGAGTTCCTTCTAGGTGAAGAAATATTTAAGGCTCTTATGATCCGTATAGATCTCCACTTTCTCCCCATACAGGTAGTGTCTCCAGATCTTCAACTCGAAAACGACAGCTGGCAACTCTAGATCATGAGTAGGATAATTCCTCTCATATTCTTTGAGTTATCGCGAGGCATAGGCTATGACTTTCCCATATTGCATGAGAACACATCCTAACCCTTTGCCCGAAGCATCGCTGTAAATGACAAATCCATCCGAACTAGATGGTATTGTCAAAACAGGTGCCGAAATGAGTCTCCTCTTGAGCTCTTGGAAGCTCTTCTCGCATTCCTCGTTCCATACGAATTTCATATCTTTCCAAGTCAGCTGAGTTAATGGAGTAGCTATTCGAGAAAATTCTTCCATGAATCTCCGATAATAACCAGCTAAGCCCAAAAAGCTACGTACTTCGGTCACTGACTTAGGCTGCTCCTAACTTTGTATTGCTTCAATCTTTGTTGGGTCAACATATACTCCATGTTTTGATACCACGTGCCCAAGGAATGCTACTTCCACAAGCCAGAACTTGCATTTCTTCAACTTGACATAAAGCTTGTTATCACAAAGCCTTTGGAGTACCAGCTTCAGGTGGTGCTCATGATCTTCACGGCTTTTGGAATAAATGAGGATGTCATCAATAAATACAACCACGAACTGATCCAAATACTCCTTGAATACACGGTTCATCATATCCATGAAAGCAGCAGGAGCATTAGTCAATTCAAAAGACATGACTAAGAATTCATAATGCTCGTACCGAGTTTTGAAGGCAGTTTTCAGAATATCCTCAGTTTTAATCTTCAGCTGATGATATTCAGAATGAAGATCGATCTTTGAAGGGAATTGTGCACCTTGCAACTGGTCGAATAGGTTCTTGATGGTGACATGGTTCAACTCCCGATAGTCAATACAAAGTCGCTTACTCTCGTCTTTCTTCTTTACAAATAAAACAGGAGCACCCCAAGGAGACGTACTGGGACGAATAAAATCGATGTCCAACAACTCCTGTAGTTGGACCTTTAATTCCTGAAGTTCAATAGGAGTCATTCGATATGGGATTTTAGAAATGGGTTTTGTATCGGGTTCAAGGTCAATAAAGTCAAGTTCAAACGTTGAGCACAAGCAAGTGAAATAAAAGAATGCATAGCACCGGTATCTAATAAGGTATAGACTTCACAAGAGTTTATAATTAGCTTACCCGTAATAACCTCATTCGGGTTCCTCGCTTGTTGGGCAGTCACGACAAAAGCTCTTCCAAGAACCACTGACTTTGACTTGTCAGGGACAGCCTTTGGAGTCACCATTCCTGCTGGACTTGGTTTCGCTACAGGACACACTCGAGCTATGTGACCTTCCTTTCCACAGTTATAGCACACCTTGGATTGTTGTGTGCAGTTGGGACTGATGTGTCCCTCTTGCCTGCATTTATAGTATACGACCGGCGGTCGTTCTCCTCCCCTAGAAACAGTTGATGCGGGTGCTGCTGTCGACGTTTTCACGTTCTCATTATTGTAACTTCTCTTCTTGAAATCTCCCCTCGACTCACTTCTTCCATTATCATGGCCACGATTACCACCGGAGTGGTTACCGCTTCTATCATGATACTTTCCTCCCTGCTGGTTATCATTGTTTCGATGACTTCTGCCACCGGTACGACCTTGGTTGTTGTCCCTTGGTTGAATATAATCATTATCTCGTTCTAATAATTGGGCCATGTTCACCACATCTGAATATAAAGAAAGTTTGTGAGAAATGAGGTACTGATAAATTTTGGGTTTCAAACCTCTTAGAAACATCCGCATCATACGTTCCTCATTATCAACCAAACGAGATGCGAACCGGGATAACTCTGCGAATTTAGCCTCATACTGGGACATAGTCATGTTGTTCTGTTCCAGTTTAATAAACTCTACCTCCTTCATATGATGAATACTTTCTGGAAAGCACTTGTCATTGAACAGTTTCTGGAACTCCTCCCAAGACATCTTGAGTGCGGCAGGCTGGGTACGTTTCACAGATTCCCACCAGTAATTTGCCTCCCCACTGAACATAAACGTGGCGAATGGAACCTTCTATTCCTCCGTGCATCCCAAGACATCAAATATCTTGGTAATTTGCTTAACCCACGTCTCTGCCTTGATTGAATCTGGCTTTCCCTGAAACTCTGGTGGTCCCAACTCTTTGAACTGCTTGGTAGTGATAAGCCGCGAGTTATTATTTCCACCTGTATTATGAACACGAGTCTCCCTCGTCAGGTTTTGCATGAACTGTAAAAAGCTTCTAAACATCCCATCATTCATCGGCTGATCGGTGGTGTTGTTTACAGGAGAAATATAGCCTTCCTGTTGCACGTTCTCCTGGTTGGTGATTAAAGGTGTCTCAACGGTCTCATTCACTCTATTGTTTAGATTTCCAGCTGTCATTCTCAAATACTGCCACAAAACAAGGGTTAATCAAACAAATTAACATATCACATATTAACCCTATATTCCAACCGACCAATTAAATAACAATTAAGCTTAGGTAGGACACATTAGCGAAGGTTTTACTTGTCTAACCCCTTCTAGTTCTATTCTTAGATCTCCGCCAGAGATCATATCCCTAAACTCTGATACCAACTGTGACGCCCCCCAAATAGGTTCAATACTCAACCCATTCTGAGTCGCCAAATATATGGTACAGAATCCAAATACAATCTTTTATAACATACGGTCGTGTAAAATACGACCACACAAACTATGAGCTTCAATACAAATCGTATATAATACGAAATATAAACACTCAAATTCATTTCTTATTCATTACAATTATTGTCCCACTATTTTATAGAATAGTGAGGACTTCTACAGATCTAACTCTGATCATCACACTGTTCTCTGACTAGTCCCCGCGATATTCTCATTTCCTGAAGAGAACAATGAAAGAAAAAAGTGAGCTCAACTACCCCAATAAAGAATATTATGACTAAGATAATGAAAAATAAATTATCATTAGTCTTCAACAAATCAGATAAAATATTATGGACAACAAGTTTTAGATCAACAACTGCATCGGAAATAACAATTTATTAGAAGAGTTAAGTAGAGAATGATGTCTACTATCTTCTATGATTTAAAAGTCCATTATCAATATTTTATCCCTGTAACATCAATCAATATATATCTTGAATCAAGTATTCATCTTTTCACTACGGGCTAAAGATATTCATTTGTATCACCAGTGGTCACGTTCATCTCAACACTTGTCCATCTTTGCACTACGAGCCAAAGATATTCATCAGATAATCATCTTTGCACTACAGGCCAAAGATATTCATCAAATAATCATTCATCTTTGCACTACAGGCCAAAGATATTCGTTTGTATCACCATTTAAGACTAAAAATGATGAAAAACAATATAAATAACGAATTCAGTGAGATAAAGGACAAAGATTAGAGATTCGTAAATTAGTTGATCCAAGTTCAAGAATACTCCCAAATAATCAATTGTGGAGCAAAATTCAAGAATTAAGTTCAGAACTTGGATCCAATCAAAGATAATTTGGATAAAAAAATTAATATTTTTTTTTACCGTAAATAGTAACTCATGAATAGTAACTCGTGAATAGTAACTCGTCATGAAAAGAAGAAAATTTCATAAAAAGTTCAGACCAATATTCCGGTGAAATGATATTAGATGAAGCGCAAAACGCAAAGAATTTTTTATCATTTTAGGAATTTTAGAAGCAATACTTACTGTAGTAAGTTCAAATTTAGGAATATGAAATGAAATATTATCACTTTCATAATATGAAATATGAAAGAAAATAATATTCATTATGAATATTGAAAAAAAATGATATCATTTACGAGAAAAATAACATCCTTTACCTTAGTAAAATACTAGATCTGACTGGAATATCGGATATTTTATTGAGAAAAATCTTGCACCGTAATCCATACTCAAACTATCATTATACTCACAAGAAATACGCTCGATATTATAAAGAGAAAATTTTCTGATTCTGGTGTGATTTTCATTTCTAACTAAGCACCCTATTTATAGAAAAATGCCAAAACACCAAAGCTGACTTAATTAACCAACGAATGAATTTTCAAGCCCATCACTTTTGAAAAAAACAATCAGCACACCACCATTCAAAGACTCCACCAAAAATCCCATCAACCACATGTTTATATAATATATATATATATATATAGATTAAAACATTTATTTCTGAAACTTCAATAATTCATAATAAATAGCCTTTTATCAGAAAAATATGAACCTTATGTCCATTCCATATGAAATTTAATTCTCTACAACTTTGTAGAAGAAAGTTTTTCCAAATTCCGAACGAAAAACAACTCAAATTTACATACTGATGATTTTTCCACACCTCCATTTCGACAAAATACATATATTGATAAAAACAACCATAAGCACTAATTCCTTCATTTATATCCACATTAAATAAATATTTTCTTATCATTTTTGTTAATAATTAATTATTCCCAAATAATATTATAGAACTACAATATTAACAACCAGGTCGTTCCCAAGAAAGAGGGGACTTTCCGATAAGGATTTCTCCTTACTGGCGCGCTATTAGACTAACTAACCCCTTTTCTAGACAGAACTTTCTAGACATTACCAATAATGCTGTCTAATAATATTATTCAAATAACATGAATTATTGATTTGATAATGTAAAATACTGTGCAGTGGTTATTGTGACAATTATTAAATCAATAATATAAAATATCCACGGTAGCAATTATTGAATCAATAATATAAAATATTGAACAGTAATTACTGTAACAATAATTGAGTAAGTGCCTTCTTACGTAATAATTAATAATTCGAAATACTGTGCAATACCATGTGCTACTGTTCAACAATGCGTATTACTGTATTTTTATCACCGGATATTTCAACAGTTTAACGGTAACAGTTTTACCGTTATTTTATAAAAAGGTTATTTCTGTCGCTTTCTATATCCGACAGTTATTCCGTTATAGGGCCCATAAATGGCTGCGCCGTCGTACGAATATTCCCCGACAACAAGAATATTTCACGACCAAACGAATATTTTTCGACAACAATGAATATTTTATTATCACTTGCTAACTTTGAAAAATTTGCACATATCTCCCATAACTCACCACATTTATCAAATCAACACCTTATTATTTCAAAATAATATATAAAGAAAATTAAATCTTTATTCATAAAAGTTGGGGTCTTACAGAAATGACCAAAATACCCTCCAATCCATGTGAACTTAAATCGACTAATCATAGAAGAGATGATGCAAGCATAACATCATCCTTAAAGAAACACAGATGATGCAAGCATGATGTAAGCATGACATCATCATTAAAGAAACACAAAGATGATGTCATCATGACGATGTCATTATGATGATGTCACTTGGTGGATATTTTCAGGGACTAAGGTGCAATAAATGAGGTACTAAAATAAAAATAACCTAGGTACCAAACTATAATAAGCCGGGTACAAACTTTAATAAGCCAATCCCCTAACGTGCAATTATTAAAACTATGTTTTCTTATAAATAGCAAGCCATTCTCTTCATTTTCTTCACCAGTTTCCAAAGCAAAGTTATAATCAAAAATTAAAAACAGAGAATTCTTGTGAGTTAGATTAATTTTAAGATTTGCATAGGATTAATTAATGCTTGCAACTTCAAGAGGTATTTACTCTAGTGGTTATTATTTTTATTCTTCTTTATATATTTATTAAAAATATACTTTTATACGCAATTATAATGCCCAAATTATTTTAAGTATATAGTACAAAAGTCCTATTTACAAGCAGTTATAATGTCCGATTTATTTATCTTAAAAAGTAAAAAATATACTTTTATAAGTAGTTACTATGTCCGATTTTCTTCAAGTGTTTAGTACAAATATGATAGTAGTGTGCATACAAGCCAATCATGTATGATAATAAAGCACATACTTTGTAAACAATCTTATTTATTTATTAGTAAGATATTCATTTAAGCCATTTAATTATCTACATGGTGCTATTTTTATAATATGTAAATAACCCATAGTTTTAAGCAATGCTTTTAGAATCATGATGAGATCATGCTAATGAGATCTAAATTCTTAGAAAGCTTAAAAACTAAAATAGTTCCTAATTGTGGGATTACTAAAATGGGGATTAGTAAATTCGGATAGATTGGTACATATGTTGCTTGCTCATTGGATGAGGATGACTGATCTCATGGTCATTTGTGTGAAGACACTAAAGTAAGTATGTAGGTACTTATTGGAGAATAAGTTCACTGAACGTGACTCGCTATGGAATACCTAATGGAGTTTTACTCGCCTGTCAATAGAAATTCCTAATGTGATAGTAGTATAAGTGATCCTTGGACTTGAGATCATCATAGTATCTTGTATGTAACAAATTATACTTTGACTTATTCCTTAAGACCTTTTAAGGCATATATAGGGTATGCTTGGGTATATTGAGTTACCTATGGAGATAATAAATGATCAATAAAGAATCTACCACCTCTAGTAAAAGAGGAGATATGTCATATGTGATTCGTTAAATGACAACCCAGGAATCCTTGGCCAAGGTGGACTGAAATTAGAAAGGAGTTTCTAATTTGTATTATTTGGAGTTGTGCATTTTCTAATCGAAATACATATAATTAAATAAAATAAGACTTGATAGTAAATGCATGTCTTATATTTAATTGAGACATTGTATGGTGGAAGGATTGAATTGTACGGTAACTATTTACTCACAGGTTCTTTTATGATTAATGTTAAAATCTATATTATCTAGAAAGTCGTTAATCGCTAGGGATGCTTATCCCTATTGTAGAATAAATATTATTTATTTAAATAGATTATTAGTTTAATTTATTTATTTAAATAAGATTAGAATTGTTCTAATTGATTTATTCAAAATCGGTTTAATATGGAGAACCTAAAGGGTCTGTGACGAACGAGAATTTTGTAAAGATATTTAAATATTTATTAAAATAAATAAATATTTTTAATGATTTAATTATTAAATTAAATAATTAATTTATGAATTTGTGATAAATTAATTTAATTATATGTGTGACATTAATTAAATTAATATGTAGTAATTTAATAGTTCAAAGAATATATTTAATTGAGTTTATTTGATTAATTAAATAAGCATATGTTACTTTAGTTAATTTAATAATTAATTAATGAATTGGCATAATTAATAAATAAAAATATTAATTATGTGACAATGTGATTTAATGTGAATTATCTTATTTTATTTAATTGATTTAAATAAAATTAATTAATCAATAAGTAAGGTGACAATTAGCTATATAGTAAATTAGTTTATTAAAATAAATGGAAAAAGAAAAAAAGAGGAAGGCAAACAAGGCCTTAAGAGATGGTAATCCGTTTATTATACAACGGTATAATATATATACATATACGTATATGATTGTCAGACATAAGTTATTTTCAAAGTCAGAAAAAAAAAATTAGAAAAGCTCAGAGAAGAAAATAGAGAGATCGGGAAGAAGAAATTGAGAGTGAAAGGGAGAAAGAGATTTGAGAAAATCTTAAGTGTTGTCTTTGATTATCTTCGTACTAACAAAGGGTAATCTTCTTTCAAAGTTTTTAAAATTATATTTTCTAAAGTTTTCATATACGAGTTTAGAGTTTTCTGTGAAATTGGGTTTCCCAATTGGGTTACGATATGGCTTTATCTATATGGGAATGGGATCATAACGTGTTTTTCTAACATATAATCATGTTTTAAAGGATCAATTTTATATAATTTGGCCTTTATTTGGGTTTTTAAAGATTTACAGAGTTTTCATATACGTGTTTTGTAAAAGTCCTCTGTCAATGGAGAAAATTGACAATTGATGACTTCATGGGTATATATATATATATATATATATATTAACATATGTCTACGATATAATTTACGCTATACATTCATGATTCACAGTGATTACACCAAGTAATTTTGTTAATAATTGGGTCTATGAAATTACAGAGTATTGAATATGGGTGAATAACCCATATGGGTTAAATTAATGATTGAATCATATGTTTATATTTAAATTGATACATAAATATGATTGTATATGTTAAAACAAAGAAAATAAAATTGAAATGAACGGATTCGGTGTAGTAACGAATCCGTAAGGAGATTTTTTTTATGTTTTTCATTAAACTCTTGAAAGTTTTGAAGAACAGTGAAAATTAATATGTTGATTTGTGTAATTACATGACTTGGAATGTTAAGAACATGTTATAAGTGATATATAATGTTCCTGTGAAGTTTATACTTCATGGGTAACATTATAAATCAGTGTAATGATGTGAATTGGGAGAAAATGGGAGAAAATCTGTGTTCGTTCGCGAACTTCAGAGTCTGAAATTTCGCAGCCGCGCGGCCGCGCCGACTGCAAGGCAAAATGGCGCGCGGCCGCGCCTGTCCGAAAATTATGAAAAAAATTGCTAAGTGTTGGAAATTTGTGAAATGAGTTTTGAGTCTAATGAACATGAACACATGTTGTATAAATATAATAAAATATTGATATGAGTTTAATAATTTATGTTATGTGATTAATTAATAAATTAATTACGTGACTTAAATTATTATTTGTAAAGGTTAAATAATGTGTTATAAACATTAAGACATTATTTTAAATCTAATTAACATGATGACATGTTATGTATGTAATGAGTTATTAATACAAGTTAATAACTTAAGTTACGTGATTAATTAACAATTAATTAATCAACGTAAACCATTATTTAAAAATCTAATAATAAGTTTGAAGAATACTATTGTAAATCAATAATCATATCGAACTTGTGATTAATTGATATTGTGAATGTATTGATAGGTAAGAGTAATTAAAGAAGTGAGTAATAATTGTAGCTTGCGCACGAGGCAAGTTTTCTATCCCTAACTTACTATTATTGTTGGGCAAGTTTCCTAAACTAAACTCTTTAAATTAAGTAATTGCTATGCTTAATTACTATTGTTGAGCAAATTCTTACTCTTGAATATCCAAGTTTAGAATTTCACATGAGATGCCATGATTCTTTTAAAAGTATCATTTAAGTGTACAATACTTATTCGATTGTATACCTTGAGAAGTTAATATTCAATTTGAATATCATTTATTGAGTTATCCAAACCAACTTTATTTGGTGCGGATTCTGATGTCAAACTGAGATGAACAACCCTAATATAGGGAATTAATGAAGATGCTTAAAGCGTTAAGATAGTGTGCACAGTATCAGTACGAAGGGCTGATCTCCCTAAGTACGAGAAGTAAAGTATATAGTCTTATGACTGTTAAAGGTTGGAAAGGTTAATATACTTGACAACCTAAGACTCGGTTCAAGGTCTTAATGACCCTCAGAAGTAATTTGACTCTTGATTAATATTCTTGATTCAAAAGTTGAGAAGTAATTTGACTATTGATTAATATTCTTGATTCAAATGTTGAGCTTTCTGTTATTCAGAATTCTTTCACTCACATGTTATTATTCTGTCATATTTTTATACTTGCGGGCATTCGTGCTCACTCTTGCATAATAACATTGCAGCTAATAATGAACGAAGTGATGTACCTTCTAGTAGCAAGGGCAAAGGAAAAGCTAACAAGTGATGAAAACTTGTGTTGTCATGAATAATGTTAAAGTTTAAGATTTATGTGTGATGATTTAAGACTTATTTATTTACGTTTCCGCAACAGAGATTTAAGGTTAAGTATAACCTGGGATTTATGATGTATTTTATTTCAGATGATGT
Source organism: Panax stipuleanatus (assembly GCA_020205555.1). NCBI lineage: Eukaryota > Viridiplantae > Streptophyta > Magnoliopsida > Apiales > Araliaceae > Panax > Panax stipuleanatus. Next base: position 132,012,503 of record CM035117.1, on the reverse strand, counting down.
AAGATGATGATTTATTTATCTAATAAATGAATTTCATTATTTGTGGGTAGATAGTTGTATGATATTGGAACAGTGAACACCAAATCCTGTGAAAATTAAGATACCGGATTTGGGGGTGTCACAGGGTCACATCATAAAAGAAAGAATAATTATTTAAGAAGGTAATGACATAATCGTAATAATGCATTAAATATAATTAATTTAATCTATGGCGATAGAATAAATTAAATAGCTTAATGTTTAATATTTAATATTTTGGAAATATTAAATATAAATTAATAAGAGATGTCTTATTAATATTATTATAATTATTATTATTTTAATTTCTAAAAGGGTTTAGTAATTAATTTAATATTAGTACTCTCATTTATTCCTAATAAGATTAGGAGACAATTTAATTAAATTTAATTAATTATTCCCAATGTGGTGGGAAGCCTAAATTAATTAAAGGAGTTTAATTAATTAAATAAAATCCCATGTCTAATAGGATTAGAAGAGTTGACCAATATTTATATAAGAGGAGTCTTATAATAGATATCAGTTGATGCAATTCTAATTGTTGGAGAGTTCTCCTTTTCTATAGAGGATAGAAAACTAAGGTTTAGCCAAACATCCTCCTTCTTGATAATTCCTCTTCCTTGGTAGATCACCTCTAGAGGCCAAACACTTGGGTGGCTAACGTTGATCAAAGAAAGGAATCTAACCCGAAAATTCAAGGAGATCACGAAGAACAAGGAGTTGAACTCGTACCTGTAGAAGCTTCGTTCTACAAAGGTATGATTCCATAACTTCTTATTTATCGTTTTAAATTAATAATTTGCATAAAGGATGATCCGGGTAATGGTTTTGTAGAAATTTTTTAAACTCTGATATACCATGCTTCCGCTAATTTTTGCAATTTGATTGCGTCCTGATTTCGTACAAACCCAACAGTGGCATCAGAACCAAACTTTTATGCAATTTTTAATTTATTTTTGATTTCATATACATATGGGTATGTATTTAGAATAATTTATTGGGCATAATTTTATTGTGTAAAATTATTTTTTTAAGGAAAAAATGGCATTTTTTTGGGACAAATCACAAATTTTTTTTAGGCGCTAATCTTGAATTCTGCAAAGAAAAGGCGTTGTCTCTTTCTTACTCTTTTAATAAAAGAAGATGACTTCTTTTTTAAAAAAATAAACGTGAATTTATATTATATATATATATAACCTGATTCGTTATATATATAATATATATATGGTAATATCAAATATATATATATATATATATGATATATTTATATATTATATTCTAAATAATTTTATAATTAAAATAAAGAGTTTATTTTAATCTTGAAATTGGATTTCATGCAATTTAAAATTGCCCATTAAATGATACTCATATATATATAGAATGTTTTAATTCATGAGATGGATATTTATTTATTGATATATATGGTGATATGTATGATAATAAATAGGGATTGATTATGGACTATTTGACCAATGTGATTGGATTTTATTTTAGTTGAATGCTTGAATGAATAAGTTTTATTAAATGGGGTCTGTGTATCTCGTCTTCTCTAATTTATTCTTGATGTAAATTATATCTCTCTCCTATGTACTTCCCCTTGACTGCTGATCAAGGTTTCTACTTAAATTTAAAATAGTTTATGTAATAGTATTAGTTAGAATTATCCCAAGGAGCAAGGAGCGCGTGAAGACCCGTTTGTATGGAGCCCGGGTTTAAATGTAATAGTTATGTTTAAATTTAAATTCTTGCACTCCTATGTTTGACCTTTTGGTTCACTTGGTGGCTCTAGTGAACCAAACTAGAATAAAAGTCCATAATCAATCCGGGTAGAATATAGTATTTTTTAAGTGCATGTTAAGTATTATATATATTATATTTTATGCAAACATGCTTCGCATGTTTAATAAAATGAAGCGTATTTTATATATATATATATATATATATGTGTGTGTGTGTGTGTGTGTGTGTGTGTGTGTGTGTGTGTGTGTGCATGCGCGCTAAACAAGATGAGACAAATAACAACAAACCCCTCAAAGAAATAATATTAAGTCCGAAGCGTTCAAAGATATTTAGAATATCGAACGTCGCCTTCTAGCATGATAAATTAATAGAGTATTAAATATTTAATATGAGCTTGTTGTGCTATCCACAAGGCGAGTATTGAGTATTTAAGATGATAATTAATCACATGTGATGCTTATTAAGAAAATTGAACGATCTAGTCTTGTTATGCTATCCACAAGGACGAACATTTTTCTTTTTTGAATTTATGGAAGTGCTAGGCTGGGGTTAACTTAAATCATTTTAGTTCGGATGTGCACACACTTGACCATTATGATTTAAGAGGCAAAATAAAAGGAGTTACATGGTGATGTAATTGACAAAAGTTGTCTACTTATTTATTTGTATATCGCTTGTTGTGCTATCCACAAGGTTATATACATTTGAAATGGGATCCTTATTCTCACTAGCAAATCTTTAATTAGATGTTGCCGAACTATATAAGTGAGGGTAATATTGTTTGATAAAAATAGTGGGAGATACCAATTTAAAATAAAGACCTAAATTTATTTTGGTATGCAAAATTAATAAAATGAATGTTTGCTAAAAATGTTATTTTTCACATGCAGAATTTTAAAAATGTCAAAATCACTAATTTCACTGCGAAGCATACTTGATGCTAATAAGCTTACCGGGCCGAATTATACGAACTGGCTAAGAAATCTGAGAATAGTTCTCACTGCTGAAAAGATTTCTTATGTCCTAAACTCACCTGTCCCAGAAACTGTTCCAGAAACAGCCTCTGAGGAAGAGATTGCCACCATTGTAAAGTGGCAAGATGATGCATATGTGGCTCAATGCATCATGCTCGCATCCATGAATAACGAGCTTCAGCGTCAGCACGAAAACATGGATGCTCCTACTATGTTGATTCATCTCAAGGAGTTGTATGGTGAACAAAGTAGGACTGCTAGATATGAGATATCTAAGGAGCTCTTCCGATCTCTGATGACCAAGGGCAAGGTGTACATAAAAGAACAAAAGAAATCTGATCCAGCTAGCAAAGGAATGTGCTTCCATTGCAACGAGCCGAGTCATTGGAAGAGGAACTGCAAGAAGTTTCTGGCAGAGAAGAAGCTTGGAGAAGCTTCGACTTCCAACCAAGGTTTGTTCATGATTAAAATTAATTTTTCAGAAAGTTAAAATTCTACTTGGGTATTGGATACCGGCTGTGGTTCTCACATATGTAATAATGTGAAGGGACTGGTCAGAAATAGAAAGCTGAGCAATGATGAGGTCATCCTATGAGTGGGGAATGGAGCAAAGGTTGCTGCATTAGCTGTAGGGACTTATTGTTTAGTGACACCTTCGGGCAAGTTCATTTATTTAAATAATTGTTATTTTGTTCTGAATATTATTAGAAACATTATTTCTATTTCTGTATTAGATATGAAAGGATTTAACGTTATTATAAAGAACAATGGTTGTTCTATTTATAAAGACGATATTTTATATGGTATTGGAAATTTGCGAAATGAACTTTATATACTTGACTTGCAAGAAAATATATTTCAAATTGAACAAACTAAGAAAAGGAAAAGAGATGATATTAATTATACCTATATGTGGCACTGTAGACTCGGTCATATCAATGAAACAAGATTATCCAAGTTTCATAAGGATGGGCTCTTAGAGCTATCTGATTATGAATCATATCCAACTTGTGAATCTTGTCTCATGGGTAAAATGACTAAATCCCCTTTTAGTGGAAAAGGAGAAAGAGTTACAGAGTTGTTAGCGTTGATTCACACAGACGTTTGTGGACCTATAACAACAAGTGCACGAGGTGGGTATTCTTATTTTATTACTTTCACTGATGATCACTCAAGATTTGGATATGTGTATTTAATGAAATACAAATCAGAATCATTTGAAAAGTTCAAAGAGTTCATAAGTGAAGTAGAGAAACAAACGGGCAAGAGTATTAAGATACTTCGATCAGATCGAGGTGGAGAATAATTAAGCGGTGAGTTTCTCAATTGTCTCAAAAAAAATGGTATAATCTCACAATGGACTCCACCAGGTACACCACAGTTAAATGGAGTATCTAAAAGAAAAAATCAAACATTGTTAGATATGGTTCGATCCATGATGAGTTTTACCGATCTTCCAATTTTATTCTGGGGTCATGCCCTAGAAACGGCTCATATCTACTAAATAAGGTCCCCTCAAAATCCGTCCCCAAGACTCCATATGAGATGTGGACAAGGAGGAAATCTGGTCTTAAGCATGTTAAGATCTGAGGATGTCCAGCTTATGTGAAAAAGTTTCAAAATGATAAGCGAGGGATAAGATCTGATAAGTGCACGTTTGTGGGATATCCTAAAGAAAGTTTAGGATACCATTTCTACAATCCTATTGAGCAAAAGGTGTTTGTTGCAAAACACACTGCCTTCTTGGAAAAGGAGTACTTTATCCTTGAAGGGGCTAGTGGGAGAAAAATAGATCTTGAAGAAATTCAAGAACCACAAACCACTACAGATCAAGTGGATGAACCTGTCCAAGTAGAGACACCTACTGTACACCACCCTATTCGTAAATCTGGAAAGGTACCGAAGATACCTGAAAGGTATGGTTTCGTCATAGAGGATGATGATGAGGTACACATCATGGATGATGATGATCCATTGAATTACGAACAGGCTATGAGTAATAAAGACTCAGTGAAATGGTAGATGACCATAAAATCTAAAATAGATTTGGAAGCTATGCTCAAGTCCATTTGGATTTTTCTTGCTATTGCAGCTTATTTTTACTTAATCTGGCAAAATGGACGCGGAGACGCCCTTCCTCAAATATACATTATTAAAGGAGAATGTATGTATGATACAGCCAGATGGTTTTTGTTTCAATGGTTGAAGCAAATCATGTATATAAGCTACAACAATCCATTCGTGGAATGAAGCAAGATTCTCATAGATGGAACTTTCGTTTTGATGAGACAATCAAAGAGTTTGATTTTATCAAAAACGAGGATGAACCATGTGTGTACAAGAAGGTTAGTGGGAGCCCTGTTTCATTCCATGTATTATATGTTGATGATATATTACTGATAGGGAATGAAATTCCTATGCTAAAATCAATCAAAATAAAGTTGTCTAAACATTCCTTCATGAATAATTTGGGTAGAACATCCCGCATTGGGGATATAAATATGTATTAAAAGATTTAAAAGGATGTTCGGCTTAACCTAAGGAAACGTATATTCATTAGATGCTAAAGGCATTTAGCATGGCAAACTCCAAAAGAGTGCCTCATGATGATGAGCCATGGAGTGTATCTCTCTAATATTGTCCTCAGTAAAAGAGAGATCGTATGAGTTACTATCATGTATGCAATGAAATATACGAGACTTGATGTTGATCAGTCAGATTTTGGAGAAGATCACTGTGAGACAGTGATAAGCATCCCAAAGTTCTTAACTGACACTAAAGATGTCATCATAACACATAATGGGTCTGAATGAATCTAGAGTGCTAAACAGACTCAAGTTTTCAGACTGACCAAGACGACAGTAAATCCATTATAGGGTAACTCATTACCTTAAAAAGTGGTGCAGTGAATTGGAAAGGTTTCAAACAGCAAAAGGTTGCTGATTTAGTGACAAAGACAAAGTATATAACTGCAAGTGAAGCCGCAAGTTGATGTTTCAGATGAAAAGTTCATTACAGAACTAGGAATAGTTCCTAAGTCTCATCTTGAATCTAAAACGTGTGTTGCGGCACTTTGATTAAAGAAATCATTGAAAGAAGAGCATATAGACTCTCAAGATAACATTGCAGATCCATTTACTAAAGCTATAACACAACAGCAGTTTGATCGTCACTTAGAGAAGATAGGTATGAGATACCATGGCGATTGGCTTTAGTGCAAGTGGGAGATTGATAGTAGTGTGCATACAAGCCAATCATGTATGATGATAAAGCACATACTTTGTAAATAATCTTATTTATTTATTAATAAGATATTCATTTAAGGCATTTAATTATCTACATGGTGCTATTTTTATAATATGTAAATAACCCATAGTTTTAAGCAATGCTTTTAGAATCATGATGAGATCATGCTAATGAGATCTAAATTCTTAGAAAGCTTAAAAACTAAAATAGTTCCCAATTGTGGGATTACTAAAATGGGGATTAGTAAATCCGGATAGATTGGTACATATGTTGCTTGCTCATTGGATGAGGATGACTGATCTCATAGTCATTTGTGTGGAGACACTAAAGTAAGTATGTAGGTGCTTATTGAAGAATAAGTTCACTGAACGTGACTCGCTATGTAATACATAATGGAGTTTTACTCGCCTGTCAATAGGAATTCCTAATGTGATAGTAGTACAAGTGATCCTTGGACTTGAGATCATCATAGTATCTTGTATGTAACAAATTATACTTTGACTTATTCCTTAAGACCTTTTAAAGCATATATAGGGTATGCTTGAGTATAATGAGTTACTTATGGAGATAATGAATAATCAATAAAGAATCTACCACCTTTAGTAAAAGAGGAGATATGTCCTATGTGATTCGTTAAATGACAGCCCAGGAATCCTTGGCCAAGGTGGAATAAAATTAAAAAGGAGTTTCTAATTTGCATTATTTGGAGTTGTGCATTTTCTAATCGAAATACATATAATTAAATAAAATAAGACTTGACAGTAAATCCATGTCTTATATTTAATTGGGACATTGTGTGGTGGAAGGATTGAATTGTACGATAACTATTTACTCACAGGTTCTTTTATGATTAATGTTGAAATCTATATTATCTGGAAAGTTATTAATCGCTAGGGAGGCTTATCCCTATTGTAGAATAAATATTATTTATTTAAATAGATTATTAGTTTAATTTATTTATTTAAATAAGATTAGAATTATTCTAATTGATTTATTCACAACCGGTTTAATATGGAGAACCTAAAGGGTCACACCATAAAAGGAAGAATAATTATTTAAGAAGGTAATGACATAATCGTAATAATGCCTTAAGTATAATTAATTTAATCTATGGTGATAGAATAAATTAAATAGCTTAATGTTTAATATTTAATATTTTGGAAATATTAAATATAAATTAATAAGAGATGTCATATTAATATTATTACAATTATTATTATTTTAATTTCTAAAAAGGTTTAGTAATTAATTTAATATTAGTACTTTCATTTATTCCTAATAAGATTAGAAGACAAATTAATTAAATTTAATTAATTATTCCCAATGTGGTGGGAAGCCTAAATTAATTAAAGGAGTTTAATTAATTAAATGAAATCCCATGTCTAATAGGATTAGAAGGGTTGACCAATATTTATATAAGAGGAGTCTTATAATAGATAACAGTTTATGCAATTCCAATTGTTGGAGAGTACTCCTTTTCTATAGAGGATAGAAAACTAATGTTTAGCCAAACACCCTCCTTCTTGATAATTCCTCTTCCTTGGTGGATCACCTCTAGAGGCCAAACACTTGGGTGGCTAACGTTGATCAAAGGAAGGAATCTAACCCGAAAATTCAAGGAGATCACAAAGAACAAGGAGTTGAACTCATACCTGTGGAAGCTTCGTTCTACAAAGGTATGATTCCATAACTTCTTATTTATCTTTTTAAATTAATAATTTGCATAAAGGATGATCCGGGTAATGATTTTGTAGAAATTTTTTAAACTCTGATATACCATGCTTCCGCTAAATTTTACAATTTGATTGCGTCATGATTTCGTACAAACCCAACAGAATATTTATTTTATAAGCAGTTATAATGCTAAAAATTATCTCAAATAGAATAGTCGAATATTCATTTTATAAAGCAGTTATAATGCTTGATTTATTTCAAACATAGTAAACGAATATTCATTTTACAAACAATTATAATGCTCAATGTATTTTAAATATAGTTGATGAATATTTATTTTGTAAACAATTATAATGCTGAAATTATTTCATGTATAGTACAAGGAGTTTTATTTATAATTGGTTATATGGTTTACTAGTTATAAATAAGAACTTATAAATAAAAGAATAAATGTTAAATCTAAAGTAGTACAGCCGTACTCTTTAATAGTTGATGTATAGTATCTGAGCTAAACAATTCCTTTAGGGAGCGGAGGTATATACGAACTAGCTACCGATCTAACTCGCCGTGTAAAAACAGCGTAGACGAGACGGAAAACTAGTTTGTTGGTTGTTTGTGGAAAACAACGCAGCGTACTATATTGAACACTGTTAAAGACTCGATGTGTGCTAAGTTTAGAATGGTGAATACGTATGGTATTAAGGTGTTATCTAATGTTTGATTATGTGATTACATGTTAGATAATTTACTTATAAAGTAGTAGTATTATGAAGTATAATGTGATATACTGATTGCAAGAATAATCTTATTAATGATAGGTCTTTGTATTAAAGATAAAACTATATTGCGTAGCAGTAAGCAGTGATAAAGGCAAGTATCTAAATCCTATGCACTACTATTATTTTTTGTAAACAGGTATATGTTATGTAAGTTCCTAACTCCACATGAGTTATTAATTTCAAAACATGTTCGTGAATAATTATTGTTAATTATTCACATCCATAATGATTTTTGTTAGCATTTATGCAAGTATCTCTAACTTGGTTATTATTGAGCAATTATCCCTACTCTATGCATTTACGTTATGCAAGAGATCTATACCTATGCAAGTATTCTAACCTTTGCATTTACTTTATGCAATGGATCTTTGTGTAAGCAAGTTCCCTAACTCAAACTCGAGTTATTATTTTTCAAGCATGGTGGTGGATAATTATTGTTGATTATTCCACATCTAAGATTATTATTGAATATTCGCATTTATTGCAAGTTTCATAACTCAACTTGAGTTACTAATTTCAAAGCGTAATTAGTGAATAATTATTGTTAGCTATTCATATCTATAATGATTATTGTTATTCGCATATAGTGAAATTGATTTTTGTTCTATTATTTGAACTATTTATGAGCAATGACTCAGCTAATTATTTTGGCGAGACTAATATTTGTTAAAGCATGAAACGTTCTATTTATTATGAACTGATTTATTATTAGAAGATCTATGCCATTGATTTCAACTAGATCGATATTGATATTATATGTTGAAATCATAGTATTTCTTTGAAAATAATCCAAACCATATTGTTGTGGTACGGACTCATGATGTAATATTGATACGAACAAACTTTATTATTGTAAATCGACCCATGCACTATTATTGAGTATTATGCATAATATAAGGTATAATGGAGTTGCCCGCTCCAAGTACTTGCAGAGGAGTATAATTTAGTTTTTATAACTAACTTATATTCCTGAGGTAATTTAGTTTTAATAACTAATGATTCCTCTATTAGTTCATGATCCATTTGTGATCACTCAGCATGAAATCTGGGAACATCCCACTTTATTGAATATTATTGCAGTATTGTTAATTCTTCTTATTCACTTGAATATGATTGAATCTTTGAAAGAATTTTACTCTTTCATCCTTGATATGTTGTTATGAATTGTTTCAAATGGCTTCACAACTATTGATTCGTTGTACAAGTATACTTCAAAGAAAATATTTATTTCTTTCAACTGATGTTTATTATCTGCTATTACTTGCTGAGCAATTAAATGCTCATTCTTGCTTAAAATTAAATGTTTTCAGCTAAGCGTGATTGACCAGAAGGTTCTGGCAAGGACAAAGGAAAGAGGAAGCTGAAGGAATAGTTATAGGGTGTTGATTATAATAACTGGAGTTATATATTGTAATATTATATGTTATCTATCATATAATAAAGTATTTAAGGGTCGCCGTACCTGGGGATTAGTCAACTTTGATATAATTTTTAAGTTTAAAATATATTAAGCAGTTTGAATGAATGGATATCGTGTAGCACCAAGTACGGGTTTCAAGTACTCAAATTTGCGGGCATCACAGGCACAACCCCAGCGAAGCGTCGGGTACTGAGTGATGACAGTTCAACCGTTGGCATAACCCCAACGAAGCGTCGGGTACTGACCGATGACAGTTCAGCCGTTGGCACAACCCCAGCGAAGCATCGGGTACTGACCGAGGACAATTCAGCCGTTGGCTTAACCCCAGCGAAGCATCGAGTACTGACCGATGACAGTTCAGCCGGTGGCACAACCCCAGCGAAGCGTTGGGTACTGATCGATGACAGTTCAGCAATTGGCACAACCCCAGCGAAGTATCGGGTACTGATCGATGACAATTCAGTCGTTGGCTCAGCCCCAGCGAAACATCGGGTACTAACCGATGACAGTTCAACCGATGGCACAACCCCAGCGAAGCATCGGGTACTGACCGATGACAGTTCAGCCATTGGCACAACCCCAGCGAAGCGTCGGGTACTGACTAATGACAGTTCAGTCATTGGCACAAACCCAGCGAAGCGTCGAGTATAGACCGGTGATAGTTCAGCCGTTGGCACAACCCTAGCGAAGTGCCGGGTACAGACCGGTGACAGTTCAGTCGTTGGCTCAACCCCAGCGAAGCGTCGGGTATAGACGGGTGATAGTTCAACCATTGGCTCAACCCCAGCGAAGCGTCAGGTACTGACCGATGATAACTCAGTCGTTGGCACAACCGCAGTGAAGCGTCGGGTACAGACCGGTGACAATTTAGCAGTTGGCTCAACCCCAACGAAGCGTCGAGTACAGACCGATGATAGTTCATGGCACAACCCTAGCAAAGCGTCGGGTACTGATCGATGACAATTCAGCCGTTGGCTCAACCCCAGCGAAGCGTCGGGTATTGACCGGTGATAGTTCAGCCGTTGGCTCAACCCCAGCGAAGCGTCGGGTACAGACCGATGATAGTTCAGTCGTTGGTTCAACTCCAGCGAAGCATCGGGAATCATCCGGTGGCAAAAATAATATATCAATTTATCCCTACAAAGGACAGATAATGGAACCTGTTATACACATCCTCAGAAGGAGCACCAAGAATGATTGGTGATTCGACCCCTTGCTGCAAACTACCGGTGTAAATTATCGTCAGAATAGACATCGGAAGCACCCAATAAGATAACTGAGATATATCCCCAGCGGGGGAGCCTTTAGAAATGTACAACGACATCAGCCAAAGGGGAAATATACCTTACGGAGAGTATTGACAGACGTGGGAAACCATTGGTCTCAAACCAAGGTAGCATCAATAATGTTATCCTTACCAGAGTCGACAAGGCTATCATGAATGACGTCATCCACAGTGGAAAGTGACAAGGACAATTAAAGATAGCCTATCGTGATATCCTACCAGTAACCGCCTAATAGTGCTGCCCCAAAGGTTATCATGAATGACGTTATCCCAGCATAATATGACGTGAACATTCAATGATAACCCTAACCCCTCAAAGGCATCTAACATTCATCATATAGCATGTCATGAATTGCCTTGTCTTTGCATTTGCATTTCTAGTGTCTAGAAATCTTTATCCTGTTCATTCCACTGCATTGCATGAACATGATAAAGAGGGCATCTGTAGACACTCAAAATTTTCTTCAGTCCTGTAGCAGACAATCAAAATTTGGCATTCCTGTTACTATCCCTGCAAGAGGGCAAAAATGGCTTTTCAAATCAACCCCGATCTCAATACCGGGAAGCCAGTTCAACCCTGGTCTCAATACCGGGAAGTCAGTTCAACCCCGGTCCCAATACCGGGAAACCAGTTCAACCCCGGTCTCAATACTGGGAAGCCAGTTCAACCCCGGTCTCAATACCGGGAAGCCAGTTCAACCCTGGTCTCAATACCAGGAAGCCAACTCAGTCTCGGTCTCAACCCGGGAGGTATAGGTCAGCCCCGGTCTCAACCCGGGAGGTACAGGTCAACCCCAGTCTCAACCCAGGAGGTACAGGTCAACCCGAGTCTCAACCCGGGAAGTACAGGTTAGCTCTGGTCTTAACCTGGGAGGTACAGGTCAACCCCGGTCTCAACCCGAGATGTACAGGTCAACCCCGGTCTCAACCCGAGAGGTACAGGTCAACCCTGGTCTCAACCCGGGAGGTACAGGTCAACCCCGGTCTCAATTCGGGAGGTAAAGGTCAACCATAGTCTCAACCCAGGAGGTACAGGTCAGCCTCGATTTCATCCCGAGAGGTACAGGTCAACCCCGGTCTTAACCAGGGAGGTCAGGTCGAGCTCCGGTCACAACCCGGGAGGCCAACTCAACTTCTTAGACAACCCCGAAGCCTCACATCATCTCTAGAGACAAACCTGGAAGAACCAAGTCAGCCTCAGAGACAACCCTGAGGACAAATAGAATCGACTAGAATCCAAACCTCGGAGACAACCCCGGGAAGTCAGCCGAAGGCCAAGCCAGCACTGAAGGCAACCCCGGGAGGGGCAAAATGGTCATTTTACCAACTTAAAGCCAATTCAGTCAAACTTAAGCTGAATTGATGCCACCAAGGTTAGAAAGAACCATAACAATGATCCCGAGTGGAAACAGCGCAAGACAGCTCAACGGATAAACTGCGAGGAGTCAAAGACCTGGTTATAAACCCGTCTTTTTGAAATCGAAAAAGGTTTACTCCCATGTCATCTGACACTCTTAGCGAGGGCTTTTCGGAAAACTACAGCACGCCTTTAACGGATGCTCCGATCAAAAGTTAGAAAATTTTGAATTTGACTTCGCATTGCTCGGAGTGCACTTACTTTGATGCAACGGGACCCACCACGTGGGCCCCGCCACGTGGAGCCGCACCTCTACCTGCGGCTGCCATAGGTAGAGCCGCTTCCATCGGGTCTATAAATAAACATGCACCCCCAGCTCATTTTATATCGAAAACGCTCTGAACTTCTGCCCGTTTGGTTTCTCAGCCCCACTCTTGTACTCCAAACCCAAATTTTATTACTCTAACATGTAGATATACTCCTATACTATCACATATCAAAAATTAACCGGTAGAAACGAACGTTTCAAGCCTATAATCTGGCAAAAAGCCCGTGTAGCAGTCTATTGTGAGTATTTTTACGATCAGAAAGTTTATATTACTTCATTGCATTTTTATACACTTGCACGTTAAGTTTCACTTTTTGATTATGCCCGGAACTTAGTTCCGTGGCCATTTTACTTACGTTTTCGTACATTTTAGTACATAAACTCATTTTCTAGCATTTCTACAACTCAGATCGTCGATCCGTCGCTTCTAACAGCTTTTATATACATATATCTTTATTTCTAGCAACTTCGTCGGACTGTGGTATCTTCCCAATCCGGGTTTGTCTTTTTAATGTGTATATTTAACTGTATATATACTAACTTTTCAATTCTGTCAAGTCCAGATGTTAAATCCGAGGTAGTTTACTGCTTTTATATATATAACTATATATATCTAAATTTTTCTGACTTATTTGGGCCTAAATTTATACTTCGTGACATTTTTATTGCTTTAATATATATATATATATATATATAATAACTATATATATATATTATTATTTATATTCCAGTTTGGCCTGGATCATTCTGTGGCCTTTTTACTACTTTTATAAATATATATATATACTTACATTTTCTGTCCGGGCAAAGGATAGAATGTTTGTCGCCCTTTACAGCTTTTATATATATTTACATTCTGTCCAGCCTGGATCACTTCGTGGCTTTTATACAGCTTTTATATATATATTTCCATTCCTGTCCGGGCATCGGAGTGAAAACCCATCGCCCTTTACTGCTTATATATATATATATATATATATATATTTATATATTTATATATATTTCCCTTCTGTCAAGCCTGGATCACTCCGTGGCTTTTTACAACTTTTATAAATTTATATATATATATATATATATTTATATTCCAGTCCGGGCATCAGAGTGAAAACACATCGCCCTTTACAGCTTTCGTATACATATAATTATATATATATATATATATATATATATATATTTCTTTACTCATTTATAATTGAATTGTTGCTTTAAATATTCATTTGATATGAATCGGCACTGACATCTCTTCGGACAAACTAGATTTATTTAAATCTCGTCAACTCTAGCTTTCAAACGGTTCAAAATAGGTCCAGACGGAACTGGAAAGCTAGAATGGCTGAGATTTATTTAAATATAGTCTTTTTCTAGTTTTAGTTATAAAAGCTACCTCGCGGCCATTAAATCGCTATCTAGTGGGAACGAGACGCTTTGGCCATGTGCGAGCCAAGATTTATTGATGAGTCCTTGGTTCTGGCGACATCTGGATGTAAATATATATTTTTTGTGAATATTTGAGCTGTGAAGGTTTATTGGCTTCCCTATGTAAGCCTAAGAATCATGGGATTCACGATCAAACTTATCAATCTGATTCCCACGATGGACAAACTCCACTTTACAAATGTACCCTGTCGATTTTTCTATAAAATGTACATCCAAAAAATCTTAAAACGGTTATCCGGGTTTAAGGTCTCAACACAATGAGAATAATGGTTTTTCGTGTTAGAGTCACTCCGATGGCTGTCATGCCCATGAGAAGACCGACACTTGTATATATTCTGTGGTCAAGGATGCTTCGCAGCCCGACAATCACCATTCAAATTGAGCCAAAAGGCTGAAAAGATAAAGTGAAGTATCGATATGCTTTAATTCCTATGTTAGCGTAAGGGTTTGAAAATCAACCTTTCAAAACATCATTTTAATAATCTTGTCTAAAAATAGACTTTTGCAAATCAAATCAAACGAATATTCCCGACACAACGAATATTTTATGACAACTTGCTTATTTTGTAAAATTTGCACAAATCACCCATAACTATAACATTATATCAAATCAACACCTTACTATTTAAAAATAATATATAAAGAAAATTAAATCTTTATTCATAAAAGTTGGGGTCTTACATCAGGTCCTGAAACCAAAGTCCATACTTGGTTTTCATATAGGGAGTCCATCTCGGATTTCATGGCTTCTTGCCATTTCTTTGGGTCTTTACTACTCATAGCATGTTCGTAATTCAATGGATCATCATCATTCATGATGCGTACCTCATTGTCATCCTTTATGACAAATCCATATCTATCAGGTATCTTTCGTATCCTTCCAGATTTATGAATAGAGTGTTGTACAATAGGTTCTTCTACTTGGTTAGGTACCTGACTTTGATCCGTTGTAATTTGTGGGTCTTGAACTTCTTCAAGATATATCTTACTCTCACTGACCCTTCAAGGATAAACTCCTTTTGCAAGAAGGCAGCATATTTCGCAACAAACACCTTTTGATCAATAGGATGATAGAAATAATACCCTACAGTTTCTTTAAGGTATCCCACAAATCTATAATTTTCGGATCTAGTCTGCAGCTTATCATTTTCAAACTTTTTGACATAAGATGGACAATCCCAAGTCTTAACAAACTTAAGATTTGGTTTCCTCCCTGTCCATATCTCATATGGGGTCTTTGGGACAGTCTTGGTAGGTACCTTGTTAAGTAGATATGCATTCATTTATAGGGCATAACCCCAGAATGATATTGGAAGATCGGTAAAACTCATCATAGAATGAACCATGTCCAACAGTGTTCGATTTCTCTTTTCAGATACACCATTCAACTGTGGTGTTCCTGGCGGAGTCCATTGTGAGATTATACTATTTTCTTTGAGATAATTGAGAAACTCAACGCTTAAGTATTCACCACCTCGATCCGATCGAAGAATCTTAATACTCTTGCCAGTTTGTTTCTCTACTTTACTTTTGAATTCTTTGAACTTTTCAAATGATTCAGATTTGTATTTCATTAAATACGCATATCCAAATCTTAAATGATCATCAGTGAAAGTAATAAAGTAAGAATACCCTCCTCGTGCATTTGTTGTCATAGGTCCACATACGTCTGTGTGTACTAACGCTAACAACTCTGTAACTCTTTCTCCTTTTTCACTAAAGTGAGATTTAGTCATTTTACTCATGAGACAAGATTCACAAGTTGGATATGATTCATAATCAGATAGCTCTAAGAGCCCATCCTTATGCAAATTGAATAATCTTGTTTCATTGATATGACCGAGTCTATAGCGCTGCATGAAGGTATAATTAACATCATCTCTTTTTTGTTTCTTAGTTTGTTCAATTTGAAGTATATTTTCATGAAAGTCAAGTATGTAAAGTCCATTCAATAATTTACCAACACAATATAAAACATTCTTATTATAAGTAGAACAACTGTTGTTCTTTATTATAATGTCAAAACCATCAATATCCAATACAGAAATTGAGATAATGTTTCTAATGAGTGTTGGAACAAAATAACAATTATTTAAATAAATAGACTTGCTCATAGGCAGTGCTAAACAATAAGTCCCTACAGCTAATGCAGTAACCTTTGCTCCATTTCCCACTCGTAGGACTACCTCATCCTTGTTCTGCTTTCTACTTCTGACTAGTCCCTACATAGTATTACATATATGAGAACTACATTCAGTATCTAATACCCAAGTAGAATTATGACTTTCAGAAAAATTAATTTCAATCATGAACAAACCTTGATTGGAATTTGAAGCTTCTCCAAGCTTCTTTTGCTTATGTTCCGCAAGGAACCTATGATAATTCCTCTTCCAGTGACCAGGCTTGTTGCAATGGAAGCATATTCCTTTGCTGTCTAGATTAGGTTTATTATTGTTCTTTTTATTTGCCTTGCCCTTAGCCTTATTGCCTTTCTTCTTTTCAGAAGATACCTTGGGTCTCTTCTTTTTTTTAGAAGAATCATCTACCATTAAAACATTATCCCGCTTGGATGGGAAGTGACCTTCAGCAGTTTTCAACATGTAAAGTAACTCAGGCAAGCTGACTTCCAACTTATTCATGTGGAAATTCACAACAAATTATGAGAAGGTGTCTGAGAGTGACTACAAGATCAAATCCTGACTTAACTCCCCATCCATGGTGAACCCCAATTGTTCCAGTTGTTCAATCAGATTAATCAACTTTAAACAATGAGTCTTAACTGTAGTGCCCTCGGACATGCGAGATCGGAAGAGCTATCTAGATATCTGATACCTAGTAGTCCTGCTTTGCTCACCATATAATTCTTTTAGGTGCAACAAAATACAATAGGCATCTATTTTCTCGTGTTGACGCTATAGCTAGTTACTCATGGATGCGAGCATGATGCACTGTGCAATGGATGCATCATCTTGCCACTTTCTAAAAGTAGCAATCTCTTCCTCAGAGGCTATTTCTGCAACCTTTGCAGGGACAGATGAATCTTGGATATAAGAAAGCTTTTCAGCATTGAGAACAATTCTCAAATTTCTTAATCAGTCCGTGTAATTTGATCCGGTCAACTTGTTAGCATCAAGTATACTACGCAGTGATAGTGAGTGTGACATTTTTCAAATTCTGCATGTAAAATAAAATAACATTTTAGCATATATTCATTTAATTAATTACCAAAATAAATTAGGTCTTATTTTAAATTGGTATCTCCCACTATTTTCATCAAACTATACTACCCTCATAATATATAGTTCGGCAAATCTAATTAAAGATTTGATAGTGAGAATAAGGATCCCATTTCAAATGTATATAGCCTTGTGTGACACAATAAACGATATATAAATAAATAGGTAGACAACTATTGTCAATTACATCAACATGTAACTCCTTGTATTCTGCCTCTTAGATTATTTTGATCAAGTGTGACACATCTGAATCAAAACTTATCCAAGTTAAGTCCAATCTAGCACTTTCATATATTCAAAAGAAAAATACCGCCCTTGTGTGACAAAACAGCATCGTTCAGTCTATTTATAAGAATTAAATGTGATAAATTAACATCTTAAATATTTAATACTTGCCTTGTGTGACACAACAAACTTATCTTAAATATTTAATACTCTATTAATTTACCATGCCAGAAGGCGACATTCGATATTCCAAATATCTTTGAACGCTTAGGACTTAATATAAAATCTTTGAGAGATTTGTTATTAATTGTCTCATCTTGTTTAGCGTGCATGCATATATATATAATACGCATCATATTAATTGACATGCGAAACATATTCCATAATATATATATATATATATAGTATAAGTATGCATATAGAATACAATATTCTACCCGGATTGATTATGGATTTTTATTCTAGTTTGGTTCACTCGAGCCATCAAGTGAACCAAAAGGTCGAACCTAGGAGTGCAAGAATTAAATTTAAATATAAATATTACATTTAAATCTCGGGCTCCATACAAACGGGTCTTCACGCCCTACTTGGTCGCCAATCCTTCAAGATAATTCTAACTAATCCTATTACATAAACTATTTACATTAAATATAAATCTTGATCAGCAGTCAAGGGGAAGTACATAGGAGGGAGATAGAATTTACATCAAGAAAAATTAGAGAAGACAAGGTACGCCGACCCCATTTAATAAAATACATGCATTCAACCATTCAACTAAAATAAAATCCAATCGCATTGGTCAATAGTCCATAATCAACCCCATTTATTATCATACATATCATCATATGCATCAATAAATAAAACATTAAACATATACATTGATATCGATTTAATGGGCATTTCTAGTTAGTTTCGAAATTGAATTTCAACTCTAATTAGTTATCATGGAATCCAATTCCAACTTTAATTAGTTAGCAAGAAATTCAATTCTAATTAAAATAAACATATTTATTTTAATCCAATTCCAAATCTAATAAACTCCTTTATTAATCAGAAATTACAGAAAAAAAATATATAATTTTAATTTTAATTAAAATAAACCTTTTATCTTAATTAAAAAACAAAAAAAAAATTTATTTTTCTAGGGAGTGGCGCTGCGGCGCCACTAGTGAACTAGCACTCGGTGCTGCGGCGCCACGTCAGTAATTTTCAAAAAATCGGGGATGGCGCTGCAGCGCCCTGATTATACTGTAATCAGGCGCTGTCGTGCTAGGTCACCCATCCAGAGCCCGAACCAGGAATTACACTGTAATCCGGCGCTACGCCGCCAGTCGCCAGGAACAGTTTTTTCAGTTCGCGAATTGTGTATTTTTTCTCTATAAATATGATTTCTTATTAACAATTTTTCCAATTAAATTGTTCAAAACACATCAATATACATATCAAATAAAAATAATTAATAACTCGCATAAAGGTTTGGCTCTGATACCACTGTTAGGTTTGTAAGATCAAATTAACATGCAACAATTACATACACATATAGCAGTGGAAGTGTAAAAATATAGTTTTAAAATTTTACAACCCATAAATCCAGATCTTTCTTTATGCAAAATTATTAATTTAATCTAAAGAGATGAAGAACGAATCTACCCTTGAAGATTTGTGCTTCCTCAAGTACGAGTTCAACTTCAATCATTTCCTTGTTCAACTTGAAGCTACCGGGTGTGATTCTTTCCTTCGATCAACGTCAGTCACCCAAGTGTTTGGCATCTAGAGGCGATCCACCAAGGATGAACAAGTATTAAGAAGGTGGGTTATTGGCAAAACCTTAAATTTCTCTCTCTAGAAAAGGTGTGCTCTCCCAACAATTGAAATTGCATTAGCCCCTCATCAAAATAAGACTCTTTTTATTTATAGATGTTGGTAACTCTCCTAACCATTTTAGGATTTGGGTTTCATATTAATTAATTAAATTCTTTTAATTAATTAGGCTTCCTAATCTTATTAGGAGCAATTAATTAAACTCCTTTAATTAATTTACCTCCTAATCTTATTAGGAATATGGGAGAGTACTTTTATTAATTAATTCTCAAACTCCTTTAGGAATTCAAATTAATAGTAATAATAATAATAAGACTCCTCTTATTAATTTATATTTAATATTTCTAAAATATTAAATAATAAATATTAAGCTAATTAATTTATTCTATCACCATAGATTAAATTAAATACACTTAGCTTATTATTACAATTATGTCATTTGCTTCTTAAATAAATATTCATCATTTTATGGTGTGACCCTTTAGGTTCTCCATATTAAACCGGTTGTGAATAAATTAATTTGAACAATTTTAATTTTATTTAAATAAATAAATTAACTATTAATTCATTTAAATAAATATTTATTCTACAATAAGGGTAAGCCCCCTTAGCGTTCACCTACTTTTCAGATAATATAGCTTTTAACATTAATCATAAAAGAACCTTTGAGTAAATAGTTACCGTACAATTCATTCCTTCTACCATATAATGTCCCAATTAAATATAAGACATGGATTTACTATCAAGAGTCTTATTTTATTTAATTATATGTATTTCGATCTTAAATGCACAAACTCCGATAATGCAAATTAGAAACTACTTTCTAATTTCATTCTGCCTTAGTTAAGGACTACTGAGTTTTCATTTATCGAATCACATAGAACATTCACTTCTTTTACTAGAAGTAGTAGATCCTTTATTGATCATTCATTATCTTCATGTATAATTAATTATACCCAAGCATACCATTTGATATACCTTCAGGGTCTTAAGGGGCATGTCAAAGTATAACTCATCATACATAAGATATTATTATGGTCTCAAGTCTAAGGATTACTTGTACTACTATCACTAAATGAATTCCTATTGATATGCGAGTAAAAGTCCATTAGGTATTCCTTAGCGAGCTACGTTCAATGTACTTATTCTCTAATAAGCACCTACATACTTGCTTTAGTGTCTCCACACAAATGATCATGAGATCGATCATCCTCTTCCAAAGAGCAAGCAACGTGTGTACCAATCTATTCGGATTCACTAATCCCCTATTTAGTAATCAATCGATTAGGAACTATTTTAGTTTTAAGCTATCTAAGAATTTAGATCTCATTAGCATGATCATCATCATGATTCTAAAAGCATTGCTTAAAACTATGGGTTTATCACATTTAAATATAATAGCATGATGTAGATAATATAAACGTCTTTAAATAAATAATTTTTTTATTAATAAATGAATAAAATTATTACAAAGTATATGTTTTATCATCATACATGATTGACTTGTATGCATATTACTTTCATATACAACGGCCCCAAACAAACAATTATTTATGCAATATATATAGAATTCTATAATATACAACAAATAAATATTCATAATCCAAACTAAAAAATAATTTTAAAATAAAAAATATTTAAATACAATTTAAAATTTTATTTTGGTTATTTGTCATAGTTCAATTTGAATGATTGTTTAAAACTACAATTTCAATTGTATGCTCAAAGCCTCAAACTAAATTTTCTTTCTATATTCAAACAAAATCAAGTCACAACATTCAAAATCAACTCACAATTCACAAACACAACAAATTCAAAAAAAATTGAAGTGCATATTAATTTAACCCCAACACATAACAAATTCAAATAAATTTAAACTTTAAACTATCAAACAAATTAAAAAAGCCATAATTAGTTACCTCTTAAGTTCAAAATATAACAAATACATCAAATAAATTGAATTGGGTTTAACCCCAAGTCCCCAATAAACAACAAATTCAAACAAACTACAAATTTTAAATTATCAAACAAAAAAAACCCTAATTTAGTTAACTTTTAAATCTGATATGCGCAAGAGGTCAGTGGTAGAGACTGCAGAGTCACAGAGACGAGGTCGGCTAGCGGTGGACGGTGATCGTCACTCGTCGCGAAGAAGAGGAGAAGTCGTAGAGCAATGGAGTAGTGGAGATGTAGTGGCAGAGATGTAGTATGCTCTAAAGGAGGAAATGGAATGAGCAACAGAAGCATAAATGACTAAACGAGTGCTTCAAGTATGCTACAGAGTTTGTACTTTGTATTTAGAATTAAAATGAAAAAAAAAAAAAAAAAAACAATTTGCCCCCTCCAAGTTTAACTTTTCCATTAATCTACTCCCTTGAATTTATTAAATTATATTTTTGTCCCTACCCCTATAACTAAAAAAATAAAATAAATAAAAGTCAACATAAGTAGAGCTGCTTATGTTGCCCTACTAGTACATCTGCCCCTGGATGCACTGTAAAAAGAGTATTTGTTATAGTGTTTTTTAATCTTACAAGATTATAAATGGTATAAAATCCAATGGGCTGTGTCGGTGAGTATCGTGATAATTAACTTGATGAGATATATTTTACTTCATTTGCTTTAAAATTAGAGATATAATTTAATTTTTGAGGTCAAACTACGTTATATTAAACTTCAAATTAATGTTAATTTATTTAATTTTATTTCATACAATTATTATAATTGTATAATATATAACAAAATTTATTAATATCAAATTTTATTTCATTCTAAACTTTTACAAGTCATACCAATTTTGAAGTTTAATATGTCGTTGTTTGACCTCAAAAGTCAATTTATATCTCTAATTTTGGAATAGAATGAGTATAATTTAGAATTTTATAGAGAAATTTTTAGGGCTTGGAGTTTATAGTGCACACCAAAAAAAAGGACCGACTAAAGATTTTCTAAAAATTAATTTTCTTAGAAAAAAGTGTAAAATGTACGTATAATCAAGTGGGTTTAGCATATTTATGTTTATGAACTTTGCATTAAACGACACTCATCTCAACAAGGGGAATTTATATTAGGACAAAAATATGTTATTTTTTCTTGCGAGTAAATTCATAATTAACTATTCATATATTTGAATTAATGTACATATTATGTAACTATGCCTATGCGCAATAAGAGTCCACGTAATAGTACTCTTTGATAGTCAGTGGTGGTGCATAAGATTTTGAGAGATACTTTTAATTAGTACATAACTAGATACAAACCCGGGCATTGCGGCGTGATTATTCATTTTGTTAATAATAAATTTATACGTACAATTAATAAATTAAAATATAATAAGAAAATGATAGATTGTTGTGCGATGATCAAATTTTAGTAGTATATGTTACATAGAGTTTGGTAAATGTTTGTACGCAATCCTCACCAAGCCTCAAATATTTGACAAGCAAACGAAAGGAGAAAAAGCGTAAGAATGTCCCAGTTTCGGTACGTAGTCGTGAAGGGAAATTACATGTTACATGTGAAAACTGAAAAGCACGAGCATTAATAATTATGTTGGATCTTCACGTCAAGTAAACATCATGTCCAAAAACATTGCAGTATAGCACTGTGTCATACATAACACAGTTTTATAGTTAACGAACGAATACATTCCCTCATTGTTGGTCCAGAATACAGTATTTTGAGTTGAAATCACACAGAAAAATGCATATATCTCATTGTTGGTCCACACATAGAACGCACCTTCCTTGTTCTCTATAGCATGTACAGTCTCGGCACTGTCAGCATCCTCTGATAAAAATATTTCACCAATGGGTCCAATAATGTCTCTTCGTAAATAATAAATAATATCTCGAACCACAAACGAATAGAAGGTATTTTTGGTGATAGAAAAGGCATCCAGGTAAGCATTAGCCAGCTGCCCTTGGTCATACACCATTTTCTCAAAATGAGGAACTGTATAAAACCATGAGAATATGAATAGTTGATATTAGTACAATAAGTAAACGTAGTATTGTTGGCATCATTACACTTTCGTGATGGTATACATTTATATATGGAAGACACATTACATTTTCTTTTTAAACATCCACTTTTATCCATTGAACTCGCATATGTTGATGCAGTACAACTGATTAAATAAACGATGACTATGGCATTAGGTAGAGCCAAAAAAAATTACCCAAACTTAGAAGAGCTCATTCTTGAAGCATTCACCCAAAACCTTAAAACTAATCACTAAGCTAAAATTTAGAAAGATAACAGTAACTAAACTAAAAATAGCAATACTTTTCATATCTACATATTGCTCACTGCAAAAATAAGTGATGCATGGATTTTTGATGCTTGACTAATCTAATTGTTTATTTTTTTCAGTACTGTTGCTTTCAACATAACAGAAAATACTTTTGCTCTTTATGTTATCAAGCTTCAAGGTGGAATCATTGTTGCAGACCTAGGGATAAGTAACATCTCATACCTCCACAAGGTTAGCCTGAAACCCACATCAATCAATAGATATGGAAGATACATTACATTTTAATTTTAAACATCCACTTTTATCCATTGAACTCACATATGTTGATGCAGTACAATTGATTAAATAAACGATGAATATGGTATTAGGTAGAGCAAAAAAAAACCAAACTCAGAAAAACTCATTATTGAAGCATTCACCCAAAACCTTAAAACTAATCACTAAGCTAAAATTTAGAAAGATAACAGTAACAGAACTGAAATAGCAATAATGCACCAATTCATCCAATCAATTTCACAAAACATGACGCAATCAAATTCTTGGAACGGACCGAATTTACTATTTTACTCAATATATCCACACAAACAAAAAATAACACTTAAAGGCTCTTTTTAATAGTCGCTGCAATCTTATAAATATTTGTAAAGGAATCTGGGCAATAGTAAGATATAAGAATTTAGACATACTTAATAGTTGATTTCAACATTGCATAAACTATCAACCAAATAAATAATTATCTGTCCACAACTCTTCTAAAAATTCACGTGTTTGTCGGATTGAAAACTAAGAGAAGATAAAGGAATTTAGCTCCTATATTAAATAAAAACAAAAAGAATTAGAGTAAAACACATACGAAATAGACTTACATAGAATTTCAAATATTGTCATCCAAAAAGTAAAAGACAAACCTATTATACTCATGTTTAAAAGTTTTTCAATGGTTATACATAAATATATATACACAGAAAAACAAATGAATATACATAAACTCTACTCAGTACATGTATTAACAAAATTTCTAGTTGATGGTTCAAAATTTAAAGGAGTAATAAAAACTAAACAATTTTGTAGAGGGTAGGGTTGAGAGTTTACCGGTTTATTTTTGTCTTTGCAACTTGAATTTGGCTCGATCGAGATGGCTTTGTAAATGCAGATCATAGATTTTCCTAAAAAGATTCAAATAGATTATATTAAAAATTCCACGCGATAATAACAAATTCACGAACATATATAAATCTGACATTTCACACTTTTTGAATTATTATAACTTTCTCAAATCAATAACTCAAAGAAACTTAAAATGGAAACACCGAATACCATTAGTCGAAAGTTGAACACAGTTTTCTCTACTAACCGGAGTGTTGTTCTTTCCTTGAATAACTTTTGTGTCAGGATAAAAAAAAATATGAGATTTCATGAAATTAATTTGAATTTCAAAGTTCATATAAAAAGAACTTGAATATAGAAATACCATCATTAGCTACTGAATGAACACAATTTGCTGAGTTACTGCCAATGTTTTGTTGTTTGTAAATGTATATTTGGTATTGAATCAATACGACTAACAACAAATTCATCAAAAACTGAATTGAGATTTGTACAAACTACATAAAAAATTCATATTTTATTAGCATAAGCAATTATATTGGCGAAAAAATAAATACAAAGATATAATGAAATAATTACCATTTGAAATGTCACTCAGATGCATTATGGATGTTTTGCTTGCTCTAACAGATGTAGTACTTGTGCTTATTTTGTTGGTGGATTCTAACATAAATTAGGAAGCACAATCAATATGCATAGGATAATTTGACAGTAGAGAAATATTTTTGTACACTTAATTAATGAATAACTAATTATAAAGAATACGTTGCAGTTTTTTTCTCGTTTTTCCATCATAATCATCATTCTACGCATCCTTGACTGAGTTTTGTCCCACTGGTTGAAAGTAAATTCATGTTTTTCCTTGTTTTCTGACATGTATGACTTATGGTTGATTTCCCCAATTTTTTGATTTTTTTTGGGCAGAAAAGGCTCTTGAATCTTGTAAACTACATGCAGAAATATAAGATTCAAATCTGTAAATATTGCACCAAATAGTTAAAAAAATCAAATCTAATATTAAAAATTAAATATTAATGGATATTATCTGAAATATCAAGAACATACGTGTCTATAATAAGTAGTTGGGACTTTTTCACCAATTCTCTTTCAATTTGCAAGGCACAAGACTGAAGATTCCGAATTCATTCCCACTCAAAATCATAGATAATTCCACGGAAAATGAACGGATCGCACACACACCATAATTCAATCACAATTGCTTTGTTTTAATTCCTATTGATAGAATTCTCAACTATCGTATGGTATAGCAAGCAATTGCATATTAAGATTAATATATAGTTTTAAACATTTAAGGATCAAGATAATTTTTGCAAGCAAATACTTCATCACTCCACATGATTTATTGCAAAAGGTAATGAAATAGAATAACAGCGAGAAATGATTAGAGTAATATAATTGTGCTATTTTTCAAACCCTCACAAGATAAGAAACAATATGATACCCTTTTAGTTGAAGGCTGCCATAACTTAGATTTCGTGTCAGTACAATCCCTTGGAGTATCAAACCACTCCTTTAACCCATAGCTTGGAACAGTTCATGTGCCGCAATTATCGATAATTCACCCCACTCACCTAACCCAATCATACACAAATCATTCAAAGCGTAACAATTGATTATATTAGAAATTGGTATCAAAAAATTGTTGTTTGATTCTTGAGTGGACAGTTTAACAGTTTCCTGCAAAACATTATAACAAATTTGTGAGACACAGTAATTCACCAACTTCTGTAAACTTATACTTCAAAATGTATTAATTGATGACAGAAAAACGTAGTCTTGTTGGCATCATTACAGCTCCATGATGGTATTCATTTATATATGGAAGACACATTACATTTTAATTTTAAACATACACTTTTATCCATTGAACTCATATTTGTTGATGCAGTACAACTGATATCAAAAACTTAAATAAACGATGACTATGGCATCAGGTAGAGCCACACAAAAATACCCAAACTCAGAAAAGCTCATTCTAGAAGCATTCATCTAAAACCTTAAAACTTATCACTAAGCTAAAATTTAGAAAGATAACAGTAACTGAACTGAAATAGCAATAATGCACCAATTCATCCAATCAATTTCACAAAACATGACGCAATCACATTCTTGGTACGGATCGAATTCACTATTTTACTCATATAATCCTGAAATGCGATCTTTGGCCATAAGTAACTAATTTTTTTTACCACACAAACAAAAAACATAAATGTACATTGTGACGCCCCCAAAATAGGTCCACACAACCCATTCTGAGTTGCCAAATACACACTACAAAATCCAAATACAAATCTTCATATTCCAACTATTACTCTGTCGTGCACAATACGACCACACATAAACTGTGAGTTTCAATACAAATAAGAATACTCATACTCCTTATCAATGATACGTTACATAAAGGTACAGTCAATAACTGTTTTAAAAATTAAAATTTTTGGAAAATGCTCGAGGAAACCTTCGTACATGGGAGGCCATGCTTCTAAATTATAATAGATATCGTAGGACTTGAGAATTAACCTTGGTTGACCCAATAGACCCCAAAGAAGAACGAGAAGATTACTATCATGTTCATTCCAATGGTGGGTATTCTCTTGCCATATAATTATCTTCATTGTCTCAAAATGAAGATTATATTCCAACCATACACCAAGATTATATAGGTAGTGCTCATAGATATAATTAACAAGTGGATGCGCACAACCATGTCTTATGATACCATGAAGTCGTATGTGGTTAGACATCTTGTATGATAGTGACAACACACCCTTCTAAAGTCGAGTTCACCTCACCCTATTTGGGTCACCAAAATCAATTGTTAAATGACGTATAAAATACGACACACATTTTAAAACCTCAATACAATTACTCTCATTCTGTTTTATGAGAAACTTCAACAGTTATAGACCATCGTTCTATTCCCCTGTTATCTCCGCTCGACCCAGCTACACTTTTATTATCTGAAAGGAATTGTGAAGCAAAAGGGTGAGCACAAATAGCCCAGTAAAGAATATTATGACTAAAGATAACTAAATTATCAATAGTCTTCATCAGTAATGAACCAAACATTTAGAACATATGGTAGATGATAAAAGTTTTCAACCATAGTTACAGCGGAACAAGCAATCCATTAGTAGAGTCAAATAGACTATAATGTCTATTATCTTCTCCATGTTAAAAGTCCACCAATAATATTTTATCCCTGTAACATCAATCAACAGTTCCTCTCCACAATCATGTAAATAGTTTATGATCATAATTATGTTGATAAATTTCGCTTCGCACCTAGAACGAAGATAATTTTCATCACCTGTCTTTACCTGAAACACCAAAGATCATGGTTATACCAAATCACAGTTCTTTTTCATAATCATGCTAATAAATTCATCTTTGCACTCAGGCCAAAGATATTCATTTGTAACATCAATGGTCATGATTATACTAGTCCACAGCCTTTAGTCATAATCATGTTAGTCAATTCATCTTTGCACTACGGGCCAAAGATATTCAACAGTAACATCAATGGTCATGATTATGCCAAACACCTGTCCATCTTTACACTACAAGCCAAAGATATTCAAGTTTCATATTTCAAAGATAACGATTAAAATTTAATAAGAAGATTTAGGTAATTAAAAATTCAAGTGAAATGATATTAGATGAAATGCAAATCTCAAATGAATATCTAATCATTTCAGAATTTATAGAAACAATACTTATAACCATGTTGATCAATTCATCTTTGCACTTAAGCT
Organism: Panax stipuleanatus; assembly: GCA_020205555.1. Taxonomy (NCBI): domain Eukaryota; kingdom Viridiplantae; phylum Streptophyta; class Magnoliopsida; order Apiales; family Araliaceae; genus Panax; species Panax stipuleanatus. The sequence goes on along the minus strand of CM035117.1, from coordinate 131,983,825 downwards.
AAAGATATTCAATTGTAAAATCAATGGTCATGATTATACCAATCAACAATTCATCTTTGCACCCCTAGATGAAGAGAATCCATAGTCATGATCATACCAATAATCTACCCATCTTTGCACTCAAGTCAAAGAGAACTTTCATCACCATGATTATAAAATATGATCAAGGATAAGTATTAGAGATTGATAATTCAATTTATCCAGAGTTCAAAAATATCCAAATTATCGACATGAAGATAAAAATATGGATCCAATCAAAGATAAGAATAAGTCCAGTGAGATCAATGACAAATATTAGAGAATTATAATTTCATTTATCCAGAGTTCAAGAATATCCAAATTATCGACATGAAGATAAAACATGGATCCAATCAAAGATAATTTGGACAGAAAAAAAATTATAAATAGTAACTCGTGAATAGTAACTAGTGAATAGTAATCCGTGAATAGTAACTTGTGAATAGTAACCCATGAATAGTATTCCGTGAATATTACCACGTGAATAGTATTCTATGAATAGTATCACGTGAATAGTATCCCGTGAATAGCATCTCGTGAAAAGTACCACGTGAATAGTACCCCATAAGAAGTTCAGACCAATATTACATTGAAATAATATTTCATACGAGTATGAAAGAATATACGAAACTGTAAATGAATTTTCACCCGTCATGCGGTAATCCGCGTAGACAGATCATTTTCACAATTTAATAAAAATGAATACAAAGGATTATTCACCATGCATGTAGTAGTCCGCGTAGACAGGTTATTCCCACAGATTAATAAGGAATAAAATAAATATGAAAGGTTATTCACCAGGCATGCGGTAGTCCGTGTAGACAGGTTATTCCCACAGATTAATAAACAATGAATACGAAGGATTATTCACCATGCATGCGGTAATCCGCGTAGACAGGTTATTCTCACAACTTAATAAGGAATAAAATAACAACCCTTATGAGTATTGAAATAAAATAATATCATTTACAATACGAAAGAAATAATACCCCTTACGAGAAAAATAATATCCCTTACAATAGTGTAGTGGCAGAATACTCTTCTTCTTTCTCTCTCTATAATTTCTCTCCTTCTAATTCTTGATTATAACTTTGGTTTGTAAAATGGTATGAAATAATGAATGGATGGAGGAGTATTTATAGGCTAGAAAAAGATTGGTTAATTACATTTTAGTACCTTCATCTTTGCCTCAATTTTTAATTTAATCCCTCAAGTTATCAATCTTGCACCACCTCCCCTACAACGACCTACCAACATTTATTATCAACCAATCAAGTGGCTCCCACATGTCTACCACTAACCACCCATTAATTGCTCATTTATCTGATTAATTTTTTGTTTGGTCAATTTAACATCCGAAAATCAACTATATTATCGAAATAAATGTCGATTTCCACTAACATTAATATTTCCAACACAATGAAAATATTTTTATCAATCATTCATCATTAATATTATAATTCACAATATTGACAACCAGATCGTTCCCAGAAAAGAGGGGGCTTTCTGATAAGGATTTCTCCTTACTGGCGCGCAATTAAATAACCTAACCCATTTTCTCGACAGAACTTTCTAGACATTGCCAATAATGCTATCTAATAATATCATTTAAATAATATGAGTGACAATTATTGATTTAATAATATAAAATACTGTGACAATTATTGAATCAATAATATAAAATATTGAACAGTAATTACTGTAACAATTATTGAATGAAATACTGAGTGACTGACTTCTTACGTAAGCATTAATAATTAGAAATACAATGCAATACTGTATGCCACTATGCAACAACGCATATTACTGTATTTTTATCACCGGATATTTTAACAGTTTAACGATAAAAGTTTATTTTTATAAAAATGTTACTTCTGTCGCTTTCTATATCCGACAGTTATTCTGTTGTGGGGCTCACCAATTATTGGCTATTTCTGCGCCGCCGTCATACTTTATCGAATATAATATTAACCAACAGAAGGAATATTCTCCGACACAACGAATATTTTATGATAACTTGCTTACTTTGTAAAATTTGCACATATCACCCTTAACTTTAACCTTTTATCAATTTAACCTTTTACTGAATAAAATAGTAATTATAAGAAAAATTGAATACTTTTATGTCATAAAATTTGGGGTCTTACATACATATTACACATAAATTAAAATAAGGCTTATAGAGTCATCTAGTTCCAAAGATTGGAGCAACCATTGAAAATCGAAGGTGGAAGTGAAGGAGATAGGGTCAGGATGAAGGTCTTTATTTTGCAGTTGCTTGCCATAGTATATTTAATTAGAGTCTAAATTGATGGTGATGAAGAGGAATATGCGGAGATTATGGTTGGGGATCATGAAAGCATTTTGTATCTGATGTTTACGTAATTACATATATCTAGGTAAAATCGAAATGCAAAAAATCAGGTTTCTCGTTAAAGTTAGGGTTTGAGAGCGAGAATGAAAGATGTGAAAATACCTAAATTTGTGTGCAAAATTAATCTTCCGAGCGGGTTATGGAGTTCCTCGAGTACATAAAAATATCTCCATTTTTAGTCTTTGAAATCTGAACTTTGGGAGGAGTGAGTGTATTAGAATGGAGTTCCTCCAAGAGGGAAGTGATAATCAATGGCATGATGGAGTTAGAGACACCAAATCCGGTTTGATTTCTAATTATTAATAAGACTGGGCTGGATGTGAAGCCAACATGGGTCAGACCGCTCGGCTTACTTTAAAGATGTTAGGCTAGGAGCTTTTGCACTTATTGTTTGTACATAGATGAATGGGTGAGTTTCTTGTTTGGTGGGCAAGGGAATGGAAGAAGAGACCATTTAGTAGTGGCTGAATTAAACCATTCGAGTGTTGAAGAAGTTTGCCTCTACACTAATGTTTAGGGTGCAAATTGTTTGGATGCAGAGGGTGCGCTCAAAGTGTGTAATGCTTTTAATAGGGGGGGAAATAGTGTGAAAATCAAAATTGGACCTAAATTATATGGTACAATTTGTAATTTAGCCTGAAAGCAGAATAAGAAAAGACAATTTTAATGAATTATTATGTTTTTAATGATTTTAGAATCCGGGGTGGGTGTTCAACTGGACAACAATAAGGTGCACACAATACCTTATAAACGATGCACAAATGTTTAGGTAGTTTGAAAACATGATCTTATATAACTACTTAAGATTTCTCTTTATTGAAGGCTTTGGAATGATATATTCTTTTGAAATTATTAGTGAAGTTATATATTGACATTAATTTTTGAAATAAAAAACTAAAATATACAAATAAATATTTGTCAAAACATAGTTTTAAATACTACTTCCAACGTTCCAAATTAGATTAGTGAAACATTTTTCATATGTTCCAAAATAAAATGTGCATTTCTATTTGCAGAAGACTATAGAGTACTACATGAGATTTTTAACATGCTAGAATTTATATTTTAAATAAATTAAATATTATTATTGTCACTATAAATACATTTTTAACAAATATTAAAGACGTGTATAGAAAAATTGAATTTTCATTGAAAAATGTATATGTACTTTTGGAATATGGAGAGTTAAAAAACCTGTCATATTTTTTCTAGCATTTGATAATAGGCTACTTAGAGATGTATATATTTTTGTCATGTCCAATAATAATAATTTTAAAAAATAAAGATTTATATAACCAACTTATTGTAAATGATATAGTAATTTGAAAATATAAGCAAATTATGTAAATAGGTATTCAGTATATTCAACATGATTTTGGCATCTTACATAACTAAAATTAAAGGAGTAGGTCTTTTGACTAATAACAGAGCATTCTCAATTGAGAGAAATTAAATAACAATAACAATTCAAAATGAATGTACATATAGTTAATAAATAAAAATAAGGCTTACAGATTCATGAATGGCTCATGGTTGATTTCCCCAATTTTTGGTATATCAAGTGGAACTGCAGGAGATAGGGTCAGGTGGAATTCCTCTCAAAAGCTTCCCTTTGCAATATTTGCAAATTAGGTACGCCGGTGTAGAAGGGTCGATCCCGGCGCCGAGAGAGGGGAGGGTTGAGAGTTTCGGGTCGTGAGGGTCGTAGTTGGATAATCCGACGTCAATTTGGCTTTCGATCCGGTTTCTTTGAATCAGATCCGTTGGGAGTTTGATTGACATTTTCGAATTGTTGATCCCATAATCAAGGGAATGAATTAGGGTTTGGTTTCACCCTATTCTGCTATGTTAGTTGGGCAGTTTTTGAATAAATTTTGCCAATAAATCATCGCAATGGGCATGGGTGTTTGCTTGATTTATGGTAGTGTTTATTTGGTATATTACAGGTGTTGAAATATAGAAACGACAAATGTCAAAATATTGTGTCATGTACTGCGTTTTAGTATATTTAATTAATAGATACTCTCCCCTCCCCGCCCCCGCGTTTATATAAGAAGTCTCATTTATAAAAAAAATGTTCATAATCTGTTATCGATAATGATATAAAATGACATAATATCATTGAGTTTAACAACACAATTTCATTTTTATATCACCTCTATTAAATTAAGTACTCATTACATTTAAGGATAAACATAAATAAAACATATTATTAAAGTTTATAAATTTTATAAATGATACTCTTTTTATGAAACGAAAGAAGTATTTTATAGGATTATTAAATTAAGAAGCTCTAAATTATTAAAACAGCTGAATAAATAGTCCAATGTGTACTTTCAGCTCGCCCCACACTTGAGAATTTCTAAGTGTGCCCCTGTTGATAGTCCATAATTTTGGTGTTTAATTTGATTGTACAGTTTTACTTGCATGCATTCCAAGAATCTTTTATCAACTTAATTTAATTAATATTCTATTATCACATGAAAGTTGGAAACTTTTCATTTGGGAGACTCCTTGGACGTATCTTACCAATGAATTTTTTATTTTGTTTTTATAATAATGCAACAAAACATACCAATAAAGAACTAGGAAACGGAAGGGATGGGGAAGGAGACTATGTTCTCCTCCAATCTAATGTCATGGATTCTGTCGTTTTCGGTACAGAAATAACACTTAAGTTGGTGGTTACGTATTTGACTCTACTCCATTATTCTCATTTTCTTTACAATTTTATATAATATTTAGAATATTAACGATAAACTTATATTCTCTCTCTTTCAAATTAGAGATATAATTTGAGTATAATAATTTTTATTATATACTATACAATTATAATAATTATATCAATTAAAATTAAATAAATTTGCATCAATTTAAAATTTAATATGTCGTCATTTGACTTCATAAATCAAATTATATCTCTAAATTTGAAATAGAGTGAATATCTATGAATGTGGTGGGTACATGAAATAGTAGGTCGTAAGAAAGAGATTTATACATTATTATTTTATTTTATTACTTTCAATTTCACGTTCAAATTGTATTTTAATTCATGTTCAACATAATAAATAACCAATGCTTATCGCTTAATTTATCATATAATTAAGTAACAACATGACAAAATTTTTGAAAAAACAAAAATCCGGGACGTTGAGACGGGGTCTGATGGATCCCCGCAAATATGGGTTCAGCTGTCACCCCTATTTTTAGTTTACCAGTGACTAAAAAACAAAAAATGATCAAGTCTACATGTACTTATAAAATCAAAACTGCCGATATCACCATAGTCTACATAGCTGAAGGCAGATGAAGAACTATGTAGTTGTTGATTTTCTCTTTCTAAACTTTAAAAAAAATACTCGACAACAACCGCAATACATTTTGCATTAATTATTTATCTGCCTAACGCCCTTGAAAAGGAGATATTTCTTCCTACATATACTTATAAAATATAAAAAGAAAGAAATACTTTTTGGGGACTTTTTCCCATTAACGAATCGATGCGATCACTTTCACCGCTTTTTCTGATTAGAAAAATCAGTGGGGTTAGGGAAAACGCTATAACCTATAGACTATCTCGTTAGGTCATCTCTGATATTAAGTTTATGTTTGGATTAGGGTTTGTTTGGCTTGTGTTTGGATTAGGGTTTGCCTGGCTTGTGTAAATAAGTTGCATTTATAACAAATTGTTAATAGACAAACAAGATTTTCAAATATATTTAAACTTCTAAAAATATATAAAACATTCAATTATAGGTCATGCTCCTTATTTTCTCTCTTTTTTATACTGTATGCACAATTTTTGTGTATGATTGATATCCCTAGCATTACTCAACTTCTAAAACTCTAAACCCACCAAATGTTGCAACTGTGTAACCAAATACATACACTAAAAAATGAAGCAAGAATGAAAGTCTATTTCAACAAAATAATAAATATATATATTAAAATAAAAAATTCTAACGAAACAAAATTTCATTACATTCTCTTAATTATAATTATAATTTTGTTGGTGAGGTGATGGAATTAGATTTATTTTAATTAAATAAATATATTTAAGAGTTGTACCCTTCATAATATCTATTGTGTCAGTCACTACTACCATCACCACAACCCCGACGTCACTACCATCACCGATCATCACCACCCACTAACACCACCATCACCGACACTACCACCACCAACGTCCACCATCCCCACCCACCACGGCCACTAAATATTTCTTTTGGTGAGTGCAATTTAGTATCTTTTTTCTGTGAGAGATACTTTACTATATAAGTTTAATTTTCCTTTATTACATTCTTGATTTTAATTCTAAATTTATCAAATATGTATTTAAAATATTAAAAAAGTTATTCCGTTACTTCTCCGATTAGATTCCTTCATACAATCCAATCTTTCATCTCAAACGCAACACAATGAATTTAGGAGTCCTTTAATCGCACTCGCGATCTTTCTCAAAGACCAATGAGTTAAGTTTTAATGTAAAACTCTAACAAGTTAACCAGACAAATGGTCAATTCACTTCTTAGCTTCACCAATCCAGATCCATTTCACCACCTTCTCCTCTCTTTTTTATCAACCATTCTCTTCCCTCCACCAAATCATAAGAATAATGTTACTATTACATAAAACAAGCAACATAACTCTCACATAATAATGAGGTGGCAGTATGTGATTTGCTGTTAAATTAAATAGGTCATGTCAACAACAAATCACATATTAACACGCAAGAGTATGTAAACGTTATGTAATTATTTTATGTGATACTACCATGACTCAAATCATAATCCAATTCAAACCCCACCAAACACCACATTCTCTCTCCCAATCACTCCCTCATTCACACCAGAATAGAAAGAGATATACGACGCTGGCCCCACTTTTCTCCACCAAACGACACCTCTCCCTTCTGTCTCTCTCCCTACACTACTCATGTTTCTGTCTTCTTACTCCAAATTAATCAATCTCCTCTCCACCCCTCTTTCTCTCCCATTTTCCATCACTTTTTCTTTAATCCTACTCCCTCTTCTCTTCCTCCAACTTTTCAACCTCCAATTTACCACTAAAAATTCCACCCATCCTGCTGGTCAGAACTATGGCTAGACTTGTAGTAGAAGTACTCGACGCCAGTGATCTCATGCCAAAAGATGGCCAAGGCTCGGCAAGTCCGTTTGCAGAGGTGGAGCTGGACGAGCAGAAACAACGAACACAAACTAAGCCTAAAGATCTTAACCCGTATTGGAACGAAAAGCTCGTGTTCAATATCAATAATACTCGAGATCTTCCTAACAAAACCGTTGAAGTTACAGTCTATAATGAAAAAGACAGTCTTGGCCACCACAAGAATTTTCTTGGCCGGGTAAGAATATCCGGCGTGTCGGTCCCACTATCTGAGTCCGAATCGGCGGTACAACGATACCCACTTGATAAACGGGGTTTATTTTCTCATATCCGCGGGGATATCGCGCTTAGGCTATATGTAGTTCATCGTGGTGATGATCGGTTTTCTTCTTATGTAGCTGAACCGGAGGAAGTACATTTCATGAGTGAAAATGACATGAGAAAAAGAGAGACCCCATTGCCAGAGCAAGAAATGAACACTAATTATAAGGTTCCTGATGAGGAGTACAACTACAAGGAAACTGAAAAGAAAAAGAAGGAAAAAGAAGTGCGAACTTTTTACTCTGTTGGAGCTGGTGGTGGTCCACCGCCTGTTCCGCCTCCCGTGCAAAAGCCAGTAACCGTTGAATCCGAAATCAGAACCGACTTAGCCAGACCGGGGCCGGGTCCAGGCCCAGCCACGGTAATGCATATGCAGTTTCCCGGGCAGAAGCCGGAATTTGGGTTGGTGGAAACTCGGCCGCCAGTAGCGGCCCGGATGGGTTACCGAGGAGTTGACAAGATGGCAAGTACTTATGATTTGGTGGAACAGATGCATTACTTGTATGTGAATGTTGTGAAGGCTAGAGATCTTCCCGCAATGGACATAACCGGAAGCCTTGACCCGTATGTGGAGGTTAAGCTAGGAAATTACAAAGGCTTGACAAAGCATTTGGAGAAGAACCAGGATCCAGTTTGGAACAGCGTGTTTGCGTTTTCTAAAGAAAGATTGCAGTTCAATTTGATTGAAGTAATTGTGAAGGATAAAGATTTTGGAAAAGATGATTTTGTTGGGAGGGTGGTGTTTGATATTGTGGAAGTTCCTCTTCGTGTGCCACCAGATAGTCCCTTGGCTCCTCAGTGGTATAAATTGGTGGACAAAAAGGGTGAAAAAACTAGTAGAGGAGAAATTATGCTTGCAGTTTGGATGGGAACACAAGCAGATGAGGCCTTTCCCGAGGCCTGGCACAATGATGCTCACAATATCAGTCACCAAAACCTCGCGAATACGCGATCAAAGGTTTATTTCTCGCCAAAATTATACTATCTTCGAGTTCATGTAATTGAAGCTCAGGATCTTGTGCCTAATGATAAAACGCGGCAACTGGAGACCTATGTGAGGGTACAGCTAGGACATCAGATCAGGGTCACTCGACCTTCCCCAATGCGGCATATAAATCCTGTCTGGAATGAGGAGCTTATGTTTGTAGCCTCAGAACCATTTGATGAGATAATAATTGTAAGTGTTGAAGATCGGGTTGGACAGGGGAAGGACGAAGCCATAGGAAGAATGATCGTACCTGTTAGAGAGGTTCCACCAAGAATGGATTCGAGTAAGCTCCCAGATGCTCGCTGGTTCAACCTTCACAAGCCTTCATATGCTGCAGAAGAAGCTGATAAGAAAAAAGAAATAAAATTCTCGAGCAAAATTCACCTTCGGGTGTATTTAGAGGCCGGTTACCATGTTCTGGACGAATCGACTCCTTTTAGCAGTGACCTTCAGCCATCATCGAAATTTTTGAGAAAATCCAGCATTGGAATTCTCGAATTGGGTATTTTGAGTGCTCGAAATTTACTTCCAATGAAAAGCAGAGATGGTGGATCTACAGATGCTTACTGTATAGCCAAGTATGGGAATAAATGGGTGCGTACCAGAACACTTCTTGACACTCTGTCTCCTCGATGGAATGAGCAATATACCTGGGAAATTTATGATCCCTGCACAGTAATAACCATTGGTGTATTTGACAATTTCCACGTTAATGGAAGCAAAGAGGATGCAAAAGACCAGAGAATTGGGAAGGTAAGAATCCGTCTGTCGACTTTAGAAACTGATCGGATTTATACCCATTATTACCCATTGCTGGTTCTGCAACCCTCTGGTTTAAAGAAACACGGGGAACTTCATTTAGCCATACGGTTCACTTGTGTAGCTTGGGTCAATATGGTGGCACAATATGGCAAGCCATTGCTACCCAAAATGCATTATGCCCAGCCCATATCAGTGCGCCACATTGACTGGCTTCGACACCAGGCAATGCAGATAGTAGCTGCACGACTATCCAGGGCAGAACCGCCTCTCAGGCGGGAGACAGTTGAGTACATGCTAGATGTGGATTACCATATGTGGAGCCTCAGGAGAAGCAAAGCAAACTTCTATCGTATAATGTCCCTGCTCTCTGGAATTTCAGCTGTCTGCAGATGGTTAGATGGAATCTGCACCTGGAGAAACCCGTTGACAACATGTCTCGTGCATGTACTTTTCCTGATCCTGGTTTGCTACCCGGAATTGATCTTGCCCACGATTTTCCTCTACTTGTTTGTGATTGGATTATGGAACTACCGGTTCAGACCAAGAAAGCCACCACACATGGATGCACGGATTTCACAAGCTGAGAACACACATCCAGACGAGCTGGATGAGGAATTTGACACATTCCCAACTTCAAGGCTAACAGAAATTGTGAGGATGAGGTATGATCGGATGCGGAGTGTGGCAGGAAGAGTGCAAACAGTGATAGGAGATTTGGCAACACAGGCAGAGAGAGCTTTGGCAATACTTAGCTGGAGGGATTCGAGAGCAACGGCAATCTTCATCATCTTCTCGTTGATTTGGGCAGTGTTACTTTACGTAACCCCTTTCCAAGTCATCGCAGTGCTAGTTGGTCTGTTCTTGTTGCGCCATCCTCGGTTTAGGAACAAGATGCCTTCTGTACCTGTCAATTTCTTCAAGAGACTACCAGCCAAGTCAGATATGCTTCTATTATAAGCAGATAATTACATATTTATTCACTCTTTCAACTGTAAATAAGAATGGTGGTTCAGATGAATCCAGTAAAATCACAAGGGCAGAAGATGAATCATGGAAAGCCTAACACGGCTATTCCCTTCAAATACGATGTATTTGACTGTTATTCTTTTGGCATATTTATCAATAAATTGTTGAATCAGATGATAGATAGTGTAACTGGCTCTTAATCGAAAGATGTTGCTGCTAACTGTCCTATTAATCTTCAACATAAGATTATATCAAAAGTCCATAAATAACGCAAATTATAGAAAACTGATATACGTCCTAAAATTTATGAGTCTTGGCTATCAGAACCTCAACAAAACAAATACTTAACACACTAAATCATTCTTGTAAGCAGCAGTTTTTAATGGCTATTCTGCTATTGAACCTTACAGTAGAGCAAACACAAAATTAACCTATTAGGATGACAAAATCCTAGATCCCAAGTACAAAAATAAAGCTAAAACTGTTACCAAGCTAACACACATTCCACCCAAAAGAGCCCTATCGACAGCACCCCACGCAGGTATGCTGCCTATGGCTCGTTCTTGCTTCGCAAAAGGTTCCAATAAATACACATTCTCTGTCCTCTTCTGGTTATGATGTTTCCTCTTCCTCAGTAACCATCCAAAGATGTTTGAACTATTTTGATTTTCTGCCCAAGAATCGTTCTTCAGAAGTGGCATTCCTCTTTCCACTTTTGAGTTTTGTCCTCCACAGCTATCAGGTCCACAAGCACAAGCTTCTGGCTCCCCTAAACACGCGCAAGACTCATCTAGGTTGGAGCGGGAAGAACACTTGTCGCCACAATCACTTCTTTCTTTTGAACCTTCATCAACATTTACTGTAAGTGTCTTGATCACTTCCCCGAAAACTGACCACCTTCCTACAGACGTAATCCTGACAATAGCTGAAGACCCCAACATGCTTCCTGGCCCAGCTACCAGCACCTGCATGTATCCCTTTGTGTGGCCCACCTGGAGGAAAAGGAACATCCTCATTATCTAAGGAACAGGAATAAAAGAAATATTTCTACAAAACATCAATAATAATTGAACCAAAATTCACAAAATGTGGGGAGATGACTTCTTGTTAATTAATTGTGTGTCTGTGTGATGTGTGTGTGTGTGTGTGTGTGTGTGTGTATATATATATATATATATATATATATATTCAGATGTAGAAACATTATGTAAATGGTTTACATCATACTCACTTTGTTCCAAAATATAAGACTATTATTGATTTATTAACATCAACAAAAAAAAAAAAAAAATTTCAAATTCAAAATTGACACAGATACATTTAATTTTAGTTAATACAACAATGAATATTGTAAACTATCTAAAAAGTGCTACTAATTATAAGATATATTGGTTCTTAATTGTTAATGATTCATATCAATTTTGAGTTCAAAATGACTTTCAAAAGTTAATAATGATCTTATAATTTGGAAAGGAGGGAGTATGAATTAATTCATAAATCAATACAAGTTGGAGTTGTAGAAAGAAAAATGAATATATCAGTCTCTTGCTTAACCAGAAGAAAGAACCATACTCCCCAAATCATGTGCAATTATAGCACTGGATTTGGATATTTGTAATGCCATTGATGCCTTATGTGTTAAACAAATGATAACAATAAACAGTTATAGAACACACACGTTATAGGTAATTAGCGTATAATTTAAATTATAAATTAAAAGGTCGGCCAAAGCTATCTAAACTTAATATTCCCTCTGTCCTCAAAAGTACGAGTAAAATATAAATTTCACACATATTAAGAAAAGATAAAGTAGAGAAAAGAGAGAAAGTAGAGTTCCATATTTCTCCTTAGTGGTCCCACAAGATTTATAAAGTGAAGGAGTAATTTTATTTTTTAAACTAATGGACCCACTAAATGACATAATTACCCTTCACTTTATGTACTTTATCTCATCCTTTTAAGGACAAAATAATTGTACGACTGTACCTTTAGTCATCCTTTTGAGAACGGAGGGAGTATAAAATAGGCTGAGAACAGCTCTTCAATCAGAAAGTTTTGAAACAAGGTGACAACTTTTAATATCCCATTACCAAAATTCTGTATATTAAAAAGCCTTACCAAGTGATTTCCGTCTGTGGCAATTTCAGTAATCCATATTCTCTCTATTCTGCCTTCCAAACCATCATGCGGTGTGAATGATTCAAAAACAGAAGTCAGTTCACGACTGCGCTTCTTCACTATAGTACTTGATACCTTTTTCATCCTTGCAGCAGGGGTTCCTGGGTGTAAAGATCAGAAACAGATCATTGAAAGAAACACTAGTATATAGCTGGTTAAGAAATCTTAAATAAGGTTGCGGAATACCAATTACCACAACTCTAAGAGAGAGAGTGAGGGGTGGAGGAGAGAGAGAGAGAAACTGGGAACAAATTACAACAATAATGCAAAATTACAGTACATGTATCAGATATTACTGTTGTTTTTAATTAGGAAGTCAACCCCAATACAGATACGTGTATTAGAATCAAAGACTGGTTGAGGTTCTTGCTACGTAACGATAACAGAGAACCTAAACCTTATTTCATGTCAAATATATGAGTTGTTCTCCTTCAAGGAAAAATAACAAGCAACGGATTGTTTCGAATTTAATATCTCGTTAGTTAAAGCAGATGGTAAATAAGTAATATACTAATGTTGAGCTACATTTCTGTATAACATGTTACCTTAGACTCAGATATAAGCTTTAATCACTGGAAATAGTTTTTAAATTAAAAGTGAATTCAAATAATGCTTGTGGATATGCTTTTTACATACCTTAATCCATAAATAAATAAAGACAGAAAGAGACCGCGTGATTTACACCATGCTCACGCACAACATTATACCCTAGCTCTTATAATTAAAGTTTAACACTTAAAATTAAATCTTAAACCCTTAGTATTAAAGCCCTAAACCCCAAAACCCCTAAATTGAACCTAAATCCAAAAATTAAGCCATAAACCCTAAAACTAAACCCAAAAAATTAAAGCATAACCCATCTGTAGTGGCCCTCCCTCCGCCGTGGTTTTGCAACGATCTGGTCTTCCCTTCGCCTTCAGCCATATTACTAAGACTTTTATAGACTAAGACCTACATGAGGAAAGTAAATCAATGACTAGCACATATCACTCCACACATTACTCCTAAAATCATGCTCCTACAATAATGCTCCTGGAATCCTCTAGAATCCCTAACACTCCCCCATCAAGCTGGAGCATGGATATCAATCATGCCGAGGTTGTTACAAATATAGGAGATTCGAGCTGACCCTAAAGCTTTAGTAAACACGTAAGCAAGTTGTCGCCGGTCTTCACTTGATTATCACACCAAAGTTGCATAGGTACTAGCTTGTTAAACCCCAATTCACTCAACAAGTGTTTCAACCATATTAGTTCACATGTTACGTGAGTCATTGCTCTATACTCTGACTCAACACATGATCGGGACACAACAGTCTGTTTCTTACTCTTCCATGACACCAAGTTACCTCCAATGAACACACAATACCCTGTAGTAGACCTCTTATCTGTTGGAGATCTAGCCCAATTAGCATCGTAGAATCCTTCAACTCTCATATGACCATGTTCATGAAAGACCAATCCACCCCCTGGTGCTCCCTTAAGATACTTCAATATCCTCACAACTGCATCACAATGTGAAGACCTAGGACAAAATAAGAACTGGATAACAACACTAACAGGAAACGCAATGTCAGGACGAGTAACGGTCAAATAGTTAAGTTTTCCCACAAATCGTCGATACTGCTCTGGATTTTCTAAAATATCTCCCCCTGTTGTTGTTAACTTTTGACTTGAATCTATAGGCGTGTCAACTGGCCTTGATCTAAGAAGACCTATTTCCTCTAGCAAGTCTAAGACATACTTCCTCTGAGATAGGAAAATTCCTTTACTAGATTGAGCCACCTCAATACCCAAAAAATATTTCAACTTACCCAAATCATTGGTTTCAAATTTCTGCATCAAAAAAGATTTCAAATTCATTATTCCCTGCTTATCATCGCCTGTAATAACAATATCATCAACATACACGACCAACAAAATTCTTCCAGCACTACTCTCACGATGAAACATAGAGTGATCACTGTCACATCGAAGTAATCCAAACTAAAGAACAACCTGTGTAAATTTCCCAAATCATGTTCGTGGTGATTGTTTCAGCCCGTACAAGGATTTCTTGAGTTTACATACCAGACCTGATTCTCCTTGAGCAACGAAGCCAGGTGGTTGCTTCATATATACAACTTCATTTAAATCATCATGAAGAAAAGCATTTTTGACATCTAACTGATGTAAAGGCGAATGATGAGAAGCTGCCAAAGAAATTAATAATCTAACAGAGGTCATTTTAGCAACACGAGAGAAAGTCTCGGACTAATCAATACTATAAACTTGAGCATATCCTTTTACAACTAATCGAGCCTTAAGGTGAGGAAGAGAACAATCAGGATTTACCTTCACTGTGTAAACCCACTTACAACCAACAATCGATGTATTTAGAGGAGGCATCACCAACTCCCAAGTACCATTTTTCTCTAAAGCCTTCATTTCCTCTTCCAAAGCTATCCTCCAACCAGAATTAGATAGTGTTTCCTTAACTGTTTTAGGAATAGGATGAGCAGAAATAGTAGATAGACAAGTATTATGGGCAGAAGAAACACCAAAATAGGAGAGAGAAGCAGAAAGAGGATGTTGGGTACAACTTCGTTTACCTTTTCGCATGGCAATAGGTTTATCTAAATCAGACAGGTCAGGATCAGAAGGAGATTTACCAGGATCATCGAACAAAGATGTTGACGAAGAAACCGAAACATCATTAGGCGTAATATCTGTTATGGGACGACGACTGTATACATAACGAATCTCGGGAACTGGTTGAGATGGAGGTAGAGGAGTCATAGACCGAATGATGTAAGTAGGTATCTCTTCATCTAAATTAGAGACGAAATGAGGCTGTGAAGAAAAAGGGGTAGACTCAAAAAAGGTCACATCAGAACTAACAAAATATCGTTTAAGATCAGGAGAATAACAACGGTAACCTTTTTGGGAGCGAGAATAGCCAACAAATAAACACTTAATGGCTTTAGGATCCAACTTTGTGTTATTAGGACGATGATCACGAACAAAGCTAACACACCCAAACACTTTTGGGGGCAAAGAAAATAAAACCTGAGAAGGAAACTACAAAGAAAAAGGTATAGTCCCATGTAACATAGATGAAGGCATGCAGTTAATAAGATGACACGCGGTTAAAACCGTATCTCTCCAAAATGGTTTAGGAACACGCATTTCAAACATAAAAGCACGTGTAACCTCCATAATGTCGGTTTTTGCGCTCCGCAACACCACTTTGTTGTGTTGTATCAGTACACGAGGACTCGTGAATAATGCCTCTTTGAGCCATTAAAGTAGAAAAGGGAGTTGAAAATACTCGAGAGCATTATCACTACGTAATACACGAATAGTACTGCCAAACTGAGTTTGTATTTCAGTCACAAAATTGGAGAAAATAGAAAACAATTCAGAGCGATTTTTCATTAAATAAAGCCAAGTAACACGTGAATAATCGTCCACAAAGACGACAAAATAACGAAAACCAAGCTACGACACTACTGGGCAAGGAGCCCAAATATCAGAATGAACCAATTCAAATAGGTGTGCAGACCTTTTAGTGACTCTAGAAGAATATGAGACAATGATGTTTCCCAAATTGACAAGATTCACAATCTAAACTAGACAAGGAACTGAAACAAGGCATTAATCTTTTCAAGTTTGCTAAGGAAGGATGTCCCAACCGACAGTGGAATTGAAGCGGTGAAGCGACACTAGAACAAGCAATAGGTCGAGGGATTAAATCATCGAACAGATATAAATCTCCCGATGCACGACCTCTACCAATCATCCTCTTCATCGTAAGATCCTGAAAGACACATGAATTAGGATAATAGGTTATAGAACAATTGTGAGTCTTTGTTAATTTGCTCACAGAAAGAAGATTAAATGGAAAGTCAGGTATATATAGTGTAGAGTTTAATGAGAGAGACGGGCTTAAAGTAGCAGTGCCAGTTCCCTTTACAGTGACCGTGGAACCATCTGCTAAAGTGACACTGGGAATAGGGGACATAGTTTGAAAATGAAAGAGTACTAGATGTACCTGTCATGTGATCAGATGCCCCTGAATCTATTATCCAAGGATGAGAGGTAGTGAGGCAAGCACTAGCGTTACCTGTTTGAACAAAAGTAGCGGTGGAAGTAGAGGATGGTTGTTGAGAAACCTGATACTGCGTGTAGGCATCATACTCTGCTGGGGTCATAATCACTGTCTTTTCCTCGGATGATGTATGAACAGAATATTGTCCTCCATTTTCCAAACCAGCAACCACATTTGCAAATCGTGGTTGTCCCCGATTATGAAGATGTCTGCAAAAGCGTTGAACATGACCAGGCTCTCCACAATGATAACAAACTCTGCCTAGTCTTATCCCTCCATTGTTGTCTGAACTTTAACTCCTACTAATCCCTCTGCCTCCAAAACCACCTTGACCTCGTCCTCCAGAACGACCGTCAAATCTACCGCCACGAGCATTTGCAAGGCCACTCCGACCTGTACCTCTCCCATAGGAAGCAATTAAAGCAAACTTATCGGAAGAATCAACTGTAGGGGTAGCATCACAGGAGACACGTAAAACTCGGGCAAAAGTAGCTGTAAGAGATGGTATCGTCAGCTGCTAAGAATCTGGGAGCAAATAGTTTCAAATTCTGATCCAAAAGCACCTAGGAAACCTATAACTGCCAACTAGTCACGTTGGGCTTGCATTTGTGTCACATCTGCGGTAATAGGGAGCAATGAATTGAATTCCTTGTACATATTCTTAAAATCAGCAAAAAATTGTGCAAGTGGGCGCCCATCTCGACGAATCTTATAAAAGTCCTGAGAGACCTCATAGATACGAGCAAGATTATTTTGTCCCGAGTACAACACCGCCAAGTACTCCCACAATTCTTTGACGGTATCAATATGAGTAACCAAATCAACAATCTGACTTTCCATGGAATTAAGCATCTGATAGAGAATCCTGGCATCGATTGTTTTCCATGCTTCATCGGAAACGTTTACTGTCATTAAGTGATCGCCCTGTTCTCTGCTAATCAGGGTCAACCTCACAATCTTCCTCCACTGCGGATAATTGGCAACGCCTTCCAATTTCTTATCAGTAAGACGAGTTGATGAAGATAGTACTTCTGTAACAGTTGTTGACGGTCGAGTCGGATGAAGATGTACCAGAATTTTGGCTCACAATAGGCTCGGGTGCTACTGACATCTTGCTTGGAATATCTTGTATTAAATATTCCAAGCAACAAACTACGACAAAGAATGACGTATGATGAGTGAGTTTTATACTTACGAATCAGATATTGTTTAGCTTAATTATTGTTATCCTTAAGTGTTTTTAGTGTCTTTTTTATTAGTTTTTGTGTTTATTTCTTGTAGGATGGAGCTGGAGGGATAAACTGGTCATTTGGGAGAAGAAAAGAATTAAAAATCGTTAAAATTGGAGCTGAGTGGCATTTTTGTAATTCCCTGGTCCTTGTCTAGCGCACAGTGCGCTTGGATTACACTAAACCTAGCGCCTAGTGCGCTAGGCCACGCCTAATGTGGGTTATTTTTGCTGCTAAATTGATTTGAAAAGGAGGACTCTGGAGGTTTGGACTAATACAAAAAGAAAGAAGACTTCAGAAAAGACGTATCATGGAATTTCGGACGACAAGGATTTGCAGAGAGAACAACGAAGGAAAACACGAAGGAGGATTACAAGGGCTCAAGATCAAAGAGAGTATTTGAGCAAATTCGGAGTTTCTTCTTCTCTTCTCTAGTTTTATCTTTTGTAATTACCTGGGATGTTTGGATTATTAATCTGGATGATGTTTTTCTTTATTATTATCATGTACTAAACTTTAATTAAGATTGCAACGGAACTTGGTATGTAGTTTACCTTGAACTTGCCCATTGAATGAAAGTTGATTTTTATTGAATTGTTTATTATATCTTTTGCTTATTGATTAATTGTTTGGCAAACAATTACTGTGATAATCTATATAAAATTGGAAGATGGAGTATAGATTGAGGTCTGGATATAATAACATCTGCTCATATAATCTGAATAGGGTTAATATGATTAGAATGTAGGATAGGAATATACATGTGTCTTTTGTATCCATTGAAAGAATTTGTACGTAAAACCCTAATTAACTTGATTCACATAGGAATATAGTGAATTAATTAACTAGGGTGTTCCTGGTAATTCTGTGTCTTAAGGATCAGATTTAGGAGGATTTGTTCACGTGTTTTGGGAAAAAGTGTGTGAATTTATTAAAGCATTCTTGGATAATGATTAGTATTAATTAATTGAGTTAAATGGGAAGTAAATTGATTTAAATGAAATACCAAGGGAAGTTGTAATCTTAACCTGTTAAATCTGCATTAATCTTGTGAACTTTGATCTTAGTTATTAATTTTGCTAAGTTAGATTTTCATATCACAACCAATATTTTGTAGTTTAAAATAAGATTAATTGAATTAAAATTTATAATTGATAAAGGTTAATCTATTTCCTCGTGGGAACGATATTCTTGCTTGCTGAATATTACAAGTGAACGCGTATACTTGCGTGTTAAAGTGCTATTAAGAAATTAGGCAACAAGTTTTTGGCGCCGTTGCCGGGAAAATTAGTTTAATATTTCGTTATTATTAATTTTGATATAGTTAATCTTAATTTAGACTTTTATTTTCATTTTTTTTTCTCTCAGGTTATCTTCTCTCGTGTATGCAAACGAGATCGAAACAGCTGGAGCTTGAACCATACGAAGAAGATATCGATAAAAGGTTCAGACAGTTGCGTAAGTGGGTTAAAGAAACGCGAGAGGCACTTGAGAAGCAAGATATAATGGCTGAGGGGCAACAGAAATCCCTTCAGGATTATTCTATGCCAAAAATGGATGGGATCAGGTCAAGCATTCAACGACCGGCAATTAATGCTGCAACTTTTGAGATTAAGCCAGGAACTATCCAAATGATTCAAAATTTGGTACAGTTTGGAGGCTTGGCTAATGATGATCCGAATGAGCACTTGGTGAGTTTTCTAGAGGTTTGTGACACATTCAAATACAACCAAGTCTCAGACGACGCAGTTAGACTTCGTTTGTTTCCGTTCACTCTCCGAGACAAAGCAAGAGGATGGTTACATTCACTTCCACCTGGATCCATTACCACCTGGGATGATCTGGCACAGAAGTACCTAGCAAAGTTTTTTCCTCCTGCCAAAACAGCAAAGTTGAGGAACGAGATAACCAATTTCACTCAATTTGATTCAGAGTCATTATATGACGCCTGGGAGAGATTTAAAGAGTACATGAGAAAATGTCCACACCATGGATTGCCCGATTGGCTAATAGTACAATCATTCTATAATGGGCTCATGGGTGGTATACGGGCTAGTGTTGACGCGGCATCTGGAGGTGCCTTCATGACAAAGAATTTTAATGAAGCGTACAGTTTGCTAGAGGTGATGTCAGCTAACAACTACCAATGGCCAACTGCTGGAATGACACAACCAAAGGTTGCTGGGATATTAGAGGTAGATGCAGTTACAGCATTGTCAGCCCAAATTGCAACTCTAACACAGAAAATTGAACAGATGGGGAATCAAAATAGGCAAACTGTGGCGATGGTATGTGAATTGTGCGCAGGGAACCATTCAAGTGATCAGTGTGCAATAAGTCCTGAATCAGTGCAGTTTGTGTCTAATTATAATCGACAACAAGGTAATAATGCAAATAGTTATAACCCAGGATGGAGGAACCACCCAAATCTATCTTGGAGCAATAATCAGTCACAAGCACAAGCTCAAGCTCGAAGACAGTCAGATCCACCTGGATTTCAGCCTCAACACCCACAACCTCAACAACATCAGCAAACTCAACAACCTGACAAGTTATCTCAAATGGAGGAATTGCTTGCAAGCATGGCAACTCAGTTTGAAGCAACAACAAAGAACCAATCAGCAGCAATAAGGAATCTTGAAAATCAGATTGGGCAGATAGCAAGTGCTTTAAACAACCGACCTCAAGGTTCACTACCAAGTGATACTGAAAAGAATCCGAGGAAGGATGGGAATGAACAAGGTAAAGCAGTTTCACTCAGAAGTGGGAAGGAGTTGACTACAGACTCTGATGAGAAGAAAAAAAATAGTAATGAGAAGGTGGATGGAAAAGAATCTGGAAATTCAGAAGGTAAATCTGAGAAAAGAATTATTGAAAAGCAGAAAGAAGAAAATCAGATGCCAGTTACACTACCTTTACCATTTCCACAGAGATTTCAGAAGCAGAAGTTAGACAGACAATTTTTAAAGTTTCAAGAAGTGTTTAAAAAGCTGCAGATTAATATTCCATTCGCAGATGCTCTAAAACAAATGCCTAGCTATGTAAAATTCATGAAGGATATTCTATCAAGGAAGAGAAAGCTAGGAGAGTTCGAGACAGTAGCATTGACGGAGGAATGTAGTGCTATTCTACAGAGGAAGTTGCCACCGAAGTTGAAGGATCCCGGTAGCTTCACCATCCCGTGCACAATAGGAACTCAGTTTTTCAGTGGATGTCTGTGTGATTTGGGAGCGAGCATCAATCTTATGCCATTATCAGTCTATCAAGAGCTTGGGTTGAAGGAAGCTACACCAACGAATGTTACTTTGCAGCTTGCTGATAGATCTCTCACCTACCCCAAGGGAATAGTGGAAGACGTACTAGTAAAGGTAGATAAGTTTATATTCCCTGTGGACTTCATAGTTCTTGACTTTGAGGAGGATAGCAATATACCGATTATCTTGGGCGCCCGTTTTTAGCTACGGGTCGGACTGTAATTGATGTGCAAACAGGAGAGTTAACAATGAGGGTCCAAAACGAAGAGGTGACTTTTAATGTATTCAAAGCAATGAAGTTTCCAAAGGAAGAGGAAGAATGCTTTAGGGTTGATTTGATTGAGAGAGCGATTAGGGAAACAAGTATCAAATCAATAAATGAAGACCCTCTAGAAACAGCATTGGTAAGTGAGAATATGTCTGATGACTCAACTGCATTAGAATTGGCTCATATGTTAGATTCATTGCCGAAATTCACACGAGTCAGGCCAACATTTGAACCTTTGGACTACTGGGGAAAGCCATCAGAAAAGGTCAAATCATCAGTGGAAGAATCGCCAACCTTGGAACTTAAACCATTGCCTAACCATCTACGGTATGCATACATTGGTTCTTCTTCTACTCTACCAGTCATAATTTCTGCATCACTTGATGAGGTTCAAGAAGAAAAGCTACTAAGGGTACTTCGGCAATACAAGACTGCTCTTGGGTGGACTCTTGCGGACATCAAGGGGATAAGCCCATCAATTTGCATGCATAAGATTCTATTGGAAGATGAAGCAAAACCGACTATTGAACAACAACGAAGACTCAATCCCATAATGAAGGAGGTTGTCAAAAAGGAAATTATTAAATGGTTGGATGAGGGAATTGTCTACCCTATCTCAGATAGCTCATGGGTAAGTCCGGTTCAATGTGTGCCAAAGAAAGGAGGAATGACAATAGTTGCAAATGAGCATAATGAATTGATCTCGACTCGAACAGTTACGGGTTGGCGGGTGTGTATATATTACAGAAAGTTGAACAAGGCCACTCGTAAGGACCATTTTCCTCTACCATTCATAGATCAGATGTTGGACAGGCTTGCAGGGCATGAGTATTATTGCCTCTTAGATGAATACTCAGGTTATAACCAGATTGCCATTGCACCAGAGGATCAGGAGAAGACGACATTCACATGCCCATATGGTACTTTCGCTTTTCGCAGAATGTCTTTTGGATTATGTAATGCGCCGGCGACATTTCAACGGTGTGTGATGGCTATTTTCTCCGATATGGTCGAACAAAATCTCGAGGTATTTATGGATGATTTTTCAGCTTTTGGGGATTCGTTCGATTATTGTTTGGAAAATCTCACTCTTGTGCTTAAACGGTGTATGGAAACGAATTTGGTTTTAAACTGGGAGAAATGTCATTTTATGGTGCAAGAGGGGATAATCTTGGGTCATCGAGTGTCATCAAAAGGAATTGAGGTTGATAGAGCTAAGATCGAAACCATTGAGAGCCTCCCGCCACCAGTTTCAGTAAAGGGTATTCGAAGTTTTTTGGGACATGCTGGTTTCTATAGAAGATTTATAAAAGACTTCTCCAAAATCACAAAACCACTTTGCAATCTTTTGGAGAAGGATGTCCCATTCAACTTTGATCAAGCATGCCGGGAAGCTTTTGATGTGTTGAAAAAAAAACTAGTTACCGCACCTGTAATCATAGCGCCAGAGTGGAGTATCCCATTCGAATTAATGTGTGATGCTAGCGACTTTGCGATTGGCGCAGTCCTTGGCCAACGAAAGGATAAAATTTTTCATGCTATATACTATGCTAGTAAGACGTTAACGGATGCCCAACTGAATTATACCACTACCGAGAAGGAGCTCTTAGCAGTTGTTTATGCATTTGATAAATTTCGCTCATATTTGATTGGGACAAAGGTGATAGTGTTTACAGACCATTCGGCAATTAAGTACTTGATAGCAAAGAAGGATGCGAAGCCGAGATTGATTCGATGGGTATTATTGCTACAAGAGTTTAACTTGGAGATCCGGGACCGAAAAGGAACAGAAAATCAGGTTGCGGATCATTTATCACGATTAGAGAATGCAGAACTAAAAAAAGATGACACAACAGTGATCAACGAATTTTTTCCAGATGAACTACTGTTTGCGGTAAGGATGGATACACCATGGTATGCAGATTATGTAAATTTCATTGTGAGTAAGGTGTTTCCGCCAGATTTGACGAGTCAGCAGAAGAAGAAATTTCTCTATGATGTGAAACCGTGTTTATGGGATGAGCCGTTTTTATTTAAACAATGTGGAGATCAAGTAATAAGAAGGTGCGTTCCGGAAAGTGAAATGGAGAATATTCTGTACCAATGTCATGCATCTGACTATGGTGGTCATTTTGGGGGAGAAAGAACGGCAGCTAAGGTACTTCAATGTGGATTCTTCTGGCCAACACTCTTTAAGGATGCCCGTGTATTTTCATTGAAATGTGATAGATGCCAGAGAGTTGGTAATATATCAAAGCGACAAGAGATGCCACTAAATATGATCCTAGAAGTAGAATTGTTTGATGTTTGGGGCATTGACTTCATGGGACCATTTCCATCATCTTTTAGCAACTCCTATATACTTCTAGCGGTGGACTACGTCTCAAAGTGGGTTGAAGCTATAGCATCGCCCACCAATGATGCTAAGGTTGTGGTTAAGTTCATCCGGAAGAATATTTTCTCTAGATTCGGCACGCCTCGTGCAATCATTAGTGATGAAGGCACGCACTTCTGTAATAAGCAATTCTCAGCTATTCTCGCTAAGTACGGAGTTACTCATAAGGTAGCTACTGCTTACCATCCACAGACAAGTGGTCAAGCCGAGGTATCCAACCGAGAAGTAAAACGAATCCTCGAGAAGGTAGTGAACCCTAGTCGAAAAGATTGGGCTAGTAAGTTGGATGATGCTTTGTGTGCGTATCGTACAGCTTACAAGACACCGATAGGGATGTCACCATACAGGTTGGTTTATGGGAAAGCATGCCATCTTCCGGTAGAGTTAGAACACAGTGCTTATTGGGCTATCCGAAAGTTGAACTTTGATATATCCGCTGCGGGAGAAAAACGCCTCTTACAATTAAACCAAATGGATGAATTCAGACACCAATCATATGAAAACGCGAGGGTATACAAAGAAAAGGTTAAGCGGTGGCATGACGAGAAAATCCTAGAAAGAAAGTTTGAAGCAGGGCAAAAAGTGTTGTTATACAACTCCAGGCTAAAACTTTTTCCAGGAAAGTTGAAATCACTGGTCAGGTCCATTCAGTATTACTAAGGTATTTCCTCACGGAGCCGTGGAAGTTGAGGAGCCAGATTCGAAACGCATTTTCAAAGTCAACGGTCAGAGGTTGAAACATTACTATGGGGGTCACATCGATCGTGAGAAAACATCTGTTAGTCTCACGGATTAGAACGGCGAAAACACAGTCGGGCTGAAGACTATAAACCAAGCGCTAACTGGGAGGCAACCCAGGAATTTTATTTATTTATTTATTTATTTATTTATTTATTTGATTTTAATTTGCTTCACTGTTACTTTATTTCAATAGTTATAACCTATATGTTCTTTAACATGATCTTTAATTGATTTCAGGATAGGAAACAAGTTTATAGTTGGCGGCATCGACTAATGGCCACTACGACTACCCATTCGGGGGTCTCGCTCCCCGGTGAGCGAGCGGCTGCCCAGCTCGCCGGTGAGCTGGCGGGGGTTGCAAGGGGGCAGCGCCCCCTGGAAGCCACGCACCTATGAGAAAAATTGCAGAATGTCCACTTGTCAAAATCTCAAATCTTAATCAATTTTTTTATATATAGTGTAGTTAGTTTAGTGTTGATTAAATTAGATTAGTTAGCTTAGTTAATTTAGAAGTATTAAGGTAATCTGCAAGGTGAAGTCTGAATTGAGTTCTATTTGATTGCAGGGACTAGGACGTAGGAATTTGGGACTCCTTGCCTCACAGCGCATGAAGCGCTCATTTTATGCACAAGCTGGCGCATAGTGCACTCATTCAGCCCCAAAGCCAGCCAACTCCCTGCCTAACAGCGCATCATGCGCCCCATTAAGCCTAAAGCGAGCGCCTAGTGCGCCCACATACGCCCAACCTTGGAAACCAGCGCACAATGCCCCTCTCCTTCACAAATTTGAGCGCTTAGTGCGCCTCAACACATCCCATTCCCTGGTAGCCAGCGCATAGTGCGCCTAACCTGAACAAAAGCAAGCGCATAGTGCGCTTGCGAAATACACATGAGAAAAAAAAAATCTTTTACATAGCAGATGGGGTTTTAACACATACATGAGTCCAAATTAGCTTTAACTATGCAGCCTACTCTCCTCTTCCCATACGAAATCATCCCATTATTACCTCTCCTAAACCAAACCTAATATCCCACATAATTTCAACACAAAGCAAACTCTCCCCTTCACCAACACGGATCAGACTCAACAACTCCAATTCCTAAATACACGGATTGCCCATCTCTCACCTCCATCTCACACACGGATTGGATACCATCGACTCAAGCATTCAAAGTGACTTATCAATTCAATTGGTACACAATCTAGGAACATAAACAAGTAAGCTTAACCAAGAATTATCTTTGATTATTTGGATTTGCTCGATTAGGGGTTACTCTAGTACATCCATTAAAGAAATATTGAATATTTTTGTTTGAGCACCCATTGAGTTTGTGTTGACGCAATTGGTTGGGTAATCTTACATTGTTGAGTGCATGGCATTAGAAGGACATTGTGCTTAGTTAATTGACAGATTTGGTGAAAATAAGTTTGGGGGAAGAGTTTTGCACAAGCTGTTTATAACATTGCACTCCAACTGTTTGATATTGTGCCTCAAAGATAAACGTTGGCTTTTGAGAGGTTTGAACTCTGATTTTTGTTTGGGCAAGACATGACACTCACATCTGTGGCTCGCAAGCGACAGAGAGGAGAGAGTTCGGGAGCTACAGGAAAATTTGACAAGAAGCGATTCCAAACCTATGAAGCATCTGAGCATTATAAAAATTGGCTAGCTGGAAGACCTTTAATACCTGAGCGGGGATTGCTCCCGGAAGCTCAAGACGGGGAACTTGCCTTGATGATAGCGAGCCGCAATTGGTTAGATTTTACTTCTCAACCCGAGCCGGCGGTAGTTAAGATTGTCAAATAATTTTATGCCAACGCAACTGCGGCTGATGGCAATAATGTTATGGTTCGAGGACGAACAGTCAACATGGGACGAAAAGCAATCAATGCATATTATAGGTTGTCCAAGAGCAAAAACAGTGATTATAAGGAATATATGAAACATGATTTGGATTATAGTGAGGTGATTGCCACCCTATGTGAACCAGGGACGGAATGGGCATTAACAGATCAGCAAGAAGCACGTCATTTCCCTACAGCAAAGCTAAGCCGATATGGTAAAGCTTGGAATGCCTTCATTTGTGCAAAGTTGATGCCGTGTAGGCATATGAGTGAAGTGATGAGTCAAAGGGCAGCCTTGTTATTTTGCATTGCGAAAGACAAATCAGTTGACATTGGGCAGGTGATCCATGAATCTATCTTGAACGGAATGCAGCCAGGAACTACAGGCGGTTTACCTCACCCGTCTTTAATTACAGCACTGTGTCGCCAAGCAGGGATTCAATGGAATGATAAGGAAGAGGTTTTGATGCCGTTATCCCCAATTAATCACAAAGCAATGGTTAAATACAAGATATGGGATGGGGCTGAATCACACCCACGGGGACTGGGATTTATTATCGTTCCCCCAGTACATGTTGAGCAGCCTGTTGAGCATCCTCCTGAGGCCCCAAGTTCAATGCCACCACCTGATTGGGTTGAGAATATACGGAGGGACCTACAACATCATACGAAACGAATTGACTTGGTAGCAACCCAGATACACCGGGGTTTTGACCGTATGGATCGACAGCAATCTTGTCTTGCCCAACGTCAAGCAGAAATTTATTCTCATTGTACCACATCGTTGGCAGATATGTTTCACCAAATGAATCCAGGCGGGACTCCGTACCAGTTCACACTCCCTCCACCTCTGTCAGTGTATCCACCTCCAGACTTACCTCTTCCTAATGCCGAAGATGAAGATGCCGGAGAGGAGTAGGCGTTGATCAGGGAAGTCCTCAGTCCCTAATTTTTTTTTAAAATTTGTATACAATGAGGACATTGCATATGTTAAGTTTGGGGGTGCATTCATTTCGTATTTGCATGCAGTGGTCATTCTAATTGAAAAAAAAAATATAAAAAAAATGCATTTAGTTAGTTCATATTGCATGAATCCAGGCACTGAGTTAGTTGAAGATGACTTAGCCAATGATGAGATTGGAATTATATATAGTTTAGCAGTACTGACAATTGAGACATGGATGTAGTTTCGTATCGTGATGTAAATCTTATCCCGTTTGAAAACTGATGTAATTGGATAGCACGTTAGGTTGACCATTGTGATTAACTTTGTTTAAATGATAGCATAATTGTCTTCTTGGGGGAAATCTTTGTTCTAATGAGGGAAAATTGGTACAGTTGTGGTAAAAGCTAGGATGACGCAGAAACTTAAGTTTGGGGGAAAATATGGGATTTAAATTGAAAAAAAATGAAAAAAAAATGCAGAAAAAAATATATATATATATACAGATGAATAAACACGTTGACTTGTTTAGTTCTGTGGCCTTTGCTACTTGAGTAAGTAAGCCCTAGGGGATGTCTTTACACCCAGCGCCCTAAAGCCGTCTGGTTTGGGAATCGTTGGTCGAAAGCTCGCTACATGGGTATCATTGAAAAGCCTAAAAGAACTAAGCATTGCACAGTCAAATGTAAACACGAGAAAGAGCGTAAATGCCCTCGTGAGCAAATAAAAGAAAAAAATAAATAAATCCCGTATTGACTCTGAACTTGGTGATTGTGAAAGTTCTAGCCGAAGCTTAACTTGTTACAAAGATTCTTAAGTTAAGATATGTGTTTTTCCCTCTAAGAAGCATATTATGCAATGTATTTGAACTGTAGTTGAGTTTAATGGTTGTTAAGCACACACACTACATCAGAAACAACAGGCTTTGATTTACGGATTGGTATGAGCTATTGAATTGTCTTATTTGGATGTATTGTTTGAATCTATTGTCGATACCTCTGAGGCATATTTGTTTGATTTCTTACTGACTGATGGTTGGATGCGTAAACATTTAGATAGGTTGCATTTGCATTATTGCATTGTTTGGGGACAAACAATTGATTAAGTTTGGGGGTATTTGATGAGTGAGTTTTATACTTACGAATCAGATATTGTTTAGCTTAATTATTGTTATCCTTAAGTGTTTTTAGTGTCTTTTTATTAGTTTTTGTGTTTATTTCTTGTAGGATGGAGCTGGAGGGATAAACTGGTCATTTGGGAGAAGAAAAGAATTAAAAATCGTTAAAATTGGAGCTGAGTGGCATTTTTGTAATTCCCTGGTCCTTGTCTAGCGCACAGTGCGCTTGGATTACACTAAACCTAGCGCCTAGTGCGCTAGGCCACGCCTAATGTGGGTTATTTTTGCTGCTAAATTGATTTGAAAAGGAGTACTCTGGAGGAGGTTTGGACTAATACAAAAAGAAAGAAGACTTCAGAAAAGACGTATCGTGGAATTTCGGACGACAAGGATTTGCAGAGAGAACAACGAAGGAAAACATGAAGGAGGATTACAAGGGCTCAAGATCAAAGAGAGAGTATTTGAGCAAATTCGGAGTTTCTTCTTCTCTTCTCTAGTTTTATCTTTTGTAATTACCTGGGATGTTTGGATTATTAATCTGGATGATGTTTTTCTTTATTATTATCATGTACTAAACTTTAATTAAGATTGCAACGGAACTTGGTATGT
Organism: Panax stipuleanatus; assembly: GCA_020205555.1. Classification (NCBI taxonomy): domain Eukaryota; kingdom Viridiplantae; phylum Streptophyta; class Magnoliopsida; order Apiales; family Araliaceae; genus Panax; species Panax stipuleanatus. The sequence continues at coordinate 131,954,604 of CM035117.1, read as the reverse complement.
AGTTTACATTGAACTTGCCCATTGAATGAAAGTTGATTTTTATTGAATTGTTTATTATATCTTTTGCTTATTGATTAATTGTTTGGCCAACAATTACTGTGATAATCTATATAAAATTGGACGATGGAGTATAGATTGAGGTCTGGATATAATAACATCTGTTCATATAATCTGAATAGGGTTAATATGATTAGAATGTAGGATAGGAATATACATGTGTCTTTTGTATCCATTGAAAGAATTTGTACGTAAAACCCTAATTAACTTGATTCACATAGGAATATAGTGAATTAATTAACTAGGGTGTTCCTGGTAATTCTGTGTCTTAAGGATCAGATTTAGGAGGATTTGTTCACGTGTTTTGGGAAAAAGTGTGTGAATTTTATAAAGCATTCTTGGATAATGATTAGTATTAATTAATTGAGTTAAATGGGAAGTAAATTGATTTAAATGAAATACCAAGGGAAGTTGTAATCTTAACCTGTTAAATCTGCATTAATCTTGTGAACTTTGATCTTAGTTATTAATTTTGCTAAGTTAGATTTTCATATCACAACCAATATTTTGTAGTTTAAAATAAGATTAATTGAATTAAAATTTATAATTGATAAAGGTTAATCTATTTCCTCGTGGGAACGATATTCTTGCTTGCTGAATATTACAAGTGAACGCGTATACTTGCGTGTTAAAGTGCTATTAAGAAATTAGGCAACAACGTAGCAGAAGAAACAGAAAACTGTTATCAATTGTTGAACCGCGCACGATTGCCAAACTATAATCTTCTACAACTTGTTGATTCTACGAATACCAGGAAATAGACAGCAAAATTCTAATTCAGAGAATTTTGGAAAATACGTAAATTTTATTATTCATCAAAAACTACGGCTCCCCATCATAACAAGTGTTTAAATAGCAAAAACCTAAAAGCAGAATCCAAAACGAAAAAGGAAAACTAATAAAGACAATTACGAAAATAACCCTAAAACAGAAAATTGTCTTTTTGAAGGCCTAAACGATGGAATTTGACCAAAAAACCCTGCACGTCACGAGCGAAGCGCTAGTGTGTTTTGACCGTTGACCCGTTTTTTTGAAATTAGGCCCCGGAAATGCCCAAATCCGACACTCCAAACTTGGCCGAAATTACTGAATTGCCATTGAATCAGATCTTTGCCATTAAATCAAATTTTTTCATAAACTGGCACACTTGCTCTTCAACCGCATCATTCTCCCCAGGGTGGACAGAATTCGCCCTCGAATTGTCATCATCAGAGGAATCACCTGTGTAAGGAATCAAATGCTTGACATTAAAAACATTCGCTGTACGAATATGACTCGGCAGTTTCAAGCGGTATGCATTAGGATTGATCTTCTCAATGATTTCCACTGGCCCAATCTTCTTGGCAGACAACTTATTATAGTCACCTACAGAAAATCTATCCTTAGTAAGAACAACCCACATATAATCCCCCACTTCGAACTCAACATGACGCCATTTCTTATCAGCAGCTTGTTTATACTTGCCCGCGGCCTGCAGCAGATTGTCACGGACAGCCCTGTGAACCTCCTGCAATCCTGTCACAAAGGTTTCTGCCGTCCCGTGAACTCGTGTCTTTGCTGGTAATGGCAGCAAATCAAGTGGTCCTCTAGGAGTAACAGAATACACTACTGCAAAAGGGCTAAATCCAGTACTCCTATTAACTGCATGATTATGAGCAAACTCTGCCTGACATAACTTCAGATCCCAACTCTTCACATGTTCTCCAACCAAACACCGCAACAAATTGCCTAGCGACCGATTCACCACTTCCGTCTGCCCATCTGTCTGTGGTTGGTAGGCACTACTAAAATTCAACTGTGTGTTCACCATCTTCCACAAGCTACGCCAAAAATGGCTAAGAAACCTGGTATCACGGTCAGACACAATAAACACTGGCAAACCATTCAACCTATAAATCTCTCTAAAGTACAATTGAGCAACACGAACAGCATCTGTGGTCTTCTTACATGGAATGAAGTGCACCATCTTGGAAAAACGATCAACTACCACATAAATAGAATCATTACCACGTTGTGTACGCGGTAATCCCAGCACAAAATCCATATTGATGTCCACCTATGGCTGTGATGGAACTGGTAGAGGCATACAAGCCTGCATTGGTTGTTGTTCCCTTAGATACTTGACAAACCCGACACCGTTGCACCAGTTTTTCAACCTCCTTTCGAATAGTAGGCCAGAAATAAGTAGACTGCACCAACTGCAAGGTCCTGTCTCTTCCTACATGCCCCTCACCATGCAGCTCTTGAAGGATCTTCAACCGCAAACTACAATCTGAAACACATAGTTGGTTGTCCTTGAACAAAAATCCATCCTGCAAATGGAAATCTGTCCTCTCCCCTGCCCGAACCTTTGCCAAAATACCAGAAAAATATGGATCAGTTTCAAGTATTTCAACAAATGAATCAAAACGAGGTACCTCCACAGAAAGTCGAGTTAGTAGTCCCTTTCGCCTGCTCAAAGCATCAGTCACTCGATTGGTAACTCCCGACTTGTGTTTCACCACGAAAGTGAACCTTTGTAGGTAAGCAACCCAGCTCGCATGTCTAGCAGAAACCTTATCTTGACTATGCAAATGTTTTAAAGCCTCATGATCCGTATACAAGATAAACTCCCGCTGAAACAAATAATGGCGCCAATGTTTAATAGCCTGAACCACAGCATAAAACTCAACATCATAAGTGCTATAACGCAGCTTGGCATCCGAAAGTTTCTCACTAAAATACACCACTGGCCTGTTGTTTTGACTCAAAACAGCCCCAATTCCCACTTTGGAAGCATCAGAATGCAACACAAAAGGTTGATGGAAATCTGGTAATACTATAATGGGAGCTGTGGTAAGGCGGAATTTAATCAGCTCAAACGCCTTTTCTGCTTCATCTGTCCAAGCAAACTTCCCATCCTGCTTCATGCACTCAGTAATAGGAGTCATAATGCTACTAAAATGAGGGATAAAGCGCCGATAAAAGGAGGCCAACCCATGAAAGCTCCGAACTTCAGTAATGGTACTAGGCCTTGGCCAATGCTTCACTGCCTCTACTTTGGACTCATCTACCTGCAGCCCCACATCAGACACAATGTAACCAAGAAACAGCGCCCTAGGTGTTAGAAACACACACTTCTTAACTGCAGCATAAAATTTCTCCCTACGCAACACATGAAGAACTTCTCGCAGCTGACTAAGATGCTCGCTCGGGTTTGCACTATAGATTAGAATGTCATCAAAATACACAACAACACACTTCCCAATGAAAGGCCTCAAAACTTGATTCATAACACGCATAAAGGTGCTAGGTGCATTGGACAACCCAAACGGCATGACCATCCACTCATACAATCCCTCCCTCGTCTTAAAAGCTGTCTTCCATTCATCGCCAACCCGAATACGGAGTTGATGGTATCCACTCTTCAAATCCAATTTAGTAAACACAATAGCCTCACTAAGCTGATCCAGTAGGTCATCCAATCTAGGAATAGAAAAACGGTACCTGACCGTTATTTTGTTGATGGCTCTACTGGCGATACACATCCGCCAAGTACCATCTTTCTTTGATACCAGAAGGGCTGGTACCGCACAAGGACTCAAACTCTCTCGAATGTACCCCTTGGCCAGTAACTCTTCCACCTGTCTCCTTAATTCTTCATGCTCTCCGGGACTCATCTTGTAATGAGGTCGATTGGGTAAGGCTGCCCCGGGCTCCAGATCAATCTGATGTTGGATATCACGCATTGGGGGTAATCCTTCAGGCAGTTCTTCTGGAAATAAATCACTGAACTCTTCCAGAAGTGGTTTGACTACATCAGGAACCTCGACCTCCTTGTCTACCACCCTCTCGATTAAGGCGTATACTATTTCCGTCTCCTGCACCACCTCCTCAAACTATGCTAAAGTCAACAAACTAGCACTGCCTTTGTTTTCTTCCCGCTTGGGCACTAGCACTGCCTTTGTCCTTGTATTTTGTTCCCACAGATAAGGATACCAGTGCACGTCTTGAGACAGTCACCTCACCCCCTTGTTTCAACCAGGCTAACTTGTACGGCTTTGGATGTTTTTCCGTTGTTAGTTCCAGCTTTCGGACTGCCTCTGCTGAAATTATATTCTCACAACTGCCTGCATCAATCACAAACCTACACACCTTCCCCTTAACAGTACAGGTTGACTGGAAAATGTTGTTTCTCAGCCAATCATCATCAACAGCCCTAGGTGTAATGCAGGACCTCCTCACCACCAACGCAGTCCCAACATCACCAGTCACCACCTCCTCATCCACGCCTTCTAGATCAAAAGATCGGTTCACCAATTAGCAAGGTTTCATCTTCGATATCATCACCCTCATCTATTTTAGCAAACATCGCCATTTTTCCAGCTTTCTTGCACTCAGCCTGCCTGTGTCCCACTTCACCACATGCAAAACACTTGATACCACTTACTGGACCAATCCTCCTATTATTATTTGTTACTGCTCCCGTTTTGGCTATTGCCCCCGCCGCTGCAACCTCGCCTGAACGGCCAGTATTGACACCTCCTAAATACCCAAAGCTAGCAGGTTGCCCAAAACCACCAGGACGCCTCTTCTCAATCTGCACAGCCCTCTGATGCGCTGCAGAAATAGACATTGGATCAAATATGTTGACTGTCTCTTTAATTTGTTCTCGTAAACCCCCAATATATCGGGCTACTAACTGATCTTCTGTCTCATGCACCTCGTTCCGAGCAATCAGCTGATAGAATTCAGTTGTGTATTCATCAACTGTACGACCTCCTTGCCTTAAATTCTGTAACCGCTGGTACATTAATCGCTGATAATTATAAGGTAGGAACGTCGCCCGCAACTGTTTCATCATCTTTTCCCAGTCCGTAATTTTTGACTTCCCCAATCTAACCCTCGTTTGCCTGAGTTGCTGCCACCAAGCCATTGACCTATCTCTGAGTCTGGTAGCAACCAAGGGTACTCGTTTATCATCAGGGACACCCTTAAATTCCAGGATCTCTTCTACCGTGGCCAGCCAAGTCAATGAATTCCTCTGGTTGGAGGGTACCACGAAATTCAGGAATTTCAGTCCTCATACCAGCCTCCCAACGTCTCCTATCGTCCTCCACTGCATATGGTCGACGACGCCTACGAGGTGCCTCATCATAGTCATCATCAAAGTTATCTCCTTCATCATTCTCTCATGCGAAAGGGTTTCTCCGATCATCATAATTAGGGTTCCTCCCAGGATGAGGAATTTCCCTATTATGGTTCACCAACAACTCGCCCATCCTTAGTGTCAATCGATCCATCATAGTGTTCATCCCCTGCTCCATTACTTGTTTGATTCGCTGCTCGAACCGCTGCTCAAGTCGCTGCAGATCCTCACGCCCATAAACATCATCCACACGCGCTCTACGAGGTGGCATGGTGAATATGATTAAGGCTTTGATACCAACTGACGTAGCGGAAGAAACAGAAAACTGTTATCAATTGTTGAACCGCGCACGATTGCCAAACGATAACCTTCTACAACTTGTTGATTCTACGAATACCAGGAAATAGGCAGCAAAATTCTAATTCAGAGAACTTTGGAAAATACGTAAATTTTATTATTCATCAAAAACTACGGCTCCCCATCATAACAAGTGTTTCAATAGCAAAACCCTAAATGCAGAATCCAAAACGGAAAAGGAAAACTAATAAAGACAATTACGAAAATAACCCTAAAATAGAAAAATGTCTTTTTGAAGGCCTAAACGATGGAATTTGACCAAAAAACCCTGCACGTCACGAGCGAAGCGCTTGTGAGTTTTGACCGTTGACCCGTTTCCAATGAAATTAGGCTCCGGAAACGCCCAAATCTGACACTCCAAACTTGGCCGAAATTACCGAATTGCCATTGAATCAGATCTTTGCCATTAAATCAAATTTTTCCATAAACTGACACGCTTGCTCTTCAACCGCATCAAAGGATCACAACTAAACAGTAACCACATACACCTTACCCAAAAAAATATATACTAGTGCGTCGAGCACCTCATATATCCAATCGCAAAGGCAAAGAAACATCAAAAGGCTGCTATTAAATCACCGAAAAATTTCCACAACCCAAGTACTTCTCACATGCATCTACCAAAGCAAAACAAAAAAGTGTCGTCACTGTTCGCGATGAACAGTACCGCTATTGTTCACGATGAACAGTACCGTCACTGTTCACGATGAACATTTTTTTTGAAAGGAAAAAAAATTAAAGGGAGAAAGATGAAGAATTAAAAAGAGACTCAGAAAAAACTTAAAAAACCATGGCTCTGATACCATGTAAAGTGGAGAGTTTATTCCTCATATTATATCAAGTACAAAAAAGAGCTGAGCCTTTTATAGACTAAGACTCATGCTATATAAGGAAAGTAAATCAATGACTAGCACATATCACTCCACACATTACTCCTAAAATCATGCTCCTGGAATCCTCTAGAATCCCTAACATAAAGTAAAAAGATATAGGAACAAGCATAATGCATACCATGTTGGTCAAAATAAAAATGAAAATATTCAGTTGGAACAACATTGTGATTAATTTCCCAGAAACCAGGTCTAATCAGGAAAAATATAACATAAAACAAGAATTTATATGATTTTTTGAGGTATTTGCTGGGATAAGAATCAGTTAATAGAAGATGGACAACTTGAGCATACCGGGCCGAGGATAGAACTGTGATATATGAACTTGAGGAAACTTGTACTGCTTCACAAGGTTAATAGTTTGAACAAAATCATCATCTGTTTCACCTGAGAAATTTGCATCTTTCAGCTCAAACTTCTGTACAATTTACCAAATTATATGAATATTCCATATATACATACATATATATATATAGATAGATATTCCGATTTAAACAATATATTTATTGATTAATACAAAAAGACTCAAAGTCCTCATTCTAGAATTTGTTATATCTGATAAGGATGACTTAACATAGAGGTCTGTCAAACAAACCACTAATCAGAAAGCAACAAGTATCAATTATAAATTTTTATTTGCCACAATTCTTACACACTTCAAAGTGGAAAGGGGAAAGGGGAATAGGGAATATATTTGAGGGGGATCTAAAAAACAAGATGACATATACTTGCAGACTAACCAGGAAATCCACAAATTATATCAGTGGCAATCTGCATCCCAGGTACAAGTTCAGTCAATGTATCTACTACCGTCATAAAATCGCTTACTGTGTACTCCCGATTCATTGCCTGAAAAACATTATCAAGCCAAAGAAATTATTGCAACATGAAATATGTACCCTATCAGTGAACATACCAAATTTCAATCTATAGCCTATAGTTCCCATTTTCTGTCTTTCTTTATTGAGGAAAACAAGCAGGCACAAACAAAAACAAAATAAAATAAAATAAAAGAAGATCCAATAGATTAAATTATACTTCTAATTGTGCAGAGACAAAAAGAATAATATCATCTTGTACTTACACTTAAGATGGCATCGCTCCCAGATTGGACTGGTACATGAAGAAAAGAGTACACACAAGGGTAACGCAACACATCTGCTATTTCCTTCAAATGTTCGAGAATATAAGGAGGATTAGTCATCCCAATGCGAAGCATCGTGCTTCCATCCGTGGGAAGCACTTCTACTATAGCTTTTAATAAAATTGGAAGATTAACTCCAATGTCACGACCTGCAAATTTTCCATTGATAACATATAAGTCTTTGTCATGATTCTATATTGGTATGGGTAATTTGGTGTGACATGATTAGGTTTCGGGTTCTCCCTCACCCTAAGCTAACTTTCAGAGATGGGGACTAGAGCAGTGCGTAGAAAGCGCTACCTAGAAGATAAATTTATATGTTGATAGGTATACTTAAGACATAGGTCAATAGAGTATGACAGGACACTGTCGCTAGAGTGAGCCACTGTGGACCATAGTTGTCATGCCGCCACGGTGAGACGGCGGTAGTTGACCGTCAAGATGTCCAGGCGATAAGGCGCCTGCCATGGCGTCCATATGGCGACAAGTCGTTAACAATGTGCAATTTATACATTATTTATTTTACTTAAAAAATATATTGAACAATAAAAAAAATCATTAAAACCCAAAACATAATAACTAACACTATAAAATACAATTAAAAACACAATTATATGAATACTTCACAATCAACATTCAAAAGTAAAACACTTGACATTAAAAACTAGTAAAACAAGTCAACAAACACCATGTAGAAAATAAAAAATCAACCAATTCATCATCCATCACATATTATAAATCTAATAAGTAATAAAATTACACCACGTAGCAAGTCCATGGGTTATGATGAGTCACATAGTTGTCACGGCGCCACAGAGAGTCATGGCGGTAGCCGACTGCCTGAACGCCTAGGCGACAAGGCGACAGCCATGGCGTCCGTATGGCGACAAGTCGTTTACAATGTGCAATTTATATATTATTTATTTTACTTAACAAGTATATTGGCAATAACATTTCATATGCATTAAAACTCAAACCATAACACTATGGAATAACATTAAAGGCATAATTATGTAAAAACTTTGCAATAACAATCCAAAAACAAAACACTTGATATTAAAAATTAGTAAAATAAATGAAGAATTCAACAAACACCACATAGAAAACAAAGTTGCAACCATCACAAATATGTAGTCTGATAAAGATGTGTCGAATCCGATTACTGATAAGTTTTTTAGGGTTTTATTTCCTTTCTACCTAGTTTTTAATCGATGGGTCATGGGTTTTTAATCGATGGGTCATGGGTTAATGGATCAGAACTGTAAAATACTTTGATTGGGCCAGAGCTGCTAAGGCGTCCAAGGCGTCTCAAGGCACACGCCTTAGCAGCTCCACCTCAAGATGCCCATCGCCGTATCAGTTTTTCATCGCCTGGACGCCTAGGCGACGCCTTAACAACTATGATGAGTCATGGGTAAAAGATGACTTAATCACTTAACTTGGGTCACTACCAAGGCGTAAGCCTTGGCAGCTTGGCAACTTGGCATCTAAGGCGTCGCCTTGACCTTCTCCAGTGCCAAGATGCCTACGCGACACCATGACAATTATGTTGTGGACCGTATGGAAGCATGGTGGACTATTATGACTCTATAGTGGATTATGGGGGTTACTCCACATTTGCTTTTACTGGCAACTTGGTGTGAGTTCATATGATCCTGGGTTCTCCCACCCAATGCTAGCTTGTGGGGATAGGGTCTCCTAAGACTATAACAGTCTAACTGTTTCATGTACTTCACTCTATTTTTACTAGTTATTCGCTTTCAAGGGATAAGGATATAGGTATTAGTTAATTAAAGCTTTCAAATTGCTATTATTGTTGTTCACCAAGCAGAATAGCCAAACCTTGACCGATAAGATGTGCAAACCAAAACAGATGCAGTTAATATTTTGCTTATTTTTTTAAAAAAAAATTATAAAAACTTTGGTATCCTGCTTGCACATGTATTATAACAGAAACAGCACTACTACATACCATATGCTCCAGTGTCTTCACTACTCAGCCAAATCTCCTTCACCCCATCAGCTACAACACTTATAACACGCCCAACCTGAACTTCAGAGAATTAATCAGGACAGCGAAAGATTCAAATTAAACATGAAGAATATTTGCAATGGCACGTACAAGGCTGTCTACAGTATAGCTTCCTAGATGACCCCGAGCATGCTTTGTCTTGCAATACGTGCAAGCACCTAGACAACCAACATTAATTGGAAGGATCTCAACAAACCTGTTCTTTCGAACCTGTTAAATAATCAAGGTAACGTGTTATCTATCCTAAACATAAACAAAAATATCACAAATATCCAAAACATGTTTAGAATGCATCTTACCTTTCTAAGGAAAGTGATATAGTGAATGGAAATAAAATTGTACCTTCGGAAGATCAAGCGCTGGTAATGTCTTACGGTTCAGAAGCCGCACCTCATGACCTTTCAAAGTCTCCTCTACAACTTCTACCACACGATCAATTTGTTGGACTCCAACTACGCTGACTCCTTCTAACTCTTTTAAATCTCTACTTCCTTGAGGCACACATCCTGCCACTACAAGGGGCTTTTTTGCATTTTTACATCTTGATATCAGAGTGTCCATGGCAGACTGGCTTGGAGATTTGACAGTGCAACTGCAAATGTAAAATGAATCATAACTTAAAAATGACATAGTGGCAGTACTATATATATTACAAGTGACATAACAGAAGTAAACTGAAAATCAGAGCTTGGTATCAAAAAACATTAATCAATACATGGAAATCATCATAGTAAAAGGTACAGAAAATCTAAGTCTGTAATCCTTGCAGGCTAACATGTGCTTAAAGACTCTGTAATCCATGCAGGCATTAGCAATGCTCATAAATTTATGAAGAAATCAAATACGTAGGTCAGTAACTACTTCATCGTGATATTATAAATTATCACTAAGCAGGAAATATAAACATAAGACGAAAAAAAAAGAAAAAAAAAGGAACAAACTCCCACTTTTCAAGAATCAAACATTCAAAACACATAAAATAACATTGTATAAATTAAGTTTTTTTTTTTTTTTTTTGGGGGGGGGGGGGTTGTGGAGAGGGAGTCCTGTTAGACTTTCTATAGCTTCTGTAATGAGCCCATTTTACGTACTCAAGTAAATGTATAAATCCTTAAATTTAACTGGATGAGACTGAAGTTGTACCATATGGTTCAGTTGCAAGGCACATTCCATAAATCTTCACGAAGGAAAATTTATCTGGATGCTATGAATTTACCAGCATTATATCAAAAATGGAAACTTTTGGCAATTCTAAATTCCTAGCATAGTGCACCATTGTGGAAGAACTTTGAGCTAAGGTAGCACATTAGGAGCTTTGATAAGTGTATAGTTGGTTATCGTAATAGAACAATGCTTTAGTATGTGTATTGGCAGTACGTTTGTTGTTTTTTGGATATTTGTATTTCATTTATTTATTTACTTTTTATGTGGTTATGAGAAAGCTAATATTCGAGATATTTTTATTTCATTTTTTTTTTATCAGTGTTCTAAAAATCCCCACCTAGGTCCGCCTAGGTGCTAGGCCCCCCCATGGCGCCCCATCTAGGCGCTAGGCCCCCTCTTGGCGCCTCGCCTAGGCCTAAGGCGGCAAAATCCCTCCAGAAAATTAGGCGGGACCTAGGCGGAGAGATTTTTTTTTATTTTAATTACCCAAACTAGATCTTGATATATTTATTTTTCTAATGATTTACCATATTCATAATGCAGTTTGAAACATATCAAATCACAACAAGAAGTGAACAAGATCAAGCTAAAATGGATAATTTTATTATAGTTGTAATTTTTTGAACTTGTATCAACTTCAAATTATATAAATAATGATACATTTGTAATATTTAGTTTAATTCAATATAATTCTTAAATTTATATTTAGTTTCTTAAGTTTTAATATTGAAATGAATTCTTGAAATTTTAAATTTTATTATTTAATAGCAATCTTGTTTATGAATAAAACTAATACGTTAAAGATATGTTTGAACTTTGAACAATTGCATGTTTGTGTTTGAACTTTGACATTGACAATATGGATATGTGTTTGAACTTTAAGTAAAGGCCTTTATTATCTTTATTATAGATTGTTTTGCTTTATATTATTGTTTTGTTTGGATAAATGCAAGATAAAATATTAAAATTGGCTTAAAATAAAAAATCCCGCCTAGGCCCCCACTGGCCGCCCGCCTCCAGCCTAGCGCCTTTTAGAACATTGTTTTTTATAAGTGGTTATAACACAATTATGAACTATGGAAGATGAACCCATGATACCAGATTGGTTAGATGTTATTCAGAAAATAATGTTAGCTCACAGTCCATGCGGCTAGTTCTGCCCTTATTTATTTATAGACAGAGATCTTTTATATGATGAAAAGAGGGAATACAGGCATAGTACTATCCTTAAAAACAGGACTTATCAAACTACGAGCATTGAGTATCAGCTACAAGTTTCTCACTTTCTCTTTAAGTTGAGATAATCTTTGTTTGCATCCCTTCCCAATCTATAGTATTTAATTTGAAAACTTCAGGAAAAGAATTATGGTGACTGTAAGGCCAAGGGCCATTAGTACATTAGGCACTATTTAGTTAGTTACAAAATATTCTAGAAGATAGTAGTCACATGGATAGTACTATTTCCTTTGTCGCCAATTTTTCTCTGTCCCCAAGTTATTACATATTAGCTAAGTCCTATTCTAGTAAAACAGTGAGCATGTAATTTGTGATTTTATCATGAACGAATATGAATGTAACATAACTCTTCACTTTGCCCTAAAGTATCTGTGTCTGACACTCGACACTCGACACTCGGACAAAGGTATGGGTATTAGACACTTCATTTTAGTATAAATAATTGGCAAAATTGAGGAGTGCCCATACCAAACTCTTTAAAATACCATGTCCAACTGAATACTCCATCCGAGTTCGTGTAACATAGATATGAATTGAATAGAATTAGCTAGGTCATTCTCTCTCTCCCACCATCTACCTTATTCTCCAAACTATCTCAATTTCTACCCATTACTCCTAAATTCTCTCCCTTATTTCTCATTTACTTGTATTGATTATTGTTTATTTCTCATTAACTAGCTTCATTAATAAGTTAAGCTTCCAATTTTTGAATTAAAATCACATTTGGACCAAGCGTATACTGACAAATTGGTATCGCAGCTGCTTGATAGCAAGAAACTTCATCTTCTTCATCTACTTGTGTTCTTAAACCTCAAATTCTAGCAAGATTCTTCTCTCTCTCACTTCTTCAAATTCTCTTTCTCACATCTCTAATCTAGTCTCATTCTCATTATCTTCTTCATCTGCTTCTCTTTTAAAATCCCCTCTATATTCTCATTTCAATCCTATTTTTATTCCTGGACACCAATTGTTTGGTGTAACGTGATAGTGAAAATTCCGATCTCTTATCAAATTATCTGTAAAAATTTCGTCTACTTCTTACTTCTTCTGCATGAAAAAACAAAGTACCAAAAATAGTTACCATGTGTGAATCCTCATGGCCTTTTAAAACATTCCCTTCCCTACAATCTATTGTGGATTGTCATGTCCTCAAATTTTTGATTAAGATCCAAGTGAAACTGTTTGCTTCAAGAATTTGGTGTACGTTTCGCCACCAAGTTGTGACAGTTGCTTTGGAGATTGCAAAATTTATAAGTCGCAATGTATTTCAAATGCTGAGTAACTGGCAGTGCCCCAGAAAGCACGGGCGAGTCACATGTAGAGAAACTCGTATTTTTTTAAAGTAATAGGGGCTCTTTACAGAAAAAGAAAATGGAATTATTCCGGCTAGCTCGAAGGGAAGACTCAATCGACAAGGACTGAAGACAGGTCCGAAAAGCAACCCCCCCCCCCCCCCCCCAATCTCGTTCGACAATACTGTTTCGGTGCATGCTACAACTTTGGACAGCTTTTCAACTCTACAGAAAGGTGCCTATTATGCCCACAAGAGGATTAACTCCATCTTCATTTTGAAGATCCATTTGATGATAATTGTTTCTTTATTCTGTTGTCGTCTTTTAATCAAGAAATTAATCATGAAACACATTGCAATTTGATGGATTACACAAGTTTGAAAGTTCAAAGTACGTAAAGTTCAAAAATGTGTATTCATGTTCAAGAAGACAATTAGAGGAGAACTGTGTTACCAACCTCAATCAAAATTAGAGGAGAAATTTCATTTGATCGAGGGAAAATGCTAAGCCAACAAAAGCTCAAGATTCGTGAGATATGGATCATTAGAGAAGAAGGCAACACAAGGCTAAGGGCCATTAATAGAATTAATTAAAGTTTAGGTTAGGGACTGTTTAGTTTGTTATGGCCTTGTTTGTTTCCAATTATTTTTAACAGCACTTAGCTTGTTTTTAAGTAAAAAGCTGATTTTTCAGCTTATGGGGTGCCAAACACAAAACTTATTACAGTTACTCTAAAAGTTGAGTACAACACCTCCAAGAACAAATAATAAAGCTAGATAAGGGGTATTTTTTTGCCACTAGTAGCTTATTCTGATATAAAGCTGGTTTAAAAAAGTTGTTTCAAATGGGATATCCAGTTTCTTGAAATGCTGCTTTAAAAAGAAGTTATCAAAAAGCTAAAAGATATATTTAAAATAAGTCGCAGCAAAAGAGTATACAAAATAGTAGAGTCACATGGCTAGTCCTATTCCTTAGTCAAGTTTTGCCCCAATGTTGACTTCCCCAAGATAGCAAGTATTAGCTATGTCCTATTCTAGCATAAACTAACTATGAAGCAATGTTGCAGGAGATTGTACGCGCAATACGCACGGGGTGCGAATGCGGGGGGTTGGGGATGGGTGCGTACAGGGTGCAGGGTTAGCTGTATGTAGTGTGTTTAATGGTTGGGGTGCGCCAGAGGTGCGCTTATGTGGTGCAGCAGTGGCAATTTTTTGTAATTATGAACCCACCAAAGAAAAGAAGTTTATAATAATCCCTGAGCTGTTTTGCATGCCTTTATAATTGCTGACTAGCTGAGGCATCGAGTCATGAAGTCGTAGTGGCTGTTTCATTATGGACTTAAATGTCTGGTTGTAAAAAATGAATTCTAATACTGGGTTATATATGAACTTAAAAAAACGTTAGTGGCATTTAAAACAATGCTGTTGGCATTAAAAAAATGAACTTTTGTGCTGGTTATAAATGTTGGGTGATGTTTGGTAATGAGGTCATAGTTTCTGTGTTACTAAGTTAGACATATTTAATTATTTTATATATATATATATATATATATATATATATTAAATATGTGTGTATCCCTGCCACATCCGAATCCTCAGTTTTTCATATTTGGACCATTTGATCAACTCCCATATTCATGAGTCGGGCACCAGTATCCTTGCTTCTTAGTAAACTAGACTAACAGTGAGCAGGTGATGTGATTTTATTATGAATTAATATGATCTGGATAGAATTGGCTGGGCCATTCTCTCTATCTCTATCTATCTTCTTCTCCATACTATCTCAATATCTACCTATTTCTCCTAGATTGCTACAATTTTCTGCCTTATTTCTCCTTTATTCTACTGAGAATCGCTTAGTTCTCATTACTAACTTCATTAATTATTTAAAGCTTCCAACTTCATAAAGTCAAGTTTGGATCAAACTTAATTTTGAAAAGGACACTAAGAACTGATAACTGATATCATCTGTCTTCACCCAAATAATTTGTTTGCGATCTTTGTGGATTGAGGAGCGAGTACAAAGAGGAATGCCGCAAGAACATCGAGCATAAAAGTTACTTCTTAGCAATTTCAAACTCCAAAGCACCTATTTTGTGTCAAACAGTTGTTTTGCTCTCTCTATGGCCATGTGTCTACTCTCTCTAACTCCTCTTCTATGCAGTTAGACTTGGAGGACTGCGATGCGTGGCTCCTTACTCTGACTCCATCCATTATTGGTATTATGAATAGTATGATTGATTTATTGAATTCTTGTTTTGATCTGTTCTAAGCTGCTCATGAATGCGATATATGCAAGGGAAAGAGAGAGAGAATCAGAAGACGGTGCTCTTGTACTATCAAAGCACTGTGAAAAAACCACACCACCACTGTCAAATCAAATTAATAACAGACATGCATATTGGTAGATTAATGTTGGGTCTCCAACTTTTAGGTTTATTTTGATGATAACAAATAATTAGTAGATAGGTTAAGTAAATATTAGAATCCTCTCCATAGGATTTATATTATAATTGTTTTTAATTATCTTATTTACTTTGACCAAAAATATTTTCAAATCTTATTGAATTAATATTTTCTTGACCTTGAAAATTTAATATCAAGTGTTAAAGAGATTAGTTCATAAACTAACATTGGCAAGGAAACTCCTATTCTTCCTAAATGATTTTTTCTACTTTAAATATTTCAAAATATTATATTATATATTAAAGCTATTTTTGACAGAAGAACAAATAGAAGTTACAAAAAGCAAAAGGCTAAAAGCCTTTTACTTGGTCTGAATTTGAATGTGCTGAAGCTTGGAAATTTGTGAAATATAAATTAAGCATGTGCTCGGAATAAGTATTGGAAGATGAAAACGTAGAGGGTATTTTTTTCAAAATTCAAAAATGTAAGTGTGCTTTCTTGGTAGGCCAATTCGTGTGATCATTTTCTAATCCATCCTAGCCTTTGATTTTGAAATCAAGAAATCCTAGCCTTTAATTTTCAAATGAACCTCCAAATGACCTTTATGCCCTAAGTTTGAAAAATCTATAAATAGGAGGGTTTTTCATTCATTTCAACTTGCCATTCCAAAGAAAAGAAAAGCAAATACTGCTTGCCTATATTATCTCTCTAAGAGTTCAAGAAGCTTTCTCTCTCTTCTACTCAAAGTTCCTATCTTTCGTTTAAAAGAAAATTGGTCAAAGTATTTGAGATAAGTTCTTAAATTAAGTTATTTGAATTATCTCATACATGTAGATATACAAATATAAATTGTTATACACATTTATATATATCTATATTTCATCTATTTATATCTCATAAAAGGTTCGTACTTAGACACCGAGACTATAGCGGAGATATTCCTCTTAAGTGAAGGAATTAGCCGAATGAGGACTCAAAGTCTAAGTGATCTTTTATTGATGTAATTCATTTATATAAATATCGTAAAGTTCGTATTTAGGCACCGAAACTATAGCGGAGCTATTGCTCTTAAGTGAGGGAATTAGCCGAACGAGGACTCAAAGCCTAAGTGATCTATCGAAAATATTTATATAAATATTAGATAGTGATAACTATAAATTTGGTTCGTCCTTAGACACCGAAACTATAGCGGAGATATTCCTCTTAAGTGAGGCAATTAACCGAACGAGAACTCAAAGTCTAAGCTATCTTATTTAAAGTGTTCACATCATAATAGATCAAATGTATTATTATATATATTTTTGAGGTAAACAAATTTATTTGTTATATCAAGTATTATTTAATTGATTCATTTATTATACTTGATATCTGATACACAAGTATTTGAAATTAATCTCATTTATTCATAAATACTTGTTGCATAATATAAAAGTTGTTTAAACTTTTATATCAAAAACATCATTGAATATATCTGCTTACAAAGAAGTATATCATTCACTATAAAAGTTACTTAAACTTTTATATATAAAATTAAATTTATATCAGTTTGACATAGAAACACATTCTTTATTTATAAAGGAAAAGTAAACATTTATAAATCTGCACTAAATTATATATCTGCTTATGTAAGAAGCATCTTTCAAAACAAACTTTTATTGAAAAGGTTTTAAGTTAGTTGTTTTTATATATCAGTGAGAAAGAGAGTGATCCTTTGACCAAGACCAAAGTCATAGAGATATCAACAGGTAGTTGGGTCTCTAGTGAACTTGTGAGGTAAGGGACAGATTTCTTGTTTCAAGCAAGGTTTTCAGACTCGGACCGTTCATTAAACCGAAAAAAGTACCGGGTGGATGGGTTACTGGTCCAATAAGTGGTCGAACAATTATTGACCCAGTGACGTCATTAATATGTAATAAATAAAAAATAATTAAATATATGAATTATTATTATATATTATATATAATATTTAGTAAATATGTAAAATTAATTAGTTTGCCTCTATATTATCAGTTTAGAAAACAAACCCTTAACATCTTTAAATGAACCCAAAAGCCAATGAATTGAATTAGTTAGGCCACAAAATCTTATTGTCAAAAGAAGTTGTTCTATACTTATTCACCAGCATTTACATAGCACCGCTCATTAGTGCTATTCATGATGTTCCATATCATATATATGTATATATCATATACAAAGATTGCCTCTTAAATCCATCTTCCGATTCAAATCCGTCTCCAAGAACTAGCTTTCTAAGCACTGGCTTTCTATAATTTCTGACCCTTTCTTCAACAACAAAAACAACAATCCACCACTATGGGCCATGTTATCCTCCTTCGAACAAACATGTCTTCAAGAAAGAGCCTTAATTAGCCACCCTAACTCCTCATCCACTGCCTTTTCCCTCCAATTTCTCGCCCCCGCTATCGATTTTGGCCAACAACCAGAAGCCCAAATATTTTATTATTATGTGTGCAAAGATTTGGGCGATGAGAGAATTAGAGAAACGGTAGATTTGGGCGCGGCGCTGCAAAGAAGCAGAACTGAAGACCTAATTTTTTTTATATATTTAAGTAAGCAGTGAACCGGTCAAACCCGTGAACCAGTTACCGGTTCACTGGGTCAACCGGTTGGACTGCCGGTTCACCGGTTCTTGACTGATTTTGATAGACTCCACGGCACGCTTGCGTGAGGTGGTCGTCGCCCGGATCATTTCTAGCACAGTTGATAGAGTGAAACTCTCTCGACACCTCAACCCAACGTCTATATTGAGACAAAAACCTTGGTACAATTGATCAAGCAATGAAATCTGCGTTGAATGGAACACCAACGACGCCTAAACCCCGTATTTATATTGAAACAGGAATCTCGACACAATCGACGACTGATGATGTAGAATATGTCACACACAACTATGTATTGTTGTATGATAAGTCAAATTGAATCTCAAAGAATAAACTAAGAAATTACTTAGGAATTCTTCAAAGAACCAAAGAAGAGAATAAACCTCACAAGTATATTGAATAATGAATAATGTTGTTTATTACAATAGAAGTAACCCTTATTTATACTAGTTACAAAAATTCTAATCCTAATAAGAATTATAAACCAATTTGGAATAGAAATCCCTATCTCTATAAAGCAATTGAAAACTTATTATGGTAATAAAACCCCCCTAGAATCATGCTAAATTACCTAAAATAAAAGGAAACAAAATACAATATAATCTGCCTAATATTTTAGGAAACAAAATCTTTTCTAATTTCTGAATTCGCTAGCAAATTGACTTTCCGTGTAATATGTAATCCATGGGCTGCTAGGAATTTATGCTGAATACTTGACGCTCGAGTTGATAGATTGACGAAAAATTTTGACCCAGTCAATCTGTCATCAGATTTTGACCAAAACTAGTTCAGTGGTCCAACCCGGACTGTTGTGTGGACCGGTTCCGATTTTTACAGGTCCGACCAGCGGTCCGGTCCAAGTTTTAAAACCTTGGACTTTCAAGACTAGATTGTAAAACAGAACTAGACTCAAAAAATAGGTACAACTACATTTGAGGAAGGAACGAGGAGATGTTGTCCAAGATAAGAAATTGTATGAATAGTTAAAAGTTGATCTAGAAAACTTTGTAAAGGCTTCTCCGCCTGTAAAAGGAGTGTTTATTACATATAGTAATAGGATAGGTAGTCCTGGAGAGTAGCTTGAGACTAAACGTAGCAACATACCCTGAATGTATGTCGTGAACCAGACAAATCTCTGTGCATTTTGTGATTGAATTTTTATTGTCTTGCATATTAATTTCTGACACTGCAAATTAATTAATTCAAAAATTCAAAAAGACCTAATATAAATTTTTAATCAGTAATAATCTATTCAACCCCCTTCTAGATTATTATTGAACTTTCAATTTATAAGATTCTAGTTGCACTAAGAGGGTGTTTATTTAAAGCTGAATGGGTCTGAATGACCCAAAATCTGAGCGAATCAGCCATTAAGATTGTTTGTTTGTATAAATATAAATCTGAATGAGACTAAATCTGTCTGACCGAGTAAGCCTGATTTATTTGGCTAATTGAATCAGTTGCTTGGGTGAATAGCTTTTTACTTGCATGCCCCGATCCGAAGCTCCCTCAGCCTCCATCAGTGGTCCAACTGAAGTTTATGGTTTGGATCGATGTTGGATTTATCTTCATATGTCGGATGTTGCGGGGTAGCACCACACATGAACAAACAATTCTCTACCCAGAATTACACAAATTGAGTGTCGTTTTTGCACCAGAAGCACATAAAAGGGTAGACCCAGAAGATTCATTCTCCAATTTAAAGGGGAACAGCAAAAAAATTGTGTGCAAAACTGTTGTGGAATAATGAGTTTATTGCCGTCTTGTGACTGTACATATTTGGAAATAGTTTATAGGGATAAAATAGTAAAACACTGTTATTCAGATGTTTTAAACATGTTAATTATCAAACAACTTTTTTCATTCAGATTCAACTCATTCAGATTCAGATTCATTCAGTTTTTATCAAACACCCCCTAAGACACTGTGTTATTCTTCTCAGCTGACCCGATTTAGGATTTGGGAAACTACTAGAAGTCTTCACATTCAGAGGGAGATATTTCAAATTAAGCAGCAGATAGAAGTATTAACTCCTGCTTCTCTTAGGACCAAAATGTTGTAAAGGTTCTCCATTTAGATTGCAATGAATAATGTGGTAAGTTATGATCATGCAAAAAAAAAAGTGTTTGCTCACTTTGCTTATCATCCGAATATTGTATCCTAGGTCTTCTCCGAAGATCTTGACTTATGTTTATACTCTAGTACTATATCACTTTGTTTCTGAGAAGTACCAAACCTTATGCTCGCAAGTCGCAACTCATGACTTATAACAAAAAAGACGCAGATTGGTCGTTCATAGAGAAGAACTTAAAACTTATGTATTATTTTCCTCTTTACTTATTTGGGTGTCTACTCCTTTTCCTTTCTGATAAATGTAAAAAGAAGAAATTAACATATAAAAGTGAAGGCTCTCACGTATTAATCAGCCACAGGTCTGCCTCCTCCGGATTTTCACTAAGAGCATAACCAAATGATGAAAGCTGACCTGCCATATACTCGCTATCACTCTGAAATCCAAAGAAAATTAGTTTACCAATAAAATCAGATCAGTTACATAATTATCAAAAAAATAAATAAAAATTCAGAACAGTTATACTTGAATCATTGTACTAAACAAACATTCACAATTTGGGAATCATTGTACTACACAAACATTCACAATTTGGGATTTTTCATAGTCAAAAGTATTTCTTTATCATTTAGGAAAAAAAAACTTTATCTTTTGGGAACTCCCTAATTATACTAATTCATAGTGGGGTGGGGTGTATGTATCAAAAATTACCTGATTATGTGAACATCCAAAAGTTTTCATATAAATTGTCTGCAAACCACAATAACAAAAAGATGTATATCAGCTAGATAATTATTACATACACATATACTGATACATATAGGTATAGGTATAGAACACACGAAAAACATAAAATAGAATCTCTAAACAGAAAAAGATAGAAAAGACCTGGGTGCCAGGGATTTTGGGAGATTGATGTGAAGTGAGAAAGTCTTGGATTGGAGAGCGTTTCTTCTTGGGATTTACGCCGACGGCCGCCGACAAGGGCAACCGGAATCCTGGTGGTGCTCCGCCAACCCCCACCAACAAATCTTCTATGTCTTCCATTTTGATTCTGAGTTGTTGAACCAGCTCTGCCGGAAGATTTCTACTCTTTCCGAGCAGTGAGAGAGTTCAGTACTGTTCTTTTTCCTTTCTTCAGTTCTTTGTAACTTCGGATTGCCGGTTCGGGAATGACTTATTTTAAATGAATTATAAGTCCCGTACTTATAAGTTGTTTTAAGTTTCAACTTATAAATAAAAGTGTTCGGTATTAATTTGACTTATAACTTAAAACAAGTTATAAAAGTGTTCGACTCATAATGACTTATAAGTTAAAATCAATATAAAAATTCTTAAAAATAATATTAATAAAAAGAGGGATAAAATAGACATTATATTTGGTCAAATTAACTTATTTTAAAATGACTTATAAGTCATTTTAAAATAAGTTATAAATATATACTTCTTTTTTGACTTAAAACTCAACTTATAAATAGAAAAATAAGTCATTTCCGAACAGGCGAATAATAACAAATGACTTATAAATTGATTTGGCGAACTTATAAGTCATTTCCAAACAGGCTTTCTAGTGTACGGCTAGATCGGGTGAGGAAGGCCTGTTGCACTGCTAGTTCAGTTATTTTCAGGTGGGTCGGTTGGATTCGGAGAATCGGACCGAGCTAAACTAGAAATAGTTATAAATGCGGTACCATGCGTAACGTTTTCTTCCACCCCGTGCAAAGTTTTGATTCTTAAATTTTATACTTATTTTTTATTAATGTGTTTTTGTATAATATTTTGAATAGAATTAATATTACTTTTGACTTAACAAACTATTTTTTTATTTTAAATATTTATATTTTATACTTTTTTCAAAAAAATACATTAATTAATTATTTTAATGATAAATTTTTCTTTTTTAAAAAGTTTTTACTCTTCAAGTTGATTTTTTGTAGATTTTTTTTATGATTTAGATTTTTTTAAATTTTTTTGACCTATCTATTTTTGAATTCTTATTTCGAAATAAAGAAAATTTTGTACTAATAATTAAGCATTAAATATGTTTTATTTTTTACCTACAATTCAAAGTATTTTGATATCCCTTTTGTGTGAGTAGCCTTCAAGTAATGCAATTTAGTATAATAAAATATTTTATTTAACAATTAAACTCAATTATATACTATATAAATACTATATTTCGTTTTTAACAAAAATTTGAGTAACAGTGATAATGAACTCATTAAATACTATAACATATATATCAAGGTATTATAAAGGTGGTGTAATAGATTGGGGCATATAACATACCAAATTGATCGGAAGATTAATTATTTTTGGGGGTTTTTTATCACTAATAAACTTGATTCCATGATAATATATACGTAAATGTAGATGGATTCATTTTTGACCTAATGTAGGAAAAATAATTTTTAACATAAAGTAGGACAAGTAATAATGTAGGAAAGTAATTTTTGCAAAAAAATGAGATCAAAAAAATTAGACAAGCTAAATTGTCTATTTAGTTAAAGTATATGTTGGGATGTGATTATTTGAGTCTAGCCAAGGTGTATCCCAACTTATTTAATGAATCCGATTTGGTGTTGGCTCATATACGTTTAGTATCTATTTACTCAAATAGTGGGAGAGTCCTTATTTAAGTAAGATTGTGTTTTCTTATTTTGAAGGATAAGAAGTTCTAACTTGAGAAGGAAGCGATCAGTTATTAATTGCAGTTATAAGGTGATTCTAAAAATGACTTCTACTCCTAGTTGAATTCGGGTGGACATTACTTCTATAAATACGGCAACAAGCAAGGGGAAGATACAACAGAATTACATACGACACAAATAAATAATATGTACTCCCATGATTATTATAGTGGATTTCTCTCTCTCTCTCCGTGATTTTTTCCCAATTGGGTTTCCACGAAATAAATAATATGTACTCCCATGATTATTATAGTGGATTTCTCTCTCTCTCCGTGATTTTTTCCCAATTGGGTTTCCACGTAAATTCTTGTTTTTGCAAAAAAAAATGAGATCAAAAAAATTAGACAAGCTAAATTGTCTATTTAGTTAAAGTATATGTTGGGATGTGATTATTTGGGTTTAGCCAAGGTGTAACCCAACTTATTTAATGGATCGGATTTGGTGTTGGCTCATATATGTTTATTATCTATTTGCTCAAATAGTGGGAGAGTCCTTATTTAAGTAAGATTGTGTTTTCTTATTTTGAGGGATAAGAAGTTCTAACTTGAGAAGGAAGCGATCAGTTATTAATTGCAGTTATAAGGTGATTCTAAAAAGGACTTCTACTCCTAGTTAAATTCGGGTGGACATTACTTCTATAAATACAGCAACAAGCAAGGGGAAGATACAACAGAATTACATATGACACAAATAAATAATATGTACTCCCGTGATTATTATAGTAGATTTCTCTCTCCGTGGTTTTTTCTCAATTAGGTTTACACGTAAATTCTTGTGTTCATATTTTATATCACTTTGTTTATATTTATGTGAGTGTATTTCGTGAGTTTGATTTCACAACAATACAATCAACCGTTAGCGCGATTTTGGCCTGCTGTTCTGGTGATTTCGTCAAGCGTACAAAAATCTGGCGTTAACATTGGCGCGGGAACACTTGTTCTAATATTAAATTAAAATCATCGATTTACCAAGAAGACGAGATTCTACACAAAAGATAAGTGATTCTTTTTTATTTATTTATGAAATCAACATGATTATTGTTACTATTTTACCTGTGATATAAATTTCGTATAACATGTCCTTGACTTGGTGGGTTTTTTATTTACAATATGATGTTATGCTTATAAAGGATGAAGCCTACTGTTGCATTATGTTTTCGTTATATAACTACTTTCCTTTATTTAAAGCAAGGCATCATACCATGTGACCACTGTCGGGCAGCAGAAGCTTAATATGATTTCTAAGTATCTTATCTCACTTTGCTACTAAAATTATTTTTGCATAAAAGATATATTGAAACATTATCTTAAAAAGTCCTAATTAAATAAAGGCATTGGATCATATAATATATATAGAAATTAGCTCTTAGCCCCACGAATTTCACATTGATTTTTTATTGGGCAAAAGGCTTCGGGGCCACTTTTCTATATCGCACACATCTACTCAAATCACTGTGTTATCACAAGGGTCTTAACTTTCTTGATCTGGGTTTTTGAATAAATCCATCCTCAATTAATAGTTTTTGGCTATTGAATTTTTCTGGTTCCCTTTTCACTGTTTAAACTAATCTGACAAAAAACCCAATTTGGGTTTTGGTGGTTCTTCAGTTTCATTATATGTTTTAACAGATCCACTCTAATGGGTATTTTGACAGCAAAACTGTTGGCAGTACAACACCAACATACATATTACTCCATAATGCATACATATGATTTCGGGTCCAGTGGAGAAAAAATTACTTACAGAGGTACCATCAACAGACACGCCAACGGGAATAATTACCAGCCAATAATTTGAAGACCTTCAATTTGTACAATAAAGATCCTCATATCCATCATGTTCACGGATGTGTTCGGCAAAAACGCCGCCAAAGAAGATAAGGAGGTCTTTAAAGCCGCTTTACTTCTATACTTTTGGAAATTCCTCAAGTTGGACCCAATAGCAGCCCAAACTTTAGAAAAACAGAAGCAAGAGAATATTCTTGGACGAATCAGAAGTCAGAATCATCATCATCAGGCCATGGCCCCGGAGATTGGACAAACCAATAATAATGGGCCTGTTAGTGACAACGACGACGGAGCAATCAACCCTCCTCCAGTTTCGGCCCTGAACGGCGTCATTGGAGAATGCAACAGGCCTTTTGAGAAACAGTTGACTGAAAGCGACGTGAAGGATGATCAGGGGCTTGACCTAATATGCAAAACATTAAGGAGAATAATTCAAATTCAGATGTTGCAGCTCGATTTATTGATTTTTGCAAAAAGGGATTATCAATGGATGATAGTACTTTGACAAAAGCTATGAAGCTGTTTAATGGAAGCAAACATCTTCTACAAACACATATTTGCAGTTGTTGGAAGTGGAACACCGCAAGAAGCAGAACGTTATATATATATTGAGAGTAGCGAAGCTAAATATTGTGGATTTTTTCAAAGAGATTCCTCAGTTTATTGTTAAGGATCGGAGATACCGGAGTTGGAAAATCATGTCTTCTCCTGCAAGTTCAGTCACCCTACCAAGAGGCTAAATCAGGATAAGAACAAGAATATGTGAAGACTTTTTGGATCAGGCAAGGTAGTCAAAATGCAAGTTATGGGCAACAACAATCCACTTCGGACCATAGCAGTTCACTTCGGAATATATCACATCGGATTCATCATGTCTTCAGCTATCTACATTTGGAAATATAAATCCTCCCAACGGGTCGGGAAGGAAATTTTGGCGGTATAAGGTTGGATGATGTAATAAGGTTGGATTCTTTGGGAAGGCTTAGTTCTCTCGAGAGGAAGCCTCCTGCTGGGGTCGGGACGACTATTTTGGCGATATAAGGTTGGATGATGTAATACGGTTTGATCCTTCGGGAAGGCTTAGTTCTCCCGAGAGGAAGCCTCCCGCTAAGGTTGGGACGGCTACTTTGGCGGTATAAGGTTGGATGACGTAATAAGGTTGGATCCTTCGGGAAGACTTAGTTCTCCCAAGAGGAAGCCTCCCGCTGGGGTCGGGACGACTATTTTGGCGTTATAAGGTTGGATGATGTTATAAGTTGAACATTCATGTCTTCATTCATTCATTTCTTCATTCATTCATTTATATATAACATAAACATTTTTTATTCAGTTCTTCGGAACGAATATTTTTATTAGAGTTCGGTGGTCTGTTCAGCCCCTGGGGGAGAAATGTTTTTTGGTGTTCGGTGGACCTGTTCAGCCCCTGGGGGCGAACAATATTTATGAAGTTCGGTGATATGTTCAGCCCTTGGGGGCGAACGTTTATTTTTTTATGGAGTTCGGTGTTATGTTCAGTTCCTGGGAATGAACATTATACTTTGTGGTTCAGCTGTAATAAGGTTGGCTCGGTTGGTATAAGGTTGGCTCGGTTGTGATAAGGTTGGTTCGGTTGTGATAAGGTCAGATATTTATCTATCTTCGATTGTGATAAGGATGATTCTCTATATCTTTGGTTAGTATAAGGATGGTTATCTATATCTTCGGTTGTGATAAGGATGGTTCTCTATATCTTCGGCTGTGATAAGGTTGGTTCTCTATATCTTCAGTTGTGATAAGGTTGGTTCTTTATCTTCGGTTGTGATAAGGTTGGTTCTTTGGTCTTTCGGTTGTGATAAGGTTGGTTATATGTTCGGTGTTGGTGTTTGTGTGTGGCAATTCGTCTTCGGCGAATGCGGTTCTCTTGTTGGAATAAATTTGTATACTCTCTTATTTTAAGTTCCTTATAAATAAGAGACTAGGGGGCAATGTTAGGATGTGATTATTTGGGTCTAGCCAAGATGTAGCCCAACTTATTTAATGTACCGGATTTGGTATTGGCCCATATACGTTTATTATCTATTTGCTCAAAAAGTGGGAAAATCCTTATTTAAGTAAGATTGTATTTTCTTATTTGGAGGGATAAGAAGTTCTAACTTGAGAAGGAAACGATTAGTTATTAATTGCAGTTATAAGGTGATTCTAAAAAAGACTCATACTCCTAGTTGGATTCGGGTGGACATGACTTTTATAAATACAGCAACAAGCAAGGGGAAGATACAACAGAATTACATATGACACAAATAAATAATATGTACTCCTATGATTATTTGGAGGGATAAGAAGTTCTAACTTGAGAAGGAAACGATTAGTTATTAATTTCAGTTATAAGGTAATTCTAAAAAAGACTCATACTCCTAGTTGGATTCGGGTGAACATGACTTTTATAAATACAGCAACAAGCAAGGGGAAGATACAACAGAATTACATATGACACAAATAAATAATATGTACTCCTATGATTATTATAGTGGATTTCTCTCTCTCTCCATGGTTTTTTTTCAATTGGGTTTCCATGTAAATTCTTGTGTTCATATTTTATATCTCTTTGTTTATGTTTATGTGAGTGTATTTCGTGAGTTTGATTTCACAACAATACAATCAACCGTTAGCGTGATTTTGGCATGCTGTTTTGGTGATTTCGTCATGCGTACAAAAATCTGGCGTTAACAATATAGATATATAATACTTCTAACATCTACACCCTGTGCAAAGCATCGGGTCTAATTGTAAAGTTATGATATTATAAATTTTTCTTTATTATTTTCTTTTATAAATACTTTATTAGATTTATTAGGTAAATGATTTGAATAAGAAAACTACTTTCCTTCTAAAATGATATTATTTAACTTATAAAAACTACTTTCCTTCTAAAATGATATTATTTAACTTATAATATGATTTTACTAATACTTGAATATAATTACACCCATATTTAATTTAATCAAAAGTAACAAATTCAAGTTAGGTAAGACAACTTATTTGGTTATTTTTTTTCTTCTCAAAATATATTATCTAAGTTGTAATAAAATCTTATTTTGTAATGACAACAAATTAATATTGAGTATATAAGATAATCTTATGATTGTTTCCATGTATACCATATTACTATTTTTTTTTTGAACTGAATGAAGGGTCTTGTTATACAATTATAATATTATTGATATTTTGAATTTTATTTTCTCAAATTCTTATTGGGTAAAGTAATTAATTTTTAATTTTTATTTAATAATTAAATTATATGGTCAATTAGTATATTATAAAATAAGAATAATATTATCTAAATAATGATTAAATCTTTGTTAGACTCAAAACTATAATTATATTTATATTTTAATAATATTAACAAATTTATGTTAGGTAGATGATTTTTATAATAATTTCCTTTTCTTCTCAAACTCTATTATCTAAGTAGTAACATAATTTTACTTATACTTTATTATTGAATATGTATTTGAGTAAAGAATTCAATTAATATTAGGCAAGATGATCTTATTTTGATTACTTTCTTATAAAATTATATTACGAATTAATGTTTTCTTATAAAACTACGATATTAATTCCAATTTTTGAATAAAAGTAACAAATTAATAGTTGGTAAGATAAATTTATTTTGATTATTTTCTTATAAAACTATATTATTAATTCTTGTTTCCTTATAAAACTACGATAATAATTCCAATTTCTTACTTAAATTAATAAATAATAAAAGTTAACTTAATGTAGGAAAAGTCAAAGGTCGAACAAAAAAAAAGAGGACGAACCAAACCAATTCTTATTATAGAGTTATGATAGTGTAAATATTTTATTAATTCTTTTTACAAATATATTATTGAACTTATTAGGTAAATGATTCTCATTAAAAAAATATTTTCCATCAAAAATTATATTATCTTAAGTAATAATAAGATTTTACTTATTCTTGAATTATAATTACACTTATATTTAATTAATAATGATAATTTCAAGTTAGGCAAGACAATGCTATTTGCAAGGAAATAGTAAAATAACAAGTAAAATAGCCAAATAAGAGGAATATGGGGTATATGATTTCACTTAATATTTCATTCAAGACACTACACTTCATTTCAAGCTTAGTTCATTATTTTGGGTTGTTAGCCAAGAACACACAAGTAAGATATGACCATCTCTCGATATACCATACCCATATTACATTCAGTCCACAAAAGATAGAATAAATGCAAACACCCAAATTGACTAATGCACTATATGTCTATGTGAATTATAATCAAAGCGGGTTGAAGCTCAAGTGCTCAATGGACTATATATGGTGCTTCGGTATATGTCTATCCTAAGCACGAAACATAAACTCCATCTCAATGTAGAATTCATGAACATATGCTATTATGATTATTTCTAAGCATATAATTTATTTTTCAAGTTCATATAGACTAACATGGTAATTGGTGATCAAGCAATTAAATAATTTAAAGCATATCACATTAGACAATCCAATAAAGATAATCAACCAAGTCTCAAAGGAAATATAGAAATCTGAACTACATATCAAGATTCATCACCCCATAATGGAAATTAGTTCATATATAAAGCAAAATTCATCACAAGAGATGGTTTATACATTGGAAGCCAAAAATGAAAAAAAAGAGATACTAAAGAGAGAAAGATGCAAATCTGATCTCCTTCTCAAATCTGAGCATACAATGTTAATCCAAGCTCCAATGTTCCCAAATTCAGCTCTAATATAAGCTAACTATCAAAAAGTGCTATAGAAACCAAGAGAGCAGCATAGATATAGAAGAATAGGCTCAAGATCTCTCTCTGTGTTTTCTAACCCTAAAAAGGCAATACTAACTATATATGATTTCTCCTCTAACTTGCAAGCACACTCTATTTGAGTAAGCATTCCATTTGGCTATTACATGAAAAGTCAAACTGCCAGTCAAACCGACTTGGCGCTGCCGCGCTGATCAATAGTACACCAAGAGCGCGCCCGCGCTGTTTGCTGGATCTGTCTGGGGTCAGGCGCGCCCGCGCTGCCCTTTAGTGCTTTTAGGGCGCAGTTGCGCTGCTTGCTGGATCTATCGGACTTCTGCTGAATTGCTGCTGCTGCATTCTTCTTTCAATCTCCTTTATGCCATCTCCACTTACCCTCCATCACATGCACTTTGCATCTTCGTGCGCCGACTTCATATCCATTCAAATCACAATGCCACCAAGTTAGCTTCCAAGTATGCTTCCTACAAAATAGAGATAAAATACTTGAAAAGCTTCTAAAACACACGAGATTAAGCATTAGTTATGGTAAGTTAATATCCAATAAGTATGTATAAAAACTACTTATCAGATGCCCCCAAACTTAAACTGTTGCTTGACCTCAAGCAACGAAAAACAAATGCAAACTAAATGAAATGCAATTTACTCTAAATGCTAATGAGTTCCAATGTCAGTCAAATTTGAATTCCAAATAAATTGCCTTAGAGAAACCAAAATGACATTAAACAACGCATCCAACCAAGAACAAGGCAATAGTGCATAACATTCTGCAAATCAAAACCTGTCAACAATGATGTAGTGTGTATGCTTGCTACCTTTAAACTTAATGTAGACAAATACTTCACATAATACGCTTCTTAGAGGGAAAACTACAGTTTCAAATCAAGAAAAATAGTAAAAACATTAAGCTCCAACCAAGACTACGCATTAACTAAGCTAAGAGTCAACAAGGAGTTTATTATGCTTTTATTTATTCACGAGGGCGATATTCGCACATTCCCGTGTTTATACCTGACTGTGCAATGTCTAGTCCTCTTAGGCTTTTCAGTGATACCCGTGTAGCGAGCTTTCGACCAACGACTCCCAAGCCAGATGGCTTTAGGGCGCTGGGTGTAAAGACATCCCCTAAGGCGTACTTACTCAAGTATTAAAGGCCACATGACTAAACTAGCCAAAGCGTTTATTCAACCTCATTCTTTTCTTTTCTTTTTCTCATCATTTTTTTTATTATTCAGCATGCATAAACGCTGTTTTCCCCCAAACTTAAGTTTTTGCATCATCTTGGTCATCACTATCTATTTTACTAGATCTCTGTCATCAAAATAAAAATTTCCCACTAGAAGATAATTACGTGACCATTTAAACCAATCAAGCATAAAGGAAACTATACAGTGCTATCCGATTACATCAGAATCGACAGATAAAGATTTACATCATGTAATGATAATATGACCGAGCCTAAGTTATCAACAATGTTCAACAATCATGTAATACCAATCTCATCATAGGCCAAATGAAATTCAAACCAACTGAAAACTAGATTCGTGTAATGTGACTAACTAATCTAAATGCAAAATTTGTTTTGTTCTGTTTTTTATAGGAAATAAGAGGAAATAAGAATCAGGGCTAGTTAACATAAACATACTAAATTAAACTAAAATGAAACTACGAGATACAAATTTAAACTAAAATGCAACTAACATGGATGCATGCAAATAAACTATATAAAAATGCAACTACTAACTAATAATAGTAATACCCAATACCCCCAAACATAAAAATAGCAATGTCCTCAGTGGAAGGTAAAGGGTAAAGAAACTCCCCTAAGTGGCATCGTCATTGCCACCCTCCTCTTGCTCGGGTGGTGTATCTGGTGGTGGATAAGGAATAGCCAAACCATATGTGGGAAACTCCACAAGCACTCCCTGCTGAGCAAATGCTTGAGCCAATGCTCCAGACAGACCATATGCATATGCCTTAAAATTCATGTGCATGGCATCCAACCTAGTCTGCAAATGCCGAATCTAACGATCATGTCTGGCAATGTAGTCAGGAGGTGGCCCTGCTGCCTGTGAGGCTTGAGCTGGAGCATCTTCTTCTTTTTCTTCTGGCAGAATAAAACCAAGGCCCCTAGGATGAGACTTGCCACCATCCCAAACTGTGTATTTTTGTATGGCTGCGTGGTCAATGTCTTTCATAGGCATCTGTAATGTTTCATTACCCCATTCAATGCCTGCCTTGACACATAACTGGATCACTATGGATGTATGTGGAATTCCCCCTGTGGTACCTCCTCGCATGTATCTGAGCATGGACTAATGAATAAGATGTCCCACATTAATATATTTCCATATGATGATTGCATAAAGAATAATTGCCCTATCTGTGGTGACATAGTGCTGATGGCGAATGGGCATCAAATTTGCACATATGAAATTATTCCAAGCCTTCGCATACCAATTTAGAGCGGTGCGCGAGAAATTAGTCTTTCTATTGGTCCCTGGTTTGGTAGCCCATTTGGTTCCTGGCTTGCACATCTCCCTCACCAGCTTGTCTAAATCAGTCTCGAAACGCTAGGATTCCACCCAGTTTATGGTATCAGCTGGGGTAGGAAGCAGGTGAAATAGATCATTGATAGCTTGATTGGTGTAATTCACTTGCTTTCCACGCACAAATGAAATTCCATTCTGCGTTTCCCTTGCGTTGGCATAGAATTCACGAACAATGGCCATTGGTGATGTCACTGGAGTACTCACCACTAAAACCCATCCATGCTCTCTAATCATATTCCATAACTTCCCATCCTCCTTACTAGGTTTTAGCCCCCTTTCCAATACAAAATTTTTGGTCACAAGTACATCCGAGTAGTGCTGTTGGGCTGAAACATTGACAAATTTTGAAGTGTCCAACACATCTCGGCTACTACTTTCACCGTCATGATCACTGCCGTTGGATAATGAAGAGGATGGAGTTCGAACCCTTTTTGGAGCCATGATAGTCAGAAGTGTGGCTGAAAATGATCTTTTGGGTGTGTTAGATTTCCTTTTTGTAACCAAACTCTTTCCAAACCTTCTGTCAAATAGTTGGTGTGCAGCCCTTTTGAAGCCCTAACTTCTCTTTTTCTACTATTTATCTAGGATAGTATATGTAGAGTAGGTTGATTGGGGTTTATATAGGAAATTGGACGAAATGATAAGTTGTAGGTGAATGGAAATTTGTGTAAGTGGTGGTTCAGATGTGGTGGGGGAATAATGGATTTGAATGTGGCTGAGAATTAGGATTTAGGTGATAGCGGAGAGAGAAAACGTGGAGGTATGGAGATGAAGATGGAAGTGGGGTGAGAATAGATTTGATTATGAGGAAATCAAATGTTGAGACTGAAAATGAAAGATGGAAGTCGGTTGGGTTTTATTTTGAGAGGCTTTGTTGAATTTGATAAGAAGTTAGAATGACAGAAGTTTTGTCCCTTATGTTTTTTTAAAAACTGACTTCAGATCGAGGAGTATATTAGGCATAGAATGGCGCGGGCGCTGTTACCTGGAATTGATTTTTGAAATCTGGCCAAGGGCGTGGGCGCGCTATTTTTCCTTCTGCTTGGGCGCGACAGCGCTGTCCTGCACCCAGAAGTGCAGAATTCTGCAGCAACACTGATTTTTGCCAAGTCGATAACACTTGAATTTTACCTGTGAAAAGGTACCAAAAATGAAATATCAAACTTTATTCCACTCAAGCAAAAATGCAATATTCAAACGTACTTTACTCTACTCAAAAATGCAATATTAAAATCTACTAAACTTTATCAAAAACAGACTAATACTTAGAGTATCAAGAATTAAACATAAGGGGGGAGATGATGGAATATGTATTAAGAATTAAACGAAAGGATAAGAGAGAGAGTGGATGGGATGCCTCCCATCGAGCGCTTATTTATAGTCGTTTAGCTCGATTGTCTCGGGGTTCAATCATAGAGTGGCAAGGGCTATTGAGGCCTTTTGGCGATCGACCTAGCCTCCCCAATAGTGTTTCAAACATTGGCCATTGACTTTGAATGGCTTATCCTGATCTTGGCCTACTATCTCCACTGCACCGTGAGGGTATACTATTTTCACTGTGAATGGTCCTGACCATCGAGATTTTAGCTTTCCCGGGAAAAGTCGAAGTCTTGAGTTGAACAACAAAACGGCCTGTCCTGACTCAAATTTTCTGTCAATGATTTTCTGATCATGCCATCTTTTCACCTTCTCTTTGTACAATTTTGAATTCTCATATGCTTGCAGTCTAAATTCATCAAGCTCGTTTAGTTGGAGAAGTCTCTTCTCCCCTGCAGCTTTGAGATCAAATTTTAATTTCTTGAGGGCCCAGAACCCTTTATGTTCCAATTCCATGGGAAGATGGCAAGCTTTACCATAAACCAATTGATACGGGGACATCCCAATGGGTGTCTTGTACGCCGTCCTATAAGCCCAAACAACATCATCCAGCTTTAGAGACCAATCCTTCCGAGTGGGGTTGGCAAATTTTTCCAAAATTTGCTTGACCTCTCTATTGGAGACTTCAGCTTGGCCATTTATTTGGGGGTGATAAGCTGTAGCAATTCGGTGACTCACCCCATATTTTGCCAAAAGAGCTGTGAACTGTCTATTACAGAAGTGTCTGCCTTCATCACTGATGATCACCCCCGGCGTCCCAAACCTTGTGAAGATGTTTTTATGTAAAAACTTCAAGACTACTTTGGCATCATTTGTCGGCAAAAATGCCACCTTAACCCACTTGGAGACATAATCTACCGCCAACAAGATATATAAATTGCTGCAAGAAGAGATAAACGGTCCCATGAAATCAGTAACCCAAACATCAAAAGTTTTTGCTTCTAGAATCATGTATAGAGGCATTTCATTTTGCTTTGAGATGTTGCCCACCCTTTGGCATCTATCACAATTTTGAACAAATTGGTAGGCATCCTTGAATAGAGTGGGCCAATAAAATCCAGTTTGTAAAACCTTAGCAGCTGTTCTCTCACCTCTATAATGTCCCCCATACACCGATGCATGACAATCATGTAAGATATTTTCTATTTTGCTGTGAGGGATACATCGTCTGATCATCTTGTCTGTACATTTCTTGAAGAGATATGGTTCATTTCACATATACCATTTAACATCATGAAAGAATTTCTTCTTTTGCAGCCTTGACAAGTCTGGGGGGAGGATGTTGCTAAACAAGTAGTTTGCAAAGTCAGCAAACCATGGGACTTTGCCTTGGACCATAAAAAGCTGTTCATCCAGGAAAGACTCATTAATCAAAACTTTATCATTCTTGTCTTGCCCTGGATTCTCCAATCTCGACAAGTGGTCAGCCACCTGATTCTCGGTACCCTTTCTATTCCTGATTTCCAAGTCAAACTCTTGTAAGAGTAAAATCCATCGAATCAGTCGGGGTTTGTCATCCTTTTTGGCAATTAAATACCGTATGGCAGTATGGTCTTTAAACACCACTAATTTCATTCCAATCAAGTATGAGCAAAATTTTTCGAAGGCATACACCACAACTATTAACTCTTTCTCAGTAGTTGTGTAGTTGAGTTGCGCATTCGTTAAGGTCTTGCTAGCATAACAAATAGCATGAAATATCTTCTCCTTGCGCTGCCCCAAAACAACCCCTACTGCGTAGTCACTCGCATCACACATCAATTCAAACGGTAATGACCAATCTGGAGCCACGATGATAGGTGTTGTTGTCAACTTTTTCTTTAGATGCTCAAATGATGCCAAATAGTCCTCGTCGAATTTAAAAGGAACATCCTTCTCCAACAAACTGCATAAAGGCTTTGTGATCTTGGAGAAGTACTTTATAAACCGGCGGTAGAACCCTGCATGTCCAAGAAAACTGCGGACACCCCTTACTGAATTTGGTGGTGGTAAACTTTCTATTGTTTCCAATTTTGCCTTGTCAACCTCCAACTCCTTATCTGAAACCTTGTGCCCAAGAATGATCCCTTCTTGTACCATGAAATGACATTTCTCCCAGTTGAGCACCAAGTTTGTATCCACACAACGTTTCAATACCATGACCAAGTTTTCTAAATAACTATCAAATGAGTCCCCAAAAATCGAGAAGTCATCCATGAAGACTTCTACATTCTGTTCTACCATGTCGGAGAAGATGGCCATCATACACCTTTGAAAAGTTGCCGATGCACTGCATTGACCAAATGACATCCTTCTGAAGGCAAATATTCCGTAAGGACAGGTGAAAGTTGTCTTTTCTTGATCTTCAGGAGCAATTAATATTTGATTATACCCAGAGTACCCATCTAGAAGGCAATAGTACTTGTGACCTGCTAATCTATCCAGCATCTGATCAATAAATGGAAGAGGGAAGTTATCTTTTCTTGTTGCTTTGTTTAACTTTCGGTAATCCATACACACTCTCCTTCCAGTGACCGTTCTAGTGGGTATCAGCTCGTTGTTCTCATTCGCTACCATGGTCATTCCTCCTTTCTTGGGTACACCCTGAACTGGAGTCACCCACGAGCTATCTGAAATGGGGTATATAATTCCAACATCCAACCATTTTAGAATCTCCTTCTTAACCACTTCTTTTATAATTGGGTTGAGTCTTTGTTGCTGTTCAACTGTAGACTTGATATCAAAAGTATCTTATGCATGCAAAAGGAAGGGCTTATCCCCTTAATATCAGCAATGGTCCATCCAATTGCGGTTTTGAACTCCCGTAGCACCCTCAACAACTTACTTTCCTAAAATGTTGTTAGCGCAGATGCAATAATAACAGGTAAAGTAGAAGAATCACCCAAAAATGCATACCTGAGGTGTTTAGGAAGAGGCTTAAGTTCAAGTGTAGGAGGTATTTCAAGAGATGGTTTTAAACGCTCAGAGGACTTGTCTATGTACTCTAAAGGTTCAACAGGACTTTTAAACTTGCTCACCCATGGAACTGCATCCAAAATCTATAAATATTCAACCATCTCTGGGTCATCAATGTCAATGTCCCCTAACAGTGCACTCTCCAAAGGATCAATGTTCATAATACGCGTAAATTCTTCATTTACGGCCCTGTCAACCACATCCATCCAAAAGCATTCCTCTTCATCTGTAGAGAATTTTATAGCTTTAAACACGTTGAATGTGACTTCTTGATCCTGAACCCTCATAGTAAGTTCTCCTTTTTGCACATCGATGAGAGTCTTCCCAGTGGCTAAAAATGGTCTTACCAGAATGATAGGAATGTCTCTGTCTTCTTCATAATTGAGGATGATGAAATCGGCAGGAAATATGAATTTTTCCACCTTTACAAGGATGTCTTACACAATACCTCTTGGATAAGTAATAGACCTATCAGCAAGCTAAAGAGAGATGTTTATCGATTTTGGAGCAGGCAGACCCAATTGTGTGTAAACCGATAAGGATATGAGGTTAATTCTAGAACCCAAGTCACATAAACACTTGTTGAATGATAAGCTTCCAATAGAGCATGGGATAGTAAAACTGCCAGGATCCTTTAGTTTGGGAGGTAGCTTCCTTTGTAATACCGCACTACATTCCTCAGTTAAGGCCACTGTCTCAAAATCTTCTAATTTTTTCTTTCTAGACAGAATCCCTTTCATGAATTTTGCATAGCTTAGCATCTGTTCTAAGGCTTCTGCAAATGGGATATTGATTTGCAGCTTTTTGAATACCTCGAGGAACTTGACAAATTGCTTTTCCAATTTTTGTTTTTGGAGCCTTTGTGGATAAGGGGCTGGTGGGTACATTCTTGGTGGAGTAACATGTGTTTTCTCTGCTGTTTCCTTCTGTTCTGATTCAGTCCCTTCCTTACCATCTTTTTCCTTTGAGAATTCTGCATTTTCTAACACTGGTGTTGGGCGCGCCCGCGCAGCTTCCCCTAGTAATTCAGGCGCGGTCGCGTGGTCCACTGGAGATGTAATCTCTTTTCCACTTCTAAGTGTGATAGCTTGGCATTTCTCTTTCCCTTCCCTCCTTGGGTTAGCTTCTGTGTTTCTAGGAAGAGTTCCTTGTGGTCTATTTGTCAGCACGCTAGCCATTTGACCCATTTGATTCTCCAATTTTTTTATAGCCACCGCTTAGCTCTTTATTATCACCTCGGTGTTAGCCATGTATTTCAACATCATCTCCTCCATTTTTTATTTTTTTTATGGTTGAGGAATTGGAGCTTGTTGATGATTTTGGTTTTAGAATCCTGGGGGGTATGAAGGTCTTGGAGCTTGTTGATGGTTTCGGTTGTTGCTCCATGAAAAGTTGGGTTAGTTTCTGTTCCCAAAATTGTAAGTGTTCTGATATTGGTTTGGTTGTCTTTGGTAACTACCCACAAACTGAACCGCTTCAGGATTAATAGCACATTGATCAGTGGGATGTGATCCCGCACAGAGCTTACAAACATAGGCCACTTGTTGCACTTTTGACTCTGTAATGGAATCAAGTTTCTTTAACATAGCCGACAATTGAACTGCTAAAGCCGTGATTGCATCTACCTCCAATACTCCGGCTAATTTCTGATAATTCAGTCTAGAAGTAGGCCATTGATAATTATTTGTAGCCATGGTCTCTAATAACTCATATGCCTTTTCATAACTCTTGGCCATGAATGCCCCTCCTGAAGCTGCATCAATGCTAGACCGAGTTTGACTACCCAATCCATTGTAAAATGTATTTATCTCCATCCATTGGGGTAATCCATGATGAGGGCATTTCCTTAGCAATTCTTTGTATCTCTCCCACGCTTCATGTAAGGACTCATCATGTTGTTTCTCAAAGGTGGAAATTGCATTCCTCATTTTGGCGGTCTTTACGGGTGGGTAGAATTTTGCCAAGAATTGTTGTGCCAAGTCTAGCCAAGTGGTAATGGACCCCGGTGGTAACGAGTGAAGCCAACTCTTTGCCTTGTCTTTCAATATGAATGGAAAAAGTCTAAGTCTCACCGCATCATCTGTTACTCCATTAAACTTAAAAGTATCACATATCTCAATGAAGCTCAGTAAATGCTCATTCGGGTCATCATTAGCCATACCCCCAAACTGAACCGAGTTTTGCACTTTTTTTATTGTTCCCGATTTGATTTTGAAGGAATTAGCGGCTATTGCTGGCCTTGTGACGCTTGACTGTAATTCATTGATTCATGGCATTGCATAGTCCCTCAATGCTTTATATTCTTCTGCCGCCATGACTACCGGTGTTTCAATTTTCTCTTGAATGCTAGAAGTACCCATACTCAATCGCCGAGCCCTTCAGTTGATGTTGTCCTTTCTAGGCACCAAAGTAGGTTTCTTAGACCGAGTTTGCATACACTATTCGAGAGTGCCTAAACAAAAGAAAATATAAACAAAAATAAATAAGAAAGATTCATTTAACTAAGACCAATTTAATTTAAACTGATGATGAAAGTAATCAAAACAATCAATACTCCCCGGCAACGGCGCCAAAAACTTGTTGGCTTGTTTGGGTGTTAATCAAAACAACACACACACGCAAGTGCACGTGGTCCACAAGCAATATAGAGTGAGTAGAGTATCGTTCCCATGGAGAATAATGAATGTATTTTAATCTAACATGTAACAGTTCTATAACTATCTTGTTCTACTTAAACAGTTGAAAAGTATGTATCTTAGCTAGAAATGCTATTTGCAAGGAAATAGTAAAATAACAAGTAAAATAGTCAAATAAGGGGAATATGGGGTATATGATTTCGCTTAATATTTCATTCAAGACACTACACTTCCTTTCAAGCTTAGTTAATTATTTTGGACTGTTAGCCAAGCACACACAAGTAAGATATGACCATCTCTCGATGTACCATACCCATATTACATTCAGTCCACAAAAGATAGAATAAATGCAAACACCCAAATTAACTAATGAACTATATGTCTATGTGAATTACAATCAAATCAGGTTGAAGCTCAAGTGCTTAATGGACTACATATGGTGCTTCGGTATATGTCTATCCTAAGTATAAAACATAAACTCCATCTCAATGTAGAATTCATGAGCATATGCTATTATGATTAGTTCTAAGCCTATAATCCATTTTTCAAGTTCATATAGATTAACATGATAATTGGTGATTAAGCAACTAAACAATTTAAAGCATATCACATTAGACAATCCAATAAAGATAATCAACCAAGTCTCATAAGGAAATATAGAAATCTGATTCATCATAACCCCATAATGGAAATTAGTTCATATATAAAGCAAAATCCATCACAAGAGATGGTTCATACATTGGAAGCCAAAAATGAAAAGAAAGAGATACTAAAGAGAGAAAGATGCAAATCTGATCTAGTTCTCAAATCTGAGCATCCAATGTTAATCCAAGCTCCAATGTTCCCAAATTTAGCCCTAATCTAAGCTAACTATCAAAAAGTGCTATAAAAACCAAAAGAGAAGCATAGATATAGAAGAAGAGGCTCAAGCTCTCTTTTTGTGTTTTTCTAACCCTAAAAAGGCAATAATAACGATCTATGATTTCTCCTCTAACTTGCAAGCACACCCTATTTGAGTAAGCATTCCATTTGGATATTAAATGAAAAGTCAAACTGCCAGTGGCGCGGTCTCGCTGTTCAATAGTACACCAAGAGCATGCCCGTGCTGTTTGCTGGATTTGTCTGGGTCAGGCGAGCCCGCGCTGCCCCTTAGTGCTTTTAGGGCGCTGCTGCGCTGCTTGCTGGATCTGTCTGACTTATGCAGAATTGCTGCTGCTGCTGCATTCTTCTTTCAAACTCCTTTATGCCATCTCCACTTACCCTCCATCACATGCACTTTGCATCTTCGTGCGCTGGCTTCATATCCATTCAAATCACAATGCCACCAAGTTAGCTTCCAAGTATGTTTCCTACAAAATTGAGATAAAATGCATGAAAAGCTACTAAAACACATGAGATTAAGCATCAGTTATGGTAAGTTAATATCCAATAAGTAGGTATAAAACCTACTTATCATGTGGTACCTCCATTAGGAGGCGAACCCGTCGGTTGTTTATTACTGGACTTTAAAGTGTGTTCTCTTGTGAGGCTTAGGAAAGGCACCACTCAAATCTGCTCCAATTGAAAGACATCAAGTAAATTGTGAAGATCTAGGAACCAATTTCAAAAAGCCCGTGAGAGTGACCTAAGATAGGTCAGCCTCTGATAAATCAAATGCGCAGGATGTCTCTTTATGCTCTGTTACTTTCAAAATTTACAAATGTCATCCTTCTTAAAATGTCATTTGTACATCCTTCTTATCCTGTCATCAAGTCGACTAACTGTTTGTTTTGCAGAAAAAGATAAAAAAGCCCATAAACTGATGCATATCATATTATGCATCCATATCATCTGCCAATATCTAGACTAAACTAGATACCGGTTTTATGCAAATTGGTCCTAGAACTCTATTCTGAGCCAAAAAGGCATGTTCACCACCAGTCCAAATGGCTGAAGGAAGTTCATCAGAGCCTATTCCTGTGTCTCATGAGGAGTTTGAGGAATTTAAAAAGCAGATTGCCAAGATGACTACCCTGTTAAGATAATAGTGTAAAATATCTCAGGAGCCCAAACTGAAAAATCCAACTGAACCCTTTGTACAAGGAGATATGCGAATGCCAAAAAAGGACAGTGATACCCAGATGTCCACACCTATACCCCCACTCGATGTCGGAATATCCAAAGAGGCTCCGGTCCAAAAGATGACAAGGTAAATAGTAGACCTCTGAGAAGACAGAGAAACTGGAGATATCAGGAAGAAAGTTAGACAAATGGAGGACGCTATCCCGTCTATTAAAGGGACAGGATCCTACGGGAGCGTGAATTATTCAGATCTATGTATTTTCCCAAAGGCAAGGTACCTGGATAAATTTCAAGTCCCAGAATTTGAAAAGTACAATGGATTGGGCGATCCCTACACCCATTTGAAAGTCCACATAGGTGAGCTTGGATCTTATGCCGAGGATGAGAGCCTCCAAATGCAGTTATTTCAGAAGAGCCTTACCGGTGAAGCCCGAACTTGGTACGCCCAGATTGATTACTCCAAAGTCCAGGGTTGGGAAGATTTAGCCCACACATTTCTCAATCAGTATAGCTTCTAATCCCAGATGGCCCTTGATCGCTACCAAGTGACCAAAATTAAGAAACTGAGCAGTGAATCGTTCAGGGAGTATGTACAGAGATGGAGGCGAATGGCCGCCCAAGTTAGCCCCCCAATGGATGAAGGTGAGATGGTGATGACTTTTATTGATATCCAAGAAGCTTCATATTACGAGAGAGTCATGGCAAGAATAGGCAAACCCTATTTATGAAATGATAAAGTATGGGGAAATGGCAGAACTGGGTTTGAAATCCAACAAAATCAAGGACCTTACAGCCTTGGAGGCAGTGGCGGAGCATATATAATTGGGCAATTACTCAAGCGCTCCTAAGAGGGTACCTAAAAGGAAAGAGGAGGATGCCTCTTTTATATTGCAAGGGCAATCAACGAGCAAGAGTGATAGTCCCCCTAATACAGAAGCAAGGCAATTACCTTGCATTCCAGTCATCTGCAAACGCCCAAAATCCTACGGCACCGAGGGTCGGGGAGAACAGGAAAAGAAGGATATTCACTCCATTAGGGGTTTATTGGAGAATATATTGGCACTGCTAGTTGCACAAAAGAAGATTACTGAGCTTGCTCCACCTGCCGATCCTAAAGGAAAGCAGTATGATCCCAGTAAGAAATGTGCCTATCATTCTGGAGCACTGGGGCATGACACTCAGAATTGTTGGACCTTAAAGCATAAGATTCAGAATATGATGAACAGTGGGGAGATTGTGGTAAAAGCGCCAGAGTAGCCCAATGTTAATAAAAATCCCTTACCTCATCATGATGCAGAGAGAGTCAATATGATCAGTACAGAAAGTCGGGAGAATCGCAAGTATTTGAGGAAATTGGGAAAAGCTTCTGCCATGAATGATCCTTCTATATGGGGTTATCCTGAAGAAAAGTATACGACGGAACAAGGCTTGACCTCAATCAAGGTGTAAGTGGATCAATTAGCAGAGCTAGTTGTATACCAACTTCAGTTGACTCGCCAGTTAATCGATCAAGTCCTGTGAGGGTAGATCAACATTCCACCTCCTAAAGTTGTCCCATTTCCAAAGAGAGATCAGATTTGTCTCCAAGCACAGAGCCAATGGACGGAGAAAGTAGCAAGGGAGGCTAGATTTCACTCTAAGCAGGAATTTGCAACCAAGAGAAAATTTACCCCACTGGGGCAGTCTAAGGAAGAAATCATGCGAATGTTGATCAACTAAGGAAAGATCACGAAGTTCTGACCACCCCCGGATCCTCGATCAAAATGTTTCAACCCTAGTAAAACCTGCCTATATCATTTAAATTCCCCTGGATATGTCACTGAGGAATGTTGGGCCCTATGCCATCTAATTCAAAATCTAATTGAATCAGGAGAGCTAGAGATGATAAAGGATGCTGAGATTTTCCCTGATGAAGAGATAGTATATCATCGAAGGGTGCAAGGTTCAGAAGAAATAGTGGCAGTTATCACTAGCATAGAAGAAACTTCCACCCTGCCTCTCACCATCTGAGGATTGTCCAAGAGGGGAGATGAAACTCCATTGGAAATAGTTGCGCCAATGCTGACGATGTTGACCCCTCGGCCGCATGTCTCTGTTTTTAATCTGAAAAAGGTTCCTTGGAACTATGGAGAGGGTATAAGGTCGGAGACTGAATGTACTGCGATCCTGCCAAGGGATAACCCATTGTACCTCCTAGGGCTGGTAATGAAGCCAATAGCTAAAACCATGGGAAAGGTGCCGTCAGAGAAGATTGTGGATTTTCTTAACAAAGTAGGACATAATGAGGCACAAGCGGTAAAGCAGCTGAAGGAGGCACCACCCCAAACCTCCATCATTGACTTGGTGCTAGCCTCCGAGGACCACCATCAAATTCTAATCCAAATGTCGGAGGAGGCTCACTTGCCAAAAAAAATTGATACTGAGAAGTTCCAGCATCTGATTAGCCACGTACTAGAGAGCAACGTGATATCTTTCACCGATGATGATATACCAGCTGAAGGAACCAGACATTGCAGGCCACTGCATTTCGTGGTTATATCATCTCGGTATGTGATATAAGGCGTACTTATCGATGGGGTCTTCCTTGAAAGTTTGCCCTCAGGATACCCTAGAGAGGATGAATATCAATCCAAATCGGATCCGAGATAGCCATGTGGTAATCTGAGCTTTTGATGGATCACGTAGGGATACAGTGGGAAAATTAAACTTCCTATAGAGATCGGTCCATTTATTTTCAACATATCCTTCCAAATATTGAATATCACTACTGGGTATAACCTATTGTTGGGGCGACCATGGATTCATATGGTCGGAGCCGTTCTGTCCACTCTTCACCAGCAATTGAAATATATCATCAACGGCAACTTGGTCACTGTCAGTGCCAGTGCCGAACATGAATATCCGATTCATACTCTAAAAGATATGCCCGTGATCGATCTGAACCAAGATGTTGAACCTGCGAGTTTTCAAGCCTTCGAAGTGAGCACACCCCAATACCAATCTTTGGGCTCGCCAGCATTGAAACCTCAAATATCCCCCGAAGTGATGGCAGTTGGTCAAGA
Source organism: Panax stipuleanatus (assembly GCA_020205555.1). Taxonomy (NCBI): domain Eukaryota; kingdom Viridiplantae; phylum Streptophyta; class Magnoliopsida; order Apiales; family Araliaceae; genus Panax; species Panax stipuleanatus. The sequence goes on along the minus strand of CM035117.1, from coordinate 131,910,296 downwards.
GATGATTTCCAAATGATACCAACTAGGCCAGGGGCTAGGGCTAAAAGGCCAGAGGATTAAGAATCCCATACATATACCAACGCAATTAGGCAAGGCTGGACTGGGCTATCTCGGTGGTTCCAAACATCATAATCCTCACAAGTATATGCCTATCCACATGATGATTCCCCTCAAACTGAACCTCACTGAAGCAGGATTCAAAGAGCCATTGAGGAAAATCCCCACTAATATCTCAAATCTCTTGATACCCTAAATCAATCAGGGTGGAGATGAGAAATTCTATGAGGAAGGACCTCTTGAAGATGAGGCTATGGAGGCTAGAGAGGACAGAAATAAGAATTTTATAGAGGAGATTTAGTTGCTATTTCTGAGCAATTTTAGCCTCCTCGAAGGTGCCCCTAAGGATTCATCTGGACAAGATTCAATAGACAATCATCCTGATGTCCTGCTCATTAACTGGAAAAGTGTTAACATCCGAAAGAAGGATCCTGTGTCTAATTCAGAATCAGTTATGGTCATCCTTAGAGACAGCAGTGACTACGACGACACCTCTATTTCAGCCATCCCTGAAGATCTGACTACCAATAATTGGACGATTGCTCCTCAAATCGTTCAGAAAGGGCAAAAATAAAAAGTGATCTGTTAGCGGGCAGACTATCCTTTATATTTTAGTCTATTTTATTATATTTGCAACTTGTTTATCATATTAACTGCTGAACCCTTTTGTAATTGACAACTATTTTATATATATATATTAAGCAATCAAGTTTTCTTCTTAAGTTTTAAAATTTGAGTATTTTTAGCCCTGTCCTTGACTTGTCCAATTCGAGTAGTGACTACGATTTTGATATAGAATTGGACTTTGACTTGATGGGGATTGAGCAAGAAGCGGTAGATGATGATGAGGTGCCTGAGAAAATTAAAGGATGGGTCAAAGACAGACCCAAATCCAAACTTGAACAGACCACCACCATAAGCAACATCGAAAATCCTGACCACGCTAAAGAGCTATAGATTGGAACCAACCTTCCCTCTAGCCAAGAAAAAGATTTAATTAACCTCCTAACCCAGTTCTAGGATGTTTTTTCTTGGTCTCACGAAGACATGATAGGTTTGTCAACAGACATAGTCGTCCATCGGTTAATAGTTAAGGAAGGTTTCAAACCAGTTAAGCAGAAGTTAAGACGTTTGAAATGAAAGTGGAGCCTAAAAGTCAAGGAAGAAATATTCAAACAGTTTAATGCGGGTATCATTATGGTATCAACCTACCCCGAGTGGTTATCTAATGTGGTCCCAGTGCTGAAGTCTGGGGGAAGGTGCGAGTCTGTGTAGATTATCGAGATCTCAACATGGCCAGCCTTAAAGATGACTTCCCAATACCATTCATCCATGTGTTGATAGATAACACGGCGCAGTACGAGATGTACTCCTTTGCCGATTGCTTCGTCGGATACCACCAGATTATAATTACTGAAGAGGATCGGGAAAAGACCGCCTTTATCACCCTCTAGGGCACTTTCTGCTATATAGGATTGACTTTTGGCGTCACTAACGCTGGCGCTACTTATTAGAGGACTATGATGGTATTATTCCATGATATGATGCACGAAGATATAGAAGTATATGTGGATGATATCATCATAAAGTCTAAGGAGGCAGATGACCATTGTACCCAGCTTTGGAAGTTGTTCGAGCAGCTTTATAAATATGATTTAAAGTTGAACCCCGCCAAGTATGCTTTTGGTTTGAAGTCGGGTAAACTTCTAGGATTCCTTGTAAGTAATCGAGGTATCGAATTGGACCCAGCCAAGATAAAAGCCATTATTGAGATGCCTAAATTGAGAACCGAGAAAGAAATCAGAGGTTTCCTTGGAAGGATAAACTTTATCAGCCAATTCATCTCACAACTAACAGCCACATGTGAACCCATTTTCAAGTTGTTGAGAAAGAACTCCTCTGGGAAAAGGAACGAAGACTGTAGGAAGGCTTTTCAAATCATCAAGAAGAGGTTGATTGAAGCGCCCATTCTGGACTTCCCAAGGGAGGGAGTCCCGTTGTGCATATACATATTAGTTAACTCCAACGTCATGGGCTATTTATTGGGGAAGAAGGATGATATGGGCAAGGAAAGGGCCATTTATTACCTCAGCAAGCGATTCAATAGTGGAGAACAGAAATGCACGCTGATAGAAAGAACCTGTTTCCCATTGGCTTGGGCCGCTATGAGATTACAGCATTACCTGCATGGCCATACCACCCATCTCATATCCCGCATGGATCCTTTGAGGTATATTTTTAGCAAACCGATGTTGAACTGTCGATTATCCAAATAACAGATAATCCTTCAACAGTTTGACATCGTCTATGTGACCCAAAAGTCCATTAAGGGATAGGGAATCGTGGACCATCTATCAGCAGCACCGACAGGAGGTTATGAGCCTCTTGAGACATACTTCCCTGACGATGATGTGATGGCAATCTAGCAAGCCCATAAGGAAGACATGGGACAATTCTGGAAATTGTACTTTGACGGCACTGCAAATGTATGTAGACACTCAAAATTTTGCATTCCTGTTACTAACCCTGCAGGAGGGCAAAATCATCTTTTATCTTTCGGAGATAACACTGGAAGTTCAAACCAAAGTCAACCCCGGTCACTATACCGAGATGTCAAGTCAAACCCCGGTCACTACCAGGATGTCAAGTGAAGCCCCCGGTGACCATACCGGGATGTCAAGCAACCCCGATGACAACCTTGGGATGTCAAGCTCAACCCCGGTCACTATATCGAGATGTCAAGTTAAACCCCGGTCACTCCCGGGATGTCAAGTGAAGCCCGGGTGACCATACCGGGATGTCAAGCAGCCCCGACGACAACCTTGGGATGTCAAGCTCAACCTCGGTCACTATATCGAGACGTCAAGTCAAACCCCGGCAACACTGGGATGTCAAGTGAAGCCCCGGTGACTATATTGGGATGTCAAGCTGCCCCGGTGATAACCCCGGGATGTCAAGCTCAACCCCGGTCACTATACCAGAATGTCAAGCCAAACCCTGGCAACACCGGGATGTCAAGTGAAGCCCCGATAATCATACTGGGATGTCAGCAGCCCCGGTGATAACCCCGGGATGTTAAGCTCAACCCCGGTCACTATACCGGGATGTCAAGTCAAACCCCGGCAACACCGGGATGTTAAGTGAAGCCCCGGTAACCATACCAGGATGTCAAGCAGCCCCGGTGACAACCTCGGGATGTCAAGCTCAACCTCGGTCACTATACTGGGATGTCAGTCAAACCCCGGTAACACCGAGATGTCAAGTAAAGCCCCGGTAACCATATCGGGATGTCAAGAAGCTCCAGTGACAACCCCGGGATGTCAAGCTCAACCCCGATTACTATACCGGGATGTTAAGTCCAACCCCGATCACTACGTGGTTGTAAAGTGAAGCCTCGGTGACCATACCGGGATGTCAAGCAGCCTCAGCGACAACCCCGAGTTGTTAAGATTAACCCCGTCACTATATCGGGATTGTGACGCCCCCAAATTCCAGGACCGCTACTTGGTCTCTCGAATTCGGTTCATCACGTGCTCATGGTAATACATCGCAATAATGATAACTAAATATCACACAACCACAGCGGAAAATCTATTCTAGAATAATTTACAATGATTTATTATAATTATTCCCCCAAGTCTCGCAACCTACAGTACTTAATAGATTACATAGCAATATCAATTAACGACTTGTTATATAATATAACTTAAGCTTAAACATAAACAAATCCAGTCTTACTACATCATCTTAATACAACATTAAAATATTTAAAACATATAAGAGACAAGCTAATTGGTAGCCTTGCCCTTGCCCTTATCAACGCCCGAAGGTTCGCCATGCTCTGCCTTAACTGAAATGTTTTAGGGAAAGCAAGAATGAGCACAAATTGCCCAGCAAGTAATATATAATAAGGGTGAGTAATAAGATTCCCAATTCTCGAAAAGGTATAACAAGGTTTGATAGTTCAAGGATAACAAGAATATCAACAGTTCTCAATAACAGTCGCTAAGGACAGAATAATATCAATATGATTCAATAATACGTCAATTCAAGATTTTAAATAATTGAATACTGAGCAGTCACTAAGGACTATGAACTTCTACTAGAATTGACAGTAATAAACTGAAAATCCAATAAAAACAGGTACAACAGGTGATCAGCCTAAAGTACCATCGTTATGCATAACAATCAATCATACTCAAGTGTGCACGTCGGTTCTCCGACAATTATATATTCCCTTCAAAGAAGGTTGTTCTTCTCAGTCAAATACAAGATCCCGCACCAATCAATTAGTTTGGGTCATTTTTCAATAACATAAGTCTAGCCGAATCAAATGGTATAGACACTTTCACAATATTCAAGAACAATACTAAGTTCAACATGAATAATAGCTTTAATGAAATAAGAGTTCAAGTAAACTAGTTCGCAATATACAAAGATAGAATACTTGTATCCAAAGAGATAAGTTTTAGATACTCGCTTACGATATCCGTTGAATAAAGTAATGCAAGGGTTTAGGATACTTGCCTTATGCGTAGTTTACTCACGTAAAGCTAGTCAACACTTTTGAATTCCTATCGTAATGATAGTCATTAGTCATATAATTTAACTTCACATTATATCTTCGAATATACGATCAACACACAAGCTAAGTTTTACCCTAGCTACACAATTATTTAGTATCTAATTTCTATTCTTAACTTTCTCTTTTCTCAAGTTGATCATATTCATACATCGTTACTATCATGTGAGACTACCACAATTAGCAAACATATTCGCATATTATTAATATCACATAAGACTACAATCAATACTAAATATATTTCATTTTAGCAAGTTATGGCATTCTCATAAGTTAACCGTCAAAATCGGGTTCAAGTGACATCATATAATATCACGTAGCATGTATACATTTTTAAAGGATACTTTTATGTTTGTATACAATCTTTCCTCGTTCTAATCATTTATGATTTTGTTTTAATTCACGATCCCTAACGACTTAGGGTTATACAATGCCATGAATTCACATAAATTGTCATGCTTATCATTTAGACATATAAAGTAGTCATATATTTTATTGATACGCATGTTCATATGTTTCTTATGTCATGGATATGTGATTCTAGCACTATTACTAGTTCGTGACTTAATCAAACTCATGCTTGATTAACTTGCATTACATCTAACAAGTACGTACATATATGATGCCTTCAAACTACATTCAATCATGTTGAAAATATCAGAATGTAGAGTCCTAATATAACATGTCAAAGTCCACATTTAAAGCTTATGTTGTAATTAGTAAAGCTTGCTAATAAGGCCTAACATGCTCATGCTATCTAGATTCATATGTTAACATATTTGACCCGCATTTCAAGGTCACATAACATGCTTGAAAAGTCATAATGTATACATGGTCTTCACATGTCAATATCAACCTTCAAAACTTGTATTTTTGTTAGAAAGGTGCACTAGTTGGGTTCACATGTTCATATTATATCACGATACATATATACTTAAGTCAATATGCATTCCATGTGTTTCTAGGTCATACAAACGTGTCTCAAAAGTCAGAATACTATTATGGTATTTATATATCCAAGTTCCTCTTTTCATAACTTTAAGTTTTCTTTGAAATATTCAACTAAAACAACTAGCATAGATTGCTATAACCTAGTAACCTTATTCCATATGTTAATGTGAGTTATATGCATATCCTAACAATACATCATGCTCAACACATCAGAATATATAAAAGAAATCATCAACAAATTCTGCAGTGGCGCGCGGCCGCGCCCAAATTGTACTAGGGAGACGCGCGGCCGCGCGGCTCCCGTTCTAGACCAGAAGATGTTCTGTTATTGCAGAGCTTCAGAATTTCTCATAATGTACTTAGCTAGCATGCTTGCCTACCATCACTTTACATTCCTGACACATAGATATACTTAACAACTTATGCTAGCACCTTATCACACACTAATTTCAACAATATCATGCAATCTCTATGAATTGAAATTTAAATGGGTTTAGAGGTTATACCTCTTGAGCTCAAACTTGCACAAGACTTGTTCTCAAATTCAGATTATAAACTCACAATACTCTCTCTATATCAACTTAGCACAAATTTTAGCAACATAGAAAATGAAGAGAGGCTTGGTATTTATAGGAGAATTCAATATCCATACAAAGCAATTGCCCCAAGGTTTGAAACAATGGGGGAAATGAAGAACTAGAGGATTGAGGGGAGTTGATGGAATAGTGTCCAACCACCCCCATCACCCACATCCTTCTTCATCATGAGCATCATTGGCTAGCTAGGAAGTTGACATGAGGGAGTAGCTTAGGCCTTTGGCCTTTCACGTGGGAGAAGAGATAGTGACTATCATTTAGGGACAAGGCAATATGAAACTCTGCATTTGCAACATGAAGTGTATTAACACTAAGGCCATATATACATATACACTTAGGCTATTATATATTTATTCATACTATATTTTATAATTAACATTATAGTGTAAGTCACATGCTTAATATTTCAAGGTAGTAGATGTGATATGGCAATGTAACATACATATCATCCATGTACATTTATTAATACCGGATATAATCACATCACATTATTTCCTTCATTAAATTCTACAATCAACAAGTGATTTCAATATATTCATGATATATCATTTTAATGTATACTTACATACACATTGTCACATAGGTATTAATCATGTAGCTCACATAGTTTAATTAATCTTAATACATGGTCCATATGTGTAATATATTCACATTGCATTATATAGCATAGTTTATGTATACTTGTATGGTCACACCTAAGTGTTTCTCTACACTATATAATATAGTCGTATTATATATTATTGCATGCTTGTACATAACAATCAATATAATCTTATTATATTAATAACTTACTTATTTGTTTTATTATTCATAATGTCAAATAAATAAATTATTTATCTTATCAATTAATTAACAATAATATTAATTAATCAATTCCTCATCGATTATTAATAACACCTAATTAATAATCATAGGATTCATTATCACATTAACAAGTATAAATCTCAGCACAATTATAAACAAGTGGTTTATTATTATTATATTTCTTGCAATAATAATAATCACGTATTATTAATCAATCACAGTTAATATTCCATAACCATCAACTAATATTTTACAATAGCAATTAACAATTAATATAGATTAATTGTTTACTTAATAATTCATTCGTTAATTAATATAATTATTAATATTTCCCATCACTGTGCCACACTAGGCTCTCAACGAGTTTATCGTAAACTCCACATTTTTCTCAATTGTCATAGATATTCAATTTAATATAATTGAATTTAATCATTCTCATGACACAAAATCATTTATATTCAAATAAATTCTCATTTCCATTAATATATTTATTTAATAATATATGGAAATTCTCGGGTATTACAGGGATGTTAAGTCAAACCCCGTTCACTACCGTGATGTCAAGTGAAGCCCTAGTGACTATACCGGGATGTCAAGCAGCCCTGACGACAACCCCGGGATGTCAAGCTCAACCCCGGTCACTATACCGGGATGTCAAGTCAAACCCCAGTAACACCAGGATGTCAGTGAAGCCCCGGTGACCATACCGGGATGTCAAAAAGCCCTGGTGACAACCCCGAGATGTCAATCTCAACCCCGGTCACTATACCGGGATGTTAAGTCAAACCCCGACAACACCGGGATGTCAAGTGAAGCCCTGGTAACCATACCGGGATGTCAAGTGAAGCCCTGGTAACCATACCGGGATGTCAAGTGAAGCCCTGGTAACCATACCGGGATGTCGAACAGCCCCGGTGACAACCCTGGGATGTCAAGCTCAACCCCGATCACTACACTAGGATGTCAAGTCAAACCCCAGCAATACCAAGATGTCAAGTGAAGCCTCGGTAACCATACCGAAGAGTCAAGCAACCCCGGTGACAACCTGGGAGGTACAGAAGCCCCGATGACAACACCAAGAGATCAATTCAACCTTTGGAGACAACCCCAAAGCATCACATCATCCCCAGAGATAACCATGGGTAACCAAGTCAGCCTCGAAGACAACCCTGAGGACAAACAGAGTCGGCTGGGATCTAAACCTCGAAGACAACCCTAGGAAAATAGTCAAAGACCGTGCCAGTACAGGAGACAACCCTAGGAAAGGAAAATTGGTCATTTTACCAACTTGAAGCCAATCCGATCAAAATTAAGATGAATGGATGCAATCAAAGGTCAGAAAGAACCATAACATTGATCCTGAGTTAAAACATCACAATACAGCTCAACGGACAAACTGTGAAGAAATAAAGATCAGGTTATGACCCTGTCTTCTTGGACTCGAAAAAGGTTTAGTCCTATGTCATTGTGACGCTCTCGGTGAGGGCTTTCCGGAAAGGTATAGCATGCCTCAAACGGACGCTCCGATCAAAAGTTAGAAAGTTTCGAACCTGACATCGCGTTGCTTCGAGTGCATGTACTTCGAGACAATGGGACCCACCATGTGGGCCCTGCCACGTGGAGCCGCAGGTAGACCCGTGGCTGTCGCGGGTAGGCCCACTTCAATCGGGTCTTTAAATACAAGTGCCCTCCTTTGCCAAAAAAAGAAGAAAAAAATAGAAAACGCTCTGAAACTCTGCCCATTTCGTTTCCTAGCCCGACTTCTAGTACTCCAAACCTAGATTTTATTACTCTAGCACGTAGGTATACTCATATACTACAAAATACCAAAAATTAACAGGTGGAAACGCCCGTTTGAAGCCTACGAAGTGGCAAAAAGCCCGTGTAACAGTCCATTGTAAGTATTTTTACAATCAGAACTCGTTTCATACTTCATTGCGTATTTATACACGTGCACATAAAGTTTCATCTCCTGATTTTGCCCAAAACTCAGTTCCGTGGCCGTTTTTGCTTACTTTTTAGTACATTTTAGTACATATATACATTTTTTCGCATTTGCACAGCCTGAATCGACGATCCGTGGCTTTTGCTCACTTTTATGTATATATATATATATACATATATGTACTAACTTGCAGGGTCTGAATCGCTGATTTGTGGCCTTTTTAAATTAATTATGTATATATTTGACTATATATATACTAACTTTTCAATTCTGTCAAGCCCGGATGGCAAATCCGTGGCAGTTACTGCTTTTATATATATAACTATATATATATATATAAAAAAAAATTTATGACTTCGTTTGGCCTGGATTGCTAATTCGGGGCCTTTATTGCTTTAATATACATATACTAACTGTATATATTAACATTTATATTTCCGTTTGGCCTGAATTGGAAATTTGTGGCCTTTTTAGTGCTTTTATACATACATACATATATATATATATATATTTATATTCCGTCGAGCCTAGATTAATTCGTAGCTCATTTACAGCTTTTCTATATATATATTTTAATTCTGTCAAGCCTGGATTACTCCGTGACTTTTTACAGCTTTTATAAATATATATATATATATTTTCATTCCAGTCCGGACATAGGATTGGAAATTCGTCGCCCTTTACAACTTTTATACATATATATATATATTTTCATTCTGTCAAGCCTGAATTACTTTGTGGCTTTTTACAGCTTATATATATATATATATATATACACATTCCAGTACGGGCCTGAGAGTGAAAACCCATCGCCCTTTACAGTTTTCGTATATATATAATTATATATATATTCTTTATTCATTGTGATTAAATATCTGCTGGAAATATTCATTTGATGTGAATTGGCATTGATATCATTTTGGGCGAGTTAGATTTCTTTAAATCTAGCCTTTTCTATCTTTCAAACGGTTCAAAATAGGTCCAACCGGAATCAGAAAGCTAGAATGGCTAAGATTTATTTAAATATAGTTTTCTTTCTAGTTTTGTTCAGTATTAAAGCAACCTCGCGACCCTTAGATCGCTATCTAGTGGGAACGAGAAGCTTTGGCTACGCACATGCCAGGATTTGACTGATGAATCTTTGGTTTTTGTGACGTCTAGATGTAAATACACATTTCCTGTGAATATCTGTGTTGTGCAGGTTTTCTTGGCTTCCTTATGTGAGCCTAGGAATCGTGGGATTCATGATAAAACTGATCAGAATCTGATTCCCACGATGGAAAATATCCACATTACAACTGTACCGTACCAGTTTTTTCTATAAAAATGTACATCCTAAAGACCTTAAAACGGTTATCCGGGTTTAAGGTCTCAAACATAATGAAATAATGGTTTGCCGTGCTAGAGTCACTCCGATGGCTATCATGCCCATGAGAAAACCGACACTTGTATATATTTTGTGGTCGAGGATGCTTCGCAGCCCGACAATCACCATTCTAATTGAGCCAAAGGCTGAAAAGAATAAAAATAGAAGTATCAAATGGCTTCTATTCCTATGAGAGCGTAGGGGTTTGAAAACCACCTTTCAAAACATCATTTTCATATCTTGTCTAAAATAAAACTTTTGCAAATCAAATCACACCCTTCGTATATAGGTTCAACGAAGCAAGGAACTACTTTCAAATCAATCAAACGTAGGCTCAATTACTTCCAGCATCCACACACACACATTGCAAATAAAAAGGAAAATATTGAAAAGACGTGGTACCGTGTTTTCACGGGAGTTGGGGCGGGGGGGGGGGGGGGGTGGGGGGGGGGGTGGGGTGCCTAACACCTTCCCCCCACTTAACCAAGCCCTCGAACTTAAGAATTTCGGTTTTAAGATCAAGTTTCAACAGTGTCCAGTAATTGGGCCTACTTGCAAACAAAATTTGATTGAGTTGGTACAACCATTTCAAATCTACCAACTGACGACTCTGTAAACTATTCAAATCGTCGACATGATGCATGTTGGCCTTTTCCTAAAAAAACCTCTTCACCCTTTATAAAACAGATAAGGCAATAAGGGTAGAAAGCAACAAAACTTTGGAAGAGAGAAAGATTCGGTCCAACGATGACAGGATTTTTTCCCTACGTCGACAGGTGGCGACTTTGCTGGGGACAGTAGAGGGCTTAGGTCGCGTTCAAATCTTTTCAAAATTTCCTTTTATATCTGCGTGTATGTGGATGCTGCGTTTTACATTGAATGGATGTGCATGAATGCTTTACTGCTTTATATTAGTGCTTCGCACAATGTCATCATTTCATACGGTGAGACACGATGTATGTGAATGTATGCTATGTGATTCCTCCACCAGGAGGCAAACACGTCGGTGTTTGATTACTGGACTCAAAGAAGACTAATTCTGCGAAGCTCAGGAAAGGCACCACTTAGATCTGCTCCAATTGAAAGATTGGATTAATTTCCCCTCTAGTAGATTGCAAAGATCTGGGAACCTTCATGTCGAAAAGCGGCGAGAGTAGCCTAAGATAGGTCAGCCTCTGATTAACCAAATCCAAAGGGAAGCTTCTTCATGCCTTCCTCTTTCAATTCAATGTCAATTTTCCAATTCCAATGTAAATATCAAGATTCAATGTAAATATACATTCCATATCATGTAAATCCTGTCATGTTATCCGGTTATCAAAACAATTGACCTTTATTTTATAGGATAAGATTAAAAAACCTCAAAAATAAAACACATTGCATAGCATGCATCCGACTGATACCTTCATCAGGAAATTGACAAACCTATGTTTGTTGTAGGTAAAAATTGGTCCCGTTACTAGGTCAAAATCTAAGAAAGCACTAAGGCCATCTTCAGACATGACTTCAAGTGCTCAGCCAGAATCCACCCCTATTTCTAGGGAAAAGTTTGAAGGATTGAAGAACCAGATAGCAGAATTGGCTACTTTCTTGAAAGAACAAAGTAAAGGCCTTCAAGGTAAACAAACAACCGGTCATACAGAACCATCTACACCCGATGGCAGTTAAGATACTGGAAAGAAAGATACTCAGATTCCTGAACCATAGAACCAGGATATGACCAACAAAACCCCTGAAATCATCAACCTCAACAAAGAGCAGGAAGCTGGTGACATTCTGAAGAAAGTCCAACAAATAGAGGAAACCATCCGGTCCATTAAAGGGAGTAGGACATTTGGGAGTGTCAATTATTCAGACTTATGTATATTCCCCAGGGCTCGTTATCCAAAAATTTTTAAGTCCCTAATTTTGAGAAATACGATTGATTGGGAGACCCCTACACTCACTTAAAGGTATTCATTGGAGAGCTCGGATCCTATGCAGAGGACGAGAAACTCAGAATGCAATTGTTCTAGAAGAGTCTGACCGGAGAGGCTAGAGCCTGGTATGCCCGATTGGACAATTCAAAGATTCATAGCTGGGAAGAGTTAGCACATGCCTTCCTCAATCAATATAGCTTTCAGTCACAAATAGCTCCGGACAGATATCAAATAACTAAAATCAAGAAACAAAACACTTAGTCATTTAGATAATATGCCCAACGATGGAGGCGAATGACAGCACAAGTCACCCCACCTATGACTGAGTTTGAGATAGTCATGACCTTCATCGACATTCAAGAAGCTCCGTATTACGAAAGGATCCTAGTAGGCATAGGAAAACCATTCTCGGAGATGATCAAGCACGGAGAAATGGCTAAAATGGGGCTGAAATTTGGGAAGATAAAAGATCTTACTGCCTTGGAAGTTGTTGACGAGCATATCCAATCTGCAAGTTATGGGAGTAATCCCCGGAGAGCCCACAAGAATAAAGAAGAAGAAGTGTCCTTAGTACTGCAAAGACAAAATCAGAGGGGCGATTCAAGCAGCATGCCCATTCAAAGGAGGAACTATTCCCCTTTTCAAGCTCCAGCCCAACCTTCTAATCCTCCATTTCAGAAAACTGCGGAGGCCAGATGTCGAAAAACATTTACCCTTTTAGGGGATTCACTCGATAATGTGCTGAAATTATTGACAGCACAAAAGAAGATTGTTTAACTCCTTCCGCCAACCAGTACCGGTGGATGGAATTTTGACCCAAGAAAGAAGTGCACATACCATTCCAGATCCCCAGGCCACGATATACAGGACTGTTAATCTCTCAAGCACAAAATCCAAGACTTGATAGATAACGGAGAGATTATGGTAACCAAACCAGAGCAACCACATGTGCAGGATAATCCCCTCCCTTAGCACAAAGAGGAGAGTGTCAACATGATTAACACAAAGAATGGAGAAAGATCCAAATACCTCTGGTATGTCGGAGAGTCAACTCAATCAAGCACCAATAGCCCAGACAGTTGGGAGTTGTCAGAAAGGCAGTTCCTAATGGAACAGGAAATCAAATCCATTAAGAAACAGATTGGACAGTTCGCGGATTTGGTCGTGTATCAGCATCAGGTAACCAGACAACTGATAAACCAGACCAACCAGCATGAAGCGAGTCTTGGTACCCCAGAAATTAGTCTCATTACTATGAGGGATCATTACCGATTTCATGAGCATGAACCCTGGGTCGACAAGGTGGCCAATGAAGAGAAGTTTCAAGCAGATAGGGAGTTTGCCTTTAAGAGGAACTTCATTAATTTGAGCCAGTCTATGAAAGAAATTCTCCAGATGTTGATCTATGAGGGGATGGTTATGAATTTATTACTCTCGTTGAACCCTCAATCTAGAAAATTCAAACCTGACAGAATCTTTCAGTACCATTCCAATGCTCCGGTCATGACACTGAAGACTGATGGGGACTGCGTCACCTGATTCAGAATATGATTGAAAATGGTGAGTTAATAAAGGGGAATCAAGATTATGGCCTCCCCGATGAGAAAACACTCTTTATTCCCATGACATGGAATCAGGGAACAGTGGCTGTTATTTCCTGTGAGAAGGAGCTAGCTGGGACACCTTTAATACTACCAGGGAAAGGGGTTCAAGAAACACAGAATCCTGTGAAGGTATCTGCACCCGAGCCTTTAATACTGCCTTTCAGACTGCAATATCCAGTGATCAGTCTGAAAAGAGTCCCATGGAACTATGGGAAGGATGAAGGTCCGACCTTAAATAACATTACCGTCATATCAAAGGAGAATCCATTGTACCTGCCCCAGCGGGTGATCAATTCAGTCATCAAAGCTAAAGGGAAGGTGGCTGAGGAAAAAGTTGAAGAATTCCTCCGCAAAATGGGGCATAATGAGATCAAGGTGGTGCAAAGCCTGAAGGATAAACCCAAACAGATGTCCATCTTGGACCTGGTTTTATCCTCGGTGGATCATCGCAATATTCTGGTGAAAGTACTAGAAGAAGCCCATCTGCCAAGAACAGTGGATGTTGAGAAATTTCGTCATGTGATAGAACACATCTTCAATAATAATGTGATATCTTTCACTGACGATGATATACCCACAGAAAGGACGGGCCATCGCAAGTCACTGCACATAGCAGTGATGTCATCAGGGTATGCGATTGGAGGTGTGCTTATAGATGGAGGATCGTCCCTAAACATGTGTCCCTACAACACCTTGGAGAGAATGAAGATCAACCCAAATTGGATCCGCATCAGTCATGTAGTTATCTGGGCTTTCGATGGGTCTCGCCAAGAAGCTGTGGGAGAGATTGAGCTGCCACTGGAAATTGGTCCCCACACTTTCAATGTATCCTTCCAGGTACTCAACATTACCACCGGATACAATTTATTGCTGGGAAGGCCGTGGATCCACATGGCAGGAGCAGTTCCATCCACCCTTCATTAGCAGCTTAAGTACATTATCAATGACAATCTAATCGAGGTGAATGTTAAACCAGAATACCCTGTCTACATATAGGGAGACATGCCAGTGATCAGTTTGGATGAAGGGGTTGAACCTGCTAGTTTTCAAGCATTGAAGGTGAGCAATATTCAATACCTACATGTTGAGGCACCAGCCTTGAAACCAAAGGTCTCTCCCGAAGTGATGACAGTGGGCCGGGAGATGGTATCTTTGGGTTTTCGCCCTGGAGAAGGGTTAGGAAAGAAACAACAAGGTATCAAAAGTCTGGTGCAGATCTCAAGCCAATCAAGGAAGGCCGGATTAGGTTATTCATCCGGGTCAAACCATCGAAACCCACACAAGCATCCAAAGGCTCATGCTTCCACTACACTGTTGCCAAAATCACTGATGCCGAATTCATGAAGCCAATGAGGAAGATTCTTGCTGTTGTGTCAGCCATGTTGTTTCCTCCAATCATACCGATAAGTGAGAGAAAAGCCCCAATGCCTGTTGGGGAGAGCAAAAAGGGAAAAGAAAAGTTCATATATGAAGGACGAGATCCATTTGCCAATATGTACTTTCTCATGCACTATGAGGGGATGAACGATGATACCCTAGACAGTGATGAAAAAGATCAAATCCCAATTCCTCGCATCAAGAAAGGGAAGGGTGGCAGTTCAAAGAAGAACCTTGGTCCTGATATAAAGGATGTTTTGTTGGGTTTGTACGAAATCGTGACGCAATCAAATTGCAAAAATTAGCGGAAGCATGATATATCAGAGTTTAAAAAAAATTTCTACAAAACCATTACCCGGATCATCCTTTATGCAAATTATTAATTTAAAATGATAAATAAGAAGTTATGGAATCATACCCTTGTAGAACGAAGCTTCCACAGGTACAAGTTCAACTCCTTGTTCTTCGTGATCTCCTTGAATTTCCGAGTTAGATTCCTTTCTTTGATCAACGTTAGCCACCCAAGTGTTTGGCCTCTAGAGGTGATCCACCAAGGAAGATGAATTATCAAGAAGGAGGGTGTTTGGCTTAGTTTTCTATTCTCTATAGAAAAAGAGTACTCTCCAACAATTGGAATTGCATCAATCTAATATCTATTATAAGACTTCTCTTATATAGACATTGGTCAATCCTTCTAATCCTATTAGACATGGGATTTCTTTTAATTAATTAAACTCCTTTAATTAATTTAGGCTTCCCACCACATGGGAATAATTAATTAAATTCATTTAATTAATTTGTCTCCTAATCTTATTAGGAATAAATGAGAGTACTAAATATTAAATTAATTACTAAACTCCTTTAGAAATTAAAATAATAATAATTGTAATAATATTAATAAGACTCCTCTTATTAATTTATATTTAATATTTCCAAAATATTAAATAATAAACATTAAGCTATTTAATTTATTCTATCACCATAGATTAAATTAATTATACTTAATGCATTATTACGATTATGCCATTACCTTCTTAAATATTTATTCTTCCTTTTATGGTGTGACCCTTTAGGTTCTCCATATTAAACCGGTTGTGAATAAATCAATTAAAACAATTTTAATCTTATTTAAATAAATAAATTAAACTAATAATCTATTTAAATAAATAATATTTATTCTACAATAGGGATAAGCCTCCCTAGCGATCAACGACTTTCCAGATAATATAGATTTCAACATTAATAATAAAAGAACCTGTGAGTTAATAGTTCCGTACAATTCAATCCTTCCACCATTCAATGTCCCAATTAAATATAAGACATGGATTTACTGTCAAGTCTTATTTTATTTAATTATATATATTTCGATTAGAAAATGCACAACTCCAAATAATGCAAATTAGAAACTCCTTTCTAATTTCATTTCACCTTGGCCAAGGATTCCTGGGTTGTCATTTAACGAATCACATAGGACATATCTCCTCTTTTACTAGAGGTGGTAGATTCTTTATTGATCATTCATTATCTCCATATGTAACTCATTATACCCAAGCATACCCTATATATGCCTTAAAAGGTCTTAAGGAATAAGTCAAAGTATAATTTGTTACATATAAGATACTATGATGATCTCAAGTCCAAGGATCACTTGTACTACTATCACATTAGGAATTCCTATTGACATGCGAGTAAAACTCCATTAGGTATTCCATAGCGAATCACGTTCAGTGAACTTATTCTCCAATAAGCACCTACATACTTGCTTTAGTGTCTCCACACAAATGATCATGAGATCAATCATCCTCATCCAATGAGCAAGCAACATATGTACCAATCTATCCGGATTTACTAATCCCCTTTTTAGTAATCCCACGATTGGGAACTATTTTAGTTTTAAAACTTTCTAAGAATTTAGATCTCATTAGCATGATCATCATCATGATTCTAAAAGCTTTGCTTAAAACTATGGGTTATTTACATATTATAAAAACAGCAACATGTAGATAATTAAATGCCTTTAATAAATGAATATTTTATTAATAAATAAATAAGATTGTTTACAAAGTACGTGCTTTATCATCATACATGATTGGCTTGTATGCACACTACTATCAATCTCCCACTTGCACTAAAGCCAATCGCCATGGTATCTCATACCCATCTTCTCTAAGTGACGATCAAACTGCTGTTGTGTTAAAGCTTTAGTAAATGGATCTGCAATGTTGTCTTGAGAGTCTACACTCTCCTTTTTCAATGATTTTTTTTTTTTTTAATCAAAGTGCCGCAACACATGTTTAGATTCAAGATGAGACTTAGGAACTATTCCTAGTTCTGTAATAAACTTTTCATCCGAAACATCAACTTGCAGCTTCACTTACAGTTATATACTTTGTCTTTGTCACTAACCCAGCAACTTTTGCTGTTTGAAACCTTTCCAATTTACTGCACCATCTTTTAAGGTAACGACTTACCATAAAGTGGATTTTGCTGTCGTCTTGGTCAGTCTGAAAACTTGAGTCTGTTTAGTCTTCTAATTCAGACCCATCATGTGTCATGATGACATCCTTAGTGTCAGTTAAATACTTTGAGATGTTTATCACTGTCTCACAGAGATCTTCTCCAGAATATGACTGATCAACATCAAGTCTTGTATATTTCATTGCATACATAATAGTTACTTATGCGATCTCTCTTTTACTGAGGATAATTTTAGAGAGATACACTCCATGGCTCATCATCATGAGGCACCTTTTGGAGTTACCATGCTAAACGCCTTTAGCATCTAATGAATATACGTTTCCATGGGTTAAGCCGAACATCCTTTTAAATCTATTAATACAGATTTATATCCCCAATGTGGGATGTTCTACCCAAATCATTCATGGAGGAATGTTTAGACAACTTTATTTTGATCGATTTTAGCATAGAAATTTCATTCCCTATCAGTACTATATAATCAACATATAATACAAGGAATGAAACTGCGCTCCCACTAACCTTTTTGTACACACATGGTTCATCGTCATTTTTGATAAAATCAAACTCTTTGATTGTCTCATCAAAACGAATGTTCCATCTACGAGAAGCTTGCTTCAATCCATAAATGGATCGTTGCAGCTTACAGACTTGATTTATTCCAACCTTTGAAACAAATCCCTCTGGCTGTGTCATATACACATCCTCCTCAAGTTTTCCATTGAGGAAGGCCGTTTTCACGTCCATCTGCCAGATCTCATAGTCGTTATAAGCTGCAATCGCAAGCAAAATCCGAATGGACTTGAGCATAGCTACTGGTGAAAAGGTTTCATCATAGTCAACTCCTTGTCTTTGTTTGAAACCTTTTGCAACCAGTCGGGCCTTATAGGTCTCTACCTTGCCGTCCGCTCCAGTCTTTCTTTTAAAGACCCATTTACACCCAATAGGCTTAATGCCTTCAGGTGGTGAAACCAAAGTCCATACTTTGTTTTCATACATGGAGTTCATTTCGGATTTCATGGCTTCTAGCCATTTCCCTGAGTCTTTATTACTCATAGCCTGTTCGTAATTCAATGGATCATCATCATTCATGATGTGTACCTCATCGTCATCCTTTATAACGAATCCATACCTCTCAGGTATCTTCGGTACTCTCCCAGATTTACGAACAGGGTGTGGCATAGTAGGTTCTTCTACTTGGTCAGGTACCTGACTTTGATCCGTGGTAATTTGTGGTTCTTGAACTTCTTCAAGATATATCTTACTCCCACTGACCCCTTCATGGATAAACTCCTTTTCCAAGAAGGCAGCATGTTTCGCAACAAACACCTTTTGATCAGTTGGATGATAGAAATAATACCCTACAGTTTCTTTAGGGTATCCCACAAATCTACACTTTTCGAATTTAGTCTGTAGCTTATCATGTTCAAACTTTTTGACATAAGCTGGACAACCCCAAGTCTTAACATGCTTAAGATTTGGTTTCCTCCCCTTCCACATCTCATATGGAGTCTTTGGGGCGGATTTGGTAGGTACCTTGTTAAGTAGGTATACAGCCGTTTCTAGGGCATATCCCCAGAAGGAAATTAGAAGGTCGGTAAAACTCATCATGGATCGAACCATGTCTAACAGTGTTCGATTTCTCCTTTCAGATACTCCATTTAACTGTGGTGTACCTGGAGGAGTCCATTGTGAGATTATACTATTTTCATTGAGACAATAGAGAAACTCACCGCTTAAGTATTCTCCACCTCGATCTGATCGAAGTATCTTTATACTCTTGCCCGTTTGTTTCTCTACTTCACTTCTGAACTCTTTGAACTTTTCAAATGATTCTGACTTGTATTTCATTAAATACACATATCCAAATCTTGAGTGATCATCAGTGAAAGTAATAAAATAAGAATACCCACCCCGTGCACTTGTTGTCATAGGTCCACAAACGTCTGTGTGAATCAATGCCAACAACTCTGTAACTCTTTCTCCTTTTCCACTAAAAGGAGATTTAGTCATTTTACCCATGAAATAAGATTCACAAGTTGGATATGATTCATAATCAGATAACTCAAGGAGCCCATCTTTATGCAACTTGGATAATCTTGTTTCATTGATATGACCGAGTCTACAGTGCCACATGTAAGTATAATTAATATCATCTCTTTTCCTTTTCTTAGTTTGTTCAATTTGAAAAATATTTTCTTGTAAGTCAAGTGTATAAAGTCCATTTCGCAAATTTCCAATACCATATAAAACATCGTCTTTATAAATAGAACAACTATTGTTCTTTATAACAACGTTAAATCCTTCCATATCCAATACAGAAATTGAAATAATGTTTTTAATAATATTCGGAACATAATAACAATTATTAAGATAAATGAACTTGCCCGAAGACATTGCTAAATAATAAGTTCCTACAGCTAATGGAGCAACCTTTGCTCCATTCCCCACTCGTAGGATCACCTCATCATTGTTCAGCTTTCTACTTCTGACCAGTCCCTTCACATTATTACATATGTGAGAACCACAGCCGGTATCTAATACCCAAGTAGAATTTTGACTTTCTGAAAAATTAATTTCAATCATGAACAAACCTTGATTGGAAGTCGAAGCTTCTCCAAGCTTCTTCTTTGCCAGAAACTTCTTGCAGTTCCTCTTCCAATGACCCGGCTCGTTGCAATGGAAGCACATTCCTTTGCTAGCTGGATCAGATTTCTTTTGTTCCTTTATGTTCACTTTGCCCTTGGTCATCCGAGATCGGAAGAGCTCCTTAGATATCTCATATCTAGCAGTCCTACTTTGTTCACCATACAACTCCTTGAGGTGAATCAACATAGTAAGAGCATCCATATTTTCGTGCTGACGCTGAAGCTCGTTATTCATGGATGCGAGCATGATGCATTGAGCCACAGATGCATCATCTTGCCACTTTACAATGGTGGCAATCTCTTCCTCAGAGACTGTTTCTGGAACAGTTCCAGGGACAGGTGAGTTTAGGACATAAAAAATCTTTTCAGCAGTGAGAACTATTCTCAGATTTCTTAGCCAGTCCGTATAATTCGGCCCGGTAAGCTTATTAGCATCAAGTATGCTTCGCAGTGAAATTAGTGATTTTGACATTTTTAAAATTCTGCATGTGAAAAACAACATTTTAGCAAACATTCATTTTATTAATTTTGCATACCAAAATAAATTTAGGTCTTTATTTTAAATTGGTATCTCCCACTATTTTTATCAAACTATATTACCCTCACTTATATAGTTCGGCAACATCTAATTAAAGATTTGCTAGTGAGAATAAGGATCCCATTTCAAATGTATATAACCTTGTGGATAGCACAACAAGCGATATACAAATAAATAGGTAGACAACTCTTGTCAATTACAACACTATATAACTCCTTTTATTTTGCCTCTTAAATCATAATGGTCAAGTGTGTGCACATCCGAACTAAAATGATTTAAGTTAAGTCCAGCCTAGCACTTCCATAAATTCAAAAAAGAAAAATGTTCGTCCTTGTGGATAGCACAACAAGACTAGATCGTTCAATTTTCTTGATAAGCATCAAATGTGATTAATTAACATCTTAAATACGCAATACTCGCCTTGTGGATAGCACAACAAGCTCATATTAAATATTTAATACTCTATTAATTTATCATGCTAGAAGGCGACGTTCGATATTCCAAATATCATTTGAACGCTTCGGACTTAATATTATTTCTTTGAGGGATTTGTTATTATTTGTCTCATCTTGTTTAGCGCGCATGCACATATATATATAAAATACGCGTCATTTTATTAAACATGCGAAGCATGTTTACATAAAATATAATATATATAATATTTAGCATGCAATATAGAATATTATATTCTACCCGGATTGATTATGGACTTTTATTCTAGTTTGGTTCACTAGAGCCACCAAGTGAACCAAAAGGTCAAACCTAGGAGTGCAAGAATTTAAATTTAAATATAACTATTACATTTAAATCCGGGCTCCATACAAACAGGTCTTCACGCGCTCCTTGCTCCTTGGTCTCCAATTTCTTCAAGATAATTCTAACTATTCTTATTACATTAAACTATTTAATTTAAATAGAAACCTTGATCAACAGTCAAGGGGAAGTACATAGGAGGGAGATAGAATTTTACATCAAGAAAAAAAAATTAGAGAAGACGAGATACGCAGACCCCATTTAATAAAACCCATTCATTCAAGCATTCAACTAAAATAAAATCCAATCACATTGGTCAAATAGTCCATAATCAATCCCCATTTATTTTCATACATATCACCATATATATCAATAAATAAATATTCATCTCATGAATTAAAACATTCCATATATATATGAGTATCATTTAATGGGCAATTTTAAATTGCATGAAATCCAATTTCAAGATTAAAATAAACTCTTTATTTTAATTATAAAATTATTTAGAATATAATATATAAATATATCATATTTATTTTTTAAAAGGAAGTCACCTTCTTTTATTAAAAGAGTCCTGCAGGTTTATTAAAAAAGTCCTTTCCTGATGGGTCACCTTCTTTTTGGAGTAAGAAAGAGACAACACCTTTTCTTTGCAGAATTCAGGATTAGCACCAAAAAAAATTGTGATTCGTCCCAAAAAAAGTCTCTTTTTTTTTTCCTTAAAAAATATAATTTTATACAATAAAATTATGCCCAATAAATTATTTTAAATACATACCCATATGTATATGAAATCAAAAATAAATTAATAATTGCATAAAGATTTGGCTCTGATGCCACTGTTGGGTTTGTACGAAATCGTGACGCAATCAAATTGCAAAAATTAGCGGAAGCATGATATATCAGAGTTTAAAAAAAATTTCTACAAAACCATTACCCGGATCATCCTTTATGCAAATTATTAATATAAAACGATAAATAAGAAGTATGGAATCATACCCTTGTAGAACGAAGCTTCCACAGGTACTAGTTCAACTCCTTGTTCTTCGTGATCTCCTTGAATTTCCGGGTTAGATTCCTTTCTTTGATCAACGTTAGCCACCCAAGTGTTTGGCCTCTAGAGGTGATCCACCAAGGAAGATGAATTATCAAGAAGGAGGGTGTTTGGCTTAGTTTTCTATTCTCTATAGAAAAGGAGTACTCTCCAACAATTGGAATTGCATCAATCTAATATCTATTATAAGACTTCTCTTATATAGACATTGGTCAATCCTTCTAATCCTATTAGACATGGGATTTCTTTTAATTAATTAAACTCCTTTAATTAATTTAGGCTTCCCACCACATGGGAATAATTAATTAAATTCATTTAATTAATTTGTCTCCTAATCTTATTAGGAATAAATGAGAGTACTAAATATTAAATTAATTACTAAACTCCTTTAGAAATTAAAATAATAATAATTGTAATAATATTAATAAGACTCCTCTTATTAATTTATATTTAATATTTCCAAAATATTAAATAATAAACATTAAGCTATTTAATTTATTCTATCACCATAGATTAAATTAATTATACTTAATGCATTATTACGATTATGCCATTACCTTCTTAAATATTTATTCTTCCTTTTATGGTGTGACCCTTTAGGTTCTCCATATTAAACCGGTTGTGAATAAATCAATTAAAACAATTTTAATCTTATTTAAATAAATAAATTAAACTAATAATCTATTTAAATAAATAATATTTATTCTACAATAGGGATAAGCCTCCCTAGCGATCAACGACTTTCCAGATAATATAGATTTCAACATTAATAATAAAAGAACCTGCGAGTTAATAGTTCCGTACAATTCAATCCTTCCACCATTCAATGTCCCAATTAAATATAAGACATGGATTTACTGTCAAGTCTTATTTTATTTAATTATATATATTTCGATTAGAAAATGCACAACTCCAAATAATGCAAATTAGAAACTCCTTTCTAATTTCATTTCACCTTGGCCAAGGATTCCTGGGTTGTCATTTAACGAATCACATAGGACATATCTCCTCTTTTACTAGAGGTGGTAGATTCTTTATTGATCATTCATTATCTCCATATGTAACTCATTATACCCAAGCATACCCTATATATGCCTTAAAAGGTCTTAAGGAATAAGTCAAAGTATAATTTGTTACATATAAGATACTATGATGATCTCAAGTCCAAGGATCACTTGTACTACTATCACATTAGGAATTCCTATTGACATGCGAGTAAAACTCCATTAGGTATTCCATAGCGAATCACGTTCAGTGAACTTATTCTCCAATAAGCACCTACATACTTGCTTTAGTGTCTCCACACAAATGATCATGAGATCAATCATCCTCATCCAATGAGCAAGCAACATATGTACCAATCTATCCGGATTTACTAATCCCCTTTTTAGTAATCCCACGATTGGGAACTATTTTAGTTTTAAAACTTTCTAAGAATTTAGATCTCATTAGCATGATCATCATCATGATTCTAAAAGCTTTGCTTAAAACTATGGGTTATTTACATATTATAAAAACAGCAACATGTAGATAATTAAATGCCTTTAATAAATGAATATTTTATTAATAAATAAATAAGATTGTTTACAAAGTACGTGCTTTATCATCATACATGATTGGCTTGTATGCACACTACTATCAATCTCCCACTTGCACTAAAGCCAATCGCCATGGTATCTCATACCCATCTTCTCTAAGTGACGATCAAACTGCTGTTGTGTTAAAGCTTTAGTAAATGGATCTGCAATGTTGTCTTGAGAGTCTACACTCTCCTTTTTCAATGATTTTTTTTTTTTTAATCAAAGTGCCGCAACACATGTTTAGATTCAAGATGAGACTTAGGAACTATTCCTAGTTCTGTAATAAACTTTTCATTCGAAACATCAACTTGCAGCTTCACTTACAGTTATATACTTTGTCTTTGTCACTAACCCAGCAACTTTTGCTGTTTGAAACCTTTCCAATTTACTACACCATCTTTTAAGGTAACGACTTACCATAAAGTGGATTTTGCTGTCGTCTTGGTCAGTCTGAAAACTTGAGTTTGTTTAGTCTTCTA
This sequence comes from Panax stipuleanatus, assembly GCA_020205555.1. NCBI lineage: Eukaryota > Viridiplantae > Streptophyta > Magnoliopsida > Apiales > Araliaceae > Panax > Panax stipuleanatus. Next base: position 131,885,568 of record CM035117.1, on the reverse strand, counting down.
ATTCAGACCCATCATGTGTCATGATGACATCCTTAGTGTCAGTTAAATACTTTGAGATGTTTATCACTGTCTCACAGAGATCTTCTCCAGAATATGACTGATCAACATCAAGTCTTGTATATTTCATTGCATACATAATAGTTACTTATGCGATCTCTCTTTTACTGAGGATAATTTTAGAGAGATACACTCCATGGCTCATCATCATGAGGCACCTTTTGGAGTTACCATGCTAAACGCCTTTAGCATCTAAGGAATATACGTTTCCATGGGTTAAGCCGAACATCCTTTTAAATCTATTAATACAGATTTATATCCCCAATGTGGGATGTTCTACCCAAATCATTCATGGAGGAATGTTTAGACAACTTTATTTTGATCGATTTTAGCATAGAAATTTCATTCCCTATCAGTACTATATAATCAACATATAATACAAGGAATGAAACTGCGCTCCCACTAACCTTTTTGTACACACATGGTTCATCGTCATTTTTGATAAAATCAAACTCTTTGATTGTCTCATCAAAACGAATGTTCCATCTACGAGAAGCTTGCTTCAATCCATAAATGGATCGTTGCAGCTTACAGACTTGATTTATTCTAACCTTTGAAACAAATCCCTCTGGCTGTGTCATATACACATCCTCCTCAAGTTTTCCATTGAGGAAGGCCGTTTTCACGTCCATCTGCCAGATCTCATAGTCGTTATAAGCTGCAATCGCAAGCAAAATCCGAATGGACTTGAGCATAGCTACTGGTGAAAAGGTTTCATCATAGTCAACTCCTTGTCTTTGTTTGAAACCTTTTGCAACCAGTCGGGCCTTATAGGTCTCTACCTTGCCGTCCGCTCCAGTCTTTCTTTTAAAGACCCATTTACACCCAATAGGCTTAATGCCTTCAGGTGGTGAAACCAAAGTCCATACTTTGTTTTCATACATGGAGTTCATTTCGGATTTCATGGCTTCTAGCCATTTCCCTGAGTCTTTATTACTCATAGCCTGTTCGTAATTCAATGGATCATCATCATTCATGATGTGTACCTCATCGTCATCCTTTATAACGAATCCATACCTCTCAGGTATCTTCGGTACTCTCCCAGATTTACGAACAGGGTGTGGCATAGTAGGTTCTTCTACTTGGTCAGGTACCTGACTTTGATCCGTGGTAATTTGTGGTTCTTGAACTTCTTCAAGATATATCTTACTCCCACTGACCCCTTCATGGATAAACTCCTTTTCCAAGAAGGCAGCATGTTTCGCAACAAACACCTTTTGATCAGTTGGATGATAGAAATAATACCCTACAGTTTCTTTAGGGTATCCCACAAATCTACACTTTTCGAATTTAGTCTGTAGCTTATCATGTTCAAACTTTTTGACATAAGCTGGACAACCCCAAGTCTTAACATGCTTAAGATTTGGTTTCCTCCCCTTCCACATCTCATATGGAGTCTTTGGGGCGGATTTGGTAGGTACCTTGTTAAGTAGGTATACAGCCGTTTCTAGGGCATATCCCCAGAAGGAAATTAGAAGGTCGGTAAAACTCATCATGGATCGAACCATGTCTAACAGTGTTCGATTTCTCCTTTCAGATACTCCATTTAACTGTGGTGTACCTGGAGGAGTCCATTGTGAGATTATACTATTTTCATTGAGACAATAGAGAAACTTACCGCTTAAGTATTCTCCACCTCGATCTGATCGAAGTATCTTTATACTCTTGCCCGTTTGTTTCTCTACTTCACTTCTGAACTCTTTGAACTTTTCAAATGATTCTGACTTGTATTTCATTAAATACACATATCCAAATCTTGAGTGATCATCAGTGAAAGTAATAAAATAAGAATACCCACCCCGTGCACTTGTTGTCATAGGTCCACAAACGTCTGTGTGAATCAATGCCAACAACTCTGTAACTCTTTCTCCTTTTCCACTAAAAGGAGATTTAGTCATTTTACCCATGAAATAAGATTCATAAGTTGGATATGATTTATAATCAGATAACTCAAGGAGCCCATCTTTATGCAACTTGGATAATCTTGTTTCATTGATATGACCGAGTCTACAGTGCCACATGTAAGTATAATTAATATCATCTCTTTTCCTTTTCTTAGTTTGTTCAATTTGAAAAATATTTTCTTGTAAGTCAAGTGTATAAAGTCCATTTCGCAAATTTTCAATACCATATAAAACATCGTCTTTATAAATAGAACAACTATTGTTCTTTATAACAACGTTAAATCCTTCCATATCCAATACAGAAATTGAAATAATGTTTTTAATAATATTCGGAACATAATAACAATTATTAAGATAAATGAACTTGTCCGAAGACATTGCTAAATAATAAGTTCCTACAGTTAATGGAGCAACCTTTGCTCCATTCCCCACTCGTAGGATCACCTCATCATTGTTCAGCTTTCTACTTCTGACCAGTCCCTTCACATTATTACATATGTGAGAACCACAGCCGGTATCTAATACCCAAGTAGAATTTTGACTTTCTGAAAAATTAATTTCAATCATGAACAAACCTTGATTGGAAGTCGAAGCTTCTCCAAGCTTCTTCTTTGCCAGAAACTTCTTGCAGTTCCTCTTCCAATGACCCGGCTCGTTGCAATGGAAGCACATTCCTTTGCTAGCTGGATCAGATTTCTTTTGTTCCTTTATGTTCACTTTGCCCTTGGTCATCCGAGATCGGAAGAGCTCCTTAGATATCTCATATCTAGCAGTCCTACTTTGTTCACCATACAACTCCTTGAGGTGAATCAACATAGTAAGAGCATCCATATTTTCGTGCTGACGCTGAAGCTCGTTATTCATGGATGCGAGCATGATGCATTGAGCCACAGATGCATCATCTTGCCACTTTACAATGGTGGCAATCTCTTCCTCAGAGACTGTTTCTGGAACAGTTCCAGGGACAGGTGAGTTTAGGACATAAAAAATCTTTTCAGCAGTGAGAACTATTCTCAGATTTCTTAGCCAGTCCGTATAATTCGGCCCGGTAAGCTTATTAGCATCAAGTATGCTTCGCAGTGAAATTAGTGATTTTGACATTTTTAAAATTCTGCATGTGAAAAACAACATTTTAGCAAACATTCATTTTATTAATTTTGCATACCAAAATAAATTTAGGTCTTTATTTTAAATTGGTATCTCCCACTATTTTTATCAAACTATATTACCCTCACTTATATAGTTCGGCAACATCTAATTAAAGATTTGCTAGTGAGAATAAGGATCCCATTTCAAATGTATATAACCTTGTGGATAGCACAACAAGCGATATACAAATAAATAGGTAGACAACTCTTGTCAATTACAACACTATATAACTCCTTTTATTTTGCCTCTTAAATCATAATGGTCAAGTGTGTGCACATCCGAACTAAAATGATTTAAGTTAAGTCCAGCCTAGCACTTCCATAAATTCAAAAAAGAAAAATGTTCGTCCTTGTGGATAGCACAACAAGACTAGATCGTTCAATTTTCTTGATAAGCATCAAATGTGATTAATTAACATCTTAAATACGCAATACTCGCCTTGTGGATAGCACAACAAGCTCATATTAAATATTTAATACTCTATTAATTTATCATGCTAGAAGGCGACGTTCGATATTCCAAATATCATTTGAACGCTTCGGACTTAATATTATTTCTTTGAGGGATTTGTTATTATTTGTCTCATCTTGTTTAGCGCGCATGCACATATATATATAAAATACGCGTCATTTTATTAAACATGCGAAGCATGTTTACATAAAATATAATATATATAATATTTAGCATGCAATATAGAATATTATATTCTACCCGGATTGATTATGGACTTTTATTCTAGTTTGGTTCACTAGAGCCACCAAGTGAACCAAAAGGTCAAACCTAGGAGTGCAAGAATTTAAATTTAAATATAACTATTACATTTAAACCCGGGCTCCATACAAACAGGTCTTCACGCGCTCCTTGCTCCTTGGTCTCCAATTTCTTCAAGATAATTCTAACTATTCTTATTACATTAAACTATTTAATTTAAATAGAAACCTTGATCAACAGTCAAGGGGAAGTACATAGGAGGGAGATAGAATTTTACATCAAGAAAAAAAAATTAGAGAAGACGAGATACGCAGACCCCATTTAATAAAACCCATTCATTCAAGCATTCAACTAAAATAAAATCCAATCACATTGGTCAAATAGTCCATAATCAATCCCCATTTATTTTCATACATATCACCATATATATCAATAAATAAATATTCATCTCATGAATTAAAACATTCCATATATATATGAGTATCATTTAATGGGCAATTTTAAATTGCATGAAATCCAATTTCAAGATTAAAATAAACTCTTTATTTTAATTATAAAATTATTTAGAATATAATATATAAATATATCATATTTATTTTTTAAAAGGAAGTCACCTTCTTTTATTAAAAGAGTCCTGCAGGTTTATTAAAAAAGTCCTTTCCTGATGGGTCACCTTCTTTTTGGAGTAAGAAAGAGACAACACCTTTTCTTTGCAGAATTCAGGATTAGCACCAAAAAAAATTGTGATTCGTCCCAAAAAAAGTCTTTTTTTTTTCCTTAAAAAATATAATTTTATACAATAAAATTATGCCCAATAAATTATTTTAAATACATACCCATATGTATATGAAATCAAAAATAAATTAATAATTGCATAAAGATTTGGCTCTGATGCCACTGTTGGGTTTGTACGAAATCGTGACGCAATCAAATTGCAAAAATTAGCGGAAGCATGATATATCAGAGTTTAAAAAAAATTTCTACAAAACCATTACCCGGATCATCCTTTATGCAAATTATTAATATAAAACGATAAATAAGAAGTTATGGAATCATACCCTTGTAGAACGAAGCTTCCACAGGTACTAGTTCAACTCCTTGTTCTTCGTGATCTCCTTGAATTTCCGGGTTAGATTCCTTTCTTTGATCAACGTTAGCCACCCAAGTGTTTGGCCTCTAGAGGTGATCCACCAAGGAAGATGAATTATCAAGAAGGAGGGTGTTTGGCTTAGTTTTCTATTCTCTATAGAAAAGGAGTACTCTCCAACAATTGGAATTGCATCAATCTAATATCTATTATAAGACTTCTCTTATATAGACATTGGTCAATCCTTCTAATCCTATTAGACATGGGATTTCTTTTAATTAATTAAACTCCTTTAATTAATTTAGGCTTCCCACCACATGGGAATAATTAATTAAATTCATTTAATTAATTTGTCTCCTAATCTTATTAGGAATAAATGAGAGTACTAAATATTAAATTAATTACTAAACTCCTTTAGAAATTAAAATAATAATAATTGTAATAATATTAATAAGACTCCTCTTATTAATTTATATTTAATATTTCCAAAATATTAAATAATAAACATTAAGCTATTTAATTTATTCTATCACCATAGATTAAATTAATTATACTTAATGCATTATTACGATTATGCCATTACCTTCTTAAATATTTATTCTTCCTTTTATGGTGTGACCCTTTAGGTTCTCCATATTAAACCGGTTGTGAATAAATCAATTAAAACAATTTTAATCTTATTTAAATAAATAAATTAAACTAATAATCTATTTAAATAAATAATATTTATTCTACAATAGGGATAAGCCTCCCTAGCGATCAACGACTTTCCAGATAATATAGATTTCAACATTAATAATAAAAGAACCTGCGAGTTAATAGTTCCGTACAATTCAATCCTTCCACCATTCAATGTCCCAATTAAATATAAGACATGGATTTACTGTCAAGTCTTATTTTATTTAATTATATATATTTCGATTAGAAAATGCACAACTCCAAATAATGCAAATTAGAAACTCCTTTCTAATTTCATTTCACCTTGGCCAAGGATTCCTGGGTTGTCATTTAACGAATCACATAGGACATATCTCCTCTTTTACTAGAGGTGGTAGATTCTTTATTGATCATTCATTATCTCCATATGTAACTCATTATACCCAAGCATACCCTATATATGCCTTAAAAGGTCTTAAGGAATAAGTCAAAGTATAATTTGTTACATATAAGATACTATGATGATCTCAAGTCCAAGGATCACTTGTACTACTATCACATTAGGAATTCCTATTGACATGCGAGTAAAACTCCATTAGGTATTCCATAGCGAATCACGTTCAGTGAACTTATTCTCCAATAAGCACCTACATACTTGCTTTAGTGTCTCCACACAAATGATCATGAGATCAATCATCCTCATCCAATGAGCAAGCAACATATGTACCAATCTATCCGGATTTACTAATCCCCTTTTTAGTAATCCCACGATTGGGAACTATTTTAGTTTTAAAACTTTCTAAGAATTTAGATCTCATTAGCATGATCATCATCATGATTCTAAAAGCTTTGCTTAAAACTATGGGTTATTTACATATTATAAAAACAGCAACATGTAGATAATTAAATGCCTTTAATAAATGAATATTTTATTAATAAATAAATAAGATTGTTTACAAAGTACGTGCTTTATCATCATACATGATTGGCTTGTATGCACACTACTATCATGTTTCAGTCGTCATCCGAGATGAGACGGACGACCACAAGTCCTTGATCCTCCCTATTCATCAAAACGTGACCCTGGACAATTGGAACAGCATCCCCTGCCTCATTCAAAAAGGGTAAAAGGGCAGAGAGTCCATTTGCCCTGAAACATGGTTTCATTTACTGCTTCTTTTTATTGCACAGCTATAGCAGTAACTTTTATCATTCTTTTCTAAATGCTTTGTATGTTTAAACAGTTTCATATATTGGAGCGAAAACATTTTATTTTCAGGACTCCAGAGTTGGATTTGTTTGTCCTTGCTGATGAGATGCCAACCTATCATAGTGACTACAACTTTGATGTAGAACTGAACTTTGACTTGATGGAAGTTGATCAAGAGGAGATAGATGACTATGAGGTGCTCGAGGAGATAAAAGAATGGGTTAAAGATAAACCTAAACTAAACCTCGACCAAACCACCACTATCAATATCGGAACCTCAGAAAACCTTAAAGAAATTCAGATAGGCCAAGACCTCACCCAAGACCAAAGAACCGACCTGATTGAAATCTTAACACAGTTCCAGGATGTGTTTGCATGGTCGCATGAAGATATGGTTGGCTTGTCCACTGGCATTGTCATCCATCAACTCCCCACCAAAGATGTATTCAAGCCAGTCAAGCAGAAGTTCAGGCCATTGAAACCCGAATGGAGTCTGAAAGTCAAAGAAGAGGTTGTCAAACAATTCAAAGCCGACATCATCATGGTAACAACATACCCGGAGTGGCTGTCGAATATAGTTCCCATGCCTAATCCTGGAGGGAAGGTACGAGTATGTGTGGATTACAGGGATTTGAACAAAGTTTGTCTCAAGGACAACTTCCCAGTACGTTTTATCCACATCTCGATAGACAATACCGCGCAATATGGCATGTATTCTTTCATGGATTACTTTGCTAGTTACTATCAAATCATGGTCGCTGAAGAGGATAGGGAGAAGGCAACTTTCATCACTCCCTGGGGAACCTTTTATTATAGGCGATTGCCCTTCGGCCTTATTAATGCTGGTGCCACATATCAACGAGCTATGATGGCCCTGTCTTATGACATGATGCATAAGGAGATAGAGGTTTATGTGGACGACATCATCGTCAAATCCTGGAAGGAGGACAATCACATCGACCATCTCAGGAAGCTGTTCAACAAATTTTGTAAGTACAACCTCAAGCTGAATTCGGCCAAATGTGCTTTTGGTGTCAAATTGGGCAAGTTGTTGGGATTTCTGGTAAGGAATCGAGGCATTGAGCTGGATCCCGCCAAGATTAAAGCCATTACGGAGATGCCCGTACCCTAAACATAGAAGAAGATACGCAGGTTTCTGGGAAGAATCAATTTCATAAGTCAGTTCATTTCGCAGCTCACAGCAACGTGTGAAACCATCTTCAAGCTACTAAAGAAGAATTCCTCTACGAAATGGAATCAGGATTGCCAAAAAGCTTTCCTTGCCATCAAAAAGTAGCTGATCGAAGCACCTGTCTTGGTACCCCCGAGGGATGGAGTTCCCCTATTTATGTACCTGTCAGATAATGCCAACGTAATGGGCTATATGCTGGGACAGAAAGATGATATTAGAAAGGAGAGAGCTATCTACTACATTAGCAAAAGATTCAACAGCGGTGAGCAAAAGTATACACTGATTAAGAAGACATGTTTTGCATTAGCATGGGCCGCCATGAGGCTGTCGACGTCTGGAAAAAATTCGATCTGACTTTTAGACCCTATCTTTCTCTCTTCCTAAGTCTTGTGGTCTTCTACCCTTATTGCGTTATCTGTTTTATGAAGGGTGAAAAAGGTTTTTTAGGAAAAGGCCAACATGTATCATGTCGATGATTTGAATGGTTTACAGAGTCGTCAGTTGGTAGATTTGAAATGGTTGTACCAACTCAACCGAGTTTTGTTTGAAAGTAGGCCCAATTGCTGGACACTGTTGAAACTTGATCTTTGAAACCGAAGTTCTAAAGTTCGGGGGCTTGGTTAAGTGAGGGGAAGGTGATAGGCACCCCTCAACTCCAGTGAAAACACGGTACTGCATCTTTTCAATATTTTCCTTTTTATTTGCAACGTGTGTGCGAATGCTGGAAGAAATTGGGCTTACGTTTGATTGATTTGAAAGTATAGACATGTTTCATTGAACCTATATACGAAGGGTTTGATTTGATTTGCAAAAGTCCTTTTTAGACAAGATATTAAAATGATTTTTTGAAAAGGTTGGTTTTCAAACCCTTACGCTCAAGTAGGAATTGAAACATGTTGATACTTCCATTTTTTTTATCTTTTTAGCCTTTTGGCTCAATTTGAATGGTGAATTATCGGGTTGCGAAGCATCCTCGACCACAACATATATACAAGTGCCGGTTTTCTCATGGGCATGATAGCCATCAGAGTGACTCTAGCACGACAGGCCATTATTTCATTATGTTTGAGACCTTAAACCCGGATAACTGTTTTAAGGTCTTTCGGATGTACATTTTTACAGAAAAACTGGCAGGATACATTTGTAATGTGGAGTTTGTCCATCGTGGGAATCAGATTCTAATCAGTTTGATCATGAATCCCACGATTCCTAGGCTAACAAAGAGAAGCTAAGAAAACTTGCACAGTTTAGATATTCACAAAAAATTTATATTTACATCAATATGTCGCGAAAAAAACTAAGGATTCATCAGTCAAATCCTGGCTTGCGCATAGCCAAACCTTCTCGTTCCCAATAGATAGCGATCAAATGAATAAAACTAGAAAGAAAGCTAGATTTAAATAAATCTTAGCCATTCAAGCTTCTCGGTTCCGGTTGGACCTATTTTGAACCGTTTGAAAGGTAGAAAGGGCTAGATTTAAAGAAATCTAGTTTGCCGAATATATACCAGTGCCAATTCATATCAAATAAATATTTAAACCAGATATTTAATTAAAGTGAATAAAGAATATATATATATATATATATATATATATATATATATATATATATATATATATATACAAAAGCTGTAAAGGGCGATGGGTTTCCACTCTCAAGCCCGTATTGGAATGAAAATATATATATATTTATAAAAACTATAAAAAGCCACGGAATAATTCAGGCTTGACAGAATGGAAATATATATATATATATATATATATATATATATATATATATATATAAAAGCAATAAAGAGCGATGGATTTCAAATCCTATGCCCGGACTGGAAAGGAAATATATATATATATATATATATATATATATTCATAAAAGTTGTAAAAAGCCACAGAGTAATCCAGGCTAGACATAGTTGATATATATATATATATATATATATATATAAATGCAATAAAGGGTGACGGATGTAAATGTAAATGTTAATACATACAATTAGTATATATATATATATATTAAAGCAATAAAGGCCACAAATTTAGAAATCCAGGCCAAACGAAGTCAGAAAAATTTATGTATATATATATATATATATATATAGTTATATATATAAAAGCAGTAGCTACCACGGATTTGCCATCCGGGCTTGATAGAATGAAAAGTTAGTATATATATAGTTAAATATACACATAAAAAAGTTAAAAAGGCCACGAATCAGCGATCCAGGCCGTGCAAGTTAGTACATATATGTATATGTATACATAAAAGCAATTAAAAGCCACGGATTGTCGATCCGGGCTGTGCAAATGCTAAAAAATGTATATATGTACTAAAATGTACTAAAAAGTACGTAAAAACGACCACAGAACTGAGTTTCGGGCAAAATCAGAAGATGAAACTTTATGTGCACGTGTATAAATATGCAATGAAGTAGGAAACGAGTTCTGATCGTAAAAATACTTACAATGGACTGCTGCACGGGCTTTTTTACCACTTTGTAGGATTTAAACGGGCGTTTCCACCGGTTAATTTTTGGTATGTTATAGTATATGAGTATACCTACGTGTTAGAGTAATAAAAATGAGGTTTGGAGTACAAGAAGTCGGGCTAGGAAATGAAATGGGCGGAGTTTCAGAGCGTTTTCTATTTTTTTTCTTTTTTTTTGGCAAGGGGGCACTTTTATTTAAAGACTCAATGGAAGCGGTCCTAACAGCAGCAGCCGTGGGTCTACCTGCGGCTCCATGTGGCAGGACCCACATGGTGGGTCCCGTCACCTCAAAGTACGTGCACTCCAAGCAACGCGATGTCAAGTTCAAAATTTTTTAACTTTTGATCGGAGCGTCCGTTTGAGGTGTGCTATACCTTTCCGAAAAGCCCTCGTCGAGAGCGTCACAATGACATGGGACTAAACCTTTTTTGAGTCCAAGAAGATGGGTTCATAACCGGATCTTCATTTCTTTACAGTTTATCCGTTGAGCTGTATTGCGCTGTTTTCACTCGAGATCAATGTTATGGTTTTTTCTGACCTTCATTGCATCAATTCAACTTAATTTTAACCAAATTAGCTTGAAGTTGGTAAAATGAACATTTTGCCCTTCCAAGGGTTGTCTCCTGTACCGGCACGATCTTTGGCTGATTTCCCGGGGTTATCTTCAAAGTTTTGATCCCAACCGCCTCTATTTATCCTCAGAGTTATTTTCGAGGCTGACTTGGTTTCCCAGGGTTATCTCTGGGGATGATGTGATGCTTTGGGGTTGTATCTGAAGTTGATTTGGCCTCCCGGGTTGTGACCGGGGTTGCTTGACATCCCGGTTTGGTTACCGGGGCTTCACTTGACATCCCGGTGTTGTCGGGGATTGACTTGACATCCAGGTATTGAGATTGGGGTTGACCTTGACATCTCGAGATTATCATCGGGGCTGTTTGACATCCTGGTATTGAGATTGGGGCTGAGTTAACATCCCAATATTGAGACCGGGGCTGAGTTAACATCCCAGTATTGAGACCGGGGCTGAGTTGACATCTCGGTATTGAGATTGGGGCTGAGTTGACATCCCAGTATTGAGATCGGGGCTGAGTTGACATCCTGGTATTAAGACCGGGGCTGAGTTGACATCCCGGTACTGAGATCGGGAGGCAAATGATGATTTTACCCTTCTACAGGGTTAATAACAGGAATGCGAGATTTTGAGTGTCTACAGATGTCCCTCTTTATCATGTTTATGTAATGTAATGGAATGAACATGATAAAGATTGATAGACACAGGAAATATGATGGACGCAAATGTAATACAATGCATGGCATGATATGTTATGAGTGTTAGATACCTTCATGGTATTGGGGCTATCCTTGGCAGGCTATCACTGGTAGGATATCACTTGTAGGCTATCACAGACTGTTCTCATCACTTTCTGCTGTGGATGACGACATTCAAGATAGCCTTTGGTGAATTCTCTTCACGCCTACTCAAACGACATCTTGCAAAGTCTCGATCACTACCAAATCTTTCTTGATGCTCCCTCTAAGGATTTGTATAACAGATTCCATCATCTGTCCTCTATGGGGATAAACTGATATACTATTTTTTGCCACCGACTCATTCTCGATGCTTCGCTGGAGTTGTCGTCAACGACTGATAGTGTCACACAATCTAGCCTTCGCTGAAGTAACCTTCAACGGCTGATGCCATCGGATCATTCCCGATGCTTCGTTGGGGTTGTCGCCAATGGCTGATCGTGTCAGGCAATCTGACCTTCGCTGAAGTGGCCTTCAATGGCTGAGATCACCTGATTGTTCCCGATGCTTCGCTGTGGTTGTCGCTAGTGGCTGATAGTGTCAGGCAATCTGACCTTCGCTGAAATAGCCTTCAACGACTGATGCCACCGGATCATTCCCGATGCTTCGTTGGGGTTGTCACCAATGGCTGATAGTGTCAAGCAATCTGACCTTCGCTGAAGTGGCCTTTAACGGCTGATGCCACCGGATCGTTCCTGATGCTTCATTAGGGTTGTCGCCAATGATTGATAGTGTCAGGCAATCTGACCTTTACTGAAATGGCCTTCAACGACTGATGCCACCGGATCGTTCCTGATGCTTCGTTGGGATTATCGCCAATGACTGATAGTGTCAGGTAATCTAATTTTCACTGAAGTGGCCTTCAACGGCTGATGCCACCGGATCGTTCTCGATGCTTCTTTGGGGTTGTTGCCAACGGCTGATAGTGTCAGGCAATCTGACCTTCGCTGAAGTGGCCTTCAATGGCTGATGCCACCAGATCATTCCCAATGCTTTGTTGGGGTTATCGCCAATGGTTGATAGTGTTAAATCTGATCAATTTTGATGTGGGGGTACTTTTTCTGACAAAACACACCCTCAGATTAGTCTGGATGCCTTGATATAATCAGAACCTGCCGTTCATACCGTCGGACCTTCCCGATGCTCTTACAATGGCAATTTTCAGCAGTTTTTTATAGTTTTTTAGCAGTTTTTTAGCAATTCTCATCATTGGTCCCCGAATATCACTTTGGGATGATAACCAATGGCTAACATGAAGATCTTCACTTCATCAGGAATCCACCGCTCATACGCAGGATTTCAGGCCAATTCGCTTAATCGCGTAGCAGTTTTTTCCCGGATTTGACTTTTCATCTTCTGTAAACTCTGTTTCCACTCAAACTGGACCAAGTCGGAGGGAGTGGGCCCCACCCTGGGGAGCCACAGATAGGGGTGCGGCAGTCGTAGGTGGGGCTGCTCCCTCCTGTGAGTTTAAGTTGAGCTCACTTGCCTTTTCAAATTCATTTTTATTTTTGAATCCTAAAGGAAATTCGATTTTCTTTCTCAGATCTACGGAGTTTGGGTAGCTTTTTTTAGATTTCATTAGTGCACAAATGTTATGCATATCTCTGGTAACGTTTACATCCTTTCTTTTCCAGTTTTGACCGTAGAATGTTGTAAACCACGTAGTATACTTTTAAAGGCAATGTATCAAATATGTATGCTTATACGACTTGATAAAAATTTTTAGACTTAGTAAATATGCATACTTTACTGTGCTGAACATTTTGATGTAAGAAAATTTGAATTTTGAGAAAGTCAATTGACGCCTTTTTTAATCAGTTTACTCAACCTTTTTGAGGCCAAGTGAGCCTGAATTTTTAACTAAAAATACATGTGGTAATTTAGCTACCATGTGGAGTTTACTTTTGATTTTTTTCATAAATATGAACTGTTTCTATTTTTGGGTAGGTGTGCTACTCAATGGCCACCTAGTCATGCCTGTGTGTATGCGAACAGTCCATTTTACAAAGGAGACTCTGGCAAACTTGTTTTCAAAAGTCTGAGCATGCAATTTTGACTCTACTGGGGATTTTTGTTGACTCATGCATGTTTTTAGGACTTAGAAATGCATAAAATACTAATTTAAATTAATAAGTCATAGGTTTAAGGCTTACCTCACCCTTTTAAGGTGATTTGGAGACTTTATCTAGGTGATGGAGCCAGATAGACCCGGTAGTGCCAGCAGGTTCGTTCCAAGAGTTAGGAGGAGAGTCTCTGATGTTCCTCAGCTATGGCCAGCTCAGCCGTCTTGTAGATTGGCTGAGTCTATGTTCGTTCTATCAGGGTTGATCCGCTGGTTGACGTGGACAATGAGGATGTACCTTTTGTTGATCCTGTCCCACCTTAGGCTTCACGTGCGGAGCTTTCAGGCATTTTGGTGCCACTTCAGGAGCTTTTGGGAGATTTGAGGCGCCATCCATCGAGATACTTTCACACCAACGAGGTGACTGAAGTTTTTATTCTTCTGGATTTTCTTTCTTTATTTTGCCATTTTCAGGGCACAGGTTTGATCTGGACTAGATTTTTGATGCAGGTTCCCGACTTTACACAGCCTAGGGGGAACTGGTTTAATGTTCATTCCCTATACCATACTCTGCATCGGAGTACAGGGCCATTGTTGACACCTGGGGGTTTCAGGCATTCTTTTTTATCCTTCCTAGCTGTTGCCCCTGGGGTTATATGAGGGCTTTATCTGAGCGTTGGTTCCACCAGACACAGTCTCTATATTTGTTGGATTGCGAGGTGATAATAACGCCTATAGATTGGAGGTTCATCACCGGGATAGAGTTCGCAGGCGAGCCAGTGCTGGTTGTGGCTGACATTTCACCTACTGCCGTTCGGTCCCTCTTGGGAGTTCCTGCGACGGCTATCAAGAGTCGGACGGTCCATTCTGGTCCCTTGAGCGTAGATGCCCAGAGTGGGGCTTTGCTTGAGCCTCTGCCTGATGATCAGAGGGTTAGAGATTGCATCCTGCAGCGACTATTTTTAGTGATCATCAAGGGTTGTTTCCTTGCAAACAACTCTTCGATGATGTCCTTTGCCATGGTCAGCGCTACTAGATACGTGGAGCGTCTCAGTGATTTTAATTGGGGTACCTACACCTTTGCCTATGTTCTCCGAGGGATGCGCATGCGCTCGGAGGGTGTGACGGAGGCTTGGTTAGGCTTTACCCATTCCTGCTGGTGAGTACATCTCTTTTGTACCTTTTTGATTTCCTCATTTATATATGTAAGTCTTGATCATTGAGGACTTTTGGTACTTGCATGGCCAGTTTTGGGCATATGAGAGGCTTTCTTGCCTACGTCCTGCCACTACTATAGGCCTGGAGACTTATTCAAGGGGATGGCGCTAGCATCACTCCACATTAACAGAGGTCTCTGTAGCTGAGGGATTCACCCATTCCCGCATACAGCTAGAGCTATTGACTGCCGGATCGATCTTATGGGTCCCGTATACCTCAGACTTTTTGACAGTCGAGATTAAGGATGGCTTTCCCACTGGCCGAGAGTTTGCATTACCCACCCACAGAGTCCCATTTTTGACAGAGGGAGGTTGGGAGCTCTATTTAGGAGAGCGTGATATTCAGAGCACCACGGGAGAGATCCGCATTCCCTTTGTTCCTCCTGCTTGGCATCATTGGCCACTAGCTTAGCCACTTACGGACATTCCATTGGTAGGCGTAGATGGCTTCACCTTGTCAGAGGGTCCTTATAGCCAGGAGGTATTTCACAGCTGGTGGAGTCCTCGTACCATTGGGGCTCAAACTCGTGCTACCCAGTTTATGGCAGACATGGTGCCAGGGTCTGTGATGATGACAGACTAGATAGCTTGCCTCCGAGATTCGACTCATCTAGATCAGATTACAGGACTGACCCAGCAGTTGGAGCGAGCTCATTTGTTCATTAGGCACCTGGGCCGGGAGCCATCCGAGATAGATTTTTTTAATCCATCCAGCTCTAGAGCTGGCCCCTCATCAGGTCCATTTTCTAGCAGCTTTGCAGGTGCTGATCCTCCCTTATATCAACCGGACATTCCCACTGGCCGAGACTTTGTGACTCAAGAGGAGCTGAAGCAGGTTAATAGCCCGGATGCAGATATTCTTGATCTCTTTGGATAACTTTTCTCAATATATATTTTGATAGGCCTCTATTTAGCTATTAGGCGGCTGCTCCCCATTTCTTGCTATATCTTTTGATAGGCCTCTATTAGTAGTTGGGTGGCTGTGCCCCATATCTCTGTACTTTTTATTTTATATTTTATTAGAAGACAGAGATGATGCTTGTAGTAGATAGTTTATTTTATATATGCATGATATTTCCTATCTATTGCATCATGTTTATCATTGTTATTATGCATATATTATATCATAGATATGCACTTAGACAGGTGAGTTTAGATTTGACCCCTAGATGGTCTTACGATACGGTGATACAGATGTTGTCATCCACAGACAGCAGTATCGATCACTCGCCACCATCCTTGGTAGCATCCTCATTGAGGTCTTGGTACGATAGTCTGCCCCATACAGCCAAAGGGACAGTAGATCAGATGCTGGGGCATTCTTTGGCCCTTCTAGATTTCTAGGTTCCGTATGGATTCGCGGATGGCATTTTATCCTGCTGGATACCTGAGCGGTAGGTTTTTCACTTTGGACAGCATGAGTTGACTCAGACCCTAGAGGAGTATAAGCATATTACAGGTTTAGCACTGGACCTGCCTTGCGCTCGCACAGCTATCAGTGACATGAGGAGACCATTTATGATGGTGTCAGGTCTGAGACGCCGAGTTATCACTGAGGAGCTTATTTCAGGTCATGTGATATCCATTGACTTTCTGATCAATCGCTTCGGTCAGCTAGACAGCTACGAGCCACATTCTGGGGATTTTATCACTTCGACAGATGAGTTGCAGTTGGCCCGGGTAGACATCCTATTGATGTGCGTCACGACCTATGTATACATGCCACTATATTTGGACCATTTAGATATTAGCTTGATGGTCGTAGTCCATGCCCTTAGACAGGGTAGTACTATTATGCCGATGATACTGGCCGAGACCTTGAGGTCTGTTACCTTTTGTAGCACCCATCCAGAGGGCTTTTTTAGAGGTAGCTCTGTCTTGCTGTATGTATGGCTCATGACACATTTGCGTCCGATTGGCACCTTTAGACACCATGGGTACTACTTCACCCATGAGATAGCCCTGTCCTACTCCTTCCAGCTAGCGGAATGTTCGGATGCAGTGATATGGTCTGCCTTTTTGTCAGTTATTGAGCATCCCTTTTTGATTTTACCATGCTCATGGCTCGTATCCCCTTACAGCTTCATCACCCATGCAGTTGACATGAATTATTTGCCCCTAGTGGGATTGAGAGGGGTGACCACTTACCATCCGTTGGCAGTCATGAGTCAGTTCGATCAGTTTCAGAGCCTTTACCAGTTTGAGGGGGCCATCGATCAGCGGATATCAGCTTCATCTCTATCGTCAGCTGACCTGATCAGGATTTATGAGTGTTGGACTCATAGGGAGAGGGCTGATTTCTCTATTAGCCATCCAAATCGCTCTCTAGAGTATTCGACATAGTTAGAGGCTGATATAGCAGCAGTTGTAGTTATCCAGTCAGCTCCGATCATAAATTCAGATCAGGAGGAGCCTATGGAGGATCCTGATTCTCCCACTGAGGATGAGTTGTTCACCGGGTTGATAGTAGCCTTAGTTAGTGATCCTATGAGCATTCCTGCCGGGACTGATCCGGCCATTGCTTATTCACTAGCTCAGATGACTTTCGAGAGAGATCAGGCTAGGGCATTGATGTTGACAGACCTTTTTAGCAGGGATACAACTTTCGCCGCCAGAGACGAGGCTCGAGCTACTCGGGATGCAACCTTGATTGAGAAGGACGAGGCTCGATCCACCCGAGATACAGCTCTTGAGGAGAGAGATGAGGTTCGATCTTTTAGAGATGCAACCTTTGAGGAGATTGAGGAGGCCTTAGTTGCCCAGGATGCCTCTTATGTTGAGAGGGATGAGGCCATAGCTACCCGGGATGTCTATATTGCGGACAACACAACCCTCAGATCATATATAGACAGCCTGGTTGGAGAGATGAGTGATTTTATAGATGGCCATAGCAACACTATACAGATGGCTATGGATGTCCTTGCTCGTATAGAGACCGAGGCCATTAAGCTTGCAGCTGCTCCTCCATCTTCAGAGAGAGATGCCATGTTGGCATTGCTATCCTGCTTGTCCTTGGGTCCATAGACTAGTTTTATTTTTCCTGCACATACTAGATCAGCCATTTTTTGTCATGTACAGGACGTAGTGTATATATCAAACATTATTATATATCAGAGAAATATATTTTGATTCACTTCCCTGTTGGATATGTATTGTCATTGCTGAGTGATTACAACTTCTTTCATGACTTGTTGTTGTTGATGTATCACGAGCTTCTCCTTGATGGACGGATAGTGAGATGTCAGAGAATATCTTAGATGGGCCTGTTGACTAGGGAGACTTGATAAATTTTTGGTTTTATCGGGTTTCGGTGTCTTGGTTCTGGTTTTTTTTATGTTTTTCTTTGAAGGTCACACCGTACCATGAATGGCTGCCTACGTACTCCCTGTATGAGGGAGATCAGGTCATTCGTAGTTCACGTTTTGTGTGAGAGGTTTGAGTAATGTTTCTTTTGAGTTTGGTTTGATGGGTTTTTGAGTTTTTTATTTGGTTTGATCGCACCAGGAATGGCTGCCTATGTACTCCCGGTCTGAGGGAGATCAGGTCATTCGTAGTTCGATCTTCTAGTGAAAACCGAAATGATTTGATTGATTCGCAGGGCCAAGATGATGTCTGGCATGTGTTTTAGACATAATACCTTTTTACGGTGTCTAAGTTGATAAATTGGGGAAATTTGCTTCCATCCATCTCTTGCAATCTGATAGCTCCTCCCGTGAACACTTCTTTGACAATGAAAGGACCTTCCCAATTCGGGGCGAACTTTCCTTTGGCTTCATCTTGATTGGCCAGGACTTTCTTTAATACCAAGTTATTCTCTTTGAATTGCCGGATTCAGACTTTCTTGTTATATGATCGAGCAATCCTTTGCTAATATAACTGCCCATGAAAAATGGATGTAGCCCTCTTTTCATCTATCAGGGACAGTTGGTGGTACCGCTCTTGCAACCACTGGTCTTCTCCTAGCTGAGCTCCTATTAACACTCGCAAGGACTCCATTTCTACTACTATGGGAAGTACTGCTTCCATGCCATATACCAATGAGTAGAGAGTAGCCCTAGTAGAGGTACGCATTGACGTCTTGTAGGCTAACAGAGTCAGAGGCAACAGGTCAGGCCATCCTTTATGATTGGCGGACATTTTCTGCATGATCTTCCTGATGTTCTTATCGATCGCTTCGACAGCACCATTCATCTTGGGTTGGTAGATAACAAAATTGAGATGCTTGATGTGGAACTTGCTGTATAAATCTCTCATCATCTGATTGTTTAGGTTCTTGGCATTGTCTGAGACAATCACCTCTGGTTGTCCATATCGACAGACGACGTTGTTTCTGATGAAACCAATGATTACCTCTTTGGTGACTTTGGAAAAAGAGGCAGCTTCAACCCACTTGGTGACATAATCGATCATGGTGAAGATAAATCAATGACCATTGCTGGCTTTGGGTTTTATGGGCCCAATCACATCCATTCCCCACATGGAAAAAGGCCATGGCGAGCTCATATTGTGCAGCTCGTTTGGAGGAGCGTGTATGGCATTTCTGTGGACTTGGCATTGGTAGCATCTCCTGACGTGATCATCACAGTCATCTTTGAGAGAGATCTAGTAATGCCCCGTTCTTAATAATTTCTTGGCCAATAAATGATCGCTCATGTGTGGACCACAGACTCCACCGTGCACTTCATCCATCAGTCTTTGGACTTGCTCTTTATCGAGGCATCTTAACAGGCCTATTCTAGCATCCCTTTTGTAGAGTGCGTCTCCACTCAGATAGAACTTCATAGCCATTTTGTGAATCCGCTTTCGTCCGGCTTGGCTTGCCCCAGTGGGTGTAGATCCATCTCGGAGATATTCCTTGATGTCTTGATACCAAGGCTGTTTGGTAGGAGGGATTTTATCTGATATTTCTCCAATGTAATTCTCGTATGTCGGGGCCTTTTGGTTTGTGAATTTGATGTTAGGAATTCCCCTCCTACCAGATACGTTAATCAGGGAAGCCAATGTCACCAATGCGTCAACAAAGTCGTTCCTACCTCGAGGGATGTGGATGAAGGATATCTCTTCAAAATCCATAGATATGTTGATGACCTGCCGGTGATAGGGCAACAAGTGCAATTTTTTGGTATGATACGCCCTGGTGGTTTGTCTAATGACCAACTCAGAATCCCCAAGGACTAATAGACGCTTGATACCCATAGACTGGGCTAATTTTAACCCCATTATGCAGCCTTCATACCCAGCCGTGTTGTTGGTGTTAACAAATTGCAATTTAGTGGCCACAGGATACTGCTCTCCTGTACCAGAGATAAGGACTACCCCAGCTCTGACACCTTCCATGTTCATCGCTCCATTAAAATATAATTTCCAGGGTTGGACTGTATTTTCCTGTCGAATTTGATGAATTATCATGATCGAATTGGACTGTATTTTCCTATCTATTGCATCATGTTTATCATTGTCATTATGCATATATTATATCATAGATATGCAGTTAGACAGGTGAGTTTAGATTTGACCCCTGGATGGTCTTACGATACGGTGATACAGATGTTGTCATCCACAGACAGCAGTATCGATCACTCGCCACCATCCTTGGTAGCATCCTCATTGAGGTCTTGGTACGATAGTCTGCCCCATACAGCCAAAGGGACAGTAGATCAGATGCTGGGGCATTCTTTGGCCCTTCTAGATTTCTAGGTTCCGTATAGATTCGCGGATGGCATTTTATCCTGCTGGATACCTGAGCGGTAGGTTTTTCACTTTGGACAGCATGAGTTGACTCAGACCCTAGAGGAGTATAAGCATATTACAGGTTTAGCACTGGACCTGCCTTGCGCTCGCACAGCTATCAGTGACATGAGGAGACCATTTATGATGGTGTCAGGTCTGAGACGCCGAGTTATCACTGAGGAGCTTATTTCAGGTCATGTGATATCCATTGACTTTCTGATCAATCGCTTCGGTCAGCTAGACAGCTACGAGCCACATTCTGGGGATTTTATCACTTCGACAGATGAGTTGCAGTTGGCCCGGGTAGACATCCTATTGATGTGCGTCACGACCTATGTATACATGCCACTATATTTGGACCATTTAGATATTAGCTTGATGGTCGTAGTCCATGCCCTTAGACAGGGTAGTACTATTATGCCGATGATACTGGCCGAGACCTTGAGGTCTGTTACCTTTTGTAGCACCCATCCAGAGGGCTTTTTTAGAGGTAGCTCTGTCTTGCTGTATGTATGGATCATGACACATTTGCGTCCGATTGGCACCTTTAGACACCATGGGTACTACTTCACCCATGAGATAGCCCTGTCCTACTCCTTCCAGCTAGCGGAATGTTCGGATGCAGTGATATGGTCTACCTTTTTGTCAGTTATTGAGCATCCCTTTTTGATTTTACCATGCTCATGGCTCGTATCCCCTTACAGCTTCATCACCCATGCAGTTGACATGAATTATTTGCCCCTAGTGGGATTGAGAGGGGTGACCACTTACCATCCGTTGGCAGTCATGAGTCAGTTCGATCAGTTTCAGAGCCTTTACCAGTTTGAGGGGGCCATCGATCAGCGGATATCAGCTTCATCTCTATCGTCAGCTGACCTGATCAGGATTTATGAGTGTTGGACTCATAGGGAGAGGGCTGATTTCTCTATTAGCCATCCAAATCGCTCTCTAGAGTATTCGACATAGTTAGAGGCTGATATAGCAGCAGTTGTAGTTATCCAGTCAGCTCCGATCATAAATTCAGATCAGGAGGAGCCTATGGAGGATCCTGATTCTCCCACTGAGGATGAGTTGTTCACCGGGTTGATAGTAGCCTTAGTTAGTGATCCTATGAGCATTCCTGCCGGGACTGATCCGGCCATTTCTTATTCACTAGCTCAGATGACTTTCGAGAGAGATCAGGCTAGGGCATTGATGTTGACAGACCTTTTTAGCAGGGATACAACTTTCGCCGCCAGAGACGAGGCTCGAGCTACTCGGGATGCAACCTTGATTGAGAAGGACGAGGCTCGATCCACCCGAGATACAGCTCTTGAGGAGAGAGATGAGGTTCGATCTTTTAGAGATGCAACCTTTGAGGAGATTGAGGAGGCCTTAGTTGCCCAGGATGCCTCTTATGTTGAGAGGGATGAGGCCATAGCTACCCGGGATGTCTATATTGCGGACAACACAACCCTCAGATCATATATAGACAGCCTGGTTGGAGAGATGAGTGATTTTATAGATGGCCATAGCAACACTATACAGATGGCTATGGATGTCCTTGCTCGTATAGAGACCGAGGCCATTAAGCTTGCAGCTGCTCCTCCATCTTCAGAGAGAGATGCCATGTTGGCATTGCTATCCTGCTTGTCCTTGGGTCCATAGACTAGTTTTATTTTTCCTGCACATACTAGATCAGCCATTTTTTGTCATGTACAGGACGTAGTGTATATATCAAACATTATTATATATCAGAGAAATATATTTTGATTCACTTCCCTGTTGGATATGTATTGTCATTGCTGAGTGATTACAACTTCTTTCATGACTTGTTGTTGTTGATGTATCACGAGCTTCTCCTTGATGGACGGATAGTGAGATGTCAGAGAATATCTTAGATGGGCCTGTTGACTAGGGAGACTTGATAAATTTTTGGTTTTATCGGGTTTCGGTGTCTTGGTTCTGGTTTTTTTTATGTTTTTCTTTGAAGGTCACACCGTACCATGAATGGCTGCCTACGTACTCCCTGTATGAGGGAGATCAGGTCATTCGTAGTTCACGTTTTGTGTGAGAGGTTTGAGTAATGTTTCTTTTGAGTTTGGTTTGATGGGTTTTTGAGTTTTTTATTTGGTTTGATCGCACCAGGAATGGCTGCCTATGTACTCCCGGTCTGAGGGAGATCAGGTCATTCGTAGTTCGATCTTCTAGTGAAAACCGAAATGATTTGATTGATTCGCAGGGCCAAGATGATGTCTGGCATGTGTTTTAGACATAATACCTTTTTACGGTGTCTAAGTTGATAAATTGGGGAAATTTGCTTCCATCCATCTCTTGCAATCTGATAGCTCCTCCCGTGAACACTTCTTTGACAATGAAAGGACCTTCCCAATTCGGGGCGAACTTTCCTTTGGCTTCATCTTGATTGGCCAGGACTTTCTTTAATACCAAGTTATTCTCTTTGAATTGCCGGATTCAGACTTTCTTGTTATATGATCGAGCAATCCTTTGCTAATATAACTGCCCATGAAAAATGGATGTAGCCCTCTTTTCATCTATCAGGGACAGTTGGTGGTACCGCTCTTGCAACCACTGGTCTTCTCCTAGCTGAGCTCCTATTAACACTCGCAAGGACTCCATTTCTACTACTATGGGAAGTACTGCTTCCATGCCATATACCAATGAGTAGAGAGTAGCCCTAGTAGAGGTACGCATTGACGTCTTGTAGGCTAACAGAGTCAGAGGCAACAGGTCAGGCCATCCTTTATGATTGGCGGACATTTTCTGCATGATCTTCCTGATGTTCTTATCGATCGCTTCGACAGCACCATTCATCTTGGGTTGGTAGATAACAAAATTGAGATGCTTGATGTGGAACTTGCTGTATAAATCTCTCATCATCTGATTGTTTAGGTTCTTGGCATTGTCTGAGACAATCACCTCTGGTTGTCCATATCGACAGACGACGTTGTTTCTGATGAAACCAATGATTACCTCTTTGGTGACTTTGGAAAAAGAGGCAGCTTCAACCCACTTGGTGACATAATCGATCATGGTGAAGATAAATCAATGACCATTGCTGGCTTTGGGTTTTATGGGCCCAATCACATCCATTCCCCACATGGAAAAAGGCCATGGCGAGCTCATATTGTGCAGCTCGTTTGGAGGAGCGTGTATGGCATTTCTGTGGACTTGGCATTGGTAGCATCTCCTGACGTGATCATCACAGTCATCTTTGAGAGAGATCTAGTAATGCCCCGTTCTTAATAATTTCTTGGCCAATAAATGATCGCTCATGTGTGGACCACAGACTCCACCGTGCACTTCATCCATCAGTCTTTGGACTTGCTCTTTATCGAGGCATCTTAACAGGCCTATTCTAGCATCCCTTTTGTAGAGTGCGTCTCCACTCAGATAGAACTTCATAGCCATTTTGTGAATCCGCTTTCGTCCGGCTTGGCTTGCCCCAGTGGGTGTAGATCCATCTCGGAGATATTCCTTGATGTCTTGATACCAAGGCTGTTTGGTAGGAGGGATTTTATCTGATATTTCTCCAATGTAATTCTCGTATGTCGGGGCCTTTTGGTTTGTGAATTTGATGTTAGGAATTCCCCTCCTACCAGATACGTTAATCAGGGAAGCCAATGTCACCAATGCGTCAACAAAGTCGTTCCTACCTCGAGGGATGTGGATGAAGGATATCTCTTCAAAATCCATAGATATGTTGATGACCTGCCGGTGATAGGGCAACAAGTGCAATTTTTTGGTATGATACGCCCTGGTGGTTTGTCTAATGACCAACTCAGAATCCCCAAGGACTAATAGATGCTTGATACCCATAGACTGGGCTAATTTTAACCCCATTATGCAGCCTTCATACCCAGCCGTGTTGTTGGTGTTAACAAATTGCAATTTAGTGGCCACAGGATACTGCTCTCCTGTACCAGAGATAAGGACTACCCCAGCTCTGACACCTTCCATGTTCATCGCTCCATTAAAATATAATTTCCAGGGTTGGACTGTATTTTCCTGTCGAATTTGATGAATTATCATGATCGAATTGGACTGTATTTTCCTATCTATTGCATCATGTTTATCATTGTCATTATGCATATATTATATCATAGATATGCAGTTAGACAGGTGAGTTTAGATTTGACCCCTGGATGGTCTTACGATACGGTGATACAGATGTTGTCATCCACAGACAGCAGTATCGATCACTCGCCACCATCCTTGGTAGCATCCTCATTGAGGTCTTGGTACGATAGTCTGCCCCATACAGCCAAAGGGACAGTAGATCAGATGCTGGGGCATTCTTTGGCCCTTCTAGATTTCTAGGTTCCGTATAGATTCGCGGATGGCATTTTATCCTGCTGGATACCTGAGCGGTAGGTTTTTCACTTTGGACAGCATGAGTTGACTCAGACCCTAGAGGAGTATAAGCATATTACAGGTTTAGCACTGGACCTGCCTTGCGCTCGCACAGCTATCAGTGACATGAGGAGACCATTTATGATGGTGTCAGGTCTGAGACGCCGAGTTATCACTGAGGAGCTTATTTCAGGTCATGTGATATCCATTGACTTTCTGATCAATCGCTTCGGTCAGCTAGACAGCTACGAGCCACATTCTGGGGATTTTATCACTTCGACAGATGAGTTGCAGTTGGCCCGGGTAGACATCCTATTGATGTGCGTCACGACCTATGTATACATGCCACTATATTTGGACCATTTAGATATTAGCTTGATGGTCGTAGTCCATGCCCTTAGACAGGGTAGTACTATTATGCCGATGATACTGGCCGAGACCTTGAGGTCTGTTACCTTTTGTAGCACCCATCCAGAGGGCTTTTTTAGAGGTAGCTCTGTCTTGCTGTATGTATGGATCATGACACATTTGCGTCCGATTGGCACCTTTAGACACCATGGGTACTACTTCACCCATGAGATAGCCCTGTCCTACTCCTTCCAGCTAGCGGAATGTTCGGATGCAGTGATATGGTCTACCTTTTTGTCAGTTATTGAGCATCCCTTTTTGATTTTACCATGCTCATGGCTCGTATCCCCTTACAGCTTCATCACCCATGCAGTTGACATGAATTATTTGCCCCTAGTGGGATTGAGAGGGGTGACCACTTACCATCCGTTGGCAGTCATGAGTCAGTTCGATCAGTTTCAGAGCCTTTACCAGTTTGAGGGGGCCATCGATCAGCGGATATCAGCTTCATCTCTATCGTCAGCTGACCTGATCAGGATTTATGAGTGTTGGACTCATAGGGAGAGGGCTGATTTCTCTATTAGCCATCCAAATCGCTCTCTAGAGTATTCGACATAGTTAGAGGCTGATATAGCAGCAGTTGTAGTTATCCAGTCAGCTCCGATCATAAATTCAGATCAGGAGGAGCCTATGGAGGATCCTGATTCTCCCACTGAGGATGAGTTGTTCACCGGGTTGATAGTAGCCTTAGTTAGTGATCCTATGAGCATTCCTG
Source organism: Panax stipuleanatus (assembly GCA_020205555.1). Taxonomy (NCBI): domain Eukaryota; kingdom Viridiplantae; phylum Streptophyta; class Magnoliopsida; order Apiales; family Araliaceae; genus Panax; species Panax stipuleanatus. The sequence continues at coordinate 131,859,320 of CM035117.1, read as the reverse complement.
CCGGGACTGATCCGGCCATTTCTTATTCACTAGCTCAGATGACTTTCGAGAGAGATCAGGCTAGGGCATTGATGTTGACAGACCTTTTTAGCAGGGATACAACTTTCGCCGCCAGAGACGAGGCTCGAGCTACTCGGGATGCAACCTTGATTGAGAAGGACGAGGCTCGATCCACCCGAGATACAGCTCTTGAGGAGAGAGATGAGGTTCGATCTTTTAGAGATGCAACCTTTGAGGAGATTGAGGAGGCCTTAGTTGCCCAGGATGCCTCTTATGTTGAGAGGGATGAGGCCATAGCTACCCGGGATGTCTATATTGCGGACAACACAACCCTCAGATCATATATAGACAGCCTGGTTGGAGAGATGAGTGATTTTATAGATGGCCATAGCAACACTATACAGATGGCTATGGATGTCCTTGCTCGTATAGAGACCGAGGCCATTAAGCTTGCAGCTGCTCCTCCATCTTCAGAGAGAGATGCCATGTTGGCATTGCTATCCTGCTTGTCCTTGGGTCCATAGACTAGTTTTATTTTTCCTGCACATACTAGATCAGCCATTTTTTGTCATGTACAGGACGTAGTGTATATATCAAACATTATTATATATCAGAGAAATATATTTTGATTCACTTCCCTGTTGGATATGTATTGTCATTGCTGAGTGATTACAACTTCTTTCATGACTTGTTGTTGTTGATGTATCACGAGCTTCTCCTTGATGGACGGATAGTGAGATGTCAGAGAATATCTTAGATGGGCCTGTTGACTAGGGAGACTTGATAAATTTTTGGTTTTATCGGGTTTCGGTGTCTTGGTTCTGGTTTTTTTTATGTTTTTCTTTGAAGGTCACACCGTACCATGAATGGCTGCCTACGTACTCCCTGTATGAGGGAGATCAGGTCATTCGTAGTTCACGTTTTGTGTGAGAGGTTTGAGTAATGTTTCTTTTGAGTTTGGTTTGATGGGTTTTTGAGTTTTTTATTTGGTTTGATCGCACCAGGAATGGCTGCCTATGTACTCCCGGTCTGAGGGAGATCAGGTCATTCGTAGTTCGATCTTCTAGTGAAAACCGAAATGATTTGATTGATTCGCAGGGCCAAGATGATGTCTGGCATGTGTTTTAGACATAATACCTTTTTACGGTGTCTAAGTTGATAAATTGGGGAAATTTGCTTCCATCCATCTCTTGCAATCTGATAGCTCCTCCCGTGAACACTTCTTTGACAATGAAAGGACCTTCCCAATTCGGGGCGAACTTTCCTTTGGCTTCATCTTGATTGGCCAGGACTTTCTTTAATACCAAGTTATTCTCTTTGAATTGCCGGATTCAGACTTTCTTGTTATATGATCGAGCAATCCTTTGCTAATATAACTGCCCATGAAAAATGGATGTAGCCCTCTTTTCATCTATCAGGGACAGTTGGTGGTACCGCTCTTGCAACCACTGGTCTTCTCCTAGCTGAGCTCCTATTAACACTCGCAAGGACTCCATTTCTGCTACTATGGGAAGTACTGCTTCCATGCCATATACCAATGAGTAGAGAGTAGCCCTAGTAGAGGTACGCATTGACGTCTTGTAGGCTAACAGAGTCAGAGGCAACAGGTCAGGCCATCCTTTATGATTGGCGGACATTTTCTGCATGATCTTCCTGATGTTCTTATCGATCGCTTCGACAGCACCATTCATCTTGGGTTGGTAGATAACAAAATTGAGATGCTTGATGTGGAACTTGCTGTATAAATCTCTCATCATCTGATTGTTTAGGTTCTTGGCATTGTCTGAGACAATCACCTCTGGTTGTCCATATCGACAGACGACGTTGTTTCTGATGAAACCAATGATTACCTCTTTGGTGACTTTGGAAAAAGAGGCAGCTTCAACCCACTTGGTGACATAATCGATCATGGTGAAGATAAATCAATGACCATTGCTGGCTTTGGGTTTTATGGGCCCAATCACATCCATTCCCCACATGGAAAAAGGCCATGGCGAGCTCATATTGTGCAGCTCGTTTGGAGGAGCGTGTATGGCATTTCTGTGGACTTGGCATTGGTAGCATCTCCTGACGTGATCATCACAGTCATCTTTGAGAGAGATCTAGTAATGCCCCGTTCTTAATAATTTCTTGGCCAATAAATGATCGCTCATGTGTGGACCACAGACTCCACCGTGCACTTCATCCATCAGTCTTTGGACTTGCTCTTTATCGAGGCATCTTAACAGGCCTATTCTAGCATCCCTTTTGTAGAGTGCGTCTCCACTCAGATAGAACTTCATAGCCATTTTGTGAATCCGCTTTCGTCCGGCTTGGCTTGCCCCAGTGGGTGTAGATCCATCTCGGAGATATTCCTTGATGTCTTGATACCAAGGCTGTTTGGTAGGAGGGATTTTATCTGATATTTCTCCAATGTAATTCTCGTATATCGGGGCCTTTTGGTTTGTGAATTTGATGTTAGGAATTCCCCTCCTACCAGATACGTTAATCAGGGAAGCCAATGTCACCAATGCGTCAACAAAGTCGTTCCTACCTCGAGGGATGTGGATGAAGGTTATCTCTTCAAAATCCATAGATATGTTGATGACCTGCCGGTGATAGGGCAACAAGTGCAATTTTTTGGTATGATACGCCCTGGTGGTTTGTCTAATGACCAACTCAGAATCCCCAAGGACTAATAGACGCTTGATACCCATAGACTGGGCTAATTTTAACCCCATTATGCAGCCTTCATACCCAGCCGTGTTGTTGGTGTTAACAAATTGCAATTTAGTGGCCACAGGATACTGCTCTCCTGTACCAGAGATAAGGACTACCCCAGCTCTGACACCTTCCATGTTCATCGCTCCATTAAAATATAATTTCCAGGGTTGGACTGTATTTTCCTGTCGAATTTGATGAATTATCATGATCGCATCATCCAGGAAATAAGTCTCCAAAGGTTAAAACCCTCCGGACAGTGCTTCGGCTAGTTGATCTGCAATGCCCTGACCTTTGATGGACTTCTGGGTCACGCCTTTAATGTTGAACTGTTGGAGGATCAACTGCCATTTGGACAATCGACAATTCAACATTGGCTTATTGAATACGTACTTCAGTGGATCCATGCGGGATATAAAATAGGTCGTGTGTCCATGCAGGTAGTGTTGTAATCTCATGGCGGCCCATGCTAACGCACATCATATCTTCTCAATTAGTGTGTACTTCTGTTCACCGCTGCTGAATCTTTTGCTCTCTCCTTTCTACTATCATCTTTTTGTCCCAGTATGCAACCCATTGCATTGGCATTGACGAACAAGTACATAAACAGGGGAATTTCATCCCTCGGGGGTACCAAGACAGGCGCTTCGATCAACTGCTTCTTGATGGCAAGGAAGGCTTTTTAGCAATCCTCATTCCATTTTGTGGAGGAATTCTTCCTTACTAGATTGAAGATGGGTTCACAAGTTGCCGTGAACTGGGAAATGAACAGGCTTATAAAATTGATCCTCCCCAGGATCCCACGTATCTCCTTCTCTGTTCGGGGTACGGGCATCTCCGTGATGGCTTTAATCTTGGCAGGATCCAGCTCAATGCCTCGATTGCTTACCAAAAATCCTAACAACTTGCCCGATTTGACGCCAAAAGCACATTTGGTTGGATTCAGCTTGAGGTTGTACTTACGCAACCTGTTAAATAGCTTTCAGAGATGGTTAATATGATCATCCTCCTTTCAAGATTTAATGATGATGTCATCCACATAAACCTCTATCTCCTTATGCATCATGTCATGAAACAGGGCCATCATGGCCCATTGATATGTGGCACCGGAATTGATGAGGCCGAAGGATAGACGTCTATGGCAGAAGGTTCCCCAGGGAGTAATGAAAGCTGTCTTCTCCCTATCTTCTTCAGCGACAATAATTTGATGGTAACCAGCAAAGCAATCCACGAAAGAATACATGTTATACTGTGCCGTATTATCTATCAAGTATGGATGAAAGGTACCGGGAAATTATCCATGAGACAAGCTTTGTTCAAATCCCTATAATCCACATATACTCGTACTTTTCCTCCATGCTTAGGCACAGGGACTATGTTCGACAGCCACTCCAGGTATGTTGATACCATGATGATGCCGGTTTTGAATTATTTGACAACCTCTTCTTTGACTTTCAGGCTCCATTCGAGTTTCAATTGCCTAAGCTTCTTCTTGACTGGCTTGAATCCATCTTTGATGGGGAGTCGATGGATGACAATGTCAGTAGACAAACCAATCATGTCTTCATGTGACCATGCAAACACATCCTGGAACTGATTTAGGATTTTAATAAGGTCTGTTCTTTGGTCTGGGGTGAGGTCTAGGCCTATCTGGATTTCTTTGAGGTTTTCTAAGGTTCTGATATTGACAGTGGTGGTTTGATCGAGGTTTAGTTTGGGTTTGTCTTCGACCCATTCTTTGATCTCCTCGGGCACCTCATAGTCATCTACCTCCTTTTGATCAACTTCCATCAAGTTGAAGTTCAGTTCTACATCAAAGTTATAGTCACTGTGACAGGTTGGCATCTCATCAGCAGGGACAAACAAATCCAATTCTGGAGTCCAAAAAATAAAATTCTTTTGCTTTAATATATAAAACTGTTTAAACATAAAAAGCATTTAGCAAAGCATGACAAAAGTTACTGCTATAGCTATGCAACAAAAATAAATAGTAAATGAAACCATGTTATAGGGCAGATGGACTCTCTGCCCTTTTACCCTTTTTTAATGAGGTAAGGGACGCTGCTCCAGTTGTCCAATGTCAGGTCCTCATGAATAGGGAGGATCAAGGAATTGTGCTCTTCTACCTCATCTCTGATGACGACTAAGACATCCTTCAGATTAAGGCCGAGATTTTTCTTTGAACTGCCTCCCTTCCCCTTCTTGATGCGAGGAATTTAGATATGATCCTCTTCGTCACTATCTGGAATATCATCATTCATCCCCTCGTAGTGCATCAGGTTTAATCCCCTAATCCAGACTAATCATCGACATGTCTCCCTGTATGTAGACAACATATTCTGGTTCGGCATTCACTGTGATTAGGTTGCCATTGATAATGTACTTAAGCTGCTGATGTAGGGTGGATGGAACTGCTCCTGCCATATGGTTCCATGGCCTTCCCAGCAATAAGTTGTATCCGGTGGTAATGTTGAGTACCTGGAAGGATACATAGAAAGTGTGGGGACCAATCTCCAATAGAAGCTCAATCTCTCCCACATCTTCTCAGCGGGACCCATCAAAAGGCCGGATAGCCACATGACTGGTACGGATCCGATTTGGGTTAATTTTCATTCTCTCCAAGGTATCGTACGAACAGATGTTTAGGGACGATCCTCCATCTATAAGCACACCTCTGATCACATACCCTGAAGATATCATAGCTATGTGCAGTGACTTTCGATAACCTGTCCCCTCTGCGGGTATATCATCGTCAGTAAAAGATATCACATTACTGTTGAAGATATGTTCGATCACGTGATGGAATTTTTCAGTATCCACTGTCCTTGGCAGATAGGCTTCCTCCAGTACTTTCACCAGAATGTTGTGATGATCCTCCGAGGATAAGACCAGGTCCAGGATGGACATCTATTTGGGTGCATCCTTCATGTTTTGCACCACCTTGATCTCATTACGCCTCATTTTGCTGAAGAACTCTTTAATTTTTTCTTCAGCCACTTTCTCTTTAGCTTTGATGACTGAATTGATCACCCGCTGAGGCAGATACAGCGGATTTTCCTTGGATATGCTGGCAATATTGTTTGAGGTGGAACCTTCATCCTTCCCATAATTCTATGGGACTCTTTTCAGACTAATAACTGGATATTTGGGTCTGAAAGGCAATATTAAAGGTTCGGGTGCAGATACCTTCACAGGATTCTGTGCTTCTTGGACCCTTTCCCTGGCAGTATTAGAGGTGTGATGGCTAACTCCTTCTCATAGAAAATAACAGCCACTGTTTCCTGATTCCACGCCATAGGAATAAAGAGGGCTTCTTCATCGGGGAGGCCATAATCTTGATTCCCCTTTATCAGCTCGCCACTTTCAATAAGATTCTGAATCAGGTGCCGAAGTCCCCAGCAATCCTCGATGTCATGATCGGGCGCATTGGAATGGTAGTAACAGATCCTGTCAGGCTTGAATTTTTTGGATCGAGGGTTCACCGGGGGTAACAAATTTGTAACCATCCCCTCATTGATCAACATTTGGAGGATTTCCTTCATCGGCTGGTTCAGATTAGTGAAATTCCTCTGAAAGGGGAATTCCCTATCAGCTTGGAACTTTTATTCTTTGGCCACCTTGTGGGCCCAGGGTTTATGCTCATGAAATCGGTAATGATCCCTCATAGCAATGGGACTAATTTCCAGTGTAGGAGGTCTTGTTTCAGACTGGTTGGACTGGTTTATCAGCTGCCTGGTTATTTGATGTTGATACACGATTAGATCCGCTAACTGTCCAATCTGTTCCTTGATAGACTTAATTTCCTGTTCTATCAGGAACTGCTTCTCTAAGAACTCCCAACTGTCTGGGCTATTGGTTCTGGATTGAGTTGCCTCTTCGACATACCGGAGGTATTTGGATCCCTCTCCACTCCCCGTGCTAATCATATTGACACTCTCCTCTTTGTGCTGAGGGAGGGGATTATCCTGCACATGAGGTTATTTTGGTTTGGTCACCACAATCTCTCCGTTATTTATCAAGTCTTGGATCTTGTGCTTGAGAGCCCAACAGTCTTGTGTATTATGGCTCGGAGATCCGGAATGGTATGCACACTTCTTACTTGGGTCAAAATTCCTTCCCCCGGTACTGGTTGGTGGAAGGAGTTGAACAATCTTCTTCTGTGCTGTCAACAGTTTCAGCACATTTTCTAGTGAATTCCCTAAACGGGTGAACGTTCTCCGATGTCTGGCTTCCAAACTTTTCTAAAATAGAGGATTAGAAGGTTGGGCTAGAGCTTGGAAAGGGGAATAGTTCCTCCTTTGAATGGGTATACTGCTCGACTCGCTCCTCTGATTCTGTCCTTGCAGCACTAAGGACACTTCCTCATCTTTCTTCTCGTGTACTCTCCGGGGATTACTCCCATAACTCCCGGACTGAATATGCTCGACAACAGCTTCCAAGGTGATAAGATCTTTTATCTTCCCAGATTTCAGCCCCATTTCAGCCATTTCTCCGTGCTTGATCATCTCCGAGAATGGTTTTCCTATGCCTGCTAGGACCCTTTCGTTATACGGAGCTTCTTGGATGTCGATGAAGGTCGTGACTATCTCAGACTCAGTCATAGGTGGGGTGACTTGTGCTGCCACCCACCTCCATCGTTGGGCATATTCTCTGAATGACTCGGTGTTCTGCTTTTTGATTTTAGTGATTTGATATCTGTCTGGAGCCATTTGGGACTGAAAGTTGTATTGATTGAGGAATGCATGTGCTAACTCTTCCCAGCTGTGAACCTTGGAATTATCCAGATGAGCATACCAGGCTCTAGCCTCTCCGGTCAAACTCTTCTAAAATAATTGCATTCTGAGCTTTTCGTCCTCTGCATAGGGTCCAAGATCTCCAATGAATACCTTTAAGTGGGTGTATGGGTCTCCCAATCCATCATATTTCTCAAAATCAAGGACTTGAAATTTTTTCGGATAACGAGCCCCGGAGAATATACATAATCTGAATAATTGATACTGCCAAATGCCCCAATCCCTTTGATGGACCGGATGGTCTCTTCTATTTGTTGTACTTTCTTCAAAATATCACATGCTTCCTGCTCTTTGTTAAGGATAGTGATTTCAGGAGTTTTGTTAATCATATCCTGATTATGTGGTTCAGGAATATAAGTGTCTTTCTTTTCGGTCTCTTGACTGCCATCTGGTGTAGATGGATCTGTATGACCGGGTATTTGTTTCCCTTGAAGGCCTTTGCTCTGTTCCCTTAAGAAAATAGCCAATTCGGCTATCTGGTTCTTCAATCCTTCAAATTCCTCCCCAGAAACAGGTGTGGATTCAGGTTGAGCACTGGAAGCCATGTCTAGAGATGGTCTTAGTGCTTTCTTAGATTTCGACCTGATGATAGGACCAATTTTTACCTACAACAAACATAGGTGTGTTAATTTTCTGATGTAGGTATCGGTCGGATGCATGCTATGCAATGTGTTTCTTTTTGAGGTTTGTTAATCTTATCCTGTAAAACAAAGGTCGATGTTTCGATGACAGGATAGTATGACAGGATTCACAATGAAATGTACATTTACATTGTGAAATTTACATTGGAATTTGAAAATGGACATTTGTATTGAAAGAGGAAGGCATGAAGAGGCTTCCCTTCGTATTTGGTTAATCAGAGGCTGACCTATCTTAGGCTACTCTCACGACTTTTCGGCATGAAGGTCCCCAGATAATCGCAATCTACTAGAGGGGAAATTAATCCGGTCTTTTAATTGGAGCGAATCTGAGTGGTGCCTTTCCTGAGCCTCGCAGAATTAGCCTTCTTTGAGTCCAGTAATCAAACACCTACAGGTTCGCCTCCTGGTAGAGGAATCACACAACATACATTCACATACATCGCGTCTCACTGTATGACATGATGACATTTGTGCAAAGTACTAATAAAGCAGTAAAACATTCATTCAATGTAAAATGCATCATCCACACACATACGCAGATATAAAAGAAAATTTTGAAAAGGTTTGAATGCGGCCTAAGCCCTCAACTGTCCCCAGTAGAGTCGCCACCTGTCGACGTTGGGAAAAAATCCGGTTTGACTTTTGGACCCGATCTTTCTCTCTTCCTAAGTCTTGTGGTCTTCTACCCTTATTGCCTTATCTGTTTTATGAAGGGTGAAAAAGTTTTTTAGGAAAAGGCCAACATGTATCATGTCAACGATTTGAACGGTCTACAGAGTCGTCAGTTGGTAGATTTGAAATGGTTGTACCAACTCAACCGAGTTTTTTTTGAAAGTAGGCCCAATTGCTGGACACTGTCGAAACTTGATATTTGAAATCAAAGTTCTAAAGTTCGAGGGCTTGGTTAAATGAGGGGAAGGTGTTAGGCACCCCTCAACTCCCGTGAAAACACGGTACCGCATCTTTTCAATATTTTCCTTTTTATTTGCAATGTGTGTGCGAATGCTGGAAGAAATTGGGCCTACGTTTGCTTGATTTGAAAGTATGGACATGCTTCGTTGAACCTATATATGAAGGGTTTGATTTGATTTGTAAAAGTCCTTTTTAGACAAGATATTAAAATGATGTTTTGAAAAGGTTTGCTTTCAAACCCTTACGCTCAAGTAGGAATTGAAACATATTGATACTTCCATTTTTTTTATCTTTTTAGCCTTTTGGCTCAATTTGAATGGTGAATTGTCGAGCTGCAAAGCATCTTCGACCACAACATATATACAAGTGCCGGTCTTCTCATGGGCATGATAGCCATCAGAGTGACTCCAGCACGACAGGCCATTATTTCATTATGTTTGAGACCTTAAACCCGGATAACCGTTTTAAGGTCTTTCAAATATACATTTTTACAGAAAAACTGGCAGGATACATTTGTAATGTGTAGTTTGTCCAACGTGGGAATCAGATTCTGATCAGTTTGATCATGAATCCCACGATTCCTAGGCTCACAAAGAGAAGCCAAGAAAACCTATACATTTCAGATATTCACAGAAAATTTATATTTACATCAATACGTCGCGAAAAAAACCAAGGATTCATCAGTCAAATCCTAGCCTGCGCGTAGCCAAAGCTTCTCGTTCTCAATAGGTAGCGATCTAAGGGTCACGAAGTTGCTTTTAAAATGAATAAAACTAGAAAGAAAGCTAGATTTAAATAAATTTTAGCCATTTTAGCTTTCCAGTTCCGGTTGAACCTATTTTGAACCGTTTGAAAGGTAGAAAGGGCTAGATTTAAAGAAATTTTGTTCGCCGAATGGATATCAGTGCCAATTCATATCAAATGAATATTTAAAGCATATATTTAATCACAATGAATAAAGAATATATATATATATATATATTTATAAAAGCTGTAAAAGCCACGGAATAATTCTGGCTTAACAGAATGGAAATATATATATATATATATATATATATATAAGCAATAAAGGGCGATGGATTTCAAATTCTATGCCCGGACTGGAATGGAAATATATATATATATATATATATATATATATATAACAACAATAAAGGGCGACGGATGTCAAATTCTATGCCCGGACTGGAATGAAAATATATATATATATATATATATATATATATATATATATATATTTATAAAAGCTGTGAAAAGACACGAAATGATCCAGGCTAAATTGAAATGTAAATGTTAAGATATATATATACAGTTAGTATATATATATATTAAAGCAATAAAGACCACAAATTTAGCAATCCAGGCCAAACGTAGTCAGAAAAATTTATATATATATAGTTATATATATAAAAGCAGTAGCTACCACGGATTTGCCATCCGGGCTTGACAGAATAAAAATTTAGTATATATATAGTTAAATATATACATAAAAAAGTTAAAAAAGCCACGAATCAGCGATCCAGGCCATGCAAGTTAGTACATATATGTATATGTATACATAAAAGCGATTAAAAGCCACGGATCATCGATCCGGGCTGTGTAAATACGAAAAAAAAATATATATGTACTAAAATGTACTAAAAATTACGTAAAAACGGCCACAGAACTGAGTTTCGGGAAAAATCAGAAGATAAAACTTTACATGCACGTGTATAAATATGCAATGAAGTAGGAAACGAGTTCTGATCGTAAAAATACTTACAATGGACTGCTACACGGGCTTTTTTACCACTTCGTAAGCTTCAAACGGGCGTTTCCAGCAGTTAAGTTTTGGTAAGTTGTAGTATATGAGTATACCTACATGTTAGAGTAATAAAAACGAGGTTTGGAGTACAAGAAGTCGGGCTAGGAAACGAAATGGATGGAGTTTCAGAGCGGTCCTACCCACGGCAGCTGCTGGTCTACCTGCTGCTCCACATGGCAGGGCCCACATGGTGGGTCCTGTCGCCTTAAAGTACGTGCACTCCGAGCAACGCGATGCCAGGTTCGAAACTTTCTAACTTTTGATCGGAGCGTCCGTTTGAGGTGTGCTATACCTTTCAAGAAAGCCCTCGCCGAGAGCATCACAATGACATGGGACTAAATCTTTTTCTAGTTCAAGAAGACGGGTTCATAACCGAATCTTCATTTTTTCACAGTTTGTCCGTTGAGATGTTTGTACTGTTTTCACTCGGGATCAATGTTATGGTTCTTTCTGACTTTTATTGCATCAATTCGGCTTGATGTTGACCAAATTGGCTTTAAGTTGGTAAAATAATCATTTTGCCCCTCCAGGGGTTGTCTTATGTACCGACACGGTCTTCGACTAATTTCCCGGGGTTATGTCCAAGGTTTTGATCCCAGACGCCTCTATTTGTCCTCAGGGTTGTTTTTGAGGCTGAATTGGTTTCCCAGGATTGTCTCTGGGGATGATGTGATGTTTCGGGGTTGTATTCAAAGTTAATTTGGCCTCCCGGGTTGTGACCGGGGCTGCTTGACATCCCGATTTGGTTACCGGGGCTTCACTTGACATCCCGGTGTTGCCGGGGTTTGACTTGACATCCTGATATTGAGATCAGGGTTGACCTTGACATCCCAGGATTGTCACCAGGGCTGCTGACATCCCAGTATGGTTACTGGGGTTGAATTGACATCCCGGTATTGAGACCGGGGCTGAGTTGATATCCCGGTATTGATACCGGGGCTCAGCTGACATCCTGGTATTGAGATCGGGGCTGAGTTGACATCCCAATTTTGAGACCGAGGATGAGTTGACATCCCGATATTGAGACCGACGATGAGTTGACATCCCGGTATTGAGACTGGGGCTGAGTTGACATCCCTGTATTGAGATCGGGGCTGAGTTGACATCCCGGTATTGAGACCATGGCTTAGTTGACATCCCGGTATTGAGACCGGGGCTGAGTTGACATCCCGGTATTGAGACTGAGGTCGAGTTGATATCCCAATATTGAGACCGGGGCTGAGTTGACATCCCGGTATTGAGACCGGGAGGCAAAGGACCATTCTGCAGGGTTAGTAACAGGAATGTGAGATTTTGAGTGTCTATAAAGGTTACAACATTATCTGCAGGGGCACACAACCTACCTCATATCCCGCATGGATCCCTTAAAGTACGTATTCAGCAAACCAATATTGAATTGATGATTGTCCAAATGGCAGTTGATCCTCCAACAGTTCGACATTATCTACGTGAATCAGAAGTCCATCAAAGGTCAGGGAATTGCAGATCAACTAGCCGAAGCACCGTCAGGAGATTTCGAACCTTTGGAAACTTATTTCCTGGACGACGAAATCATGGAAATTCAACAAATACCTCAAGAGAATACAGTCCAACCTTAGAAAATGTATTTTAATGGAGCAGTGAACATGGAAGGTGCCGAAGCTGGGGCAGTCCTCGTCTCTAGTACAGGAGAACAATATCATGTAGCTACCAAGTTACAGTTTGTCAACACCAACAACACGGCTGAGTATGAAGGCTGCATAATGGGGTTGAAACTAGCCCAATCCATGGGTATCCAACGTCTATTAGTCTTTGGAGATTCTGAGTTAGCTATTAGACAAACTACTAGGGCATATCATACCAAGGAATTTCATCTGCTGCCCTATCACCGGTAGGTCATCAATATATCCATGAATTTTAAAGAGATAACCTTCATCAACATCCCTCGAGGTAGGAATGACTTTGCGGATGCATTGGCAACATTGGCTTCCTTAATCAACATATCGAGTAGAAGGGGAATTCCCAACATCAAATTCATAGGCCAAAAGTCCCCGACATATGGGAATTACATTGGAGAAGTTTCAGATGAAATACCTCCTATCAAGCAACCCTGGTATCAAGACATTAAGGAATATCTCCGAGAAGGATCTACACCCGCTGGGGCAAGCCAAGTCGAACGAAAATGGATTCACAAGATGGCTATGAAGTTTTATCTGAGCGGGGATGCACTCTATAAAAGGGACGCTGGAATAGGCCTTCTAAGATGCCTTGATAAAGAGCAAGCCCAGAGATTGATGGATGAAGTCCACGGTGGAGTCTGTAGTCCACACATGAGCGGTCATTTGCTGGCCAATAAGATATTAAGAACCGGGCATTACTGGATCTCTCTCAAAGCTGGCTGTGATGATCACGTCAGGAAATGCTACCAATGCCAAGTCCACGAAAATGCTATTCACGCTCCTCCAAATGAGCTGCACAATATGAGTTCGCCATGGCCTTTCTCCATATGGGGAATGACGTGATCGGGAACCCAAAGCCAGTAACGGACATCGATTCATCTTCACCATAATCGATTATTTCACCAAGTGGGTTGAAGCTGCCTCTTTTTCCAAGGCCACCAAGGAGGTAATCATTGGTTTCATCTGAAATAATATCGTCTGTTGATACGGACTGCCGGAGGTGATCGTCTCAGAGAATGCCAAGAACCTAAACAATCAGATGATGAGAGATTTATGCAATAAGTTTTATATCAAGCATCTCAATTCTGTCATCTGTCGACCCAAGATGAATGGTGCTGTCGAAGCGACCAATAAGAACATCAAGAAGGTCATGTAGAAAATGTCCGCCAATCACAAAGGATGGCCTGACCTGTTGCCTCTGACTCTGTTAGCATATAGGACATCAATGCGTACCTCTACTTGGGCTACTCCCTATTCATTGGTATATGGCATGAAAGCAGTACTGCCCATAGAATTAGAAATGGAGTCCTTGCGAGTGTTAATAACCGCTCAGATGGAAGAAGATCAGTGGTTGCAAGAGAGGTACCACCAGCTGTCCCTGATAGATTAAAAGAGGGCTACAACCATTTTTCACTGGCAGTTATATCAGCAAAGGATTGCTCAGTCATACAATAAGAAAGTTCAAATCTGACAATTCAAAAAGAATGACTTGGTATTGAAGAAAGTTCTCGCCAATGAAGATTAAGACAAAGGAAAGTTTGCCCCGAATTGGGAAGGTCCTTTCATTGTCAAAGAAGTGTTGACAGGAGGAGCTATCAGATTCCAAGAAATAGACAGGAGAGAATTTCCCCAGCTTATCAAATCAGACACCGTGAAAAGGTACTATGTCTAAAGTACCTGCCAACCATCATCCTGGTCATACGAATCAATCAAATCATTTCGATTTCCACAAGAAGATCGAACTACGAATGACCTGATCTCCCTCCGCCCGGGAGTACGTGAAGTAATATGCATACAAGCCAATTATGTATGATGATAAACCATCTACTTTAGACACGATCTTATTTATTTATTAATAAAAGTATTAACTTATTAAAGGCATTTAATTATCTACATGATGCTACTTTTATAATATATAAATAACATATAGTTTTAAGCAATGCTTTTAGAATCATGATGATGATCATGCTAATGAGATCTAAATTCTTAGAAAGCTTAAAACTAAAATAGTTCCCAATCATGGGATTACTAAAAAGGGGATTAGTAAATCCGGATAGATTGGTACATATGTTGCTTGCTCATTGGATGAGGATGATTGATCTCAAGATCATTTGTGTGGAGACACTAAAGCAAGTATGTAGGTGCTTATTGGAGAATAAGTTCACTGAACGTGACTCGCTATGAAATACCTAATGGAGTTTTACTTGCCTGTCAATAGGAATTCCTAATGTGATAGTATTACAAGTGATCCTTGGACTTGAGATCATCATAGTATCTTATGTGTAATGAATTATACTTTGGCTTATTCCTTAAGACCCTTAAGGTATATCAAAGGGTATGCTTGGGTGTAATAAGTTATATATGGAGATAATGAATGGTCAATAAAGAGTCTACCACTTCTAGTAAAAGAAGAGATATGTCCTATGTGATTCGTTAAATGACAACACAGTTGTCCTTGGCTAAGGCAGAATGAAATTAGAAAGGAGTTTCTAATTTGCATTATTTGGAGTTGTGCATTTTCTAATCGAAATATATATAATTAAATAAAATAAGACTTGACCGTAATTCCATGTCTTATATTTAATTAGGACATTGTATGGTGGAAGGATTGAATTGTACGGTAACTATTTACTCACAGGTTCTTTTATGTTTGATGTTGAAATCTATATTATCTGGAAAGTCGTTGATCGCTAGGGAGGCCCTATTGTAGAATAAATATTATTTATTTAAATATATTATTAGTTTAATTTATTTATTTAAATTAGATTAGAATTATTCTAATTGATTTATTCACAATCGGTTTAATATGGAGAACCTAAAGGGCCACACCATAAAAGGAAAAATAATTATTTAAGAAGATAATGGCATAATCATAATAATGCATTAAGTGTAATTAATTTAATCTATGGTGATAGAATAAATTAAATAGCCTAATGTTTATTATTTAATATTTTGGAAATATTAAATATAAATTAATAAGATGAGTCTTATTAATATTATTACAATCATATCCAACTTGTGTATCTTGTCTCAGGGGTAAAATGACTAAATCTCCTTTTAGTAGAAAAGGAGAAAGAGTTACAGAATTGTTAGCATTGGTTCACACAGACGTTTGTGGACCTATGACAACGAATACATGGGGAGGGTATTCTTATTTTATTACTTTCACTGATGATCACTCAAGATTTTGAAATGTGTATTTAATGAAATATAAATCTGAATCATTTGAAAAGGTCAAAGAGTTCAGAAGGGAAGTAGAGAAACAAACGGGCAAGAGTATTAAGATTCTTCGATCAGATCGAGGTGGAGAATACTTAAGCGGTGAGTTTCTCAATTGTCTCAAAGATAATGGTATAATCTCACAATGGACTCCACCAGGTACACCACAGTTAAATGGAGTATCTGAAAGGGGAAATCGAACATTGTTGGACATGGTTCGTTCCATGATGAGTTTTACCGATCTTCTAACTTCATTCTGGGGTTATGCCCTAGAAACGGCTACTTATCTACTAAATAAGGTCCTCTCGAAATCAGTCCCAAGACTCCATATGAGATGTGGACAGGGAGGAAACCTGGTCTTAAGCATGTTAAGATTTGGGGATGTCCAGCTTATGTGAAAAGGTTTCAAAATGATAAGCTTGGGACAAGATCTGATAAGTGCACATTTTTGGGATATCCTAAAGAAAGTTTGGGATACTATTTCTATAATCCTACTGAGCAAAAAGTGTTTGTTGCGAAACACGCTGCCTTCTTGCAAAAGAAGTTTACCCTTGAAGGGGCTAGTGGGAGGAAAATAGATCTTGAAGAAATTCAAGAACCACAAACCACTACAAATCAATTGGATGAACCTGTCCAAGTAGAGACACCTACTGTACAACACCCTATTCGTAAATCTGGAAGAGTACCGAAGATACCTGAAAGGTATGGATTCGTCATAGAGGATGACAATGAGGTACACATCATGAATGATGATGATTCATTGAATTATGAATAGGCTATGAGTAATAAAGACTCAGGAAAATGGTAGATGTCCATAAAATCTAAAATAGATCTTTGAATCAATGCTCAAGTCCATTTGAATTTTACTTGCGAGTGCAGATTATTATTACTAGATCTGGAAAAATGGACGTGGAGATGCCCTTCCTCAAATATACTTATTAGAGGAGAATGTATGTATGATACATCTAGATGGATTTGTTTCAATAGTTGAAGCAAATCATGTATATGAGCTACAACGATCCATTTATGGATTGAAGCAAGCTTCTCGTAGATGGAACATCCCTTTTGATGAGACAATCAAAAAATTTAATTTTATCAAAAATGAGGATGAACCAAGTGTGTACAAGAAGGTTAGTGGGAGCGCTGTTCCATTCTTTGTATTATATGTTGATGATATATTACTGATAGAGAATAACATTCCTATGCTACAATCGATCAAAATAAAGTTGTCTAAACATTTCTCCATGAATGATTTGGTTAGAACATCCTACATTGGGGATATATATCTATATAGATAG
Organism: Panax stipuleanatus; assembly: GCA_020205555.1. Classification (NCBI taxonomy): domain Eukaryota; kingdom Viridiplantae; phylum Streptophyta; class Magnoliopsida; order Apiales; family Araliaceae; genus Panax; species Panax stipuleanatus. The sequence goes on along the minus strand of CM035117.1, from coordinate 131,842,295 downwards.
ATTTAAAAGGATGTTCAGCTTAACCCAAGGAACGTATATTCATTAGATGCTAAAGGCGTTTAGTATGGCAAACTCCAAAAGGTGTCTCATGATGATGAGCCATGAAGTGTATCTCTCTAAAATTGTCCTCAGTAAAAGAGAGATTGCACGAGTTACTATCATGTATGCAATGAAATATACGAGACTTGATGTTGATCAGTCAGATTTTGGAGAAGATCACTGTAGGACAGTGATAAACATCCTAAAATACTTAACTGACACTAAGGATGACATTATGACACATAATGTGTCTGAATTAAACTAGAGGACTAAACAGACTCAAGTTTTCAGACTGACCAAGACGACAACAAATCAACTATAGGGTAAGTCGTTACCTTGAAAGGTGGTGCAGTGAATTGGAAAGGTTCCAAACAGTAAAAGGTTGCTGGTCTAGTGACAAAGACAAAGTATATAACTATAAGTGAAGCTGCAAGTTGATGTTTTAGATGAAAAGTTCATTACAGAACTAGGAATAGTTCCTATGTCTCACCTTGAATCTAAACATGTGTTGCGGCACTTTGATTAAAGATATCATTGAAAGAAGAGACGTCACCTTAGAGCGTGTAGACTCTCAGGACAACATTGCAGATCCATTTAATAAAGCTTTAACACAACAGCAGTTTGATCGTCACTTAGAGAAGATGGTATGAGATACTATGGAGATTGGTTTTAGTGCAAGTGGGAGATTGAAAGTAGTATGCATATAAGCCAATCATGTATAATGATAAAGCATCTACTTTGGAGACGATCTTATTTATTTATTAATAAAAGTATTAACTTATTAAAGGTATTTAATTATCTACATGATGCTGTTTTTATAATATGTAAATAACCAATAGTTTTAAGCAATGCTTTTAGAATCATGATGATTATCATGCTAATGAGATCTAAATTCTTAGAAAGCTTAAAACTAAAATTGTTACCAATCGTGGAATTATTAAAAAGGGGATTAGTAAATCTAGATAGATTGGTACATATGTTGCTTGCTCATTTGATGAGGATGATTGATCTCATGATCATTTATGTGGAGACACTAAAGCAAGTATGTAGGTGCTTATTGGAGAATAAGTTCACTGAACGTGACTCGCTATGGAATACCTAATGGAGTTTTACTTGCCTGTCAATAGGAATTCATAATGTGATAGTAGTACAAGTGATCATTGGACTTGAGATCATCATAGTATCTTGTGTGTAATGAATTATACTTTGACTTATTCCTTAAGACCCTTAGGGTATATCAAAGGGTATGCTTAGGTGTAATAAGTTACATATGGAGATAATGAATGGTCAATAAAGAATCTATCACTTCTAGTAAAAGAAGAGATATGTCCTATGTGATTCGTTAAATGACAACCCAGTAGTCCTTGGCCATGGCAGAATGAAATTAGAAAGGAGTTTCTAATTTGCATTATTTAGAGTTGTGCATTTTCTAATCGAAATACATATAATTAAATAAAATAAGACTTGACAATAATTCCGTGTCTTATATTTAATTGGGACATTGTATGGTGGAAGGATTGAATTGTACGGTAACTATTTACTCACGGTTCTTTTATGATTGATGTTGAAATCTATATTATCTGGAAAGTCGTTGATCGCTAGGGAGGCTTATTCCTATTGTAGAATAAATATTATTTATTTAAATAGATTATTATTTTAATTTATTTATTTAAATAAGATTAGAATTGTTCTAATTGATTTATTCACAACCGGTTTAATATGGAGAACCTAAAGGGTCACACTATAAAATGAAGAATAATTATTTAAGAAGTTAATGGCATAATCGTAATAATGCATTAAGTGTAATTAATTTAATCTATGGTGATAGAATAAATTAAATAGTTTAATGTTTATTATTTAATATTTTGGAAATATTAAATATAAATTAATAAGATGAGTCTTATTAATATTATTACAATTATTATTATTTTAATTTCTAAAGGAGTTTAGGAATTAATTTAATACTAGTACTCTCATTTATTCCTAATAAGATTAGGAGGCAAATTAATTAAATGAGTTTAATTAATTAATCCCAATATGATTGAGAAGCCTAATTAATTAAAGGAGTTTAATTAATTAAATGAAAACCTATTTTTAATAGAATTAGAAGGGTTGACCATTATCTATATAAGATGAGTTTTATGTTAGATATCAGTTGATGCAATTCTAATTGTTGGAGAGTACTCCTTTTCTATAGAGGATAGAAAACTAGGGTTTAGCCAACCACCCTCCTTCTTGATAATTCATCTTTCTTGGTGGATCACCTCTTAAGGCCAAACACTTGGGTGGCTAACGTTGATCAAAGGAAGAAATCTAACCCAAAAATTCAAGGAGATCACGAAGAACGAGGAGTTGAACTCGTACCTGTGGAAGCTTCGTTCTACAAGGGTATGATTCCAAAACTTCTTATTTATTGTTTTAAATTAATAATTTGCATAAAGGATGATCCGGGTAATGGTTCTGTAGAATTTTTTTAAAATCTGATATACCATGTTTTCGCTAATTTTTGCAATTTGATTGCGCCATGATTTTAGACAAACCTAACAGTACGTAGGCAGCCATTCCTGGTGCGGTCAAACCAAATAAAAAATTCAAAAACCCATCGAACCAAACTCAAAAGAAACACTTCTCAAACCTCTCACACAAAATTTGAACTACGAGTAACCTGATCTCCCTCCACCCGGGAGTACGTAGGCAGCCATTCATGGTGCGGTACGACCTTTTTAAAAAAACCAATAAAAAACCAGTCCCAAGACATCGAAACCCAATAAAACCCAAATTTTATCAAGTCTTCCTAGTCAACAGGCCCTGCTGAGATATTCTCCGACATCTCACTGTCCATCAATCAAGGAGACTTTCGTGATACATCAACAACAACAAGTCATGAAAGAAGTGGTAATCACTCAGTAATGACAATACATATCCAACAGGGAAGTGAATCAAAATATATTTCTCTGATATATAATACTGTTTGATATATGCACTGTGTCCTGTACATGACAAAAATGACTGATCTAGTATGTGCAGGAAAAATAAAGCTAGCCTATGAACTCGTGGCCAAGCGGGATAACAGTGCCAATATGGCATCTCTCTCTGAAGATGGACGAGCAGCTGCAAGCTCAATACCCTCAATCTCCATACGAGCAAGAACATCCACAGCCATCTGCATGGTGCTACTGTGACCATCTATAAAAGTGCTCATATCTGCCACTAGACTGTGTGTATACGATCGGAGTGCTATGCTGTCTGCAATATAGACATCTCGGGTAGCTATGGCCTCATCCCTCTCAGCATAAGCAGCATCCCGGGAAACTAAGACCTCCTCAATCTCCTCAAATGCTGCATCTCTGACAGATCAGACCTCATCTCTCTCCTCAAGAGCTGCATCTCGGGTAGATCGGGCTTCGTCTCTCTCAACGAATGCTACATCCCGATTAGCTCGAGCCTCGTCTCTCGCAGCAAAAGCTGTGTCTCTGCTAGAAAGGGCTGTCAACATCAACGCCCTAACCTGATCTCTCTCAAAAGCCATTTGAGCTAATGAGTCAGCAATAGCTGGATCTGTCCCGACAGGGATGCTCGGAGGGTCGCTAACCAAAACCGCTGTCAAGTTGGTAAACAAATCATCCTCCGTGGGAGAATCAGGATCCTCTATAGGCTCCTCCTCATTTGAATCAACAATCGGAGCTGACTGGATAACCGCAGCTGCTGCTATATCGGCCTCCAACCAGACCGAATACTCTGGAGAGCGATCCAGATGGCTAGTAGAGAAATCAGCCCTCTCCCTATGAGTCCAACACTCATAAATCCTGATCAGGTCGGCTGACGATAAAGATGAAGCTGATATCTATTGATCAATAGCCCCCTCAAACTAGTGAAGGCTCTGGAACTGGTCGAACACATCCATGACTGCCAACGGATGGTAAGTGGTCACCCCTCTTAATCCTCTTAAGGGCAAATAATCTATGTCGACTGCATGAGTGATGAAGATGTAAAGGGAAACAAGCCCTGAGCATGATAAGATCGAAAAAGGATGCTCAATATCTGATAAAAAGGTCGACCATGCCGCTGCATCCGAACACTCCGCTGGCTGGAAGGAGTATGACATGGCTATCTCATGGGTAAAGTAGTACCCATGGTGTCTAAAGGCGCCAATCGGACGCAAATGTGTCATGAGCCATACATACAGTAGAACAGAGCTACCTCTAAAAAACCCCTCGGGATGGGTGCTGCAAAATGTAGCTGACCTCAAGGTCTCGGCCAGTATCATCGGCAGAATAGTGCTACCATATCTGAGGGCACGAACCAGGACCATCAAGACAATATCTAAATGGTCTAAATATAGTGGCATATATACATAAGCCGTGATGCACATCAACAAGGCGTCTACCTGGGCCAACTGCCACTCATCTGCCGAAATGATAAAATCCCCAGAGTATTGATTGTAGCTGTCTAACCGGCCGAAGCGATCGATCAGAAAGTCAGTGGATATCACATGTCCTGAGATGATCTCCTCAGTGACTACTCTACGTCTCAGACCCGACATAGTCATAAATGGTCTCCTAATGTCACTGATAGTTGTCCGAGCGCAAGGCAGGCCCATTGCTAAACCTGTAAAACGCTCATACTCCTCCAGGGTCAGAGTCAACTCATGCATCCAAAAGAGAAAAACTTGTCGCTCAGCTATCCAGCAGGATAAGATGTCGTCTACAAATTCGTACGGAACCTGGAAATCTAGAAGGGCCAAGGAATGCCCCAGCATCTGATCTACTGTCCCTCTGGCTGTATGGGGCAGACTATCGTACCAAGACCTCAATGAGGATGCTACCGAGGATGGTGGCGTATGCTTAATACGGCTGACCGTAGATGACGACATCTGTATCACCGTATCATAAGACCATCCAGGGGTCAAATCTAAACTCACCTGTCTAAGTGCATATCCATGACATAATATATGCATAATGACAATGATAAAAATGATGCAATAGATAGGAAATATCATGCATATCTAGAATAAACTATCTACTACAAGCATCATCTCTGCCCGCTAATAAAATATAAAATAAAAAGTAAAGGGATATGGGGCACAGTCATCCAACTACTAACAAAGGCCTATCAAAAGATATAGCGAGAAATGGGGCACAACCGCCCAATAGCCAAACAGAGGCCTATCAAAAGATATAGCGAGAAAAGCTATCCGAAGAGATTAAGAATATCTGTCCCCAGGCTATTAACCTGCTCCAGCTCCTCCTGAGTCACAAAATCTTGGCCAGTGGGAATGTCCGGTTGATACAAGGGAGGATCAGCACCTTCAAAGCTGCTAGAAAATAGACCTGTGGAAGGGCCCGCTCCAGAGCTGGAAAGATCAAAAGAGTCTGCCTCGAATGGCTCCCAACCAAGGTGCCTGATGAACAAATGAGCTCTCTCCAACTACTGGGTTAGTCCTGTAATCTGGTCCAGATGAGTCGGATCTCAGAGGCAAGCTATCCAGTCTGTCATCATCACAAACCCCGGCACCATATTTGCTATAAACTGGGTAGCACGAGTCTGAGCCCAAATGGTACGAGGGCTCCACTAGCTGTGAAATGCCTCCTGGCTGTAAGGACCCTCTTACAGGGTGAAACCATCTATGCCCACCATAGGAATGTTTGTGAGTGGCTGAGCTAATGGCCAATGATGCTAAGAAGGAGGAACAAAGGGAATGCGGATATCTCCCGTGGTGCTCCGAATAGCATGCTCTCCTAAATAGAGCTCCCAACCTCCCTCTGTCAAAAATGGAACTTGGCGAGTGGACAATGCAAACTCCCGGCCAGTGGGAAAGCCGCCCTCAAACCTGACTGTCAAAAAGCCTGAGGTGTACGGGACTCACGAGATCGACTCGGCCGTCAATATCTCTAGCTGCAGGCGGGAATGGGTAAATCCCTTGGCTACAGGGACCTCCGTCAATGTGCAGTGATGCCAGTGCCGTCCTCGAGGATAAGTCTCCAAGCCCAGAGTAGTGGTAGGACGTAGGCAAGGAAGCCTCTCATATGCCCAAAACTGGCCATGCAAATATCAAAAGTCCTCAGTGATCAAGACTGACAAATACAAATGAGGAAATCAAAAAGGTGTAAGAGAAATGTACTCACCAGCAAGAATGAGTTTAAACCTAGCCAAGCCTCCGTCACACCCTTCGAGCGCATGCGCATCCCTCGGAGAAAATAGGCAAAGGTGTAGGTATCCCAATCGAAATCACTGAGGCTCTCCACATATTTTAAAAAATTAAAAATAACTATTTTTAAAATAATTTATTTATTTTAAAATATTAAAAATAATTTTTTTTAATATTTTAAAAGAATATATTATTTTTAAAGTAATAATTATATTTAATATTTTTAAAATAAAATATTTTTTAAAAAATAATAAATATTTTTAATATTTTAAAGAAAATATTCTTTTTAAATAATAATTTAATTTAATATTTTAAAATAAAATATTTTCTTAAAATAGTTTGAAAATAATAATTATTTTTAATATTTTAAAATAAAATATTCTTTTTTAAATAATTACTATTTTTATATTTAAAATAAAGTATTATTTTTAAAAACAATTATTATTATAAAGAAAAAATATTAGGAACTTTTATTTTTTCAAAAATGAGTAAAGTTTCAAAAAATATGGATTCCAAGAAAGTAAAGTCAAAATTTTAAATCAAAATTTACACATCTTTAATTTTTTTTTTGTTTTATTGAAATAATATTTTTTTATATATATTTTTGAATATATATTTTATAAAACTTTACTCATTTTTTATATTTTAATTTATATTTTTAGTTTTTGTTTTTAAAAATTCTAATATTAAGAATACATATAATAATGGTAAAAATATTAAAAAAAATTCTGAAAATAAATTTTAACATACAAAATGAAAAAAATCTACTTTTTTAAAAAATAAAATTTTATTTTCTTATTTAATTTTTTTGAATCTATATTTTCTGAAACTATACTTATTGTTGAAAAAAATAAAATTTCTAATATTTTTATCTTAAAATACTAATTTTTTAAAAAGTTTTTTTTAAAATATTTTATTTTAAATACAACAAATATTTATTATTTTAAAAATAAATTTTATTTTAAAATACTAAAAATAATTATTATTTTTAAATTATTTTAAAAATATAATTTATTATAAAATATTAAATATAATTATTATTTTAAAATATTAAAAATAAAAATTATTTAAAAATATTAAATATAATTATTATTTTAATTTTTTTAAATAATATTTTCTTTTAAAATATTAAAAATAACTATTTTTAAAATAATTATTTTACTTTAAAATATTTAAAATATTTATATTTTAAAATTATTTTAAAAATAATAATTTATTTTAAATATTAAATATAATAATTATTTTTAAAAAAAATTAATTTAAAATATTTATTATATTCTAAAATATTCAAAAAAATTATTTTATTTTAAATTTTTCAAAATTTTATGTCAAACTAGGTCGGGTTAGGTGAAAAATTGGTCAAATAGGGTCGGGTGAGGTCAACGCGAGTAGGAGGAACGAAAATGCCAACAAAATGCCACTTTAAAGACCTAAATGACGAAAAATGAATTTTAGGGACGACTTTAAAAATGAGTGACAACTTGGAGGGACAAAAGTGTCATTCAGCCTTAACAATATAACGGTGGTATGTCAATATATGTAATTCCTTGGTACTGTAGGCCCTTGTGGATTGCTTGATGACTAGCTCTAAATCTTCGAATACTGCCAATCTTTTGACACCCATGGATTGAGCCAATTTTAACCCTAAGAGGCATCCTTCATATTCTGCTGTGTTATTGGAGTTGTTGAATCGCAGCTTAGTTGCCACGGGGTACTTCTCCCCAGTGATGAATACAAGAACTGCCCCTGCTCCGGCTTCTTCTGCATTTGCAGCGCTGTCAAAGTATAATTTCCAGAATTGTCCCATGTCTTCCTTATGGGCTTGCTGGATTGCCATCACATCATCGTCAGTGAAGTATGTCTCAAGAGGCTCATAACCTCATGTCGGTGCGGCCGATAGATGGTCTACGATTCCCTATCCCTTAATGGACTTTTGGGTCACATAGACGATGTCGAACTGTTGAAGGATTATCTGCCAATTGGATAATTGACAGTTCAACATCGGTTTGCTAAAAATATACCTCAAAGAATCCATACGGGATATGAGATGGGTGGTATGGTCGTGCAGGTAATGCTGTAATCTCATAGTGGCCCAAGCCAATGCTCAACATATTCTTTCTATCAGCGTGTATTTCTGTTCTCCACTATTAAATCGCTTGCTGAGGTAATAAATGGCCCTTTCCTTGCCCATATCATCCTTCTACCCCAATAAACAGCCCATGGCGTTGGAGTTAACTAATATGTATATGAACAATGGGACTCCCTCCCTTGGAAAGTCCAGAATGGGTGCTTCAATCAACCTCTTCTGGATGATGTGAAAAGCCTTCCGACTGTCTTTGTTCCTTTTTTCGGAGGAGTTCTTTCTAAACAACTTGAAAATGGGTTCACATGTAGCTGTTAGTTGCGAGATGAATCGGCTGATAAAGTTTATCCTTCCAATGAAACCTATGATTTCTTTCTCGATTCTCGGCTCAGGCATCTCAATGATAACTTTTATCTTGGCTGAGTCCAATTCGATACCTCGATTGCTTACAAGGAATCCTAGAAGTTTACCCGACTTCAAACCAAAAGCACACTTGGCGGGGTTCAACTTTAAATTATATTTACGAAACTGCTCGAACAACTTCCAAAGATGGGCACAATGGTCATCTGCCTCCTTGGACTTTACGATGATATCATCCACATATAATTTTATATCTTTGTGCATCATATCATGGAATAACACCATCACGGCCTTCTGATAAGTTGCGCCAATGTTAGTGAGGCCAAAAGCCAATCTTCTATAGCAGAAAGTGCCCCAGGGAGTGATGAAGGCGGTCTTTTCCCGATCCTCTTCAGCAACCATAATCTAGTGGTATTCGGCGAAGCAATCAGATAAGGAATACATCTCGTACTGTGCCGTGTTATCTATCAACACATGGATGAATGGTAATGGGAAGTCATCTTTAAGGCTGGCCTTGTTGAGATCTCGATAATCTACACAGACTCGCACCTTGCCCCAGACTTCGGCACTGAGACCACATTAGATAACCACTCGGGGTAGGTTGATACCATAATGATACCCGCATTGAACTGTTTGATGATTTCTTCCTTGACTTTCAGGCTCCACTTTAGTTTCAAATGTCTTAACTTCTGCTTAACTGGTTTGAAACCTTCCTTAACTAGTAACCGATGGACGACTATGTCTATTAGCAAACCTATCATGTCTTCGTGAGACCAAGAAAAAACATCCTAGAACTGGGTTAGGAGGTTAATTAAATCTTTTTCTTGGCTAGAGGGAAGGTTGGTTCCAATTTGTAGCTCTTTAGGGTGGTCAGGATTTCTGATGTTTATGGTGGTGGTATGTTCAAGTTTGGGTTTGGGTCTGTCTTTGACCCATCCTTTAATTTCCTCAGGCACCTCATCATCATCTACCGGTTCTTGCTTAATCCCCATCAAGTCAAAGTCCAATTCTATATCAAAATCGTAGTCACTACTCGAATTGGACAAGTCAAGGACAGGGCTAGAAATACTCAAATTTTAAAATCAGAGAAGAAAACTTGATTGCTTAATATATATAAAACAGTTGTCAATTACAAAAGGGTTCAGAAGTTAATATGATAAACAAGTTGCAGATATAATAAAATAGACTGAAATATAAAGGATAGTCTCTTAGCTAACAGATCACTTTCTATTTTTACCCTTTCTGAACGATTTGAGGAGCGATCGTCCAATTACTGGTAGTTAGATCTTTAGGGATGGCTGAAATGGAGGTTTCATCGTAGTCACTGCTGTCTCTAAGGATGACCATGACTGATTCTGAACTAGACCCAGGATCCTTCTTTCGAATGTTAACACTTTTCCAGTTAATGACCGGGACATCGGGATTATTGTCTATTGGATCTTGTCCAGATGAATCCTTAGGGGAACCTTCGGGGAGGCTAAAATTGCACAAAGACTCATGGATGAAGTACACGGTGGAGTATGTGGATCACATATGAGTGGGCCCCTGCTTGCTAAAAAGATATTAAGGATGTAACGACCATGAATTTTAAACTCTTTATTTATTAAATATGTGATTTAATTTTAACGAGTTAGTTTTGTGAGTTTATTTAAACCTTATGTGATGGTGAGAATTTGTAAAATGATTAAAGGAAGTCACTAATGAGTTATTTAACTTAGTGGACTAGCCCTGAGACCTTAATATCAGAGAATTGATAAGATTATTAATAATTAAATATTCAACTTATTTGAATATAGTGACAGGATTTGAACATGTTTGATTAATTTCAATTATGATTAATTATTTGATAATGTGTTGATTAATAATTATTATGAATAAATAATAATTAATAAGTAAGAGATTAATAAATATAATAATATTATATTTAATTGATTTATACAAGCATGTGATATATAAACCTATAATATATGGTGGATTACCTTATATTATATATAATGCAAGGTGGCACATCAATATGATTATACGTTATACATATTGACTATATGGTAAGAGTAATTACATTATGTGAGTGACATAATAGTATGACTTATGTAACATGATATGTGTGGGTAAACATTCATGTATCCCCTATTGACATATAATAAGATCAATAATTAATTAATAATGATTTCATTAAGTTATTATAATTATTATAATAACAGTCATGATAATAATTAATAATAAATGCCTAATTAATTTATATTTGGTGTTAATAGAAAATGTACATGGATTATATGTTGATGTATCTATGTGTACCCCTACTTGTTACCTTGTAATTTGAAAATGCATTGTATACCCTTTAATTCATTATAACCTAAGTTATATAAAATGTGTAACCTAAGTGTGTATGTTATGTGTATACATGATATAGCCCAAGTGTGATATTTACATATGCTGAGTTTAGCTTGTCCCAATTTAAGGGTCACCCCTCGTTGCTCTTCACGTGAACTCAAGCCTAGCTACTCTACTCTTCTCCTAAATTTCAACAAAGGTTAGCTAATGATCATGGGAGAGTAGTGATGATGATGGGATTCACCAACTTTCTACCTAATCTAAGTGAACCATTAGTCAATTGCTCAACCCATTGGTTTGATTTTGAGGATATTCCCATTGTATGGATATCCATTTCTCTATAAATAGAACCCTCCTCTCTTCATTTGATCTTGTTAAGTAGATTATTAGTTGCTATAGAGAGAGTGAGAGCAATATGATATTCAAGAGGGAACTCTAGCCAATTCAGAGCAATTTACATAGGTATAAAACTCACATTCATGTTCTTCAATTTTAAGTTCTTGATTTTGTGATTTAGGTGTTAATTGGTTGGAATAAGATTGCTAAGTAACATATAAGTTGATATGAATGCTAGAATGTTGATGCTACATGTCTGGAATGGATTTCATAGAAAGAATTGAGGAGTTTGGCTTAAGCTCTGTTTTACAGAGAAGCTTCTGGTCTGGAAACGGAGCCGTGCGGCCGCGCGTCTCCCTAGTACAAATTGGGCGCGGCCGCGCCCCTCTGCAGAATTTGTTTTCTATTTCATTTTCTGTCCATGCTATCTTGATGATACCCTTTGGCCAAGCTTGTAAACTAATATTAAACCACACTATAAGCTTCTTAATACTACATATATGCCATGACCATGATAGTATGTGTGATGAAAGGAAAACATATGTTTTAAAAGGGAAACTTATAGTTTCAATTATGAACTTAGACACGTACGTAGCACGTGCATCTTCTGATTCTGAAAGCATGACCGTATAGTCTATATTGACATGAAAGGTACGTTTAAAGTGTCGAACACACTAGCATGAACGATTGCAAGATTTCAACGACTTTAACGAGAAATTTAAGCCTTTTGAAAACAAACTTGACCAAGATTAGTATCTTTTAGATTCTGACCATATGAGAACATTTACAAGGTTTAGATATGTGTTTCAATTGCATACGAATTATATGTTGAGACGCTTTACATATACTATGTTACCTTTGTGGACTTAGTATACTTTTCAAAGGAAACTTAAGATTTGAAAGTTAATAACATCAATTACCATGTGGGTTATATTATGAGCATGCAAGCATGAAGATTAGGAGCTCACTATGACTATAGACATATTAACATGAACATCATTTGTTTATATATAGATTTCACCTATGCACGCATATTCATAGAAAATGAATTTCTAAAGTATAGCCTATGTGATAGGAATATACATGAGTAGTATAAGCACAAGCATATTTACTAAGTATTGTTAGTCTCGTGAGGTGTAATATGGCGATGTAAATAATCTTTGAAACATGAATATGTATTAGTTAAAGTATGTGAATTACTGGCATGAAAACACGACTTCGAATTGAATATAGAAAAAGCATGCTAGTTTCGAACGAGAAGTTAATAACTTGATAAAGTATGTGTGTTGATTAAATATAAGTAACTTGAAGTATTATGTGTTCAAGCCTATATTGATGCATAGAAACTAGATAATCTAAAGTTATTAAATCTATAACATGATTAGATTGACTTACGTGAATTATGGATAGATTAATATGATAAGCAGATTCTTGTAAATGTAGACTCATATTAGTTTACACATGCTAATTGGAATACCGACTTATTAATGTTAGGTTATTTCAGCGAGATTTAATTAAAACTAGAACTTAATTGTAGCTAAGCAATCAGGCAAGTCTCCGAATTTCACTATTTGGTTGTGCAAGTTCTTTAATTCTTATTTGTACAAGTTCCTATCCTTCTCATATTGTATTGAGCAGGTTATTATCGTATTGACAGTTAATTATTTAAAGCTTGAACTTTATTTCCAAGCATGCTAATAGGTGGTTTAATTACTTTACAATTATTCCACATCGATATTATTGTTATTCGCACTTGGTGCACTTGATTTCGTACAGTCTTGGACTTGTACATTATTTAAAGTTCTATAATTCTTGAACTGCATCAGATAGAGTCTGAACCCTTGTTCGGTCAGACAATTGTATAAAATTTTTATAAAAGCTATCCAAACCAATTGATGGTAAGGATTCTTAGACTGAAAGAACACCCCTTGTATATATAGGGGAGTACCCCAGGTATCTAGTATAAAGATACAAACAGCAGAGTTGAATGTTATGCATATACATGGCGTACGCGAGGCTGATCCCCTCAAGTACTTATTCTGTAGCCAGTAACCAAAGGGTCAATCAGCTATTGATTCTGTTAGAGTTTTATAGTTCAAAAGTCTACTTGACTATCAGTTATTCTAAAAGTAATCATTATTCTTGCTTTCGATATTCATATTGTTGAATTCATCTTGATATATCCTTTATTGTTGTACTTAAACTTGCTGAGCAAACTTGTTGCTCATTCTTGCTATATCATGACTTATATTGCAGTTAAGCCCGAGACTTCAGGGAAGGACAAGGGTAAAGGGAAGATGTAGGATTAGTTTGCAAGGAGCAGACTTTATTTTTATGTTTAATTAATTATTGTTATAAAATATGAACCCTAATGACTATTCTAGGGTATGTTTGTATGTTTGTATTTAAGGTTATCGAATCTTGGGACTAGTAACACCTTTTGAATGAACGACGTACGTTTATTATATTCCGCATTTTAGTTATCGTATGTTATTTAGAGGTGGATGTTTAGTATTATTTCGTGACGACCGGACCGGGGTCAGAGGACCCGGATTTGGGGGTGTCACAGGTTGGTATCAAAGCTTTAGGTTATAAACGTTAGGAATGCGAAACCTATGCTATAACCTTAGTAGAAAACTCAAGTAGAGTATGTAAGTGATGGGTTGAGGAGATCCATCGAGTCTTATTGTGATACTGAAGTTGTTTATTTAAATCAGCTATGATTAATAGACATCCTAAAACTTCTTCATGCTAACATAAATAGCATATCACATAAAGTCTAATGTTTTCTTCCTTTCCTCAGGATCAGCCGCCTAGGAGACTACCACGGAACCAGAGGGAGGAAGGATCCGTTAATAATGGCGGAGGGGAAAATATCGACCCTATGCAGAACTTCGTTAACTTATTAACGGAGGCAATGCAGAACAGACCCCAGCCAGCAGCAGGGCAGCCAGGACATCACTTGGCAAGCTTCAAAGATTTTAAATTGGTAGGACCGCCAGAGTTCCGGGGAACCTTGGACCCAATCGAAGCCCAAACCTGGATAGAAGAGATGGAGAAAGTGTTTGAGGTCGCACGAGTGGCCGAAGCACAGAAGATGAGTTTTGCCACTTTCATGATGAAGGGCGAAGCTAACTATTGGTGGAAAGCCAATAAGGGACGAGCGGGCGAAGGTGTTATTCCTTGGGATAAATTTAAGGAGCTATTTCTCTAGAATTACTTCTCAGAGAATACGCAACAGGATATGGAAGTTAAGTTTCTGGAACTGAAACAAGGTAGTATGTCTGTAGCAGAGTACGCGACAAGATTTAACGAGTTGGCCTGATTTGCCTCACATCAGGTTGACACGGAAGCCAGGAAGGCAAGGAGGTTCGAATTAGGACTGAAACCATGGCTGCAGAAAGCAGTCATGGTATTGAAGATTAAAACTTACTCTGACCTACTAGAAAGGGCTATCATTGCCGAAGGAGGTAATAAAGCCATTGTTCGATTCAAGCAAGAAAAGAAGACTGGTCAGGAGAGACAGAAAGGGGGAAGCAGCGGAGGCAGCAACCCCAACAAGCGTAAATGGACAGAGAGCCAATCCTCTAGAGGCAACAAGTCTGGGGGAGAGGCCAAGAAAAGTGTAAAGTGCAACAACTGTGGGAAGAATCACTCGGGGGAGTGCATGAAGGGAAAGAACGCTTGTTACCATTGTGGACAACCGGGGCACATGGCTCCTCATTGTCCGAATAAGCAGAAAGGAGGGTGTTTCTCGTGTGGAGCCCTAGACCATCAAATTAAGGACTGCCCGAAGAGAAAGGGCGACGCAGATAGCGGTAATCGCAACAACAACAACAACGGACTGAGCATCGGAGGGCCAGCCAGTCAAGCCAACAGACCAACGGCACGCACGTTCAACATGACCGTTCAGGATGCGGTGGAGTCTAAGGACGTGGTGTCAGGTATCATCCCAATCAACAATATAGATGCATATGTGTTATTTGATTCGGGTGCTACCTGCTCTTTTGTTTCCGAAGAATTTACTAAACAGTTAGACTCACCCCGTGAAAGATTAGAACACCCTATGAACGTAGAAGTAGCAAATAAGGAAATTATTCCCGTAGAATACATTCATAGGAACTGTTATACTGAATTGCGAGGATTTAAGCTCAGAGTGGATTTGATACCGATTCGTTTGGGGGAGTTTGATGTAATCCTTGGAATGGATTGGTTATCGGTTCACGGAGCAGTTATTGATTGTAAGAAGAAATGTGTAAGCCTTAAGACTTCGAATAAGTCGAAGGTGGTATTTTATGGTAGTAAATCGCCAAGACAATCTCATTGTCTGACAATGGTGCAATCGCAGAGATTGCTTAGGAAGGGTTGTGTAGGTTATTTGGCTCACGTGGTTGATACTCGACAAGTCGAGGATGAACTGGGTCAGATACCTATTGTAAGGGAATTCGCCGATGTCTTCCCAAACGAGATTCCGGGATTGCCACCGGATAGAGAAATTGAGTTTGTCATTGATTTGGCACCGGGGACAGCACCGGTATACAAAGCGCCGTATCGTATGGCACCAGTAGAGATGAAAGAACTGATGGCTCAATTACAAGAGTTGTTGGAAAAAGGGATACATTCGACCGAGCGTTTCACCGTGGGGAGCGCCAGTCTTATTCGTGAAGAAGAAAGATGGATCGCTCAGACTTTGTATCGACTATCGTGATTTGAACAAGGTCACCATTAAGAACAAGTACCCATTGCCTAGGATCGACGATTTATTTGATTAGTTGAAGGGGGCGAAGTACTTTTCAAAGATTGACTTGAGGACCGGTTATCATCAATTGAAGGTGAGGCCGGAGGATATTCCAAAGACGGCATTCAGAACTCGGTATGGACACTTTGAGTTTTTGGTAATGTCATTCGGATTGACGAACGCACCGGCAGCATTTATGGACTTGATGAACAGAGTGTTCAAGCAATATTTAGATAAGTTTGTTGTCGTGTTCATCGATGACATTCTGGTGTATTCAGAGACGGAGGAAGAACACGCCGAGCATCTTCGAATAGTGTTGGAGACATTAAGGAGAGAGAAGTTGTATGCAAAATTCTCCAAGTGTGAGTTTTGGTTGCAAAGAGTGCAATTTTTGGGGCACGTTATCGACAAGAATGGTGTTTCGGTGGATCCAGCAAAGGTAGAAGCGGTTATCAACTGGGAGCAGCCGAAGACGCCAACAGAAATCAGGAGTTTCTTAGGATTAGCGGGATACTATCTAAGATTCATCCAGAATTTTTTGAAATTAGCATCGCCGTTGACCAATCTTACTAGAAAGACAGTTAAGTTCGTTTGGACGGAGAAGTGTGAAGAGAGCTTCCTAGAATTGAAGAAGAGGCTTAGTCAAGCACCTGTGTTAGCTTTACCGGATAACACGAGAGGATTTGTAGTGTATAGCGATGCGTCACACAAGGGTCTTGGCTGTGTACTGATGCAACATGGCAGGGTCATTGCGTACGCTTCGCGTCAGCTGAAAGATTATGAGAAGGGTTATCCGACTCATGACCTGGAATTAGCAGCAGTAGTTTTTGCCTTGAAGATTTGGAGGCATTATTTGTATGGTGAGAAGTGTGAGATATATACGGACCACAAGAGTCTGAAGTATATCTTCACACAGAAAGAATTAAACATGAGGCAGCGCCGATGGCTAGAATTGATCAAAGATTATGATTGTGAGATTCTGTACCATCCAGGCAAAGCAAATGTAGTGGTAGATGCCTTGAGCAGAAAAGGCAGAGAGAAGTTATCGAAGTTAACCGTTCAAGAAGAGTTAGTGAAAGATTTCGAACGACTAGGTTTGGAGGTTAAGTATCCGACGGAGACCATCGAGAAATTATTTTCAGTGACAGCGAGTCCGACTTTATTAGATAAGGTTAAGGAGGCACAAGAGAAGGACGAAGATTGTGATATTATCAAGAAACGGATTGTTGAAGGTGATGATTTGAAATTCAAGATTGATAGCACTGGACTGCTAAGGTTTGAAGGACGAATTTGGGTACCGTTAGTACCGGAACTGAGAGAAGAAATTTTGCAAGAAGCGCACAGTACGAGATACTCGATACACCCAAGAAGCACGAAGATGTACCAAGATTTGCGTCATCACTTTTGGTGGCCAAACATGAAGAGGGAGGTTGCAGAATGCGTAAGTAGGTGTTTAACTTGTCAGAGAGTCAAGGCAGAGCACCAATGACCAAGCGGGTTATTACAACCGTTAGAGATTCCAGAATGGAAATGGGAGCACATCACGATGGATTTTGTGGTAGGACTTCCGGCAACGCAGAAAGGGCACGACGCCATATGGGTAATTGTAGATCGTCTTACGAAGTCAGCTCACTTTTTGTCGATTAAGATTAAGTATAGTTTGGACCAATTAGCTAGATTGTATGTCAAGGAAATTATCTCGAGACATGGGGTGCCGGTATCTATTGTATCTGATAGAGATCCGCGTTTCACATCAAATTTCTAGAAGAGTCTTCAAGAGAGATTGGGGACACAATTACGAATGAGTATCGCGTATCATCCGCAGACCGTTGGGCAAAGCGAAAGAACAATTCAAACACTTAAAGACATGCTCCGAGCTTGTGTAATGGACTTCAAGGGTAGCTGGGAGGATCACCTTCCATTAGTAGAATTCGCGTACAACAATAGTTATCACGCTAGTATCGGAATGCCACCGTACGAAGCGCTATATGGGAGAAAATGTCGAACACCCTTGTGTTGGGACGAAGTTGGAGAACGTCGACTGTTGGGACCAGAATTGGTACAGCAGACTGTAGAGATTATCAAGGTGATAAGAGCACGGCTGGTAGCGGCTCAAGATCGCCAGAAGAAGTATGCAGACTTGCATCGCAAGAAGAAAGAATTTGAATTAGGAAACTATGCTTTTCTGAAAGTATCTCCTTGGAAGGGGAAGATTCGTTTTGGGAAGAAGGGAAAGTTGAGCCCTAGGTTTATAGGACCGTTTGAAATTCTGAGGCGAGTCGGTGAAGTGGCGTACGAGGTGGCGTTACCTCCTGAACTTGAGCATATTCACAATGTGTTTCATGTGTCAGTGTGGCGACCGTATAAACCGGACTACAAGCACGTTATCTCCTATGAACCTATTCAAGTCGAGAAAGACTTATCATACGAGGAAGTTCCTGTCCAGATACTAGATAGGAAGGATCAGAAGCTGAGGAATAAGATCATTCATTCCGTCAAGATTCTCTGGAGGAATCACGCAGTCGAAGAAGCTACGTGGGAGCTAGAAGAGAAAATAAGAGCGAATTATCCGTTATTATTTGAGTAACCTTATTTATACAATTCCGAGGGCGGAATTTTTATAAGGGGGGAGGGATGTAACGACCATGAATTTTAAACTCTTTATTTATTAAATATGTGATTTAATTTTAACGAGTTAGTTTTGTGAGTTTATTTAAACCTTATGTGATGGTGAGAATTTGTAAAATGATTAAAGGAAGTCACTAATGAGTTATTTAACTTAGTGGACTAGCCCTGAGACCTTAATATCAGAGAATTGATAAGATTATTAATAATTAAATATTCAACTTATTTGAATATAGTGACAGGATTTGAACATGTTTGATTAATTTCAATTATGATTAATTATTTGATAATGTGTTGATTAATAATTATTATGAATAAATAATAATTAATAAGTAAGAGATTAATAAATATAATAATATTATATTTAATTGATTTATACAAGCATGTGATATATAAACCTATAATATATGGTGGATTACCTTATATTATATATAATGCAAGGTGGCACATCAATATGATTATACGTTATACATATTGACTATATGGTAAGAGTAATTACATTATGTGAGTGACATAATAGTATGACTTATGTAACATGATATGTGTGGGTAAACATTCATGTATCCCCTATTGACATATAATAAGATCAATAATTAATTAATAATGATTTCATTAAGTTATTATAATTATTATAATAACAGTCATGATAATAATTAATAATAAATGCCTAATTAATTTATATTTGGTGTTAATAGAAAATGTACATGGATTATATGTTGATGTATCTATGTGTACCCCTACTTGTTACCTTGTAATTTGAAAATGCATTGTATACCCTTTAATTCATTATAACCTAAGTTATATAAAATGTGTAACCTAAGTGTGTATGTTATGTGCATACATGATATAGCCCAAGTGTGATATTTACATATGCTGAGTTTAGCTTGTCCCAATTTAAGGGTCACCCCTCGTTGCTCTTCACGTGAACTCAAGCCTAGCTACTCTACTCTTCTCCTAAATTTCAACAAAGGTTAGCTAATGATCATGGGAGAGTAGTGATGATGATGGGATTCACCAACTTTCTACCTAATCTAAGTGAACCATTAGTCAATTGCTCAACCCATTGGTTTGATTTTGAGGATATTCCCATTGTATGGATATCCATTTCTCTATAAATAGAACCCTCCTCTCTTCATTTGATCTTGTTAAGTAGATTATTAGTTGCTATAGAGAGAGTGAGAGCAATCTGATATTCAAGAGGGAACTCTAGCCAATTCAGAGCAATTTACATAGGTATAAAACTCACATTCATGTTCTTCAATTTTAAGTTCTTGATTTTGTGATTTAGGTGTTAATTGGTTGGAATAAGATTGCTAAGTAACATATAAGTTGATATGAATGCTAGAATGTTGATGCTACATGTCTGGAATGGATTTCATAGAAAGAATTGAGGAGTTTGGCTTAAGCTCTGTTTTACAGAGAAGCTTCTGGTCTGGAAACGGAGCCGTGCGGCCGCGCGTCTCCCTAGTACAAATTGGGCGCGGCCGCGCCCCTCTGCAGAATTTGTTTTCTATTTCATTTTCTGTCCATGCTATCTTGATGATACCCTTTGGCCAAGCTTGTAAACTAATATTAAACCACACTATAAGCTTCTTAATACTACATATATGCCATGACCATGATAGTATGTGTGATGAAAGGAAAACATATGTTTTAAAAGGGAAACTTATAGTTTCAATTATGAACTTAGACACGTACGTAGCACGTGCATCTTCTGATTCTGAAAGCATGACCGTATAGTCTATATTGACATGAAAGGTACGTTTAAAGTGTCGAACACACTAGCATGAACGATTGCAAGATTTCAACGACTTTAACGAGAAATTTAAGCTTTTGAAAACAAACTTGACCAAGATTAGTATCTTTTAGATTCTGACCATATGAGAACATTTACAAGGTTTAGATATGTGTTTCAATTGCATACGAATTATATGTTGAGACGCTTTACATGTACTATGTTACCTTTGTGGACTTAGTATACTTTTCAAAGGAAACTTAAGATTTGAAAGTTAATAACATCAATTACCATGTGGGTTATATTATGAGCATGCAAGCATGAAGATTAGGAGCTCACTATGCCTATAGACATATTAACATGAACATCATTTGTTTATATATAGATTTCACCTATGCACGCATATTCATAGAAAATGAATTTCTAAAGTATAGCCTATGTGATAGGAATATACATGAGTAGTATAAGCACAAGCATATTTACTAAGTATTGTTAGTCTCGTGAGGTGTAATATGGCGATGTAAATAATCTTTGAAACATGAATATGTATTAGTTAAAGTATGTGAATTACTGGCATGAAAACACGACTTCGAATTGAATATAGAAAAAGCATGCTAGTTTCGAACGAGAAGTTAATAACTTGATAAAGTATGTGTGTTGATTAAATATAAGTAACTTGAAGTATTATGTGTTCAAGCCTATATTGATGCATAGAAACTAGATAATCTAAAGTTATTAAATCTATGACATGATTAGATTGACTTACGTGAATTATGGATAGATTAATATGATAAGCAGATTCTTGTAAATGTAGACTCATATTAGTTTACACATGCTAATTGGAATACCGACTTATTAATGTTAGGTTATTTCAGCGAGATTTAATTAAAGCTAGAACTTAATTGTAGCTAAGCAATCAGGCAAGTCTCCGAATTTCACTATTTGGTTGTGCAAGTTCTTTAATTCTTATTTGTACAAGTTCCTATCCTTCTCATATTGTATTGAGCAGGTTATTATCGTATTGACAGTTAATTATTTAAAGCTTGAACTTTATTTCCAAGCATGCTAATAGGTGGTTTAATTACTTTACAATTATTCCACATCGATATTATTGTTATTCGCACTTGGTGCACTTGATTTCGTACAGTCTTGGACTTGTACATTATTTAAAGTTTTATAATTCTTGAACTGCATCAGATAGAGTCTGAACCCTTGTTCGGTCAGACAATTGTATAAAATTTTTATAAAAGCTATCCAAACCAATTGATGGTAAGGATTCTTAGACTGAAAGAACACCCCTTGTATATATAGGGGAGTACCCCAGGTATCTAGTATAAAGATACAAACAGCAGAGTTGAATGTTATGCATATACATGGCGTACGCGAGGCTGATCCCCTCAAGTACTTATTCTGTAGCCAGTAACCAAAGGGTCAATCAGCTATTGATTCTGTTGGAGTTTTATAGTTCAAAAGTCTACTTGACTATCAGTTATTCTAAAAGTAATCATTATTCTTGCTTTCGATATTCATATTGTTGAATTCATCATGATATATCCTTTATTGTTGTACTTAAACTTGCTGAGCAAACTTGTTGCTCATTCTTTCTATATCATGACTTATATTGCAGTTAAGCCCGAGACTTCAGGGAAGGACAAGGGTAAAGGGAAGATGTAGGATTAGTTTGCAAGGAGCAGACTTTATTTTTATGTTTAATTAATTATTGTTATGAAATATGAACCCTAATGACTATTCTAGGGTATGTTTGTATGTTTGTATTTAAGGTTATCGAATCTTGGGACTAGTAACACCTTTTGAATGAACGACGTACGTTTATTATATTCCGCATTTTAGTTATCGTATGTTATTTAGAGGTGGATGTTTAGTATTATTTTGTAACGACCGGACCGGGGTCAGAGGACCCGGATTCGGGGGTGTCACAAAGGACGGGTCATTACTGGATGTCCCTTAAAGCTGATTATGATGATCACGTCAGGCGCTGCTATCAAGGTCAAATCCATGCTGACGTGATCCATGTACCGCCTAACCAGGTCCATTTTATGACATTGCCATGGTCATTTTCCATGTGGGGAATGGACGTGATCGAACCCGTTGAGCCTAAAGTCAGTAACGGTCACAGATTCGTCTTCACCATGATTGAATACTTTACTAAGTGGGCGGAAGCAGCCTCTTTCCCCAAATTACCAAGGAGGTCATTGTTGGTTTCATCAGAAACAACGTCATCTGTCTATACGGACAACCTAAGGTTATCGTGTCAGACAATGCCAAGAATCTGAATAATGAGATGATGAGGGAATTGTGCAATAAGTTCAATATCAAGCACCTCAACTCCGTGATTTATCGCCCAAAGATGAATGGCCGTGGTGGAAGCTGCCAACAAGAACATCAAGAAGATAATGATGAAGATGTAGCCAAACCACCAAGGATGGTCTGATTTGTTGCCTTTAACCTTGTTCGCCTACCGAACATAGACTCGAACCTTGATTGGGGCGTACCCTACTCATTGATCTATGGCATGGAGGAAGTGCTCCCTGTAGAAGTTGAACTAGAATCACTAAGAGTAATTCTAGACTCCCAGATAGAGGAGGGCAAGTGGATACAAGATCGATACGATCAGCTGTCCCTTTTAGATGAAAAGAGAGCCACAACTATCTTTCACGGTCAACTATACTAGCAACGAATGTCCCGATCCTATAACAAGAAAGTAAGACCTCGGGCATTTAAAGAGCATGATTTGGTACTGAAAAAGATCATTCCAGGCCAGGATGCATCCAGAGGAAAATTTTCCCCGAATTGGGAAGGACCTTTCATTGTCAAAGAAATCTTGTTAGGCAGAGCCATAATGTTGGAAGAGATGGACGGTGAAGAATTCACACAATTGATCAACTCCGATTTTGTGAAAAAGTATTATGTTTGAGACCCCTTTTCACTCAAACTTGAATACTTTGTCTTGATAAAAAAAAAATAAAAAAATAAAATCAATCAAGTCAATTTTTTAGGCCAAGCCTGAACTACGAAAAACCTGATCTCCAATCATCCACGGGAGTACGAAGGCAGCCATTTATGGTGCGGTCTAACTTCGAAAAAAAATCAAACCCTTTTACCCTATATTAACCCCAAACCTTAAGCCTTAAACCTCAACAAGAACCAAAAATAGCCATATCAGACCCTCATAGCTGATGGCCCATGCTGCAAGGACCTTGTGACATCTCAACGTCTCTCTATCAAATTTTGAATGAGGATGATGAGAGCTACTCTATATCAAAATAAAAATCACGAAGCAAAAATGGCGATCAGCATACAGGTCTAGACATACTCAAACAAGGAAAGTGGGCTAAACTTGTTACTTTTTATATATACGACTGTTTAGAATACAAAATCTGTTCTAATATACGAAAAAGATAATAACATAGTCTGTACAGGAAAATAAAATAGGACTATAAATCTTAGGTCAGGCGAGACAACATCTCCAAGTACCCAGCTGTATCTGTAGTCACATGACCAACCCTGATCTCCTGCTCCAGTGTATCAACCCGTCTCAGCAACTTTACCGATGACCTAAAGATACCCTTCTGACTTTTGATGATTTCTCGAGCATGACCAGTGAGCCCGTCCGTAGAAGATTGGACTACGTCTCTATTGGTTATAGCCTCATCCCGAGGAGTAATGGCCGCATCTCTATCAGCAATGGTTGCATCCCTACATGCCACAGCGGTCAACATCAAGGCCTGAGCCTGATCCCACTCAAAAGTTAAGAGGTGCACCTGACGATCCAGCACATCCCTGGAAGTTGGAATAGAACACGGAGCTGTGCTGACTAGAGCCGCTGTCAAACCTGCAAACAAATTCTCCTCAGTGGGAGATACGGGGTCCTCCATCGGCTCCTCATCATCTGACTAATCCCCCATCCCAGCCTGATCTACTGCAGTTGAAGTCAAATCTGACTCTAGCCAAGCTGAATACTTTGCCGATCGGTCCGGATGGCTATCTCTAAACTCTGTAGTCCGCTGATGGGACCAAAGCCTGTAGACTTTAATTAACTCTGCCTCAGTAGCTAGGCAAATAGGAAAACGATAATCCTCAACACCCTCAAATGCATAAACCTGCCGATGTTGATCGAACTGGCCCATCACTACCAATGGATGATATATGGTCACACCCCTCAAACCAACCAAGGGAAGGAAGTCCAGGTCAGCCGCATTAATGACAAAGCTCAGGAAGGAGCAATAGCCAAAGTACATAATGATCTCAAATGGCTCCTCCATGACCTCCAAAAAGGCGATCCAAGACGTCACATCCACACATGAAGATGGACAAAAAGAGTAGGTCAAAGATATACCATGGCCAAAATAGAATCCATGACGACGGAGCCTACCAATAGGTCTCAAGTGAGTCACGAACTAGATGTACAGAAGGACGGAGCTACCACGAAACTTTTGATCCCCAACAGTCCAATAGAAGGATGCCGATATGATAGTCTCCACTAGGATAAGGGGAAGGATGGTAAAGTCATCTCTGAGAGCCCTGACGACTATCGACATCCTTACGTCCAGATGATCGGCGTAGAAAGGCATATACAAGTAAGATAAGATACATATGATTAGGGCATCTACCTGTGCAGTCTGTCATCACTCCTCGAAAATAGCAAAATCTGCCCAATGGATAAAGAAGCTGTCAGCAGAGCCGAAATGGTCTTTCATGAAGTCAATCGAGATAATGTGGCTACCACCAACCTCGCCTAAGATGACCACCATCCTCAAACCAGTGACATACATGAACTGGCTGTGCATATGACCCACTGCTACTCTAGCGCAGGGCCCCTCTATAGATAAACTGGAAATGCGACCATACTCCTTCAAAGTGGGAGTCAGCTCATCAAAACCAAACTTGAAGACATGGCGCTCTAGGATCCAATGAGTGAGCATCACATTGATAATTTCCTCTGGAACCTGGAAGGATAGCAAAGATGGGGAATGACCCAGCATACGACCGACTACAATGCGATCAAAATCAGACAGACTGTCGTGCCAAGACCTCAAACTAGTGGCTATCCGGCTAAGCAAAAGGTGATCTAAGCAAACAATGGATGAGGAGGCCATCTATAAAAACGTTGTTAAAAAGACCATACAGGGGTCAATCTCTATCCAAGCATTTCTATATATATAAAGCATGCTTCATAATGAGTGATAATACATCATATAAAATGAACAATCAGAAAAGACAGCATCATATATATCAAAATGAAATAAAATAGTTATATATATATATACATCAATGTCATACCTATGATACATGTGAAAACTAAAAATAAAAAGTACAGGATAATTGGGCACATACGCCAGATGTCTAATAAAGGCCTATAAAAGAATATCCATATCATCCAGGAAGGTGCTAGAATCATCAAAATGATCAACCTGAGTTAGATAATCCTGAGTAGGCATAACCTGCATATCTGGGTGGTAATGCACATCCTGCGTATCTTGAAGATGAGGCATCTCCTGCATACCCGGGTGATAATCAGAGGGACCCTCTCTATCTATAAAGCCACCAGTACCTGATGGTCCAGCCTCATGTCCTTGGGAATCAAAAGTACCAGCTAATGACTGATCCCCGCCCAAATGGCGATAATACATCGACATCCTCTCCACCTGATAAGTCAAATCTGCGATCTGGGACTGATGAGAAGGCTTCTGAAAGCAAGCGATCCACACGGTCAGCACAATGGACCCTAGAACCATATCTCCCAAGAACTAGGTAGCCCTGGTTTGAGCACCAATAGAGCGAGGGCGTCACCAAGCAGAGAAGTCATCTTAGGTAATGGGCCCATCTGATAGGTGAAACCCCTCATACCCTACTATAGGAATCTCTGAAACAGACAGAGCCAAATGCTAAAATCGTTGAGGCGGAGGTAGGAAGGGAAGACAAACCTCCCTAGTGATGCATCTAAAGGCACACTCTACAAGGTAGAGCTCCCAGCCTCCATCGAATAGGAAAGGAATCCAGCGAGTAGACAGATAATACTCTGGCCCTGTCGGTAAACCATCCTCAAAACCCTCGGTCAAGTGTTCTACAGTATAGGGGACCCACACTACGTTAGATACTGATAACAACTCTAGCTGGAGGCTGGCATGGGTGAAATCCACCAAAATCAGAACCTCTGATAATGTGGACTGATGCCATCTACGACCCCCCGAGAGTAGGTGTCCAAGCCCAGAACAGTGAAAGGTCGGAGGCAAGGAAGCCCCTCAAAAGCTTAAAACTGTTAATTCAAAGAACCCGACAATAGTCATGAAAAGGCAAATTAAGATTCAGAGAATCATAAATCGTTCAAGATGACTCACCAAAAGGAATGGGTAGAAGTCAAGCCAAGCATCGGTCACTCCCTCCGAGCGCAGTCGCATCCCATAAAGGAAGATAGTGAATGTGAAAGATCCCTAGTCGTAGTCCCCAATGTGGTCTACATCCTAAATAACCCTTACTAAGCTAAAAGGAATAGTGGAGGAGTTGTTGGCAATGAAACAACCCCTCATGATGGCCAGGAATAAACGCCGTAAGATGCAATCCCTCTCCACCAAATCATCAGGTAATGGCTCCTGCAGAGTACCCTGAGCCGCATCCACGCTCAGAGAGCCTGATCGGATAATGCTAGCCTTGAAGGTCCGCTCCCGAGGAGAAAAACCGCGAAGGGTGCGATCAGTAGTGGCGGTAATATGAGTCTCCAAAGGTACCTGATCCCCAACAAACTTCAAACTAGTAATATACCGCCAATCCATAGGCACCATTATAACCTCACAATCCAACAGATGAAGAGACTGACTCTGATGGAACCATCTCTCGGACAGATCTCAGAGATAGCCTCAAGGGCAGCGACGGGGAGCAATAGTGAAGGTCTGAAAACCCCAGGAATCCACCCAAGCCTGATACTCAGGGTGAAGAAACTAATACAGGGAGTACATATTAAACTAGTTACCCCTAGGCTGGGTAAACTCCGGGACCTACATGACATCAAGGTTAAAAACCAATTATTGGTAAGAATGGAGAATTAAAGCAAATCAATATGGAAAACTTTAGTACCTCATTTGCTTGCAAGTAAACAGACGAATGATGGCTCAAACTAGTGCCCGACAAATCAGGATCAGATACCTAGATACCAGAAAGAAATCTGAGAACAACAGTAGGACAAACCTCAGGCTCAGGGACATCAGCCTCCTCATCCATGCCACCGCTATCCTCATTAAGAGGACGGTGTACTGACTCTATCAATCGACGAACTTGTCAGGTAATCCGTGGAATGGGAATATCCAAAGCGGGCCTCCAAAGGCAAACACCGGATGAAGCCCTACGGGAAGCAGAGCTGCTAGGTCTGTCTAACTCCATGCCTAGGCAATGAGTTCATGAGAATTAGAATAAGACAAGGTGAGTCGCTATCTTCATTTTATTTTAATATGCAATTGCGATAACCTAGAGACATTAGACTCCTAGGAATTTAATTTGGGTCAAAGCATTTGCATATCCTACATGTGTCTTAAATAGATGCGTACATCATTTTGACATAAATATCCTAGAATAGCTAAGTATACATATAGGATCCTGTCATTTAACTCATAAATTTTTTTTGCCAGAGTTTCCTCTATGATAAGGGCAGACACTCAAAATTTTGCATTCCTGTTACTAACAATGTCGGAGGGCAAAATCGTCTTTTACCTTCCAGAGACAACCCTGGAAGTCCAAATCATCAAGTAGAACCCCGACGACAACCCCAGAAGATCAAGTCAAACCCCAGGAGATCAAGTCAAACCCCGACGACAACACCGAGAGATCAAGTCAAACCCCGACGATAACCCCGGGAGATCAAGTCATACCCCGACAACAACCCCTGGAGATCAAGTCAAACCCTGATGACAACCCTGGGAGATCAAGTCAACCTTCAACCTTCGAAGACGACCCCGAAGCATCAAATCAATCCCTTAAAGACAACCCTGAGAGACAATAAAGAGCCCCGGTAACCCTGGAGATAACCTCCGGAAGGGCAAAACGTTTATTTGGCCAACTCAACATCGAGTCAAGTCAAATCACTGCCATGAAGGTCATGCAGAACCATAGCGTCAATCTCAAGTGAAAACAGCACAAGACAGCTCAACGGATGGACTGCGAAGACTCAAAGATCTGGTCATGGACCCATCTTCCCAGATTCAGAAAAGGTAAAATCTTATGTCATTGTTTAGCTCTCGGAAAGGGATTTCCGAAAAGGTATAGCACGCCTCCATCGGATTTCCGGATTGAAAGTTATGAAGGTTCGAGCAAAAAATGCGTTAGTTGGAGTGCACGTACTTCTAGACAACTGGACCAATGAGGCCGGGCCCACCTGGGTCAGTAGCAGGTAGAACTGCGGCTGCCGCGGGTTGACCTGTGGCTGATTTGGTCTATAAATAGACCCCCCACATCAGGCATTTTAAAAGAAAAAAAGGAGAAAAGAGAGGAAATTATGCCTGTTTCAACTCTTAACCCTTCCATCAGTGTTCCAAATTCTAATATTATTCTTTGTAAACACTTCTATACGTATATATACTAATATATAAAGTTTTAACCAGTGGAAACGGAGTTTTCAAGCTTCAAAATCAGTTTAATATATACACACATATATTAAAGCCAGAAAAGCCACGGATTTACAATCCAGGCAAAAATAAGAATGATATATATATATATATATATATATATATATATATATATATATATATATATTATAAGTGTTATTTAGGCCTGGATTATAAATTTGTGACTTTTCTCGCTTTAATATATATATATATATATATATATATATTTATAAGTGTCATTTAGCCTAGATTGTTAATCTGTGGCATTTTATATATATATATATATATATATATATATATATATATATATATACATTAACTCATTTATGTCTGGATTATAAATTTGTGGCTTTTTACTGCTTTAATATATATATATAATCATATATATATATATATATATATATATATATATTTATATTTATATTAATTCGTTTGGCCTGGATTTCTAATCCGTGGTTTTTTCAGCATATATATATATATATATATATATATATATATATATATATATATATATATATATTGATCTGTCATGCCTGGATTGTGAATCCGTGGCTTTTTCCTATTTATATATATATATAAGTAATATATATATATATATATATATATTAGTTATTTAATTTGATTAAATATCAGTTTTAACTGTTCATTCTATGTAAATCTGTACTAATGTGGAGTTTGTGGACTAGATTAATCTAAATCTAGCCATATCTAACTTTTAACTGGTTCAAAAGTTGTAAAACTAAAACCGTTGAGCTAGAATGGCTAAGATTTATTTAAATCTAGTTTTTTTTTCTAGTTTTGTAAATATTAAGCAACTATGCGATCCTAGA
Organism: Panax stipuleanatus; assembly: GCA_020205555.1. NCBI lineage: Eukaryota > Viridiplantae > Streptophyta > Magnoliopsida > Apiales > Araliaceae > Panax > Panax stipuleanatus. The sequence goes on along the minus strand of CM035117.1, from coordinate 131,812,458 downwards.
TCTGTATCTAGAGGGAACGGGAAACTTGGCTACGCGCATGCAAGGATTTAACTGATGAATCATTTATTTTGCGACGTCTAGATTTTAATTTGCATTCTAGTTCCATATAGCTGCTGTGCCAGCTTTTAAATGATATTTTGTGACCCTAGGAATCACGGGATCTACGATTAATTACATGGATCTAGATCCGATTCCCATGACGGACAAATTTGAACTATATATATAGCTTGCAGGCCTTTTTGTAAATGTAAATAAGAGGGACCTTAAAACGGTTATCCGGATTTAAGGTCTCAACATAGTAAAAGCGTTGTTTGTGGTGTTTGGGTCACTTCGATGACTTTCATGCCCAAATGGAGCCCGACACCTATGTATATATTATTTTATCGAAAATGCTTCGCATCTCGAGAATAAAAATCAAATCAAACCGAATATGGAATAAAATGAAAGTATCAAAAGGCTTCAATTCCTATGCGAGCGAAAGGGCTTGAAATCTCTTTTCAAAACATCACTTTTATATCTTGTCTAAAAATGGACTTTTCAAATAAATCAAACCCTTCGTATATAGGTCCAACGAAGCACATCACTACTTTCATGCTCGTAGCCAAGCTTGCACAACATATATATTGAAATAAAATGCAAATTATAATCTAGACGTCGCAAAACAAATGATTCATTAGATAAATCCTTGCATGTGTGTAGCCAAGCTTCCCGTTCCCTCTAGATACAGATCTTGGGTCGCGTAGTTGCTTAATATTTATAAACTAGAAATAAAACTAGATTTAAATAAATCTTAGTCATTCTAGCACAACGGTTCCAGTTTTACAACTTTTGAACTGGTTAAAAGTTAAGTATGGCTAGATTTAGATAAATTTAGTCCACAAACTTTACATTAGTACAGATTTACATCGAATGAAAAGTTAAAACTGATATTCAATCACATTAAATATAATATATATATATATATATATATTAAAGCAAGAAAAAGCCAAGGATTCACAATCCAGGCGTGACTGATCAATATAAATATCTATATATATATATATATATATATTTATTTATTTGCTTATATATATATTGAAGCTGAACAAGACCACGAATTAACAATCCAGACCAAACGAGTCAATATAAATATATATGATTATATATATATATAAGCAGTAAAAAGCCACAGATTTATAATCCAGGCATAATGAACACTTATAAATATATATATACTTACATATATATATATAAGAGATAAAAGTCACAGATTTACAATCCAGGCCGAAATAGTACTTATAAATATATATATATATATATATATATATATATATATATACACACACACATATATATACTTATATATACATATATTAAAATTAGAAAAGCCATGGATTTGCGATCAAAGCAAAACTAAGGGTTATGTGTATATGTATATATAAGTATATATATGTGTGTGTGTATATATATATATATATATATATATATATATATATATATATATATATATTAAAGTAGTAAAAAACTTTAGATCTGAAGAAATCTCACAGTGTACAGTGAGAAGGGCTTTAAACTGCTTTTTTAACTTGAAAACTCCGTTTCCATTGGTTAAAACTTGATATGTTAGTATATATACATATACAAGTGTTTAGAAAGAACAATATTGAAGTTTGGAACACTGATGGTAGGGTTAAGAGCTGAAACGGGCAAAATTTTCTCTTTTTTCCTTTTTCTTTTTGGCTGGTGAGGGGTCTTATTTATAGACCAGGGAGCCGCGGGTCTACCTGCGGCTAACTCGGGTGGCCTCGGTCCTGTGGGTTCTGTCGTCTCGAAGTACGTGCACTCTGACCAACGCGCTGTCTGCTTAAGACCTTCATAACTTTCAATCCGGGAATCTGATGGAGGCGTGCTATACCTTTCTAGAAAGCCCTTTCCGAGAGCTACACAATGACATGAGATTTGAATTTTTCTGAATCCGGGAAGATGGTTCTATGACTAGATCTTCGAGTCTTCGTAGTCCATCCGTTGAGCTGTCTTGTGCTGTTTTCACTCGAGATTGACGTTATGGTTCTGCATGACCTTCATGGCAGTGATTTGACTTGATTTGAGGTTAAGTTAGAAAAATGACCATTTTGCCCTTCCGGGAGTTGTCTCCAGGATTGACAGGGCTTTCGACTGTTTCTCGGGGTTGTCTCCGAGGTCTAATCCCAGCCGACTCTGTTCTTCCTTAGGGTTATCTCCAACGGTTGATTTGATATCCCAGGGTTATCTCTAGGGATTGATTTGATGCTTCAGGGTCAGCTCCAAAGGTTGACTGGATCTGCCGGGGTTGTCACCGAGGTTTGATTTGATCTCCCGGGGTTGTCGCCGGGGGTTTTGTTTTGATCTCCCGGGGTTGCCGCTGGGGTTTTGATTTGATCTGGACTTCCAGGGTTGTCTCTGGAAGGTAAAAGACGATTTTGCCTTCCTGCAAGGTTACTAACTGGAATGTAAAATTTTGAGTGTCTACATTGCTAATCCGTGGTTTTTTAGCTTTAATATATATATATATATATAAGCATATATATATATATATTGATTAGTCATGCCTGGGTTGTGAATCTGTGGCTTTTTCCTGTTTTAATATATAATATATATATATATATATATATATTAGTTATTTAATTTGATTATATATCAGTTTTAACTGTTCATTCGATGTAAATATGTACTAATGTAGAGTTTATGGACTAGATTTATCAAAATCTAGACATATCTAACTTTTAACTGGTTCAAAAGTTATAAAACTGGAACCATTGAGCTAGAATGGTTAAGATTTATTTAAATCTAGTTTTCTTTCTAGTTTTGTAAATATTAAGCAACTAAACGGGAAGCTTGGCTACACGCATGCAAGGATTTAACTGATGAATCCTTTGTTTTGCGACGTCTAGGTTTTAATTTTCATTCTAGTTTCATATAGCTGACGTGCAAGCTTTTAAATGATATTTTGTGAGCCTAGGAATCACGAGATCTATGATTAATTACATGGATCTAGATCTGATTCCCATGACGGATAAATTTGAACTATATATAGCTTGCAGGCCTTTTTGTAAATGTAAATAAGAGGGACCTTAAAATGGTTATATAGATTTAAGGTCTCAACATAGTAAAAGCGTTGTTTGTGGTGTTTGGGTTACTTCGATGGCTTTCATGCCCAAAAAGAGCCCGACACCTATGTATATATTATTTTGTCGAAGATGCTTTGTATCTCGAGAATAAAAATCAAATCAAGCCGAATATGGAATAAATTGGAAGTATCAAAAGGCTTCAAGTCCTATGCGAGCGAAAGGGTTTGAAATCTCTTTTCAAAACATCACTTTCATATTTTGTCTAAAAATGAACTTTTCAAATAAATCAAACCCTTCGTATATAGGTCCAACGAAGCACAATACTAATTTAAAATAAAGCACTTAGGCCCAATTAACTGCAACATACACACACACACACATAATGATTAGGGAATTGAAAAGATGCGGTAACCGTGTTTCACGGAAGTCGGGGGGTGCCTAACACCTTCCCCCCGCTTAATCAAGCCCCCGAACTCTATGAATCTCGGTTTCCAAGACCAATCAAATAGAGTCCAGTAATTGGGTTATATTGAAAAATCTTTCAAAACTTGGTTGAGTTGGTACAACCATTTAACTCATACCAACTGGCGACTCTGTCTAATTCGGACCAATAAAATCAATCTTTTCAAATCGTCGACATTATATGTTTGTCTTTTCCTGAAAATTCACCCTTCAGATCAATCAAATCTGAAATAGAAAACATAAAGGGTAGAAATACTTAGGAAAGGAAATCCGACAGGTGGCGACTCTGTTGAGGATGCTAGAGGGCTTAAGCCACATTTTAATTTTTTCAAAAATTCCCTTTTATCTGCATATATGTGGATACTGTCTTTACATTGAATGGATGTAAATAAATCTTTTACTGCTTTATATTAGTGATTCGCACAATGTCATTATTTCATATGGTGAGACGCGTTGTATGTGAATATATGTTGTGTGAATCCTCCACCAGGAGGCGAACTCGTCGGTGTTTGATTATTGGACTCAAAGGAGACTAATCCTGCGAGGCCCAGGAAAGGCGCCACTCCGATCTGCTCCAATTGAAAGATTGGATTAACTTCCCATCTCGTAAATTGCAATGATCTGGGAACCTTCGTGCCGAAAAGCTGCGAGAATAGCCTAAGATAGGTCAGCCTCTGATAAACCAAACGCGAAGGGAAGTCTCTGCATACCTTTAGCTTTCAAATTCTATTTAATTTAAATTTAAATTCCATGTAATTATCAAATAAATGTAAATATACATTTCATTCACTGTCAATTTTATTTTTGCACATATATTAAATCCTGTCATGCTATCCTGTTAGCAAAACAACTAACAGCTGTTTTGCAGGAAAAGATTAAAAAGCCTCAAAAAATGACACATTGCATAGCATGCATCCTATTAATATATATCAAAATTAACATACCTACTTTTATTTTAGGCAAAACTGGTCCTACTACTCGGTCTAAATCTAGGAAGGCTCAGAGCCTACCTACTAACATGGAAGAAGGCACCCAACAGGGGACCCGTTTTGTGTCTCGAGAAGAGTTTGAGGGACTCAAAAATCAGATAGCAGAGTTAGCTATTTTCCTGAAAGAGCAGAGCAAGAGTACTCAGAGTCAACAAATACCCACTCAAGTAGAAATCTCCACACAAGGAGGAAGCCAAAATATTGACAAGAAAGAAAAGGAAGCTCAGATAGCTGAACCACAAATTAATGAAAAATCCAATAAAACCCATGAAATCACCATTCTCAAAGAAGATCGAGAAACTGGTGACATTAGAAAGAAAGTTCAGTAAATGAAAGAAACCATTCGGTCAATTAAAGGGATTGCAGTCTATGGGACTGTAAATTACTCAGATCTCTGCATCTTTCCAGGGGCCCGTTATCCAGATAAGTTTCAGATCCCTAATTTTGAAAAATACGACGGATTCGGAGATCCTTACACTCATTTGAAAGTGTTCATTGGAGAACTCGGATCCTATGCCGAAGATGAGAAACTAAGGATGCAGCTGTTTCATAAAAGTTTTACCGGAGAAGCTAGAGCATGGTATGCCCGACTGGATAATTCCAAAATCCACAGCTGGGAGGAGCTAGCACATGCCTTCCTAAACCAATACAGTTTCCAATCACAAATGGCTCCAGATAGGTATCAAATTACCAAGGTTAAGAAGCAAAGTAGTGAATATTTCCTTGAATATGCCCAACAGTGGAGATGCCTGGCTGCTCAAGTCATTCCATCAATGACAAAAATAGAAATGGACATGACATTCATTGATATACATGAAGCTCCATTTTACGAGAGGGTCCTAGCAGGTATAGGAAAACCATTCTCAGAAATGATTAAACATGGTGAAATGACTGAAATGGGATTGAAGACTGGAAAGATCAAAGACCTTACTGCTTTGGAAGCCGTGGCCGAGCATATTCAAGCTGGAAGCTATGGGAATAATCCTCGGAGAATTCATAAAAAGGAGGAGGATGTGTCTTTGATACTTTAAGGACAAAGTCAGAGAGGCAATCAAAACTTGCCCATTCAAAGGAGATATTATTCCCCTTTCCAAACATCTGCACAATCTTCAAATCCCCCGTTTCAAAAAATCGGAGAAGTTAAATGTTGAAGAACATTCATACCCTTAGGGGACTCACTGGAAAATGTGCTAAAACTTTTGACAACATAAAAGAAGATTGTCTAGCTCCCTCCAACTAATCCAAGTGGACAAAATTTTGACCCAAGTAAGAAATGTGCTTATCATTCTGGAGCTCCGGACCACGATACCCAAGATTGTTGGTCTCTCAAGCACAAAATCCAGGACCTGATAGACAGTGGGGAGATTGTGGTAACAACACAAGAACAACCACATGTTTAAGATAATCCTCTGCCTTAACACAATGAAGAGGGCATCAATATGATCGGCATGGGAACGAAGAAAGTTCTAAATACCTCTAGTACGTAGGAGAGTCCCCCCAAGCAAACAAGAATAGGTCGGACAATTAGGAATGTTCAGAAAGGCAGTTTCTGATAGAACAAGAAATAAAATATATCAAGGAACATGTTGGTCAACTTGAAGAACTGGTAGTGTATCAACATCAGATAACATGACAATTGATAAATCAGACCAATTAGCGAGAAACAAATCTTCCTACGACTGAAATTAGTCCCATTGTTAGGAAGGATCATTACTGGTTCCATGAGCATGAACCCTGTGATAGTAGTGTGCATACAAGCCAATCATGTATGATGATAAAGCACGTACTTTGTAAACAATCTTATTTATTTATTAATAAAATATTCATTTATTAAAGGCATTTAATTATCTACATGTTGCTGTTTTTATAATATGTAAATAACCCATAGTTTTAAGCAATGCTTTTAGAATCATGATGATGATCATGCTAATGAGATCTAAATTCTTAGAAAGTTTTAAAACTAAAATAGTTCCCAATCGTGGGATTACTAAAAAGGGGATTAGTAAATCCGGATAGATTGGTACATATGTTGCTTGCTCATTGGATGAGGATGATTGATCTCATGATCATTTGTGTGGAGACACTAAAGCAAGTATGTAGGTGCTTATTGGAGAATAAGTTCACTGAACGTGATTCGCTATGGAATACCTAATGGAGATTTACTCGCCTGTCAATAGGAATTCCTAATGTGATAGTAGTACAAGTAATCCTTGGACTTGAGATCATCATAGTATCTTGTATGTAACAAATTATACTTTGACTTATTCCTTAAGACCTTTTAAGGCATATATAGGGTATGCTTGGGTATAATGAGTTACATATGGAGATAATGAATGATCAATAAAGAATCTACCACCTCTAGTAAAAGAGGAGATATGTCCTATGTGATTCGTTAAATGACAACCCAGGAATCCTTGGCCAAGGTGAAATGAAATTAGAAAGGAGTTTCTAATTTGCATTATTTGGAGTTGTGCATTTTCTAATCGAAATATATATAATTAAATAAAATAAGACTTGACAGTAAATCCATGTCTTATATTTAATTGGGACATTGAATGGTGGAAGGATTGAATTGTACGGAACTATTAACTCACAGGTTCTTTTATGATTAATGTTGAAATTTATATTATCTGGAAAGTCGTTGATCGCTAGGGAGGCTTATCCCTATTGTAGAATAAATATTATTTATTTAAATAGATTATTAGTTTAATTTATTTATTTAAATAAGATTAAAATTGTTTTAATTGATTTATTCACAACCGGTTTAATATGGAGAACCTAAAGGGTCACACCATAAAAGGAAGAATAAATATTTAAGAAGGTAATGGCATAATCGTAATAATGCATTAAGTATAATTAATTTAATCTATGGTGATAGAATAAATTAAATAGCTTAATGTTTATTATTTAATATTTTGGAAATATTAAATATAAATTAATAAGAGGAGTCTTATTAATATTATTACAATTATTATTATTTTAATTTCTAAAGGAGTTTAGTAATTAATTTAATATTTAGTACTCTCATTTATTCCTAATAAGATTAGGAGACAAATTAATTAAATGAATTTAATTAATTATTCCCATGTGGTGGGAAGCCTAAATTAATTAAAGGAGTTTAATTAATTAAAAAAAATCCCATGTCTAATAGGATTAGAAGGATTGACCAATGTCTATATAAGAGAAGTCTTATAATAGATATTAGATTGATGCAATTCCAATTGTTGGAGAGTACTCCTTTTCTATAGAGGATAGAAAACTAAGGTTAAGCCAAACACCCTCCTTCTTGATAATTCCTCTTCCTTGGTAGATCACCTCTAGAGGCCAAACACTTGGGTGGCTAACGTTGATCAAAGAAAGGAATCTAACCTGAAAATTCAAGGAGATCACGAAGAACAAGGAGTTGAACTAGTACCTGTGGAAGCTTCGTTCTACAACGGTATGATTCCATAACTTCTTATTTATCGTTTTAAATTAATAATTTGCATAAAGGATGATCCGGGTAATGATTTTGTAAAAAAATTTTTAAACTCTGATATACCATGCTTCCGCTAATTTTTGCAATTTGATTGCGTCACGATTTCGTACAAACCCAACAGTGGCATCAGAGCCAAATCTTTATGCAATTATTAATTTATTTTTGATTTCATATACATATGGGTATGTATTTAAAATAATTTATTGGGCATAATTTTATTGTATAAAATTATTTAAAAAAAAAGAAAAAGAAAAAAAGAAGACTTTTTTTGGGACGAATCACAATTTTTTTTTGGTGCTAATCTTGAATTCTGCAAAGAAAAGGTGTTGTCTCTTTCCTACTCCAAAAAGAAGGTGACCCATCATGAAAGGACTTTTTTAATAAACCTGCAGGACTCTTTTAATAAAAGAAGGTGACTTCTTTTTAAAAAATAAATATTATATATTTATATATTATATTCTAAATAATTTTATAATTAAAATAAAGAGTTTATTTTAATCTTGAAATTGAATTTCATGCAATTTAAAATTGCCCATTAAATGATACTCATATATATATGGAATGTTTTAATTCATGAGATGAATATTTATTTATTGATATATATGGTGATATGTATGAAAATAAATGGGGATTGATTATGGACTATTTGACCAATGTGATTGGATTTTATTTTAGTTGAATGCTTGAATGAATGGGTTTTATTAAATGGGGTCTGCGTACCTCGTCTTCTCTAATTTTTTTTTCTTGATGTAAAATTCTATCTCCTTCCTATGTACTTCCCCTTGACTGTTGATCAAGGTTTCTATTTAAATTAAATAGTTTAATGTAATAAGAATAGTTAGAATTATCTTGAAGAAATTGGAGACCAAGGAGCAAGGAGCGCGTGAAGACCCGTTTGTATGGAGCCCGAGTTTAAATGTAATAGTTATATTTAAATTTAAATTCTTGCACTCCTAGGTTTGACCTTTTGGTTCACTTGGTGGCTCTAGTGAACCAAACTAGAATAAAAGTCCATAATCAATCCGGGTAGAATATAATATTCTATATTGCATGCTAAATATTATATATATATATATATATATATATATTATATTTTATGCAAACATGCTTCGCATGTTTAATAAAATGACGCGTATTTTATATATATATGTGCATGCGCGCTAAACAAGATGAGACAAATAATAACAAACCCCTCAAAGAAATAATATTAAGTCTGAAGCGTTCAATGATATTTGGAATATCGAACGTCGCCTTCTAGCATGATAAATTAATAGAGTATTAAATATTTAATATGAGCTTGTTGTGCTATCCACAAGGCGAGTATTGCGTATTTAAGATGTTAATTAATCACATTTGATGCTTATCAAGAAAATTGAACGATCTAGTCTTGTTGTGCTATCCACAAGGACGAACATTTTTCTTTTTTGAATTTATGGAAGTGCTAGGCTGGACTTAACTTAAATCATTTTAGTTCGGATGTGTACACACTTGACAATTATGATTTAAGAGGCAAAATAAAAGGAGTTATATAGTGTTGTAATTGACAAGAGTTGTCTACCTATTTATTTGTATATCGCTTGTTGTGCTATCCACAAGGTTATATACATTTGAAATGGGATCCTTATTCTCACTAGCAAATCTTTAATTAGATGTTGCCGAACTATATAAGTGAGGGTAATATAGTTTGATGAAAATAGTGGGAGATACCAATTTAAAATAAAGACCTAAATTTATTTTGGTATGCAAAATTAATAAAATGAATGTTTGCTAAAATATTATTTTTCACATGCAGAATTTTAAAAATGTCTAAATCACTAATCTCACTACGAAGCATACTTGATGCAAACAAGCTTACCGGGCCGAATTATGAGGACTGGCTAAGAAATCTGAGAATTGTTCTCACTGCTGAAAAGATTTCTTATGTCCTAAATTCAACTGTCCCTGAATCTGTTTCAGAAACAGCCTCTGAGGAAGAGATTGCCACTTTCAATAAGTGGCAAGATGATGCATCTGTGGCTCAATGCATCATGCTCGCATCCATGAATAACGAGCTTCAGCGTCAGCACGAAAAAATGGATGCTCCTGCTATGCTGCTTCACCTCAAGGAGTTGTATGGTGAACAGAGTAGGACTGCTAGATATGAGATATCTAAGGAGCTCTTCCGATCTCGGATGACCGAGGGTACTGCCGTCGAGACTCATGTCCTGAAAGTGATCAATTTGATTGAACGCCTTGGACAGCTTGGGTTCGTCATGGATGGGGAGTTGAGTCAAGACTTGGTCTTGCAGTCACTCCCTGAGACCTTCTCGCAGTTTGTGGTTAATTTTCACATGAATAAGCTAGATGTCAGCTTGCCTGAGCTGCTTAACATGCTGAAAACTGCAGAAGGTCACTTCCCATCCAAGAAGAACCATATCTTGATGGTGGATTCTTCCAATAAAAGGAAGAGACCTAAGGTATCTTCTGAAAAGAAGAAATCCAAGAAGGCTAAGGGAAAGGGGAAAGAAAAGGAACAAAAGAAATCTGAACCAGCTAAAGGAATGTGCTTTCATTGCAACAAGCCGGGACATTGGAAAAGGAACTGCAAGAAGTATCTAGCAGAGAAGAAGCTTGGAGAAGCTTCGACTTCCAATCAAGGTTTGTTTATGATTGAAATTAATTTTTCTGAAAGTCATAATTCTACTTGGGTATTGGATACCGGCTGTGGTTCTCACATATGTAATACTGTGCAGGGACTGGTCAGAAGTAGAAAGCTGAACAATGATGAGGTGATCCTACGAGTGGGGAATGGAGCAAAGGTTGCTGCATTAGCTGTAGGAACTTATTATTTAGCAATGCCTTCGGGCAAGTCCATTTATCTTAATAATTGTTATTATGTTCCGAATATTATTAAAAACATTATTTCAATTTCTGTATTGGATATGGAAGGATTTAACGTTGTTATAAAGAACAATAGTTGTTCTATTTATAAAGACGATGTTTTATATGGTATTAGAAATTTGCGAAATGGACTTTATACACTTGACTTACAAGAAAATATATTTCAAATTGAACAAACTAAGAAAAGAAAAAGAGATGATATTAATTATACCTACATGTAGCACTGTAGACTCGGTCATATCAATGAAACAAGATTATCCAAGTTGCATAAAGATGGGCTCCTCGAGCTATCCGATTATGAATCATATCCAACTTGTGAATCTTGTCTCATGGGTAAAATGACTAAATCTCCTTTTAGTGGAAGAGGAGAAAGAGTTACAGAGTTGTTGGCATTGATTCACACAGACGTTTGTGGGCCTATGACAACAAGTGCACGGGGTGGGTATTCTTATTTTATTACTTTCACTGATGATCACTCAAGATTTGGATATGTGTATTTAATGAAATACAAGTCAGAATCATTTGAAAAGTTCAAAGAGTTCAGAAGTGAAGTAGAGAAACAAACGGGCAAGAGTATAAAGATACTTCGATCAGATCGAGGCGGAGAATATTTAAGCGGTGAGTTTCTCAATTGTCTCAAAGAAAATGGTATAATCTCACAATGGACTCCTCCAGGTACACCACAGTTAAATGGAGTATCTGAAAGGAGAACTCGAACACTGTTAGACATGGTTCGATCCATGATGAGTTTTACCGACCTTCCAATTTCCTTCTGGGGATATGCCCTAGAAACGGCTGCATGCCTACTTAACAAGGTACCTGCCAAATCCGTCCCAAAGACTCCATATGAGATGTGGAAGGGGAGGAAACCAAATCTTAAGCATGTTAAGACTTGGGGTTGTCCAGCTTATGTCAAAAAGTTTGAACATGATAAGCTACAGACTAAATCCGAAAAGTGTAGATTTGTGGGATACCCTAAAGAAACTGTAGGGTATTATTTCTATCATCTAACTGATCAAAAGGTGTTTGTTGCGAAACATGCTGCCTTCTTGGAAAAGGAGTTTATCCATGAAGGGGTCAGTGGGAGTAAGATATATCTTGAAGAAGTTCAAGAACCACAAATTACCACGGATCAAAGTCAGGTACCTGACCAAGTAGAAGAACCTACTATACCACACCCTGTTCGTAAATCTTGGAGAGTACCGAAGATACCTGAGAGGTATGGATTCGTTATAGAGGATGACGATGAGGTACACATCATGACTGATGATGATCCATTGAATTACGAACATGCCATGAGTAATAAAGACTCAGGGAAATGGCTTGAAGCCATAAAATCCGAAATGGACTCCATGTATGAAAACAAAGTATGGACTTTGGTTTCACCACCTGAAGGCATTAAGCCTATTGGGTGTAAATGGGTTTTTAAAAGAAAGACTGGAGCGGACGGCAAGGTGGAGACCTATAAGGCCCGACTGGTTGCAAAAGGTTTCAAACAAAGACAAGGAGTTGATTATGATGAAACCTTTTCACCAGTAGCTATGCTCAAGTCCATTCGGATTTTGCTTGCAATTGCAGCTTATAACGACTATGAGATCTGGCAGATGGACGTGAAAACGGCCTTCCTCAATGGAAAACTTGAGGAGGATGTGTATATGACACAGCCAGAGGGATTTGTTTCAAAGGTTGGAATAAATCAAGTCTGTAAGATGCAACGATCCATTTATGGATTGAAGCAAGCTTCTCGTAGATGGAACATTCGTTTTGATGAGACAATCAAAGAGTTTGATTTTATCAAAAATGACGATGAACCATGTGTGTACAAGAAGGTTAGTGGGAGCGTAATTTCATTCCTTGTATTATATGTTGATGATATATTACTGATAGGGAATGACATTCCTATGCTACAATCAATTAAAATCTGGTTATCTAAACACTTCTCCATGAAGGACTTGGGAGAAGCATTCTATATTTTGGGGATAAAGATCTATAGAGATAGATCTAAAAGGATGCTTGGTTTATCCCAAGGAACGTACATTGATACGATGCTAAAGAGGTTTAGCATGGAAGATTCCAAAAGAGGTCTCATGCCGATGAGCCATGGAATACATCTCTCCAAGAAACAGGCCCCAAAGACACCTGAGGAGAGAGACCGTATGAGTAAGATCCCTTATGCTTCTGCAATAGGATCTATCATGTACGGTATGATATGTACTAGACCGGATGTTGCTCATGCACTTAGTGTAACGAGCAGATACCAGTCGAATCCTGGAGAAGAGCACTGGAAGGCAGTGAAAAATATCCTAAAGTACTTGAGAAGGACTAAAGATATTTTTCTTGTCTACGGTGGGTCTGAATTAAAACTCGAGGGCTTCACAGACTCAAGTTTTCAAACGGACCAAGATGACAGTAAATCTGTTTCGGGGTATGTTTTACCTTGAACGGAGGCGCAGTGAGTTGGAAGAGTTCCAAGCAGCAAACAGTTGCTGATTCAGTGACAGAGGCAGAGTATATAGCTGCAAGTGAAGCTGCAAAGGAAGCTGTTTGGATGAAGAAGTTCATAACTGAACTTGGTGTGGTTCCTAGCATTGGAGAAGCAGTTCCCGTTTATTGTGACAACACAGGAGCAGTTGCACAGGCTAAGGAACCCAGGTCTCATCAGAAATCTAAACACGTGTTGCGGCGATTTCACTTGATCAGGGAGATCATTGAAAGAGGAGACGTCACCTTGGAGCGTGTAGACTCTCAAGATAACATTGCAGATCCATTTACTAAAGCTTTAACACAACAGCAGTTTGATCGTCACTTAGAGAAGATGGGTATGAGATACCATGGCGATTGACTTTAGTGCAAGTGGGAGATTGATAGTAGTGTGCATACAAGCCAATCATGTATGATGATAAAGCACGTACTTTGTAAACAATCTTATTTATTTATTAATAAAATATTCATTTATTAAAGGCATTTAATTATCTACATGTTGCTGTTTTTATAATATGTAAATAACCCATAGTTTTAAGCAATGCTTTTAGAATCATGATGATGATCATGCTAATGAGATCTAAATTCTTAGAAAGTTTTAAAACTAAAATAGTTCCCAATCGTGGGATTACTAAAAAGGGGATTAGTAAATCCGGATAGATTGGTACATATGTTGCTTGCTCATTGGATGAGGATGATTGATCTCATGATCATTTGTGTGGAGACACTAAAGCAAGTATGTAGGTGCTTATTGGAGAATAAGTTCACTGAACGTGATTCGCTATGGAATACCTAATGGAGATTTACTCGCCTGTCAATAGGAATTCCTAATGTGATAGTAGTACAAGTAATCCTTGGACTTGAGATCATCATAGTATCTTGTATGTAACAAATTATACTTTGACTTATTCCTTAAGACCTTTTAAGGCATATATAGGGTATGCTTGGGTATAATGAGTTACATATGGAGATAATGAATGATCAATAAAGAATCTACCACCTCTAGTAAAAGAGGAGATATGTCCTATGTGATTCGTTAAATGACAACCCAGGAATCCTTGGCCAAGGTGAAATGAAATTAGAAAGGAGTTTCTAATTTGCATTATTTGGAGTTGTGCATTTTCTAATCGAAATATATATAATTAAATAAAATAAGACTTGACAGTAAATCCATGTCTTATATTTAATTGGGACATTGAATGGTGGAAGGATTGAATTGTACGGAACTATTAACTCACAGGTTCTTTTATGATTAATGTTGAAATCTATATTATCTGGAAAGTCGTTGATCGCTAGGGAGGCTTATCCCTATTGTAGAATAAATATTATTTATTTAAATAGATTATTAGTTTAATTTATTTATTTAAATAAGATTAAAATTGTTTTAATTGATTTATTCACAACCGGTTTAATATGGAGAACCTAAAGGGTCACACCATAAAAGGAAGAATAAATATTTAAGAAGGTAATGGCATAATCGTAATAATGCATTAAGTATAATTAATTTAATCTATGGTGATAGAATAAATTAAATAGCTTAATGTTTATTATTTAATATTTTGGAAATATTAAATATAAATTAATAAGAGGAGTCTTATTAATATTATTACAATTATTATTATTTTAATTTCTAAAGGAGTTTAGTAATTAATTTAATATTTAGTACTCTCATTTATTCCTAATAAGATTAGGAGACAAATTAATTAAATGAATTTAATTAATTATTCCCATGTGGTGGGAAGCCTAAATTAATTAAAGGAGTTTAATTAATTAAAAAAAATCCCATGTCTAATAGGATTAGAAGGATTGACCAATGTCTATATAAGAGAAGTCTTATAATAGATATTAGATTGATGCAATTCCAATTGTTGGAGAGTACTCCTTTTCTATAGAGGATAGAAAACTAAGGTTAAGCCAAACACCCTCCTTCTTGATAATTCCTCTTCCTTGGTAGATCACCTCTAGAGGCCAAACACTTGGGTGGCTAACGTTGATCAAAGAAAGGAATCTAACCTGAAAATTCAAGGAGATCACGAAGAACAAGGAGTTGAACTAGTACCTGTGGAAGCTTCGTTCTACAAGGGTATGATTCCATAACTTCTTATTTATCGTTTTAAATTAATAATTTGCATAAAGGATGATCCGGGTAATGGTTTTGTAAAATTTTTTTTAAACTCTGATATACCATGCTTCCGCTAATTTTTGCAATTTGATTGCGTCACAATTTCGTACAAACCCAACACCCTGGGCAGACAAAGTTGCTAGGGGAAGAAAAGTTTCGAGCTAACAGAGAGTTCACCTATAAAAGGAATTTCACTCATTTGAATCAGCCTATGGAAGAAATTCTCCCAATGTTGATCAACGAGGGGAAAGTCACAGAATTGTTACCCCCAGTAGACCCTCGATCTAGGAACTTCAATCTTGATAGGATCTGTCAATATCATTCCAACACTCCTAGGCATGATACATAAGATTGTTGGGGACTTCGTCACTTAATACAAAATCTGATTAAAAGTGGTGAACTGCTGAAAGTAAGCCAAGATTATGGTTATCCTACTAAGGAAGCAATCTTTTCTCCCATGACATGGAATCTGAAAGAAATTGTAGCTGTTATTTCTTGTGAGAAGGATCTAGCCATAACACCCTTTATAATTTGAGGAAATGGGGGCCAAGAGGGAAGGAATCCTGTGAAAGTGGCTGCACCCAAACCTCTAATATTTCCATTCAGACCGCAATATCCTATAGTCAGCTTGAAGAGAGTCATATGGAACTATGGAAAAGATGTGGGATTAACATCAAACCACATTGATATTATATCAAAGGAAAACCTGTTGTACCTACCTCAGCGAGTTATAAAGTCAGTCATCAAATCTAAAGGAAGAGTGCCCGAGGAGAAAATTAAAGAATTCCTCAGTAAGATGGGGCATATTGAAGTCAAAGTGGTGCAAAGTTTAAAAGAGGCCCGACAGATATCCATGCTGGATTTGGTCTTATCTTCAGAAGATCATCGCAAGATCTTAGTGAAAGTACTGGAAGAAGCACATCTGCCGAAGATGGTAGATACAGAAAAGTTCTGTCACTTGATAGAGCACATTTTTAACAACAATGTGATATCTTTCATTGACGATGACATACCGACAGAAGGGATGGGTCATTACAAGTCATTGCACATAGCAGTGATGTCCTCAGGATATGTGGTTAGAGGTGTGTTGATAGATAGAGGATCATCCTTGAACATCTGTTCCTGTGACACATTGGAAAGAATGAAGGTTAATCCAAATAAAATACAGAATAGTCATGTAGTCATAAGGGCATTTGATTGATCTCGACGAGAGGCTGTAGGAGAAATCGAACTTCCACAGGAGATTGGTCCCCACACTTTCTACGTGTCCTTCCAAGTACTAAACGTTACCACATGATATAATTTATTGTTGGGAAGATCGTGGATCTATATGGCAGGAGCAGTTCCATCCACCCTTCATCAACAAGTCAAGTACATCATTAATGGTAATCTAATAACTGTCGATGCAGAACCAGAATATCCTGTCCATATACAAAGAGATATGCCTGTGATTAGTCTCGATAAGGGGATTGAGCTTGTCAGTTTTCAAGCTTTTGAAGTAAAAAACACTCAATAGCTACCTATTGGGACCTCAGTCTTAAAGCCAAGAGTTTCCACCGAAGTAATGTCGGTTAATCAAGAAATGATATCCTTGGGTTTCTGGCCTAGAAAAGGGTTAGGGAAGAGTCATCAAGGAATTAGAAGTCCAGTTCAAATCCCTAGCCAGACAGGGAAGGCTGGATTAGGCTATTCCTCTGGATCAAACCACAGGAACCCGCACAAGCATCCACCGATTCCTTCCTCTACCATTCTGCTTCCAAACCGTACTGATGCAGGATTTGTGAAGCCTATGAGGAAATTCCTGTTGCAGTAGTCGGTATGTTAATTTCTAAGGCTAAACTGATCATTAAAAAAGAAGTCCCAAAGCTTGATGAGGAAAGCAAAGAAGGGAAGGAAAGGTTCCTACGGGGAGGACAAAACCCATTTTCAAAGATGTATTTTTTGGTGCATACTGAGGGAATGAACAATGATATCCCAGATGATGATACTGCAAAAAATCAACTCACGATCCCTTGGATGGATAGAGCTGAAGGGAATATCCCAAAGAAGAATGCCGACCTTGATGAAAATGTTATCTTAGTCATCATCAAAGAGGAGATGGACAACAGCAACCCCTTCATCCTCCTAGTCAATGAGGACTTGGTTTTAGACAATTGGAGCAGCACTTCGTGCATTAATTAAAAAGGGTAAAAGGGCAGAAATTCCATCTGCCCTGAAGTGTGGTTTTATTTCCTGCTTATTTTTGTTGCGCAGCGCCAGCAGTTACTTTTTGTCATGCTTTTGCTAATGCTTTATATGATCAAACCGTTTCATATATTAAGTGAAAGCATGTTATTTTCAGGACTCTAAAGTTGGATTTGTTTGGCCTTACCGATGAGATGCCAAATTTCCACAGTGACTACGACTTTGATGTAAAACAGGACTTTGACTTGATGGGGATTGATTAAGAAGAGATAGATGACTATGAAGTGCCTGAGGAGATCAAAGAATGGGTTGAAGACAAACCCAAACCAAACCTCAATCAAACCATCACTGTCAATATCAGAACCTTAGAAAGCCCTAAAGAAATCCAGATAGGCATGAACCTTACCCCAAACTAAAAAAAGACCTGATTGGCCTCCTAACTCAGTTCCAAGATGTGTTTGCATGGTCACATGAGGACATGATTGGTTTGTCTACCGATATTTTCATTCATCGACTACCCATTAAAGAGGGATTCAAGCTAGTCAAGCAGAAGCTCAGGCGACTGAAACCTGAGTGGAGTCTAAAAGTTAAAGAAGAAATTATCAAGCAATTTAAAACTGGCATCATCATAGTGTCAACCTACCCTGAGTGGCTATCCAATATATTTCTCGTGCCTAAGCCTGGAGGGAAGGTACGAGTATGCGTGGATTATCGAGATTTAAACAAAGCTTGTCTCAAGGACAACTTCCCAGTACCTTTTATCCACATACTAATAGACAACATGACAAAGTATAGCATGTATTATTTTGTTGACTGTTTCGCCGGGTATCATCAGATCATGGCTGCTGAAAAGGACAGGGAGAAAACAACTTTCATTACTCCCTAGGGAACCTTTTGTTATAGACAATTATCTTTTGGCCTTATCAATGGCGGTGCCACCTATCAGCGAGCCATGATGGCCCTTTTTCATGATATGATGCACAAAGAAATAGAGGTCTATATGGATGATATCATCGTCAAATCCCGGAAGGAAGACGACCACATTAGCCATCTCAAAAAGCTTTTCAACCGGTTGCGCAAATATGACTTAAAGCTAAATCCGGCCAAATGTGCCTTCGGAGTCAAATCAGGCAAGTTGTTGGGATTTCTAGTGAGCAACAAAGGCATTGAACTGGATCCAGCCAAAATTAAAGCAATCACCGAGATGCCCATAGCAAAAAAGGAAATACGGGGATTTTTGGGAAAAATTAATTTCATAAGCAGATTCATCTCTCAACTAACAGCAACGTGTGAACCCATCTTTAAGTTACTGAGAAAAAATTCCTCTATGAAGTGGAATGAAGATTGTCAAAAAGCCTTCCTTTCCATCAAGAAACAGTTGATCGAAGCCCCTGTCTTGGTAACCCCAAGAGACGAGGTTCCCCTGTTTATGTACCTGTCAGTCAATACCAATGATATGGGTTGCATGCTGGGGCAGAAGGATGATAAAAACAAGGAAAGAGCTATCTATTACCTCAGCAAAAGATTCAGTAGCGACGAGCAGAAGTACATTTTGATTGAAAAGACCTGTTGTGCGTTAGCATGGGCCGCCATGAGGTTACAACATTATTTTCATGGGCACACAAACCCATGTTGAATTGCCGATTGTCCAAATGGCAGTTGATCCTCCAACAGTTCGACATCATCTACGTGACTTAAAAATCTATCAAAGGTCAAGGAATTGCGGATCAATTGGCCGAAGCCCCATCAGGGAATTTCAAACCCTTGGAAACTTATTTCCCAAATGATGGGATAATGATAATTCAACAGATCCCTCGAGAAAATACAGACCAATTTTGGAAATTGTATTTTGACGGAGCCGTAAACATAGAAGGAGTCATAAACATGGAAAGTGCCAGAGCAGGGGCATTTCTTATATCTCTTACGGGATAACAGTATCCTATGGCCATCAACCTACAGTTTGTCAACACCAATAACACAGCTGATTATGAAGGCTGTATAATGGGATTGAAACTTGCCCAATCCATGGGTATTAAATGGTTACTGGTCTTTGGGGATTCCGAGTTGGTTATTAAACAAACCACCGGAGCGTATCATACCAAAGAATTACATTTACTGCCCTATCATTGGCAAGTTATCAAGATAGCCATGGAGTTTGAAGAAATAACCTTCATCCATATCCCTCGAAGTAGAAATGACTTTGCTGATGCATTGAAAACATTGGCTTCCTTGATCCACATATCTGATAGGATGGGAATTCTTGACATCAAATTTGCAAGCCAAAAGGCCCCGACATATGGGAATTACAATGGTGAAGTTTCAGATGAAATACCTCATATCAAATAGCATTGGTAACAGAATATAAAAGAATATATGCGAGTTGGATCTACGCCTGCTGGTGCAAGTCAAGCTGAAAGGAAGAGGATTCATAAGATGGCTATGAAATTCTATTTTAGCGGAGACTCACTTTATAAAAGGGATGCTGGAATAGGCCTTTTAAGATGCCTGGATAAAGATCAAGCCCAAAGACTCCTAGATGAAGTCCAAAGTAGAGTGTGTGGTCCACACATGAGCGGTCCTTTACTTGCCAGAAAGATATTGAGAATAGGGCATTACTGGATCTCTCTCAAAGCTGACTGTTATGATCATGTCAAAAGATGTTATCAATGCCAAGTCCATGGAAACGTTATCCACGCGCCTCCGAACGAATACACTTAATGAGTTCACCATGGCCCTTTTTCATGTAGGGAATGAACATGATTGGGCCAATAGAACCCAAAGCCAGTAATGATCATCGATTCATCATCACCATGATTGATTACTTCACCAAATGGGTAGAGGCTGCCTCCTTTCCCAAAGTCACTAAAGAGGTAATTATTGATTTCATCCGAAATAATATTATCTGTCGATATGGACAACCGGAGGTGATTGTGTTAGATAATGCCAAGAATCTAAACAACCAGATGATGAAAGAATTATGCAGCAAGTTTCAGATTAAGCATCTTAATTCCGTCATCTATCATCTCAAGATGAATGGTGCTGTCAAAGAAGTTAACAAGAATATTAAGAAAATCATGCAAAAATTATCCGCTAATCACAAGGTATGACCTGACTTATTGCCTCTGACTCTGCTAGCCTATAGAACGTCAATGTGCACCTCTACTAGGGCTACTCCCTACTCATTTGTCTATGGCATGGAAGCAGTACTCCGTATTGAAGTAGAAATGGAGTCATTAAGGGTGTTGATAGATGCTCAGATGGAAGAAGACCAGTGGTTCCGAGAGCGGTACCAATAGTTATCTCTAATAGTTGAGACAAGGGCTACAACCATCTTTCATCAGCAATTATATTAGCAAAGGATTGCTCAGACATACAACAAGAAAGTTTGGCTCTGACAATTCAAAGAGAATGACTTGGTATTGAAGAAAGTCCTTGCCAATCAAGATGAAGCCAAAAGAAAGTTTGCCCCGAATTGGGAAGGCCCATTCATTGTCAAAGAAGTGTTGATAGGAGGAGCCATCAGATTGCAAGAAATGGATGGGGAAGAATTCCCTCAGCTTATCAATTCAGACACTGTGAAGAGGTACTATGTTTGAGTTACCTGCAAACCGCCATTCGAGTCTTGTAAAAAAAAAAACCACAACAATAAATCAAATCAGGTCTTTACTACAAAGTCCTAAACTACGAATGACCTGATCTCCCTCAACCACGGGAGTATGTAGGCAGCTATTTATTGTGCGGTCTAACCTGCAAGAAAAAAACACTTTTCCCTATAAACTCAAATATCCAATTAAAAACCAATCCCAAGACACCAAACCTTATATAAAACCCCAATACTATTAAGCCTACCTGATCAAAAGACCCTTCTGAGATACTCTCTGACATCTCAATGTCAATCCATCAAGGAAAAGTTCATGATACATCAAGACAGCAAGTCATGAAAAAGTGGTAATCATTCAGCAACGACAAAACATATCCAAAAGGAAAGTGAATCAAAATATATTTCTTTGCCATATAATACTATTTAATATATACAATGTATCCTGTATATGACAAAATGGCTGACCTAGTCTATGCAGGAAAATAAAAGCTAGTCTATAAACCCGCAGATAAACAGGATAGCAAGTCCAACATGGCATCCCTCTCAGAAGATGGAGGTGCATCTGTGAGCTCTTGACCTAAGGTCTCCATATAAGCTAGAAGATCCACAACCATCTGCATAGTGCTACCATGATCATCTATCAATGTACTCATACATGCAACAATGCTATATGTGTAGGATCTAAGTGCAGTACTATCAGCGACGTAAGAATCTCAGATAGCTCAAGCCTCATCCCGCTCAACAAAAGCAGCATCCTAAGCAGCTCGAGCATCATCCCTCTAAACAAATGCTGTGTCCCGGGCAGCTCGAGCATCATCCCTCTTAACAAAAGCTGCGTCCCAAGTAGCTCGAGCATCATCCCTCTCAATAAAAGCAGCATCCCGGCCAGAAAAGGCTGTCAACATTAGCGCTCTAGCCTGATACCTCTCAAAGGTTATTAGAGCTAAAGACTCTACAAGAGATGGATCCACGATAGTAGAAGTGCTAGGGGGGTCACTGACCAAAGCTGCTGTCAAACCAGCAAATAACTCATCATCGGTAGGAGAATCAAGGTCCTCCATAGGCTCCTCCTCATCAGAATCAATACCCGGCTCTGAGTGAACAACTACAACTATTGCAATGTCTGCCTCCAGCCATGCAGAGTACTCTAAAGAACGACCCAGATGACTAGTCAAAAAATCAACCCCCTCGTAACAAGTTTAATAATCATAAATCCTAGTCAAGTCATCGGCTGACAGAGACGAAGCTGATAGTCACTGATCAAAAGCCCCATTAAAGTGGTGAATATCCTGAAATTGATCAAACTGTCCCATGACAACCAGTGGATGATATGTGGTCACCCCTTTCAAACCAACCAGGGGTAGATAATCCATGCCAACTGCATGAGTAATAAAGCTATAAGGAGAGCTGAGTCCTGAACAGGAAAAAATCACAAATGGATCCTCGATCGTCGTCAAAAAAGCCAACCAAGATGCCGCATCTGTACACTCAGCCGACTAAAAAGAATAAGACATGGCTATCTCATGAGTAAAACAATACCCATGATGTCTAAACGTGCCGATCGATCTCAAATGGGTCATGAACTACACTTATAATAATACGGCACTCCCCCTAAAGAACCCCACAGAATGGGTATGACAAAATGTGGCCGACCTCAAGGTCTCTGCCAATATCATGGGCAAGATGGTACAACCCTCTCTGAGAGCATGAACCACTGTAATCAGGCCAATGTCCAGATGGTCCATGAATAGTGGCATGTACAAGTAAGCTTTGATGCACATCAACAGAATATCTACGCGTACAATCTGCCACTCACCTGCAGTGATAGTGAAGTCTTCTGAGTATCGTGCATAGTTGTCCAACAAGCTAAATCGATCAATTAAGAAATCCAAGGACACCACATACCCTGAAGTGATCTCATCCACGATGACTTTGCGCCGTAAGCCAGTTAGTGTCATAAACTGCCGCCTCATATCAACAGTGGCCATCCTAGCACAAGGCCTATCCAATGGCAAATCAGTAATGCGCTCATACTCCTCTAATATAGGAGTCAGCTCGTGGATACCAAACTTGAAGACCTGTCTCTCAGGTATCCAACAAGATAACATGCCATCTACAAAGCCCAGTGGTACCTAGAATGCCAAGATGGCCATGGAATGTCTTAACATCTGATCAACTGTCGCTTTATCTGTGGGAGGAAAACTATCATACCATAATCGCAAAGAAGAGGCTATCAATGTGGGTGGCGTGTGCTCAATCCGACTGACGGTAGATGAAGATTTTTGTAGAACCGTATCATGAGACCATCCAGGGGTCAATGCTAAACTCACCTATATGAATGCATATCCATGATATAATGAATGCATCATGATAAATGATAATTATAAATGATAATATGATGTAATAGATAGGAGATATTATACATACATTTCTAAATACACTATCTAATAAAAGCATCATCTCTGTCTGCCACTAAAAAGAAAATATAAAAAGTATAGGGAAATGGGGCACATCCGCCCAATGACTAATAGAGGCCTATAGAAAGAGATAACGAGAAATGGGGCACAGCTGCCCAACAACTAACTGAGGCCTATCAAAAGATATAGCGAGAAACCTATCGAAAGAAATCTATGATATCTACATCATCAAGTCAATCAACCTACTGCAACTCCTCCTGAGTCACTGAATCTCTGCTAGAAGGGATGTCTGGTCGATACAGAGGGGGATCTGCTCCAATAAAACTGCCAAAGTATGGACCACCTGAGGGGCAAGAGCCGGAACTGGATGGATCAAAAGAATCTACCTCCGAAGGATCTCTGCTAAGGTGCCTGATGAAAAAGTGTGCCCAGTCCAATTACTGGGTCAAGCTGGTAATTTTCTCCAAGTAAGTGGGCTCTCGAACTGATGATATCCAGTCTGTCATCATCACAGACCCAGGAACTATGTTTGCCATGAACTGAGTGGCATGGGTCTGAGCCCCAATGGTACGAGAAAACCACAAGTGGTAGAAAGCCTTATGAGTGATATAATGTGAAGCTATCCAAGCCCATAATGGGAATGTCTACAACCGATTGAGATAGGGACCAATGTTGTCTAGCAGGAGGAAAGAATGGAATACGAATCTCCCCTATGATGCTCCTAATAGCACGCTCTCCCAAGTAGATCTCCCAGCCTCCCTCAGTCAAGAGAGGCATCCGACGAGTGGATAGTACATACTCTACCTTGGTCAGAAATCCATCCTCAAAATTGACTGTCAGATGATCAGGGGTGTAAGGAACCCACGTGATAACAGTGACGGTCAATAACTACAACTGCAAGCGGGAATGAGTAAACCCCTCTGCCACAGGAATCTCTATAAAGTTGGAATAATGCCATCGACGTCCTCGCAGATAGGTCTCCAGACCTAGAGTAGTAGCCGGGCATAAGCAAGGGAGCCTCTCATATACCCAAAACTAAAAATACAAAGATTAAATATCCTCAGTGATAAAGATTGGCAACCCAAATGAGGGAAATTGAAAGATAAAAAGAGATTACTCACTAGCAGAATTGGGTAAAAGCCTAGCCAAGCCTCCGTCACGCCCTCAGAGCATAGGCGTATCCCTTAAAGGAAATATGTAAAGGTGAATGAGCCCCAGTCAAAATCCCTTATGTGATCCACATCACGAGTGGCGCTAACCAAAGCAAAAGAGACAGTCGAGGAGTTGTCTGCTATGAAATAACCCCTGATGATGACCAAGAATAATCATCGAAGAATGCAATCTCTAACCCTCTGATCAGTAGACAGAGGCTCAGTCAAAGCCCCACTCGTGGCATCCACACTCATGGGCCCAGAGTGGACAGTCCAACCCTTGAGGGCCGTAGCAGGAACTCCCAAAAGGGATCAAACTGCAGCCGGTGAAATCTCAGCCATCAAAGGAACTGGCCCTCCTATAAACTCCAACCCCATGATGAACCGCTAGTCCATCGGGGTCATCATCACCTCACAGTCTAATAAATAGATAGACTAAGTCTGGTGGAACTAGCGCTCAGATAGAGCCCGCAGATAACCCCAAGGGCAATGACGGAGGGGAATAGAGAAGAAAGCATCGAAACCCCAAGAGTGGACGATGGCCTGGTACTCCGAATGGAGGGTCTGATATAAGGAATGAATACTAAACCTGTTCCCCCTGGGCTGAGTGAAGCCGGGAACCTGCATCAAATTGCAAATCAAGATTAAGACATTATTCTGAAAATGGAAAAAGGAAGAAATTCCATAATGAAAACTTCTGTTACCTCATTCGCATAGAGATAGATCGAAGGATGGAGTCTCAAATCCTCCAAAAGATCTGGAATCATCACGATGATAGCTGGAAGCTCCCGATGCGGGGTAGTAGAAGAAGGAGCGGAATCCACAATAGGGACATCCTCCTCCTCGTCCTCGGCATCCGGCCTATCAACCCGAATAGGATGAATCACTGACTCAGTTAACCGACGAGGTTACCGGGTTGGACGAGGCTGAGGGACATCAGAAGCTCTCCTCTTTACTCCTGCAGAGACCCTGCTAGAGTTGCTTGGTATATCTGAATCCATAACCTGAACAAAATCTCCAAATCACCTCAGAAAGGGTGAAGCAAGTTTCAAACTTAAAAGCGTATTAAATCATGGTTTCATGCATAGTCTAATTCTTAAAGCATGCATTAGTTTAACATACATCCCCAGTAGAGTTAAAATTACATGTTCATTAAAATGCTTTGGCTCATGAAAAAATTTCGCCAGAGTCTCCAGTGTAAAATGGACTATCCACATGCACGTAGGCATGACTAGGTGGCCATTCAGTATCACACTAACCCAATAGCAAAGATATAGAT
Organism: Panax stipuleanatus; assembly: GCA_020205555.1. Lineage (NCBI taxonomy): Eukaryota > Viridiplantae > Streptophyta > Magnoliopsida > Apiales > Araliaceae > Panax > Panax stipuleanatus. The sequence continues at coordinate 131,786,328 of CM035117.1, read as the reverse complement.
ATTAAATATTAAAAGTAAGTCACAATGGCAGCCAAATTACCATGTGTATTTTTTTTGAAAAAATCCATGCTCATTTGTTTTCAACTAGGATGAATAAACTAGCAAAAAAGGTGCCAAATAACTGTCTCAAAAATTAATTTTTTACATCAATACGTTCAACATGGTAAAATATAAGCATTTACTAAGTCTAATAATTTTTATCAAGTCATATGAGTATGCATATTCATTATATTATGTTTAGAAGCATTCTATATGAAATCTAGCGTTCTAACGGTAAAAACTTGAAAAGAAAGGATGTAAACATTACCAGAGTTGTACAGAACGATTGTGCGGTGACGGATGTTGCAAAAAACAGGCAGAAATTAGTAGATCTAAAGAAGAATTTTTAGATTTTTTATAAAGTTCAACTTAAAAATAACTTGTGAAAGGAACGGGGGGACTAAATAAAACCGCAGGGAGCCGCGACTCTACCTACGGCTGCTACAGGTAGACTTGCAGCCACCCAAGGTGGGCCCCACCCTCTACGATTCGATCCAATTAAAGTTAAAACAGAGTTCCCGGAAGCTAAAAAGTCAAATCAGGGAAAAAGGTGCTACACGATTAAGCAGAAAAGGCCTAAAATCCTGAATTCGGGTACCAAACTTTTGATGAAAGAAGATCTTCATGAAAGCCATTGGTATAAGCCCTAATGTGGTATTTGGAAAGCCAATGATGGAAATTATTGAAAATTGCCTCTATCGAAGCATCGCGAAGGTCCGGTGTTATAAACCGTTGGTTTTGAACGCGTCGAAGTATCCAGATTTGTTTAAAGGTTAACTTATTAAAAAGATACCCCCAGCAGAGACATCAGGCACGTCTGATATTGCTAACCATTGGCAACAACTCCAGCGTAGTATTGGGAAAGATCAGGTGATAAAAGCCGTTGAGAACTGCTCTAACGAAGGTTAGAGTATTAGATATTGCAAATCATTGGTGACGACTCCAACGTAGCATCGGGAAAGATCCGATGATGGAAACCGTGGAAAACACTCTTCCTTAGGGAGGACTGATGATGGAATCTATTATATAAATCCCCAGCCGAGGCACCACGAAGGTTTGGTGATTTCCAGACCATTATAAACTACCCTTTGAGTGGACATTGGGGGGATGTTTTGGAAATTACCATTGTAAGCTCTATCCCCTACAACAACATCGACGTCAACCGGATAAGGATCTAAATCGATGGTGACAGCCCCATCATAGCATCGGGAAGAATCCGATGATGTAAACTGGTGTAAACTATCATCATGATAAGCATCAAGAATCCCCAATGAGGTCACTCGTCAGAAATGGAACGTCCCCAGCTGAGGTAAAGTTAAAAAGCGTATCTGAAGATAAAGAACGCTGGTGACAACCCCAACATTGAATCCAGAAAGGTCTAGTGGTATCAGCGATAGGAAAATCTCCCCAGCAGGGATCTTGAAAGCATGTCTACAAACATTTCGTAGAATCAGTCTTAGTAGCACTGACAGAAATTTTAAACCATTGGCTTCAACCCAATGTAGCATCAGGAAAGATCTGGTGATGAAAGCTTTGCAAACTACCGTTCGCGTAGGCATCGAAAAAGTTCAGTGATGAAATCCTGTGTAAACTACCATTCAAGTAGACATCAAGATAGTTAAGTGGAGACCATCATTAATAACTCCATCCCCAGCAGAAATGGCGGAAGTAGTCAGTGATAGAGTACCGTTGGAAGTAATTCCAAACAAAAACTTTTAGAGTCCATAACATCATATCTTGCTGCATTGCATGGCATCATTTGCATGTCTCATATTTCCAGTGTCTAGTAATATTTATCCTGTACATTTCATTATATTTCATAAACATAATAAAAAGGGGCATCTGTAGACATTCATAATTTGTATTCCTTTTACTAACTATGTAGGAGGGCAAAACCATCTTTTACCTTCTAGAGACAACCCTGGAAGTCCAAATCATCAAGTCAAATAAACCCCAAAGATAACCCCGGGAGATCAAGTTAAACCCCGATGACAACCCCAAAAGATGAAGTCAAATCCCGAAGTCAAACCCCAGCGACAACCACAGGAGATCAAGTCAAACCCCGACGACAACCCTAGGAGATCAAGTCAAACCCCGACGACAACCCCGGGAGATCAAGTCAAACCCCTACAACAACCCTGGGAGATCAAGTCAAACCCCAGTGACAACCTCGAGATATCAAGTTAATCTTCAACCTTCAGAGACGACCCCAAAGCATCAAATCAATCCCCCAGAGACAACCCCGATAGACAATCGAAAGCTTTGACAACCCTGGAGATAACCCCCGAAAAGGAAAAATAGTCATTTGGCCAACTCAATATAAAATCAAGTCAAATCACTGCCATGAAGGTTATACAGAACCATAACGTCAATCCCGGGTGAAAACAGCACAAGTCAGCTCAACGGACAAAGTGTGAAGACTCAAAGATCTGGTCATGGACCTATCTTCCCGAATTTAGAAAAGGTCAAATATCATGTCATTGTGTAACTCTCGGAAAGGGCTTTCCGAAAAGGTATAGCACACCTCCATCGGATTCCCAGATTGAAAGTTATGAAGGTTCGAGCAGATAACGCGTTGGACAGAGTGCACGTATTTTGAGATAACCAAACCCACAGGGCCGGGCCCACCTGGGTCAATAGCAGGTAGACTCGCGGCTGCCGCGGGTTTACTCGCGGCTATCGCGGGTTGACTCGCGACTGATTTGGTCTATAAATAGACCCCCCATCATCCATTTTAAAAGAAAAAAAAGGAGAAAAAGAGGATATTCCACCCGTTTCAACTCTTAACCCTTCCATCAGTGTTCCAAATTCCAATATTGTTCTTTGTAAACACTTCTATACGTATATATACAAAAATATCAAGTTTTAACCGGTGGGAATGGAGTTTTCATGCTTCAAAAGCAGTTTAAAGCCTCCCTCACTATACGCTGTGAGATTTCTTTTGATCTGAAATTTTTTTACTGCTTTAATATATATATATATATATATATATATATATATAAGTATATATATATATATAAGTATATATATATCGTTCTTATTTTTGGTTGGATTGTAAATCCGTAGCTTTTTTGACTTTAATATATGTATATATAAGTGTGTATATATATATATATATATATTTACATTAACTCGTTTATGCCTGGATTATAAATCTATGGCTTTCTACTGCTTTAATATATATATATATATATATATATATATAATCATATATATATATACTTATATTAATTCGTTTGGCCTGGATTACTTATCTACGTCGGGAAAAATTATTGATTTCTTTTTCTAAGTGTTTCTACCCTTTATGTTTTCTATTTTGATTTGATTTATCTGAGGGTGAGATTTTCAAGAAAAGACCGATATATAATGCCGATGATTTGAAAAGATTTGATTTTATTAGTCTGAATTAGACAGAGTCGCCAGTTGGTATGAGTTAAATGATTGTACCAACTCAACCGAATTTTGAAAGATTTTGAAATATGGCCCAATTACTGGACTCTGTTTAATTGGTCTTGGAAACCAATATTCATAGAGTTCGGGGGCTTGATTAAGCGGGGGGAAGGTGTTAGGCACCCCCCCGACTTCCGTAAAACACGGTTACCGCGTCTTTTCAATTTTCCTAATTATTATACGTGTGTGTGTGAATTACAGTAATTGGGGCTAAATGCTTTATTTGAAGGTAGTGTTGTGCTTCGTTGGACCTATATACGAATGGTTTGATTTAATGAAAAGTCCTTTTTTAGACAAGATATGAAAGTGATGTTTTGAAAAGTGGTTTTCAAACCCTTTCACTCGCATAGGAATTGAAGCCTTTTGATACTTCCATTTTTATTCTGTATTCGGCTTGATTTCGATTTTATGGGAGATGCAAAGCATAAATAAATATCTACAAAAGTACCGGACCTCTTATGGGCATGAAAGCCATTGAAGTGATCCGAGCACCACAAACCACAATTTAATTATGTCAAGGCCTTAAATCTGTATCCTCGCTTTAAGGCCCATGGTTACATTTACAAAGGGACTTGCAAGCTGTATATATAGTTGAAATTTGTCCATTATGGGAATCGGATCAAGATCCATGTTATTAATCTTAGATCCCGTGATTCCTAAGCTCACACAAGATCATCAAAAAGCTTGCACGACATATATATTGGAATAAAATGAAAATTATAATCTAGACATCGCAAAACAAATGATTCATCAGTTAAATCCTTGCATGCGCGTAGCCAAGCTTCCTATTCCCTTTAGATACAGATCTTGGGTCGCGTAGTTGATTAATATTTACAAAACTAGAAATAAAAGTAGATTTAAATAAATCTTAGCCATTCTAGCTCAACGGTTTTTCCAGTTTTACAACTTTTGAATTGGTTAAAAGTTAGGTATGGCTAGATTTAGATAAATCTAGTCCACAAACTTTACATTAGTACAGATTTACATCGAATGAAAAGTTAAAACTGATATTCAATCACATTAAATATAATATATATATATATATATATATATATATATATATATATTAAAGCAGGAAAAAAAGCCAAGGATTCACAATTCAGGCGTGACTGATCAATATATATATATATATATTGAAGCTGAAAAAGACCACGGATTAACAATCCAGACCAAACGAGTCAATATAAATATATATATATATATATAACCAAAAGGCGGAAGATGATGGAAGAGTGGCGCATACAAAATCTGAATTATAACTATAGCAAAACTATAAGAAATAATAACAGCAGTTCATAAGTATAAAAGAGTTTATATAAAAATAAAACTTTTATTGAACTTTGAAATAATTACAAACAATTAACTAGATAACTTACAACAAATTGACTCGATTATAGAAGCTTATCATATCTAAGAGAGAAGGCAAGAGAGTTGAAGATTAGTCAGATAGGAATCTGAGTCTTCTCAAACGCTCTATTGGATTACTAAATCCTCCCTCATAACAATGACTGAGCCTCTCTTATATAGGAAGAGAAAAGGCGGAGCAATTACAACTCAATAATTACAAAACATAAATGACTATTGAACAACAGTAATGCTTTATCAAAAGATGAAAGCATTATTACAACTTTTGACTATTACAAACAACTTTTACTATTACAGACGCGTTAATCAAATACAGACAAATAATAATAACAACTTTTGACTAACAAGGCTACAGACAACTGACTAATACTAAATGACAACTGACTCAGCAACTGCTTTCGGCTACTTTGGACAAAGGAGCACGGGCTGCGCGGGCAGGGGCATCTAGCAACAAAGCTGACCAAGGTGACTGTAGGAACCCAAGGTGAATGGAAACCGGGTCCTAAGCAAACGGATCCTGGGCATCTTGAAGAGAGATGCTTCCGTACGGATCAGCAGGACTAGAGTGATGACTGGAGCGAGAAGAAGAAGATGAACAAACAGAAGGAACTGAGTCCTCACTGAGTTTATCCATTCTTTTCTGAATTAAACGAGATAACTGTTTAAGCTCATTATTGGTACAATGATCAATATCCGCGAAATCTAACTTAGAACTGGAAGATTTCTTGGATTTAGATTTACTGGAGGATGATTCCTTTGGAGGAGGAATCGTTTGAATGGGTGAAGGATTGGGGAATTCCTTCTGAACCTGGCCCACGATGCGATAAGGATCAAACTTATCCGACCATTTAACAGAAAACTCCCGAGTAACATGAGTAATTTGGTTGAGGTGATTACTAGAGGCACCTTTTTCAGGAGCGACTATGGAAGAAAGAGCAACATTGACTGTTGGAGAATAAAATCCATAGTTCCATCGAAGGATCCATGAGACTTTATATTTACTAGCAAAATGAAGAATAACTGGGATGCAGCAATTAGACTGCACCACCGGAACCCTAGAGCTAAAGACATTAAGAACAGTCTGAAGCTCAATTGGGAGGATATCAAAGATGAGACCATAACGTTCCCACCAAAGAACAAACCAATGAGGAAATTGACTTTTAAATTTGTGGTCAAATTGGATGAACCACGAATGACTAAAAGATGGAGTTTGAAACAGAAAAACTCTGTTCCAAGCTTCCATGTAATCATAATAGCAAAACTGGCTATCATGACCTTCAAGCTGCCTAAGATCACTAGGATGATTACCCCAGTTAGGCATGGAGATAACCTGTTTAATATAAAGAGAATGATAGATGATTTTTGAAGAATCATTTCTATCATAAATAGGTTTAATAGCGATTGACTGAGTTTGCAAAAGGACGTCCTTATAATACATGAGAGATTTATAAGGAGCAGAAGGAATAAAATGCCAACCAGTTGGGAAGAACTGGGCAGCTAATTTGACTGGATCATCAATTGATTTCATATGTCTTTCGATATGAAATAAATTGGTGCTGAAAACAGGGATGTATTCAGTTTGAATACGCTGACCAGCAGGAGGATTACTGGAGGAAGCATAAGGATCAACCATTAAAGGGGGTTGAACCAGAGCTGAACTATAGGGTTTCGAGCTAGAAACCAAAGGAGTGAACCTATTAACTACAGTAAGGGGAGTAACTGGATGAGGGATTATAGCTCCCACGGGCTTCTGACTAGGAGGGCTTGGGCTTGGACCCAAGGGCCGAACATTTTTATCTTTCCCTCTCACACTCATTTTGAACCTGAGGGGTACCTGAATTAATAAATTCCCGAGTTAGAAAATCAGGAACGGAATTATCACTACCTTTAATATATTCAATGTCAAAATCGAAAATACTTAATATAGATTGCCATCGGGCGAAAATATGTTTAGCAGCGATGTTTTTAACATCTTTTTCTAAAATATATTTAGCAGACTTACAGTCAATACGAACCAAAAATTTTTGATTTAATAAATCATTTTGAAATTTACTGACACAGAAAACTAAAGCCAAAATTTCTTTTTTAATAGTGCTGTAGTTTAATTGTGCCTGATTCCACGCGCCAGAGTGGAACCGAACAATTTGTTCAGAAGAAGCAGGAGTCAATTTCTGTTTCAGAATGCCGCCGAAGCCAATATCGGAGGCGTCAGTTTCAACAATTTTGAAAGCTAATTCATTAGAGATGCCAAGGCAGGGAAGAACCTTAACATATTTTTTAACTTGCTGAACGATGGCCGAATGCTCATCAGTCCAGGGAGGAGGATTCTTCTGTAAACGAAGAAACAAAGGTTTACAGATTTTTCGCAAATTTTTATAGAATTTGCCAACATAATTAAGAGATCCTAGGAACCTTTGAAGTTGAGTTCTATCAAGGATTTTATCAGGAAATCTATCAGCGAATTGAATAACTCTTTGAATAGGACGAACCAAACCCCGATGAATATCATGACCAAGAAATTTAACTTTAACTTGGAAAAGAGAACATTTGGTCGGTGACAGAACCAAACCATTGACTTTGATAGCTTTGAAGAACGAATTCAAGTGTTTGAAATGTTCGTCAATAGATTTAGAAAAAACAAGGATGTCATCAATGTAGACAATAATGAAATGACTAAAGGGATTTAAAATTTCATTGAGAATATTTTGAAATTCACTAGGAGCGTTTTTCAAGCCAAATGCTTGAACAACCCATTCATAATGACCAAAAGGGGTAGTAAAGGCGGTTTTATACCTATCACTAGGATGGATACTGACTTGCCAGAAACCAGACTTAAGGTCGAATTTACTAAAAATGGTAGCATTACTAAGACGACTAAGAAGGTCCTCTTTATTGGGAAGGGGATACCTGATCCATTCTAAGACCTTATTAAGGGGCTTATAATTGATGACTAGGCGAGGGACACCTCTTTCCTTTTCGGCTTCATTATTAACATAAAAGGCAGGGCAAGACCAAGGAGATTTACTATGTTTTATTAAACCTTTGGCAAGTAAATCGTTAATTTCTTGTTTACAAAGCTCCATTTGTTGGTGACTCATTTGAATAGGTCTAGCTTTAGTAGGAATAAGATGTTCTTTAAATTCTTTAGCGTAAGGAAGTTTAACTACATGTTTCCTACGATGCCAAAAAGCATTAGGAGAATCGGCACACAAATTTTTAACCATGAATAGACGAAGTTCTTCAATTTTATCTTGTATTTTTTCACTTAAAAGAAGATCTTCAACCTGTTTATACTTGATTTCATGTTTTAAAAACTTTAAATGAGAAGTTTTACATTTTAACAAGTTAAGTGACTTAGAAATAGACTCATCTTGAATAAACCTTAAGTCTCTTTCTTTGGGCTGAGATAAAAACTCAAAGACAACTTTGTGTCCAAGGTGCTCAGTAGTTAATCCATTATTACTGGTGGTGAAAGGGTATAATAAATAAATAAATGGTAATCCCAAAATAATTTTATCAGTTAAATTACGAATTAACACAAAAGAGGTTTTAAAACATATATCGTTTTGACAAATATGAACTTTAGGGAGCTTATATTTAATTTCCATGCTACTTCCATTAGCAGAGTTTAAACGTTCACTGGTTTTAACATAAAATTTGGTAGGGATTAACCCTTCCTGGATGCAATTAAGATCTGCACCAGTATCAACAAGAGCAGGAAGTTGAATAGCAAACGTGCCATCAACCATTAAACGTATCAAAATATACCACTTTTGAATGGTAATATCTTTTATCCTTTTTAACGAATTACCTTGAATAAACAAAGGAGACTCTTCATCATTGACTCCTGAAGTTTCAGGTAAGTCTTCATTTTCTGAGGAATCAGAAATATGAAGTTCAGAGTCTTTGTTAACTATCGCAGTCATATCACTTCTTAAGTTGGAGATCTCAGTCTTGAGACTAGAAATCTCTTTCTTAAGCTTGTTGACCTCTTGATTTAGTTCTGGGAGAGTAATCTCTCTCTCAGCCACTTTAAATCTCTCAAGGGTCTTATTAAGGCTTATAAGCGGCTTTTCTTTAGCTTTTATAACTTTACCTTTTCCAGAAATGTTTTTAGAAAACAATTCTGTTAACTGTTTCATGTACTGCAATTTTAAATCTTCATCAGTAAGCTTACTAATTAATTCAATTAACAAAGAACTTTCTTGGTCTTCTTTAGAAAGAACATTAATAGATTTGCAACAATCAGATCTACAATTATCAGTGCAAAGAGTAACTTCATTATCTTCACTAGGAGTCTGACTATTTTGATCATTAGCCGAAGAATAGGGAATATCAGACATATCCTTATCCTCATCAGACTGAGTTCTAAGCAAATCAAAAATCTTTTCAGAGTCTTCAGCAGAAATATTTAACTGGTTTAATTTTTGTTTTAATTTACATTCATTCTTATAATGTCCCTTTTTACCACAGTTATAACACGTAATTTTACTCTTATCACTAGATTTAGAAGTGGATTTTTTATTTCCAGCTTTCTTTCTAGACCAGGGTTTTTCATAATAACTTTCTTTATTAGTCTGACTAGAGCGCTTTTTATGGTGCTTTCGTTTTTTGTGAATTTCTAATTGCTTTTTCCTATGCTTTCTACGCGAAGGGGCAATAGGAGGCAGACCATATTGTTCACAAAAAGTACCAAGCTCATATTTAGCTTTCTTTTTATCTTTTGCAGCTTGTTTAGCGATTTTGAAATCAATACACATTTTTAGGCCAATTTTTTGAATATAACTAACAATATCACCGTAAGTGAGGTTATCATAATCAATATAGCCTAATGCTTTGCTAAGTTCTTCACGGACTTTATGAGCAAATAAAGACGGAAGACCATTAACAAATTTTTCCTTCCAAAAAGGTTTGTTACTATCATTACGAAGCATGACACGCGAAATAAAAATATCTTTATACCATCTAAAATCACTTAAAGTGGGACAAGTAAGATTACTAAGTTGATCATGGATACGTTCAGTAATATTACTAGGAGTACCAATAAAATGTTTTATTATAGTGAAAATTAGGGTATTAATACCATCAGGAACACCAAAACCAATATCTTCACGAAAGATAGGTTGACCATTATCATCAAGTTGATAAGCATGAATAATAGAGTTCCTAGCATCTTCATCAAGGTGTTTTTCCCACCAAGAGCGAAGAACTCCCGAAAAACCATTAGTTAAAATTTCAACAATTTCTGGTTGAGTAAGATTAGTAAAAGCAGTGATGTAACTATTAGCAACGATAGACATGTGGTTCATTTTGGTAAGAATTTGATGTTCACTGAAGCCATCAATATTCCATTCATAAATTTTATTGGAGGAAACAGAAAACTGATTGTCAAGATTCTTTTCCTCGAACTGAAGATCAGGGGGAGTGGGTCTAGTATACCAATTTTTAGTAATACTAGCGTTATTAAATGTTAACTTTTTCAATTGTTCAGTAAGGTCCGGAATAGAAGCGACCTCAGATACCTCATCCGAGTCACTATTGTAATCATTGCCAGATTCTTGAATCTGATCAATGATGGCCACGGTTCCACTAGCTTCACCAGAGCTCGAACCAATCTTTTTAATAAGTTTATCAATACTTTTAACTAAATCAGAATCTTTACTAGGCAATCCCTTGCCATCTCTATTATCAGGAAGAGTTAACAAAGGCTGATCAAGTTTCTTATCAGGGGTTTTAATAAGAGTATTATCAAACTTTTCTTCAATTTTATCAAGTTGTTTTCCTATGGTGGCTAAATACTGATTAGTAAAATTATTTTGTTCAATAATCTTTTTATCATCAGTTTTACCATCAGCAACTTTAAAAGGACTAGCAACAACGGAGTTATTTTTGACTTGTAAAAGAACAGTTTCAAGGGGAGGATGAGAAGCTAAAGTTTTGGACTTATCTTCTTTAATCCATTGAGATTTAGTAAGAACTTTACAATGATTTCTATCATACCAATCATAAAAAGTAAGGTTCTCTCTTGTAAGTTTAACAAATTTTTTCCAATTGTGTATAATTTTATCTCTATCAGTTTTTTCATGCATATTACGAAAACCAACTTAAATATTCATGCTCTTAATAAAAGTCCTAAGGATCATACTGTTTTAATACAGAGTAGCACTAGTAATGCCAATATTCAAACACCTAAAACTATTCTTTGGAAAGATGTCACGTTACCTAGTCAATGGATTCTTCCCCAGGAAGTTCCACAAAAACCAGTTAATAATAATTTGTTAAATTTGGAAAATATTAAACAATTCTCTGATGGTACTGTTCGAATTAGTTTTGAACGTACTAGAAGACCTTTCATTATTGAAGAATTTACCAGTTCTTCAGTCCCTTCTACCTCTAGAAGAGACACTGAAGTCTTAAGTGACTTTTCTATTCCTGATGTTAAGCTGAAAGGAGTGTTGAATCAGGGTCAAACAAGTCATCCTTGTTATACTCCTGCCTTTCAGACTGATGGAGAACATGAAGATGTCTCTCCTACTGTGTCTGTCGGACCTTCTCCCTCTGACTTTGATGCCCCAATTAATCACCAATTAAGAGTCCTAACTAAAGTCTCTAAATTGGATTGGGATAGCCTTGTTAATGATTTTAATTCTAAAACTAATCAAGCTAAACGTCATGCTTTTCGTAATATGCATGAAAAAACTGATAGAGATAAAATTATACACAATTGGAAAAAATTTGTTAAACTTACAAGAGAGAACCTTACTTTTTATGATTGGTATGATAGAAATCATTGTAAAGTTCTTACTAAATCTCAATGGATTAAAGAAGATAAGTCCAAAACTTTAGCTTCTCATCCTCCCCTTGAAACTGTTCTTTTACAAGTCAAAAATAACTCCGTTGTTGCTAGTCCTTTTAAAGTTGCTGATGGTAAAACTGATGATAAAAAGATTATTGAACAAAATAATTTTACTAATCAGTATTTAGCCACCATAGGAAAACAACTTGATAAAATTGAAGAAAAGTTTGATAATACTCTTATTAAAACCCCTGATAAGAAACTTGATCAGCCTTTGTTAACTCTTCCTGATAATAGAGATGGCAAGGGATTGCCTAGTAAAGATTCTGATTTAGTTAAAAGTATTGATAAACTTATTAAAAAGATTGGTTCGAGCTCTGGTGAAGCTAGTGGAACCGTGGCCATCATTGATCAGATTCAAGAATCTGGCAATGATTACAATAGTGACTCGGATGAGGTATCTGAGGTCGCTTCTATTCCGGACCTTACTGAACAATTGAAAAAGTTAACATTTAATAACGCTAGTATTACTAAAAATTGGTATACTAAACCCACTCCCCCTGATCTTCAGTTCGAGGAAAAGAATCTTGACAATCAGTTTTCTGTTTCCTCCAATAAAATTTATGAATGGAATATTGATGGCTTCAGTGAACATCAAATTCTTACCAAAATGAACCACATGTCTATGGTTGCTAATAGTTACATCACTGCTTTTACTAATCTTACTCAACCAGAAATTGTTGAAATTTTAACTAATGGTTTTTCGGGAGTTCTTCGCTCTTGGTGGGAAAAACACCTTGATGAAGATGCTAGGAACTCTATTATTCATGCTTATCAACTTGATGATAATGGTCAACCTATCTTTCGTGAAGATATTGGTTTTGGTGTTCCTGATGGTATTAATACCCTAATTTTCACTATAATAAAACATTTTATTGGTACTCCTAGTAATATTACTGAACGTATCCATGATCAACTTAGTAATCTTACTTGTCCCACTTTAAGTGATTTTAGATGGTATAAAGATGTTTTTATTTCGCGTGTCATGCTTCGTAATGATAGTAACAAACCTTTTTGGAAGGAAAAATTTGTTAATGGTCTTCCGTCTTTATTTGCTCATAAAGTCCGTGAAGAACTTAGCAAAACATTAGGCTATATTGATTATGATAACCTCACTTACGGTGATATTGTTAGTTATATTCAAAAAATTGGCCTAAAAATGTGTATTGATTTCAAAATCGCTAAACAAGCTGCAAAAGATAAAAAGAAAGCTAAATATGAGCTTGGTACTTTTTGTGAACAATATGGTCTGCCTCCTATTGCCCCTTCGCGTAGAAAGCATAGGAAAAAGCAATTAGAAATTCACAAAAAACGAAAGCACCATAAAAAGCGCTCTAGTCAGACTAATAAAGAAAGTTATTATGAAAAACCCAGGTCTAGAAAGAAAGCTGGAAATAAAAAATCCACTTCTAAATCTAGTGATAAGAGTAAAATTACGTGTTATAACTGTGGTAAAAAGGGACATTATAAGAATGAATGTAAATTAAAACAAAAATTAAACCAGTTAAATATTTCTGCTGAAGACTCTGAAAAGATTTTTGATTTGCTTAGAACTCAGTCTGATGAGGATAAGGATATGTCTGATATTCCCTATTCTTCGGCTAATGATCAAAATAGTCAGACTCCTAGTGAAGATAATGAAGTTACTCTTTGCACTGATAATTGTAGATCTGATTGTTGCAAATCTATTAATGTTCTTTCTAAAGAAGACCAAGAAAGTTCTTTGTTAATTGAATTAATTAGTAAGCTTACTGATGAAGATTTAAAATTGCAGTACATGAAACAGTTAAAAGAATTGTTTTCTAAAAACATTTCTGGAAAAGGTAAAGTTATAAAAGCTAAAGAAAAGCCGCTTATAAGCCTTAATAAGACCCTTGAGAGATTTAAAGTGGCTGAGAGAGAGATTACTCTCCCAGAACTAAATCAAGAGGTCAACAAGCTTAAGAAAGAGATTTCTAGTCTCAAGACTGAGATCTCCAACTTAAGAAGTGATATGACTGCGATAGTTAACAAAGACTCTGAACTTCATATTTCTGATTCCTCAGAAAATGAAGACTTACCTGAAACTTCAGGAGTCAATGATGAAGAGTCTCCTTTGTTTATTCAAGGTAATTCGTTAAAAAGGATAAAAGATATTACCATTCAAAAGTGGTATATTTTGATACGTTTAATGGTTGATGGCACGTTTGCTATTCAACTTCCTGCTCTTGTTGATACTGGTGCAGATCTTAATTGCATCCAGGAAGGGTTAATCCCTACCAAATTTTATGTTAAAACCAGTGAACGTTTAAACTCTGCTAATGGAAGTAGCATGGAAATTAAATATAAGCTCCCTAAAGTTCATATTTGTCAAAACGATATATGTTTTAAAACCTCTTTTGTGTTAATTCGTAATTTAACTGATAAAATTATTTTGGGATTACCATTTATTTATTTATTATACCCTTTCACCACCAGTAATAATGGATTAACTACTGAGCACCTTGGACACAAAGTTGTCTTTGAGTTTTTATCTCAGCCCAAAGAAAGAGACTTAAGGTTTATTCAAGATGAGTCTATTTCTAAGTCACTTAACTTGTTAAAATGTAAAACTTCTCATTTAAAGTTTTTAAAACATGAAATCAAGTATAAACAGGTTGAAGATCTTCTTTTAAGTGAAAAAATACAAGATAAAATTGAAGAACTTCGTCTATTCATGGTTAAAAATTTGTGTGCCGATTCTCCTAATGCTTTTTGGCATCGTAGGAAACATGTAGTTAAACTTCCTTACGCTAAAGAATTTAAAGAACATCTTATTCCTACTAAAGCTAGACCTATTCAAATGAGTCACCAACAAATGGAGCTTTGTAAACAAGAAATTAACGATTTACTTGCCAAAGGTTTAATAAAACATAGTAAATCTCCTTGGTCTTGCCCTGCCTTTTATGTTAATAATGAAGCCGAAAAGGAAAGAGGTGTCCCTCGCCTAGTCATCAATTATAAGCCCCTTAATAAGGTCTTAGAATGGATCAGGTATCCCCTTCCCAATAAAGAGGACCTTCTTAGTCGTCTTAGTAATGCTACCATTTTTAGTAAATTCGACCTTAAGTCTGGTTTCTGGCAAGTCAGTATCCATCCTAGTGATAGGTATAAAACCGCCTTTACTACCCCTTTTGGTCATTATGAATGGGTTGTTCAAGCATTTGGCTTGAAAAACGCTCCTAGTGAATTTCAAAATATTCTCAATGAAATTTTAAATCCCTTTAGTCATTTCATTATTGTCTACATTGATGACATCCTTGTTTTTTCTAAATCTATTGACGAACATTTCAAACACTTGAATTCGTTCTTCAAAGCTATCAAAGTCAATGGTTTGGTTCTGTCACCGACCAAATGTTCTCTTTTCCAAGTTAAAGTTAAATTTCTTGGTCATGATATTCATCGGGGTTTGGTTCGTCCTATTCAAAGAGTTATTCAATTCGCTGATAGATTTCCTGATAAAATCCTTGATAGAACTCAACTTCAAAGGTTCCTAGGATCTCTTAATTATGTTGGCAAATTCTATAAAAATTTGCGAAAAATCTGTAAACCTTTGTTTCTTCGTTTACAGAAGAATCCTCCTCCCTGGACTGATGAGCATTCGGCCATCGTTCAGCAAGTTAAAAAATATGTTAAGGTTCTTCCCTGCCTTGGCATCTCTAATGAATTAGCTTTCAAAATTGTTGAAACTGACGCCTCCGATATTGGCTTCGGCGGCATTCTGAAACAGAAATTGACTCCTGCTTCTTCTGAACAAATTGTTCGGTTCCACTCTGGCGCGTGGAATCAGGCACAATTAAACTACAGCACTATTAAAAAAGAAATTTTGGCTTTAGTTTTCTGTGTCAGTAAATTTCAAAATGATTTATTAAATCAAAAATTTTTGGTTCGTATTGACTGTAAGTCTGCTAAATATATTTTAGAAAAAGATGTTAAAAACATCGCTGCTAAACATATTTTCGCCCGATGGCAATCTATATTAAGTATTTTCGATTTTGACATTGAATATATTAAAGGTAGTGATAATTCCGTTCCTGATTTTCTAACTCGGGAATTTATTAATTCAGGTACCCCTCAGGTTCAAAATGAGTGTGAGAGGGAAAGATAAAAATGTTCGGCCCTTGGGTCCAAGCCCAAGCCCTCCTAGTCAGAAGCCCGTGGGAGCTATAATCCCTCATCCAGTTACTCCCCTTACTGTAGTTAATAGGTTCACTCCTTTGGTTTCTAGCTCGAAACCCTATAGTTCAGCTCTGGTTCAACCCCCTTTAATGGTTGATCCTTATGCTTCCTCCAGTAATCCTCCTGCTGGTCAGCGTATTCAAACTGAATACATCCCTGTTTTCAGCACCAATTTATTTCATATCGAAAGACATATGAAATCAATTGATGATCCAGTCAAATTAGCTGCCCAGTTCTTCCCAACTGGTTGGCATTTTATTCCTTCTGCTCCTTATAAATCTCTCATGTATTATAAGGACGTCCTTTTGCAAACTCAGTCAATCGCTATTAAACCTATTTATGATAGAAATGATTCTTCAAAAATCATCTATCATTCTCTTTATATTAAACAGGTTATCTCCATGCCTAACTGGGGTAATCATCCTAGTGATCTTAGGCAGCTTGAAGGTCATGATAGCCAGTTTTCCTATTATGATTACATGGAAGCTTGGAACAGAGTTTTTCTGTTTCAAACTCCATCTTTTAGTCATTCGTGGTTCATCCAATTTGACCACAAATTTAAAAGTCAATTTCCTCATTGGTTTGTTCTTTGGTGGGAACGTTATGGTCTCATCTTTGATATCCTCCCAATTGAGCTTCAGACTGTTCTTAATGTCTTTAGCTCTAGGGTTCCGGTGGTGCAGTCTAATTGCTGCATCCCAGTTATTCTTCATTTTGCTAGTAAATATAAAGTCCCATGGATCCTTCGATGGAACTATGGATTTTATTCTCCAACAGTCAATGTTGCTCTTTCTTCCTTAGTCGCTCCTGAAAAAGGTGCCTCTAGTAATCACCTCAACCAAATTACTCATGTTACTCGGGAGTTTTCTGTTAAATGGTGGGATAAGTTTGATCCTTATCGCATCGTGGGCCAGGTTCAGAAGGAATTCCCCAATCCTTCACCCATTCAAACGATTCCTCCTCCAAAGGAATCATCCTCCAGTAAATCTAAATCCAAGAAATCTTCCAGTTCTAAGTTAGATTTCGCGAATATTGATCATTGTACCAATAATGAGCTTAAACAGTTATCTCGTTTAATTCAGAAAAGAATGGATAAACTCAGTGAGGACTCAGTTCCTTCTGTTTGTTCATCTTCTTCTTCTCGCTCCAGTCATCACTCTAGTCCTGCTGATCCGTACGGAAGCATCTCTCTTCAAGATGCCCAGGATCCGTTTGCTTAGGACCCGGTTTCCATTCACCTTGGGTTCCTACAGTCACCTTGGTCAGCTTTGTTGCTAGATGCCCCTGCCCGCGCAGCCCGTGCTCCTTTGTCCAAAGTAGCCGAAAGCAGTTGCTGAGTCAGTTGTCATTTAGTATTAGTCAGTTGTCTGTAGCCTTGTTAGTCAAAAGTTGTTATTATTATTTGTCTGTATTTGATTAACGCGTCTGTAATAGTAAAAGTTGTTTGTAATAGTCAAAAGTTGTAATAATGCTTTCATCTTTTGATAAAGCATTACTGTTGTTCAATAGTCATTTATGTTTTGTAATTATTGAGTTGTAATTGCTCCGCCTTTTCTCTTCCTATATAAGAGAGGCTCAGTCATTGTTATGAGGCAGGATTTAGTAATCCAATAGAGCGTTTGAGAAGACTCAGATTCCTATCTGACTAATCTTCAACTCTCTTGCCTTCTCTCTTAGATATGATAAGCTTCTATAATCGAGTCAATTTGTTGTAAGTTATCTAGTTAATTGTTTGTAATTATTTCAAAGTTCAATAAAAGTTTTATTTTTATATAAACTCTTTTATACTTATGAACTGCTGTTATTATTTCTTATAGTTTTGCTATAGTTATAATTCAGATTTTGTATGCGCCACTCTTCCATCATCTTCCGCCTTTTGGTATATATATATATATATATATATTAAAGCAGTAAAAAGCTACAGATTTACAACCCAAGCATAATTAACACTTATATATATATATATATATATACTTATATATATATTAAAGCGATAAAAGCTACAGATTTATAATCCAGGCCGAAATAGCACTTATATATATATATACACTTATATATACATATATTAAAATTAAAAGTCACGGATTTGCGATCCAAGCAAAACTAAGGGTTATAAATATATATATATATATATATATATATATATATATATATATATATATATTAAAGAAGTAAAAAATTCAGATCTGAAGAAATCTCACAGTGTACAGTGAAAAGGGCTTTAAACCGCTTTTTTAACTTGAAAACTCCGTTTTCATTGGTTAAAACTTGATATGTTAGTATATATACGTATACAAGTGTTTAGAAAGACCAATAAAGTTTGGAACACTGATGGTAGGGTTAAGAGCTGATACGAGCGAAATTTCCTCTCTTTTTCTCTTTTTTTCTTTCTTTTTGGCTGGTGGGGGGTCTTATTTATAGACCAGGGAGCCACGGGTCCACCTGCGGCAGCCGCAGGTCTACCTGGGGCTAACCCGGGTGGCCCCGGTCCGGCGGCCCCGATCCTGTGGGCCCCATCGTCTCGATGTATATGCACTCCGACCAATGCGTTGTCTGCTTAAAACCTTCATAACTTTCAATTCGGGAATCCGATGGAGGCCTGCTATACCTTTCTGGAAAGCCCTTTCCGAGAGCTACACAATGATATAAGATTTGACTTTTTTTGAATCTAAGAAGATGGTTCCATGACCAGATCTTTGAGTCTTCATAGTCTGTACGTTGAGCTGTCTTGTGCTATTTTCACTCGAGATTGACGTTATGGTTCTGCATGACCTTCATGGTAGTGATTTGACTTGATTTGAGATTAAGTTGGCAAAATGACCATTTTGCCTTTCCGGGGGTTATCTCCAGGATTGACAGGGCTTTCGACTGTTTCTCGAGGTTGTCTCCAAGGTTTGATCCCAGCCGACTCTGTTCTTCCTTAAGGTCGTCTCCAAGGGTTGATTTGATATCCCAGGGTTATCTCTGGAGATTGATTTGATGCTTCAGGGTCATCTCCGAAGGTTGACTGGATGTCCCAGGGTTGTCGCCGGGGATTTTGATTTGATCTCCCGGGGTTGTCGTCGGGGTTTTGATTTGATATTCCGGGGTTGTCGCCGGGGTTTTGATTTGATCTGGACTTCCAGGGTTGTCTGTGGAAAGGTAAAAGATGATTTTGCCCTCCTGCAAGGTTAGTAACAGGAATGCAAAATTTTGAGTGTCTACATTGCTAATCCGTGGTTTTTTTTTTTTTTTTTGCTTTAATATGTATATAAACATATATATATATATATATATATATTTATATTGATTAGTCATGCCTAGATTGTGAATCCTTGGCTTTTTCCTGTTTTAATATATATATATATATATATATATATATATATATATATATAAGTTCTTTAATTTGATTATATATCAGTTTTAACTGTTCATTCAATGTAAATATGTACTAATGTAGAGTTTATGGACTAGATTTATCTAAATCTAGACATATCTAACTTTTAATTGGTTCAAAAGTTATAAAATTGGAACCGTTGAGCTAGAATGGCTAAGATTTATTTAAATCTAGTTTTTTTTTCTAATTTTATAAATATTAAGCAACTACGTGACCCTAGATCTATATCTAGAGGGAACGGGAAGCTTGGCTACACGCATATAAGGATTTAACTAATGAATCCTTTGTTTTGCGACATCTAGGTTTTAATTTGCATCTAGTTTCATATAGCTGCCGTACAAGCTTTTAAATGATATTTTGTGAGTCTAGGAATCACGGGATCTACAATTAACTACATGGATCTTGATCTGATTCCCATGACGGATAAATTTGAACTATATATAGCTTGCAGGCCTTTTTGTAAATGAAAATAAGAGGGACCTTAAAACGGTTATCCAGATTTAAGGTCTCAACATAGTAAAAGCGTTATTTGTGGTGTTTGGGTCACTTCGATGGCTTTCATGCCCAAAAAGAGCCCGACACCTATATATATATTATTTTGTCGAAGATGCTTCGCATCTCGAGAATAAAAATCAAATCAAGCCGAATATGGAATAAAATGGAAGTATCGAAAGGCTTTAATTCCTATGCGAGCGAAAGGGTTTGAAATCTTTTTTCAAAACATTACTTTCATATTTTGTCTAAAAATGGACTTTTCAAATAAATCAAACCCTT
Source organism: Panax stipuleanatus (assembly GCA_020205555.1). Lineage (NCBI taxonomy): Eukaryota > Viridiplantae > Streptophyta > Magnoliopsida > Apiales > Araliaceae > Panax > Panax stipuleanatus. The sequence continues at coordinate 131,766,271 of CM035117.1, read as the reverse complement.
CGTATATTAGTCCAACGAAGCACAATACTACTTTCAAATAAAGCACTTAGGCCCAATTAACTGCAACATATACACACACACACACACACAATGATTATGGAATTGAAAAGACGCGGTAACCGTGTTTCACGGAAGTCGGGGGGTGCTTAACACCTTCCCCCCCCGCTTAATCAAGCCCCCGAACTCTATGAATCTCGGTTTCCAAGACCAATTAAATAGAGTCCAGAAATTGGGCAATATTGCAAAATCTTTCAAAACTTGGTTGAGTTGGTACAACCATTTAACTCATACCAACTGACGACTTTGTCTAATTCGGACTAATAAAATTAATCTTTTCAAATCGTCGACATTATATGTCTGTCTTTTCTTGAAAATTCTCCCTTCAGATCAATCAAATCAAAAATAGAAAACATAAAGGGTAGAAATACTTAGGAAAAGAAAAAAAAATTCTTGACATCGACAATAGGGACTATCCACGTGCACGTAAGCACACATTAAACCAACTTATGAGGGTACGGTCAAGCAATTAAATAAGAATTTAAACGGTTTTTCTAATACATTATCAGAATACATGTCTAGACTAACTATCAAAACAAAATATACTGCATTCATACAGTTTGTATGATGATACGTAAGCATACATTGTATTATAACATGTCTATCAAGCTATCTATGTTCAATATATTGCGTTTAATGAAGAAAGTACGGTGAAACACCGGTTAAAATGTGAAAAAGTTGGATGCATACGTTACCTGTAATACGTAGAACGAACGTTCAGTGGCGGAATACCAAAAATCAAGCCCAATTTGAGTAGATCTGAGAAGAAGGGTCGGATTCTACAGAGAGAATGAAAGAAAACTCAAATCGAATGAGCTAATATGAGCCTGCCCGGGGGTATAAGGATAAACGTGACTAGCCTCAGGCATACCTGCTCCATCCGTAGGTGTACCTGCGACTGCAAAAAGTGGGCCCTGCGGCTCCCCGTTTGGTAAAATGCAATCCAAAATGCATTCTTACAGGTCCGAAACGAAGTAGTCATTTAGAAAGCTACCCTTTCGGGTCATTTTTAAGCCTCAAAAACCCTAAAACCACCAAAAAGGGGCAAAAACCAGGGGGATCAAAAACCCCGTCGTGGAATGACGGAAGACTAGAAAGATAATCCAAATCACTTTTATTAGTTGTAGACACTCGAAATTTCACTTTCCTTGGACTACTAACCTTTTAGGAGGGTAAAAGCATAATTTCACTTCGATGACAACCCTGAGGTAGGGCAAAGACAACTTTTCACCCCGGAGACAACCCCGTGGAAGAATCAAAGTTCAAACGATGCCCAGATACGACGTGGACCGAATAAGGATTATAAAGCTGAGAAAGTGGCCATAAGAAGTCACCGCAATAATCATTGAACTGCGTGCTATCAAGACGAGCCAGGTGATGACCCTCGGGAGCTGGAAGATACATCTTAGCTTACTGCATCATCTTCTCGGACTCCAATTTTGTCAAACTCGACTTCATTTCACAGCCTTCCGCAAGGACTTTTTAGGATTTTTGGGTACGTAGCTCAACTTTCACCAAACGAGACCTAAGGTGATGAGTGGGTTTTATACCTACAAATTAGACACCGTTAAGGCTTAATTCTTTATTAACTTCGAGTATTATTAGTGTTCTTTTACTTATTTTTGTGTTTGTGTTGTAAGAAACGGCTTCGGGGGGTCAAAACATGAAAAATGGATCTGAGTTAGATTCATGGTCTTGGTTTAGGACTTAGATTTTATTGTAGAGCTATTCCTTAGCTTTTCGGAACATCTTGAATCATCCCAATCGGAGTTTGGAGGCGAGAGTTATGACCTTTTTGCCAAGTGAAAGTTGAAACCTCAGAGTTTGGAAGTTGCAATTTACATAGTAGTCACTTCAAGCAGATTTCAACCTTGATCCAATCAGAATCTGTCAATACTTAAAATATGAAAGTTGTAGATCTTGTCGACAGCTTCGATTTGATAGGTAGCAGGCCCCGTAACTTTTTTTGGATCAAAAGTTATGTTTATTTTACGAAAGGATGTCGTAGCAGCAGAGCAACACCCGCTGGGGCAGGTGTTTCAAGACAAAATGACCCGCTGGGGCGGGTTTAGAGGCTGTCGGACAATACATACACCCGCTGGGGCGGGTGTTTCATGGCTAAAATCCCCGCTGGGGTGGGTAGGCGCAGCTAGGAAAGAAAAATATTATAATTCAAGTAGGATTTGGACGAAACGAAAGGATTTTGAGCGTTGATTTGAAGAAGGATCATAAGAGGGCTATAAAAGGGGAAGAATACACAAGGATTAAGAGAGATTTCATTAGATTAGCATAGATTAAATTTCAATTAAATTAGATACAAACCCTATTTGGAATAGAATTGGAGATTGAAGCAACTTGGAGGCAATTGAAGATCAAGAGCAGGAGCAAGAAGGAGCATGAGATTTGCTGACAACAGATTCTATTCTATTCTCTACTCTTATTTTTATCTTTTAATGTTTATTCAATTGTGGATTCTTGGTTTTGATTCAATAATAATGAACTAAATCTTTTGTTTAAGATTACAATGGATCTTATTGCGTAACTTATTTTAATAACTTTTCTATTAATTATTATGATCTATCGTTGGGATTGTCTATTATGATTTGGAATTAATTGTTTAATTGCCTAGCTATCAATTACTGTGATAATCTATATGAACTTAAGAGACGGATTATAGATTCAGATCTGATCATAATAGTATGTGAATATATTTTTTGCATGGCGTTGGAATTCATGATTTGTGTTTAGGATAGAGATATACCTTTACACCACATGTAATCTGATAAAAAACTTGTGCTTAAAATCCTCTTTAATTATAATTCACATAGAGATATAGTGGATTAGTTAATTAGGGTGTTCTTCTTAATTCTATTATATGTGGATTTAAGTTGATTTGAATATGATGCATTGAGAGATGGTCATATTTATTTATGTGTTCTTGATTAACAATTCAGAGTAGTGAACATAATTGATAAGAAGTGTATTAACTTAAATGAAGCAATAAGTGAAGTTGTGATCTTAAATCTCCGTAATCTTAATTTAACTAGTGGTAATTAAATAGTTAATTCAAACTTGAAATTATCTATTTAAATAAGATAAAGTTTGGTTACGGGTTGGTACTTGGTGAATCTTATTAAATAATTCCTCGTGGGAACGATACTTTACTTTCACTTTATTACTTGTTGACCACGTATACTTGCGTGTTGTGCGTAACTAGATTTTACCCAACAAGTTTTTGGCACCGTTGCCGGGGAATTATTTTAATAATTATTTGCTAATATTAATTTCAACTAAATTAGTCTTAATTTAAACTTTTTTTAGTAATTCTCTTCCTATTTTACTCACTTCTCAGGTACCATGGCTGGATTCAATTATCAATGGCCATATTCGAGTATGACTCAACCAAGGGAAACAAGTATTGATGGGCTTAATGCAGTTTTTGCATTTTCAGCACAGATTGAGACACTTTCGAGTAGGTTGGATGTTCTTGCAACCCAACGTATTCGAAAGGTAGCAGTAGTTTGTAACAATTGTGCTGGAAATCATCCGAGTCATCAATGCACCGTCAGTTTTGGATCGGTACAATATAGTACTGGTGATTACCTCAACAACTATACGTATCCTAACTATCACCAAGATTGGGGGTATCACCCGAATTCTCCATGGAGCTACAATTATGAAGACCAATATTGTGCTCCAAATCCAACATACACACCGGAATTCTCATGTCCACCCCCATTGCTACAAGAAGAAAAGTCAAATCTGGAGGAATTCATATCTAAGATCATAGCAGATCAAGAGGAGAGGAAGATGAGTATGCAAATATCGAGCCGAAATCATAGTATTCAGATGGAACAACTCATCAATGCCTCAACCAATGGTCCTCAATACATGGATTTTGAAACTGCCACAGATAATTCAAGGCTAGGGGAATTGTGGTCCAAGTTCATAGCGTCGAATGAGAAAAGGATGATTAATCAAGAGAGGTCAATTCAAAATCTTGAGAATCAGATAGAGCAAATGACCAGAGCCTTAAACAACCATCCTCCAAACACTTGCATTTATGATACGGATTCCGAAACTGATGGAGAGCCAGAATTAAATATGCTACTGGATGAGCCATAAGATATCGAAAGAGAGGAGACAAATGGGGATCATGAAATGGAGGTCGACGAAGATCTAAATGGGCATTCTAAAGAAGACGAACCGATTCTGCTAGTTCCCCAAGTGCCTTCTCCACCAAAGATCAAGGATTCAGTTAAATTTGCAAAACCATGTTCGCTTGGTAGTCAGGTCATCGGCGAAGCTCTTTATGACATAAGAGCTAGTGCAACTTTGGAGTCATGGTGGGATGAGAGAGAGAAGATATACGAAGAGCCCATTGTGTTTGACAAGCTTCCATGCCCCAATGTGATCACATACACAATGGAGAAAACACCTAGCTGTTGGACGTTCTTGAATGAGATCATACCTAATACGAGTATGCTAGGTGATTTTGATGCTATGGCCATCACTATTGGGAACCTCCCAATTAACACATTGCTACTGATGGATGGAGGGTTCCTCAACTTCCGAAGAGGAATTGGATAGCTTTGACCAGACAAAGTCAGGCTGAAAGACTGTAAATCAAGCGCTAACTGGGAAGCAACCTAGGAATTTTTATATTTATTTGCTTTATAGATAGGAAATAAAGTTGTTATATTTTTAGGAGATATTTGCTTTATAAGTTCTCTCATGATCCAAAGTGCTACTCTAATCCATTTTATATCTTATCATTGCAGGCATAACAAAGTATTCACCTCATCAATCCATAACCTAAGCGGATTCATATGCACGGATTTTCTATGCCGCTCCTGTCCTGAGCCTTAGTCGTCGTCGGTTTAGCCACCACTAGACATCAAAGATGCGGAGGGTGAGCACTACGCTTGACCGTTCAGGGAAGTTCTCAGTTTTAATTCTTTCTATTTAAATAATGAGGACATTGTTCACTTTGAGTTTGGGGGTGGATCATATTGCATTGCATAATTGTTTAGTTCACATACATTGCATTGGTTAGTTGTTTTTCCATATTGGATGCATATTTCATAAAAAAATAAAAAAAATTTAAAAATCACAAAAATATTTTGTTTTTACATTTAGTGTTTGCATGAATCCTGGCAATAGATTGGGATGAATTTGGTTTAGCCTATGATAAGATTGGTATTGCATGATTAACTTGAACAATGTGTTGATTGAAGATGAATTCTAATTTTAATTATGAGGAAAATCTGAGCCTGTCTGAAACTTATGTTGTGACGCCCCCAGAATAGGTCCATTCAACCCAACCCATTCTGAGTCGCCAAATACATGGTACAGAATTCAAATACAAACTTTATATCATACGGTCGTGCAAAATAAGACCACACAACTGTGAGTCTCAATACAAATATGTAAAAAATATTAAGATTCAAACTAAGTCCTCATTACAATTATTATCACACTATTTATCAGAAATAGTGAGGACTACTACTGCTCTAACTCGGACCATCACTCTGTCCCCTGACTAGTTCCCGCAACATTCTCATTTCCTGAAGAGGACAACAGATAAAAAGGGTGAGCTCAACTAGCTCAGTAAAGAATATTATGACTAAGATAATGGAAAATAAATTATCGTTAGCCTTCAATAAATCAGATAAAATATAATGGACAACCAATCTTAGATCAATATTCGCAGCGGAAATAACAATTCATTAGAAGAGTTAAGCAGAGAATCAAGTCTACTATCTTCTATGATTTCAAAGTCCATCATCAATATTTTATCCCTGTAACATCAATCAATATACATCTCGAATCAAATATTCATCTTTGCACTACAGGCCAAAGATATTCATTTGTATCATCAGTGGTCATATTCATCTCAACACCTGTCATCTTTCCACTGCAGGCCAAAGATATTCATCAGGTAATCATTCATCTTTGCTCTACAGGCCAAAGATATTCATCAAGTAATCATTCATCTTTGCTCTACAGGCCAAAGATATTCAGTTACATCACCTTTTAGGACTGAGAATGATGAAAAACATTTTAAAAAAAACGAATCCAGTGAAATAAAAGACAAAGACTAAGGATTCGTATTTTAGTATATCCAATTCAAAAATACCTCGTAATAATCAATTATGGAGCAAAATTTAAGAATAGAGCTCAAAACTTGGATACAATCAAAGATAGTAACCTTAACAAGCAATTTGGACAAATAGAAGAAAATTTAATTTTTCCGTGAATAGTGCCGTATACGTGAATAGTAACCCGACGGAAAAAGTAAGAATTTCAACATAAAATCCATGACAATATTTCTGTATAATGATATTGAAAAGAATAATATCATTTACGAAAGAAAATAACATCCCTTACCTCAAAAAGATAGTACCTCTGACTGGAATATCGGATATAATACCGAAGGAAACTTGCGCTGAATACTAATACTCAAAGTATAGAAATACTCACAAAAATACGCTCGATATTATAGAGAGAGAAAACTTCTGATTCTGGTGTGATTTTCAATTCTAACCTAAGCACCCTATTTATAGGAAAAGCTTAGGATGCCAAAGGAGACTAAAATAATAAAATATTATTTTTTTTAAATTTCCTCCGCCGCCGGCTGCTGCCCAAAATCAGATTTTCAACAAAAGTGGGGCCCACCCATTAAATAATATATATATTTTCCGAAACTTCAATAATTCATAACAAATAGCCCCTTTGTCAGAAAAATACAAATTCTATGTCCTTCCATAGAAAATTTAATTCTCTACAACTTTGCAGAAGGAAGTTTTTCCAAATTCCAAACATAAATTATCCGAAATCCAAAAACAGATGATTTCTCACACCAAAATATTGATAAAAACTCACCAGCGCCAATTCCTTCTTTAATATCCACAAAATAAATATTTCCTTATCATATAAATCAATAATTAATTATTCACAAATAATATTACAGAACTATAATATTGACAACCAGGTCGTTCCCAGGAAAGAGGGGGCCTTCCGATAAGGACTTCTCCTTACTGGCGCGCAATTAAATAACCCCTCCTAGACAGAACTTCCTTAGACATTGTCAATAATGCTATCTAATAATATTATTCAAATAATATGAATTATTGAGTTGATAATGTGAAATACTGTGCAACGACAATTATTGAATCAATACTACAAAATATCAACTGTAGCCATTATTGAATCAATCATAAAAAATAGCAACGTAGCAATTATTGAGTCAATAAAATATCAATGCAGCAATTATTGAGTCAATAATATAAAATATCAACGTAGCAATTATTGAGTCAATAATATAAAATATTGAACAGTAATTACTGTAACAATAATTGAGTAATGGCTTCTCACGTAAGACTCAATAATTCGAAATACTGTGCAATACCGTGTGCTACTATGCAACACCGTGTATCACTGTATTTTAACCACCGGGTATTTCAACAGTACTAATGGTAACAACCATGCCGTTATTTTGTAAAAAAGTTATTTCTGTCGCTTTCTATATCCGACAGTTATTCCGTTGTGGGGGCTCATAAATAGCTGCGCCGTCGTACGAATATTCCCCGACAACAAGAATATTCCACGACCAAACGAATATTCCCCGACAACAAGAATATTTTATAACCACTTGCTCATTTTAAAAATGTTTGCACATTTCACCCATAACTTTCATATTTATCAAAACAACACCTTACTGTTTCGAAATAATATATAAAGAAAACTAAATCTTTATTCATAAAAGTTGGGGGGTCTTACAACCTCCCCTCCTTATGAAATTTCGTCCTCGAAATTGACGTACGTACCTGGTATGTCGAAAAGGTGAGGATACCTCGCTTTCATTTCCGATTCTAACTCCCAGGTCATTTCCTCAATTGCATGGTTTCTCCACAAAACTTTAACTTGAGGTATAATTTTCGAGAGCAGGACATGCTCCTTCCTATCCAAGATCTTGACAGGTACCTCCTCGTACGTTAAATCTTCGGCTATCTCGTCTGGTTCTAACTCAATAATGCGGTTTGGATCCTTCACATATTTACGTAACACGGATATGTGACACACGTTATGAACACGAGACATGCTTGGAGGTAAAGCGAGTCTATAAGCCACATTTCCTATTCGGTCAAGAATCTCAAATGGACCAATGAATCATGGGTTGAGCTTTCCTCTCTTCCCAAACCTCGTAACTCCCTTCCATGGAGCAACACGTAACAATACATGGTCTCCAACATTAAATTCCACGTCCTTTCGATGAAGATCCGCATAACTCTTTTGTCGATCTTGTGCGGTTTGTATACGTTGTCGAATCATTTGGATCTTTTCTGTAGTCATACGTACTAACTCCGGTCCCAACAATGTTGTTTCACCCACCTCATTCCAACATACTGGAGAGCGACACTTTCTCCCATACAACGCTTCGAATGGAGCTACGCCTATACTTGCCTGATAACTGTTGTTGTAGGAGAATTCCACCAATGGTAGATATTTATCCCAACTCCCTTTGAAGTCTAGAACACAGAGTCTCAATAGATCTTCAAGGGTTTGGATAGTCCTTTCCGATTGTCCGTCTGTTTGAGGATGATAAGCCGAACTGAATCGTAAATCCGTGCCCATAGCTTTCTGCAAATTGATCCAAAATCGTGAAGTAAATCTGGGATCACGATCCGAAACTATGGATACTGGCATGCCATGCAACCTCACAATCTCATTCACGTACATATGAGCAAGACGTTCAAGGGAATAAGTCTCTCGTATCAGCAAGAAATGAGCAGACTTGGTTAATCTATCAACAATAACCCAAACCGCATCTAAGCCTTGAGAAACCTTGCGAAGACCCGTAACGAAATCCATCGTAATGTGTTCCCACTTCCATTTCAAAATCTCCGGTGGTTGCAATGGACCCTTCGGCACTTGATGCTCCGCCTTTACACGTTGACAAGTTAAACATCTCGAGATGAACTCCGCGATCTCTCTCTTCATATTGCCCCACCAAAATGTATGTCGAAGATCACGATACATTTTAGTACTCCCAAGATGGATTGCAAACGATGTGTTGTGTGCCTCCATCGTGATTCTATACTTCAAGTCGGAATCGTTAGGAACACAAAGTCTGGAGTTGACTCGAAGTATTCCATCTTCATCGATTCTCGCTTCTGGAATTGCACCTTCTTGCACCTTCTTCTTCATCTTCATCAGCTCTGCATCCGTAGCTTGAGCAACTTTAACTTTATCAATCAAAGCTGGTTCTACGCGTATACTTGACATCATCGCATTTGTTTCCACATATGATCTTCTACTTAACGCGTCAGCTACCACGTTCGCTTTTCCAGGATGGTATTGGATAGTATGATCGTAATCTTTCAACAGCTCAAGCCAACGTCGTTGCCGCATGTTGAGTTCCTTCTGAGTGAAGAAATATTTAAGACTCTTATGATCCGTATAAATCTTCACTTTTTCTCCGTACAAGTAATGTCTCCAGATCTTCAACGCGAAAACGACTGCTGCCAACTCTAGATCATGAGTAGGATAATTCCTCTCATATTCTTTGAGTTGTCGCGAGGCATAGGCTATGACTTTCCCATGTTGCATGAGAACACATCCTAACCCTTTGCCCGAAGCATCGCTGTAAATAACAAATCCATCCGAACCAGATGGTATTGTCAGAACAGGTGCCGAAATAAGTCTCCTCTTGAGCTCTTGGAAGCTCTTCTCGCATTCCTCTCTCCAAACGAATTTCGTATCTTTCCGGGTCAACTGAGTTAATGGAGTAGCGATTCGAGAAAATCCCTCTACGAACCTCCGATAGTAACCAGCTAAGCCCAGAAAGCTTCGTACTTCGGTCACCGACTTAGGTTGCTCCCAGCTTTGTATTGCTTCAATCTTCGCCGGGTCAATAGATACTCCACGTTTCGATACCACGTGCCCAAGGAATGCTACTTCCTTAAGCCAGAACTCGCATTTCTGCAGCTTGGCATATAGCTTGTTCTCACGAAGCTTTTGAAGTACTAACTTCAAATGGTGTTCATGATCTTCACGGCTTTTAGAATAGATGAGGATGTCATCAATAAAGACAACAACGAATTGATCTAAATACTCCTTAAATACACGGTTCATCATATCCATGAAAGCAGCAGGAGCATTAGTCAATCCAAAAGACATGACTAAGAACTCATAATGTCCGTACCGTGTTCTAAAAGCAGTCTTTGGAATATCCTCAGTTTTAATCTTCAGCTGATGATGTCCAGAACGAAGATCGATCTTTGAAAAGAATTGCGCTCCTTGCAACTGGTCGAACAGGTCATCAATACGAGGTAACGGATACCTATTCTTGATGGTGACATGGTTCAACTCCCGATAGTCAATACAAAGTCGCATACTCCCGTCTTTCTTCTTTACGAATAAAACAGGAGCACCCCAAGGAGACGTACTAGGACGAATAAAACCGATGTCTAACAATTCTTGTAATTGAATCTTTAACTCCTGAAGTTCAATAGGAGCCATTCGATATGGGGTTTTAGAAATGGGCTTTGTACCGGGCTCAAGGTCAATAAAGAATTCAACTTCACGTTCTGGGGGTAGACCGAGAAGTTCTTCGAGAAATACATCAGGAAACTCATTAACAACGGAAATATCATTCAAATCTGATGTATTCTGATTTAGATCAGTGACATGAGCTAAGAAAGCTTGACATCCATTTTTTAATAAACGAATAGCCTTGGGATTTGAAATGATATTGACTGATTTTAGTGGTTTGGTGGTTTGAATTCGCACAACAGGTTGATTAGGAATATGAAAACTAACAACCTTACGAAAACAATCAATTTTGGCATGGTAAGTGGTTAACCAGTCAATTCCTAAAATCACGTCAAATGCAAATATTTTCAAAGATATAAGATCAACAGGTAAGGTAAGGGTACCAATCTGAATCAAGCAAGATTTGTAAACTGTAGATGTAACGAAGGTTTCCCCTAACGGAGTTTCAACAGATAAGTCAAAGTCTAATTTATCAGAAGTCAAGTTCAAACGTTGAGCACAAGAAGGTGAAATAAAAGAATGGGTAGCACCGATATCTAACAAGGTATAAACTTCGCAAAAATTTATGATTAACTAACCCGTGATAAATTCATTCGAGTTCCTCGCGTTTTGGGCAGTCTCGATAAACGCTCTTCATGGAACCACCGACTTTGATTTGTCTGGGACAGTCTTTGGTGTCACTATCCCAACTGGTCTTGACTTTGCTATACAGCTCATTCCACCCTCAACTGCTTCGTCACACTCCTGATCCATGATCTGAATCATTACTCTTCGATCCATATCGAATTGGGGTTAACCGCTATGCACAGGGTAATTCCAAACTCGATGTTTGATTCTCCCAATTGCTGTCCAAAAAGTAAAATCCATTTCGTCTATTTTGGCCTTCTTAGATCGGACGTCTCTTTCTAAAATATCAACGCGTCGTGCGGCTTTTACCCATGCATCTTCAATTCTCACTCGTTCCGTTGCTTCTTCTTTCAGCTAATCGTTGACATTTGCATTTTCAGATTCTAGCTCTAATATCATATGTTCTTCCAGAGAGAACTTCTGTTCAAGCCTCGCATAACGAGTAGCAAAATCTTGAATTTCTATATCCCTTTCTTGAATTATTGTATCCCTTTGTTCCACGGCTGTCTGTCGTTCTTCACCCTGCTCTTCTAACTCAAGAATACGATTTTGCAGTTCTACATTTCGATCATAAAGTTCTCCTAATAAATACTCCTCCTCAGGTTCCTCTTCTTCCTCACTCTCAGCTGCTACCTCTGCGACTAGCTCGGGTGCAACTATTAATTCTTCACTCACCACATGGATATTTCTAATTTCTTCTTCTTCTGTCATCACATTATCCTGGTTGGTGATTAAAGGTGTCTCCACGGTCTCATTCACTTCGTTGTTAAAATTCTCAAATACTGCCATAAAACAAGGGTTAATCAAACAAATAACATATCACATATTAACCCTATGCTCCGACAGACCAATTAAATACCACATAAGCTTAGGTAGGACACACTAGCGAAGGATTTACTCGTCTCTCCCCTCCTAGTTCTATTCCCCGATCTCCGCCAGAGATCATATCCCTAAGCTCTGATACCAACTGTGACTCTTGTCCCAACCTTGGACAGCACCTCACAATGATACCTATCAGTTTGCCACCGCAGAACGGCGTCCCCTATGGAGAGTCTGGCTTAGGTGCATCCCCCATACACAGGAAGTCACCAGATAGAGGCTCGAGGCTCTTTACTTATGGCTCTGATACCAACTGTGACGCCCCCAGAATAGGTCCATTCAACCCAACCCATTCTGAGTCGCCAAATACATGGTACAGAATTCAAATACAAACTTTATATCATACGGTCGTGCAAAATACGACCACACAACTGTGAGTCTCAATACAAATATGTAGAAAATATTAAGATTCAAACTAAGTCCTCATTACAATTATTATCACACTATTTATCAGAAATAGTGAGGACTACTACTGCTCTAACTCGGACCATCACTCTGTCCCCCGACTAGTTCCCGCAACATTCTCATTTCCTGAAGAGGACAACAGATGAAAAGGGTGAGCTCAACTAGCTCAGTAAAGAATATTATGACTAAGATAATGGAAAATAAATTATCGTTAGCCTTCAATAAATCAGATAAAATATAATGGACAACCAATCTTAGATCAATATTCGCAGCGGAAATAACAATTCATTAGAAGAGTTAAACAGAGAATCAAGTCTACTATCTTCTATGATTTCAAAGTCCATCATCAATATTTTATCCCTGTAACATCAATCAATATACATCTCGAATCAAATATTCATCTTTGCACTACAGGCCAAAGATATTCATTTGTATCATCAGTGGTCATATTCATCTCAACACCTGTCATCTTTGCACTACAGGCCAAAGATATTCATCAGGTAATCATTCATCTTTGCTCTACAGGCCAAAGATATTCATCAAGTAATCATTCATCTTTGCTCTACAGGCCAAAGATATTCAGTTACATCACCTTTTAGGACTGAGAATGATGAAAAATATTTTTAAAAAAACGAATCCAGTGAGATAAAAGACAAAGACTAAGGATTCGTATTTTAGTATATCCAATTCAAAAATACCTCGTAATAATCAATTATGGAGCAAAATTTAAGAATAGAGCTCAAAACTTGGATACAATCAAAGATAGTAACCTTAACAAGCAATTTGGACAAATAGAAGAAAATTTAATTTTTCCGTGAATAGTGCCGTATACGTGAATAGTAACCCCGACGGAAAAAGTAAGAATTTCAACATAAAATCCATGACAATATTTCTGTATAATGATATTGAAAAGAATAATATCATTTACGAAAGAAAATAACATCCCTTACCTCAAAAAGATAGTACCTCTGACTGGAATATAGGATATAATACCGAAGGAAACTTGCGCTGAATACTAATACTCAAAGTATAGAAATACTCACAAAAATACGCTCGATATTATAGAGAGAGAAAACTTCTGATTCTGGTGTGATTTTCAATTCTAACATAAGCACCCTATTTATAGGAAAAGCTTAGGATGCCAAAGGAGACTAAAATAATAAAATTTTTTTTTTTTTTAAATTTCCTCCGCCGCCGGCTGCTGCCCAAAATCAGATTTTCAACAAAAGTGGGGCCCACCCATTAAATAATATATATATTTTCTGAAACTTCAATAATTCATAACAAATAGCCCCTTTGTCAGAAAAATACAAATTCTATGTCCTTCCATAGAAAATTTAATTCTCTACAACTTTGCAGAAGGAAGTTTTTCCAAATTCCAAACATAAATTATCCGAAATCCAAAAACAGATGATTTCTCACACCAAAATATTGATAAAAACTCACCAGCGCCAATTCCTTCTTTAATATCCACAAAATAAATATTTCCTTATCATATAAATCAATAATTAATTATTCACAAATAATATTACAGAACTATAATATTGACAACCAGGTCGTTCCCAGGAAAGAGGGGGCCTTCCGATAAGGACTTCTCCTTACTGGCGCGCAATTAAATAACCCCTCCTAGACAGAACTTCCTTAGACATTGTCAATAATGCTATCTAATAATATTATTCAAATAATATGAATTATTGAGTTGATAATGTGAAATACTGTGCAACGACAATTATTGAATCAATACTACAAAATATCAACTGTAGCCATTATTGAATCAATCATAAAAAATAGCAATGTAGCAATTATTGAGTCAATAAAATATCAATGCAGCAATTATTGAGTCAATAATATAAAATATCAACGTAGCAATTATTGAGTCAATAATATAAAATATTGAACAGTAATTACTGTAACAATAATTGAGTAATGGCTTCTCACGTAAGACTCAATAATTCGAAATACTGTGCAATACCGTGTGCTACTATGCAACACCGTGTATCACTGTATTTTAACCACCAGGTATTTCAACAGTACTAATGGTAACAACCACGCCGTTATTTTGTAAAAAAGTTATTTCTGTCGCTTTCTATATCCGACAGTTATTCCGTTGTGGGGGCCCACAAATAGCTGCGCCGTCGTACGAATATTCTCCGACAACAAGAATATTCCATGACCAAACGAATATTCCCCGACAACAAGAATATTTTATAACCACTTGCTCATTTTAAAAATGTTTGCACATTTCACCCATAACTTTCATATTTATCAAAACAACACCTTACTGTTTCGAAATAATATATAAAGAAAACTAAATCTTTATTCATAAAAGTTGGGGTCTTACATATGTAACTAGTTAGCACTTAGAATTTAACTGTTTTAATCAACTTAGTTCAAGGGTTTCATAATTGGTTTCTGGAGGAAAATCTTGGGTAAAATTTGAGGACATTGGTAAACTGATAGTAAAGGTGAAAATAATGTAAAAGCTTGGGTTTGGGCGAATTTATGGGGTATATGAATAAAGAAAAATGATGAAAAAGGAAAAAAAAATAGAAAATCCAGAAAAAGAATAAATTTATTTAAATATATATATGAATAAATACATTGACTAGTTTGGTTCATTGGCCTTTGTTACTCGAACAAGTAAGCCCTAGGGGATGTCTCTACACCTAGCGCCCTAAAACCATCTGGTTTGGGAGTCGTTGGTCGAAAGTTCGCTACATGGGTGACATTGAAAAGCCTAAGAGAATCATACATTGCACAGTCAGTTGTACACGAGGGATGGAGAGTAACACGCACTCGTTCTGGAAGAATAAAAGTAGAAATAACCTTGTAGTGCCCCTTGAACTTGGTAATTGCTTAGTTTTAACTGGAATTGTCGTGTTTACAGAGATAATTGAATTGGAACTAAAATTTTCCTTCTACAAACTTTGTTATGTGATTATCTTGAACTGTGGTTGGTTATAATGGTTAACGAGCACACACACACAACATAGGTGATTATAGGTTTGGATTGACTAATTGGTTAAGTTATGGACTTTGACTTGATTAGATATACTGTTTGAGTATTATATTGGTATCTTTGAGGCATGTTGCTAGACATCATATTAATTTATTGCTGGGTTTGTAGGCATATTAGGAAGTAGATCATGCATATGCATTCATATAGTTAGGTTATTTTGTTTATTTTTAGTTCTTGTGTGTTTTTACTTGAGAACAAGCAAAGTCTTGAGTTTGGGGGTATTTGACGAGTGGGTTTTATACCTACAAATTGGACACCGTTAAAGCTTAATTCTTTGTTAACTTCGAGTATTGTTAGTGTTCTTTTACTTATTTTTGTGTTTGTGTAGTAGGAAACGGCTTCGGGGGGTCAAAACATAAAACATGGAGCTGAGTTGGATTCATGGTCTTGTCTTAGGACTTGGATTTTATTGTAGAGCTATTTCTTAGCTTTTTGAAACATCTTGAATCATCCCAATCGGAGTTCGGAGGCCAGAGTTATGACCTTTTTGCCAAGTGGAAGTTGAAATCACAGAGTTTAGAAGTTGCAATTTACGTAGTAGTCACTTGGAGCCAATTTCAACCTTGATCCAATCAGAATATGTCAATACTCAAAGAATGAAAGTTGTAAATCTCGTCGACAGCTTGAATTTGATAGGTAGTAGGCCTCGTAACTCTTCCTAGATCAAAAGTTATGCTTGTTTTACCAAAGGATGTCACAGCGGCAAAGCAACACCCGCTGGGGCGGGTGTTTCAAAGCTAAAATCCCTGGTGGGGCGGGTAGGTGCGGCTGGGAAAGAAAAATGTCCTAATTCAAGTAGAATTTAGATGAAACGAAAGGATTCTGAGCGTTGATTTGAAGAAGGATCATAAGAGGGCTATAAAAGGGGAAGAATACACAAGGATTATGGGAGATTTCATTAGATTAGCATATATTAGATTTCAATTAAATTAGATACAAACCCTAGTTAGAATATGATTGGAGATTGAAGCAACTTGGAGGCCATTGAAGATCAAGAGTAGGAGCAAGAAGGAGCAGGAGCAAGAAGGAGCATGAGATTTGCTGACAACAGATTCTATTCTCTTTTCTACTCTTATTTCTATCTTTTAATGTTTATTCAATTGTGGATTCTTGGTTTTGACTCAATAATAATGAACTAAATCTTTTGTTTAAGATTACAATAGATCTTATTGCGTAGCTTATTTTAATATGCTTTTCTATTAATTATTATGATCTATCGTTGGGATTGTCTATTGTGATTTAGAATTAATTTTTTAATTGCCTAGCTATCAATTACTGTGATAATCTATATGAACTTAACAGACAGATTATAGATTCAGATCTGATCATAATAGCATGTGATTGTGTTTTCTGCATGGCGTTGGAATTCATGATTTGTGTTTAGGATAAAGATATACCTTTACACCACATATAATCTGATAAAGAACTTGTTCTTGAAATCCTCTTTAATTATAATTCACATAGAGATATAGTGGATTAGTTAATTAGGGTGTTCTTCTTAATTCTATCATATGTGAATTTAAGTTGATTTTAATATGATGCATTGAGATATGATCATATTTATTTATGTGTTCTTGATTAACAATTCAGAATAGTGAACATAATTGATAAGAAGTGTATTAACTTAAATGATGCAATAAGTGAAGTTGTGATCTTAAATCTCCGTAATCTTAATTTAACTAGTGGTAATTAGTATTAGTGTAATTAAAAAGATAATTCAAACTTGAAATTATCTGTTTAAATAAGATAAAGTTTGGTTACGGGTTGGTACTTGGTGAATCTTATTAAATAATTCCTCGTGGGAACGATACTTTACTTTCACTTTATTACTTGTTGACCACGTATACTTGCGTGTTGTGCGTAACTAGATTTTACCCAACATAAGGCACGTATTTTGAAGCAACCGAACATGTGGGGCCCAGCCTCAAGTGTACCTGCTTCAGCCGCAGGTACATTTTCGACTGCCTTTGGGGCACTATATCAGCAGCCAGCAACTCATAAAAAAAAGAAAAGAAGAGAGAGAGAGAGAAAGGCTCGGATCTTCATATCTTTCATCATATTTTAGTTATATGTTCTGCTATATCATACATATTGAGTGTTTAGAGTGATATAGGTCGATCCCAAGCCAAAAGAAGCTTGTTCACGCATCACCCAATGTGAAAAACGCTCATTTTAGCCACTTTCTTTGTAAATATTATTCAATATACTAGATTTATGTCATACATTGTTTGAATCTAGCTAGATCTTGTTGTTATATATATATATATTGTGGTGTAGGTGGTAGATTTATAGATCCCATCGGTTATTTATTGCATATTTAGTTGTAAATCAAGTCCGGAGGCTAGATCTACCTAGATCTAAGCCGGATCTAGCCTTTTAAGTGGTTATTAAGCATAAAGCTTTAACCCGTATACTAGATCGATTTAGATTCATGGTAGATCTATGTATTTACTACTTTTGGTCAGTCCCGATTACCCCGTATAGTCTTAGATCTATATCTAGAGGTGGGGGAGGGGTCCAAAATAGCTTGAAATGGTGATTTCAACTAATGGAATCACCTAATATCAAGTCTAGGACGTTTTACATACATATTTAAGTATAATAATGTGAGCCTAGGAATCCCGATGTCGAGATCCAATGATCAAATCTTGACTTGACTCCCACGATGGACGTTTCATTTTTAATATAATGTTTAAATAATGCAAAGTCATTGTATGTGTAATGTTTGGATCTTGAGAACGAATTCGAGGGGTTAGTCCCGAGAAGTCGGATTCAAGATCCTGTGATAGTGAAAACTTTGATTGCGGGTGCTCGGATTCATCGAGATGACTTTCATACACGATGATGATCCGACCCTTTTTGGCGCTTTCTAGCTTGTATTTTTACCAAAAATGATTTCCAAATCAAAATAGCAAAGAGCTTTCATAATAATCATAAAGCGATTTGGGGATAGACATTTAGACAATAAATGGAAGTATCAAAAAGATCTCGATTCCTATTTGACGAAGAATTTGAAAACCTTATTTTCAAAACATCATTAATATATATTGTATTCTAAAAATAAACTTTTATATAAAATAAATACTTTGTGCACAGGGTTAAAGAGATACAACACTACTTTCAAAATAATTTCATAGACTTAAGAATTAATAATGGAAGTATCAAAGGTCCTCGATTAATATTCAGGCGAAGGATTTGAAACATTCTGTTTTTCCAAAATATCATATGAAATGTATATTTTGTCTAAAATGAACTTTTGCTAAATCAAACCCTTCGTACATAGGTGCAAAAGAGGAATGACACTACTTCCAAATAATTCACAATAAGGCTTAGAATAAACTTTCAAAATCAAACACACACACACACACTTTATGCATAGGAAATCAATAATATGCGGTAACCGTGTTTTTACGAAAGTCGGGGGGTTCCTAACACCTTCCCCTCGCTTAAGCTAGCCCCCGTATTCTAAGAATCTCGGTTTTAAACCAATCCTACGGAGTCACATATTGGACCATTTTGCAAAAACCTTCAAAATTCGGATGAGTTGGTACATCCATTTAAATCATTCCAACTAGCAGCTCTGTGTCATTCTGTCCAATCATCAAAATAATCAATAAAATTAAACTTTATAAAATAAGTCGACTAATGTCGTTCTTCTCCTCACAAATTCACCTTTAGATGAATCAATCGACACGTCAAAAGATAAAGGGTAGAAAGAAGGAAAACAAGGGAAAAAAAAAAGAACCAAATAAAACAAGATGGTTCATTTTTCCCGGTGTCGACAGGTGGCGACTCTGCTGTGGACTATAGAGGGCTTAAGACGCATTCAATCTTTCTGATTTTCATTCTGCATATGCATTTATGTGTGAATGGTCTGTGTACGTGATCAATGTCTCTAATCTTTAAGTGCTTTATATTAGTGCCTCGAACAATATATTAGTGCCTCACACAATGTCATCATATTGCATCCGGTTAAGATGATGAATGTATGAATGAATGTTGTGTGGTACCTCCATTAGGAGGCAAACCCATCAGCTGTTTATTACTAGACTCTAAAGAGTGTTCTCTTGTGAGGCTCAGGAAAGGCACCACTCAGATCCGCTCCAATTGAAAGATGAATATCTTCATCAAGTAAATTGCGAAGATTTGGGAACCAATTTTAAAAAGCCCGTGAGAGTAACCTAAGATAGGTCAGCCTCTGATAAACCAAACGCGCAAGATGCCCCTATATGCCCTGTTACTTTCAGAATTTACAAATATCATCCATCTTAAACAGTCATTTGCACATCCTTCTTATCCTGTCATCAAGTCGACTAACCCCTTGTTTTGCAGGAAAAGATTTAAAAACATATAAACCGATGCATAGCATATCATGCATATCATCTGCCTGAAAGTAGTATGCATACATGTGACAACCCAAAAATTTATAAGATTTTAAATGATTAAAATAAAGGTTAAAGAATAAAACCTAGATGGGAATTTGAGGATCTACTTAAAATTTTTAAGTAAAACTTATATGGTTTACTATTTGAATAAGAATAGAGAAAATATGAGTTATAAAATTTCAAAACCCTAGAAATGGAGTTATATGTATTTGAAGGAATGTTAAGGTTAAGGTATTACGATACCTACATATTTGATGCAAACTGAATAGTGTAAGAAATTTTATAATGTTACATGTGAAAATTTTATTAAGGAATTTTTTTTACATGAAGGGCTGCTATGAGTTTAAAAGCAGATGAGTATATGTATAGACATATATATATATATATATATATATATATATATATATACACATACTTAGTGATGTGCTTATATATAATGTAGCAAGAGGAATGACAAGGATAAATATAGTATGAGATTTGTGGGACATGTCCCAAAGTTATAAATTATTTGGTATGAATATTATGTGATGGTTATATTTGTTTATTATATAAACAAATAAAAGAAACTAATGTAACCTAATTATATATTAGGAATGAAAAATTGAATAACCTAAGTGTTATGGTCTGGGAGAATAATAGTATTTAAAATATATACTAACCCTAAGAGATTTATTTTATACATCTCAATTAATTAATTTTATAACCTAAGTAAAGCAAGTCTAATTGGGTTATGAAATTAAAGATACATGAGAAAGGATTAAAATTGCAAATGTGTGTAATGGAAACCTTAACTAAATGATTAGGGTATGATAAAAATTAAAAGTATTGAACTATGTGGAATTCATGGCCCAAGGGATTAATTTGCAAGCCCAAGATAAATTAGTTAAAGCCCAATCCTTTAGCCCAATGGGAGGGGGGCATTTTGGGCCTTTTGTAAGCTAATTAAGGCATTGGGCCGTGTTAGTTTACCTAGCCCAAACAATTAGTTAGGAAGCCCAAAAAGAATTAAAGGCTTGGCCTAAACTTAGCCCAATGATGATTTATTTAGTAACCCAAAATAATGGGATATGTGCTAGCAGAATAACTATGGTTAGGAATTATCCATACCTGAGTTAAATGTAGAAAAAGTGTTGGTATATAAGGGTGGGCCCCACTAGTAATGATGGGTGATGATTGTTAAGAAATTTCCCAAGAAATTTCCTTAAAGTGGCAAAAGACTATTTTGCCCTAACAAAAAATTATTAATGACTTTTGTGTCCAAGGAAGGAAATTGCTAGGAAGTTTCTTAGTAATAGGGGAATGACAATTTTTCCCTAGGAGAAATTTGTTAATGACCATGACATCCTTGAAGGAAATTTCTAGGAAATTTCCTGATTATAGTAAGATGACAATTTTGTCCTTAAAGAAAATTGATTATGACCAATACGTCCTATGAGAAAATTTTTACGAAATTTTCTTGAGATGACTTAAAGACCATTTTTCCCTTTCCTAGTGATGGTTAAAGACTACTTTTCCCTTGGTCTTAATTTTCTATACTAACTTAACAAAACAAAAGAAAGAAAAAAAAAGAAAGAAAGAGAAAGAAAAAGAGAAGCTAGTAATTTTCTCTCCTTCTCTTATCCCACCCGAACATAGAAGAGGAAAGGAGAGAGAGAGGGTAGCCATGGATGAGGGGGGAAAGAAGAGAGAGGAAGAAGAAGAGAATAGAAGAAAAAGAGAAAGAAAAGAAAGAAGAAGAAAGAAAATGAAGAAAAACACATTAAAGGTAATTCCTAAACTTAAATCCATAGAAATTTCTTGGATATATTTCTTCTAAAATCTGAAATCCCTACTATGTTTATGTGCTTTGTTTATGCCTAAAGTGGTGGGTTGCCATGGAAGCATGGAAGAAGAAGCTAAGCCAGAAAACAAGAAGGTATAAGAAATACTAACCCTTAAACTATGTTTAATCTTGTTTTTATGGGAGTTTAATGAAATAGATGATGGATCATGGTAGATCCATGATCTTAAGAAGTATCAGTATTTATTATGATGATTTATTATGGTTAATGTTGGATTAATCAAGAGATCATGGAAGTTTTCTTAGAAAACATAAAGGTTAGAAAAAACAGATTTTAAGAAAATGAAACATGAAATTCAAACAACCATATCTCTCATTATATTTCGAAATTTTGAGTGTAGTCAAGTCCTGGAGTTAGATCTATGAGTTCCCTAACTTCTCCAAGTAGAATCACTGAAAAATTCCTTGTAAATTTTTGTGTGGACTATTTTTAGCAAAGTAGGCAAAATTTGAAAAATAAGAATGAGTAAGTTGCCCAAAATTGTTGAGGGATGTTTCGGCCACTTAGAACATGAAATAAATTCTGACCTTTTGGGACATGAAAATATATGATATAAAATAGCTCATGTCCAAAAATGAGCTTATTCTGACTTAAATTGACCGAGTTATGGTCATTTCAATTTTGAGGTTTTTTCGACGGAAATGGCTATAACTGGAGTTCTATAACTCCGATGGTCATGAAATTTAAACTGGATTTTCATGTTAATACGTGTAAGAGTTTTCCAAGAGTTAGGAATTTTTGGAGTTGATTATGGTATAGCTAATTTTCTTAAGTTACGAACTAAAAACGGACTTTTGAAAAATACTAAACAAACTTGAAAAATTCCAGAAAAATTATTTTTGGGAATGGAATATATGTATATATGTGTTGCCAAAAGATAAAAAAATAATGATTTGGTATTTTTCATGCCTACGATTAAGTTAAGAATAATTAAGAAAAATTAGATTATATTAAGTCCTAAAATTTGTTAATATGATTTTAGTGACTGATAATGATTAATATGTTATATTATGACCATATAGAGGTAATTTGGTCATTTTTGATAAAATATAATATGAAGGGTTTGATATGTTTATTAAATAAATTAAATAGTAAGAGATAAACAATTAAATTAAAATTGTTTATGAGTTTTAAATAATTAAAATATTATTAAATGATTCATAATATTACTAAAGGAATAAAATATTATTAAATAATTAATAATATTAGACGACAGTTTAAGATGATTGATAGAGAGATTAAGAAGGCTTAATGAGAGTATTAGGCATTCATCAGAATAAAAAATAATTATAAACTGTTGAGTCAGAAATCATTAAAGCAAATTAAATTGACTAGAGTCGATCATCTTATGACATAATATGACGTGCAATGAGGTTTAAAGTAAATAAATCGAATGGATAATAAAGAGTCCTAGAAAGACTTGAACACATGATTGCACATTGTGTCTCAAGATTTAAAAAGGGAAAATAATAAAGATAAAGTAGAGCTAGCATAAATGACTAATAAACATCGTTATGTTACTAATTGTGGTTGTATATGCACTTAATCGTGTAGGACAATAGAAGGACAAATTCTACTAATCGCGCAAGAAACGCTTCGAGGCAAGTTCTTCAGTAACTTGCTCTTATGTGATAATATGTATTAAACCATGTTATGGTTGTTAATGTAATACGTGCTTTATATGAACTCGTTGATTACATAAATGTTATATGACTAAATGCAAAGCATGAAATATGTGAAGTATGTGTTAAATTTACAAAATGAAGAATATATTGTGTTATATGATAAGTATGAACGATATAGAGATGCATATCACGAAAGGTATGATGCATATAGAAATGCATGAAGCATGGGTAGATGCATTGACTAAAATTTTTGATACATGAATATATGAAATTTGTATGCTATGTGAAGCATGAAAGGTTTAGACTGTTGAACTAACTTAGCCGTCGTGCTCATTCCTTGCAAAAATAAAACTTTTGTAGATATTGAAGAAATTATTGAAGATATCGGATTATAGAAGATGTATGTTGTGATAAAGAGCATTCAACATAATTATTCTGACCATTTAACTAATGGTTAGTAAGTTGGTAAATCGTTTAGTTATAAAAATAATTTGTATATGTTACGAGAGAGTTGAAATTAGATGGTGAGTTATATTTACTCATAAATGTTGTAAAGGAAATGAATTAAACTGTTATGAACTGGTAAAGTGGTGTGGATAATCCAGGTTGCTGGATTATGTATCCAAGTTGCTGAATTAGGCATTTGGTTTGCTGGATTTAGGTATTCGGCTTACTAGATTACAAAGAAGGACTTATAAAGTGAAAGATTAAGTATTAATTCATAAGTTATATGATAAAGTATTGGTATAGTCGTACTCTTTAATGGTTTGTCGACGTTGGAAAAAATTTGCGGGTCGGGTCACAACCCAGGTTTTCATCTCTTCTTAAGTTATCTCTACCCTCACTCTTTTTATTTAGGAAAATGGTTTTGAAGGGTTTTGTAGGAAAAGGCCAACATGTATTATGTCGACGATTTGTTCATTTACAGAGTCGCCAGTTGGTAGATTTTGAAATGGTTGTACCAACTCAAACGAGTTTTGTTTGAAAGAGGCCCAATTGCTGGACACATTCGAAACTTGATCTTTGAAAATAGAGATTGAGATCGGGGGCTTGGTTAAGTGTGGGGAAGGTGTTAGGCACCCCACGACTCCCGTTTAAACACGGTACCGCATCTTTTCAATATTTCCCTTTAAAACTAAAATGTGTGTGTGAATGCTACTTGAAAATTGGACCTATTGATTTGTTTAATTTGAAAGTAGTGCTTTGCTTCGTTGAACCTATATACGAAGGGTTTGATTTGCAAAATAGTCTTGATTTGATTTTCGAAAGTGTTTTGATTAGATTTGCAAAAGTTTTTCCTTTCAATGGAATTTGCAGTGATGTTTTGAAAGCTGGTTTTAAAACCCTTACGCTGACATAGGAATTGAAGCCTTTTGATACTTCCAATTTTATCTTTATAGCCTTAAGGCTTCATTGAATGGTGATTCGAATCATTCTCAACCACAAGAAATATACAGGTGTCGGTCTCCTCATAGGCATGAAAGCCATCGGAGGGACGCTGACACAACAATCCACATTTTCACTATGTTGAGACATTAAATTTGGATAACCGTTTTAAGGTCTGTTTGTATGTACATTTTACAGAAAAACCGATAGAGTACATTCGTAAACTGGAGTTTGTCCATCGTTGGGAATCATACTCCGATCGATTTGATCGTGAATCCCACAATTCCTAGGCTCACATATGAGTAGCCAATAAACTTGCAAGGCTCAAATTTGTACAGAAATAGATATATGCATCCTCACGTCGCAATGGAACCAAGGATTCGTCAGTAAATCCTGGCTGCGCATGGCCAAAGCGTCTCGTTCCCACTAGATAGCGATCTAAGGGCCGCGAGGTTGCTTTTATGACTAAAACTATAAAAATAACTAGATTTAAGTAAATCTCAGCCATTATAGCTTCCAGGTTCTGTCTGAATCTATTTGAACCGTTTGAAAACTAGAATTGGCGAGATTTAAAGAAATCTAGTCCGTCCGCAGATATGTTAGTGCAGATTCATATAAAATAAATATTTAATGCAACATTTGAAAAAATTGAGTAAAGAAATATATATATATATATATATATATATATATATAGTTATATATATAAAACTGTAAAAGGGTGATGGGTTTTCACGTGTAGGCCTGAATTGGAATTGAAGTATATATATATATATATATATATACATATAGAAAAGCGGTAAAAAGGGCGATGGGTTTTCACGCCAATGCCCGTATTGGAATTGAAATATATATATTTATAAAAAACTGTAAATAGCCACGAAATGATCCAGACTTAATAGAAATGAAATATATATATATATATATATATATATATATGTATAAAAAATGGTAAAAAGGGCGATGGATTTTCACGCCTATGCCCGGACTGAAATTGAAATAGACAGAAAAGTAGTCAACCAGTGACTGGGAAGATCACCCAGTATGGTAAGAAGTGCAAAAGTAGTAAAAAGTCAATGAAATGATCCAGGTCGGATTAAAATAGAAATGTACAGAAAAGTAGCCAACCAGTGACTAAGAAGATCACCCAGTATGGTGAGGGGTGCAAAAACAGTAAAAAGGCCACGAAATAATCCAGGCCGTACTGAAATGTAGTTAACCAAGACTGGGAAGAGAACCTAGTGGTGGTGAAAGTCGCTTATATATGCGTAAATGTATATAAAAGCGGTAAACTATCTCGGATTGGAAATTCGAGCTTGACAGAATTGAAATGTCTGTATATACACAGTTAAATATATACAAAAAAGGGCCAAACCCAGACTGGGAAGATAACCAGTCTGGCAAAGTTGCCAAAATGACAATGCAAACGCAGTGAAGCTGTGACGCCCCCAAATTCCATTGACCGCCACTTGGCCTCTCGAATTCGGTTCATCACGTGCTCATGGTAATACATCACAATAATAATAACTCAATATCACACAATCACAGCGGAAAATCTATTCTAGAATAATTTACAATGATTTATCATAATTATTCCCCCAAGTCTCGCAACCTACAGTACTTAATAGATTACATAATAATATCAATTAACGACTTATTACATTATCTAACTTAAGCTTAAACAGAATCAAATTCAGTCTTACTACATCATCTCAATACAATATTAAAATATTTAAAACATAACAGAGACAAGCTAGTTGGTAGCCTTGCCCTTGCCCTTATTAACACCCGAAGGTTCGCCCTGCTCTGCCTTAACTGAAATGTTTTAGGGAAAGCAAGAATGAGCACAAATTGCTCAGCAAGTAATATACAATAAGGGTAAGTGATATAATTCTTAATTCTCGAAAGGGTATAACAAAGTTTGATAGTTCAAGGATAACAAGAATATCAACAGTTTTCAATAATAGTCGCTAAGGACAGAATAATATCAATGTGATTCAATAACAAATCAATTCAAGATTTTAAGATAAATGAATACTGAGCAGTCTCTAAGGACTATGAACTTCTACTAGAATTAACAGTAATAAACTAAAAATCCAACAAAAACAGGTACAACAGGTGATCAGCCTAAAGTACCATCGTTATGCATAACAATCAATCATACTCAAGTGTGCACGTCGGTTCTCCGACAATTATATATTCCCTTCAAAGAAGGTTGTTCTTCTCAGTCAAATACAAGATCCCGCACCAATCAATTAGTTTGGGTCATTTTTCAATAATATAAGTCTAGCCGAATCAAATGGCATAAACATTTTCACAATATTCAAGAACCATACTAAGTTCAACATGAATAATAGCTTTAAAGAAATAAGAGTTCAAGTATGCTAATTCAATTCAAACGATTAAGTAGGAAACTAGTTCGCAATATACAAAGATAGAATACTTGTATCCAAAGAGATAAGGTTTAGATACTCGCTTACGATATCCGTTGAATAAAATAATGCAAGGGTTTAGGATACTTGCCTTATGCGTAGTTTACTCACGTACAGCTAGCCAACACTTTCGAATTCCTATCGTAACGTATATATATGATATTCATTAGTCATATAATTAAACTTCACATTTTATCTAGCTACATAGTTATATAGAGTATAATTTCTATCCTTAACTTCCTCTTTTCTCAAGTTGATCATATTTATACATCATTACTATCATGTGAGACTACCACAATTAGCAAACATACTCGCATATTATTAATATCACATAAGACCACAATCAATACTAAATATATTTTATTTTAGCAAGTTATGGCATTCCCCTAAGTTAACCGTCAAAATCGGATTCACATATATCACATAGTATATATACATGTTAAAGAGTCTTTTTATATTCGTATAACCTTCCCTTGTTCCAAACATATGTGATATAGGTTCTAGGTCGACACTTGCGGTCATTCAAGGTCATGAAATTTACAAAGCCTATCATGCTTGCTTTCAAAACACTTAAGGTATTTATATTAACTTGTATTAGGCATGCTCATGAGTACTCGTATCGCATATATGTAGCTAGCATTGTTATTATCTTGAAAACATGCTTCGTTTACGCTAAACTTGAATCATGGCAACTAATCATGGTATATATACATGCATGACACATGAATGAGTCTAAGAGTACTATCACATGTGTTCATAAATATCAGAATATGAAACTTACAATAACATGTTAAGATTTACGTTCAAAACTTATACTTTCACTAGTAAAGTTCATTTAACGCGATCCACGTGCTCACGTTACGTTATAAAATCTATATATGCAAGTTAACATGTATTACATGTGATTCTAGGTCATGTAAACATGTTTGCAAAATCAGTACCTCAATGTTTCACACTTATGTCAATGTTTGTTTCATAAAACTTCTATTTTCGTTCGAAATGTTTACTAATCGAGGTTTAGCATGCTCATGTTATACTATGAAACATGTATACACAAGTCATCATTCATTTCATGCATTTCTAAGCCTCTCTACCACGTATCAAAAATCAGAATATACTCATGCTTTATAATGTTAATGATTGTATATGAAACTTTAAGTTCGTTTCCAAACTTCATGTCGTTTTGTTAACCATGTATGCTAATATACTAAAAAATGCTTACATTGCCTCATTAGGTTTCTATATATGTATTAATCATGCTTCCATGCTTGTTTAAACAAAGTCAAACAATTAGTACATAACAGTTTTGTTGCAGGGTGCAGAAAATTACAGCAGGGTGCCGGCGCTGCGGCGCGGCAACAACAGCCATAATCTGGCACTGCGGCGCGAGAGGCGCTGCGGCGCGGGCATAATGCCTGGGATTGGCACTGCGGCGTCGCGATGCAGACTCAGTTCCTGCAGTTAACGTTGCAGCCAAAACCGTCCCCAAACTTCCCATTTCATCGATTTCGACATACACATATGCCATTAGACTAACCTTTTTAACTTACTAACACATATATATGCTTATATAATAGTCAATCGCCCAATCGATCCCCAATTTCATGAACTCCAACTAAATTCAAGAATTAAAACTGAAATTTCAAAAACAGAAAACAAAAATGAAGAACAAAGGAAGAGGGATTATACCTCTGCAAACAATCTGAGCTTGCTGCTACTTTCCACTCACAATGCTACTATACTAATATATGTATTACTCTCAATTCAATACTCAAGCAAAATCTCAGCAACGAATAATCTGAAGAGAAGGGCCATATATATATAGCAAAACTAGTATCCAGGCAAAGCCTTTTTCTTCCAAATCAAAACAACGGATTGAAGGATTGCATGCTAGATAAGAGGGAGTTGGTAATTAGTTGGTGATCTCCATTATTCTGCCCACTCCCTTCATGATGGCTAGAATGCTGAGTTTGAGAGAAGAGAGTAGGCTAGCTTCATGATGCATTTCACGTGTACAAGGTTTGTGACTAATTATATGGGACAAGCCAATTAAAAGCTCAGCATTCTAGCAACATGCATATATCATACACTTAGGTTATTACATATATATTCATACTATATATTTAGGTTATAATTAACATTATAATGTAAGTCACATGCTTAATATTTCAAGGTAGTAGATGTGATATGGCAATGTAACATACATATCATCCATGTACATTTATTAATACCGGATATAATTTACTCGGATATAATCACATCACATTATCTCATTTATTAAATTTTATTATTCCATTATATATATAAATAATCATCAATTATTATTTATATTCATAATACATTATTTTAATGTATACTTACATACATATTGTCACATAGGCTATTATCATGTAACTCCCATAATTCAATAAGCCTTACCATATAATAGTGTCATATTACACTTCACATAATACATAGTTAGCTAATATATGTTACACATTTAATTCGCATGCTTGCACATAGAATTACTCATCTTATTAATTAAATATTAATTAATAATATACACACATCCTTCTTGAATCAATATAATTGTTAATCTCCATAATAATTTAATTAACCCTTATATGATTAATTATCACTTTAATATAAATCTTATTATATTTATAAACACGTTGCTCATTATTATTATTATATTTCTTGCAATAATAATAATCACATATTATTAATCAATCACAGTTAATATTCCACAATAATTAATTAATATTCTACAATTAATATAGATTAACTGTTTGCTTAAATTAATATAATCATTCTCATATTACGTCACTGTGCCACATAAGGCTATCAATGAGTTTATCGCAAACTCCATTAATTTCTCAATTATTATAATTATTCAATTTAATAGAATTGAATTAATCCTTCTCATAACACAAAATCATTTATATTAAATAAATTCTCATTTTCATTAATATTTTCATTTAATAATAGATGGAAATTCTCGGGTATTACATCCTCCCCCCCTTATAAAAATTCCGTCCCGAAATTGCTACAAGGTTATACAAATAAATGGGGATAGTCCCTCATCATCCTATCCTCTAACTCCCACGTTGCCTCCTCGACATCGTGGTTACGCCAAAGTACTTTTACAGATGAAATAACTTTATTTCTCAAAGTTTGTTCTTTCATATCTAATATCTGGACAGGAATTTCTTCATACGCCAAGTTTTTCTCCACTTGAATGGGCTCGTAAGAAATCACGTGCTTGTAGTCGGCCTTGTACGGTCGCAACACGAAAATGTGGAACACGTTGTGGATGTGCTCCAACTCGGGTGGTAACGCAACTTTGTATGCCACTTCGCCCACTCGCTTTAGTATCTCAAACGATCTTATGAATCTTGGACTCAATTTTCCTTTCTTGCCGAAACGGATCTTTCCTTTCCATGGAGATACCTTCAAGAAAACAAAACTGCCGACTTTAAAGTCTCGGTCCTGTCGATGCAAATCTGCGTATTTCTTCTGGCGATCTTGAGCTGCTACAAATCTGGCTTTTATCATTGTCACCACGTCTGCGGTTTGTTGAACTAACTCTGGTCCGAGTATTCGTCGCTCTCCGACTTCGTCCCAACATAATGACGTTCTGGACTTTCTCCCGTAAAGAGCTTCGTACGGTGGCATGCCGATACTCGCATGGTAACTATTGTTATACGCAAATATGACTAAGGGTAGGTGGCCGTCCCAATTTCCCTTCAAATCCATCACGCAAGTCCTAAGCATGTCCTCCAGCGTTTGTATCATTCGCTCACTCTTTCCGTCGGTCTGAGGATGATAAGCGGTACTCAACCTCAACTGCGTTCCCATCCTCTCTTGCAAAATCTTCCAAAAATTTGACGTGAAGAGCGGATCTCGATCAGAGACAATTGACACCGGCACTCCATGTCGCGAAACAATTTCCTTTACGTACAGACTCGCTAATTGGTTCAAACTGTAACGGATCTTGATTGGTAGGAAATGTGCGGTCTTCGTTAGTCGATCCACGATAACATAAATAGCATCATAACCTTTCTGTGTAACTGGAAGTCCTACCACGAAGTCCATTGTAATATGCTCCCATTTCCACTTTGGTATTTCTAACGGTTGTAATAAACCACTCGGTCATTGATGTTCTGCTTTAACGCGTTGGCAAGTCAAACATCTACTAACGCACTCTGCGACTTCCCGTTTTAAATTAGGCCACCAAAAATGTTGCTTCAAATCTCAGTACATCTTAGTGCCTCCCGGATGAACGGAATACGTCGTATTATGTGCCTCGTGCAAAATCTCTTCCCTTAACTCGGTTACCTCTGGTACCCACACTCTTCCTACGAATCTTAAGATACCGTCTTTATCTATTTGAAATTTCTCTTCCTCATTTTCTGTGATCCTCTTTCGGATTTTCTCACACTCTTCATCCTTTTCCTGGGCTTCCTTTACTCTATCCAACAATGTCGGATGAGCTTCCACCATAAACAACCTTTCTTCAGACCCCTCGGGTCCCTTCACTTCTATTTCCAATTTCTCCATCCCTCTTATCAACTCTTCCTGAGTCGTCAAATTAATTAATTTCTCCCTTCCTTTCCTGCTCAGAGCGTCAGCAACCACATTTGCCTTCCCCAGGTGATAAAGAATATTGCAGTCATAGTCTTTGATTAATTCTAACCACTTTCTCTGCCGCATGTTCAACTCCTTCTGTGTGAAGATATATTTCAGACTTTTGTGGTCCGTGTATATCTCACATTTTTCCCCGTACAAATAATGCCTCCATATCTTTAACGCAAAAACTACTTCCGCCAACTCTAAGTCGTGAGTAGGGTATCGTTTTTCGTAGTCCTTCAATTGTCGTGATGCATACGCAATAACTTTGCCGTGCTGCATAAGCACACAGCCAAGTCTCTTGTGCGATGCATCACTATACACCACAAAATTTCCCGCATCATCTGGTAATGATAACATAGGTGCTTCGCTCAACCTCCTTTTCAGTTCCTAAAAACTTTCTTCGCATTTGTCGGTCCATACAAATTTCACTGTCTTTCTAGTCAAATTGGTCAACGGGGTTGCTATCTTAGAAAAATCTTGGATGAATCTTCGATAGTACCCAACTAACCCTAAAAAGCTTCTCACCTCCTTCGGTGTTCTCGGTTGTTCCCAATTACTTACTACTTCGACCTTTGCAGGGTCTACTGGGATTCCATTCTTATCCACCATGTGGCCTAAGAATTGAACCTTCTCCATCCAAAATTCGCACTTAGAAAACTTCGCATACATCTTCTCCTTCCTTAGTGCCTCCAAAACAATCTTCAGATGTTCGGCGTGTTCTTCCTCTGTCTTCGAGTAGATCAAAATGTCGTCGATAAAAACCACTACAAATTTATCCAAGTATGGCTTGAAAACTCGGTTCATCAAATCCATAAATGCTGCCGGAGCATTAGTTAATCCAAATGACATTACCAAAAACTCGTAGTGTCCATAACGGGTTCGAAACGCAGTCTTTGGTATGTCTTCATCCCGTACCTTCAGTTGATGATATCCTGTCCTCATGTCAATTTTTGAGAAACACTTTGCTCCTTTCAATTGATCAAACAGGTCATCTATCCTCAGTAGCGGATATCGGTTCTTGATCGTTACTCTGTTCAATTCTCGATAATCGATACAGATCCTCATCGATCCGTCCTTCTTTTTAATGAATAACACTGGTGCTCCCCAAGGAGACACACTCGGTCGAATGTAACCCTTATCCAATAACTCTTGCAGTTGTATCATCAATTCCTTCATTTCTACTGGCGCCATACGATATGGAGCTTTCGAAATCGGTGCCGTTCCCGGTGCTAAGTCTATTACGAATTCGATTTCTCTGTCTGGCGGAAGACCAGGCAGATCGTCCGAAAACACATTTTGAAATTCATTAACTACGGATATATCTTTAATTTCTACTCCCTTCTTTTGAGTATCAACGATGTAAGCTAGATAACCTACACATCCTTTCCTTAACAATCTCTTGGCCTGCATCATCGTAATGCAACACGATTGCTTAAGCGATGAGCTACCATAAAACACTACCTTAGACTTACTCGGAGTCTGAAGGTTCACACATTTGTTCTGACAGTCAATTATTGCAGCATGGTTATACAACCAATCCATTCCCAGTATTACATCAAATTCTCCCAGTCTAATAGGAATCAAGTCTACGCTCAGTTCATGTTCTCTAATGTTTGCGCGATAATCTCGATAAACGTATTCTACAGGGATCACTTCCTTATTAGCAACTTCTATGATCAAAGGATTTTCTAATCGTTCTCGGGGTGTACTAAGTTTACTAGCAAATTCTTCAGATATAAAAGAACAGGTGGCACCTGAATCAAATAATACATAAGCATTTATATCATTGATTGGGATTATACCTGACACCACGTCCTTCGCAGCCACTGCGTCCTGGACGGTCATATTAAAGGTTCTAGCGGTTGGGCGGTTGGATTGTGCCAGTCCGTCGATCATCAGCTTGTTGCCTCCTGGCTGATTGCTACTCCCGCCACTTCCCTTCTTTGGCAGTCCTTAATTCGGTGCTCCGTCGAGCCACATGCAAAGCATCCTTGTATCTTCTTTGGTTTCGGGCAGTTGGGCGAGATGTGCCCTTCCTGTCCGTAGTTGTAGCAAGTGCCACGTCCCTTCCAGCACTCGCCCTGGTGATTCTTCCCACACTTTGGGCATCCTTCAGCCGTCTTCTTGAAACCTCCACGAAAATTCCCTGATTGATTATTATTATTTTTGTTGTTGTTGTTGTTATTCTCACACTTTCTCTTTCCCAAATTACTTCATCCACTACTGCTTCCTCCAGTACGATTCTCTCCTCCAGCATTCTTTCCTTTCTTCTCTTTGTTATACAGACTTATGGCCTTACTACCACCTTCCGCAATGATTGCCTTCTCCAGTAATGTTGCAAAGGAATTAATTTGAAGAAGTAATACCTTATTGAACAGCCACGGCTTCAACCTTTGTTCGAAGCGTCTAGCCTTTCTCTCTTCATCCCCAACTTGGTGCTCCGCGAATCGCGCTAGTTCGTTAAACCTAGCCGGGTACTGCGCCACCATCATCTCACATTATTTTAACTCTGGAATTTCACCTCCATCCTATTCTTCATACTCTTCGGGAAGTAATTCTCGAAGAACAGTTAAACTTATCCCAAGCTATTATCCCTTCTCCAGCTCTTTATTGATTAGCCTCCCACCAGTAGTTCGCTTCTCCCCTCATCATGTACGTGGCAAACACCGTCTTCTGATCTTCGCCTACGCTAGCTATAGTGAAAGCTTTTTGGATCTCCTTGATCCACGTTTGTGCGACGATTGGGTAGGTAGTTCCCTCGAACTCTGGGGGTCCTACACTCTTAAAGTCTTTAAAGGTTGTTACTGGCACAACCTGAGGGTTTGGGCGAACGGGTTCATTGTTCCTGCCCCTTAAGGCCTCTCCTAATAAGTCCACCAACTTCTGAATGGGATCTACTTGTTCCCTCTCGTTGTTAACAAATTCTTCAGGTGCAGTCAATCTACGTCTGGGCGACATTATCTGCATCACAAATTTTTTATTTTATTATTATTCAAGTATATTACTTAAGTATTTCTTTTAATACAAAAGAAGAAATTTATAACACATTTCTGAATAAACTCCATTTATATTCATATGCCAAATCATTTTATTACATGATTTCCCTAGCATACTGCTATAAATGTTATCACATATATCCGCTAATATCACAAAAGACGGGGAATATGCCAACCTACTACCATATTACCCCTCTAACAAAAGCTAACATAGGGTTCACATCATTATCCCACATCTTACACAAAAGATTGGGATTACAACATAGTATGTACAACATATAAAGATAAATTCTACTAAACTACCACCAGACCATCTAAGAAAATCTTATCACATCATCCCGCGCTCCACAGCGCTCTTGTACTCTAACTGTGCTATATACGCAACCAGCTCTCGACTCAAAGTATGGAGAGTCTGTCCCTATTCTGCCGGGTAGTGGTACACACCATCAATCACCCTCTCAAAAGCTGAACGGAACACATACCCCATCTTGTTCATCTTTCTCTTCTTGCACCTGACCTCGCCCTCTAGGTCGTCAGCTCTCTCGTTGGCCGCTTCCCACTTCTCCTCGAAGTGTATCCTATCCATCACCTCCAACTCTAGCTGAGTACGAAGTGCCTCTTTCTCAGTCTTCTCACTCAATTCTCTCTGTTCTACTTTTTCCAGCTTTCCTGCTATATCCACGTTCCTAGCCACTGACTTGTGAAACAGTGTCCCTATCTGGATCCCTGCCTCCCTACGGTAGGCAATCTCCACCTCTAACTCCTGCATGGCCAGCTTCCTCTGGTGGTCCTTGTCTCTCAATTTCTGGAACTCAGACTCTCTCTCTTGGGCCTCTGCCTCCAGCTCCTGAACCCTGCAGTCTAACTCTAGGATCCACTCCTCATACTCTCCTAGCATCTGCTCCTCTACAGTAGCCTCATCAGAGTCCTCTACTGTTTCATCCTCCATCGGCTAGTCCTCCATCGGCTCCTCCTCTGGATCAGACTCTATCTCAATCTCTTCCTCGTCGTCAGACTCGAAAGGTGCAACAGCCTGCACTGGTGTAGCCTCTAGAGGTGCCTCGTATACTACATGTATATCCCTGGGCTCCTCCTCTGTCACTCTACTAGGTACACCTGCGTCTGTCATCCTACAATCACAAACACAAGACAAACAAACAGCAACTCCATTAGAATGTTAAATAAAACATAAGTTCATTGTATAGAAAGAAGTTACATTTCATAACACACTAAGTCTTGCTCTAGGGAAAAACTCTATGTGAGTTTTATTTCCTTTCCAACTTCTAAGTTCGCCTAAGTTATAGTCTAAGGACACTCGTTCCTAAGGTTTATAACTACAGCTCTGATACCAACCTGTGACGCCCCCAAATTCCATTGACCGCCACTTGGCCTCTCAAATTCGGTTCATCACGTGCTCATGGTAATACATCACAATAATAATAACTCAATATCACACAATCACAGCGGAAAATCTATTCTAGAATAATTTACAATGATTTATCATAATTATTCCCCCAAGTCTCGCAACCTACAATACTTAATAGATTACATAATAATATCAATTAACGACTTATTACATTATCTAACTTAAGCTTAAACAGAATCAAATTCAGTCTTACTACATCATCTCAATACAATATTAAAATATTTAAAACATAACAGAGACAAGCTAGTTGGTAGCCTTGCCCTTGCCCTTATCAACGCCCGAAGGTTCGCCCAGCTCTGCCTTAACTGAAATGTTTTAGGGAAAGCAAGAATGAGCACAAATTGCTCAGCAAGTAATATACAATAAGGGTAAGTGATATAATTCTTAATTCTCGAAAGGGTATAACAAAGTTTGATAGTTCAAGGATAACAAGAATATCAACAGTTTTCAATAATAGTCGCTAAGGACAGAATAATATCAATGTGATTCAATAACAAATCAATTCAAGATTTTAAGATAAATGAATACTGAGCAGTCTCTAAGGACTATGAACTTCTACTAGAATTAACAGTAATAAACTAAAAATCCAACAAAAACAGGTACAACAGGTGATCAGCCTAAAGTACCATCGTTATGCATAACAATCAATCATACTCAAGTGTGCACGTCGGTTCTCCGACAATTATATATTCCCTTCAAAGAAGGTTGTTCTTCTCAGTCAAATACAAGATCCCGCACCAATCAATTAGTTTGGGTCATTTTTCAATAATATAAGTCTAGCCGAATCAAATGGCATAAACATTTTCACAATATTCAAGAACCATACTAAGTTCAACATGAATAATAGCTTTAAAGAAATAAGAGTTCAAGTATGCTAATTCAATTCAAACGATTAAGTAGGAAACTAGTTCGCAATATACAAAGATAGAATACTTGTATCCAAAGAGATAAGGTTTAGATACTCGCTTACGATATCCGTTGAATAAAATAATGCAAGGGTTTAGGATACTTGCCTTATGCGTAGTTTACTCACGTACAGCTAGCCAACACTTTTGAATTCCTATCGTAACGTATATATATGATATTCATTAGTCATATAATTAAACTTCACATTTTATCTAGCTACATAGTTATATAGAGTATAATTTCTATCCTTAACTTCCTCTTTTCTCAAGTTGATCATATTTATACATCATTACTATCATGTGAGACTACCACAATTAGCAAACATACTCGCATATTATTAATATCACATAAGACCACAATCAATACTAAATATATTTCATTTTAGCAAGTTATGGCATTCCCCTAAGTTAACCGTCAAAATCGGATTCACATATATCACATAGTGTATATACATGTTAAAGAGTCTTTTTATATTCGTATAACCTTCCCTTGTTCCAAACATATGTGATATAGGTTCTAGGTCGACACTTGCGGTTATTCAAGGTCATGAAATTTACAAAGCCTATCATGCTTGCTTTCAAAACACTTAAGGTATTTATATTAACTTGTATTAGTCATGCTCATGAGTACTCGTATCGCATATATGTAGCTAGCATTGTTATTATCTTGAAAACATGCTTCGTTTACGCTAAACTTGAATCATGGCAACTAATCATGGTATATATACATGCATGACACATGAATGAGTCTAAGAGTACTATCACATGTGTTCATAAATATTAGAATATGAAACTTACAATAACATGTTAAGATTTACGTTCAAAACTTATACTTTCACTAGTAAAGTTCATTTAACGCGATCCACGTGCTCACGTTACCTTATAAAATCTATATATGTAAGTTAACATGTATTACATGTGATTCTAGGTCATGTAAACATGTTTGCAAAATCAGTACCTCAATGTGTCACACATATGTCAAAGTTTGTTTCATAAAACTTCTATTTTCGTTCGAAATGTTTACTAATCGAGGTTTAGCATGCTCACGTTATACTATGAAACATGTATACACAAGTAATCATTCATTTCATGCATTTCTAAGCCGCTCTACCACGTATCAAAAATCAGAATATACTCATGCTTTATAATGTTAATGATTATTTATGAAACTTTAAGTTCGTTTCCAAACTATATGTCGTTTTGTTAACCATGCATGCTAATATACTAAAACATGCTTACATTGCCTCATTAGGTTTATATATATGTATTAATCATGCTTCCATGCTCGTTTAAATAAAATCAAACAATTAGTACATAACAGTTTTGTTGCAGGGTGCAGAAAATTGCAGCAGGGTGCCGGCGCTGCGACGCGGCAACAACAGCCACAATCTGACGCTACGGCGCGGGAGGTGCTACGGGGCGGGCATAATGCCTGGGATTGGCGCTGCGGCGCCGCGATGCAGACTCAGTTCCTGCAGTTCACGCTGCAGCCAAAACCGTCCTCAAATTTCCCATTTCATCGATTTTGACATACCCATATGCCATTAGACTAACCTTTTTAACTTACTAACACATATATATATATGCTTATATAATAGTCAATCGCCCAATCAATCCCCAATTTCATGAACTCCAACTAAATTTAAGAATTAAAAGTAAAATTTCAGAAACAGAAAATGAAAATGAAGAACAAAGGAAGAGGGATTATACCTCTGCAAACAATCTGAGCTTGCTGCTACCTTCTACACAATGCTACTATACTAATATATGTATTACTCTCAATTCAATACTCAAGCAAAATCTCAGCAATGAACAATCTGAAGAGAAGGGCCATATATATATAGCAAAACTAGTATCCAGGCAAAGCCTTTTTCTTCCCAATCAAAACAACGGATTGAAGGATTGCATGCTAGATAAGAGGGAGTTGGTAATTAGTTGGTGATCTCCACTATTCTGCCCACTTCCTTCATAATGGCTAGAATGCTGAGTTTGAGAGAAGAGAGTAGGCTAGCTTCATGATGCATTTCACGTGTACAAGGTTTGTGACTAATTATATGGGACAAGCCAATTAAAAGCTCAGCATTCTAGCAACATGCATATATCATACACTTAGGTTATTACATATATATTCATACTATATATTTAGGTTATAATTAACATTATAATGTAAGTCACATGCTTAATATTTCAAGGTAATAGATGTGATATGACAATGTAACATACATATCATCCATGTACATTTATTAATACCGGATATAATTTACTCGGATATAATCACATCACATTATCTCCTTTATTAAATTTTATTATTCCATTATATATATAAATAATCATCAATTATTATTTATATTCATAATACATTATTTTAATGTATACTTACATACATATTGTCACATAGACTATTATCATGTAACTCCCATAATTCAATAAGCCTTACCATATAATAGTGTCATATTACACTTCACATAATACATAGTTAGCTAATATATGTTACACATTTAATTCGCATGCTTGCACATAGAATTACTCATCTTATTAATTAAATATTAATTAATAATATACACACATCATTCATCAATCAATATAATTGTTAATCTCCATAATAATTTAATTAACCCTTATATGATTAATTATCACTTTAATATAAATCTTATTATATTTATAAACACATTGCTCATTATTATTATTATTATATTTCTTGCAATAATAATAATCACATATTATTAATCAATCACAGTTAATATTCCACAATAATTAATTAATATTCTACAATTAATATAGATTAACTGTTTGCTTAAATTAATATAATCATTCTCATATTACGTCACTGTGCCACACAAGGCTATCAATGAGTTTATTGCAAACTCCATCAATTTCTCAATTATTATAATTATTCAATTTAATAGAATTGAATTAATTCTTCTCATAACACAAAATTATTTATATTAAATAAATTCTCATTTCCATTAATATTTTCATTTAATAATAGATAGAAATTCTCGGGTAATACAGAAGCTGTTAGAGCTGACGGATCGTCAATCCGAGTTGTAAAAATGCCAGAAATTAAGTTTATGTACAAAAATGTACTAAATTTTGACAAAAACGGCCACGGAACTATGTTCCGGGCATATTTAAAAAGCAAAAATTAACGTGCAAGTGTATAAAAGTGCGGAGAAGTAGTATTGACTTGCTGATCGTAAAAATACTTATAATAGCCTGCAAAACGGGCTTTTTGCCACTTAGTGGGCATCAAACGTCCGAATCCACTGGTTAATTTTTGGTATGTGGTAGTATGTGTATATATCTACGTGTTAGAGTAAAAATATTTGGATTTGGAAGAGGTGTAAAAGTCAAAAAATCAAACGAACAAAGGTTCATTACGTTTCGGAATTACGAAATATGAGGGGGGTGCACGTTTATTTATAGGCCAGGGAGCCTCCACTATCCCTGCTACTACCGCAGGTAGAGGTCTGGCTCCCCAAGGTGGGGCCCACGTGCTCAACTTCGTCGTCTCGAAGTACATGCCCTTCGAGCAATTCGATGTCAGGTTCGAATCTTCATAACTTTTGATCGGCGAGTCCGTTTAAGGCATGCTATATCTTTTCGAAAAGCCCTCACTGAGAGTGTCACAATGACATAGGATTTAAACCTTTTTAAGTTTAAAAAGTCGGGTTCATAACTGGGTCTTCGTTTCCCCACAGTTTATCCGTCGAGTTGTCTTGCGCTGTTTGCACTCGGGATCACCGTTATGGTTCTTTCTAACCTTGGTGACATTAATTCAGCTTGAGTTTGATCAAATCGGCTGGGATTTGGTAAAATGACCATTTTTCCCTTCTCAGGGTTGCCCTTGGTGTCGGCATGGCCTCTGGTTGACTGTCGGGAGCTGTTTCCAAGACTTGGATCCCATTCGAGTCTGTTTGTCTCCAGTGTTGCCTCTGTGGCTGACATGGTCATTCTAGGTTTTCCTCTAGTGTTATGATGCTTCAAGTTTATGTTTGAAGGTGACCTGACTTCTCGGGTTGCTGCCGGGGCTGATTTGTACCTCCCGGGTTGCTGTCGGGGCTAATCTGACGGTTTAATTTTGAGGTCGGAGTCGAACAGATGGCCTGATTGGCGATTAAGGATGATCTGATGGTCTGATATTGAGATTGGAGTTGAACTGATGACCCGATTAGCGATCGGGGTTGATCTGACTTGAAGGACCGGTATTGGTGACCGAATTTGACTTGAAGGACCGATATTGGGGATCGAATTTGAGTTGACCGATATTGGGGATTGGATTTAAGTTAACCGATATTGGGGATCAGATTTGAGTTGACCGATATTGGGGATCGAATTTGAATTGACATCACGATATTGGTGATCAGGGCTGAGAAGACGATTTTACCCTCTTGCAGGGTTAGTAACAGAAAAACAAAATTTCGAGTGTCTACAGATGCCCCTCTTTATCATGTTTATATAATGCAATGGAATGAATAGGATAAAGATTGCTAGACACTTAAAATATGACAAGATATTAATGATGCAAATCACAATGCAATGAATGTTAACATGCTTTCGCAAATCGCATTTTGCACTTCACATATCGCATACCGTATCGTAAATTGCATCACACATCGCATTGTAAATCACCTACCTTTATCGGTGCCTGTGTTGGGGATGATCTCAACCGTTGACTTTCATCAGTGCTGCTGATGCCTATGCTGGTGTTGAATCCAACGGTTTGATTTCTATTGGTGCTGCCGATGC
Organism: Panax stipuleanatus; assembly: GCA_020205555.1. Lineage (NCBI taxonomy): Eukaryota > Viridiplantae > Streptophyta > Magnoliopsida > Apiales > Araliaceae > Panax > Panax stipuleanatus. The sequence goes on along the minus strand of CM035117.1, from coordinate 131,724,374 downwards.
TCTGTTTGATGAAGATAAACTGAAATATTTCCCATATTTTTGCTGGGGATGACGTCCTTTATGATAACCTTTACTGTTGGTAGGATACCATTGGTAGGCTATCATAGTTAGGCTATCATAGACTATTCTTGTCACTTTCTGCTGGGGATGACGTCGTCCGTGATGACCCTCAGTGATACCTTGGTTTAAGCCCAATGGTTTCTCACATCTGCCGATACTCTTTGTGGGGCATATTCTCTGATGCCGTTTGTACATTTCTGAAGACTCCTCTGTTGGGGATATATCTCTTTTGCCGAGTTACCTTAGTGGGTGCTCTCGATGCCTATCCTGATGATAACTTACACCGGTGGTTTGCAACAATGCCTACTCTGATGGTAGGGACAATGGTTGATCATTGGACTGTCCGGATGCCTACTCAATCGATAGTAGACCTTTTCATCGAGTTTGTGTATTTAATGTGTATGCATTTTTGACTCTACTGGGTATGTTTGCCTAATGTTTTAATGGAGATGTGCACTGATGTAGCGCTTGTTGCACATGTGCAGACCATACATGATATGATGATCTTAATTTGTACTAGGTTGATGCATATGCTTAATTGAATTGATGTAGAACCATACCTCACCCTTTCTGAGGTGATTTGGATTTTCTTTTTAGGCATGGATTTTGATAGGCTTAGCAGCCCTAACTCTTGTATAACTTCTTTTGGCATGGCAGATTCTGATGTTCCCCTTTTATATGTCGTCTTTGGTGGGGATCTTGCAGAAGTGGCCATTTTTCTTTCGGAATCGTGACCTGGTACTGGCCCCTCTGGATGTCTAGACACTGATGGCTTCACTAGTGAGATATCCTGATACATTCGCTGAAGTAGTATTCAACGGCATACATCACTGGATTCTTCTCAACGCTCCTTCTATATATTTGTATAACAGATTCCATCATCTATCCTTTGTGGGGATGGATTGATATACTGTTTCCACCATCAGTCTATTCCTGATGTTTTTGTTGCGATTGTGCCAACGGCTGATCATTGAATGTTAAAAGGGGCAAGCTCCGTACTTGTGACCCTGCTGGATTAGCTCTGGCTTGGCTGACGACCAGGGTAATGCAGACATCCTGGAGGATGTAGCCCATTCTTTCATTGCCCAGATTTAAACTTTGGTGTAAAGGCCTCGACTTGTGAGTACATGGCGTATGTTGACATGTTTGATGGTGTAGATTTCATTCGCTAGATCTTTTTGTCATCGAGCATCTATTCTTCTCGAGTTAAGGACTCTGTTGAGAATTTTCTTTCCCTTGCAGGGGCAAGCTTATGTCACCTTGATTTCTTTCAGGAATTCTCCCTTTTCTTTTGACGAGGAGCTTGGTCCCGCTGTAGCTCCTTTCCATTTCTTAGAATCGACAATGCCCCAGCCCTTTCGTAGGCTGTTACTGGGGTTCACAGAAGAAACTTGCTTTTTTGACCATGTCCAGAGTGAGCAATATCCTGCACATTAGACAAACAAAATGTGCCCAAAATCTTGATGGCTCGGGCTGTCGGGATTAGTATGATCTTGTGAATGAGGCATTTGTAGTTTAGAGTTTATGAAATTAAATGCTTGTATTCACCGAGCTCTTAACGCTAAAGATCTTGAAATTAAGCATGAAAATTAATTTTTCTAAGGAAACTAAAATTTTTGTTTGACAAGTTATGAAATCGCAAGAAAACTTTTAAGCGTCCATGGTCATTTTTCATGGGTAGGATCAGATTAAAAAGACTCATCTCCCTTTATCAGAGACACCTCATCTTCGCTCTAAACACTGCTCTTCACAGAATTAACATCATATGACATGTGCACTATGAGTGATGCAACCTTTTAGCAAGGGTTTCTCTTCTATGACTCTAGATGATCTCATTTTTTCTTGCCAAATTTTTTTGCTTTCCTCGCTTAACTTTGTCTTGTTTTCTTAGGCTATTCAAGGTTACCCATGTAATGAGTTTTGGACCAATAACTCCTAAACCAGATGGTTTTAGGGCACTAGGCATTAAGATACCCCTTCGGGTTTACTGGCTCGAGTAACAAAGGCCACACTTTGAGACAAGTCAGGCAGTCTACTCTATTTGATCTTCGCCTGAGCTTGTGCAAGATTCGTTTTCTTAGGCTCTAAGTCACCCATGTAGCGAGTGTTGGGTCGGTGACTCCCAAACCAGACGGCTTTAGGGCACCAAGTGTAGAGACAACCCTCGGGCTTAATTACTCGAGTAACCTAGGCCATGATTCGGATCTGCTCAGGTTTTGACTTCTTATAATGCTCATTTTCTTAGGCACTGAGTTACCTATGTAACGAGCATTGGGCCGGTGGCTCCCAAACCAGATGGTTTTAGGGCACCGGGTGTAAAGACACCCCTCAGGCTTAATAACTCGAGTAACCCAAACCACGATTCTAGACATTAGGTTGGCTACTAATTGTCATCCTTGTCATCATAGTTTCATACCCCACAACTAAGAGTCAGGTCAATCGTAAAGTGCAGACATGCATATGAGGTCAAGTTTACTCTAAAAAGAGCTTTGAACTAGGATGTCATGCCTAATCAAAAAGGTAGAATAGTCTTAATTCTCTAATCGTTCCTATGATTCTCGCTCCACGGACGCTTATCAGAATTAATCCAATTCATAACAAGTTAAGCAAAAATCTTTTTTTCTTTTTAAAACCTTTTTCCAAGATTCTAACGCAAGATTTATCTATACTTAACATGTATACCATTGCCAAATGCATGTAAATGGAAAATTGAAAGCACGTAAAGAGATGAAAGAGTCATACCTTATCAGTGGGTCGCAGTATTCTAAGAAAATTATGATTAGAAAAGACAGATTGATCATACTGGATTGCCAATGATGGAAGCTTGGATGATGACAGACCATGTTGATGGTGCCGACTGGTGCATGTTGATTAGATGGTTAATAAATGCCCCAGTGTTGAATTCTCGTAATTTCCAAAATTGGTCCAGTCTTGTTATAACGGTCCCAACATCAGGTTGTCGTTGACTTTGAACTTGCCGCAGTCTTTCTTGTCATCTGGGGGATTTCTTGGTTGTATGTTTGGCTGATGGGCTGATAAGATGCCGAGATCGCAAGAGTTTTTATCGCATGACCCCCATGGTGAACAGGTAGTGGATTTTGGCTTTAATGCTTGGATACCCAGTCATTGTTACTGACGTGTGGGCGCAATTGACTTTGATGACCTTTTTTTGGTTTGATGAAGGTTTCAGATTGAGGGTGTCAGCTCTTCGAAAGTCATTGCTGATGCTTATGCTTGTTTTAACTTTGATGATTGATGTCGAGATGCCTTTGAACACCAATGAATTGAACTCAAGGGCTTGTGATAATTGGTGATATGATGGCTTTAACTGGATTTGGTTTGATCTACGAGGTTTAATTCGTGGCCTTTTGCTCAAGGAACAGATCATCGGGTATGAGATAGACTTTTTCATGACGGTCGCCCCTATTCTTTTATAGGTCAAAGGAGATCATGTAATACTCGAGAATTTCCTAATATTATTAAATAAATATATTAACGAAAATGAGAATTTATTGAATATAAATATTTTTGTGTTATGAGATGAATTAATTCAATTATATTAAATTGAATAATTATAATAATAATTGAGAAATTTATGGAGTTTGCGATAAACTCGTTGATAGCCTTGTGTGGCACAGTGATGAGGATTATTAATGGTGATTAATTAATAATATGTGATTATTATTATTGCAAGAAATATAAATGATAATGAGCAACGTGCCTATAATATAATAAGGTTTATATTTATATACTGTGCATGATAAATGAGCAATGGTTGTGGATATTAATAATTATATTAATTAATGAAGGAATTATTACGTGAACAATTAATCTATATTAATTGTTAATTGTTATTAGTGAATATTAATTAATTGTTATAGAATATTAATGATAATTAATTGATGATGTGGGGATTATTATTATTGCAAATAATATAATAGTAATAAGCAACGTGTTTATAAATATAATAAGAATTACAATTATTCATGTGATATTTAATCATGTAAGTGTTAATCTATTATTGTGAATATTAATGATTGTATGGACTAATGAGAAGCGGATTAATTAATATTATTATTAATTAATTGATGAGATAAGTAAATTATTTACTTCTATGTGCGAGCATACGAATCAAAAAGTATAACGTATAGTAGCTAACTATATATTATATAAAGTGTAAATTGCAATGCGACTCTATTATATATAAACTATATAGTAAAATTATTTAATTATGAGAGTTACATGAAATGCCTATGTAACAATGTGAATATACATTAAAGTGAGACATCATGAATATATGGTGTACAATTTAATAATACATGAGATAATGTAATGTGATAACATCCGATTAAATTATATCGGTAAGATAGAAATGTACATGAATTATATGTGTGTGGATTATACTTACTACATTATGTGAATAACATGGTAATATTATTATTGGGATTACATTGTAATCTAAATATATAGTATGTATATGTATATATATATATATATATATATATATATATGATAACATAAGTATATGGTGTGTGAATACAAGTGTAGTATTTGCAAATGCAGAGAAGTTAAATCAATTGTTCCATTTTAAGTGTCCCATTTGCTCTCCAATTCCTCATACACGTGATTAGCATTATGAAGTCTGCTCCCTATTCTTCCTCAAACTCAGTAAACCTCCATAGCTCTCTAGCAAATGATGAACAAGGGAGTGGGCAAAATAGTGTAATTCACCAACTAATTATCTACTCTTCCTTAACCAATATACAAATCTTCAGTTCATTAGTTTGAATTAATGGGAGAATGCATTGTCTGGATTATAGTTCTTCTATAAATATAGCCTCTTCTCCTTCTAATTTGATTTGTTGAGATTTTCTAAAAAGTGAATTGAAGCATACATACATTAGTAATATCATTCTAAAATTTAGAGAGAATTCAGTAGCAGCAAGTCCAATTCACTTATAGTAGAGGTATAAAATTCTTTCTTGTTCTTCATCTTTTGTTTTCTGAGATTTCTTAATTCTTGAGTTAAGCATGAAATCCATGAAGTTATGAATGGATAATGGTTGTTAGATGTTGTATAAGACTTATAATCCTATTAATATATAATGTAGCATACTTGCAATCAAATTCGTATAAAGTTTCTGTGTTTGGGCTGGATTTTTGCCAAAGTAAGGAACCTTATGGTTCAGTCCGGACGTGGCGCAGCTGCGCCGGTTATACACTGAGGCGCGGCGCAGCTGCACCGGTTACTGGATCCAGTTCCTGCTTTCTGCTAGAAATCTGTTATGGTATAAATAACTAATGTGACTTGAACAAGTGTACTAATGAGCTTGGCATGCCTATATGGATATATTGAGACAATGTAAGCATGTTCTACTAAGAGTTGCATGCATGCTTATAGTTTTGAAATAAACTTAGTATTTTATAAACAAACTTTGAATTTTGGAAACGAACTCGATATGTATACTTTTCATTTAACATTCTGACCTTGCAAGCGTGTTAGTATGATTTAAAGATGTATGAGAAGCATGTTAACAGGCGTATATAGGTGTCATAATGTAATATGAACATGTGAACCTCACTAGCGTACATTCCTAACGAAAATGTAAGTTTTGAAGGTGAACATTAACATGTAAATATCATGTACGCATTCTGATTTTACGAGCATGTTAGAATGGTTTAGAAATGTATAAAAGATATGTGGTCTTATGTATATATGGTTCATAGTATGACAAGAGCATGTTAGACCTCACTATTGAACATTTCTAACAAAAATATAAGCTTTGATTGTGAACCTTAACATGTTATTATAAGTTTCATATTCTGATATTTATGGACACATGTGATAGTATTCTTAGACTCACTCACGTATCATGCATGTATATATACCATGATTAGTTGCCGTGATTCAAAATTTACGAAAAACGATGCATGTTTTCAAACTAATGACACTGATAGTTGCATGTATACGATATGAATACTCATGAACATGCTAAATATAAGTATACGAACACCTTATGTGTTTACAAGGTGAGCATGCTAGATTTCGTAACGTCATAACCTTGAATGATCGTAAGTCGTCAAAAGTATTAACATAGAGCCTATATCCTGTAAATTGGTTGTGAAAGGGTTGAACAAACATGGAAAGACTCTTTAATATGTGTACGTGCTATGTGTATCATATGTTGATATGTGGATCCGATTTTGACGGTTAACTTATAGTAATGCTATAACTTGCTAAAATAGAATATGTTTGCTATTTGTGGTAGTCTCACATGATAGTAGTGATGAATGAAGATGATTAACTTGAGAAAAGAGGATAGATAAGGATAGAAGTTATATTAATATAATACTATATAACTGTATCGCTAGGTCAAGACTTAGCTTATGTGTTAATCGTATATACGAGATGAGATATAATGTTGAATTATATGACTAATGGATATCGTATATACATAACTATAGTACGATAGGAGTTGAAAAGTGTTGAATTACTTTACGTGGATAGACTACACTAAAGGCAAGTATCTAAACCTTATCTCTTTGAATGCAAGTATCCTAACCGACGCATTTACTTTATGCAAGTATTCTATCCTTGTATATTGCGAACTAGTTTCTTTACTTAATCGTTTGAATTGAATTAGCATACTTGAACACTTATTTCATTAAAGCTATTATTAATGTTGAACTTGGTATTATTCTTGAATATTGTTAAAGTGTCTATGCCATTTGATTCAGCTAGACTTATATTATTGAAAAGCGACCCAAACTAATTGATTGGGGCGGGATCTTGTATTTGACTGAGAAGAACAACCTTCTTTGAAGGGAATATATAATCGTTGAAGAACTGACGTGCGCACTTGAGTATGATTGATTGTTATGCATAACGTATGGTACTTTAGGCTGATCACCTGTTGTACCTGTTTTTGATTTGGGTTATCAGTTTAATACTGTTAATTCTAGTAGAAGTTCATAGTCCTTAGTGACTGCTCAGTATTCAGTTATCTTGAAATCTTGAATTGATTTATTATTAAATCACATTGATATTATTCTGGCCTTAGCGACTATTATTGAGAACTGTTGATATTCTTGTTATCCTTGAACTATCAAGCCTTGCTATACCCTTTTCGAGAATTGAGAATTATATGACTCACCCTTATTGTATATTACTTGTTGCGCAATTTGTGCTCATTCTTGCTTTCCCTAAAAACATTTCAGTTAAGGCAGAGCAGTGCGGATCTTCAGGCACAGATAAGAGCAAGGGAAAGGCTACTGAGTAGCTTATATTATGTAAGATTTATGTTGTAATAAAGTACTTATGTAATTATGTACTAGTTAAGGTTATTTATGCTTAAGATATGTCTAAGCTGTGTAATCACTGTTTAAGTTACGAGACCTTGGGACGTGAATAATTATATTATTTAAATGCAATTTATTCGGTATTAGTTGTGTATTATTCCGCTGTGGGATGCGACATTTAGTCGTATTATTATTGTGATGTATTACCATGAGCACGTGACAAACCGAATTCGAGAGACCAAGTGGCGGTCCCGGATTTGGGGGCGTCACAAATCAAGTCTTCTCGCACTTCAAGAGTGATGAGTTACTAATATGTTGCATCCTATGATGATTGCCATTTCATTCTTGTGATTGATCGCCTTGAGTTATCGATGTCTCTTCCTTTCGAGACTTGCTTCGAATTTGATAAAGTAACATTGGGATGTCGTTGGGTCCTCTCAACCTGGGTAATCTATCTTGAGTGTATTTCTTGAATGTAGGCTTTTCAGGTTTGGCCTTCACGAGTTAACTCCTACACTGGAGGAGTATGAGCACCTCACGAGTTTGGCATTGGATCTACCACGTGCCAGGACAACCATTATTGACATGAGATGACCGTTTCTGACCATGACTGGTTTGAGATGCAGAGCCGTCACTGAGGAGGTTACTACCGGCCATGTAGTGTCCATAGACTTTTTGATTGATCACTTTGATAGGTTGGACAGCTACGTGTAATTCTCTGGGGATTGTATTATTCTAATAGATGAGTGGTAGTCTGCACGAGTGGATGTGCTGTTGATGTGCATCACTGCTTATCTGTACATGCCCCTGTATATGGACCACTTAGATACTGGCTTGATGGTAGTGGTTTGTGCCCTCAGACAGGGTTATACGATTCTGTCGATGATATTAGCTGAGACTCTGAGGTTGGGTTCTTTCTGCAGTACCCATCTAGGGGGATTTTTCAGAGGCAGCGCCGTTATGCTGTATGCATGGTTTAAGACGTATTCGATTTCGATCGGCACCTTTAGATATCATGGGTACTACTTTACTCATGAGATATCCGTATCCTACTCTTTTCTGGCTAGCAAAGTGTTCATAAGCAGCGTCATGGTCGACCTTTTGTTGGAGATCGAGCACCCCTTTTCGATCTTACCATGCTCAGGGCTGAGTTCCCCTATAACTTTATCACTTATGTAGTTGGCATGGATTATCTTCCCCTGGCGGGTTGAGAGGGGTGACCACATATCATCTGCTGGCAGCCATGGGCCAGTTTGATCAGTCTTATAGCATTCACAACTTTGAGGGGCTATGGATCCGTGGATATCAGCTTTGTATTTGTCGTCCGCTGACCTTAGAAGTACTTATAATTGTTGGACTCGTAGGGAGAGGGCTGATTTTTCTACCAGCCATCCAAATCGTTCTCCAGAGTATTCTGCATAGTTAGAGGCAGATATTGCATTGGTTGCTGTAATACCCGAGAATTTCCATATATTATTAAATAAATATATTAATGGAAATGAGAATTTATTTGAATATAAATGATTTTGTGTTATGAGATGAATTAATTCAATTATATATAATTGAATAATTATAATAATTGAGAAATTGGTGGAGTTTGTGATAAACTCGTTGATTGCCTTGTGTGGCACAGTGACGTAATATAAGAATGATTATATTAATTTAAGCGAACAATTAATCTATATTAATTGTTAATCGAAGAATATTAATTAACTGTTATAAAATACTAATGAGGATTGATTAATAATATGTGATTATTATTATTGCAAGAAACATAATAATAATGAGCAACGTGTTTATAAATATAATAAGATTTATATCAAAGTGATAATTAATCATATAAGGGTTAATTAAATTGTTATGGAGGTTAACAATTATATTGATATGTACAAATGTGCAATACTTGAATATATAAAGTATATGGAATACAACTATATTATATAGTGTAGAGAGACACTTAAGTGTGACCATGCATGTATATACATAAACTATGTTATATAATGCAATGCGAATATATTACACATAGAAACTGTATATTACATGAAGTATAATGTGATTATGTTATATTAAAACTATATATTAGGAATACATGATAATGCCTATGTGACAAGGTGAGTGTGTTTACAGTAAAATAATGTATCATGGATATATTATAAATAATTGTTGATTAATACAATTTAATAATATATGATATAATGTAATGTGGTAGTATCCGATTGTATTATATCAGTAAGATAAACGTACATGGATTATATGTGTGTAAATTACACTTATTACATTATGTGAAGTACATTGTGATTTAAATTATAACCTAAGAGTACATATATAACATATGTATATGGTGTGTATATACAAGTGTAGTATTTGCAAATGCTGAGGAGTTAAATCAATTGTCTCATTTTAAGTGTCCCATTTGCTCTTCACGTGCTTGACATACAGCTAAGGCCTATTCCTTCTTCTTCTCCCCAAACTCAGCAACTAGCATTTCATAGCTCATGATTGTGGAGGGAGTGGGATTCATGATGAATCCAACCACTAATTACCTACCCTTTGATAACCTTCATGCATTCCTATAATCCGTTAGTTTGATATGGGATACAATTGCATTGTCTGTATAATGGGAGTTCTATAAATATAGCCTCATCTCCTTCCCATTTCTTTTGCTGAGAATTTCTTGCAAGGAAAGTAGAGAGTGAGTATCCATATATATATATATCAGTTAAAGAGGGAGTGAGGCAGCAATAAGCTCTAGCAGAAGGTATAATACAATTTCCATGCTCTTCACTTTCATTTTCTGTCAAAAGAACTCCATTGTTGTTCTCTGAGTTTTGTTGAAATTCTTGATTATGCCAAATTGGTTCATGATTGGGTTGTAGAACCCTTATATTGTTGTTATATGAACATACACACATGATGGAACCACTGAATAGTCTTTCATTTCCATTGTTCCTCTTTAATTTCTGTGAATACATGAAATTCGTAAATTAGTTAGAGTTCATGAAATTGGGAATTGATAATTGCTATTGACTGTTATATAAGCATATATGTATGTGTTAGTAAGTTAAACAAGTCTAATAGCATTTGGGTATGTTGAAATCGATGAAATGGGAGGTTTTTGGTCGGATTTCGCTGCAGTCTGAACTGCAGAAACTGCCTCGACGCCGCAGCGCCGCAGCCCGCGCCGCAGCGCCACTCGCGCCGCAGCCCGCGCCGCAGCGCCGCACGCAGCGCCACTCGCGCCGCAGCGCCAGTAGTGAGCTGCTGTGCCGCGCCGCAGCGCCAGCCTCTGTGTTCAGTTTTTTTGTATTCTGCAACAAAACTGTTATGAACTAATTGTTTGATTTTTGTTTAAACAAGCATGAAAGCATGATTAATACTTATATATAAACCTAATGAGGCAATGTGAGCATGTTTTAGTATATTAGCATGCATGGTTAACCAAACGACATAGTTTGAAAACGAACTTAAAGTTTCATGAACGACGTTAACATATATGAAGCATGTTAATATTCTGACTTTCGAGACATGTTAGTATGACCTGGAAACACATGAAATGCATACTAACTTATGTATATAGGTTCCGTGATATAATATGGACATGTGAACCCAACTAGTGCACCTTTCTAACAAAAATACAAGTTTTGAAGGTTGATATTGACATGTAAAGACCATGTATACATTCTGACTTTTCGAGCATGTTTATAGGGCCTTGAAATACATGAAAAGCATGTTAACTTGTGTATATGGGTTTCATAAGGAAGCATGAACATGATAGACCTTATTAATGAACTATACTAACAAAGTATAAGCTTTAAACGTGAACGTTGGTATGTTATGACGAGAATTAGAATTTGACATTTATGAACACATGTGATAGTACTCTTAGACTCATTCATGTGTCATGCATGTATATATACCATGATTAGTTGCCATGATTAAAGTTTAGCATGAACAAAGCATGTTTTCAAGATAATAACAATGCTAGCTACATATATGCAATACGAGTACTCATGAGCATGACTAATACAAGTTATATGAATATCTTATGTGTTTAAAAGAGACCATGTTAGACCATATGAGTTCGTGTCCTTGAATGGCTTTAAGTATTAACTTAAGAACCTATACCATGTACGATTGGATTTGGAAAAGTTATACAAGCATGTAAAGTATCCTTTAAATATGAATACATGCTACGTGATATTATATGATGTTACTTGAACCCGATTTTGACGGTTAACTTAAGGAGATGCCGTAACTTGCTAAAATGAAATATATTTAGTATTGATTGTGGTCTTATGAGATATTAATAATATGCAAGCATGTTTGCTAATTGTTGAGATCTTATATTATATGAGAATGCGTTTAAACTCTAAAGAAAGAACGTTAAGGATAGAAATTATATTCTATATAACTGTGTAGCTAGGTAAAACTTAGCTTATGTGTTGATCGTATATTCAAAGAGAAAATGTGAAGTTAAATTATATGACTAATGAATATCATATATATACGTAACTGTATTACGATAGGAATTCGAAAGTGTTGATTTGCTTTTCGTGGATAAACTACGCTAAAGGCAAGTTCTCTTACTTACACTCTTTTAAAGTGCAAGTATCCTAACCGACGCATTTACTTTATGCAAGGAAATCTATAGTTGTGAAAGTTTCCTAACTTATACTCTTTTACTATGCAAGTATCCTATCTTGTGTATTGCGAACTAGTTTCCTATTTAATCGGTTGAATCGAATTAGCATACTTGAACTCTTATTTCATTAAAGCTATTATTCATGTTGAACTTAGTATTGTTCTTGAATATTGTGAAAGTGTCTATGCCATTTGATTCTGCTGGACTTATGTTATTGAAAAGCAACCCAAACTAATTGATTGGTGCGGGATCTTGTATTTGACTGAGAAGAACAACCTTCTTTGAAGGGAATATATAATTGTCGGAGAACCGACGTGCACACTTGAGTGTGGTTGATTGTTATGCATAACAAGGGTACTTTAGGCTGATCACCTGTTGTACCTGTTTTTGTTGGATTTTCAGTTTATTACTGTCAATTCTAGTAGAAGTTCATAGTCCGTAGTGACTACTCAGTATTCAATTATATGAAATCTTGAATTGACTTATTATTGAATCATATTGATATTATCCTGTCCTTAGCGACTGTTATTGAGAACTGTTGATATTCTTGTTATTCTTGAACTATCAAATCTTGTTATACCCTTTCGAGAATTGAGAATCTTATTACTCACCCTTATTGTATATTACTTGCTGGGCAATTTGTGCTCATTCTTGCTTTCCTTAAAACATTTCAGTTAAGGCAGAGCATGGTGAACCTTCGGGCGTTGATAAGGGCAAGGGCAAAGCTACCAACTAGCTTATGTCTGTTATGTTTTAAATATATTCATATTGTATGAAGATGGTGTAGTAAGACTGGATTTGATTATGTTTAAGCTTAAGTTAGATTATGTAATAAGTCGTTAACTGATATTATTAGGTAATCTATTAAGTACTGTAGGTTGCGAGACTTGGGGGAATAATTATAATAAATCATTGTAAATTATTCTAGAATAGATTTTCCGCTGTGATCGTATGATATTTAATTATTATTATTGTGATGTATTACCATGAGCACGTGATGAACCGAATTCGAGAGACCAAGTGGCGGTCCTGGAATTTGGGGGCGTCACAGGTTGGTATCAAAGCCGTAGTTATAAACCTTAGGAACGAGTGTCCTTAGACTATAGCTTAGGTGAACTTAGAAGTTAGGAAGGAGATAAAACTCATGTAGAGTTTTCCTTGAGAGACTTAGTCTGTTATGAAATGTAACTTCATTCTATACAATGAACTTATATTTTGTTTAACATTCTAATGGAGATGCTATTTCTTGTCTTGTGTTTGTGAGTGTAGGATGGCAGACACAGGGGTACCTAGTAGAGGTGCAGAGGAGGAGCCCAGGGATATACACGTAGTATACGAGGCACCTCTAGAGGCTGTGCCAGTGCAGGCAGTTGCACCATCCGAATTTGATGACGAGGATGAGATCGAGATTGAGATAGAGACTGATCCAGAGGAGGAGCCGATGGAGGATGAGCCAGTAGAGGACTCTGATGAGGCTACTATAGAGGAGCAGATGCTAGGAGAATATGAGGAGCGGATCCTAGAGTTAGACTGCAGAGTCCAGGAGCTGGAGGCAGAGGCCCACGAGAGAGAGTCTGAGTTCCAGAAGCTGAGGGACGAGGACCACCAGAGGAAGCTGGCTATGCAAGAGTTAGAGGTGGAGATTGCCTACCGTAGGGAGGCAGGGATCCAGATGGGGACTCTATTTCACAGGTCAGTGGCTAGGAATGTAGATTTGGCAGAGAAGCTAGAAGAGGTTGAGCAGAGGGAGCTGAGTGAGAAGACTGAGAAAGAGGCACTCCGTACTCAGCTAGAGTTGGAGGTGATGGATAGGTTACACTTCGAGGAGAAGTGGGAAGCGTCCAAAGAGAGAGCCGACGACCTTGAGGACGAGGTCAGGTGCAAGAAGAGAAAGATGAACAAGATGGGGTATGTGTTCCGTTCAGCTTTTGAAAGGGTGATTGATGGTGTGTACCACTACCCGGCAGAACAGGGACAGACTCTACATACCTTGAGCCGAGAGCTGGTTGCGTATATAGCACAGTTGGAGTACAAGAGCGCAGTGGAGCGCTGGATGATGGGATGAGATTTCCTTAGTCAGTCTAGTGGTAGTACTAGTTGTGTCTTTATGTATTGTATATACTATGTTGTAATCCCGATCTTTTGTGTAAGATGTGGGATGATGATGTAAACCCCGAGTTAGCTTTTGTTAGAGGGGTAGTATGGTAGTAGGTTGGTATATTCCCCGTCTTTTGTGATATTAGGGGATATATGTGATAACATTTATAGCAGTATGCTGGGGAAATCATGTAATGAAATGAAATGGCATATGAATATAAATGGAGTTGATTTTAGAAACGTGTTATAAATTTATTCTTTTAGTATTAAAAGAAATACTTAAGTAATATACTTGAATAATAATAAAATGAAAACTTGTGATGCAGATAATGCCGCCCAGACGTAGATTGACAGCACCCGAAGAATCTGTTAACAATGAGAGAGAACAAGTAGACCCGATCCAGAAACTGGTAGACTTGTTAGGAGAAGCCTTAAGGGGAAGGAACAATGAACCCGTTCGCCCGAACCCTCAAACTGTGCCAGTAACAACCTTTAAAGACTTTAAGAGTGTAGGACCCCCGGAGTTCGAGGGAACTACCGACCCAATCATCGCACAAACGTGGATCAAAGAGATCGAAAAAGCTTTCACTATAGCTAGCGTAGGCGAAGATCAGAAGACGGTGTTTGCCACGTACATGATGAGGGGAGAAGCGAACTACTGGTGGGAGGCTAATCAACAAAGAGCTGGAGAAGGGATAATAGCTTGGGATAAGTTTAAGACACTATTCTTCGAGAATTACTTTCCAAAGAGTATGAAGAATAGGATGGAGGTGAAATTCCTAGAGTTAAAACAAGGTGAGATGACGGTGGCGCAATACGCGGCTAGGTTTAACGAACTAGCGCGATTTGCGGAGCACCAAGTTGGTGATGAAGAGAGGAAGGCTAGACGCTTTGAACAAGGGTTGAAGCCATGGCTGTTCAATAAGGTATCAGTTCTTCAAATTGATTCCTTTGCAACATTACTGGAGAAGGCAATCATTGCGGAAGGCGGCAGTGAGGCCTTAAGTCAGTATAACAAAGAAAAGAAAGGAAAGAATACTGGAGGAGAGAATCGTACGGGAGGAAGCAGTAGCGGAGGAAGCAACTTGGGAAAGAGAAAGTGGGAGAACAACAACAAAAACAACAATAATAATCAATCAGGGAATTTTCGTGGAGGTTTCAAGAAGAGGGCTGAAGGATGCCCGAAGTGTGGGAAGAATCACCAGGGCGAGTGCTGGAAGGGACGTGGCACTTGCTACAACTGCGGACAGGAAGGGCACATCTCGCCCAACTGTTTGAAACCGAAAAAGATACAAGGATGCTTTGCGTGTGGCTCGACGGAGCACCGAATTAAGGACTGCCCAAAGAAGGGAAGTGGTGGGGGTAGTAATCAGCAAGGAGGCAACAAGCTGATGATCGGTGGACCGGCACAATCCAACCGCCCAACCGCCAGAACCTTTAACATGACCGTCCAAGACGCAGTGGCTGCGAAGGATGTGGTGTCAGGTATAATCCCAATCAATGATATAAATGCTTATGTATTATTTGATTCGGGTGCCACCTGTTCTTTTGTATCTGAAGAATTTGCTAGTAGACTTAGTACACCTCGAGAACTATTAGAAAATCCTTTGATCATAGAAGTTGCTAATAAGGAAGTGATCCCTGTAGAATACGTTTATCGAAATTGTCGCGCAAATATTAGTAAACATGAACTGAGCGTAGACTTGATTCCTATTAGACTGGGAGAATTTGACGTAATATTGGGAATGGATTGGTTGTATAACCATGCTGCGATAATTGACTGTCAGAACAAATGTGTGAACCTTCAGACTCCGAGTAAGTCTAAGGTAGTGTTTTATGGTAGCTCATCGCTTAAGCAATCGTGTTGCGTTACGATGATGCAGGCCAAGAAATTGTTAAGGAAAGGATGTGGAGGATATTTAGCTTACATCGTTGATACTCGGAAGAAGGGAGTAGAAATTAAGGATATATACGTAGTTAATGAATTCCAAGATGTGTTTCCGGACGATCTGCCTGGTCTTCCGCCAGACAGAGAAATCGAATTCGTAATAGACTTAGCACCGGGAACGGCACCGATTTCGAAAGCTCCATATCGTATGGCGCCAGTAGAAATGAAGGAATTAATGATGCAATTGCAAGAATTATTGGATAAGGGTTACATTCGACCGAGTGTTTCTCCTTGGGGAGCACCAGTACTATTCGTTAAGAAGAAGGACGGATCAATGAGGCTCTGTATCGATTATCGAGAATTGAATAGAGTAACGATAAAGAACCGGTATCCGCTACCGAGGATAGACGACTTATTTGATCAACTGAAGGGAGCAAAGTGTTTCTCAAAGATCGACCTACGAACAGGATATCATCAACTGAAGGTACGGGATGAGGACATACCAAAGACTGCGTTTCGAACCCGTTATGGACACTACGAGTTTTTGGTAATGTCATTCGGATTGACTAATGCTCCGGCAGCATTTATGGACTTGATGAACCGAGTTTTCAAGCCATACTTGGATAAATTTGTAGTGGTTTTTATCGACGACATTTTGATCTACTCAAAGACAGAGGAAGAACACGCCGAACATCTGAAGATTGTTTTGGAGGCGCTAAGGAAGGAGAAGATGTATGCAAAATTTTCTAAGTGCGAATTTTGGATGGAGAAGGTTCAATTCTTAGGCCACGTGGTGGATAAGAATGGAATCTCTGTAGACCCTGCGAAGGTTGAAGCAGTAAGTAATTGGGAACAACCGAGAACACCGACGGAGGTGAGAAGCTTTCTAGGGTTAGCTGGGTACTATCGAAGATTCATTCAAGATTTTTCTAAGATAGCAACCCCGCTGACCAATTTGACTAGAAAGACGGTGAAATTTGTATGGACCGACAAATGCGAAGAAAGTCTTCAAGAACTGAAAAGGAGATTGAGCGAAGCACCTGTATTATCATTACCAGATGATGCGGGAAATTTTGTGGTGTATAGTGATGCATCGCACAAGGGGCTTGGCTGTGTGCTCATGCAACATGGCAAGGTCATTGCATATGCATCACGACAATTAAAGGATTACGAAAAACGATACCCTACTCACGACTTAGAGTTAGCGGCAGTAGTTTTTGCGTTAAAGATATGGAGGCATTATCTATACGGAGAAAAATGTGAGATATACACGGACCACAAAAGTCTGAAATATATCTTCACACAGAAGGAGTTAAACATGCGGCAGAGAAGGTGGTTAGAATTAATCAAAGACTATGACTGCGATATTCTTTATCACCCGGGAAAGGCAAATGTGGTTGCCGACGCTCTGAGCAGGAAAGGAAGGGAGAAGTTGTTTAATTTGACGACTCAGGAAGAGTTGATAAGAGAGATGGAGAAATTGGAGATAGAAGTAAAAGGACCAGAAAAGTCTGGTGAGAAGTTAATTGTAATGGAAGCTTGTCCGACGTTGTTGAATAGAGTAAAGGAAGCTCAGGAAAAG
This sequence comes from Panax stipuleanatus, assembly GCA_020205555.1. NCBI lineage: Eukaryota > Viridiplantae > Streptophyta > Magnoliopsida > Apiales > Araliaceae > Panax > Panax stipuleanatus. The sequence goes on along the minus strand of CM035117.1, from coordinate 131,706,806 downwards.
GATGAAGAGTGTGAGAAAATCCGAAAGAGGATCACAGAAAGTGAGGGAGAAAAATTTCGAATGGATAAAGACGGTATTTTGAGATTTGAAGGGAGAGTGTGGGTACCAGCGGTAACTGAGTTGAGGGAAGAGATTTTGCACGAGGCACACAATACGACATATTCCGTTCATCCGGGAGGCACAAAGATGTACCGAGATCTAAGGCAACATTTTTGGTGGCCTAATTTGAAACGGGAAGTCGCAGAGTGCGTCAGTAAATGCTTGACTTGCCAACGCGTTAAAGCAGAACATCAGCGGCCAAGTGGTTTACTACAACCATTAGAAATACCAGAGTGGAAATGGGAGCATATTACCATGGACTTCGTGGTAGGGCTTCCAGTTACACAGAAAGGTTATGATGCTATTTGGGTTATCGTGGATCGACTAACGAAGACCGCACACTTTCTACCAATCAAGATCCGCTACAGTTTGAACCAATTAGCAAGCCTATATGTAAAAGAAATTATTTCACGACATGGAGTGCCGGTGTCAATTGTCTCTGATCGAGATCCGCGCTTCACGTCCAATTTTTGGAAGAGTTTGCAAGAAAGAATGGGAACGCAGTTGAGGTTGAGTACAGCTTATCATCCTCAAACAGACGGACAAAGTGAGCGAACAATACAAACGCTAGAAGACATGCTTAGGACTTGCGTGATGGATTTTAAGGGAAATTGGGACGACCACCTACCCTTAGTAGAATTCGCATATAATAATAGCTACCATGCGAGTATTGGCATGCCACCGTACGAAGCTCTTTACGGGAGAAAGTGCAGAACGCCGTTATGTTGGGACGAAGTCGGAGAACGACGAATACTCGGACCAGAGTTAGTTCAACAAACCGCAGACGTGGTGACAGTGATAAGAGCCAGACTTGTAGCAGCTCAAGATCGCCAGAAGAAATACGCAGATTTGCATCGGCAGGACCGAGACTTCAAAGTCGGCAGTTTCGTATTCTTAAAGGTATCTCCATGGAAGGGAAAAATCCGTTTCGGCAAGAAAGGAAAATTGAGTCCAAGATTCATAGGACCGTTCGAGATACTGAAGCGAGTGGGCGAAGTGGCATACAAAGTTGCGTTGCCACCCGAACTGGAGCATATCCACAACGTGTTCCACATTTCCGTGTTGCGACCGTACAAGGCCGACTACAAGCACGTGATTTCTTACGAGCCCATTCAAGTGGAGAAGAACTTGGCGTATGAAGAAATTCCTGTCCAAATATTAGATAGGAAAGAACAAACTTTGAGAAATAAAGTTATTTCATCTGTAAAAGTACTTTGGCGTAACCACGATGTCGAGGAGGCAACGTGGGAGTTAGAAGATAGGATGATGAGGGACTATCCCCATCTATTTGTGTAACCTTGTAGCAATTCCGGGACGGAATTTTTATAAGGGGGGGAGGATGTAATACCCGAGAATTTCCATATATTATTAAATAAATATATTAATGGAAATGAGAATTTATTTGAATATAAATGATTTTGTGTTATGAGATGAATTAATTCAATTATATATAATTGAATAATTATAATAATTGAGAAATTGGTGGAGTTTGTGATAAACTCGTTGATTGCCTTGTGTGGCACAGTGACGTAATATAAGAATGATTATATTAATTTAAGCGAACAATTAATCTATATTAATTGTTAATCGAAGAATATTAATTAACTGTTATAAAATACTAATGAGGATTGATTAATAATATGTGATTATTATTATTGCAAGAAACATAATAATAATGAGCAACGTGTTTATAAATATAATAAGATTTATATCAAAGTGATAATTAATCATATAAGGGTTAATTAAATTGTTATGGAGGTTAACAATTATATTGATATGTACAAATGTGCAATACTTGAATATATAAAGTATATGGAATACAACTATATTATATAGTGTAGAGAGACACTTAAGTGTGACCATGCATGTATATACATAAACTATGTTATATAATGCAATGCGAATATATTACACATAGAAACTGTATATTACATGAAGTATAATGTGATTATGTTATATTAAAACTATATATTAGGAATACATGATAATGCCTATGTGACAAGGTGAGTGTGTTTACAGTAAAATAATGTATCATGGATATATTATAAATAATTGTTGATTAATACAATTTAATAATATATGATATAATGTAATGTGGTAGTATCCGATTGTATTATATCAGTAAGATAAACGTACATGGATTATATGTGTGTAAATTACACTTATTACATTATGTGAAGTACATTGTGATTTAAATTATAACCTAAGAGTACATATATAACATATGTATATGGTGTGTATATACAAGTGTAGTATTTGCAAATGCTGAGGAGTTAAATCAATTGTCTCATTTTAAGTGTCCCATTTGCTCTTCACGTGCTTGACATACAGCTAAGGCCTATTCCTTCTTCTTCTCCCCAAACTCAGCAACTAGCATTTCATAGCTCATGATTGTGGAGGGAGTGGGATTCATGATGAATCCAACCACTAATTACCTACCCTTTGATAACCTTCATGCATTCCTATAATCCGTTAGTTTGATATGGGATACAATTGCATTGTCTGTATAATGGGAGTTCTATAAATATAGCCTCATCTCCTTCCCATTTCTTTTGCTGAGAATTTCTTGCAAGGAAAGTAGAGAGTGAGTATCCATATATATATATATCAGTTAAAGAGGGAGTGAGGCAGCAATAAGCTCTAGCAGAAGGTATAATACAATTTCCATGCTCTTCACTTTCATTTTCTGTCAAAAGAACTCCATTGTTGTTCTCTGAGTTTTGTTGAAATTCTTGATTATGCCAAATTGGTTCATGATTGGGTTGTAGAACCCTTATATTGTTGTTATATGAACATACACACATGATGGAACCACTGAATAGTCTTTCATTTCCATTGTTCCTCTTTAATTTCTGTGAATACATGAAATTCGTAAATTAGTTAGAGTTCATGAAATTGGGAATTGATAATTGCTATTGACTGTTATATAAGCATATATGTATGTGTTAGTAAGTTAAACAAGTCTAATAGCATTTGGGTATGTTGAAATCGATGAAATGGGAGGTTTTTGGTCGGATTTCGCTGCAGTCTGAACTGCAGAAACTGCCTCGACGCCGCAGCGCCGCAGCCCGCGCCGCAGCGCCACTCGCGCCGCAGCCCGCGCCGCAGCGCCGCACGCAGCGCCACTCGCGCCGCAGCGCCAGTAGTGAGCTGCTGTGCCGCGCCGCAGCGCCAGCCTCTGTGTTCAGTTTTTTTGTATTCTGCAACAAAACTGTTATGAACTAATTGTTTGATTTTTGTTTAAACAAGCATGAAAGCATGATTAATACTTATATATAAACCTAATGAGGCAATGTGAGCATGTTTTAGTATATTAGCATGCATGGTTAACCAAACGACATATAGTTTGAAAACGAACTTAAAGTTTCATGAACGACGTTAACATATATGAAGCATGTTAATATTCTGACTTTCGAGACATGTTAGTATGACCTGGAAACACATGAAATGCATACTAACTTATGTATATAGGTTCCGTGATATAATATGGACATGTGAACCCAACTAGTGCACCTTTCTAACAAAAATACAAGTTTTGAAGGTTGATATTGACATGTAAAGACCATGTATACATTCTGACTTTTCGAGCATGTTTATAGGGCCTTGAAATACATGAAAAGCATGTTAACTTGTGTATATGGGTTTCATAAGGAAGCATGAACATGATAGACCTTATTAATGAACTATACTAACAAAGTATAAGCTTTAAACGTGAACGTTGGTATGTTATGACGAGAATTAGAATTTGACATTTATGAACACATGTGATAGTACTCTTAGACTCATTCATGTGTCATGCATGTATATATACCATGATTAGTTGCCATGATTAAAGTTTAGCATGAACAAAGCATGTTTTCAAGATAATAACAATGCTAGCTACATATATGCAATACGAGTACTCATGAGCATGACTAATACAAGTTATATGAATATCTTATGTGTTTAAAAGAGACCATGTTAGACCATATGAGTTCGTGTCCTTGAATGGCTTTAAGTATTAACTTAAGAACCTATACCATGTACGATTGGATTTGGAAAAGTTATACAAGCATGTAAAGTATCCTTTAAATATGAATACATGCTACGTGATATTATATGATGTTACTTGAACCCGATTTTGACGGTTAACTTAAGGAGATGCCGTAACTTGCTAAAATGAAATATATTTAGTATTGATTGTGGTCTTATGAGATATTAATAATATGCAAGCATGTTTGCTAATTGTTGAGATCTTATATTATATGAGAATGCGTTTAAACTCTAAAGAAAGAACGTTAAGGATAGAAATTATATTCTATATAACTGTGTAGCTAGGTAAAACTTAGCTTATGTGTTGATCGTATATTCAAAGAGAAAATGTGAAGTTAAATTATATGACTAATGAATATCATATATATACGTAACTGTATTACGATAGGAATTCGAAAGTGTTGATTTGCTTTTCGTGGATAAACTACGCTAAAGGCAAGTTCTCTTACTTACACTCTTTTAAAGTGCAAGTATCCTAACCGACGCATTTACTTTATGCAAGGAAATCTATAGTTGTGAAAGTTTCCTAACTTATACTCTTTTACTATGCAAGTATCCTATCTTGTGTATTGCGAACTAGTTTCCTATTTAATCGGTTGAATCGAATTAGCATACTTGAACTCTTATTTCATTAAAGCTATTATTCATGTTGAACTTAGTATTGTTCTTGAATATTGTGAAAGTGTCTATGCCATTTGATTCGGCTGGACTTATGTTATTGAAAAGCAACCCAAACTAATTGATTGGTGCGGGATCTTGTATTTGACTGAGAAGAACAACCTTCTTTGAAGGGAATATATAATTGTCGGAGAACCGACGTGCACACTTGAGTGTGGTTGATTGTTATGCATAACAAGGGTACTTTAGGCTGATCACCTGTTGTACCTGTTTTTGTTGGATTTTCAGTTTATTACTGTCAATTCTAGTAGAAGTTCATAGTCCGTAGTGACTACTCAGTATTCAATTATATGAAATCTTGAATTGACTTATTATTGAATCATATTGATATTATCCTGTCCTTAGCGACTGTTATTGAGAACTGTTGATATTCTTGTTATTCTTGAACTATCAAATCTTGTTATACCCTTTCGAGAATTGAGAATCTTATTACTCACCCTTATTGTATATTACTTGCTGGGCAATTTGTGCTCATTCTTGCTTTCCTTAAAACATTTCAGTTAAGGCAGAGCATGGTGAACCTTCGGGCGTTGATAAGGGCAAGGGCAAAGCTACCAACTAGCTTATGTCTGTTATGTTTTAAATATATTCATATTGTATGAAGATGGTGTAGTAAGACTGGATTTGATTATGTTTAAGCTTAAGTTAGATTATGTAATAAGTCGTTAACTGATATTATTAGGTAATCTATTAAGTACTGTAGGTTGCGAGACTTGGGGGAATAATTATAATAAATCATTGTAAATTATTCTAGAATAGATTTTCCGCTGTGATCGTATGATATTTAATTATTATTATTGTGATGTATTACCATGAGCACGTGATGAACCGAATTCGAGAGACCAAGTGGCGGTCCTGGAATTTGGGGGCGTCACAGTTGCGGTTATCCAGTCAGCTCCGAGCATTGATTCTGATGAGGAGGAGCCCATGGAGGATCCCAATTCTCCCACGGAGGATGGTTTGTTCACTGTTTTGACAGCAGCTTTAGTTGGTGACCATCTGAGCATTCCTACTGGGACAAATCCCGGTATTATTAATTCACTTGCTCGGATGACTTTCGAGAGGGATCTAGCTAGGGAACTGATGTTGACGGCCCATTCTAGTAGAGATACGGCTTTCGTTGATAGAGACGAGGCTCGAGCCACTCGGGATGCAACCCTTGAGGAGAGAGATGAAGTCCAATCTACCCAAAATACAGCTCTGGAGGATAAAGATGAGGCTCGATCTACTCGTGATTCATCTTTTGAGGAGATTGAAGAGGCACTAGTTGCCCGGGAGGTTGCTTATGCTGAGAGGGATGAGGCTATAAAAAATTGGGATGTCTTAATTACAGACAACACTGCACTCAGATCGTATACAAACAGCCTGGTGGGAGAGATGAGTGCTTTCATAGATGGTCACAGTAGCACCATGCAGATGGCAGTGGATGTTTTGGCTAGTATGGAGGCTGAGGGTATTGCACTTGCAGCTGCTCCACCATCTTCATAGAGAGATGCCATGTTGGTATTGTTATCTCATCTATCATCGGGTCCATAGACTAGCTTCGTTTTTCCTCAGCAGGGCCTGCTGACCAGGGAGACCTGATAGCTTTTGAATTTTATAGGGTTTCGATGTCTGGGGAATAATTTTTTATTGGTTTTTGTTTTTCTTTGATGGTCAAACCGCACCATGAATGGCTGCCTACGTACTCCCGGGTTGAGGGAGACCAGGTCATCTGTAGTTCAGGTTTTGTGTGAGAGGCTTGAGAAGTATTTTCTTTGGGTTTGAGTTTGGTTTGATAGGTTTTTGAATTTTTATGTTGGGATTCGAGGGTTTTTTGAATTTTTTGTTTGGTTTAACCGCACCAAAATGGCTGCCTACGTACTCCCAGGTTGAGGGAGATCAGGTCATTCGTAGTTCAGGCTTTGTTGCCTGAATGGTTCGATTTTTAATTTTTTAATTTTTTAATTTTTTTAATTTTTTGGTCTTTTGATTTTTGATCATCTACATGCATGGAAAATAAAAGGCATAAGGCTAAGAAAGTGATAACGTTCCAACAACTCCAGGAACTCCCAACTTTCCTCTAGATCTACGTCCTTCTGGCTAGCTGAGGCCTGATAGTCCAGTCGTCAGTGGTTATGTTGCCTTCGAGGCTTGTGATAGAGGTTACCTCCTGATCATGAACATCTTCAATCCCAGCCATAACTTGATAGCCTCTTGAATCAGCATATCCCTTAAGGAGGTTCAAATTGGACTCGTCGCAGAAAGGGATGAACTTTAGATTTCTCGATGGGTTGGCTTCCTCATCTGTTCCTTTACCTTTCTCATGGGATTGAGAGGATTTGACTATGAGATCACTCTCAAATTGTTGCTGTTTTTCTCGCAAGGAACTTTTTTTTTGGGCTTTTTCCACAATGGGAAGGATTATTATCTCCTCCTCGTCCTCGAGGAGGATAAAGTCAGGAATGTAGTTGTTGGCTTTGGGCAACAAGATATTTGACGATGGTGGATGAACTTCATTGGGAGATTCTTTTGTCTCCTCGGTCACTCCCAGCATTAGGATCGGTCCACCTTGTATTCTGCTAGGATTGGTGCTCATAGCCGTTACATCCTTTGAACTGGCTGTCTTGAGGAGACATCTTAAGCTCTTTATCTCCCTCTCGCCTTTTCTAGTCATGGGGAATTCTTTCTTCAGTTCTCCATTTTCAATGAGATCCTGGATTTTGTGCTTTAGAGACCAGCATTCCTCAGTTGTATGTCCAGGTGAGTTAGAATGATAGCGACATATCTTTGTGGCATCATAACTTTTCATCTCGGGTTTGGTAGGAGGCAACAACTTGGTAATCTTTCTCTGCGCAACTATCAATGCTAGCATATTTTCCAATGAGTTCTCCAAAGGTGTGAATACCCTTCTCCGCCTACTCTCCCCGACTCTCGATGCCGTAGGGTTTCGAGGGTTTGCCCGTGTTTGGAATGTGGCTTGATATTTCCTATTTGGGAGTTCGTACTCCTCCGGACGATTTTTCCTTTGGTGAGATCTTCTAGTAATTTCATCATTCCCATTTTCTCGTCTACTCAGTATGCTTTGATCTTCTTCATTTAGCTGGCTAATCTTAGAGGGAGATATGCTTACATTTTGAATAACCTCCTCTTTCCCTTGGCTTTCTGATAGTTGAGTGAAAAGCTTCCTTGTATCCTGATGTTGGCGCACTACCAAATTAGCCAGCAGAGTTACTTGATGTTGGATTGGATCCAATTTTTGCATTACTGTTATACCCTCCTCTGAATTTTCTAACTCCTGGATATTTGTTCTGTTCCTCTGGGGGTATTCTTCCATCCTTCGTATGTATTTATTATTTGGATGCATTTCATCGCTTCCTGACCCGATCATGTTTACTCCCTCTATATCATGCTGCATCAGAAGTTTGGGGTTGGCGTTGGGATGGTCAGGTTGGTGGACCACAATATCGCCATTTTCGATCAGGTTTTGAATTTTATGCTTCAAGGACCAACAATATTGTGTATCGTGTTCTGGAGATCCTGAGTGGTAAGCACATCTCTGGCTAGGATTGTATCTTTTGCTTTTTGGATCCAAAGGTGGAGACATTTCGGTAATTTTCTTGTGATCTATTAACATCACCAACATGTTTTCAAGAAAATCGCCTAGTGGAGTGAACACCCGATTTTTCGTTCTTTCAAATTTTCTCTTTCTGTCCTGGTAATTGCTGAATGTAGTTTGTTGTGATAACAGATTGCCTTCCCTCTTCCAAATGGGGGGACTATGGTTAGGTCTCCTAGATTGCCCCTGTACAATGAGGGATATTTCTTCATCGCATTTCCTAGGTATCCTCATGGGATCACTCGCATAGTTGTCAGACTGTATCTGCTCGGTAACTACTTTCAAGGCCGTGAGATCTTTAATCTTGCCTGCTTTTAGGCCCATCTCTATCATTTTGCCGTGTTTTATCATCTCTGAGAATGGCTTTTCTATTCCAGCTAGGATCCTATCATAGTAAGGTGCCTCTTGGATGTCTATGAAGGTCATCACCATTTCAGTTTCTGTCATAGGCGGGTTGACTTGTGCTGCCAGACGTCTCCATCTTTGGGCATAATCTCAGAAAGACTCGTTGCTTTATTTTTTGACTTTGGTTATTTGATACCGATCCGGAGCCATCTGAGACTGGAAGCTGTATTGAGTTAGAAAGGCGTGGGCTAACTTTTCCCAGCTGTGAATTTTGGCATTGTCAAGTCGGGCATACCACGTCCTAGCCTCCCCAGTGAGACTCTTTTGGAAAAGCTGCATTCTGAGGCTTTCATCTTCAGCATAAGACCTTAGCTCGCCAATGTATACTTTTAAGTGCGTATAGGGATCGCCTGCCCCATTGTACTTTTCAAACTCTGGGACTTGGAATTTATCAGGATATCTAGCCCCTATGAATATGCAAAGATTTGAATAGGTGACACTTCTAAGGTTTCCAGTTCCTTTTATTGAACGGATGATTTCTTCCATTTGTCGGACCTTCCTTCGGATATCAACGGTTTCCCGATCTTCACTGAGATTTGTGATTTCAGGGGTTTTGTTGGTTCTCTCATTGTATCGAGGTTCAGGGATCTGCATTTCCCCCTTTTGTCATTGCTTTGATTGCCACCCTGTGAGGAGGACTCTGTTTGATTAAGCATTTTCTGACCATGAGTACTTTTACTTTGTTTGCTTAGGAGGATAGCCAACTCTGCTATTTGATTCTTAAGTCCCTCAAACTCTTTTCGAGATACGAAACCTGACTCGTCTTGGCCACTTTCAACCATGTTGGTGGATAGGCTTTGTGCCTTTTCAGATTGTGATCTAGTAATGAGACCACTTTTTCACCTACAACAAAATGTAGGCGTGTCAATTTCCTGATGTAGGTAGGGATAGGATGCATGATGTGTTTTTTAGATCTTATCCTGCAAAACCGAGTTGAGTTGTTTTGATGACAGGATGACATGACAGGATATATACAACAGGGAATGTAAATCTTTCATTATGATATTTACATTGTGCTCCTCTATAATTGGAGACTTGACATGGAATTAAAAGAGGAAGGCATGAAGAAGCTTCCCATCGGATTTGGTTAATCAGAGGCTGACCTATCCTAGGTTTACTCTCGCGGCTTGTTTTCAGCATGAAGGTTCCTAGATCATCGCAATCTACTAGAGGGGAAATTAATCCGATCTTTCAATTGGAGCGAATCTAGGTGGTGCATTTTCATGAGCCCCAGAGACTTAGCCGTCCCCAGAGACATTACTTATCACCGACCGAGTTATCCTCCTTGTGAGAGGGACACACAACATATATTCACATACATCGTGCCTCACCGTTATGCATATGATGATTTTGTTTAGAAAGCAAGAAAATATTCATCCGCATTCATTCAATGTAAAGACATAGCATTCACGCATTCTTAATTGCAAAGACGCAACATTCACGCATTCTTTCAATGTGGAGACGCAGAATTCACGCATTTATAGTTTTGAAAGGAAAATATTTGAAAGCGGCCTAAGCCCTCTTTATCCCCAGCAGAGTCGCCACCTGTCGACGTTGGAAAAAATTCGCGGGTCGGGTCACAACCCGGGTTTTCATCTCTTCCTAAGTTATCTCTACCCTCACTCTTTTTATTTAGGAAAAAGGTTTTGAAGTGTTTTTAGGAAAAGGCCAACATGTATTATGTCGACGATTTATTCATTCTACAGAGTCGCCAGTTGGTAGATTTTGAAATGGTTGTACTAACTCAGCCGAGTTTTGTTTGAAAGATGCCCAATTGCTGGACACTGTCGAAACTTGATCTTTAAAAATAGAGATTGAGATCGGGGGTTTGGTTAAGTGTGGGGAAGGTGTTAGGCATCCCACGACTCCCGTGTAAATACGGTACCACATCTTTTTAATATTTCCCTTTAAAACTAAAATGCGTGCGTGAATGCTGCTTGAAAATTGGGCCTATTGATTTGATTGATTTGAAAGTAGTGCTTTGCTTCGTTGAACCTATATACGAAGGGTTTGATTTGCAAAACAGTCTTTGATTTGATTTCCAAAAGTATTTTGATTAAACTTGTAAAAGCTTTTCTTTTCAATGTAATTTGCAGTGATGTTTTGAAAGTTGGTTTTCAAACCCTTACGCTAACATAGGAATTGAAGCCTTTTGATACTTTTAATTTTATCTTTATAGCCTTAAGGCTGCATTGAATGGTGATTTGAAGCATTCTCAACCATAAGAAATATACAGGTGTCGGTCTCCTTATGGGCATGAAAGTCATCGAAGGGACGCTGGCACGACAATCCACATTTTCACTATGTTGAGACCTTAAATCCGGATAACCGTTTTAAGGTCTGTTTGTATGTACATTTTACAGAAAAATCGACAGGCAACATTCGTAAACTGGAGTTTGTCCATCGTGGGAATCAGATTCCGATCGATTTGATCGTGAATCCCAAGATTCCTAGGCTCACATATGAGTAGCCAATAAACCTTCGCGACTCAAATTTGCACAAAAATAGCTATATACATCCTCACGTCGCAATGGAACCAAGGATTCGTCAGTAAATCCTGGTTGCGCGTGGCCAAAGCATCTCATTCCCACTAGATAGCAATCTAAGGGCCGCGAGGTTGCTTTTATGACTGAAACTATAAAAATAACTAGATTTAAGTAAATCTCAGCCATTATAGCTTCCAGGTTCTGTCTGAACCTATTTGAATCGTTTGAAAGCTAGAATTGGCGAGATTTAAAGAAATCTAGTCCGCTCGCAGATATGTTAGTGCAGATTCATATAAAATGAATATTTAATACAGCAATTGAATAAATTGAGTAAAGCAATATATATATATATATATATATATATATATATATAAAACTGTAAAAGGGCGATGGTTTTTCACGCGCAGGCCCGAACTGGAATTGAAAAATATATATATGTATAAACTGTAAATAGCCATGAAATAATTCAGGCTTGACATAAATGAAATATATATATACATATAGAAAAGCGGTAAAAAGGGTGATGGGTTTTCACGCCAATGCCCGTACTGGAATTGAAATATATATATATATATATATATATATATATATATATATAAAACTATAAATAGCAACAAAATGATCCAGACTTGACAGAAATGAAATATATATATATATATATATATATATGTATAAAAAACGGTAAAAAGGGCGATGGGTTTTCACGCCTGTGCCCGGACTGAAATTAAAATAGACAGGAAAGTAGTCAACCAGTGACTGGGAAGATCACCCAGTATGGCGAGGAGTGTAAAAGCAGTAAAAAAAACCACGAAATGATCCAGGTCGGATTGAAATAGAAATGTACAGAAAAGTAGCCAACCAGTGACTAGGAAGATCACCCAGTATGGTGAGGGGTGCAAAAATAGGAAAATGGCCACGAAATAATCCAGGCCGTACTGAAATGTAAATATATATATATAGAAGAAAAGGCGCATAACAGTTCCACTAGTTTCTCATCCTCCCTTCACATGGTATTAGAGCCATGTGTTGTCTATTCTCTAAGCGTAGTTCTTCATCTGCTTAATCTTAGTCATTTTTAAAAATCAAAAGTTTTTGATCTCTCTTGGTTCAAGAAGTCACCTAGTCTATAAACCACCCTCCATCGCCATAGGTCCTTGTCCAGCCTTTTTAAGTCTCGTGTGTGTGAGCAGTTTTGGCTTTCTGGGAATCACTAGATGATAGGGTATGTGTTTATGTTAAGCAAAGAAAGGGGTATGTATGAAAGAACTCAGAGATATTAAAACCTTTAATTTTTAAACATGAGTAGATTATTCAGGTCTAGTTCATCGGTTAGTAATAGATCTTCTCTTCCTTCTGTTCCGAACATAGTTAACCAAGAAGAACATAGTTATGAAAATATTAATCAAACCCTTAATAACTGGAATATACCTAGTGTGTCTCCTAAGGAGATTTACCAGTCAACTTTTATTGATAATTTTAGAACTGATTATAATGTTAAAACTGTTGAACGTGTTTATGCTATTAATAAAGAATATAAAAATTGTAGTCTTCTTTCTCCTGAGGTTACTAATAAACATCGCAAGAAAGGTTATAATTTTATTCATATTGGCTTAGTTCAAGTTGCTGTTAAACCATTAACTATTAAAGGAATAAACTCAAGTGTCTTTTTTTGTTTAAGAGATGCTCGTTATCTCAATTATGCTCCTAGTATTATTGGAATCATGGAATCAAGTCTGCATGATGGTCCTATCCATTTTAATTGCTTTCCAGATCTTCCTTTGAGTTTATCTGATATTAATTTATTAAAAGCCTTAACTCTGAATATTAAAACTGCTGGCGAGATAACTCAAATGATTGAGGGTTCTCAACCTATAGCCTTGATTTACAGAATTTATTATAAGGTTATGAAAACCAATTTAAATATTCACGCACTCAATAAAAGTCCTAAAGATCATACTGTGTTAATTCAAAGTAGTACTAATAACGCTAATATTCAAACACCAAAGACTATTCTTTGGAAAGACGTTACGTTACCTAGTCAATGGATTCTTCCCCAAGAAATTCCACAAAAACCTATTAATAATAATTTATTAAATTTAGATAATATTAAGCAATTTTCTGATGGTACTGTTCGAGTCAGTTTCGAACGTACTAAAAGACCTTTTATTATTGAAGAATTTACTAATTCTTCAGTCCCTTCTACTTCCAGAAGAGATACCGAAGTTTTAAGTGACTTTTCTATTCCTGATGTTAAAATGAAAGGTGTTTTAAATCGGGGACAGACAAGTCATCCTTGTTACACTCTTGTTTCATCTGAAGGAGAACAAGATGATGTGTCTCCTACAGTTTCTGTAGGACCTTCTCCCTCTGATTTTGAAGCCCCTATTAATCACCAGTTAAGAGTCATTACTAAAGTCTCTAAATTGGATTGGGACAGTCTTGTTACAGATTTTAATTCCAAAGCCAATCAACAAAAACGTCATGTTTTCCGAAATATGTACGATAAACATGATAGAGATAAAATTGTCCATATTTGGAAGAAATATATTAAGCTTACTGGAGAGAACCTTACATTTTATGATTGGTATGATAAACATCATTCTCAGTGTAAAGTTCTTACTAAATCCCAATGGTTAAAAGAGGATAAGTCTAAAACTTTAGCTTCTCATCCTCCCTTAGAAACTATTCTTTTACAAGTTAAAAATGCCTCTGTGGTTGCTAGTCCTTTTAAAGTCGCTGACGGTAAAACTGATGATAAAAAAATCATTGAACAAAATAATTTCACTAATCAGTATTTAGCCACCATAGGTAAACAACTTGATAAAATTGAAGAAAAATTTGATAATACCATTATTAAAAATCCTGAAAAGAACCTAGATCAACCTTTATTAACTCTCCCTGATAACAGAGATGGGAAGGGATTGCCAAGGAAAGATTTTGACCTGGTTAAAAGTATTGATAAGCTCATTAAAAAGATTGGTTCTAGTACTGGCGAAGCTAGTGGAACTGTTGCCATCATTGATCAGATTCAAGAATCTGACGATGATTACAATAGTGATTCAGAAGAGATTTCTGAAGTCACTTCTGTTCCTGACCTTACCGAACAATTAAATAAGTTAACTTTTAACAACACAAGTGTTACTAAAAATTGGTATACTAGACCAACTCCCCCCGATCTTCAGTTCGAAGAGAAAAACCTTGATAATCAATTTTCTGTTTCGTCTAATAAAATTTATGAATGGAATATTGATGGTTTTTGATCTCTCTTGGTTCAAGAAGTCACCTAGTCTCTTTGTATAAACCACCCTCCATCGCCATAGGTCCCTGTCCAGCCTTTGTAAGTCTCGTGTGTGTGAGCAGTTTTGGCTTTCTGGTAATCACTAGATGATAGGGTATGTGTTTATGTTAAGCAAAGAAAGGGGTATGTATGAAAGAACTCAAAGATATTAAAACCTTTAATTTTTAAACATGAGTAGATTATTCAGGTCTAGTTCATCGGTTAGTAATAGATCTTCTCTTTCTTCTGTTCCGAACATAGTTAACCAAGAAGAACATAGTTATGAAAATATTAATCAAACCCTTAATAACTGGAACATACCTAGTGTGTCTCCTAAAACCATCAATATTCCATTCATAAATGTTATTAGACGAAACAGAAAATTGATTATCAAGGTTTTTCTCTTCGAACTGAAGATCGGGGGGAGTTGGTCTAGTATACCAATTTTTAGTAACACTTGTGTTGTTAAAAGTTAACTTATTTAATTGTTTAGTAAGGTCAGGAACAGAAGTGACTTCAGAAATCTCTTCTGAATCACTATTGTAATCATCGTCAGATTCTTAAATCTGATCAATGATGGCAACAGTTCCACTAGCTTCGCCAGTAATAGAACCAATCTTTTTAATGAGCTTATCAATACTTTTAACCAGGTCAGAATCTTTGCTTGGCAATCCCTTCCCATCTCTGTTATCAGGGAGAGTTAATAAAGGTTGATCTAGGTTCTTTTCAGGATTTTTAATAAGGGTATTATCAAATTTTTCTTCAATTTTATCAAGTTGTTTACCTATGGTGGCTAAATACTGATTAGTAAAATTATTTTGTTCCATGATTTTTTTATCATCAGTTTTACCGTCAGCGACTTTAAAAGGACTAGCAACCACAGAGGCATTTTTAACTTGTAAAATAATAGTTTCTAAGGGAGGATGAGAAGCTAAAGTTTTAGACTTATCCTCTTTTAACCATTGGGATTTAGTAAGAACTTTACACTGAGAATGATGTTTATCATACCAATCATAAAATGTAAGGTTCTCTCCAGTAAGCTTAATATATTTCTTCCAAATATGGACAATTTTATCTCTATCATGTTTATCGTACATATTTCGGAAAACATGACGTTTTTGTTGATTGGCTTTGGAATTAAAATCTATAACAAGACTGTCCCAATCCAATTTAGAGACTTTAGTAATGACTCTTAACTGGTGATTAATAGGGGCTTCAAAATCAGAGGGAGAAGGTCCTAAAGAAACTGTAGGAGACACATCATCTTGTTCTCCTTTAGCATGAAAGACTGGAGTGTAACAAGGATGACTTGTCTGTCCCAGATTTAAAACACCTTTCATTTTAACATCAGGAATAGAAAAGTCACTTAAAACTTCTGTATCTCTTCTGGAAGCAGAAGGGACTGAAGAATTAGTAAATTCTTCAATAATAAAAGGTCTTTTAGTACGTTTGAAACTGACTCGAACAGTACCATCAGAAAATTGCTTAATATTATCTAAATTTAATAAATTATTATTAATAGGTTTTTGTGGAATTTCTTGGGGAAGAATCCATTGACTAGGTAACGTAACGTCTTTCCAAAGAATAGTCTTTGGTGTTTGAATATTAGCGTTATTAGTACTACTTTGAATTCACACAGTATGATCTTTAGGACTTTTATTGAGTGCGTGAATATTTAAATTGGTTTTCATAACCTTATAATAAATTCTATAAATCAAGGCTATAGGTTGAGAACCCTCAATCATTTGAGTTATCTCGCCAGCAGTTTTAATATTCAGAGTTAAGGCTTTTAATAAATTAATATCAGATAAACTCAAAGGAAGATCTGGAAAGCAATTAAAATGGATAGGACCATCATGCAGACTTGATTCCATGATTCCAATAATACTAGGAGCATAATTGAGATAACGAGCATCTCTTAAACAAAAAAAGACACTTGAGTTTATTCCTTTAATAGTTAATGGTTTAACAGCAACTTGAACTAAGCCAATATGAATAAAATTATAACCTTTCTTGCGATGTTTATTAGTAACCTCAGGAGAAAGAAGACTACAATTTTTATATTCTTTATTAATAGCATAAACACGTTCAACAGTTTTAACATTATAATCAGTTCTAAAATTATCAATAAAAGTTGACTGGTAAATCTCCTTAGGAGACACACTAGGTATATTCCAGTTATTAAGGGTTTGATTAATATTTTCATAACTATGTTCTTCTTGGTTAACTATGTTCGGAACAGAAGGAAGAGAAGATCTATTACTAACCGATGAACTAGACCTGAATAATCTACTCATGTTTAAAAATTAAAGGTTTTAATATCTCTGAGTTCTTTCATACATACCCCTTTCTTTGCTTAACATAAACACATACCCTATCATCTAGTGATTCCCAGAAAGCCAAAACTGCTCACACACACGAGACTTAAAAAGGCTGGACAAGGACCTATGGCGATGGAGGGTGGTTTATAGACTAGGTGACTTCTTGAACCAAGAGAGATCAAAAACTTTTGATTTTTAAAAATGACTAAGATTAAGCAGATGAAGAACTACGCTTAGAGAATAGACAACACATGGCTCTGATACCAAAAGGCGGAAGGATAGAAGAAAATGCGCATATAAAGCTGAATTACAACTATAGCAAAACTATAAGAAATAATAACAGCAGTTCATAAGTGTAAACAAGAGTTTTATAAATAAAACTTTATTGAAAATTGATATATATATATATATATATATATATATTGACAAAAATATAGTCAACCAAGATTGGAAAGATTACCCAGTGGTGGTGAAAGTCGCTTATATATGCGTAAATATATATAAAAGCGGTAAACTACCTCGGATTGGAAATCTGGGCTTGACAAAATTGAAATGTCAGTATATACACAGTTAAATATATACAAAAAAGGGCCAAACACGGACTGGGAAGATAACCTAGTCCGACGAAGTTACCAAAATGACAATGCAAGTGCAGTGAAGCTGTTAGAGCTGACGGATCGTCAATCAGAGTTGTAAAAATGCCAGAAATTGAGTTTATGTACAAAAATATACCAAATTTTGACAAAACGGCCACGAAACTAAGTTCCGGGCAAATTTAGAAAGCAAAAATTATCGTGCAAGTGTATAAAAGTGTGAAGAAGTAGTATTGACTTGCTGATCGTAAAAATACTTATAATAGCCTTCAAAACGGGCTTTTTGCCACTTAGTGGGCTTCAAACGTCCGAATCCACTGGTTAAGTTTTGGTATGTGGTAGTATGTGGTAGTATGTGGATATATCTATGTGTTAGAGTAAAAATATTTGGGTTTGGAAGAGGTGTAAAAGTCAGAAAATCAAACGACAGAGGTTTGTTGCGTTTCAAAATTACGAAATATGAGGGGGGTGCACGTTTATTTATAAGCCAGGGAGCCTTCACTCTACCTACTGCTGCCACAGGTAGAGGTGCAGCTCCCCAAGGTGGGGCCCACATGCCCGACTTCATCGTCTCGAAGTACGTGCACTCCGAAAAATGCGATGTCAGGTTCGAAACTTCATAACTTTTGATCGGCGCGTCTGTTTGAGGCGTGCTATATCTTTTCGGAAAGGCCTCGCCGAGAGTGTCAAAATGACATAGGATTTAACCCGTTTTAAATTCAAAAAGACGGGTTCATAACTGGGTCTTCATTTCCCCACAGTTTATCCGTCGAGCTATTATGCGCTGTTTGCTCTCGGGATCACCGTTATGTTTTTTTCTGACCTTGGTGACATCAATTCAGCTTAAGTTTGACCGAATCGGCTGAGATTTGATAAAATGGCCATTTTTCCCCTCCCGGGGTTGTCCTTGGTGTCGGCATGGCCTCTGGTTGACTTTCGGGAGCTGTTTCCAAGACTTGGATCCCATTCGAGTCTGTTTGTCTCCAGTGTTGCCTCTGTGGCTGACATGGTCATTCAAGGTTTTCCTCTGGATCTATTGTGATGCTTCAAGTTTATGTCTGAAGGTGACCTGACTTCCCAGGTTGCTGTCGGGGCTGACCTATACCTCCTGGGTTGTTGCCGGGGCTGATCTGAAGGTCCGATTTTGAGGTCGGAGTCGAACTGACTGCCCGATTGGCGATCGGGGATAATCTGATGGTCCGATATTGAGATCGAAGTTGAACTGACAACCCGATTAGCGATCGGGGTGATCTGACTTAAAGGAGTGGTATTGGTGACCGGATTTGACTTGAAGGACCGATATTGGGGATCTGATTTTAGTTGACCGATATTAGGGATTGGATTTGAATTGACATCACGATATTGGTGATCGGGGCTGAGAAGGCGATTTTGCCCTCCTGCAAGGTTAGTAACAGGAAAATAAAATTTCGAGTGTCTACATGGTTGATGTATAGTATCTGGGCTAAACGATTCCTTCAGGGAGTGGAGGTATATACGAACTAGCAACCGATCTAACTAGCTGTGAAAAACAGTGTAGACGAGATGAAAACTAGTTTGTTGGTTGTTTGTGGGAAACCACTCAGTATACTGTATTGAACACTGTTCAAGACTCGATGTGTGCTAGGTTTAGACTTGTGAATATCAATTAAATTATAGATCATGAACGATCTACAAATGTAATAACCAATTGTAAAGGTTACAGATTCTAGAACAGAAGGGAATACTGTATTAATTGGCATAAAATCCAGTTTGTATTCATTTAGTTATGCAAAAAGATGGTATTTATTAAGATATTTGTAGCACCGTAACGTACAAGTTCCGAGGTTCTAGAGACCCAAATTTGGGGGCGTCACAATACAAGCCAATCATGTATGATGATAAAATATATACTTCGGAGACGATCTTATTTATTTATTAATAAAAGTATTCATTTATTAAAGGCATTTAATTATCTACATGATGTTGTTTTTATAATATATAAATAACTCATAGTTTTAAGTAATGCTTTTAGAATCATGATGTTGATCATGCTAATGAGATCTAAATTCTTAGAAAGCTTAAAACTAAAATAGTTCACAATCGTTGTATTACTAAATAGGGGATTAGTAAATTTGGATAGATTGGTACATATGTTGGTTACTCATTAGATGAGGATGATTGATCTTGTGATCATTTGTGTGGAGACACTAAAGCAAGTATGTAGGTGCTTATTGAAGAATAAGTTCACTGAACGTGACTCGCTATGGAATACCTAATGGAGATTTACTTGTCTGTCAATAGGAATTCCTAATGTGATAGTAGTACAAGTGATCCTTGGACTTGAGATCATCATAGTATCTTGTGTGTAATGAATTATACTTTGACTTATTCCGTAAGACCCTTAGGGTATATCAAAGGGTATGCTTGGGTATAATAAGTTACATATGGAGATAATGAATGTTCAATAAAGAATCTACCACTTCTAGTAAAAAAGAGATATGTCCTATGTGATTCGTTAAATGACAACCCAGTAGTCCTTGACCAAGGCAGGATGAAATTAGAAATGAGTTTCTAATTTGTATTATTTGAATTTGTGCATTTTCTAATCGAAATACATATAATTAAATAAAATAAGACTTGACAGTAATTCCATGTCTTATATTTAATTGGGACATTGTATGGTGGAATGATTGAATTGTACGGTAATTATTTACTCATAGGTTCTTTTATGATTAATATTGAAATCTATATCATCTAAAAAGTCGTTGATCGCTAGGGAGGCTTATCCCTATTGTAGAATAAATATTATTTATTTAAATATATTATTAGTTTAATTTATTTATTTAAATAAGATAAGAATTGTTCTAATTGATTTATTCACAACCGGTTTAATATGGAGAACCTAAAGGGTCACACCATAAAAGGAAGAATGATTATTTAAGAAGGTAATGTCATAATCGTAATAATGCATTAAGTATAATTAATTTAATCTATAATGATAGAATAAATTAAATAGCTTAATATTTATTATTTAATATTTTGAAAATATTAAATATAAATTAATAAGAGGAGTCTTATTAATATTATTACAATTATTATTATTTTAATTTCTAAAGGAGTTTAGGAATTAATTTAATATTAGTACTCTCAATTATTCCTAATAATATTAGGAGGCAAATTAATTAAAGGAGTTTAATTAATTAATCCCAATATAATTAGGAAGCCTATTTAATTAAAGGAGTTTAATTAATTAAATAAAAACCTATTTCTAATAGGATTAGAAGGGTTAACTAATATCTATATAAGAGGAGTCTTATGTTAGATATCAGTTGATGCAATTCTAATTGTTAGAGAGTACTCTTTTTCTATAGATGATAGAAACTAGGGTTTAACCAACCACTCTCCTTCTTGAATAATTCCTATTCCTTGGTGGATGTAACGACCCCAAAATTCATACAATACAACTCTCGACATCGGTCGTTAATAATGCATCCTTATTCAGACTTTACATCATTAATCAATGATATAATCACTAAAAATACGAAATATTTAAAACTTTTACATTATTCCTTCTTTATTTCCCTGAATCGCAACCTTTATCGTTACATAACTTTGATTCAACTTTATTTTATGAATCGCTTCGTCAGAGTTATTATAAACTAAAACTTACAACCACATTCAATAACCCTTATACATCGGGTAACATTTAAACTTTACAACTCAGCATCTGTTAACCATCATACATTATCAAATACATTATTTGAAACCTTAAATAGAATCCAAAATAATAATAATTCAGCCAAAGTATATCAGTCTTCATACATTATATCTGATTCATTTTTTTCAAGTAGCACATAGCGTTACCTTGAATCCTTAACCTGCAAAAGTGATTATTTGCAAGAATGAGCTCGACAGCTCAGCAAGATCTAACAGCTTTCATGCATCACATAGCACATAAATACATGCTCAACATACATCTCATAATAATTAAAGTGACATGGCATACATGCTTTACATCACATAACAAATATAAAGATTGAGTTCCTTACTCAATCAACATTCTTTAATCAATCAATATAGTCATAAATTGACTTTAACATTTCAGAATTATAACATATATACAACATATCATGCTCCTTGCAAAACAATTTAAAACAGTTCATCATCAAGTTCACGTAGAAAATAGGAACTGAAAGACTTGCCTTGATTGTTGTTTACCAATAACAGTTTAACAGCTTACAGATATCTGCACTTCACGTGCCCTACACAATTATATAATCATTCACATCAATTATTAGTCATATAGCAATGCATATTAGTTGTAATGTAAACTTTACTCTACATCTCATAACCCTTCCTATTATCAATACATAATGTTCAATTTGATTGTGTTAACTATCGACTTATATTTCACTATATTTCTTTTTCGTAATATTCAAAATTCATTCAACTGTTTAAGTCTTGCTAGGACTACCTATTGGTTTTATATTAACCACATTTCATATATTATAATATTCGTTTCATTAGAATCGAAACACTATTTAAGTGTATTACCACATTACACAGCGTTTCGACGTTTATACGTCACACGCCTAACTCGACTCTTTTGCATGTGCTTTGCATGCTCCTATATTTGGTTACCTTACTCTATAATGTTTCATTCTTATTGAAAACATAATGTTAAACAAGGTCATACACACTCATTACGGCGTTGCGACGCTTTCACGTCCGTATGTCAAACTTGCCTATTCAAACGCCCAAACGACAAGCACTTGTGCACGCTTAGCACGCCCATACGAATTGTCTAATACTTAAGGATTAATGTTAAGTATCCTTATAATACCTAATAATCATGTTATGGAAGTTAGAACATCATTTTACATGGTCGGGAGCATTACATGTGCTTACGTGCATGCCCGACGCCCCCCGATTGCCTCTAAAAATATATTAGTCCCAAAAATGACCATTTTGACCCTAGCTAACGATCTCAAATTGAAACACTTAAAGAACAAAAGTTATAGGTCTACTCGTGCTCGTTCCGGATCATCTTTAATCACCTCAATCCGAGTTCGTATAAAAAAGTTATGGCCATTTTACCACAGGAGGTCAAAACAGTCCCGGACTAACTTTTTCTCTCGGCGCAGCTGCGCCCCAAATAGCCTTGGGGCAGCGCAGGCGAATTTTTTTTCCAGTTTGTGGTTCTGGCGAATTTTCTAACCCTTTCCTCCTTCCAATCATCATAAATCAAGCTATACACATCCGATTGAGTCCGTTTTCGACTCTATGGATTCGTGAAACACTGAACTACCCATCTATATGATAATTATAAAACTTCAAAAACATTAACAATTCCTTCTAAGGGCTACAATTCAGTGTTCATGCTAATTTTTCATGTTTTACATATATTTAGCAAATTCATTCACTACGAATTCGTTTTACATCCGTTTTGACTCGTTCAACTTGGTTTGTTTTCGTTTTTTTCGAGTACTATCATAATACATCATCAATTTAAGGTTATATACATGATCTAACCATCAATTTAAGCCTTAAAATAGACCAAAATACATATACTAAGCCATAACCCAAATTTCTTCATCTTCCAACACATCTTTATGAATTTGATTTCTTAAAAATCACTTTTAGATGATATAAAGCATATTAAACATATCCATTAACATCTATAACCAATTCCTTAACGAATTAACCGTAGAAATCCAACTTTTCAAGGAATACTCAAGAAAATAAAACTAAGAACTCAAAGCTAGATTATTATCTTTGATTCTTGTTTAGATTATCTAGATGATTAGAGCAACTTTGGTTGAATCATCTTCCTTCTTTGATTTTACAAAACATCTTCTCAATTTTTCCTCTAGGCTCTTTCTTCTTCTCTGTTCTTCTTCTTCTTAGCCTTAGGAATATTTTTACGTGAATAAAACTGACAAAGCCTTAATAATATTTTTAATGCATCAGTTAAAATATAAATAGCTGTTTAAAATACCAAAGGTCATAAGACCTTGTTTGGCTAGCATCAAATAACACATTTCTAATTTATTATTATAAATATCTTATTATAAGGCCCATTTGTCATACCTTTATTTTATTGTTAAACTATTTAGCCTCATTAAGTAATTATGCAATTATAACATGTATAATTACTACACTATAAATTATGAAATTACTTTTGTAACTAAAATAAACATCTCTATTAGAATAAATATTTCTATTAAAATAGTTAATATTTATTCCCTTTATTTTAATTAACTCACATGAATTATATAATTATAATATATAATTATTTAATTCCTTTCCTCGCATAAATTGTTTCAATACAATTTATTTAATCCATACATCTAATCACTACTTAAATATTAATCAATTTATTTAATACCATCATACTTAAATAAATTATTTCATACTAATTTCCATTGAATATTTATTTTATTCATTAATCCTAACACTAATATTTATTTATAAATATATTGGTTCTTCTCATTCTCATACCCATTTACATTCACTTGGCTAAATATAATATATTAAGCTATTACATAAA